>OY743185.1:11795681-13133181 GCA_963555705.1 Ligustrum vulgare
AGAGTTTATGAAATGTGCGGACGAACACATGAGAGAGAAATGTGAAGCAATGATTTTGTGTCCTTGTTGTGATTATAAGAATCTGAGAAAGTTTCGTAGTTTTGAGCAAGTGAAGAGTCATTTGATTCGTCGTGGGTTTAAAGAAGGTTATAAACGATGGATATGGCATGGTGAGAGTATGCTTCCTAGGACATGCACTAGTGACGATGAAGGTGGACTGCAGGAGAATAATTTAGGCAATATTGATGAGAATGATGTGGAAAATGACAATAATGATATGATAGACGAAATGATGCGTGATATACAAGGGGAATTCATTGAAAAGCCTCATGTGTTCGATAGCTTGTTCAATGATTCTGAGAAGACTTTGTTTCCTGGATGTAGAAAATTCACAAAATTGTCTGCTGTGTTGAAGTTGTATAACTTGAAAGCAAATAGTAGGTGGAGTGATAAGAGTTTCACGGCATTACTGGAACTCTTACGAGAGATGCTTCCGGAGGATAACGAGCTTCCTAGTTCAATTTACGAAGCAAAGAAATTATCGTGTCCAATGGGAATGGAGATCGAGAGGATACATGCATGTCCAAATGATTGTATACTGTATCGAAATGAGTATAAGGACTTGCATCTGTGTCCAAAGTGTGGGGCATCACGGTATAAGCGAAAGAACATGAATGCTAATTCTGAGGATAAGAAAAGCCCTCCGGCAAAGGTGTTGTGGTACCTACCCGTAGTACCAAGATTTAAACGTTTGTTTGCCAATGCAAAGGATGCGAAGAACATGCGGTGGCATGCTGATGGGAGGAAACAAGATGGAAAACTAAGACACGTGGTCGATTCTCCTCAATGGAGGAACATTAATAGGTTGTTTCCTGATTTTGGGGGTGAAGATAGGAATCTTAGGCTTGGACTGTGTACAGATGGAATGAACCCGCACGGTAATATGAGTAGTCGACATAGCACTTGGCCGGTTCTTCTAACGATTTACAATCTTCCTCCTTGGTTATGTATGAAGCGCAAGTATATCATATTGTCTTTGTTAATATCAGGGCCTAAACAACCGGGGAATGACATAGATGTTTATCTTGCCCCCACTAATTAAAGATTTAAGACTGATGTGGGATGAAGGTGTATCGGTGTTTGATGCACATAGCCAGATGAATTTCACCTTACGTGCTATGATATTTTGCACCGTAAATGATTTTCCCGCATATGGTAACTTGTCAGGTTATACGAACAAAGGACCTAAAGCATGTCCCGTTTGTGAAGAAGATACGATTGATCTTCGGTTGAAAAACTGTAAGAAAAATGTCTTTATGAGTCATAGAAGATTTCTCCCCGCTGATCACCCTTATGGAAAGAAGAAGAAGGCATTCAATGGAAAAATTGAGGATCGAGCAGCTCGCTTGCCGTTAACAGGAGGTGAGGTATATGAACGAGTTAAAAATATTGATGTTTTGTTTGGAAAACCTTTTAAGCCTCCTCAAAAGAGTCTTTGGAAGAAGAGGTCCATATTCTGGGATCTACCTTATTGGCAACATTTATCAGTAAGGCATTGTCTTGATGTAATGCACGTGGAGAAAAATGTTTGTGATAGCATCATTGGGACATTGCTGAACGTTCAAGGGAAGACGAAAGATGGTATCAAAGTCAGGAAGGACATGGTAGAAATGGGGATACGGGATCAATTAGCACCGCAAGAGTCCGAAAAACGTACTTATTTACCTCCAGTTTGCTATACTTTGTCCAGAAAAGAGAAAACATGTTTTTGTGAGTGCCTTCATGGTATTAAGGTTCCATCTGGATACTCATCAAACATCAAAAGTCTTGTGTCGATGAAGGACTTGAAATTGGTTGGTATGAAGTCTCATGATTGTCATGTGTTAATGCAACACTTGTTACCAGTTGCAATTCGAGGCATACTTCCAAAACATGTCAGACAGGCCATAATAAAACTTTGTTTTTTCTTCAATGCAATTTGCAGTAAAGTTGTTGACCCAGAGGCGTTGGATGATTTGCAGGCCGATATTGTTATCACTCTATGTCAATTTGAAATGTATTTCCCGCCATCATTTTTTGACGTTATGGTGCACTTACTTGTTCACTTGGTAAGAGAAATTAAGATATGTGGTCCGGTGTTCTTGCGGTATATGTATCCATTTGAGAGATACATGGGTATTTTGAAAGGATATGTCAGAAATCGATTTCGACCCGAAGGCAGTATCATTGAAGGTTATGCCGCTGAGGAGGCTATTGAATTTTGTACTGACTACCTTGATGACGTTGAGACTATTGGTGTTCCTAAATCTCGTCACGAGGGAAGACTCGAAGGTAAAGGGACGATTGGATGCAAATCAATTGTCCCTAGTGTTGAATTGCGAGATAAAGCACACCTCCTAGTATTACAACACCTTTCTCAAGTTCATCCGTATTTGGACGAGCACATGTCCATCCTAAGGTAGCAGAATCCTTCTAAAGGTGAAAGGTGGGTAACTAATCAACACAATCGTTTATTTGCAAAATGGTTCAAAGATAGAGTCATGAAAGAGTTGTCACAAACGTCGAATACCATTGTTGAAACGGTAAAGTGGTTAGCGTATGGTCCTAGCACGATTGTGAGATCTTATGAAGCATATGACATTAATGGGTATACGTTTTACACTAAACGTCAAGATGATAAGAGTGCGGTGCAAAACAGTGGAGTGACACAAGTAGCACTATCAAGAGATTTTTCAAGTGCTAAAGATACAATGCCAATAGATGCCTCGATGTCCTATTATGGTGTCATTGAAGAAATTTGGGAACTTGATTACAGGGAGTTCAAGTTTCCTCTCTTCCAATGTAAATGGGTTGATAATCGACGGGGTGTTCGGGTGGATGAATTAGGTTTCACTTTGGTGGATTTTGGACGGTTGGGTTATCTTGACGAGCCATTCATACTTGCATCACAAGCCAAGCAAGTATTTTATGTTCTTGATCCTGCCGACACTAAGTGGTCAGTGGTCCTTCAAGGCAAGAGACGCATTGTTGGCATTGGTGATGTAGTAGATGAAGAAGATTATGATCACTTTGATGAAACTCCTCCATTTTCTATTGGTATACAAGGGAGTGCAACTTTAGAGGAAGATAACATTGAATCCACTTACATGCGTTGGGATCATGAAGAAGGATTATGGATTGACCGTTGTTCGTGATTATTCATTGTGTGGGTTCATTTATACATTCTCGCATGCATATAACTCTCTTTTGTTCTTTATATATGCTCTATACGTTGTTCATATTAATTGTGTGAGTTCATTTACATATTCTTGCATATAACTTTCTTGTGTTTTTTATATATGCTCTATACGTTTTTAATAATCATTTATTTATATGTGCAGGTACGTAGACAATTTTCCCAATATAATGGCCGAGTCTTCACATTCTTCAGATGATCATAGTACTGCCCAAAAAAAAAGGACAAGAGGGCCAACTATGTGCAAAAACATGAAGAAAGCGGGCCAACAAGTGAATATAATTGAGTTCGATGACAAACATAGGCCGATCGGACCAGGCACGAAGAACTTCAAACATTTTGTCGGATCTTTAGCCCGCATTCATGTTGACATAAACATCAGTGATTGGCACAAAGTCGATCAAGGCCTGAAGGACATGATGTGGGAAGAGATAAAGGTACTATCACTTGATACATGGTAAATAATTGAAAAGTGAATGTAATTTCTTTATAACACCACATGTTATCATTGTCTTTCAGAGGGAATTCAACATTCTCGATGACCGTCCAAAAAAAAGTGTTATGCGGGTTGCAGGGATGAGATGGAAAGATTTCAAGACAAGGCTGGTTCTTAATTTCATTACACATGACCACCCAAAATATACATCTCCTACCCAGCTTTATGATTTCTTGACCGAAGAGCAATGGGAGTTGTTTAAAAAAGAACGACAGACGGAAACATTTAAGGTATATTTAAATGTACGCATGTGTCTTGTTGAGTGAAAACTAAAAACCTGTGATTTATTTCAGGAGAAAAGTAAGAAGGCGAGGGATAGTCAAATGCGGAACGAGCATCCTCATTATTTGGGCTCAGCCGGATATGCGGGGATGAAGCCACATTGGCTAGTAAGTGACCCGCTATCTTCTATCTCTTCATGTGACATGATTAGCTCCTCAATTGTAAGCAAGGATCACAGCCTCGATTGGGTTCGAGCTAGATCGAAGAAGAAAGAAGATGGAACGTATTACATCCCCAACGAGAAAACGAGGGGGGTGTTTGATAAAATTGTAAGTATATCTTATCGATTTCTCATATATTCAATTGAAACTTACTTCAATTCTTATATTCAGTTTTCAATTTTTTTAACAGGTAGAAAAAGCTGAGCAAGCCACGCAGGGGACATTTGTGTCGAGTAGACAACATGATATTCTGAGTGAAGCCCTTGGTAAAGAGGATCACTCTGGTAGGGTGAGGGGATATGGCGTGTATGTCACCACGCGGGATGTTTACGGCCGGCCCGATGATTACCTTAGACGATCGTGTGGGGTCGTGTCAGTAGACGACATTAAAGATATCATCAGGAAGGAGATGGAGGATAGCATCACAGAGCGGGTCAGGCATCAAACCATGTCGGAGATGCAAAGTAAATTTGACAGTATGCAGAGCGCGTACCATAGTATGCAGAGTAAATATGATGCCATCCTCCAGCGCTTGGGCCTCAATGTTGATGCCGAGGTGGAGGTAACTGCAGAGCCCCGACCACCAACTCGAAGTAGTTGCCACTCTGTGAATCCAGACCCATTTGATGGTCTTCAGGTACTTACCCATAAAGTATTTAGTTTTTTTAGTATTTCTTTTTTTTTTAAATGGAAAGGCCTGACATATATGTTGAAAAATAGAAGCCGATTCCCTGTCGTCTCGCCGTATTTGTTGATGGTGACAAGCAAATAGTGGCCAGCGGGATGGTTTATCCGTCCGGACCCGAGACTGTGGTGCATCATCAACCACTCTGGCTTGATCATGTGAAGGTGTCCGTTGACCATGTTATAGATGGTGCAGAAGCGTTCTATCTTCCAGCGCCATCTCAGCACCACACCACGGTGGGGGAAGCTATTGGAAGTTTTTTCCAATGGCCTAAGGAGTTGGTGATTTTTGGAGAGGTAATAAAATCGAGTTATATAAAAGTTTATGTCAATATTAATTTCTTTTAAATTTGTATCAGACGTGTTATAATGACAAAAATTGTCTTATTGTAGGAAGAGGCCCCAAAAAAAATCGTAAAAAAATCTAATAAAGGGAAAAGGCCTCAGAGTTTTGAATTGTCATCTACCCAGCGACCTGCGATAGTCGACGATGAGACTTTACTACGTCTGGGTGATAAATGCAAAATGTTAAACACCCTGGTCCTTCAATTGCCTGTTGGTGATGACTTCTATCAGGTGCCCGTAGATGCCTGCATCTTCAATTGTACGTTCGAGGATGGAATTTTTGTTACAGTCGCAGACATTACCGATCTGCTTAAAATCCAATGGTTGGATACATCTATCCTACAAATATTTGCATTGTAAGACTTCTGATCACAAATTACAACTTCAATTTATATCATTGTTCGATCTCTATTTATTGGTATCATTATTATTAGGTACCTTCATGAGTTATGTCAGGATTACGGTATTGATTCCATTGGATTCATGTCTCCGTCACACATTGCGTCGGTGTCGGTAAGAACAAATGCCAATGGTGTTGTAAATTATATGGACGAGACCATGAGGGCAATGCAAACAAAGAAATTCATTCTAGCACCGTATTTTCAGGAGTAAGACCATTCTCTCTTGTTAATAGTTAATTTTTTTTTTTTTTTTGTAATTTGAAAAACACATGTTTGAATTTGTATTTACATGTTCATAATACGTAGGAACCACTGGATGTTGCTAGTGATTTCTCCTCAGAAGAGTACGGTGTACTTATTGGATTCAGCTAGTGCATTTAAGCGTGACTTAGATATCAAGCCGCTATTGAATACGTAAGTTATGATAATTTTCATGAAATAATTGTGGTGAAATTGATTGTGGAGTTGTGGTTTCACTTTGATGAATATATGTTGTGATTGTTGAGAAGTTGTGATAGATTCTATAGCAACGCGTCTATTTACAGGTTGGATAAGTTCAATTTATAGGGGAGACTCTGCCAAAATTTTTATAGAAATCTTAGTTTTTGTATTTATTTATTTTGTAACTGGTTCGAATAATTTAATTCAATTTTAGGGCTTTCAAACTATACTGGACACAAGGAGGCATTAGGACAAGAGCCAATACAACGTGGCTAAAAATAAAGGTATGAAAACACATATTTAAAATATATTACAAATCTTTGAATTATTTTCATATTCTATTTAGTGTGATTATTAATGTTAGTTTTCATTGTGAAAATTTCAGTGTCCTCAACAGCCCGGAGGTTCTGAGTGTGGCTACTACGTCATGAAAAATATGTATGAGATAGTCACTGAACACTTTCAGCGTCCGTCGTTGGAAAAGGTATAAGTTATTGAACATGATAATTTTTAATTATTCCTTCATATTTTATTACAAAATAACTGATAATTCATTTTGATTATTTGTAGGCATTTAAAGAGTATTACTCAACGGAGGAAATTGCTGAAATTCAAAACTTATGAGCTAAATACTTCGTTGATAGGTGTGTGTAAATCGACGTGTATTCAAACTTCTATTTACTCAATTACATGTGACATTAACAATCTTGTAAATATAATTATTTCTCATTTATTTAACATTATTTTAATTATGTCGATTATATACATATTTGATGATGTGCATGTGGAAAATGTTCAGTCCACGTTTAGGTGATTGCAGGTCATGATCGACCTGCAGTGATCTGGATCATTGCAGGTGACGTCCAGGTCATTGCAGGTGACATCTAGGTCATTGCAGGCCATGACCTGCAGTGGCCTGAGTCATTGCAGGTCATGACCTGCAGTGGCCTGGGTCATTGCAGGTGACGTCCAGGCCAATGCAGGCCATGGCCTGGATCATTGTATTTTACTCTATAGGCAAATGAATTTCGTGAAAAAAAATATATATATATATTGAAAACGCGTCGGTTTTAAGAAAACCGACGCCTAAAGTGTACTTTAGGCGTCGATTTTCGATTACAACCGACGCCTAAAATTATTATTATTATTATTTTTTTTCAACTTTACGCGTCGGTTGTTAAACCGACGCGTAAAGATAGCATTTACGCGTCGTTTTACAACCGACGCGTAAAGTCTTTACTTTACGCGTCTACTTCATACGTGTCGCCACACAAATCGACGCCTAATCTCTTAAATAACCGACGCGAAAGACTGTTTCTGTACTAATGAATACTGGTACGTCCACTCCACTATTAGCAATAGCATTATATTTAGCGACGGCGGAGGAGGTGGTGTTAGGCTGAGTTGTAATGGTTGCGGACTAGAGATTTGGATTGCAAAGCTCGTCGTTTATGGCGGAGAGGTTGCTTCAATTGTTTCTTCGAGGTGTTTTTGGCCATCAATTACGAACTCTTGTGTGGTTTTTGGGTGGTGTAATTGGGGGAAGTGGGGGAGGAACTCAACGTTGATGTTGTCTTCAATTACTGTAGTTTATTTGGTTACATGAAGGATCCTCTATTTGGAAGAAGACTATTTGAAAATTATGGTTCATATAGAAATTAGCGGGAGACTATTAAAAGGTTATTTATGTAATTTAAATTTTATTTATTTTCACAGATAAAAAATATTTAAAATTGTAGTGTAAAAAATAAGTTCTAAGGTGGAAACATAGACCCCCTTACATTTTCTTTGGCAAAACACGTTTTACTTACCTTTTTAAAAGACAAAGAGAAAGAGTGCAAATCGGTTAGGAAATTGTTGATCCTCGTGAATTGATTCCTCTCATCTATTTTCTCTTCTTTCTCACCCCTTATTCTAAATTTTACTTGCAATTTTTGTAATTTGAATTCATTAATACAATTACCCAGCTGTAGAAGAGTTATCTCAGCTGAATTAAAGTGTTCTTATTATTGTTGGGTTGAATTTTCTGTTGCACTAGCTAATAACCACTTAGGTTATTACATTGGTATCAGAACAGAACGATTCAAATAGGAATTCTGGCAACGCACAAAACCAGACATGGAGTTCTAGCTGAACAAATTAAGAAGTGTGAGGTGGAGCAGGTTGAACTCAATAAGGCAGTGATGGATATACATGGGTCCATGACTCGCTCTGAAGGTAGGATGAATAATCTGGAAAGTTCAGGGGTGTAAATGAGCAAGAAAATGACGGAGATGACTGAAAGACAAGAATCACTGGTGGCTATGTTTGCTCAAATAGCTACGAGTAACCCAATTGGTGTGGGTAATCAAAGTAGTAAGGAACCTATCAGTGGGAGTTCCAATTCACCGACTCTAGGGAGAGATGGGATAATAGCTAGTCCTACAGGTAACTCTCAATGCCCCACTGATAGATCTGAAGAAATGAATAATATTAGATTACCTAAACTAGATTTTCCCTATTGTAATGGTCATGGTCCACGAGAATGGATTAGAAAAGGTGAAAATTACATCCACCCCTACTTTTAAATATCAAAATTCATAAATAAGGTGAAACTTGTATTATTACAAAAATCAGGTTGTAATTAATATTTTAATAACTAATTACAATAATTCAAAATTAAATTAATTAATCAACAATATCTCAATCATATATAACTTCTAACCCTTATTATATATATATATATATATATATATATATATCTCTATTGATAAACAGTCATACACACCGCTCAACCACTCTCTCAGCCTCTAGAACAGAAATCGGCGATGCCTTCCACCACGGCCACACCTCGCGCCGCCGGTCTTCGCCAGTGATTCGATCGTCTGCGACAAGAACACAACTGGGAGGAGCGATTTCACTGTAAAAGGTCGGCAAGAACACAACCGGTTAACCGCCATCCCCGCTGCACAGATCTTGCAGCGCGCTACTAGATCGAGTGGGATTCTGGCAGTAGTGGTCCCGCCGCTTTGGTCGAGGCAGCGACGAGTTTGCAACATCTAATAGTGGTGGCGGTGTGCAGCAACGTGCAGCGGCCTGGTTTGCCATTTTTTTTTTTTTTTTGTAAATTTGATTCCTGGTGGTTCAGTGAACGTGAAGTGGCCGCGGAGGTGATGAGGGAAGGAGTTTGAATTTTGGCCCTGAGATTTTGACATGGTGTGCAGTTTACTGTGGTAGTGGTGGAGGCTGTGGTGATAGTCGTGGTGGCGGTGTTGAGACGTTAGAGACGGTAGGGCAGCCATAGGTGTTGATTGATGCTGTAACCTTGAAAAAATTGTGTGTTTCATGGTGTTGGATTGTTGGTGATTTGTCATTGGTGGTGGTGGAGGTCGCACGGTGGCGTAGGTGGTGGCCGTGGTGGCGGCATCGGTGGTGGTGGTGAGGCAGCCGTTGATTGTTCAAAATGTTGACTTGATAAATGTGACCTAAAAAAAGTGACCTAATGATATATAATTTGTAACAATTTGTGACCTAATAATCTAATATATTGTGACCTAGAAAAAGTCGAGATTGACTAATTTGATATTTGTGTGACTTAATCATTTAATGATTTGTGACCTTGACATCAATTGTAAAACTTGTGACTTTAAAGATTTGGATTTGTGACTTCAAATTATGTAATGTTGTGACCTCAATATGTATAATTAATAAAAGATTTTTAATTATTTAATATAAATAATAAATATTAATTAAAACCTGATTTTTGAATATATATATGTTTGGCCTTATTTTTGAAAGTTGTATTTGTAAACACCTTAATTATGTATTTTCCCTTAGAAAAGCCCATAAATATTTTAGCCAGGGGGTGGCCAGCCCTGGCCCAACCCAATTTTGAAAATTCCAATAGAAAGCTTTGAAGACTAAAAAAGGGAAAAATACGTATTCACAATTGATAATTAAGAAATAACTTTCAATTATTCATTAATTAGGTACTAATTACATATATATATACACAAAAAATAAACTATGATCCCACCCCAGCCCCCAATCCCAGTATCGGTGCATCCAAGTCCGATCGACAAACAACCCGAAGCTCCAACGAGTCACCACCATCTCCGACGAACCATCACCGACGCACCACCACCATCCCATCATAACCATGTTCTCTGACAGAAAATCACCACAATCTCCGATGCACCAACACCACCACCACCACCATGCTCACCGTCATCTCCGACGAACACTGACAATCACCACCACGAACTATTACATGTGACCTAAGAATTATTATACGTGACTTGAGAAAATGAACATGTGACTTAACGAACTAAACGTGTGACTTGAGGAAGTGAATGACTGGGACTTGGAGAAAATCATCAATAGGAGAAGAAATGAACTTTTGTGACTTGATCAAATGAACATGTGTGACTTTAGAAAATGAACATGTAACTGAATGTGTGACCTAGGAATTGAACGCGTGACCTGAGTCCTTATGTGTGACATGATACAATCAACATGTGACCTAAGACAATCTCAAACATCACACCACTGTCAAATGCCATTGTCTTAACTCCACACTTTGTAGTTAGATTCAACCGAAGCAATGTCGAGTCAGATTCAACAGCTCTTCATGAGAAAAATGTTGGAGTTAGATTCAAGCAGAGAAACAAACTATGTAGCTTCTGACCAAGGTATGTAGCAGACCATAGTGCCCTTAAAGCTTCCTGCAAGTATGCAAGTTTGATTAGATGACAATAAAAAGTCTCAATATTTTGTGTTTTTTTAGACGTGATTAAAAATTATAAAAGGGAAAGGCTCTACTATCCCTCCTCTTGTGGATTAAAGTTGTATCCGTCAGTTGCAAACAAAAAACTGGTAATGACTATAAAGTAACAGATATACTAGATATTTTATCAAATAATGGGAGATAATAACAACACTGATTTGACAATGCAATACATGCCTGATGGTTTGGTTTGGACGCAACAAAGTATACTTTTGTTCGATGTCTCAACCTTCTAAGTCTCTCTTCCTGCTAATTTTAAGAAATATTCATGTCAATAAATAGTCATCTTTAAGAATTTAACCAAATAACAAAAGAAGTGGACAGAAGAGGTCACTACCCACAACCACAACCTTCGAACCTCCACCATCACCACCAAAATAGAGTGGCGCATCGCTGCCACAGAGGCTATTGCAGGGGATGTCGTCGGAGGAGAGGAGGGAGAGGTCGCCATCGTCGGAGGAGAAGAGGTCACCATCTTCGCCGGAGGAGACGAGACGGGAGGTCGCCATCGTGTTTGCTGATTTTTGTCTTTGTCTTTGTGAGAGTGATTTTGGGGTGGTGGGAAGAATTAGGTTTTTTCCACTTGCCAGTGGGTATGGAGGGATTTGGGGTGGGGGAGGATTTAGTTTTATTTTTATTAATAAATAAATGAATAAATAATAGTAACTACGTGATTTGTGAAGTAATTCACTTTTCACATGAAAAATGAAATACAATCTCTAATAACCGGATTGGGTGTAACTTACTTTTTAAAAAAAAGTTCATTTAAGCTGGCCCACCCCAAAATTTGGGGTTGGCTCCGCCCCTGATTTTAGCATTCATCAAGTGAGTGACCATTTTATAAGAGTGCTCATTGCTAAAATGTACCTCCAAAATAAGGCTTATATATGGTATCATGGTTTTGCTTCTACTCATCCTTATGCTAGTTGCGAAGTATTTACTGAAGCGTTATGTAGGAGTAGGAGATTTACTGAGACAATGGGTGAAGAGGTGGTGGAAGCATTTTCTAAAATTAAACAGAGGGGAGGAGTTGGAGAATATCAGGAGTTGTTTGAAGAATTAAAAGCACAAGTCATGCTAATATTCCCACAGTTTTTTATTTTTTTGAAAAAATAGATCAATGACATGTTACTACGTCGTTATTTACAAATAATATTATAAATAAGCATTTATAAACGAGTTACCAATCATAGGCTTAATATATAGTATAATATTTTTGTAAAAAAATGTTTTATAGTGCCTTTGATAACTTGTTATAAACAACACATTTTTTTCAAATAACTTTTTAACCAAACATATTTTTCAAAATCACTTTTCAAATATATTTACCTCAAAAATATCTAATTCCTTATTTATAAAAATACTTTTACCAAACATATAGAGACGGGCGATCAACATCTGATCACAAAATTCCTAATCAAAAAGCGAGTGATTTTCTGACGAGAAATATTATAATTGCTCGGTATAATTTCTTGACCATACTATTTAACAATAAGGAACATGGGCTTGTGGAGACTATAGGTTGTGAAAGTCAAGATCACAAGGCCGGTCACTTAGCCCGACCTAAGCTTACGCCCCCCACCCACCCACCCAAAATCACGCCTAGGTCGGATCTTATGCCCGGGCTCCCTCTCTAACGTAGGCTCGTGTATGGGTCGACTTTTTCTCGTTACAGCCCCAGTGTGCAAGACCTTAGCTCGGTCATTCTCGACCTAAGAAGCCCGTCACAAGTAGTCCTTAGTCCATGGGCTTCGTAAGTGGGCATAGTCCCAATGTCAATAAAATAGGCAAGCTGCTTCTTAGAAAGAAAAGTACAATCCCTATAAGGATTCTTTAACTGAAAGGTAAGTTTCTCCAATAAGAGCATTTTCAATGCACTCCGTCAATTGGGGTTGACGTAGTAATGAAATAGACGGAGGTTAAGAGAACGTGGATAAATTGATGAAGTCAACTAAAATTTGCTCTCTAATGGTGAGGTCGACTTTTCAAAAATATTGATTACGTGACATTTTTCTCAATTTTAAATTAATAATTGATTTAAACAATTGTCTAACGTATTCCTATCTCCAACTGATTTTTTATATCGACATCTCCTCCCCCGCTTGGAAAGTCGTAGGTGAGCTTTTATTTTATTTTATATTTTTTTTTAGAATTCGTAGGTGAGCTTTTATAGGCATACATTTTATCCTTAATAGGTATAAACAGAGGACCAGATGAATGAATGTAGTTCTTTTTTCTTTTTCTTTTTTTGTAAAACTTTCTATATGTACATAGGCTTGAATTTGTTTGATTTTTTAGTTTTAAGATGTGATAAAATATACATGAAATAAATTTGTTGACTGAATTTTTGGAGAATTTAATTAAATGTGCAGAACCATCCACCCTTTATTTAGTACTAAAATAATTATTAAATAAAAATAAATGTTGACTCATCAGGTCTGATGGAACGTCAATTTGTAGACGGAGCACTTGACATTGTCAAAAAAATTTCCAGCCACATCAACTTGACATTGTAAGTGACAGAATGCATTGGAGAGACATTTTTAACTAATTCGATCTATTTGCTGATGTGTCACTTCTTTTTTCAGAATTGATTAAGTGCATTGGAGTTGCTCTAAGGACTCCTTCACCTATCAAAAGAAGATAATGGGCTTTGAGGCCTATAAATACAGTGGGATACCTTAGAAATGGCCTAATGAAATTGACCTTTTGTGAAAATAATCAAAATTCTTATCAATTCATTAAAATAGCCTTAAACATTAGGAACTACCAAGTTTACCCTTAAATACCATATTACAACTAAGCCTATTAATTTACAAAAGTTAGAACGTAGTCCTTAAAACTTTACATTAATTTTGTTTATATAATTTTATTTGATTTTTGTTCGCTCATAGTAGCACCCCTCACTTTGGTATCAGAGCCATATGGCAGATCTAAAAAATAAATATTATATAACACAAATTAAAAATAAATATATAATATGTACATCAAGATTTATGATTATGCATACATTAATATTACCCGATAATTATAAAATAGAAATCTTGAGAACTTTAAGAGACTTAAACAAAGATGTAAGAAAATACATTTATGATATAATAAATTTCGATATAATAAAAGAATATTTTATCATAAACGAAATATTAGATTTAATCCACAAAGATATACTAGAAGAATTATACAAAGATTATAGGAATGGATTATCATAGAGGAGAACCTTTATTAATCAAATATCTAGATATGAAAACAAATGAAAAATTAGATTCCATAATAGAACAAAGAGGAAATCTATTAGACCAAATGATAGAAGAAAGAAATATAAAAAGAAAAGGATTTCTAAAACTAAAATCATTAGAAAGTAAAAGAAAATACTTTAATACAATTCTAAAACAATTACCTAACATACTTATGATTATAAATAACAAAGAAAAAATCAATATGAAAAAATATGATATAACTGGAGAAATAAAATATTACAATAAAAGTTATAAAGCACAACAAAGAAAAATTATGTTAAGATCAATTGAAGAATTTTGTGAATATAATATAATGATATGTAAAGAAATAAAATATGATACGGAATTAAGATTAGAAGTTGAGCATATCAAAGGAAAAATTTAATGACAGAATTTTCAGAAATAAAATTTGAAAAACAAATAATAGAAAATATTAATCTACTAGTAGGATCTTACCAAATAAAAGGAGCTAATACAACTATGTTTCAACCATTAAGCTCATGGGGAGAATCCGATGAATTTCTTAATATGCAACTAAATTGGATAAGTGCATTTTTATGGCGAACATATAAAAACATAAATTTACAAGATAAATTAGCCGTTGAAGAATTACAACAATTAAATATACAGGATATGAATATCAAAGAAAAATTACAAAACATTCAAAATAAACTAACAATACAATTCAAAGAATTAAAAGAAATGATAGGAGAAGTTAAAAATATATATGAAGAAATCTTAAAAGAATTCCAAAGAAAATCAGGAGAATTAATTAATCAAGACAAGATTGGAATAATTATAGAAAAAATAGATAAATTAAATAAGAAAATAAGAAAGAATGAAAACGAAAAAATCATATCAATAGAAGAAAGAATAAAAAAGATAGAAATAAAAATAGATGATATGTATGACAGACTATTTAAGGTACAAAAACCAAGAACATAAAATGTCAATAAGCGAATATATTGAAGATCTAAAAATATTAATAAAATCATTAATAAGTGATGTTCAAGAAATAAAAAATGAATTAAAAGAAGTAAGAAATGATATAAATATACTAAAACTAGAGATTAGAGAATTCAAATAAAATAATAAAAGTAAAGATAAGAAAATAGACAAAAAATTCATAGAAAAAGAAATACTTAGAATAGGAAAAAAACATTTTGAACAAGAAAAAATTATAATAGAAGCAGAAGCATAGATGATGAATTTAGGAGAAACATATTACCAAAAATATTAGAAGAAGAATTAGAATTACAAAAATTTATAGAAAAAACTTTAGAAAAATTAAAAGATGAAGAAGAAATTGAAGAAGACCGAGACAAAAATGAATGAAGAATTAGATTTGCTTATAGAAAATTTTGACCAGTTAAGCATAGAAAATTTTGATGAATACCAAGTTTTAATGAATACTGGAGGAGCACCTAACCCTGCTCCTATAGGAACTTCTAAACAAGAATTACCAGATCCAGATGAAAGTTATGCACCCTTATATAGTAAACCACACCGCCAATATTATGATAGAGTCAGAGATAGACAACCCCTAGAGGAAATAAATATAAAGATAGATTTGAACCAAATAATAATTATGATAAACCTATTAATCATGGAGGAACAAAATTAGATTTGGATTGTAAAATAGATACTAAAAAAGCCTTATTAACTTGGGCAGATTCAATGATACTATTCTTTTTATACAATAAAGATGATACATGGGAAAATACTGATAGAATGATAAATTTTTTAGTAGCATCTTTTAAAAGACATGTTAGAAATTGGTAGGAAGGAATAAGTAGTGATACGAAAGCATTAATAAGAAGAAATGTACAGACGGAACTAATAAAATCAGATAGAAAGGGAATAGAAAAGTTAGTAGATTATATTGCGGATGAATTTTTAGGAGAAAATTGGATAAGTAATTCTGAAGCAGAATCAATAAGAGAAAAAGATAATGCAAGAGTAAGATTAATAAATTTAACAATATGTGATATGTGTAAAATCAAAGAATATACTTGTGAGTTTAAAGAATACTATTATGTCCAATTCTATAGTAATGAAAATCAAGAAGTATATAGAGATATGTATTACAATAAATCACCAGGTTCATGGGGAATATACTTTAAAATAGAATTTGAAAAATTTATTAGAGATAACCCTGGAACACCTAGAATATTAGGATCAAGAATAAAATTCATATTTGAAATATTAGCATATATATGTCAACAAAGACAATTATTAAAGAAATCAGGAAAATTAACCAGAATATGTTGTGAAGATATGGAAAAATCTACTCAATGAGGATGTAACCCTGAAAGAAGAAGAAATAATAATAAAAGAAAATATAAAAATAGAAAGTTTAAAAAATTCAGAAATTTCAAGAAAAAATATATAAAACCTAAGAGAAGATATTACAAAAGAAGATATAATCCAAATAAAAGACAGAAAAATAAAACTTATAAGAAAGACAAAAGCCAATGTAAATGTTGGAATTGTGGAGAAATGGGACATATAAGCCCTGATTGTAACAAAAAGAAAGTTAAGATATTACAAAAAGAATATCTAGAAATAAAAAGTGAACTGAGTGATCAGACATTGAAGAATACTATGATCGAGAAGTTTATATAAGTGAAACAGATTCAGAAAGTAATGAATCAGAATCAGAATAAAGAAATAGAAGCAAATAATAACATAAATAAACAAGAATATGAAGGAATAGAAGGTTATGGATTAAAGGTAACTTTTGATAATAATAAGTTCAGGAAGATACAAAAATTATCTTTAGATTTGAAAATAGGAAAATGGGAAATATTAGATAGAATATGGAAAAGAGAAAAAGTAGCAATAAATGAATATCATAAAATTGAAAGGGCACTCAAGGAACACACAAATTAAATCTTTTAACAAAAAATACAGTTGCAGAATTATTAACAAAGATCAATAGAAAACAAAGTGAAAAGATTCAATATGTTTACTTAGCAGGTATCCAAATAGTGTTTAAATCCCTGTTTAGAGAAGGATTAGATTCACCTTTAACTGTAAGTTTACATGATGGAAGAATTATAAATTTAAAAGACAGTCATTTAGGAACAGTAGAAGGAAATCTAGCATATAAGAAACTAATATTTACATGTTACCCAAAATATTGTATATCATTAAAAGATAGAGATTTTAATGAAGTTTTAGGATTACACTTCAAATTACATAAAGATGATATAATGGAACCAGGAGATAAAATTATGACTATAGAATATAGAGCATTATACACATTTACTAATTCTAATTATGGAAACATTTATTCTAAAA
The DNA here is from genome assembly GCA_963555705.1 of Ligustrum vulgare. NCBI lineage: Eukaryota > Viridiplantae > Streptophyta > Magnoliopsida > Lamiales > Oleaceae > Ligustrum > Ligustrum vulgare. Next base: position 11,813,031 of record OY743185.1, read on the forward strand.
AATCATATATTGAAATTCATAAAGTATGTAAAGATTTTGGTAAAGCTGTAGAACCAGATAAACAAATAAGTTTTGTTCCAAACAACTATGAACTTACTATAACAAAAAATAAACCAGAAATCATAAAGTTACAAGAAGAAGAATACCCTAATAATAACATAACATTTGAAGATGACAGATTAATTAGGAGATCAGTAAGTTTACCTAATAGAAAACAATTATGAGAAACTAGTAATACAAAAGAAATAAAACTTAATAGAAATGCTGGAAATATGAAAATAGAAGGTGAATATTTTAATGGAATAGAGCATATAAAAGGAGCAAATATATTAATTGACACAGGAGCTAGTGAACGTCATATAGCTTCAAATAGAAATAAAGGACTAATATCTCATAGAACTGATCCATATAGATATATAAATTTTGATGGACAAGTACATATGACTGAACTTGAAGTAAAAATACCAATAAAAATAGGAGGAATAAATCTCCTAGTACCATGTCATGTAGATAATAGTATGGTAAATCCTCATGTATTATTAGGAATGAGGTTTTTAGGCGGACTAGAAGATTATAGTATAAAACGTGAAGGATTATATATAACTCATAATGGTCAAACTATATTATACAGAAAAGCTGAATAAATGAATAACCAAATAAGTTTTTCATTAGCCGTTTATATACAAATTACAATTGTTGAAACAAATATAACAACATGTGCATTAATTGACACGGGAAGTGATATAACAATATTCAAAAGTTTCTTAATAAAATCATGTAATACTAATGGAAAGATAAAAATCACAGGAGTAACGGGAGAAAGTACTCATATAATTAATAGTGGTGATAAAGTAGATATAATACTTGGAAGTAAACAAATAGTTGTAAATAAAATATATAATTATAATAAATTAGAATGTGATATATTACTAGGAAATGACTTTATACAACAATTTCAATATTATAAACAAAATAATTACATGATAATGTTACAAACACCTTTTGCACATTTACTAAAAATACCAAGAGATTTTAGACCTTACAGAGTTCAGCCAACACAGCGTGGTGATAAATGGGAGAAAAAACAAATTATATAAAATGAAACAAAAAATAAAAGAATAATGTATAAAAAAGCCTTAAAAACGAACATACAAACAAATATGGGAAAAATCATTGATCAACTAGAAAAAATTTGTGGAGAAAATCCATTATTATTCTGGAAACCACATCATCCAAAAGCTAAAATAGAATTAACAAAAAATGTTATTATAAGAGTTAGACCAATGATGTATACCATACAAGATACACAAGAATTTAAAACTCAGATAAAAGAATTACTTAACCAAAAATTAATCGAACCTAGTAATGGACCCCATAGTAGTCCAGCTTTTATGGTAATGAAACATTCTGAACAAAAAAGAGGAAAAGCTAGAATGGTGATAAATTATAAAGAATTAAATAAATATACTAAATTTGATGGATACTTTTTACCAAATAAAGAGGTACTAATAAATCTTGCAAAAGGAAAGCAATATTATTCTAAATTTGATTGCAAATCAGGATTTTGGCAAGTAAAAATGGAAGAAGATAGTATTCAATATACAGCATTTAGTACACCCCAAGGTAAGTATGAATGGATGGTTATGCCATTTGGTTTAAAAAATGCACCACAAATATATCAAAGAAGAATGGATAACATATTTAGAAAATTCAATGAATTCTTAATTATCTATGTCGATGATATATTAATATGTTCTAATAATAGAGAAGAATATAGAAACCATTTAATTAAATTTATAAATGAATGCAAAAAAGAAGGAATTGTTCTTTCAAAAAATAAAGCTATAATAGAAAAACAAGAAATTGATTTTCTTGGATTATCAATAGATAAAAGAAGGATAAATTTACAAACCCATATATCTAAAAAGATAGAAATTTTTCCAAACAAATTAGAATCAAAAGAACAAATACAAAAATTTTTAGGATGTTTAAATTATGCAGAAGGATTTATTGAAAATCTATCAAAAAAGAGACATAAAATTCAAATCTTACTCAGAAAAACAAATACCAAAGGATGGAGTGATGAACATACAGAAATTGTCAAATCACTAAAAGAAGAATGTAAAAATTTACCAAAATTAAGATTACCAGATGAAAAAGATAATCTGATAGTTAATACTGATGCCTCGAATAAGTGTTGGGCAGGAATATTAAAAACAGATCTTAATGAAATTTGTAGATACTCAAGTGGAACGTTTAATCAAGCGGAAATAAATTATACTACTTATGAGAAATAACTGTTAGCAATTATCAGAGGAATAAAGAAATTTTCATTATTTTTATTATCTAAGAAATTCATTGTTGAAACTGATAATTCTCAAGTTGCAGGTTTAGTAAAAAATAAATTACCACCAGAACCTCAATATACAAGGCTCCATAGATGGCAAGCCTATTTGACATTTTATAATTTTGATATAGTTCATATTAAAGGTGTTAATAATTATCTTGCGGACTTTTTAAGCAGGAATATTGAATTTGCAGATGGATAATATCAAAAGATCCCTGATAGACGCCAAAAAGCGAATGAACTTCCTCATGGAGGAAGCTGAAGATATAAAGCTTGGAATTGAAGAACTTGCAGAAACTCTCCAAGGAAGTTTCAGGCAATTGAGGGAAATCTCAACATTTCATCACAATTATACTAAAAAATTGAGCGATAACATAATTGAGATTGAATCTCAGTTTGAATCGTTGATTACCAAACAGGCTGATACCAAACAGGTTATATCAAAAATACAAACAGGTACATCTTCTGGAAGCAGTGGTGGACCAACAATTAAAAGAGATGAACCAAGTCCCAAAAAAGTTGTTATAAATGAAGCAAGTCCTCGAAAAATCACAATCAATGCCAAAGATGAACATACAAGGGTAGTTAGAATTCGTGCTGAAGAGGAAGATGATTCCCCCTTTTTACCAAAAGAAAACGAATATAAAACCACTGTTGAAGTTATATATGAACTTCAAGAATGTGATTGCTATTACATTTCGTCTGGAGACCATGTATACCCACGATTGATCGTTACTCAGGGAGGAGATCCCGTCATGACAAAAATGGCAGCTGATTATGGATTCTTGGATCTTATCTATCCAAGAAAAGATCTAAAAGAAATCGAAAAATTTGATGATTTATTAAAAGGAGAAATTTCAAAGTTTGCTCAAGGAAGATCCATATATTTAAAATTTTATTCAATCAGTCCTGAAATTGATGGAAGGATATATTATCCTGCTGAGCATATTATCACGATTGGGTATGTTGCTCGAAATTTTCAAATTGAAGTTGGAAAAAATACCAAGCCAGTACCAAACATTACAAGATCATGGTTTAGATTCCGAAGGGTGTTGGGAATTAAAGTTCTCTACAACATTGTCAAAAATCTGTATGAGAAAAAATTCAAATGCATATGCCAGTACAATAGATGGACCTTACTCACTAATGGAGGAAAAGAAAAGTCAACAATCTTGCAAGAATACATCAATAAATTTGATACTCATCAAATCTATGGAATTTTTGCCACTTTGCAAGAAGCGTGCATAGCTAGGAACTGCCCCACATGCCAAAGGAATTGATGGACAGGTGGAAGCCACTTGATGGATCTGCTTCACATGCCAACAGAATTGATGGACAAGTGGAAGCTGTTCAATAAACCTACTTTAATTCAACAATGCAGAACAAGGTAGGGGCCATGTCAAGACTAAAAAATAGAAGGATAAGTGTCACTATAATGTAAGGGTCATGTGATGTAATAAATAATAGAGGGACAGGTGTGTCCTTAAAAGCTGTGAAATTGTTAGGACGATGATGTAAGCAGTGATGTAATTGTGTCCAATGTAGTATTATAAATAGAGGCCTCCGGGCTAGTTGAAAGGCAGAACACTCTTGAGCACTCAGTTTGTGAGAAAGCCAAAAATCTTCTGTCTTTGAAAAATTCTCATACCAATCATTTGTCAATCTTCATATTATCAATAAAATTCCAATTTACTTATCATATTATGATGAGTTTCTAAATTCTTGTCTTCTAAATCCTATTTCCAAAAAGAAGATATATTATTAAGAAAACTCCCTACACTCTGTCCTAAAATATTTTCCATCTGAAGAGTTATACAGTGAAGGCATCCAGGTTTAGCTAATAACCCGTGAAGGCAGGAAGCCATTGGAGGGTGTGGAGCAGAAACCTATAAGCCTGAAGGTCACTAACAATAGAAGGAAAATACAAAGGTACTGAGAACAAGAAAAGAGGTTAGTATTCTTAATATATCTATCTTTACGGAATTAGGAGGAAGAAGAGCTTTTAATATGACAGAATCCAGAATTGTTAAATTCAATTATCAAAACAGTCCTTATAATGATGAATATCATAGCATAATTGAACCTTTATTCATGCATAAACAGTTCACTAGACTAAATAATGAAATAAAAAAGTTATATCATGTCTATATGCCATGTTTATTAGCTATCTTTCCAACATTAAAAAGAATATTAGGATTAGAAATTACAAAATCGATTATTTATTTTTGGCTTGATAGCGATAACACTGAAATAAATAATGAATTATATTTAGGATATGTATTTAGTAGTGATAATGATTATGATCCTGTAATATATTATGACAGTGATGGAAGAGATGAATCTTTCTTTACCAGTTTTTGAAAATCTTAATATAATGAATGAAAATAATTATATCATGAAAAAACTCAAAACTAAAAGAGGTCCATATAAAGTTCAAAAGCATATCAAAAGTAAAAAATGTATTAAATATGAAAATGAAATTGATAAAATAGGATACCAAGAGCAACTCTACGCATCACAAGAGATATTAAAAGGTTTTAAAGAAAATCTGATAGAAAACTTTGCTAGAGGTACTGTAAGATCTATAATGATACAAGATATTCAAGATATAATTGATAAATTAGAAAAGAGAAAGAAAAGTATTTCAAAATATAATATACCATTTGAACCAAGCATAGATATCATGGCTGACATAGATATTATCAATTCTCAAACATTCATAGAATTTGAAAAATTACTTGAAACTTTATAAATTATTTATCTGTGTTTATAATGCCTGGATATACTATTGAAGGATTAAACAATTTATTAGAAAAAATAATGGAAAAAATAGATAACATTATATCTCATTTAATAGATATGGACGAATCATCTGAACAATATTATATACTTTTAGAAAATCATGATCAATACATTATAGATTATTCTGACATATTAGAAATCAAAATGGAATTAGAAGATAAAATTACGACAAGTACATTCCAAACTTAAATGCCAGGATATACAATCGAAGGACTTGATAACCTTTTAGAAAAATTGAAAGATAAAATGGAAGATATTAAACAACAAATGGAAAATGAAAATATATCTTCTGAAGAATATAATAAACTTTTAGAAAAATACGAACAAAATATTGCAGATTATTGTATTGTACTAGATCAAAGAATGGATTTATACCAGAAAATTTTGTATAATAATCTACCTACCTAATAATCTATGAATACTTCACAAACATCAACATCTAATAACTGTGATCATAAACTATATTTAAATAATAAGGAAATTTCATTTTTATTAACTATCGTTGAAAAATCTAAAAATATATATTATGTTGGACAATCTAAATTAAAAGAAATATACGAAGATATAGACTATGTTATCCTAAATAGAATAGAATTTAATTCTGTTGAAACAGCAAATAATATAAATACAGTTCATAAAATTATAGAAGAATACGAGGATATAGAAGAAAAAGTTTCAGAAGGAATAACGTTAGGATATATAACTAAAAAAGATCATCCTAAATCTTTTGAGAAATTATCAAAATATAGAATATTTCTAGAAGAACTTAAGAGATTAAAAAATATGGATATAATAAGAAGTATTGAATTAAATGAACCAAATTAAATTCAAGAACATAGCTTGCAAAGAAAATAACTAACTTCATTAAAGGTAATATGGACAAATTACAAAAAATGGCCATTCTTAAAAATTGCATTTTTCACATGGCTAAATCAATAAATCCCCCTATAAATACAACTACTTTTTCACCAAAATTAATTCATTATCAACATAATTTCTAGCATTATATTTCTCTCTACTTTTCTCTTCAAAAACTAAATCTCACACCTTCTTGACTTTTTTGCAGGTTAAATGCTAGTCAATCCATCTTTTTTGAAAGAATATGTATAATTAAATAGTGATTTAGGAAAAGCTATTGTTTATAACCATGTGTTCGACAGTTAAAGTCGTCATTTATACTGGTTTATTTATGTTTTTTTAGGTACAATGTATGATTAAAAAATGATTTCGAAAATTTGTGTGGTTAAAAAGTTATATGAGAAATTGTGTTGTTTATAAGACTCTGTTCGGCTAAGGGATTTAAATCAAATAAAATACAAAGTTTAATTTACACAAAATTTCATACCACTTTTTAACAACACACACTATCCAATTTTAACTCCACATCTTACCTAGAAAATACAAATAAATCAACAAAATAATTCAAATTCTCTCCTTTTAGCCGTCGAACAGAGCCGTAGTGCGGAGCTGTCTTTACGATCAGAGACAACTTGAAAAAAAAAAAAAAATCGGAAAATTATAGCCACGGTCCTAAACTTTTTTATTTTTCGCAGACTGTACAAACCTTCACTAATTTGTGCCACTCACAGTTTCAGCCCTTTAAAATAGTCGAACCAAATTTATAAAAAAACTTACGTCTATTTTCTACCCTCATATACTTTGCGAAAAAAGAAAAAATAAATTAATTAAAAATTTAACCGAAGAATTTTTAGAATCAATAAGAGCTAGAAGAGGTTTAAATAATCAATCATACTACATGAATATAATGTTTGACATAAAGTTTTATACTTTCGTGACTAATCCACTTATTCACATCAACATCAACATGAGTTCACAGCAATTCGGTGCAACTTTTGATTCATATTGTCGGTGCATTTAACATTATTATTTGTAATTTTGTATAATAATATGTTTGTTAGTTAGTCCATAATAATTGCCTCTGAAGAAACTTCCACTGGGATCACTTTTCCCGCAATTTTTTTCCCTCCTCTTCTACCTGTGCGACAATGGTGACCGTGAAGGCAACTCATACAATACTGCCAGCGGAGTCAACACCAAATGAGATCATGTATATATCAGAAATCGATCAAGTTAAGGCTGTGACTCATGCTCCCACTGTCTATTTTTTTCGTTCTAGGACTGATTTGACCTTTCCAGATGCAATCCATATTATAAGAGACTCCTTGAGCAAAATACTCGTACTCTTCTATCCACTGGCAGGGCGCCTCCACGAGATTGGTGGTGGTCGCCTTGAACTTCGTTGCAATTCTAAGGGAGTAATTCTTGTCGAAGCTGAGTCCGAATCAAAAATTGAAGAGTTCGAGCTTCAGTATTTTCTTCCAAACGCAGAAACCCGAGACCTTATGCCAAAAATGGATTATAGAGCTACTCCAATTCACGAGCAACCATTGGTTTTGGCACAACTTACTAAGTTCAGTTGCGGCGGAACTTCTCTCGGCTTGGGGATTTCACACATTTTAGTAGATGGTCCATCTGCACTACATTTTGTCAGGGAGTGGGCTAGATTTGCACGAGGTGAGAAGATTGGCAACGTCCCATATCTAGATAGGAGAATTTTGCAGCTTGAAGAACCAAAAACCAGTTCGAAATTTGATCACACAGTCTTGTTGACACGGCCGCCTCTCCTGGTAGGCCAATCGGACAATATGGAGGAGCGGAAGAAGCCAACGATGGTTTCCATGCTGAAGCTAAGCAAAGAACAAATCGGTAAATTGAAGAGCAAGGCCAATGAAGATACACCATACAAAAACACTACTCGTCCATATAGCAGGTAATGGATTAGGAGTCCTTTTCTCATATTAATTTTACCGTTTTATAGATCATTTAACCAACTGACTCCCTGTGAATTTTCTTACAGATACGAGGCGGTGGCTGGGCATATGTGGCAGTGCGCTTCCAAGGCGCGGGGGCATGTAAACAATCAAGTAACTAGATTACACATAGCCGTCGACTTCAGAAATAGAATGCAGCCACCATTACCACAAGCTTACTTTGGAAACGCCATTCTACGCCAAGCAGCAATAACCACAGCAGGAGAGTTGCTCTCAAACCCCTTGGCTTATGCTTCGAGTAAGATACGCGAAGCAGTTGAAAAGGTAAATGATGAATTTGTAAGATCTTATCTTGCATTGATCAAGAATCAAACAGATGTATCTATGCATCGTAATTTTCACACAGTAGGGTGTACGCTGGGTTGTTTCTTCGGAAACCCTAATATGGAAATCACAAGCTGGACAACTATGTCTATATATGATGCTGATTTTGGGTTGGGGGAAGTAATTCACATGGGCCCTGCAACAATGGGTTTCGACGGGAAATCTTTTATCATACCGGGACGAGATGGATCATTTGCTGTCGCACTGTGCATACAGACAGAGCATATCGACACTTTCAGGAAGATCGTCTATGGAGACATATGAACAATTCTTGTACTTCTCAAATTTTAAATTTCACTTACTAAATTTGTGCCTTTTTTTTTTTTTAATACTTAATTTGTGCCTCTTGATTGACTTGTTTGATGAATAATATTCGCTAAAGGATTGCATTTTAATGAAGAGTTGGGACGCATTTAGTCATTTTTTAAAAGATGAGGTAAGCATTACCGTCAGTCATTTGTACCACCCCCTCACATTTAGGGGTGGGCAATAAAGTATGATGTACAACAAGATTTTTTCTTTTCAAAATTCGTCACACTATAACAACTACTCTACCCCTAGGCATAATCGAGGACGAAATTGCTCAATTGCCCAACGTGGAAAAGCTATGCTGCACACTTTCCAATGAAGTTACGTCAAGTATCTGATGACCCTCCCTAATGAGGTTGCGCCAAGTGTTTGATCAGACACTTGGCGCAACCTCATTGGATGGTGGACAACATAACGTTGCCCACTTCGAGCAACAGAGCGGGCCTCTAATCAAGGAAGTGGATGTTGTACTAGATTATATGCATTATGATGATTGTATCTATGGTTCGGATAGAACACTACAAGAAATTTACATTCCGCATACAAAATTATTTTGTAGAGAAAGGTCCTTATTCGTAGGGAAAAAAATTTCCATATAAAAAAAAAATTGTAGAGAGATTTGTGTGGCAAACATCGTGGGGAAATGTATTAGCCAACAAAATTTCGAAATTTGTGGGTTAAGATTTCTCCCCACGAACCCTTTGGATACAAATACTATTCGTAGCCTATTTCTTTTCCCGACAAAATTATTTGTCTACTAAAATTACATTGGCTCACAAAACAAATTTTGTGGGCACATATGGTAACAAATTATTTTGTGACAAAATCCCACTTTTTTCTACAAATAATTTTTTTGTAGGGAAGGAGTATTTGTAGACTAAGATACTATTTGTAGGGAAAAATTAAACAATTTTTAGATATTTTATTTTTTATTTGTATCAAATTAATTAATTTATTTTTTTATTTTTTGAATTATTCATTCAAAATAATATAAAAATGCAGAAAGAAAATAAATTTTATTAATATTTTTAATGTCAATCAATATAACATTGAATTCAAAATGTTGTACCAAAATACAAATAAAAATTATTCAATACATGTTACATCTAAATTTAGAAAAAGTAGCAAACATACTTTGTGTTCATTATTATGCATCTAAAAAAACATATATCTTCATCCTTAAGTTAGATTATTGCTGGTCATCACCAAAGCTATGCTCCTCATCAAAGTTACCAGCATGGGCCAAGAAATAACAACCAAGATAAGGACAGAGAGCAAGAACCATTCTGAGCAAACTGTTGTATAAGTCAATCTCAAGTGCCATGCTTCAATTTTCTTTAAGTTTGATATCATCATATTCGAATATTCTAATTACTTTTTGCCACTTGTTGGAAATCATCAACCATTTTTTTTAATATTCATCCCGATATCCCCAAATATTTCATATATATTGGCTTTGAAAAAAGCATCTTTCCCTAAAGAATGCACAACCTCCTGAAAAGCATGAATAACAAAGTGAAGTCCCACCATGCATGGAAGACATAAAATGAGAGAGCATGTATTACAAGAAGAAGAAATCAACTTGTTGATCCTTTGAAAACTTTCCAATGCTCCTCAAACTGTGGAGTAAAAGGATCATCATGCCTAACAACAATTAACAATAAGGGGGACACTTACTGTTAGTCTAAAATCAAAAAGACCACTTTCCTACTAGTACATCAGCTTCTGCAGCACCAGAGAGAAGCAACAAAATCATTGACAACATAGAATTTCTGCATAATTATGTAAATAATCATTGACAACATCAATTTCATAAACAAAAAGCAAGTGAACTGAATTTATCTAACTCTTCCTGTCAAAAGAATTTGTAAACATTTATGTGACTTGTCTACTTGCAATACTCTCTCCACAATTGTACTCTACTTCGGAACTAAAACTACATCCACCAACAATTTCCTACTAGTATACACACACAGAAATGCTAGAAAGATGCAGGAATTCAAGTTTTAAACTGATGAAATCCCAAAAAAGAAGTCATTTTAATCGGTTAAAGATGCTCCCTTCCACATGCAAGCTACTGAGTTGAGAATAAAGTTTAATCACCTTTGCCCACTAGACATAGCAAGAAACTAAAATTCTTGAAACTGATGTCTCTCTCATGGCCAAAAATGGAAACAGAGAGTAGTTAAAACTGCGGTTTGCTTGCAAGCATGAACTATCATTGTAAGGGTCCCATGTCTTGGTCAATTACATTTAGAATTCCAAGAAACTTGAAAAGGTGAGGAGCAATAATCACAGGATTTCCAAAAACTCTTGCGAATAAGTGGGGGATACCTACAACCAAAATTTGTATTTGACACATCATTGGTAAAAACCTTACCAAAAGTTGGAGTAAAATTTGTATTTGACACATCATTGGTAAAAACCTTACCAAAAGATGGAGTAATACCTGTAACCTGGCATTGTATGACATTAATTTTGTTGCTTTCTTTTCAATCATACTCACTTATATGTATGACATTAATTTTGTTGTTTTCTTTTTATTTTTCCTTCTTTCCTACCATGCTAGAATTATAAAAATTCTTTTATAATTAATTTCTCCACAATGGTCCAATTACATAACAGGTACAAAAAATCTCCAGAAAAAATTAATTGACAAAAACATCAACTTAAACTGAACCTTGTAGAGGGCACTAATTCCCTTTTGGTTAAGTATTGTCTTAGCCAACTTAGCTTTACTTAATGAACATTAGAGCTTCACAGATCAAAGTCAATAAACGTCAATTCATTTCAACACATGGAAACCTCTATTTCAATTCATTCAATTCACAATTCAAATATTTGTTTTAAATCCATTAAATAACCAGATCCAAACAAACCATATACCTTAATGGCATCACCCAAGACATTCAGTAGATTCCCATCTGAAATAATCATGAGGTCATCAATGTAAATATCCCAAAAAACCTTGCTTGCTTGCATATTACATTAACATAAGAAGCAAGATGGATAGCTAGCCAAGATAAATATAAGAAACCTTTAATTACTGATTCCTAAAGTCAGTTTGCTTAATTTGAATAATGAAACGGTTACTAATTGTTCAGCTTTACGAGAAAAATGCCAATATTACATGAAATATTTTGAAAATTGCTCGAATTTCAACAAATGAGCAGCAATAGTCCATGAACAAATAATTGCTAAACACACAAGTCCACATTAAAGGAAAAAACCTACACACTAACCCAGGAGTGTCAGAGAGATGGAGGACAAAGAGAATAGTACTCCGTCGTCGAGACTTCCAACATAAATACCGGTGTCCTGGTTGCGCTCGACTGAGTGTTGGCCTTTGCCTAGAAGGTTCGCTTCGACACTGGGCGCGATTTGGGTCTTCATTGAAGCGTCCGAAAGGACGTAGTGTATTGAATTACTGGGAAAACTTCTGGTACTGAAGGTTCAAGACAGATGAACGGAGCCGAGGAGAGGGAAACTTTGAGAAAAGTTAATTAGGTCAATTCTCATCTGGCGACAAAAAATAAATTTCTTAGGGAATAGTAAAAGAAAATGAGATTTTTTGCACAAATTATTAGCCTACAAATGTGTCAATTTTTTTTTGGAGGCAAAAGACTTTTTTTGTCACAAATCTTTTTGTTTGGAAAATTATGCACATTTGTATACACAAGCTCTCAAACTTATGAAATTTTGGAGTCAAATATTAGCCCCACAAATCCTCTTTTTTTAGGGAAAAATTGAATTCCGCCTACAAATCTCAATTTGTATGCGAAAAATTTGTAGGATAAAGGTAATTTTCTTGTAGTGGAAGAATAATTGATAGGACAGAGAGTACGACTCCCTTAAGTCCCCGTTACAGCTATAGCATCTTAAGGGCATGGGACAGCACAGTGATGGAACAATTGAAATGGCTTGAAATGGCTGTGTTCGGCTGGTGGATTTAAATGGGAAAAGACAATATATATACATATTTTCTCTCTTCAATTTTTAACCTCACATCTTACCTAGAAAACAAAAATAAATCAAGAAAATAATTCCAATTCCCTCACTCCTGCCGCCGAACAGAGATAGAGCAATTTGAAGGATGTAAATATCAGATCAAAGCAATTTGAAACATGTAAGATAATGAACTGTAAAAGCTCATTTAGACCCCGTTTGGCATAGGAAAAATTGGAGAAAATTTGAATTTTCGGAAGAATATGTAATTGAAATATGAGAAAGTGATGGATTCTACAAAAATGTGTGGTTGAAAATGAGTTTTGGATGAATGTTGTGCAAAAAATCCTAAACCAAACATGGACTAACAAGTTTCAATTTTGAGGTTACTCTGTACAGATGCAATTGTATATTAGCATGTATAGAGCATGGTGTGAATCCTCATTTTAGGTTTTCATTTTGAAGGAAACTAACTGTCATGCTTTTTTATTTTCTTTCATTTCCCACCTCCAAAATTCTAGACACGTCAAATTGAAAAACTAAACATGCATCCTAGAGGACTCCAAAAACATAAAATTGAATGGCACTCAAGTGAACTAAAGACTATTTTGCACTTACGAAATTCACTTATTCATCCTGAATCATCGACAAATCCATTAAAATGCACTTAAGGCTGAATATACCTATCTTTTGACAAACCTATTTGAATGTTTCATATGCTATGACGATTAACAAAAGTCAAGGTCAATCGCTTTCGCATGTGAAACTTCACCTCAAAAGGCATTTTTTCATTCATGGATAATTTTATGTTGCAGTCTCTAAAGTACTTACAAATCGAGCTGGATTAAAAATACTCATTTGTATATATTCTTTTTCTTTTTATGAAATATATTTGCATTTAATGTGATGTCACTTGTATATTTGTTATTTTTAAAATGATTATCATATTATACAATATTGTACAGCGTACAGGCACGGGCGGACCTAAGGTAGGGCATTGTGGGGCACGTGCCCCACTAAAAAAATCTGATTGTTCAATTTTTTTTTATTTTATTTAAAGAAACTAGAATTTGAGATTTTAGTTTGTTAAAAATTTGTGTTTAAAAACATTTTTTTTATGTTTTTAATGTAAAATATATGGTTGAAAAGTAGAGAGAGCAAATTAGTGAAGTTAAAAAGTGATTTGAAAATTTGTATTGTTTAATATATATATATATATATATATATATATATATATATATATATATATATATATATATATTTATAGTTTGTCAAACAGAGGTTAAATTATGTACTTTTGTTTGGAGTTTATACTTTTAAATTAATATTTTGTGTTATTGATCTCTTTTGAAATTTACATTTGGGGATTGAATATATTTTTACAATTGTTTATTTGTTTGTATCAGTTATAGATAAATAAAATTGTAATAAAATTTCAACTGTCTCTTCATTTTTCGCAACATTTATACAACTTTGATTGTGGTGATTGGTATTTGTTGAATATCTGTTTACAATTGTTTATTTGATTGTTTGCATTAATTTGGATAGATATTTGAAACGTAAATCTGTATTTTTTAAATACTCTTTCTAAAAAAAAAATTCGGGAACAAGCTTTACCGCGAATAACAAAAATTCATCTTTGTGCCCCCACTAAGATAAAACGTCTGCGTCTGCCACTACGTACAGGTGAAGCACCATTTATTAATTAATATATAAAACTAGATTTGTGAACAAAAAAGATTCAAAATTTGATTTTTGAATTGACAAGTACGAAATAGTTGTCCTTCTACTTTTCAATTTCGTTCGAATGGGACCCTAAATTTAAAGCACCATTAACATTTTGGCATTATTGGAATGTATGTGAAGTCCCAACTCCCAACCGAAAAAGTGGTCCGCCGCTTGAAGTTGGTGGGATTATTGGACAAAAAAAAGGTACGTGTTTTACTCTCAGCCTGGTGGTTCACTGTTCACATCACATTTACACACACTATAATGAGAATCTTTATCAAAAAATAAAAATAAAAATAATAAAAAATAAATAAAAAATGCATAAAATCATTTAAATCGGTGAACGATGAATGGCATTGCCCTCATTAAAAGCCTAGGAAAATATCATTCATTTCCAACACTTAGATAAACTAAATTAATCAAAAAAAAATGCATTCTTGGTACCTTGAATACTTTAATAATTCTACTCCCTCCGTCTCACAAAAGTATGTTTACTTTTATTTTTCATACGTATTAAGAAAACATAATTAATATATGTTGAAATTATAAATTTACCTACATTCTACCAAATATATATATCTACATTAAATAATGAGTTATTCATATTTGTTGATAGCAATGTATATTAGATAGGAGTATATTAGAAAATGAAGACATTAATATACTCTCAAAAAGAAAAGTGGCATATCTTTGTGGGACAAACAAAAAAGAAAATCAATCTATCTTTGTAGGAAGGAGGGAGTTTGTAACACCATTATTATACATAACTCATCTAGTTGTTTTCACATAATATGTTATCTTAATGTAGCTTGTATTTCTACATTTAAGATAATTTATTAATAAATGACACTTAAGCGCACATGAACTCATATTTAGTACGTACTAGTGGTACTAAGCTCCAGTTTGGTATTGATCAAAATTCAGATTTTGATCTAAGTCAAAGTCAATAATCAATTACAACCCTATATTTCATAAGCCCCACAACTTTTCGACCCTACATCTCATCAATTTTTATTAAAATCTACTAAAAATCTAATTTTAATATCCACCAAACAGGACTAAATAACATTATTCTACTTTTTTTTTTCTTTTTTGCATCATCAACTTTCATTTAATAGTGTCGTCTAATAATACCATTGCATTGCTAATATGGTTTTATTCCTAATTACTATAATTTTTTTAAATTGTAAAAAAGATTTACCAAAAGAATATCCAACTTTATAACATTGTATCACATAGAAAAATTCTTAAGAGCTAAAATAATGTTGCCAATGAAAAATATTTCATTTGGACGGTCTTATAATTATGTTTGTTAATCTTATTTATAAACAAATTTATATACAACGTACTTCTCAAAATCACTTTTTAATCGGACACGTTTTTTTAAATTATTTTTCAACTATATATTTAGTCCTTATTCTTTAACGCAATCATTAAAATTTATAAATCAATTTATAAATAGCTTAATTCTTCAACTCACTTTTTAACACACATAGTTTCTATCTTAACTTTTCAACCATACATTTTACCTCAAAAATATGATCAATTTATAGATGTTACAGTGTTATAGCAGACATCACATTCTTTATTCAAAAAAAAAAAGTTTATCAAATGGATGCTATTTATCAAATGGATGACAACTCCAATGTGGAACGAGATTTGTTGAAAATATTTTTCTGACAAAAACAATTGTGTGTTTTTTTTTTGGATTATAGAGGGAAAGTAGGGAAGGAAATGGAAAGTAGGAGAGGGAAGATGGGGATTCAAACCATATATCTAAGGCAGCGGTAGGTGGAGTCAGGATTTTCAGTCAATGTGGTCGAAAATTGCCTCCAAATTTTATTTTATATTTTTTTTTTTTTTTTGGAAAAAATTATACTAAATGGAGAAAACTTAATTTCACAAATGAGAAGTAAATCAATTCCAACTCAAATGAAATACATTATAATCGTTCTTTGTGAGTTTTCTTACTTTGGGAAGTTGTATAACATCAACATCCACTCTATTTGAAGTCCCCTAATCAACATTTTCCTCAATTATGAATATTCTTTTAAAAAATCTATCTAAAGTCGACATAATTTTCCCTACTATAATAAACAAGTTATAATTAGAAACTCAAAAATGAACTTCACAAAACACAAACCTCAAATCTCAAAATTAAATCAACTCAACAAACCACAAATCTCAAATTACAAAAAAATCAAACAAAACTAATCATTAATTAAATCAATTAAAAGTATCTCCAATTCCAAATCAATATCAAGTAAACAACAAGACATGAGAAATAAATCACTACTTCCAAATGAAAAAAATCAGTATATCATAGTCTACAAATGAATTGACCTTCAAGCATTTTCATATAACATTACCATTTACCCAACCCAAATGCCTAAAAAAAAAAAAATATTTGCCGAAAATTCAAAACTCATAACAACCGAGAAGTTACCTACCTTCTCCTTTAGCGGCTCAGGCAGTCTGCAATCAGACTTCAAGCTCATAACTTCCAAATGGAATCAACTCAAATCAGGCAAGAGAAGAGCTTTGCTGCAGTGCTATAGGCCAATGACACGGTTGACGCCAGTCAGTTGTCGGGCGGAGTCGGCAGGTGGTGGTCGGAGTCAAAGTCGACGGGTTGGCAAGCGGAGGCGAAAAAGGGGAGAGTTAGGTTTGTGGTGTTTCAATTTTTTCTGGCTTCTGCATTCAACCGAGGTATGCTTCTGTTTAATTTTTTTTTTTTTTTTTTTTGCTTGACCTGATGCAGACCCAAGGTCTAGCGTGGTCCATGGACCGCGCTAGGCCTATACTGGCTCCACTCCTGATCTAAGGTGTAGGACACTGACAATATAATCATTTGGGCATACCTCGAATCCCCACCAAAACATTTCTCAAGCTCCATGCATTTTTAAGAAATGTAGATTTAAAGTTATTACTTAGCAAGTTACACAAATTCGGCCAAAAATAATCCAAGTTTAAGACGGAATAAGTTTATCTATTTTTAATAAACGACGAGGGGAAGGAGGCAAGTCTAAAATTTTATCAACTTTTAAGTTTTAAGTGTTAAACTTCAATTTAATCAAAAAAAATTTTGACTTCACAACTTTTATTTATACATTATATTCTAACTTTTAGCAATTTTTTGCCAATAACCCCTAGTAATTGAATCTACCAACTCGAAGTTGATCATCCAATTTGAATTGTTAAATTTCTTAGTCCTTGCTTAACAAAATGTTTATAAATGATCGCGTAACAATATCTTATTGGACCTACACATAATTTTTACTTCAAAAAAATACTAATAAAATATAGATACGTGGTTGTTTAATTAAACAAAACAACATTTTGCAAAATGAAGGCTTAGACGCTGAAAATAAAAAACATAAAAACCTCCCTATACTCTTCCCCTTCTTCATCTCTTCTCCGTACGAAAATGGTGACAGTGAAGGCAATTCATACAGTCCAACCTGCTAAGCCAACTCCAAATGAAATCATGCATCTCTCAGAACTTGACCGAATTAA
Organism: Ligustrum vulgare; assembly: GCA_963555705.1. NCBI lineage: Eukaryota > Viridiplantae > Streptophyta > Magnoliopsida > Lamiales > Oleaceae > Ligustrum > Ligustrum vulgare. The sequence goes on from OY743185.1 coordinate 11,830,854, forward strand.
GGCCGTGACTCATGCTCCCACTGTCCACTTTTATGCTACGACTTAAGCAGCGACAAGATGTCGGAGTAAAGGAAGTCCGATGAGCTCGAGGGTGGTGGCCAGAGCAACTCTGACAAAACGTGTGGTGGTGGTGGTGGTGGTGGCAGCGACCGGGGGTTTTATTGAAATAGCATTAAGAAATCCTTGTTTTATTGAAATGGCCACATATTAGTCAATTGTCTATTTTACCCTTAATGAAATAAACTATTTACTTTGCAAGATATGTCCCTTAACTTAGTTAAGTTGATTTAATTTATTACTTTTAATTATATTTATAATTTTTAAACTTTTAAGTTCTTTTAGAAATATTCTATATTGTGATAATTTTTCAAAAGATTTGGGATGATCTTCTTTAGTTATATATCCTAATATTATTCCTTTTGAAACTTCTTCTTTTATATTTTCGTATTCATTTATAAATCTATAAACTGTATTTATATTTTTAGTTGTTCCGACATAGCCAAATTCTATTCTATTTAAGCAAGCATAATCAATATCGTTGTATATACTTTTTAGTTTAGATTATCCAACAAAATGTATATTTTTGAATTTTTCAGTAATAGCTAATAAAAATGAAATATCGTTGTTTTCTAAATACAATTTATGATCATAATTATTAGAAGTTGATGCTTGTGGAGTATTCATAAATTATCAAGTTGATAAATTATTATACAAATATTTTTAGTATAAGTCCATTCTTTGATCTAGTAGAATAAAATAATCTGCAATATATTGTTCATATTTTTCTAAAAGTCTATTATATTCTTCAGAAGATATGTTTTCATTTTTCATTCGATGTTTAATATCTTCCATTTTATCTTTCAATTTTTCTAAAAGGTTATCTAGCCCTTCGATTGTATATCCTGGCATTAGGTTTAGACTGTATTTGTCATAATTTTATTTTCTAAATCCATTTTAAGCTGTAATATATCAGAATAATCTATAATATATTGATCATGATTTTCTGAAAGTATATAATATTGTTCAGATGATTCATCCATATCTATTAATTGAGATATAATGTTATCTATTTTTTCAATTATTTTTTCTAATAAATTGTCTAATCCTTCTATAGTATATTTAGGCATATTATAAACACAGAGGTAAATAATCTATAAAGTTTCAAGTAATTTTTCAAATTCTATTAGTGTTTGGGAATTGATAATATTTATATCAGCCATGACATATATGCTTGGTTCAAATGGTATATTATATATTGAAATATTTTTCTTTCTTTTTTCTAATTTATCAATTATATCTTGGATATCTTGTATTACTATTGATCTTACAGTACCTTTGGCAAAGTTTTCTATCAAATTTTCTTTATAACTTTTTAATAACTCTTGTGATGCATAAAGTTGCTATTGGTATCCTATTTTATCAATTGCATTTCCATATTCAATTCCTCTCTTATTTTTAATATTCTTTTTAACTTTATATGGACTTCTCTTATATCTAGGTTTTTTCATGATCCAATTTCTTTCATTCATGATATCTAAATTTTCAAGAATTGGTAAAGAAAGATTCATCTCTTCCATCACTGTCATAATCTAATATAAGATCATAATCATAATCATTATCAATACTAAATACATGCTCTAAATACAATTCATTATTTATTTCAGTATTATCACTATCAAGCCAGAAGTAAATAATTGATTTTGTAATTTCTAATCCTAATAATCTTTTTAATGTTGGAAAGATAACTGACAAACATAGCATATAAATATGATATAACTTTTTTATTTCATTATTTGGTCTAGTAAATTATTTGTGCATGAATAAATGTTCAATTATGCTATGATATTCATCCTTATAAGGACTGTTTTGATAATTAAATTTAATAATTCTGAATTCTGTCATGTTAAAAGCTCTTCTTCCTCATAGATATATTAAGAATACTAACATATTTTCCTGTTCACGGTACCTTCGTATTTTCCTCCTATTGTTAGTGACCTTCAGGCTTATATATGTTTCTACTCCACACCTTTCAATGGCCTCCTGCCTTCACGAGTTATTAGCTAAACCTGGATATATACCTTCACTGTTTAACCTTTTAGATGGAAAATATTTTAGAACAGAGTGTAGGGAGTCTTCTTAATAATATATATTCATTTCGAAAATAAGATTTAGAAGACAGGAATTTAGAAACTCATCATAATTTGATAAGTAGATTGAGATTTTATTGATAATATAAAGATTGACACAAGATTGGTATGAGAATTTTTCAAAGGCAGAAGATTTTTTTGGCTTTCTCACAAACTGAGTGCTCAAGTGATCTCTGTCTTTTCCTAGCCTAAAGTCTTCTATTTATAATACTATATGAAATACAATTTCTTCATTGCTTACATCATGGGTTTTAATAATCAGAATCAATAATTTACACTTTTTTGTTACATCATAGGGACACATGTCCCTCCATTATCTTCACATGGCTACATTATAGGGACACCTATCTCTCCATTAGTTTCAGTCTTCACATTTCATTAAAGAAGATTCTATCTTATCTCCATCTTTGTTGGCATCTCAAAAGTAGCTTCCACCTATCCATCAATTCTGTTGTCATGTGGGGCAATTCCTGGCTATACACGACTCTTGTAGAGTTGTAAAACTTCCATTGATCTGGTGTCTATCAAACTTGTCGATGTATTCTTTTAAGATGGTTGATTTTTCCTTGCCTCCATTAGTGACAAGAGTCCATTGTTCATATTAACGTAAGCATTTGAATTTTTTCTCATATAAATTTTTTGCAATGTTATAGAGGACCTTTATTCCTAACACTCTGCGGGACCTGAACCATGACCTTGTAATATTTGGTACAGGCTTGGTATTTTTTCCAACTTCTATCTGGAAATTTCGAACAACATATCCGATTGTAATAATGTGCTCAGCAGGATAATACATCCTTCGATCAATTTCAAGACTTATTGAATAAAATTTTAAATATATAGATCTTCCCTGGGAAAACTTTGAAATTTCTCCTTTTAATAAATCATCAAAATTTTCAATTTCTTTTAGATCTTTTCCTGGATAGATAAGATCCGAAAATCCAAAATTTGCTGCCATTTTTGTCATAACGGGGTCCCCTCCCTGAGTAACGATCAATCGTGGGTATACATGATCTCCAGATGAAATGTAATAACAATCACATTCTTGGAGTTCATATATAATTTTGGCAGTAGCTTTATATTCGTCTTCTTTTGGTAAAAAAGGGGAATCATCTTCCTCTTCAGCAAGAAATGTTCGTCTTTGGCATTGATTATTACTTTTTGAGAACTTATTTTATTTCTGACCACCTTCTTTGGGCTTGGACTTGGTTCATCTATTTTTATTTTTGGTCCACCACCACTTCCAGATGATGTACCTGTTTGTATTGTACCTGTTGGTATATTTGATAAAACCTGTTTGGTATTTAACGACTTGAATAGTGATTCAATTTCACTAACTCTGTCGCTCAATTATTTGACATATTTGGTATGAGAGACAGAAAGTTCCATCAACAATTTAACATTTTGTTGGAGGTATTCTACCATCTGTTCAATTCCATCTTTTATATCATCAGCTTCCTCTATGAAGAAGTTCATTCTCACTCTGGCATCCATCAATGACTCTTTAATATCATCTATCTGCAAATTTTATATTCCTACTTAGAAAATCTATAAGATAATTATTGACACCTTTAATATGAATTATATCAAAATTATAAAATGTCAAATAAACTTGCCATCTATGGAGTCTCCTATATTGAGATTCTGGAGGTAATTTATTTTTAACTAAGCCTGCAATTTTAGAATTATCAGTTTCAACAATGAATTTTTTGGATAATAAAAATAATGAAAACGTTTTTATCTCTTTGATAATTGCCTACAATTCTTTTTCATGGGTAGTATAATTTATTTCTGCTTGATTAAACGTTCCACTGGAATATCTACAAATTTCATTAAGATCTGTTTTTAATATTGTTGTCTAATATTTATCTGAGGCATCAGTATTAACTATTAGATTATCTTTTTTATCTGGTAATCTTAATTTTGGTAAATTTTTACATTCTTTCTTGAGTGATTTAATAATTTTTGTGTGTTCATTACTCCATCCTTTGGTATTTGTCTTTCTGAGTAAAATTTGGATTTTATGTCTCTTTTTTGAAAGATTTTCAATAAATCCTTCTGCATAATTTAAACATCATAATAATTTTTGTATTTGTTCTTTTGATTCTAAATTATCTAAAAAAATTTCTATCTTTTTAGATATATGAGCTTGTAATTTTATTCCTTTTTTATCTATTGATAATCCAAGAAAATCAATTTCTTATTTTTCTATTTTAGCTTTTGGATGATGTGGTTTCCAAAATAATAATGGATTCTCTCCAAAAAAAATTCTAATTGATCAATGATTTTTTCCATGGTTGTTTGTATGTTTGTTTTCAAGACTTTTTTATATACTAGTATATAGCACGTGCGTTGCACGTCTTATGTAATTGACTAATACTTTATGCAATTTTTTTGTATTGATAAAAATTATTGAATAATGATTACAATGTTTTAGTATAACAAGATTAAACGTTATGATTATAATAAAACTTCTTTATATATAAATAATATTTTTTGTTGACATCATACATTTTTTGTTATTTTTGTGTTCTACTTTTACCAAGACTTCTGTTTTTTGCATTGAAACTGAACATGAAAATGTGACACATAGTTGTCCATGAGAGAATACATATTTAGGAACATTAGGTATTGTTTGATCTTGAACCTTGGTAATTGTCATTGCAAAGCATAGTCATATTGGGAAGTGTTTCATTTGAATTTGAATGGATATCCTTTATCATTTGTTGGAGTTAGTGGGGACCGCGGAAGGAAACTCTAAATATTTGGCATCATCACATGTTATAATTATCTCCTTTGGTAAGTTAATAAAGTCGATCTCCATGTAAGCTTCTATCCCATTATTAATTTTAATCAAGTATTGAGTAAATCTATTATCATTTTGAGCACGCATGTTTTGACTTAGTTAAATAAATATTACTCTCCCCCAATTATATAAGCCGTCTTTCCTTTTTTTGTTTATCCTAATTATATAGACTTATTTCTTTATTGAGAAGTATTTATTTTGTTTATTTACCAAAATACCCCTATTTATTACTTCCAATATAATATTTTTGATATTAAATAAGGGTAAGTTGAAAATTTTCTTTATAAAAATTATTTTTTCAATGACATTAAATATGTTTTTTTAATCTGTTTGAAAAGTCAAATAAGCCTGTAATATATACACACACACACACACACACACATATTTCACATAATAACTTTTTCGAAATTGCACAGTGGCGCAGCGAGAACATAGTCTTACAATTTTGCTCAAGTAAAAATGTGTCAAGTATTCCTTAAGTTTATCCATAGTGTCAATCAATTAAACTTGGCATGGACAGAAATAGATTGTACACACTGCTATCTCTATCTTGTGACACGTCATCCAATGGCTCTATAATTGCTTTGTTCTTCTACGCTGTGTGGAGGAAATGAAGGAAAAAGTTAAAAGAAAATATGTTAGCTGGAAGGAAATCGAAATAACAAAAGAGAAGAAAAAACTATGACAAGTTTGTTCACCCATTTTGTTTTAATATACTGCAAAAGAGGTTGTAATGTGCATAATAGTTTAACTGTCATTCCCTTATATAAAGAAAAAAGAAAGCAATGCAACACATTTAATTTCATTCATTATAATTATTACTTTTTAGTAACTATATATATATTATTGCAAATTAACTCTAAAAACCCACCAAGTACTTTAGGGGTTACGGAAACAAAAAGGCAAACAATTAAATACTTGTAAAGGACTTAATCAAATTTAATTTCATTCATTCATTATACTTATTACTTTTTAGTAATTATTATTATTATTGCATATTAACTCCATAACTCCACTAAGCACTTGAAAGTTGAAGGTCTAAGGAGATGAAAAGGCAAACAAATAAATACTTGTGAGGGACTTAATTAATTCATTTCCAATCATATTGTCTACTCCAAAAACATGAACAAATCACCTAAATAATTTATCTACATAGAAATATAACTCATTTGAGATCATGGGTCACATTACAGTACAGGCATCAGAAATGGAGAAACTGGAAGACAGCATAATCATTTGTTAACATCTAATGTGTGGAGGCAACTCAATCAGAAAATCATAATTCAGATTCTAAGCTAATCGTATTCCAATAAGATTAGTACATCTTTTGCTATTTCATTTAGGCCTTGCCTACCTAGAGGGCTTCAAAAGATTTATATCCTCCCTAGTTGAATAGGGAATGAGAAAAGGACAGCTAAAATAAGAGTGATGTTGGTTTTGTTATAGTGAATGGAGATCTGCTTTTTCAAGCATAATTGTAGTTAAGTTGGTAGTCAACCTGGGAAAAACAAATAGGTATACTCATGTTAAATCTTGAATTATGTTTGTTCAGATAAAAGATAGAACGGATAGTATATTGCAAGACACTGATAACTAACTCATGTAATGGGTACAATATGATAATAATGTTTTAATTTTTTAAATGTGATAATGGAAAAAAATTAATTCTTCACCGTGACCAAATAAATTTGGAATCAAGATGAAAAACTTTATATGGTTATCAAATTCAAAAGCTCTAATCAAAGCAAAATAATAATAATAATAATAATAATAATAATAATAATAATAATAATAATAATAATAATAATAATAATTAGCAAGACCAATTATAGTTCTAATGAACCAGAAGAACATCAAATAAACTTAACACTACATGAAATATACACTCAATCAAATTATTTCAATCACCTAATCCTTAAGAAATTACAAGGCTGTAATTAAAAAAAAAATGATTAAACAATCTAAAATCTTAGCAGTGTCCAAATAATCTAAATTATTGAGAAGCATCAAATGCTCTATGTAGACTTTGAAAATAGTTTAAAGTTCAATGTTGGGTGAATTAGGAATAATGGGAGATTATCACTTCAATCTTGTTTCTTGATCATGCTTAAAAGATACCTATGAGTTTGAGATAACATTTTGCTTCCAGAAATGTTATGATATATTATTCCCACTTATAAGTACAAAATGGAACTCATTTTGAAAGTAAATCATACATGAGAATAACTGTAAGCAAACTTTTTGCTCTATGTACAATGAAATACAAAATATGAATATCATCCCGTCAAGTTTTCATCCATATTATCATTCAAGTAAAAAAAATCAGGTTGCTTCTGTCCTATATTCATATGTGCTGCTATAAATTTTCCAGTAAATAAACAGAGAATCTGATAAAGTAACAATCGTAGATAAGATAGTATATTAAAAAATTGAAACTGGACATTAATCCATAAAAGCAGCTGAAGGCTAGCAACACTGTGAAAGCAAAAAATTAAAAGCATACCTTTCAATGTAATAGAGGAACTGCTTGTAAGAGAAGCCACACGTAAATACATAAGGAGCAACATAATCAAAGGTAAAAGGGCTACAACCCTGAAGATTTGAGATGAGAAAATAGGTACAAAGATCAACCTTTTACTCTTTCAACCTATACAACACATTATTGTAAAATTATCTGATTCTTGTATACCAGGCTTAAATATCTTATAGTTGAATTTCCTTTAAAATTAGCAAAAATAAGTACAAGATCAAAGTTTTGTGACACTAAAAACTCACGCTTCTATAAGAAATTTACACTGGTTCACACATGAAGGAAGTTCACTTCTAATTCTGAATAACACCTAATTCAAAGTGAATAAAAATGGGTAAAAAAAAGCTTTAAGCATCAATAAAATAGAAAAGAGATGTTTACCTTGGAAAACACAACCATGAGGTTTAGTGAGAAGGAATCATCCCTAGTCTTTCTTAGGCGAAAATTCCACCAGCCTCGCTTCAAATCCACAATTAAGAATTCAGATTCCAATCAGAGAAAAACAACTTAAAGCATAAAAAGAAAATTCCAAATGAAGGAAATGTGAGAGAGGGATTTTGGTCTTCATAAATTCATTTACAGTGTTCATCACCCCGAAACACCTGGGTTGATGGCAAGGAGGAGTTATCGGAGGCGATCTTGGATGTGGTGTCGCCAGGGATGCCGAAGCGGAGAGGCGTTCGCAAAGGGAGTGAGGTATAGGGTTCGGGTGGACTGCACCTTATAATACTGTAAGGAAGAAAACCTCTTGGCCTTTCTTCCCCTTCATCGTCAGTACATCTACCTTCGGTTACATCCAGAACGGTGTCATTTTGAATATCCAGCTGCAATGTAGAAGAAATTGAAATATGAATGGGAGTGGTTGAGAAGAGAACAACCAAGTTGTTTTCTTTCTTCGTTAAAGTCACATGTAACGTCGGTGATCTGTAGATCAAGGTGATGAAGATCCACCGACGGTCGGAGTGTTCTCGTTTACAAAATTAGGATTTTCAAATGGAGGAGGATAAGGGGCGTATGGTTCCTAGATCTATTATTCTAGAATTGATAGATAGAAGTAGGAAGGGTATATTTGGTTTTGGATAAAAAAAATGCGAGGGAAAATTCGTCAAGTAAAAGATTTTCATTTATCCATACTTTTAAGTAGTAGTAGATTATTCTTTTATTTTTTATTTCATTTTTTGTAATTGATTTTTTGTCACATTCATCACCACACTGTGTTGGTTGAACTCTGTAAGGTCTAAATTCTCTTGGTATTTTTAGTAAATGTCCACAAGGTGTTTGTAACATTATCATGTAATTATTTTGTTTATATTTTGAAATTGTTGTATAAAGTCATTTCCTAGTAATATATCACATTCTAATTTGTTATATTTATATATTTTATTTACAACTATTTGTTTACTCCCAAGTATTATATCAATTTTATCAGCACTATTAATTATTTGAGTACTTTCTCCTGTTACTCGTGTAATTTTTATATTTTCATTAGTATTCCATGATTTTATTAAGAAACTTTTAAATATTGTTATATCACTTCCTGTATCAATTAATGCACAAGTTGTTATATTTGTTTCAACAATGGTAACTTGTATATCAATAGCTAATGGAAAACTGATTTGGTTGTTCATTTATTAAGCTTTCTTACATAGTATAGTTTGACCATTATGGATTATGTATAATCCTTCACGTTTTATATTAAAATCTTCCAATCCATTTAGGAAACTCATTCCTAACATTATATGAGGATTAATCATACTATTATCCATATGACATGGTACTAGGAGATTTATTCCTCTTATTTTTATTGGTACTTTAACTTCAAGTTGAGTAATATGTAATTGTCCATCAAAATTTATATATCTATACGGATCAGTTCTATGAGATATTAATCATTTATTCCTGTTTGAAGCTATATGACATTCACTAGCTCCTGTATCAATTAATATATTTGATCCTTTTATATGTTCTTTTCCATTGAAATATTCACCTTCTATTTTCATATTTCCAGCATTTCTATGAAGTTTTATTTCCCTTGTATTACTAGTTTCTCATAATTGTTTTCTATTGGGTAAACTTGTTGATCTTCTAATTAATCTGTCATCTTCAAATGTTATGTTATTATTAGGGTATTCTTCTTCTCTTAACTCTATAATTTCTGGTTTATTTTTTGTTATAGTAAGTTCATAGTTTCTTGGGACTAAACTTATTTGTTTATCTGGTTCCACAGCTTTACCAATAACTTCGCATTCTTTATGAATTTCAATATATCGTTTTTTAGAATAAATGTTTCCATAATTAGAAATAGTAAATGTGTATAATGCTCTATATTTTATAGTCATAATTTTATCTCCTGGTTTCATTATATTATCTTTATGTAATTTGAAATGTAGTCCTAAAACTTCATTAAAGTTTCTGTCTTTCAATGATATACAATATTTCGGGTAACATGTAAATATTAGTTTCTTATATGCTAGATTTCCTTCTACTGTTCTCAAATGACTTTCCTTTAAATTTATTATTCTTCCATCATGTAAAATTACAGTCAAAGATGAATCTACTCCTTTTCTAAATAAGGATTTAAACATTATTTGGATACCTTCTAAATAAACATATTGGATCTTTTCACTTTGTTTTTTATTGATCTTTATTAATAATTCTGTAACCGTATTTTTTTTAAAAGATTTAATTTATGTGTTCCTTGAGTATTTTTAACATCTATTACTTTTTCAATTTTATGATATTCATTTATTGCTACTCTTTCTCTTCTCCATATTCTGTCTAATATTTCCCATTTTCAAATCTAAAGATAATTTTTGTATTTTCCTGAACTTATTATTATTATCAAGAGTTATTTTTTTCTATTTCTTCTATTTCTCTATTGTGATTCTGATTCATTGCTTTCTGAATCTGTTTCACTTATATAGACTTATTGATCATAGTATTCTTCAATGTCAGACATTTCACTTAATTCACTTTCTGTTTCTAGATATTTTTTTTTTGTTGTAATATTTTAACTTTTTTTTGTTACAATCAGGGCTTATATGTCCCATTTTTCCACAATTCAAATATTTACATTAACTTTTGTCTTTCTTATAAGTTCTATTTTTCTGTTTTTTATTTGAATTAAATCTTCTTTTATAATATCTTTTCTTAGGTTTTATATATTTTTTCCTAAAGTTTCTGAATTTTTTAAACTTTCTATTTTTATATTTTCTTTTATTATTTTTTCTTCTTTCAGGATTACATCCCCACTGTATAGGTTTTTCCATATCTTCACAACATATTCTAGTTAATTTTCCTGATTTCTTTAATAATTGTCTTTGTTGACATATATATGCTAATCTTTCAAATATAAATTTTATCCTTGATCCTAATGTTTTAGGTAGTCAAGGGTTATTTCTGATAAATTTTTCAAATTTTATTTTAAAGTATATTCCCGATGAACATGGTAATTTATTGTAATACATATCTTTGTATACTTCTTGATTTTCATTACTATAGAATTGGACATAATAGTATTCTTTGAATTCACAAGTGTATTCTTTGATTTTACACATATCACATATTGTTAAATTTATTAATCTCATTCTTGCATTATCTTTTTCTCTAATTGATTCTGTTTCAAAATTACTTATCAAATTTTCTCCTAAAAATTCATCTGCAATATAATCTACTAACTTTTCTATACTTTTTCTATCTGATTTTATTAGTTCTGTTTGTACATTTCTTCTTATTAATGCTTTCGAATCACTACTTATTCATTCCCACCAATTCCTAACATGTCCTTCAAAAGATGCTATTAAAAAGTCTATCATTCTTTCAGTATTTTCCCATGTATCACCTTTATTATACAAAAAGAACAATATCATTGAATCTGCCCAAGTTAATAAGCTTTTTTAGTATCTATTTTACAATCCAAATCTAGTTTTGTTCCTCCATAATTAATAGGTTTATCATAATTATTATTTGATTCAAATCTATCTTTATATTTATTCCGGTTTAGGTAGTTGTCTATCTCTGATTCTATAATAATATTGTCAGTGTGGTTTACTATATAAAGGTGCATAACTCTCATCTGAATCTGGTAATTCTTGTTTGGGAATTCCCATTGGAGTTGGGTTAGGTGCTCCTCCAGTATTCATTAAAACTTGGCATTCATTAAAATTTTCTAGGCTTAATTGGCCTAAATTTTCTATAAGCAAATCTAATTCTTCATTCATTTTTATCTTGTTCTTCTTTAATTTTTTCTTCAGCTTTTAGTTTCCCTAATGTTTTTTCTATGGATTTTTGTAATTCTAATTTTTCTTCTTGTATTTTTGATAATATGTTTTTTTCTCAAAGTGTTTCTTTCCTATTCTAATTATTTCTTTTTCTATGAGTTTTTTTGTCTATTTTCTTATCTTTGTTTTTATTATTATTTTTTTTGAATTATCTAATCTCTAGTTTTAGTATATTTATATCATTTCCTACTTCTTTTAATTCATCTTTTACTTCTTGAACATCACTTATTAATAATTTTATTAATATTTTCAGATCTTCAATATATTCACTTATTGACATTTTATACTTTTGCTTTAGTAGTTTGGATTTTTTGTACGTTAAATAATCTGTCATACATATCATCTATTTTCATTTCTACTTTTTTTTATTCTTTCTTCTATTGATATTATTCTTTCATTATCATTTTTCTTTATTTTCTAATTTAACTTATCTATTTTTCTATCATTATTTCAATTTTATCTTGATTAATTAATTCTCCTGATTTTCTTTGAAATTCTTTCAAAATTTCTTCATCTATATTTTTAACTTTTCCTATCATATCTTTTAATTATTTAAATTGTATTGTTGATTTACTTTGAATATTTTGTAATTTTTCTTTGATATTCATATCTTGTATATTTAGTTGTTGTAATTCTTCAATAGCCAATTTATCTTGTATGTTTATATTTTTATATGTTTGCCATAAAAAACCACTTATCCAGTTTAATTTCATGTTAAGAAATCCATCAAATTCTCCCCATAAGCTTAATGGTTGAAATATTGTTGTATTAGCTCTTTTTATTTGGTATGATCCCACTGGTATATTAAAATTTTCTGTTATTTCTTTTTTAAATTTTATTTCTGGGAATTCTGTCATTAGAATCTTCCTTTAATATGTTCTATTTCTAATATAAGTTATGATTGATATTTTGTTTCTTTGTTTATTATTATTATTTACAGAATTCTTCTATTGATTTTAGCATTTCTTTTCTTCTTTGTGCTCTAAAATATTTTCTTAATCTTTCTTTTTCTTTAGTTTTTTCATATATTTCTATATTAATTTTCTCTTTGTTATTTAGAATCATTTGTATTCGAGGTAATTGTTTTAAGATTATATTAAAATATTCTCTCCTTTTTTCTAATGATTTTAATCTTAAAACTTCATCTCTTTTTATATTTTTCTCTTCTCTTATCATATCACTTAAATTCCTTCTTTGTTCAGCTATTAAATCTTATTTTTCATTTGTTTCTATATCTAAATATTTTTCTAGTATAGGATCTGCTCTATGATAATTCATTTCTATAATTCTTCTAGTATGTTTTTGTGAATTAAATCTAATATTTCGTTTATAATAAAATCTTCATTTATTAAATCGAAATTTATTAGATCATATATATCTCTTCTTATATATTTTTTTTAAAATCTTTTAGAGTTCTCAAGATTTCTATTTTACAATTATCGAGTAGTGTTAATGTATGCATAATCATAAACCTTGGTGTATATATTATGTATTTATTTTTACTTTTTGTCATATAATATTTATCTTTTTGATCTGTCATATGACTCTAATAGCAAACTGAGGGGTGCTACTATGAGCGAACAAAAATCAAATAAAATTAAGTAAACAAAATTAATTAAAAGTATGTAAACTAAAAGTTTTAAGTACTAGATTGTAACTTTTCTAAATTCTAATAGGCATAGTTGAAATATGATATGTAAGGACATTTTTTTAGCATCTAATGTCTAAGGCTATTTTTATGATGTGATGAAATTTTTGGCTATTTTCTTAAAATGCCAAATTTGCTTGACTATTTTCATGGTATCCCACGGTGATGGCCAGATTACCATGGGTGGGGTGGAGAGAGAGAGAGAGAGAACCGTGGGTGGGGTGGAGAGAGAGAGAGTATTAATTAATATTTAACACCTATTTTTTTTTTTTTAGAAAAGTAAACTTCATCATTTTAATTTTACAATCTTTAAATATAAGAGTTCAGGTAATTTTTCCTTCATAAAAAGCCCTTGTTTGATGAAGATTAAAAATCACAATTTTAGTCGATTTTGATAAAATAAATGATAAGTTTTGTGATTGAAAAATTGTTGATTCTATAAAATATGTAGTTGAGATTAATCGTTATCTTTTAACTTAAATTAAAATCAAATTTAAATTTGAATCAAACATGAAATATTGTCTCGAGTCATTCACGCCAATATGGACAAGAGCTGAACTCATGAATGTGGAAAAGAATTTCAAAAGTCATCAAAGTATATTTTCAAGATCAATCGACAAACTTTCCAATCAGCTCTCGTTCACAACTTCTAATCGTCTTAGGTGATTTTCCCTCCTTTGGCTACTCCGACTTTTCCATTCACACATGCCCATGCAAACGCCGCTCCCTTCACCCCGCCCACCAAATCAACTAAAAACAACATATAGACACAGGCATGCACATGAGCTAATGAGATTAGAGAGGAAGGAGGGAGGCAAAGAGACTACCACCTTTATAGCAAATTACCTCAGACGATTCAAAAGCTTCGACAGACACAACTATAATAATTGTATAAAAGCAACTAAAAGCACTTTGAATTGAAAAGTAATGAGGAAGATGAGGTATTTAAGAGGAACAGCTTGTTTCCAGAGATAGCTGTTTCAGATATAATCAGGTTCACCAATTAGAACCACCATCTGGGGATGGGTTACAATCCGTTGGCCTCGTGATATTCACGTCTTCAAATTCATTGTCATCTGCAACACCATGTAAAACATTAAAAGTAGCTATTTAGCAAAAAAATGATTTAAAATGAGATTCTTTCAATAGAATTCCTATCCATGGAATAACCAGTTATGGCATGATCGATATAGTTAATTGGGCAGTAATCTCGTTAATTATGTTTTTGAGTACACTTTAGTACTTCATACAAAACACGATCTTAAATTCTAGTGACAGGGAAAATGATGACAATGATGACAGATGAATCTAAGATTACTCAGCATGTTTAGTGTTTCGTTTCTTTAAAATATCCACATTCTTTTTTAGCATGAACTCTAGAAATAATCATGGCTGAAAAAACTTAGTCCCTAAAATCAACCCCTAAAGTTTAGATTTTTTTTTTTGAAGTTTTTTTGTTTTTTTTGAACACTACAACTACAAGGGAGTGGAGGGGAGGGTGTGGAATCGAACCAGGGAATAAAACCCGGTAAGGTAATGCCTCAACCACCAGGGTTTAGATCATTTTAGCATTTCAAAAGGAGTTGGACATCTATAAATAGATAGTCATTGTAAAAAGATGTGAACTTTTTCCCTGTTCTCATATGCAAAAAAATATGGTATATATTTATGCATCTCAACTTTTAAATGAGCAAATGCTTCTGTAGTCAAGAAAATGCATCTGAAGTTAATTACAAGCGATACGGGGCAGGTTTGAGGAAAGAGGAAAAGGCATGACATTCCAATTTCCAAATCTAGGAAATAATTTGCGAGAGGATTTGTTAGAGGGAAGAGAAACAATTTGCCTATTTACTTGCATCAATACGAACTGTGGTATGGACAATAATCATATGCATTCTCCTCCACATGCTATAATGATAATATTCTCACTTATTAGGTAGGCTTATTTTCTCCTAGAACTTATCGAAGAACAGGAATTTGCTCACTTCCCTTCAGCAAAACCACAGAAAACAGACAAAAACCTTCATCCTTGATCATTTTTCCCTTCCATCATCAATTCTTTGTTGTAATTTCTAATTTGTATGAAAACTTTAATTCCTTTTATCCACGTGATTTTACATCTAAATTACTAAAATATCCAGCTTCTGTTCCGGTTCTGTAGTCCCTCAGTTTGGAACACCTTAGCACATGAACAGTTTCTTAGTGCATATGCATTACGAGCAACCGTCAAATTTTACTTTTCTCACCTCTTACGTTCAACTAAAGAGGAATCCCTTAAAAAATCAATTCTCAAAACCATGGAAATCAAGATGATCAAGTTATTTCACTACAACCCTATACATATAAATGGTTCAATTTCAGATATGATCCCTCGGTTGGAATATAAAGAGACTCAAGTTCACCATCAGACAGGTCATGGCATGCCAGTTACCACACCATTTATTGCAGTGTTGAAAGCAGTGGAACACATGTAAATGCCATCTGAACTACAGCCAGTTGCAACTGCAGGTTTAAGCACCAAAAAATGGGAAATTGCCAAAAAGATTTTCTGAACATCTTCCTAAAGTACAATCAATACAAGGTTTTTGTTGACAACTATAGTAAGGGCTGATAATGGAGCGAGTCAAGTTCATGGTATTTAGAAAATAAAAATAGAACTGCAAGATGCAAACTAAATGTATGTGTCCTGGTCCATATAAGTCAAATATAAATCAGAAACATCTATAGAAAGTGAGAGAACCTTTTCTCAGAGTCAGGGCCACAACAGCATCATTTTCAACCTGAAATGGGAGTTTGACTCAATAAATCATAGTATTTAATAAACATAAGAGCAGTTGCAGCATTAAATTTAAACATACAAACCTTATATCTGATTCATTTCTTGTCTAAATATGAAAAAGATGACTAGCTAAGTAAATATAGAAGACATGATGTACAATCTCAATAATTTTTCCCATTAATATTGGAGAAAATACCTTCTGATCAGCCAGTGATTTAGAGTCATCCAACACTTCCCTATTTGGCATTAGTATCAGACGCTGTTCGTTAACTGGTTGATCAATGATTTTTTGCAACTTCTCCTTGATTTGTAAAATAGTCTCGCTTGGCACACATGTCAGAAAGTAAGTAATCTTATTACGTTTGACGCGAATATACATTTCCTGTGTGATAAATATCAAGCAATCCAATCTATTAGCTTGAACCAACCACTGTATCAAACTGATGTAATAGTATCAATATGTGGAACATACTACAGGACTTCACCCGAAATAATACAATCGTCCCTCACAAACAATCAAATGGCAATGCGACAAATGAAAACATCATCCAAAGTTCTTTGTGCACTTTGGAATTCAATACACGAACACGTGTGAAAATTATCATCAAAACCAGTCACATCACGTCATTCATAAACCAATAAAATTATCCATAATAGAACAAGACAAGTTACACGCATCTCTTTTCAGAAAAATACAAAATATGATGTACTTTGATTGGGCGATATCTAAACACGATATATTGCACCAACAAAAATAATGCTCAAAATCATGCTAACTACCTAAATCATTAAGTTTGGTCTAAAAGTACAAAACAAAGTGCTCCAGTAAACCGCCTACAGATAATAACAGGTAGCTTAAGAGATGACGGCATTCATATCCAAATCCAATTCATTAACTCATCATTCATAAATAGGGTTACATGTGCCATCATTTACATTATTTCAACCATTCTAACATTAACCAACTTTTCCGGATATAACATAAAGATGTATTACTTCGCCTCAAATAGAGGTGAAAGAATTTGAACTTGTGGCCTATTTACCTAAAATAACTTAATATCGTTGATGATTCTTTGTTCAAAGTAATTTCCCAACTCAATTGAAAAAGCAAATTCACTGAACAGACTACAGTACGGCTTGTATCCCTTGCTAGTCGCTACACTATCATTTTATTATTAGCCGTTGTTTAATTGAGGCCATGTATTTTGGAAGAGAAGTTTACCTCTTCTGCTAATGATTTGGAGTAGTTGCTGTCAAGGGCCAAAGAGCCGGGCCATTTTAAAACTAAAACCTACTGCTCATACAATTTGAGATCCTCAGCTTCTTCTCCTAAGAACAAGTGAGAATATACCATCCAATAAAGGAGAGTGGCTTTCCCCTTATTAGAAAATAAGAAAGTAAGAAACAATTAAAAAGGGGAAAGCTCCATGGCATGGTCTGGGATCTTCTCATATCAACATCAACCAGTTCCTTACTAGTTAATTTCAGTGCGATATCGATGTCATCATATGGCCTTTCGTACACCGTCAAACCCATCAGATTCGTCCTCCATTCAATAAGAGAAACATTAATGTCCTGATTACATTTTGCAAGTGATGGACTCTAGTGATATTAGACCTCCCTTTTAACATTACTTTTGATTCAGAATGGAAATTAGTTCAATATGTTGAATTCCCAGTGCAGCTCCCTAATACGATTCTCAATCTAACACTCAAACAACCTTTATTACACTTCCACTCTTTATGATTTATTAACAATTTATTTTCCATTTAATTTCAATCTGAAGTCAAACATCAAACCTTTACAGATTTAGCTCGTCACTGAATTAAAACTACCAACAGAGTCATAAAAGAACGGAACTTCGATTACATCTGCCAGGAAAGACGCATCCATCCAGCTCTTCATTAAAGGGAATATTTCTTGATGGGTCAAAAAAAAAAAAGTTACACGATTAAAAACAACGCAAATTATTCAAATTAAACCATATTAAGAATTTCAAAATTTCCTATTAACAACTACAAATTAGGTCCGCTGATTGAGACATGAAATTGAGCTTTTCTAGCACAATTGACTGATTTTGATATGCATATACATCTACAGACGCACGACAGTTTGAAGGAAATGAAGTCTAACCGTTTGATCATCCGGGCTATTTTGACGCGATGGCTGCGACATATTCGAGAATTTGAGGGGTTTTCTTTATTTGTTTTTTGCTAATTGGGAGAGTGAACGTATCGGTTTTGTGAAACCGGTGAACTGTGAGGAAGACTGAAAGTTTCACAGCATTAATGCCCTGTTTGGTTCGCAAGGATAATTGTGGTGAGGCGCGAGGAGATTATTTTTGGTTTTAAGTAAAAAAAATTCAAATAATAAAATAAAATCCTATCCTACTTCCTACTATCTAAAAAGCCCCAAGACCTTAATTATTGTTCCTAAGCCGATTGGCATCAGCTTTAGCCGAGCCGATTTTCTATCTAAAGACAAAATCAGGGTTCCATTAATTTCTCATTTCATTTCACGCTATCATCGCTTCACAGTTCACCCACTATGACTTCCATCACCGCCACCACTGCGACCATCGCCCCTCCAGACTCCGAACCTCGCTCCCTAGTGCTATCGTTTATTTCCTACTATCTAAAAAGCCTCAAGACCTTAAATACTGTTCCTAAGCCGATTGGCGTTTTCCTAAGCCGATTGGCATCAGCTTTAGCCGAGCCGATTTTCTATCTAAAGACAAAATCAGGGTTCCATTAATTTCTCATTTCATTTCACGCTATCATCGCTTCACAGTTCACCCACTACAACTTCCATCACCGCCACCACTGCGACCATTGCCCCTCCAGACTCCGAACCTCGCTCCCTAGTGCTATCATTTATTTGAACCAATCACCGAAGCTCGCTTATATCATCTATCAGCTCTCCAGTTCGCGTAACTGTTTGCACAGTGTCTTTGCCGATGTCTATTTCTTTGTACCTTCCTTCCGAAGTTCATTTGCCACTCTGAGGACCCATCCCTATCATCTGCCCGATGCTCCGTCACCGATTATTTGTACTCCCCAGTAGCGTCAGCTGAAGTAAGTACTTGTGTATCATTGGCATGAATTTCTTTAGAATTTTAATTTATGCTGCGTTTAATGTACCTATTGTCGTTTCTTCATGTATTTTTGAGGTAAGAAATTGCACTTTTGTCGCCTACGGTTCTAGATTATGGTTAGGAAGAAATAATTTTTTCGACTATTCCGCTTTTGTTCTTTAGCGAAATTTGGTTCTTTCATGTGTCTTTGAGTTTAATTGTTGTTGGGAAATTCTGTGGATCTTAGTAGGGCTTGTTATCACTGTATGATTAAACATAATATTGTATTTATATCTGTGTATACAAAAACATTTACAGGAAATAAAGGAAACTTACATTATCTTGATGACCCCCCCCCCCTTTCGTTTTCGTTTCTTTTGGTTAAAAAGTGTCCATTTGTGATTGTATTAGTTGTTGATTTAGTTGAAGTACCATAGTAGTATGGAGGGGCTTATTCCAACGCAAATATTTTGCTAATTGTAATGGTGGTGAACTTATTTAATTTAGTTCTACTTAAACATTGGATACATTGGTTGTGCACATAACCTTATGTACTGCTAGGATGAACTGATGAGATTTTGTTTTTGTAATTTTTGAATTCCTAAAGAAATGGTATAATTGTGAATATTTTATGAGAGAGAAAAAGGAACTCGTAGAATAAACAAACTTGTAATGCACGTACAATAATTTGTGATTGATCAAGAATCTTTTAAAGAAGCAAATGGAGTACAAAGTATCCTATTTAAGTTGGTAGATGAAATGGGACAGGTAGGTTGATGAGTTGTTAAAAAGGACTGATTATTTCTAATAGTCCTTGAAGGATTGATTCTTTTGAATAATTGTCATGTTAAACCTATCATTTCCTTTCTTCTTCATGTTTCAGCCTAACTCTTCTCTTTATGTGTAGATGCATTCATTTTCTTTGCTTACTCTAATGAATATTATTATTATTTGTTGGACATGCAGGTGATAAAGGCAAAAAACTTGAGGAAGAAAAGGGCATTATATTTCACTTCCTAATTGAACACACCTGGTATGTAAATATTTGAGGTTCATGTTAACTTTGACTTTTTATATATAGTGTGTTCCCTTCTAAATCGGTACACTTGGAATAGTGGGGGTGATTTGAGTTCTTTGTGAAACTCCTACGATGCTTATGAGATTTGCAATTTTGAATGGGAACATCTATCACACATGTTCGTTTGATTGTTTTTAGCATAACTAAATAGATCAATTCAAATCGGATTAAGTGTAAGCGCCATGTAGGTTTGAGGTGCAAGACATTTTATAAGCCAATATGATGGTGGTTGATGTGGAGACATTCGCTTCACCTCAAAATGTACTAAAATTGTTTTCCACCATTGTTATTTATTGAATTTGTATATAATTTATGTATAATAAGTGGAAATATTAACTCTCATTGCCTTTTCATGCAGGTTGTTTTTAATGTTACAGCAATTCCCTGTAGAATAAGAAGGGAGGCGGAAGAAGTCTAAAGGAGGTCTGTTCTAAGTTACATGACATTTTCTTATCTCTTCAAGTTTTTAGGTTCTTGACTTTTGTTTCCCCTAACTTCTTCACAGATTCTTGTTCAATGTATTTTAGTAATTCCAGTCTTCTTCTTTAACTTAGCATCTTATTCTGCGGTTGAGTTGCAGAACTTAAACTTCTCTTTGTTTATATTCTTCTACAGAAAAAAATATTAATAGGTGTTGACAACTTTTGTTTTACTTAGTGTCATCAATAAAATCACAGATGGTCAGTCTTTTCGTCCTCTGCAACCTTTCTTTTTCTTCTTAACTGTAATATTTGAAATTTGAAAACATCACTAACATTTTTAAACAATTGTGCCTTTTATTTGAGATTCTGGAGCATTGGTTACTTTCATCAATCATAAAAGAGTACTACAAATCTTATGTCAAGGTATGGTAAATCCCACTCTGATAGATAATATGTTACAAGCAATAGTATACTTTTACAATTACTTTCTACAATGTCTTAAGAGAAATATTACCAAAGGTTTGTTAATATGTTCGCATGGATAAAATTAATTATGAGAATTGAGAAAACACCGGCTTTAAAGTTAAGTGAAAACTACTTGGTAGTGGAAGTGTTTCCCGAGATCAAATATATTTTTGTCTCAGCGGGCTATTTTGACTAGAGAGAATTCCTATACTTGTGTCAAATATTTAGAGGAACCGATCACATTTGCTTGAGAACTCATGGATCAATCTCGGTGTAAATCCAGTACATATAATGCTTCTCTTTTGGTAAACACAAACTAAGTCCTCTTTGTGCAGCCTTGATTTTGGTTTGGTATGGCACTCCAATCTTAATCAAAATTTGTGATGATACTTGTGGTATAATAAATGGATCTTATAATGTTTTATATCAATTGGGTTGATATAGATTTTGGCCTCTTAAATGTAAGTGGTAATGGTTATTAAATATCCATTACCACTATTCCAATTCCCTACCCCCTCTCTAATTTTTTGAATACTGGAAAATTAGATTGTGTGATGTTTGAAGTCTTAGTGATGATATACACGTAAAGGCGATGGACTAGCATCTTTACCATTTATTATGGGAGAAAATCAATATGAAGTTAGATCTTTATACTTATTTGTAGTGTGTAATTCATGTGAATAAAGTTTATTTGACCAAAGAAACATTTTAAAAGGAAACTATTTCTAGGTGATTAGATTGAGAAGAAATCTCCTCTTTTATTTAATCAAGATGCTTAGATTCTGTTGGCTTTCTACATCTACTACAAGACTGAGTGCATTCAAATATTTCTCAGCCGTTTAGTGTTATGTTCATTTTGTCTTCTATGCTATTTTATTCTCATAACTTGATGTTGTGACACTTTACAACATAATCAATAGGATGGCACAGATAAAGCTTGCTAAATATGGTGTAGTTGACATGGACTTCATTTGGAAGTGGGAGGTTATCATCTCAAGAGGTGATTAGACTAAGAAGAAATCTGCTCTTTTATTTAATCAAGCTGCTTAGATTCTGTTGGCTTTCTACATCTTTATAATTCCCTGTCGTTTCTAATTCATGAATTGGGAATTCTGCATTTCATTGGAAGTAGGCATTTCACTTCACTTTTTGCAGTACTAATATTCAATCTTCTTGTTTGGGCTAGAAAATTGATGTACACCCTAAAATATCCAGTTCATGTTGTCAAAGTTACTTCTCATACAGCCTACCTAAAGTAATTTAACATTTAGATTGAAATTTAGGAAGAAAGAGCGTTGCCATTCTGATTGACCTTAATCCATATGAGAATTTGTTGCCAGGAGTTGGGATTCTAGAGGTAGCTCCCGCCCTACGGCGTAGCACTTAGTTCCCGATTTTTCGGTTGGCGGCCGGCTCTGATACCATTTGTAACGACTCGGGTCCCACTTAACGGGCTGTCCCGGTCGTTAAATGACGACTTATTGTCCCCACTGTACCAACACGAGTCTTTTCAGCATACTTTATCCTCACTCGCACGCTCTCCGAAAAAACTTTCTAGGAGGTCATCCATCCCAGAATTTCTCCAAGCCAAGTACGCTTAACTTTGGAGTTTCTAACGATGGACTTCCGGAAAAGAAGGTGCACCTTGTTGGTATGAGTAGTACCTATCATTTCTTTTAAACTTTCCTAGCCTTGGGTGTTACAGCATCACTGCTGGAATTGTCTCTTATTAATCAACCTACACACTCCCTCCTAAAACTCAGCAAGTCAGAATGGCCAACCATTCAAGATAACCCAACACCTTATGCAAATCAATCTGCCAAATGTCAATCATATATTCCCACCTTTTCTATCTCTCTCGTTCTTTCTTTCTATTCCAAGAACATCAAATTTGGTGAATTTTCTGAGGGGGATAATTATTGTTTTTTCTTATCCTTAAACCTCACTTTAAGAAACCAGATTGAGTGAAAACAAAATAAAGATCTTGGAAACACGAAATCAAGAATGGCATCGACATCTGCTTCTTTGGGTTCGTCAACTTTGATGCAGTTAATTGTTGTAGATCTTAAACATCTTCTTCGAACAAATAAAAAGTTAACTAAAGACAGAGTTGAATTCGAGCACCCTTTTCATGAATATTTTAGCTGAGTATACAAGGCAAGATTTTCAGAAGAAAAAATGTTTAATTATATTGATAAGCCACGAAATTACTTTATTAGTTTCCTGCGAGCTGTGTTGTTCTTGGTGCTTGTGTTTTACAAGTAAATGTAACCCTTTGAGAACATATTAATTTGGTGGGTTCTTGCAATTGGTTCAATACATGAGGAAGATTAGGTACCTTCTTGCTAGAATGGATGAAGTTGTCGGGATGGATTTGCTAGCAGAAAGCGGCAAGTATGAGAGGATAGGAATCAATTAGGAGTAATTTCACGGAGCAATTTTTAATTGACATGGAATCCTATTAATGGGTTTGGGTGCAATGTGACGCCACAAATTCATCAGTATATTACTAGACGCTTCTCGGGGTTGGACTCGTGGGTGAGATTTCGTCTGACACGTTGGGTCATTTGACTCAGCTATGAGTTATGAGTATGCGTTGAAACACGATTACTAGTCCAAATCCGCCTAATTTCTCTAAACTAAGAGCACAATAAGCCTCTACCTCCAGAATAACCAGTGCTCTGGAGACTTTCCAAAAAGTGTAATTGAGTTGACCCGGCTGACTTGGCTGGACCTATCTTCAAACAACTTTACTGGGCCAATTCCTTTTGCGGTTAACAATTTAACTTAGTTGATGGGCATTTTCCTCGAGAACAATGGCTTCAACGTTATACTCCCAAGCATTAATCCACCATGCCCGTCGAATTTCAGCGTCTCGAGGCCTAAATGGTTCTATTCCGTTAGAGCTGTCGAGATTTCCTTCATCAGCTTTTTCCGCATCAGTGCCTTTGTTCTTCTTATGGGTTATCTTTTTCGTCTTCAATAAATTTGCATCTTCGAACAAGTGTCTCCACCATAATTAAAGTCTCTAGCACTTTCTCAACCTCATGGGATTCATTACGCCTCCTTCTTGGACGAAGTTTAGAAGCCTTGTTAATCTTAACGGCATCTTCCGCACCGACATCAACTAACTCATCACCCATGGTAATCATCAATTTATATGGATCAGTAAGAGGTGATGGATGTTCTTGTGTCGGAATAGAACCTTCACATTCCTCCAAAGGAACGCCCCTCCTTTCCCCATGAACAATTGGGGCAGATTTCTATGGCTTGTTAAGATTGTCCAATGGATTGATTAACACCAATGATCACATCTGATTTTCGAAATTAAAGGAAATGAATCATCGCAGCCTCGGTGCACTCATCTATATGTAAACCCCATTTGGCGCACATTGCTAATGGCAACCGAGTTTGTCCTCATGATGGATACTTGGTGAAGAAATCAAATCTAAAATTAAATTAGAGAAAGCACTGGCAGACAAAATGGGCAGAGTTAAAGTAGTCTATTCCATTGGAATAGATCCACATCAGGAGGGTCCCCTTCTGAGTACACCTCCCCTTGCTATGTGCCTTTGGAAATTCACCACATGCAACAAATTTGAGATCCAAATTGTGCACAGTCAAATATATGATCATGCCTAGAGTTGTATGTCAATCACAGCAGACGTCGAAGAGTGTCCAAGGTGTGAGTAGGTTAGGTCCGGCCTCTTCTACAACTACAGAAATAAGGTATACTCTTACCCTACTCACCAATTCTCACGCAATTTGGTAGAAATTTGGTGTAAGAACTTACAATTTGTGCAAATCTTGCGAAATACTTTAAATTGCATATGAAATGCTCACCAAATGTTTAGAACCAATTTTACAATATTCAATTGCAATAAATGTGATTAACAAGATTCGACTAGTATCACACTTCGAATGAGACTTTCTTGCTAATATTCTGACAAATATATCATAACCAACAATCTGCCTAAAATGGCATAATGGTAATTGTTGATTTTCGTGAAAATCTTGAGTTTAATTGATGATATCGAACTACGATCTATGGTCTCATTATTTACACAACATAAAGTATGATCTAATGCATGAGTTAAATTCAATTTGGATTGCTTGCTAGATATGAGATTATATGATCTGTGCTATTTTTTGTGATCTAAAGTTTGTATAACCTGGAAATTAGCTGAGTTAAGTAGTAAAATATAAAATGACTCACACATGACCAATTACATAAAGCATCATATTTCTATATGATCTCCCTGAAAACCAATATAAACACTTAATATGCTTTAGTACGACCTGCCTGGGTACAAACTGCTTTGATTAGCATGATCCGATTGTTTTCTTTGGGGAGCTAATTATGTTAATTAAAAAAAAGTTTGCTGTGAATCAATTAAATTCATAGATATTTTAGCAGGAAAAATGTGCTAACATGATTGCCCGATAATCAAATTGCATGAATATCTGCGTACATTCTTTTCTCGAATTTGCTTGTTGCCTTCAGACTATTGACAGGTGCTAATATCAATCTAAAAGCCTTGCCCCGTGCAAGCACTCAAAGTCGTGCCTACGAGCATGCACTCAAAGCCTTGCCCCGTGCAAGCACTCAAAGCCGTGCCCACGAGCATGCACTCAAAGCCTTGCCCCGCGCAAGCACTCAAAGCCGTGTCCACGAGCATGCACTCAAAGCCTTGCCTCCTGCAAGCAATCAAAGTTGTGTCCACGAGCATGCACTCAAAGCTTTGCCCCACACAAGCACTCAAAGTCGTGCCCACGAGCATACACTCAAAGCCTTGCCCCGCGTAAGCACTCAAAGCCTTGCCCACGAGCATGCACTCAAAGCCTTGCCCCGCGCAAGCACTCAAAGCCATGCCCACGAACATGCACTCAAAGCCTTGCCCTATGCAAGCACTCAAAGCATTGCCCCGCGTAAGCACTCAAAGCCATGCCCATGAGCAAGCACTCAAAGCCTTGCCCCGTGCAAGCACTCAAAGTCTTGCCCCACGTAAGCACTTAAAGTCGTGGCCACGAGCATGTACTCAAAGCCTTGCCTCGCGCAAGCATTCAAAGTCGTGCCCACGAGCATGCACTCAAAGTCTTACCCTGTGCAATCACTCAAAGTCGTGCCCATGAGCATGCACTCAAAGCCTTGTCTTGCGCAAGCACTCAAAGCCGTGCCACGAGCATGCACTCAAAGCCTTGCCCCGCATAAGCATTCAAAGTTGTGCCCACAAGTATGCAATCAAAGCCTTATCCCGCGCAAGCATTCAAAGCCATGCCCACGAGCATGCACTCAAAGTCTTGCCCCGTGCAAGCACTCAAAGCCGTTCCCACAAGCATGCACTCAAAGCCTTGCCCCGCGCAAGCAATCAAAGTCTTGCCCCGCGTAAGCACTCAAAGTCATGTCCACGAGCATGCACTCAAAGCCTTGCCCCATGCAAGCACTCAAATCCTTGCCCCGTGCAAGCACTCAAAGCCATGCCCACTAGCATGCACTCAAAGCCTTGCCCCATGCAAGCACTCAAAGTCATGCCTACGAGCATGCACTCAAAGCCTTGTCCCGTGCAAGCACTCAAAGCCTTGTCCCGTGCAAGCACTCAAAGTTGTGCCCACGAGAATACATTCAACACTTAAAGTCTTGCCTTGCCCACTGGCAAGCACCAAAATACCTTATCACGAGCAAGATCAAAGATATACCCCGGGCATCAACCTCACGAAACAATTCCGAAAACACTATTCGGGCCTCAAACATTGTTCAGGCTAAATACAGTGTTCGGGCCCCAAACATTGATCGGGTCTCAACATTGTTCAGGTCCCAAGCGATGTTCATGCCTTAAAAGTTGTTCGCCCATATTACTTGAATGTTTGGAATTCTCAAATTTAAACTTGCATGCTCAGGTTTATCACCTTAAATTTATTGCTCGTATTTGAGCTTCTCATCACTTAACATGAGCTCGAGCTCATTACTTGACATGAGCTTGACTTATTATTCCTTAACATGAGCTCAGGCTCATTACTTAGCATGAGTTCTGCCTCATTACTTAACATAAAACTTATTGCATACCATGAGATCGAGTTCATTACTTAACCTATACTCGAGCTCATTACTTAACAAGAGCTCAACTTATTATTACTTAAATATAAGCTCTTGTTTATTTCTCCTTAACATAACCTTCGCATCATATCTTACCAAAATCACGGTACTTCATTATTGCGCATCCATCACTCCTCGAACTCGATAATGGATGCGCGGGGGCCTATGAATAGTACAAATTTTGTCTATACCCGAGCCCTTACAAAAGCCTCGAACCCGAACACGTAATTATTATCTCACATTATATTTTGGTACCCCCGAACAAACTATGAGCCCCGAGGAGTGCATATCCCGAACACTATCTTGGTACACACATAAAACTTAAATGCTCGGGGGCCTTTAGTTCGGGCTCATTCATTCGAGATGGGTTCAGAGTCATCCTTCTCAAGTGATAATTAACATCTTAACATCAATAGGATTCTTGGTCCACAAATTCTATTCCAACACAACTATTACAACATTATCCTAATCTCAATAATCATGACTCATACGTCTAATAAAACTCCTAAATCTCCAAACGATTTGGGTAACCTAATTCTACTTGAAATACACTACTTATCTTTATAAATACAGGGCCTCCAATCATTATTGAGGTAGGCAATTATTTTACAAGACTACATGCCTTACGCATAATATATACTCTCTTCGATCACTGACTTAAGCATCGGAGGAGCGACGAGGTCACACCACATCGCCTTTGTTTCAGGTACCCGAAGATCCAGATCGTGTTTATTGGTTGGTCAAGCTCGGGGAGTTATAGGTGCGAGCTTTTTTGCATCAACACATACCATGCCAGGATTGATGTTAATGAATTCATTTCTATTTTATCGTATCTATGCTAGGGCCTTAGAAAATCAGCAACAAAATTCAAGTTTGTCTTAAGTGAAATTTAATTAGGTATAAGCAAATTGCAATTGAATTAAGAAGCATGATCAATACACCACACCTACACTTACAAGACACATAAATACCAACACGTGCACTACGGCATTCAAGAATTACGGTAAATGCCCCCACTTTTAGCATTTGATGCATCAGGATGTTTGTGTTGGATTGCATGTGTTAGTGACAAATCTGACTATGATGCTCAAGAGTAACTTTTTTATCTCCGTATCTTACAATCACTGCACTGTTGATAACCAACGTTTGGTAGTTGATGATGAGAAGAGTTAATATGAGACTTGAACACAATCAAGAAACTTAGCATACTGGGTCCTACAAATATCAAATGCAAGTCTGATTTAGACATCTTGACAATTCCTAATTTTGGAAGTTTTTAGACAAAAGGTTGTTGTGCTTGTAGCACTGGGTGTTTGATGATGTTATAATGCAGTTTAAAAAAAATTATGAAGCGTTAATTAAACTAATATTCAAACGCCAGTACATAAATATCATGCAGTATAATGTGAGTTTTGGTGTACAACCACAAAACAGAATTTCTGCTAAAGTGTGGGAGGATCAAGTTGACACAATCAGAAGTTGGTTATACTTACCTTTGTGTTAGGAGAAATGTCTTTAACTGGTTATATCATCCACATCTTTTTCTTGGGTCAAATGAGACTCCATGGCAAGAAAATTTCAAAAAACTAAAATTATTCGCGTGCTTGAAAAGTGGCTGACCATTTTTAAACTAAAATTCTTCGCGTGCTTGAAAAGTGGCAGACCATTTTTATGTTGGAAAAATAGGAGTATGTTTAGAGCTTTTTTATATGCAAAATATTACAAGAGAAGTGGGTTAAAAAAAAATAAAAAAATTATAACTGAAATAAGAATTGAATATTTTAGTTGCATATAATTTTGAGGGATTGTGGCAGGAACTGGTGAAGCAGATGACAGTTGAAAGGCCTTACACATGCAGATTTGACGCTAGCTTTTGATTACCATGAGAAAATTTATAGCAATTGATTTTAATGAGCACATTTGGTTAAAGAGTAAATTGTTGGCTGTGGGTTCTGATGACAACTATAGTAATCCAGGAGCTCTGGTTCTTAACAACAATGTCTCCATCGAAAAGAAGCATCACATACCTCAAGCACAAATAGGGTTCATCGAAAAAAGTGAAACCCAATGTTTAAAAGGGTTTAAATGATTAGTGAGGAGTTTTACTGCATGCTGCAAGGCAAGGTGGCGGACGTAGACGTTCCATCTTAGTGGGGCACAAAAATGAATTTTTGTTATTCGCGACGAGTTTATGGGGGTTGCCCCCGAATTTTTTTTTTTTAGAAAGATCCTTTAGAAAATGCAGATTTATGTTTCAAATATCTATTCATAACTAATACAAACAATCAAATAAACAATTGTAAACAGATATTCAACGAATACCAATCACCACAATCAAAGTTGTATAAATGTTGCGAAAAATGAAGAGACACTTGAAATGCTATTATAATTTTATTTATCAATTACTGATACAAACAAAGAAATAAACAATTGTATAAATATATTCAATCCCCAAATGTAAATTTCGAAAAAGATCAATAGCACAAAATATTAATTTGAAAGTATAAACTCCAAAAAAAAGTATATAATTTAACTTCTGTTTGACAAACTATAAAAAAAAAATAATATGTTTTTAAACAATACAATTTTTCAAACCACTTTTTAACATCACTAATTTTCTCTGTCTACTTTTCAATCACATATTTTACATTGAAAATATAAAAAAAATATTTTTAAACACAAATTTTTAACAAACTAAAATTTCAAATTCTAGTTTCTTTCCAAAAAAAAAATCAGATTTTTTAGTGGGGCACGTGCCCCACTAGGACCCACCTTAGGTCCGCCCCTGCTTCCAAGTGCTTTGATGCATAATATAGCACAATAAAAGAATTAAGAATAATCTAAAAATACGTAAATATGCTAATATACCATACACCCTTCCTTCTAAAAATTCCATAATAAAACTAATCAAAAAAATTAAACTAAAGTCTAAGTTGCAGGCAAACTAAAAACGGATAAAGAAAATAAAAATAATAAATTCTCACACTAGTAATTATATATTGGCCTCCTAATTATAAGCAAAAAAAAAAAAAAAAATGACGGATTCAACACGAGTGGCTGCCTAGGCTTGCATAGGGCTGGATCCAACCTTGACTCTATCACTAAAAGTGGAGACAATTCAAAATTTCTTAACCAAGCTCCAGAGGAAGCAGGCTATGCAGATAATTCTTTGTTAATTCAAGCCGACTTCATGACGGAAATACCATTTTTAGTGTTTAAACTTGTTAACAGATGGATAGAAATGTTCAGAAAATGCATTCTTCGTGTTTGAGCCAGGTGTGCTGATTTTATTTAATAAAAAAGGGCTTGCGTTCAAGTTAAGTTGGATTTTGGTATATGTCCAGTTCACTCAGAATTTAGAATATCCAGCTAGTCTGGAATTTGATTTTGTATATGATCAGTCCATCTGGAATTTGAATTTGATATGTGCATCAATTTAATCTGGATTCGGAATTTATGTCCATTTTATCTGGAATTTGAAAATTTCTTTTATTTAGCCCTTGTTTTAGACCCATTATAATTTTATACATTTTTGTCTCTCTTATTTTCAATCACATCTTTTCCAATACAATAATATTACACAAACCAAAAAAATTTCCTTATTTTTTAACCACGCATTCTCCAAAAAATCACTATTCCAAAATATATTTTTCCCGAAAATTTCGTTATTATGAGGTCTCAAACAAGGGATTAGTTTGGTTACTTGGATATATATGTTCAAATTGGTGTTTTGGCTTCTGCAATAAAGTTGCAGAGTTGTTAGCAGATAAAGAATATGGATTCCTTGTGTTGGTAAGCTGGTTTGATAATGTTGAGTTAGGCTCATGCACTTTTGACGTGTCTCGGTCTGCGTGGAGTGTGGACATGACCGGACCTACCTTGAATCAAATGAAGCCAGTGCTTCAGGGCTCACTGGATTATGGGCCCTTTTTTTTTTTTTTTCCCTTCAGTTTTTTCCTTAAAAAAAAAATTTTCGGGGGCGCTGCCCCCGAACCCTCATAAAGCCCAAGACCTATATCTCGAAAAACAACTATTTGTTTTAGGTCTACAAAATCACAGATACGGCTCTAAGTGTGGAGTTAATCTAGCCCTCACGTATGAATGGATTGTACATAATTCGTACAGGAGAAGGCTAGTCATTTCACAGTGATGAGTAGGCATATGGACCTTACACAAGATTGATGTCATTCATGGAGTTGCTTCCGTTTCGTTTTTGGTCAACTCTTGATATATCATGAGTTTAATGGGATGAGAGATTGTAGTAATTTACCCGTCTGTATTAAGGGCATTCTAGTCTTTTGATTGATTATGGTTCTGTTCAAGGATTTTACCATTTATAGAATCCCTTTATAATATGCTTCATATGTGGATCCAACTTCCTCAAAAAATAAAAAATAAAAAAAATTGTAGGAGATGCTATTACTTGAATTATATTGCATATTTTGCTCAAGCTAGCAAAAAGGGAGGGCGAAGCTACTAAAAGTGGAAGGAAATGCTACATAAACAATCAATTTTAAATAATTTAGTGGATAATCACTCACATGAGTGGTGGGACCCATACAAAATGACATGTGGGCTCCACCACCTCATGTGAGTTATTGTCCAATAAGTTGTTTAAAATAGTTGTTCATTTAGAATTTTCCAAAAATGAAAATGTTAGGCATGATAGAAAATCAACCTATGATGTTCGGACTCTAATACGAGTATCTGGTGTGGGTACGTATCCGAGTGTCGGATAATTTTTTTAAAAAAAATTCGAGGATATGTGGACATGGCATAAAATGGTTCAAATTTCAGATACAGATGTATGAATATATCTTATAAATTTCAAATTATTTTAGAAATTTATATATTGGTAATTATAGATGCATTTCTTGGGAATATAAATTATATCTAAATGTATCTTCTTTTGTTTTAAGGATCCAAGAAGGATCCCATACCTTTATCTCGACCCGTGTGTCCGACACGGGTACTTCTTAAAAAATGGAGAATCCGAACAACATAGAAATCAACTAAAGAAAAAAATTAGTTGGGTATTATTGTGGATACAATGGACTAATCAAATATATGGAAGTCATTAGTTTTCGGTACTTTTTAAAAAGTGGAGAGTCTAAGCAACATATAAATCAACTAAAGAAAAAAATTGGTAGGGTAATCAAATATGGAAGTCATTAATTTTTGGTAAATAGCTCAATAATGTATTCTACCTTTCCTTTTAATATAACTAGTATTTCACTCGTGCGATGTACTACATTATATCAAAACATATAATTGTGACTTTAATATTTTCTACAATTTCTTGATTATATGTCAAACATATGTATGATGAAATAAATAGGAAAATAATAAAATGATATTGTAGTTTGAAAAAAGAAAAGAATAATTTAAACAATAATCAACTAATACAAAGTATTTAAATGAAAAATAATAACTTCTGTAATTGAAAATCATTTGAAATTTTATTTTAGTTCATTCATTGTAAAAAAAGTATAAATTACAAAAATATTATTATCGTCTAACATTTGAATAGTTAAAATTATAAAAAAAATATTATTATCACAAATATTGTTGATTTATTTAATCCAGTTGAAATTTCAAGTAATAGATGTAACTAAATTAATTAATTAACCTAATAATATAAAGATTCTAATCATTAAAATGAGTAATCCAAAGAGTACCACGTAATTGATCACAATTAAAATTGAATTTTATTTGTCATTACAGTGTGTTCGGATATTATAAATGTAAACTAAGGGAAATATAGTAGGGGATCGAATGTACAGTATAAATAACATGTAATATAATCCAATTGCAATATTCGTACGTGAATTCATGATTCGTTCAAAATTAAAATGTCTAGGTAAAAAGGATACAAATTACAAATAATGGTTAAATAAAATATTAAAGACTAAAATCAAATAGAATATTTAAGTGAAAATGTTAAAATAAAATAAAGATTTAATCGATTACATAATAAGTTTAGAAATAATTTTTTTATAGTTATAAAAAAAGGAAAATAAATTTAAAAATATACATCCAGAGAACTGTTGCAATAAAAGTTACATTAACGATTCAATTGAAAATTAAATAATGAAAAATAAAAAAAGGTAAAATTTTTTAGTAAACCTAGAGAAATATAATAGTGATTCGAATATAATCCAAGAACCCTGCTACCTGTACAGATGCATGGCATGCATCTGTACATTGATTTTAAAATTTCAATCAACATACATATGCGTGCTGTACAGGGAGAGTTTGCGATAATCCAAATGCAAACTTAAATAGTCAAATATGCATTAACCAAATAAATATTTATCAAATTGTTAGCCATATTGTAGTCAAACATGCATTAATTAACCAAATAAATATAAATTAAATAGTTAATCATATTGTGTTCACACTAAATCATTACTTTACTTTTAAATGTATAGAGATTCAAAGACTGGCCCCTCTATATTTGGAGTTTCATTGGCTACTTTTCTTATACCCCCATAATTTTGTGGGGTTTCTGAAAATTTGTGCTCTTCTTGGTTGGTTGCAATATTTGATGCATTATATCGCATTTTAAATTGTCATGAGATTGCACTAGTTCCTGCTCTTCGTTTACTAAATTGATTTCAATGGTTTTGTGCTTAGGGCCGTACTTGAGCAAAGGCCTCTGAGGCACAAGCCTTCGGCCCTATGGTTAAGGGAGCCCATTTTTCTGGGCGTTTTTTGTTTTTAAATAACCCCTTTCCTTTAAGGCCCACAACCTTTAATTGCTATACCCAATTACCCACATGAAAGACAAAATCAAGTCCAAACCTTTAATTATTTTCGATCAACTATGTCACATGAAAGATTAAATGGATTGGCCATGTTATCCATTGAAAAAGAAATGGTTGAACAGCTGGATTATTCAAAATTGATTGATATTTTTGCCTCTAAAACCGCAAGACGAGTTATATTTAAGTGAATGTTTGGAACATTTTGTTCTTTGAATATAAGTATTTTCAGTTTTTCAGTTTATTTGTTGTTGAATTTAAGTTAACAAATTTAGTTTCGTAAACCTCTCACAAATGAAAAAATAAAAATTATTACTTGCTACAACTTAGGAGCTCAATTTCTTAAACTTGCCTTTGGCTCACCAAACTACAGGTACAACTCTGTGTGTGCTGCTCATTCATTCGTTTGTGATAACATTTTTAATTCTGAAAATAGAAAGTTCTTAACCAAGTTCTAGAGGAAGCAGGCTATGCAAAGGATTCTTTGTTAATTCAAGCTGACTTCATGAAGGTAATATCATTTTTAATGTTTAAACTATGGGTAATTTACACTCTGAGTCTCAAACTTTCTGTTTATAGCAATTTTGCTATCGTACAATTTTTATCTCACATGTCATCCCAACCTTTCATTAATTCACACAAAATTTTGATGCATTGGTTATATGATATGTCATCCGTTTCACAAAGATAGACTCGTTTTTCTTTCTTTTGTTTGTCCCAAATTATAGACCATATTTTTCGTTGAGAGCAGAGTAATGTATTAAGTTTCTAATATACCCCTATTTAATGTACATCATTATAAACAAATATGACTACCCATTATTCAATGTAGGGACATATTTGGTAAAATATAAATAAATTTATAGTTCCAACATATATTAATTTTGTTTTCTTAATCTTTGTGAAAATAAAAACGAATCTATCTTTATAGGATGGGTGGAGTATTATTTAACCCGGTTATTATTCCACATGTATAGACGGTAAACAAAACTTGTTGAAATTGATCAAACTTTTCGATCTAGCAAGAATAATTCTTTGATGGCAACAAAAACAGGCAAAGATTACGTCAAATTAATCTCCTAAACAAAGATAAAAAGGCATGTCAACTCCAAGACCCTGAGATCAAATAGTCACCTATTTGATACAAATCAGATATATTGCATCATAATAGAAAAAATTGGCAACTTTTTTTTTTTTTTTTTTTTTTTGGGGGTCATAAATGTTAATGTTGTCTATTATTAAAAAATTTGCTTGTGAACTTTTCTGTGTCTCGACATTGAAATATTTACGTGATATCATTTTTTTTTTTATTGATAAGAGCTGAAATATATGTGTTCAATTTTGTTTATGCACTACAATTGTCACGAAATTTATCATATTGCTTGCAGATTCTTGGTAACCCTGGCTTGAAGATGGAAGTCGAGGTTCCAGTAGATTAGGGAACGAAATGACTTGTTTCTATGGTGGAAAAATTGAGCAGTCTACCGAATTATGAATCCCTTAATTATTAGGTTAAGATTTCTTTGCTGAAACCTTTTGAATAATGCTAAAAGCATTTCGGGACTTACCCCCAAGGTGACTCTCTCCTCACATGAAGGGGGTGGAGCACACTTCCACAAGTGGAGCCCACCCCCTCCATGTGAGGGGACGGTCCCCTAGGGGGTAAGCCCCGAGGTGACTGTAGCATAGACCAAACCTTTTTAATGATATCTTGCTTCTCCCTGATGGAAAAAGCATAGTTTGAATCATCATGAAAATGTTACATTGAGTTCTTTTATACAATGATTACAATTTATAAATCAACTTATAAACAACACATTTTCTCACTTACTTTTTAATCACACATATTTTCTCTCTCCAATTTTTAACCACACATTTACCTCGGAAACACAAAAAAATAAAAAAAATTGGCAATGACGCCGTCGAACAATTCGTTAAATATTTCATGGTTTGCCTCAATTTGACGGTTGATTTTTGTTTGTAAATAAGGAATTTGAGTTTTTTTTTTTTTTTTGGTAAAATATGTAATTGAAAAGTGGTTTAAAAAAATATGTGTTTGTTAGCATCTGTTTGGAAAACATATTTAAAAACATTTTTTTTATAACACAATTTCCCAAATAACTTCTTAACTACAAATTTTCTCTATTTACATTTCAACCATACATTTTACGTAGAAGACATAAAAAAAAAAAAAAAAAAACATGTGCTTAAACACAAAATTTTAACAAATAGAGAGTGGTTTAGGAATTTTATAAACAAGTTTACCAAACACTTGCTAAATCATTTGCGGTAAATGTGAAGACAAAGGCTTTGTCCACTCGACATATATCTGCTCTGAAAATGCAAGGAAATAAAGACATGTAATGTTGTAAAACCCTCTGGTTTATAAACAAAGTTAAAATAATTTTGCCTAACACAGGCTTAATTTATGGTTACTCGCAGTCTGCAAGCAACGTATAACTGAACATGTTTTATTCTTAGTAATATTGGTGATTGTTTCTGTTTCTGTGAATAAATAAATAACTTGGGTGATGTTCTATAAGAATTCGTTAGCACTCGCTACTGAATTCAAACTTTTTTTTTAATGTACTGAAATTTATGTAATCTCTTCATGATTGGTTCCGAGTCTCATAGAGAATGACATTGTTAGGCCGTGAACTTATTCGTCAATCTTATGACACTTCTTTGCGTCTTGTGCATTTCTTTGGCCTTCGCTTGTTTGGGGGAAAGGGGAAAGGATATAACGTAATCTCAAGTCTTTTAAGCCTTTGTTTGTTTGAGGGGAAAGGAAAGGGAAATGATACAAGGTATTTTGATCTTATGACTTCATTTGCTTCTTCTAGCCCATTTGGTTGGGCTTCTCCTCTTGTAGTAGTGTTTATGTGTGGGAATACAGATAGAAACTTCTTTCTTAAGTTGGAAGTTTAAACAAATCTAAGCAATTTTTACAACAAAAAAAAAAAAAAAATCTTGCAAAGGCACAGAGCACTTCTAACCGTTTCAAATCATTGAAGAAAGGTTACGGCCAACTCATTTGGCATCTGCTTAAGATTAGTCAAATTTGCTAAGGTTACCTCTAATTCAGACTTAAAAATTGGGCGTGTGACAATTGTCTCATTTGATACCAACTTTGAACTGAATTTGCTGGCAAATTGATGAAGTAGGAGAAAGTCATCACTGTTAAGGATTAGAGAACATCCTAACTTGGGATAATCACTAATATCCCCGCATTGAAAGGTAAACCTTTCAATATGTTCAATAGTAGACACTCTAACAAGTGGAAACCTCATTATTTGGACTAGGGTTGATCGAGGTGCTTCCCTATTCTGATCATTTCACCAATTCACTTGATTGGCTGTTAGGTTTCCTCCATTATCTGTATGATTGTTATTTTGACCCTCATGTTAGTCATTACCTCCCATGTTTAATATACCTTCTACATTAGATGGATCAACATAGGGTACTTTATTGCTTTGA
Organism: Ligustrum vulgare; assembly: GCA_963555705.1. Taxonomy (NCBI): domain Eukaryota; kingdom Viridiplantae; phylum Streptophyta; class Magnoliopsida; order Lamiales; family Oleaceae; genus Ligustrum; species Ligustrum vulgare. Next base: position 11,868,417 of record OY743185.1, read on the forward strand.
CCCATTCTTCAGGTATATCCTAAAGGAGGATTGATAACTATAGGGTTAATATTTCCGAGTTTGAGTGTTGTGAGCTTGGGCGGATCTAGCATTAGGCTAGCCCTTTTGGTTGCTCATGTTGGATTCGGTCGGATTTTCAAGTTTATTAATTAATTAATTTTTTATTTAAATATGTGTAAAAGGCTTGCAGTTAATTTTGGAGATAGATAAATATTATATATTGATCACAATCACTTAAATATTTAGTCACAAATACTCAAATTTTATTAGTCACTACTTTTTCTTGGTCACAAATCTCGTTTTAACAATATTTTTAGGTCCCACATTATTTATCGGCCACATACCCCACCCCACCTTACTGTTTGGTGATTTACACGAAGTGCAAGATTTTGAAATTCATTAAGAATGAGTCAATTTTGCAACACTTTCAAAGTATAGACCAAGGAGAATGCAGTTGTCCAAGCTTACAGCTACGAAGTAGGGTTATATCATATATTTTTTCTACTATTTTTTTTGTGTTAGACTATATTTTCATATTAAATGAAATTACGTTTTATATCATTTATATGTTAGTAAGATTTTTAATCTCTCTTTAGTTAAATAATATTTCACCGTTTGAGGGTTAGCGATCAACGATTAAAGAGTCGAAGACCACTTTAGCTCAACCACAATCCTAGATTTGCTCTTGATTGTGAGTACCTCCTAAAGGTGACCTAATTCAGTTAAGTGACTAAAATGGCTTACCAACTCGATCATTAACTCGTTTAACGTGCCTAGTTACTTGCCATATTATCATAGTGAGAAGTCTCATTTCGAACAATTCCTTCTATGTTATGTATGCTATGAAATCTCACATATTCAACCAAGTCATGAGCGAGGTCTTTAAGAAACGATCACATCACATTGAGATTGAGTTTCGTAATAGGCTCATAGCAATCTTCAAGAAACAACAACATCACATTGAGATAAAGTTTCATAATAGGATCATAGCGGCTAACTTCTGGATTTTGGACAGTTTCCTGGCTCTTCAATTGTTCTGTCGCAGAAGATACATAGCATTGGCTGACGTCGTCTTTGTCATCATTTTTCGAAGACATTTTAACTCTGCTTCTACACCAAAGGTCCCACTAGGCTTGACAAATTTTCACGGGTGATTTTGTGTAAACAATTAAGTGAAAAACTCAAACGATTGTGTGTAACTTCATGAGACAAAGTCCCAAGAAGTGGTGCAATTGAAAATAGAGTCATTGCTTCCAAGGGGTGTAAACTCACAATCACAAAAAAATAGAAATTTGTTGTGTAAAGTAAAATAAATGAAATTACATTCTCTGTTTTGAGAGTTGATTTGTTGCTCCTTCTGAGTGTCTTCATTTCTTGCTTTCATATATCTTATAACCTCATCTCTAAAATTGTTGTTTGATAGCATAACTGCAATGTCCTTATTTGAATGATTCCACTACTTGCACTTCCTCTGTAAACGATTCCCACGATCTATCGATAACTTGCTTGGCCAATAACTACCATGATCGTGGGAATCGTTTAAAAAAAAATTATTGCTCTCAATTTCAATAATTTTATTTAATGTCTCAAGTCGACCCCGGGTGGACCCTGAGTCGACTCACTAACCCTTGACCCTTTCCATTTTCGGGTTGACGCCCGGTCCGAGTTTTAAAACATTGTTATTTACAGATATGGATAACAACTAATTCATTACGTTGCCAATTTAGCTTCACGTTCTCATCTTTTTCTGTAGGACGCGTTCTTCTGGAATTTAGTCTAGATATCTACTCATCTTTGCTTCCCTCTCTTTGGTTGAGCGATTCATGTCTCGCATTTTTCTCCCTAATTTGGTGTACTTGTGCTATATCAAATGGCATTATGCCAAATGCTGATCATGTTGATTTTTTAAATGTAAACATTGTCTTGCTTGTATTTTTGGACGATTTTATGTGTCAAAATCGCGGTACAATCCTTTTAAGCTTGTTTTTGTTATAAAACTATCAAAATCTAAACAAGAATTAGAGATGAAGAGATGGAGAGAATAAAGAGGAGAATTCTCATTCCATTAGGTGTGTAAAATACAACAATGAATGCCTCTATTTATAGGAAGATAAAGTCATTCACAATAATTCTTTACAATATTAATTAGGTGGGAGTTAGGTAAGAAATTAGGTAGAGATCTACAAAGGAATTTCTTAATAATTTCTAATAATTTATAACACTCCCCCTTGAATGACTTATTGCTCAATTGTCTTCCTCGTTAAAACCTTGCTAAGAAAACCCAGTGGGATAAAATTTGAGCAAAAGAAAAAAGAGTACAGCTGCTCCCCCTGATGTTGGCCATCATTAATCATTGAGTCTAATATCCAAAATGACATCAATGATAAGTAGTACAAATCATGTACTGAAATCTGAAGTGCTTCGCTGCTTCAGTGTTTTAGTGCTTTAGTGCTGCCTCGTTAAAACCTTGTCAGTAAAACCCAATGGGACAAAATCTGAACGAAGGAAAAAGAGTACAGCCGCTGCCTCGTTAAAACCTTGTCAGGAAAACCCTGTGGGACAAAACCTGGACGAAGGAAAAAGAGTACAGCATGACAGCATGATTCTCCCCCTGAAGTGTGCAATCAAGTATTCATGAACCTTTTGAATAATGATATCATCTTTCTTCTGGAATATATATGAAAATCTTCCTGTGTGTAGCCGATATCATAACATTCTTCATAAGATGTGTATGATTTTCTTCATTTGTTGATATCATTCCAGTATAACAATGTGTTGCTGAATTATAGCTTGTTGATAGCTATGATGATGCCTCAAAAACCTTGCTAGGAAAACCCTGTGGGACAAAACCTCAGCGAAGGGAAAAAGAGTGCAGTATTCTCATTAATTTTCATCAATACGCCTCAACTGTTGCCTCATTAAAAACCTTGCTAGGAAAACCCTGTGGGACAAAACCTCAGCTAAGGGAAAAAGAGTGCAACGCGTATTTATTCCTTTTCATGGAATATCACAAGTATATTGATGCAATCACGAATCTTTTCATCTTATAATTTATGATGAGCTTTATATAAATCGTTCATAGCTCATGATGTCATAACATGCTATATTAAGCAATGTTGTACTAATTTATTGATTGCATCTTTCACTTCTGGTGAATAATCAAATATTGCATCTTTCACTTCGGTGAATAATCAAATATTGCATTTTTTTTTTTACTTCTGGTGAATAATCAAATTTAGAATTCACTTTTGATGAATAATCAAATCTAGAATTCACTTCTGGTGAATAATAAAATCTAGAATTCACTTCTGGTGAATAATTAAATATATTCATTTTCATATTCACTTCTAGTGAATAATCAATTTCCCAGATGTCATAAATGTTACACTCCAATTTTACTTTCAACATATTATATCATGGAGTCATTTGTATCATTCTATAGTGATACTAATCTGGGCATATTGAATATTTCAATGATTTATACATGTATGTTCTTGCACTTTATAAACTGCAATTTCTAATTTGCAGGAGCATAATCAATCATTGAAATAGATATCAATTTTGACATATAATCTACAATCATTTTACTTGAAATCCCAACGTACCCCGATCAACTGGTACATCAAAGAATACTCTCAAAGTACCGAGATGAGAATCATACATTTTGATCTCACTCATTGGTATATCAAAGAGCTCAAGCTAGTGATTTAGACTATAGTCTATCCACCATATGTCATGCCAGTTCTATGAAAAATCTTGCGCGCAACGAGTCGTCTTTTACGACTGTGAAATATTTTTCATTTGTACATATAATTACTGGCTTTACACATTTAAGCATTTGGACTTCAGGTCCTTGAACAATAATCCCTACATTGGGGTTATATACTTGGCCAAAGTATTATAATTTCATCAACCTCATTTTCATAAGAGGGTATGCAGTCGACTTATTCATAGATTCCATTTCAATTCATCTCAATATAACATATAGAGATCAAGTACATAAATCTCTTATTAACTATGTCCCTTTTACTCACCAAGAGTATTTAGTCTCAAAGGGATCATTTCAATCATTCAAGAGATATTTATTTTATTTGGAATCGATAGTTATTATGCTTCAGGCATAATTACGCTTCAGGCGTGTTTTCCCCATAATGTTCTCAAACATTATTAATCGGCTAAAATGCCATAACACATGTCATTCTTTTAGAGATATAATCTCAATCATATATCTAAGTGCGCTTTTGGTGGATTGTATACATATCGCACTTTTACAAATCATAAAGCTTCTTGAGCTAATCCCTGTTTGACATAGAATATTGTTGTATGATAAACAATTTCTGAATAAGTTATTCTCATAGAAAATAATTTGAAACCTTTGATAATCTAACCGTTTATTATAGAACTTCTGGTTCAATACGGTTTTATTTCATTTCTATGTATGAATATTTGATTCAAAACAATATCGCTAAACTTCTGGTTCAATACAATGTATATTTCATTTATGAGCTTCTGGTTCATACTATATACATATTTCACTTGTACGTATGAACTTCTGGTTCAATACAATGTATATTTTATTTATGAGCTTCTGGTTCATACTATATACGTAATTCACTTGTACGTATGAACTTCTGGTTCAGCAAGATATTTCACTTATACATATGTATGAACTTCTGGTTCAATACAACATTTATTTCATCAGTACGTATTTCTGTACAGTTTAAATCAGTATACCTTTATTACTTTTAGTATACCGAAAAATCAGGTACAATATCCAAGGAAATATCTCATAATCTCAATCTTGTCGCCAAATCTTCCCTTATATCGAAAAAGGTAATGACACATTATCTCACCTTTTCAATAATTTATTCCATTATTTCTTGATGGAATCCATATCACTGACACGCGGAGCCACCGCTCTTTTACGCGTTGAATAATGCTTTTAAATAGATGACTTGGGAAGAAGGCTAGATCCATCAAAAATGGATATCATACTTTCAAATATTCGCAAATATTATTCCAATCTTCCAGTAAATGATTTGAGAAAAATTTATCGAATTAGGCTCGAAAGATTGAGGTTGCTGATGGATCATGGCATGACAGAAGATGTTCGCTGGTTGATCGAAGCAAAAGTTCGATTAGCTGGTGAATTACCAGATTCATTTTCTAAGCACAAGCCTGGCTTAGGTAAGAGTACTTTTGCAAAGAAGCGAAGAGCAAAAAGATTAAATAGTTGCTACAAATGTGCTCGATGGACATGTGATACCCGTTGTAAATCAATAGGATATTCATCCATAAATCGAGATGATAAGATAGACTTCATTAAGGGTGGACTGAGTAAGGAGTCATTGGATGATATCCGATTGACTCTTGAGACGCACCCTAGTGGATATGTGCAGCGTGAGCTACTATCTTTATGGGCTAAATTCATCAGCGATAAAGAGAGATATAGTCTCAAAAATATAATAGCAAAAGATCCTGTTTGCCATGCTGTTATAAACAATGATGCTTTGGCTATGCAGCATTAATACAAGGTAAATAATTTGATATATATGCACATATAAAATATTTTTCTGTTTCCTTTCACGAGTTTTGATAAAGGCTGGTTAAAAATATTAAATCGCCGAAAGGTGAGTAGGATGATTTTGTCAAAAGTAAATCTTCACTTTTTCGAAAAACGACCAGTAAATAGTGAAGTTTTTCGGTTTTAAATAGCCAAACATTTTTCATAGTTCATGCATCCCAAAATAACATTTTCCCGTAAGTTTTTCCTTCTTTACTTTCAAAAATGGAAGGATCAAAATTTTGACAGATCAAAACTATCTGTGTATTTTGTGGATCAAAAGTGGGAAAAGGTTTTGGGTATCTAGAAGCAGCCGTGGATTTAGGAAAGAAATTGGGAGAGAAAGGTATCACTCTCGTGTATGGAGGAGGTAGCAGTGGATTGATGGGTTGTGTTTCACAATCCGCTCTAGTAGAGAAAGCAAGAGTGATAGGTGTTATACCTACTCCTTTAGCTGATATTGCAGGCAAAACACGAGGGCATGAAGTACAAACCTTATCTATCCATGAACGCATAACTTGCATGTTATATGGTTCTGATGCCTTCATAGCCCTGCCTGGAGGTTTTGGTACTTTAGAAGAAATCTTTAATATTACTTCATGGGCTCAACTAGATCTCCATACTAAGCCTATAGGGCTTTTAAATGTAAACAATTTCTTTGATGGTTTGCTAACATTTCTTGATTATGCTGTGGAACAGGGATTCATATCTCCATTTTCTAGGAGAATCCTTATTTCTGCTCCTACTATCGAGGAACTGCTGGATAAGTTGCAATCATATATTCCAATACAAGATCCAGCAGGAGTAAAGATAGATTGGTCGCAAGGAAGGGGAATCAAGCGAAAATGGAGTCCGGTTAATGTAAATTTATCTTTGTGAACTCTAGAATAGGTGGTGGTAGAGTACGGAGTATTCTCACTCTTGAGACACACCATAAATTTCTAGGATTTTATCAATGTATTAATCTTGTGTACCTCAAAGATTTAAGGTGGTAGAGTATGGAGTATTTCTTACTCTTGAAACACACCTTTTTCTTTATTTCCTCAAAAGGTCAGAGGTGGTAGGATACGGCTACTCCCGAAACACATCTCTAATTTTGAGGATCATAAATGTTTTCCCCTTTTGCATTTTGCATGTATGTCTCGTTTATGCTTCTTCAGGAGCAATAATAATATCATTTCAGTATGTTTAGATGATAATTTTTACTTCTTCTGGAGTAAATATGTACTTCTTCTGGAATACATAAGTGCTCGTGCAAGAACTTTTCCAGACACTTATCATCTAATATTCATCTCATAATACTGATGAGATTATTTTCACATTAGCTATGTCCGTGCTATCATGTGATATTATTTTATCATACATCAACATTCTCTTGTTGAATAATTTTCATCCACCCATTCAAATTCAGATATTGGTAACTTCTGGTACCATTGGATAAAATATTTTTATCAACATTTACCAACTTTTTGGTAGTGATAACTTCTGGTATCATTTGATGAAATATTATCTATCTTTAGTAGTGATAACTTCTGGTATCATTTAATGAAGTATTAAATAACAATATTTTATTAACAATAATAATACTAGGGTTATACCACCAAGTATATATTAACAATAATATTGTATATATATTAACAATAATAATACTGGGGTTATACCACCAAGTATATATTAAAAATAATATTGTATATATATATATTAACAATAATGATACTGGGGTTATACCACCACGTATATATGTTGACAACAATCCTCTAATATGTTAGAATTAACCAACAATTGAGGTGTTTATATGTATTCAATTGATAAACCGACCATATAGGCGGTGTCAACATAATAAAATAATTAAACCGACCATATAGGCGGTATCAACATAATGAAATAATTAAACCGACCATATAGGCGATGTCAACATAATGAAATAATTAAACCGACCATATAGGCGGTATCAACATAATGAAATAATTAAACCGACCATATAGGCGGTATCAACGTAATGAAATAATTACCTTTCATGAGTGAGTGAATCATATCTTTCAGTCAAGGTATTCATAATAGTCCAATCCGTTACGGTGCGTGAATTTGCTTTGAAAGTTTCGGGTTACACAATTTCTCCAATTTTTTCTATGGACTTGGAATTGATTTTCTAATCTATGATGTATAAATGATTTTCTAATACCAAAAACACTAGATTTGAAATATGAAACGTTGATTAATAATAATCTGGTTTCTGATACAGAAGTTCATCATTTAGATGCAACTGTAGAGCATACTCCCGTCGTATTACTCAATTGGCTAGAGACTCGTGCTGATAACGTGTTATAAAACTATCAAAATCTAAACAAGAATTAGAGATGAAGAGATGGAGAGAATAAAGAGGAGAATTCTCATTCCATTAGGTGTGTAAAATACAACAATGAATGCCTCTATTTATAGGAAGATAAAGTCATTCACAATAATTCTTTACAATATTAATTAGGTGGGAGTTAGGTAAGAAATTAGGTAGAGATCTACAAAGGAATTTCTTAATAATTTCTAATAATTTATAACAGTTTTGACTCATTTTTCATGAAAATTTGCATTTAAAGAGTGATGGGAACCATGTAATTAAAAATATTTTCTTTTCCATTTTTTTGCCTGCCAAACGCTGAAACACACCCTAAATTTAATAGTTAATCACTTAATCCTCAATTCAATGCAACGCGTCCATGGTCGGCCAAAGGGTGGACCCCAACTAAGGTTCGCACCTTATTTTTAACCGTTAGAAAGTCGGTCCATAACGACTTTATATTTTTTAAAAAAATTTATAAGAGCTTTGTGGGACCCAGAAAAACCTTGAATTCTGGCTTCTTTTTTTTAATCAGAGTCTCAGACCCACGTTTAATGATGATTAATTGATAATCTGCACCCACAAAATGAATGATTAATCTCCCTACATCCGGATCACGAAGAATAATAACAATCATAATGTCCAAATATCAAGCCATTTTGATTTACACATTTGGCTGGTTTTCTATGCATTATTTTATTTTATTATTTATTTATTTATTTTAGGGGTGAACATCGGGTAGCTCGATTTTGATATCTCAAGAATCGAAACCGAATCATACTTTTTGATTCTTGTAAAATGGAACCATTGGTTCCATTGTATCGCGAGAACCAAACCATTCGATTTTGATTCGATTTCAGTTCTAATTCGGTTCTATAATAATAATTATTTTTCGGGGGTTTTATCGAAGAGTATTAGGCCTCGGGAAGCGAGCCAATAACCTGAAATAAACTTCCATCGAATATACCGAAATTAAGGATTTCGAAAATCCTTTCACGCCAAAGAAAGTGTAGGATTCTCCATGAAATAGAAAATATTCATAAACCAAAATAAGAAACAAATCTCCTAGAATGTTTTTCGACCATGGCAAGAATACAAATAAATTTGTATAGTAAACTTTTATGATGAATCATGAGTTTTAAATGCATTATTATTAATTGTTTTATATTTGTTTTTAAATATTTAATTAACTCCATCATGATCATTTATAACTTCGCTTATTAATAAATTAGTCTCATTTTATTTTCATTTACTAAGAATTTCAGTGCAAGTGTGAAGTTAAAAATTACAATGAGGTAGAGACGTAACAAATTTCATAAAAAAAAATTAATCATTGAACTTTATCAAAAAAAATTACAAATTCTTATAATTTTTAGTTTTAGTTTTATGACAACCAATTAAGACCATCAAAAGAAAAAAAAAGATCTAAGATCGGTTCTAACTTCGATTTTTTCGGTTTGATTCCAATCCGATCATATTGGTTCCGATTTTTTTTTTCTCACCTCTAATTTTTTTTTTTTTTTCCTTTCTAAAACTCCTATCTTGATCATACCAATAAATAGGAGTCCGATTTTGTTACATAACCCTCTTCACTTTTTTTAATTTTTTTAATTTAAAAAGAAAAGCAAAAGTCAAAATACTTTAAAACAACAGAGGGACCCACCTTAATTTTCTTGAGAACATTTCTAATTTTCTTAAGTTATTTCTTTATTTCTTTCATTTAATTAATAATTAATAATTAAATAATCGACCATTTTTTAACAAATCTGTTTGGTAAAAATTGTTTATGTATTTTTTTTATAAAAAGGCCACATAAAATCTCATTGGTCCATTTTCTTTAAAAGTTAATAATTTCGACTAATCAAAAAAATGACAAATTGAAGATCTCAACGAGAAGTTTTAAGTTAGAACAAACTGTAAAAATATTGCCTGTAAAATTATCTCAAGAATCAAATGTAATTATTATTTTTTATTTTTATTTTTTACTTTTTCTCAATATCCATTCATTTTAAATTGTATCATTTAAGTTCTATAATACTATTTATTTATAAACAATTTTTTTTTTTTTTTACATAATTTTCCAACTAAAATGAATTTATAAATCTTGACGTCTATGTAAAAAAATAATGTAATAATATATATATTTTTTAGTTGTTGTATTATATTGAAGTTGAAAAATATGTAATATGAGTGTCAAATCGAAAATCTCAATGAGAAGTTTAATACAATTTAACAACCAGGAGCTAACTGTAAACATATTGTCCGTAAAATTGTCTAAAAAATCAAAGTAAAAGTTTTTATATTTTTTACTTTTTCTCAATATCTAATTTATTTTAAATTATATCATTTAAGTTTTATAATATCTATAAACTATTTTTTTGTATTAATTATTATTCTTTTGATAATTATTATATTATTTTGAAGTCGAAAAAATATGTAATATGAGAAAAAATATTGTATTTATATATCTTGGAACCCACCCGTTGAACTTGAAGAAGACGATAACGGGGAAGTGCCGACCTTGTGTTTTTGGGTGTCCTGTACGAATATTAAAAGAGTGCCTCCATTATTTGATTATAAAACATGCGTATAAAAAAAAACCTATTAAACTCATTGTACATAAAATTGTCACATAACAAAAATTTCATTTTCAATGTTTTTCTCATATCGTTTTCATGTCATAAAGAAAATGTACAACCAAAAAACTAAATTTGTGCTTCGTAGAACTTTCAAAACATCCAAAAGCTCGTATTTTCTAAGAAAGTATCATCCAAATCACTAATATCTTTGACAGCCAATTATGAGTTGACCAAACACTGAAAATGACAGAAAACAACTTAAACAATATCATATGTAAGCTTTGAAATGCAATGAATTATTTAAAATTAGTTCTTTTTGCATTTTGAAGCAAAACCTCTAATGAATTTTTTGTAATCAATACTTTCTAGCAAATCATATTCAATAGATATCAAACCAAGTCCATTAAATCTTTCTTGTGACATAGTTGATCGCAAGTAAGATTTCAATAGTTTCAATTTTGAAAAACTTCATTCAGCAGATGCAACTGTAACAGATATTGTCAATAAATTCTACAAGCAATAAATGTATTTGGAAAGCAGTCTAGCCTTTTCAAATAAGTTAGTATGCTAAGAGAGAATCTAAAATGAGCACTGGCAGCGAAATCTATCAATATAGTCCTTCCTTCATGAAGAGAGCATCTATCAAGAACTCTGAGAACTGGCATTGTGGCAGTGGATGAAATCAACGAACAAATTTGAACCGCACTTTCTACTTGGAAATCAAATAATTAGAAATTAGAAATATTCAAATTTCAGGTCCAATATATCAAAATCCAGCCTCAACAAATCAAAATTCATAAGAATCATCACTCATCAGTATAATAATAGTATTCAGTTCAATAGTTTATAGAATCACTCAATCACATATCACCAGGAGCGGCGATCAGGCAATGTAGGTTTTGGAAGACAGTGAGATGGAGTTATGACTGATGAAGACAGTGAGACGGACTCACGGACACTGAGAGGTTGCAACTGCGAGCTTGCGGCTGAGGATTGATGGAGGTTTTTCGTTTTTCATTTTCCTTATTTCTGAAATCTAGCTTCTCTTCTCTCGATTGTGAGTTTTGATTTACAAAGCCAAATGAGGTTTTGGAAGATGTCGAATCTAGGAGTTTCGATTTACAAAAGGGTTATTGGATTGTTTGAAGTTTGAACGGTTTTGGGTAAGAGAAGAAAGAAAAATCAATTTTTTTATTAAAGAAAAATCATTTTGGCAAAATTAGACTTGGTCTCTTTGCCCTTGAAGTTTGTCTAGCGGTATAAATAAAAATACTTTTGTTTTAAAAAAAACTATAAAAATAATATGTCCTCACATATTTTTCATTTTTGATGCTCCAAAAATTATGATACTCTATTCGTCGCACCTCTGGCATGACCCCAGGGCCACCTCTGATAACGAGAACAGTTGAAAATATATTTCAGATTCTTCTTTAAAAAAACTCGTACTCAGCTAATAGTTGAGCTGGTCAAGTACTTAGCTCAACACATATTTCACTTGAGAAGAGATTAAATCTTAATATATTCTATATACTGCTATATACTTCATCCATCACATAACGGTAGGTTCGTTTTCATTTTCACACAAATTAAAAACAAATAAATTAACAATGTTGGAATTGTAAATTTACTTGCATATTATCTAATATATCTTTACATTGAATAATATGTAGTTCATGTTTATTGATAACGATACATATCAAATAAGGGTACATTATAAAATCAAGACATTAATATAATAATAATATACTCTAAACAAGGAAAGTGATATATAATTTTATACCCAAAAAAATAAATAAAACGAACTTATCTTTGTGGGACGGAATGAGTAATTTACGTGCATGTTAAAAAATCTCCGTGTCCTTGATATTAATAGGAATCGTAGACACTAAGCTAAAAATTGATCTCTAACGGCTTTAATTCAACATCTAATGATGTTTACACTGAAATAAATTTCTTTGAATATTATCTATTTCTGTTTACGTGGCATAATAATGCTCTAATAAAGATTAAATTGCACTCGAATATCTACTAAAGAGATATAATTAATTAATTAATTAATTAATTAAAGATTATAGATAAACCCTGTCTTTATTAGTGACTAGTTTATTTTATAATTTGATGAAGTGGTGCTTTTTTAATTTTTTAAGTAACTGGCCGATCAGCGCATATATCTCATAGTTATTGGCTTCAATCTTGTGGCAAAATTCTCTGTAGGAAATTGCTTAAATTGCTGGGATATAGTGAAAAAAGAGTCAAAATATCATTCATTCTGGGTTGGCATCCTGGAATTAGGGTTTTGAAATTAGAAATGGATGGTTGATTTATTTATTTTTGAAAAAAAAAAAAAAATTTTTTTTTTAACGGATTTCAATTCCAATGCCGAATTGTCGAATTCCATCTTGCCAAATCCGCTAAAAAACAAAAACCTTTTACATAATATATATATATATATATATACACACACACACACACACACCCCCATATATGCCAAATGCAGATTCTGTTTCTTCCTTGGAACGTAAAGTGGGATACACCTTTTTCAAAATCTAATTTTGCCTCTTTCTTTTTGTAAAAGAGAATCCAAGGAACAGTTGCAAAGATAAACAACAGTAAATATCTAACTAAAAGCGTTAACCTTAAGAAACCCATGATCTGATCTTATTTTCTCTTTGTATTTCAAGTTTTCTGTAGCAGAGTTGCTTTTACACCTTATCCTTTATCCACTATCCTGGAATAACTGCAAGTGTTCATTTTGCTGTTTTGTCAATTCACGTATTTCTCCTCCCATTTGGTTTATTCTTCCATTTTTGTGTTTGTGTTTTATGTTGGGCTTTTAGAGCCAAATTATTGGCCATTTCATTTGATTCTTGGATTGGAAAGTTTGTGTTTGTGCAGAGAGAAGAAGGTTGTTGTTCCTTCTTTTTTCCAGAGGAAGAGATCTTTTCTGCAGAGAATCAGGTGATAGTTTTTTTTCGTTTTACAAATATTATTTTCTGTAGTATAGTGTTTCTTGAATGACCTTTAGAACTGGACTTATCGCCCTTTATTGAAAATTTCCTTATTGTAGAGATGATTTTGATCAGTGAATGGTAGAACAATTATTGATTGAAATTGGAGTTGGAGTTGGATTACCTACTGAACTTATCAGTATGATCACATTGCATATGTATTCTTGATCATTGAATTAGGTAACAATTATTGATTGAAAGAGAAAATTATCAAATGAAATCCCAGCATCTCTTAACAATTATCACAATTCAAGAAGAATATATTTTCGTTGCATTGAAAACCGTTGCTCATGAAGCAAATTAAATTGGTCGATAAGATTTTAATATTTTTGTTATTTCCTCCTTTTTGATCCTCAGACATAAGTCTAGTTGTTCATGTTTCAAAATTGAACTGAGTGATGGCTGAGGTTGACATTTCTGCTTTAAAAGACTTGCTTTGTGCTCAACAACAGCTTCTTCAGAAGCTTTACAATGAGTTGGATGCAGAAAGAGAAGCCTCCTCTACTGCAGCCTGTGAAACTTTATCCGTGATATTGCGTTTGCAAGAAGAAAAGGCTGCAGTAAAAATGGAAGCTGAGCAATATAAAAGATTGGCAGAGGAGAAAATGAGTCACGCGGAAGAATCTTTAGCAATATTTGAAGATGTTATATATCAGAAAGAAATGGAGGTGTCTGATTTAGATTATCAACTTCGCACCTGTAGATACAAACTATTAGGCATGGGTTGTATTGATCCAGGTGTTGGTGAGATAAAGTTTTCTGAAGATCTTTTGCAAAGAAATGAAACTCTTCAGGGGAACACTAGTCTTCAAAGCATTGGAAGGAGAAATTCCATGCCTATCCCTCTCAAATACTCGTACCCAAAGAAGGGTATTATTGATAGAGAGGGTTCTACAGATTTGATTCCTAAGGTTGAGGAGGAAAATGCAAGGAAGGAATTAAATGACCAGGCATCATATAACGAAAAGAAGAATGATAATTCCATTGCAGGAGGTATGAATTCTTACTGGGAACAGATCAGGAAATTGGACGAGCAAGTGAAAGAAATAGCTGGAGCTAACTATGGAAACTTCCGAAATGAGACACGGTCTCCTTCGCCACTTTCTTCACAGGTAAGCTCTGGCAAACAATACGACCCAACTAACTTAAGGAGCAAGACACCGTCTCCTTCACCACAGCTAAGCACTGGTAAACCATTTCACCTGAAAAGAGTACCCATTGTCAATGAAAATGGTCTAACTAAATCTCCTGGGAATTTGTCAGAAAATAATTCAACTATGGGATCTCCTTGTTCTTTGAACGTCCATGATGTTTTTGAAGTCCCCCGAGTTGATCAGAACCATAAAACTTGTGAATTGCAAGCTAAAGATGAAATAAAGATAGCTTGTCAAGGTAATGAGAGTCTTACAAAAGCAGATTTTGTGCACCCAAAAGCTTTTAAATTATGTGATAAAGATGAACCTGACTGGCTGAAGAAACTTTTACAATCCATTCACCACGAGAATAATCTTTCTACTATTGACTGTCGTTTGGCTGTTGATGGGGCCACAACTAGCGTTTCCAAACTGAATCAACAGAATGTTGCATCAGAGATTCAAGATGCTGAGAGACCAGCTGTAAGACAAGTATCAACTAATAGACTGGAAGAATTGAAATTGTTGAATGAGATCAAAGACCAAATAAATTCATTACAACATGAGATTAGGAGTTGGAAAATGAAGAAGTCCTCTAGGAAAGAGGAGCTATCCTTAGTTCCCCTCATGGAGGTACTCACTCTTAATTTCTATTTTTATCTCCAATTTTCAGGCAGTTGATGTTATGATATATGGTTTGTTTTATTTGTGAGAAGTGTTGTGTTGCACAATGCCTTTTTATTGTTTTATTTCTTCATGCCTTACTTATTTGGTAATGCATTGGTATTGAATACAGGACATGCTTCACTTTTGGCTCTGATCCAGCGGTTCAAATTTTGACAACCACTCCTTACAAACAGAAGTCTCCTACATGTAATGGAATTGATGCTACTTGCTGTATATACAGTATATAATCTACCTTACCAGCACCTGATTTGTGTAAGAAAAGTTTTCTCATTTACAACGATTGTCATGTAGTTGATTACAACTCGATTTTTGTCTATAAAGAAAAGTGTGATTATATGTATAGTTTTCTACATTTTAGTGCTGTAAAAATCTGGACTGGAGTTTGTTCTCATCCAGTCGCATGTGTCAACATTTGTTCACAAAAATGAAAAGGATATAGAAATATTTCATAACTGTGTGCATAATCCAAACTTGTATTCAGCATAAAGAATCATTATTCTTGTTGTGTACATAGTGCAGTTATTATTAAGTGCCTACTTTCTTTTTCGTTTTGTAGGTATTTGAAATATCAACGTTGCTTGATTCTCTCCTTCTGTATTTGTATGTTATGTGTTTCGGATTATATCATTATCATCAACTATCAAGTGTCTTTGGATTGAGCCCTACCCCAAGTTTATTATCGTCAATTTGTGCAGCTTACAAGATCATCATGACAAATTTCATATAATAAATTATTTTGTGTAAACCTTGTCAAAGGCTGAGTTTAATTTTCCTTTCCAAGGATTTCAACCATTTAAGCTGTCTGTCTTGACCATTGTATGAGTAAATTAGGTTAGCCAATTATCAATGCTAAAAGATTTGGGTAGATGTTATATTCTAATTCCTAAAGTCTGGTGGAAGGCAGTTATGTATCTTTTTGCATATCCACTTCTGAAAGACCTAGAAGAATTTAAGTAACAATTAAAGCCACAATCTTATCTCAGTTCCTATTGCAAAGAACTTCAGAGTTCAGAGGATATATTGGAAAAGCCTGCATAGACAAAAAGTTTCCATTTGGATGAGACACAAATAGTATGGAATGGTCTAGCTACAAATGTTTCCTTTATGAAGGAAAATTCATTACCCGACCCCATCATTTCCACCCTCCCAGGAATTGGGAAATCACTCTGAAGGCGCCTTTAACAAATAAGGGTTAATTATTTTTCTTCGGAAAAACATAGAATAACTTGATTGTTGAAGAGATGGGAAATCACGGGAAGTTTGTTTCCAAGTATCTCATTCGCGTCGACTGCTATCATATACATTATACACTGACAATATCTCATGCAATATCTCAAATAGCCAATTTCACTTTTTGATAATCAATTGAAATTGTCATTCTATAAAGTAGAATTCTGCAGCATTAGGACAGGGTAATGAAAAATGCCTTTAGAAGGTAGGTTTTGAGGACCAAGGAAACACTGCTATTTGCTAATAGCTGAATTAGAATAATATCCTCCGAATCTTGATGGAATTGGTCTTTTATTGAACACAATATAAACTAGAAACTATTATATGATAGAGTTTCTCTTTGCACAACATCTCTGTCAAAGAATTTCCAAAATAAAGAGAGCTAGGAAGGGATAAAAATTAGCCTAATGAAATTAGGTAAATAGTTTGTTCATCTACATTGTAAACTGAAGTGTTGAAAGACTGCTTTATCCTAGTAACAGAGTGCAGAAAGGATTTTCAACTATTTCTTTTTCCAAATACTGGAATTTATAATGTGAAAAATGAACATGGAGTCGAGCACCATTCTTGATTCTTCTCACATCCCCCCCAAACCCCAACACTTTTACTCTGCGAAATCAGGGCTGAATATTATTCTTTCAACATAAAGTTACCCCCTTATTGCATCACCATCTTGCTGCACTCTTCCTGAAGTTGCACCACTTGCATGCAAAAATCAACGGTGCTTGGAACAGACAGTAACTATCAAAATTGTGAGTACCCTTTCTTTTGCTTCTCTTATTCATTATTTTCTTCATTTGTGGATGCGTAGTTTGATTTGAGCAGACCATAATTAATTAGTATTCGGGATAGTCGGGTTAAAGAAGGGTTTTAATAGCTATTCGACTGCGCAATGATGATTAATTTGCTACCATCCCTGATGGCTGATGCATTAAGTTAATAATATGCCTTTTTAAATAAAACCCGAAGTTATTGACATTTTAAAGTGCATGACATTGATTAGGTTACATTGACAAAGTTTATTTTTTAGACCAACCAAAAGGCTGAATTTGGTTAGTTGCATGTCCAGGTAGAGGGTTAAAGCATGCTGGTTGGATCGGCCTGGTCCAGCTTGGCGTGCTGAGCCACCATGGAACCGGGCTGCCAGGCATGGGCTAGCATCTCTGTGTACAAGTAACCATAGGGCCAAAATTTTTGTGCAATTAGCAGTGTTATATGAAACATTGATATTCCTTGCTCTTCTAATTTATTAAGAAAAAATCTTATGCAAAAAACTGGAAATGACTGATTGTCAAGTTTATAGATAAAATTCTACAGAACTCCCTGGAAATGAAAATCTGAATCCTCACGAATAATTTAATCCTGGCTATAATAAATCTTATGTAATCGAAAAAATAGTGCCCTCAAGTTATCTGCAGAATATTTTTGTTGCCATTCTTGATATAAAAATTTATTTTAGTTTCTTGATGCTTATTCACTGAGAAGGTTTGAAGGACTATAAAGATGCTGCTTCAGACAACGGATTTCATAAGCTACATCCAGCATGGTTGGTCTATTTGAAGGGTTGTACTGCGTGCAGATTAGCCCGAGTTCGATCAATTCCAAGATCACGTCACGCCATATCTTGCTGCTGTCATCATGTTGAATGGTGGCGCATGGTGCACACCTTTCTATTGCTTCTTCAACAATTGGTTCAAGCCTGTTTGGGTAGTGTCTTTTAACCCATTCGTGAAGAGTCAGACCTTCTTTAAAGATGATATCCGTTGGGCGCCTCCCTGCTACAATCTCTAACAGAAGTACACCAAGGCTGTAAACATCACCTTGAGGCGATGCCCGTTTTCCCATTCCGTATTCTGCAATTGGAAAGACATTGAGATTTTTTCGGTATGGGCTATTATGATCAACATATTATGCAAATACAAAAGGGATTTAGACGTTAAAATGTGACATACTATGTAGTACCGGGCAGAATTTTGTGTTCTGATCTGATGTCAATAATTCGTACAGTTTTTGAATTTCAGATGCTATATGAATAGAATATTATGAAGATCACTTACCGGGAGCAATATATCCAATTGAACCACAAACCAAACCATCTGTAGAGCCGAAGGAAACTGCTGAATCATTGACAGAAACATTCTCATCAGCAACTTTTACCAATCTTGAGATGCCAAAATCAGTGACCAAAGCTGTCATGTCGTCATTGAGGAGAATATTGCTCGGCTTAAGATCACGATGCACAACTTTGATTGGTGAATAGTGATGCAGATAGGCCATTCCTTCAGCCACATCACTGCAAATGCTCACAAGCTGAACCAAATCCAATCCGCACTTCAGACCATGGCTTGGATACAGTTGATTTTCAAGGCTTCCATTTGGCATCAGGGGAAGGACGATGGCCTTAAAATCTGGCATGCTGCATACTGTTATGATCCTTATCAAATTTCTGTGCCGGGTTCTTTTCAAAATTTGGCATTCCCTTTTAAAGCTCCCGAAAATTTCTCCATCTGTTTTAGACTGCAGAACTTTCACAGCTATCCTCGTGTTATCTTGAAGAACTCCTTTATAAACATGACCGAATTTACCCGATCCTATTAGATTTGACGGACTAAATCCTCCTGTGGCTTCAATGAGTTTTCGATGAGAAATTCTTGGGTATTTTTTCTCTTTTCTCATTGCTTCTTTTTCATCTTCAAGTCCCGTCAGATTAAAAACCCGTGATTTCCTCCTGAGTAGTATAGGATATCCAGCTATGCAGAAAATAGGAGTGATGAGCACTGAAAGGAGAATTGCGACTATTAAATTTCGAGTTCGTTTTCTGTGACATTTTTGCATGCCTTCTATGGAACCGCAAAGCCTGTTATTGCCGAGGAAAGATTTGATGGTTAGTGACGAAAATGCACCATTGTTTATAACGTTTCCAGAGAAGCTATTGTAAGAAAAATTCAGTTGCTTCAAAGTAGACGACGTCTGCAGAGAATCCGGTATCTCTCCTGTTAATTGATTGAAGGACACATCAAGTTCTTTGAGATACCGCAAGTTTCCTATAGACGCAGGAAGTGTCCCTTCAAAAATATTTCTTGAAAGGTTGAGGTGCTCTAGAGCAATACAGCTTCCAAGTTGTGAGGGGATAGTGCTCGAGAGGTTGTTTGATGATAGGTCAATGGCTAGAACCATGTCCATTTTAGTCAGCTCGAGTGGAATTTGTCCATGCAAGTGATTGCTGGATAAGTTCAAGTATATTTTCAGACTTATCAAACCGGCAACTTCTCTTGGAACTGTCCCTGAAATCCTATTGTAAGAAAGGTCAAGAATTTCCAAGTTAATGCATTGTCCTAGGCTTCGCGGGATTGTACCTGAGAGATTATTGTCATAGAGAAAGAGTTTCCTCAGCTGAGAAAGGTTAGCAAAGCTATCAGGGATTGTACCACAGAGTTTGTTTTTCGACAAATCTAGGAGCCCTAAATGGGGAACATAGCCAAGAGACGGGGGAATATGGCCAGAGAGTAAATTATCCGATAGAAACAGCCTCTCCAGTGTCCTCAGTTGAAAAAGTTGAGGAGGGATTGAACCATTGAAGAGATTAATAGACAAGTTCAAAAGAGTGAGATTTACAAGATTTGAAATTTTTGGAGGAATTGGACCATAAATATGATTATCATCAAGATTCATCTTTTTAAGTTTAGTAGAAAGAGTACCAATACTAGAAGGCAACTCTCCCCCAAGATGATTTCCTGCCAAACTGAGTTCTTGCAAGTCAGAACAGTTAGCCAAAGAAGCAAAAAATGGTTTGAGGTCAGTGTTACCATTATGACTCAAGAACCGGTTGTAGGACAACTGCAGAACTGTCAAGTGTACCATTTTACCCACAATATTAGATGGTAACTCTCCGGTTAGTGAGTTCGACCCCAAGTCGAGCCATTCAAGTTTTGAAGAGTTTATAAGGGCTCGAGGAACTTCACCCTTAAGATGGTTCGACCAAAGAAGGAGATATTTCAGCTTTTTAAGCTCACATTGACTATTGAAATGGATTTCACCAGTAAGTGAATTGTTGGAAAGGTCTAGGTACACAACAGAAGTGCCATTACAAAAAAGTGACATTGGTATGTCACCTATTAGCTTGTTACTTCCCAAATTAAGATACTTTAATGGAAGAAATCCCAACTCATTTGGGATATGTCCCTCAAGACGATTGGATGATAAGCTGATCTCTTTGAGTCGGGGAAGAGAACCGAGTTCAACAGGGATGTGACCTTCAAAGAAATTCCCGGACAGATCAAGAATCACCAAGTAAGAAAGCTTGGAAAGAGATGGCGCAATGGTTCCATGTAGCGATTTTTCGCTTAAAGTAAGGTTTACAACCCTTTCCCTATTATTGTCACAAAGTACACCTGACCACTTGCATACATCAGGAGTATTCCAATTATGGAAAGCATTTTCAGGGTTACGGGTGATTTGAGACATGAACGATATAAGGGAAGCTCGATCGTCCAAAACTTGTACACCATTTTCTGCTCGTACCGCATCAAAAACTATGATCAAGAAAAGTAAATTGAACGTGGGAAATTTTGGATACCTCATTACTATTTATGTACTATCAAATTGATTGTTTTGAGAGAAGAAATATTTCCCAAAGAGAGTAGTAGAGTAATGTAAAAGAGGGTTGAGGGAAAATGATGTGCACTATGTTGTAAGGGTGTCATTAATGCTCTAAATTTATAAGAAGTCTATAGTTGACAATGAGCATTGAACACGTGTGAACTCTTTTAGGACTCAATTTTTTACAGAAACATTTTCATTCACACGTTTTATGAGATTCACAAATTTTATCAACTTTTCAACCATACGTTTCAAGCAACTCTTGTAGCTCGGTTAGTTAACTCATTTAGAGGTCTTGAGTTTGACTCTTTACAATATCTATCCTTTATACAGTTATTATTTTGGTTCAATATTTTTCACCATTTTGAAGTGATTAAAATCGGTGCAATGGAAAAGATTTGAACTTGTGCTCCCATTTGAAATTATGGAAGCTTGACAAACTATAGCATTTGGGGAATGTTAACATAAAATGTACCAGAAATCAGTTTTAGAAAAGTAATGGATATTTTTTATTTTTATTATGGCCATTGATGATCAACGTTCAATGGTCGAACCGTACTCATTCGAGATCATGGATCTACTAATGTACATCTGGTGTTTTACATGTCAATAGACCTATGTGTTCTGTAGTTCCTTGAGGAATTATTGAAAATAATTAGTGGATGAATTGATGTGTTAAAGATAATTTAGGTTATAAAGATTTGAGTATCGGATTTTTATATATTATATATGGGAAACTTTCAATTCTTGTAGATATGTCGGCTCAAGTTGTGCATGTTGATGTCACTCTTGTTCATATATATAATATTGATAATTTTTTTGAAAAAACAAATTTGATGAAATTCATGATTGAAAAATTGATAAAAGTTGTTGATTTCATGAAAATAGGGAGGTTCAGTCCCGCGGGTCTCTAGGGGCGCCCTTCCCTACCCCTCCCCTAGACTCACGAAGTCGCAGGATCAGGCAGGGAGACCCTCCACCTTGATATTGCACCATTTACATTTTTTTCCAGATTTTTAAAATTAATTGACAAGTTTTTGGTGGCGGGTTTGAGGCGAAAATCCTGCCCTGCACTTGTCATGCGAACCCAATTATTCTGGACGGAGTGCTAATAATGGGATCTGGTCCCACATGTTTCAAATTCGACGAGTTGTTTTGACATTCCTACATGAAATGTGTGTTATACAAAGCAAGCAGTAAGAATATTTCACTTTTATTACTAAGTCCTTTTTTGGTGGGTATAAAATTAAGATTTTTAATAAGTTTTGATAAAATCAATGAAATGTATAATTGAAAAATTGAGGATCTCATAATATTTCCAGACACTCATAGAATTTGTGGCAAAGTATGATTTTCATGCAACTCCGAGAAATATAAGGAAGAAACGGAAGTTCAAATGTTGTTTCATGTTTGTTTGTGGCATTTTATACGAAACAAATTCGTACAGCATTGTTCAATTACCCTATGAAAATTAACAGGAATATACTGTAGCTAGAGCTATGACCTATACTCACACAACAGTGACCTTTTCACTTGTTTATTTTCACTTGAAATTCACAGTAGTATTATGTGAAGTTTAATCATAAATTTTATTTTATTTCTTTTAACTGTAGGGTTATACGTACCAGGCATCCAAATTTTTGTATTGCATGCCATAGTTTGTGAGTTAATTGGTCTAATGATAACCGAACTTACGCTCATGTTTTTGATCGATCACTGAACCTTAAAATGTCGAGTTTGATCTTATTATTTAATTATCTCAATAATCACTGAATTATGTCGACGTTTTCGACTGATGACTGAAATTTAAAATATCAAGTTTTGATCACTAAACTTACGAGTTTAAAAAAAAAAAAAACCTATGGGTTAATTGTCCCAAATATCACTGAACTTATGTCTACACCTTTGACCGATCACTGAAGTCGTAAAGTATCGAGTTTCAAATTATCAGTTGTATACAACAAATCAACAATAAAAAATATTTTTAAAAATTTATTGCTCAATCGAAGACGTTCTTAAAAATTTTCTACTTAACAATTTGGTGCGTCGTAATTGGTTGGTTGAAGGTGATGGGCACCACCTGCACATTCTGTCTGACACGTCGTCTATTCTGTTATGAAAGTTAAGTCAATGACTATTATCCATCATTTTGATAAGTTTAGTGATCAACACTCGATATTTTAAACTTAGTTGATTGACTAATCAAAAACGTTTACACAAGTTCAGTGATCAAAATTTGACACTTTAAAGTTCAGTGATCGATCAAAGACATGAGAATAAGTTCAGTGATCATTGGACAATTAACTCCCTAGTTTTTTCTGTTATATACAGGAATTTGAGGGGAATCCTCTTTTTCACACGTGTGAGATATATGTAGATGTGTCAGTAGAGATGGGGAAAAAATGGGAATCGAACCGAAAAATTCGAAATCGCATGGACTTTTTTCTTTAAAGACGTGAGCATAAGTTCAGTGATCATTGAGACAATTAACTCCCTAGTTTTTTGTGTTATATACTGGAATTTGGGAGGAATCCCTTTTTTCCCCGACGTGCGAGGTAATATGTAGATGTTAGTAGGGATGGGAAAAAAATGGGAACCGAGCCGCTTGAAATCAAATCGAACTGAACCGAAAAATTCGAAACTGTGTAGACTTTTTCTTTAAAAAAAAACATAAAAACTGATTTTAAAAAACTCAAAAATGGTCAATTCTCAAAACCAAATTCAAAAACTTAATCGATAAAATATATTTTAGCCCTTGTACGTTCAAGTTTAGTTGCATTTCTTCATTTAGCTTTAGTATATGCACAAGTTTAGCAAAGTCAGTTTTTTTTTTTTTAAAGAATCGAAATTGAAACCATTCAATTTTTATGAATGAAGAAAATCGAACTAAACTGAATCGAGTCTAAGAATGCTCACTCCTAGACGTTAGGAGATCTTGCAATCTCTTTTTCGTTAACAGAAAGGGAATGGAGGTTTCATATTAAGTAGGCTATAAATCTTTGTACTTGATTGTATGTTTCTATTTCTTGTTTTGTTCGTGAGTGCTCTCAGCATAGAGGTTTCATTTTATCCAATTACTATTAAACAATTAGTATGGAATTCTACCAGGTTGATATATATATATATATATATATATATATATTATGTGCAGTAGAATTTGACCTCATGACATGGTCACATGGACCGTGCTCTTAAAAAACCGTGGAGAATCTCCGTTGTGGCTGTTAGGTGGATTTTTCTCACATAAATAAATAAGTAAAAAGTAGATTAAGAAGAAAACTATAAAATATTATATGCACATCATATATTTTGGTTCGTTGGTGGGTGGAATTTATTATAATTCAATTAGAATAAGTTCATCAGTGCTATCTAGCATAAACCTTGGATATTTTCGTGGAAAACTTCAAAACACTTGAGGAGATGAGTTTAAAGAGTAAGAATAATACTATCTAGCATAGTTAGTGCTATAATATCAATTTAGTTGACTGATAAATCTAATTGAAATTAATTAAATGAAAGAATACGAGACTCATTTAAATGAAATTTTCCTGACATATTGTTACTATTGATGTTAAATAACGTTATAAATGGAAAAAAAAAAAAAAAATCGAAAAGACGTACCCAAAAGTAAGTAATTAAATTGAGAAGGAGAAACTGTAAAAGACGTGAATATATATTTTCAATGAGAATTACTCTTGTATTGTGATTAATAGTACTAGATGGAATTAAATTTACAATTTTTTGCAAGTTCTAAATTTTATTTATTTATTTATTTATCGAATATAACTTTTGATAGTCAAAACACTAAAAATGACTAATGAATGGGTGGAAATGACGAAGGTGGGACGGTACTATTTTAACTGGCCGTGCAACCAACAAAATGGCTCTAAATATTAATAAATAGCGATAGAATAAATATTTCGTAATCATCATCCCTTTCATGAAAATCATGCCGAAAAGAAAATGAAGTAAAACTCTAACCTTAAAACAATTTATTCTAAAATATGGTAAAGAAATAGGAATAGTGGGCGGTGTATGCTGCCACTATGTTAATTTGATATGTAAGAAACATAATTTAGTCGGATTAAAAGTTAAAGCATGGTAAGTAATCACCATTTGTCCATAATTCTTTAGTTTGCCATTGAAATTAGGGATAAATACATATACAAGATTTTTGAAAGGTAGGATTTCAAATCAATGAAACTTAGGCCCTGTTCTCTTTGCTGTTTTGAGATCGTTTTCTGTTTTTATTTTCGAAAACGTTAAAAACGCGTTCTTTTTACCATTTTTACGAAAATGCATTTTGGAAAACAGAAAAAAAATTGTACACAAAATGCAAAACGCCCAAACCTCATTCTAGACGTTTTGTGTGTATTTCAATAAAAAATGTTCAAAACACGGAAAACGAGTTTTGAGAATTTTTTTTTTTTTTTTTTTTTTCGAGAATTATCTTAACTTGGAACTAAGCTTAATATAATTTTTTTTAAGAATTATTCTAACTTGGAACTACGTCCAAGTAAAGATTTTTATTTTTTATTTTTTTTAAGGAGGATTATCCTAACTTAGAACTAAGCCTAAATAAAGATTTTTGGAGAATTATCCTAACTTGGAACTAAGCTTAAATAAAGTTTTATTGAATTCAATATCAACATTACAAAAAAAATTAAGTGAGAATTCTTGTTATTATATGATAAGCGTATTTTATACACTTATTTGTATGTCTAAATTAGGATTAGTTATTGTCGTTTGGGAATATTTGCTATTTAATTTATGTTTATTTGTTTACTTTTCAGAAAATGTCCCAATTGAAGAAGAATGAAGCAATTAATGGAAAAATGACACGATTTGATGCTAATTGGAGCTAAATTGGACAAGTGAGGAGTTTGTGACAACAACTGGGAAACATGCTTGGTGCCAAAGTGACTAAATCAGATGTTGGAGGACCTAATTGAATGAATTAAGAGATTGAATGGTCAAACCGAGAAGAAGATAAAGTTTGGGGACTAAATTGCAACAATTGAGAGTTGAGGACTGAAGGTGCAATTAAAAGTCAGGGACTAACTTGCACAGCCGGAAGAAAGATGAAGTCGCGATCGCTGGTTACACACCACGCGATCGCGAGATGGTGCAATAATATAACCCGAGAGTTTTAGGGTCAAGCACGCGATCGCTAGAGTTGAAGCCACGCGATCGCGTGGCTTTCCGGCTGGGCCGACTGTGGGCTTTTTCTCGCGATTTTTATCAGACTTTTCTTGTTTTGACCTAGGTTTTCCCCAAAACCTATATATACAACACATAAGGCACAAAAATCAGACATTTGCCTCTCCATAGAACGAGCTACAACACAGAATTCAACATCAAATCCTTGGAGATTCCACATCGCAGAGGGGCGTGAATTGAAAACAATTGAAGAATTGATAATTGGTGCAATCTTTCCATTCTTTATATTGTTTTTCAATGAATGTTTATCTTTACTGTTTTTGTTATTTCATGATGGTGTGTAACTAATTTTAATGTTGGGATGAACGATGTAGCCTAGTTAATTATTTTAATTCCATATTCCGTATTTTAACGCTTTAATGCATGTGTTGATTTATTATTGCGTTTAATGCGTGAATGAACTGGCCACTTATTTATGATTTTATGTGTTGTTTCCATAATCCGAGAAGTGAGTTAATAGCATAGATCTAGGTAATAAATCCGGTAATTGAACGAGAGATAGAGATATACTCTTGTAATTATTGCGGTCGTGTGTGAATTCTAGAATGTAATGCATCTAGATAAGGAATATTCAGACCCACTGTAGAGATACATGGTTGACTTATTTAGGTAGAGTTGATTTAAACTCGAGAGAGGAATTTCAATTTAAATTAGTGAATTCGACCGAATGCATATTTAGGAAATAAAAATGGAATTGGAATTGATTTAATTGGTTAGGTGAAATCGTGAATCCCAACTACTTTACAATTATCTTTTAAAACAAAACAATTTAACAATTATTTTAATCCATTAGTTCCATTTCTTAATTCTAGATTTTTATTCTTAAAACGATTTTCATTTGTTCAAATAAAGTTAAGAACTGAAATATTTCGGTAATTAATAGGAGTCCTCGTGGGAACGATAATCAGGACTCTAAGGTCCACTTTATTACTTGATTGCGATATCGTACACTTGCGATTTCAAATTCAAACACAACAAGTTTTTGGCGCCGTTGCCAGGGACTGTTTTTATATTAATATCGATACCCATTAGTTATTATTTTACTTTGAACTTTATTTTGCTTATTTTTATTTTTTATATTATTTTTCAGTTTTTGTTGTTAATTAGTGTTTTATTTAATTTATGTTAAGAAGGACTAAGTCATTTGATTTGCTTCATTTTGATACAGAAATTGAACGCACCTTTCGAAAGAGGCGTAGACAACAGTTGGAAGCGAATCAACAAACAGACTTAGCCATGGCGGATAACATAATTCAGGATAATCAGGGAAATCAACAAAATCTGCCAGCAGCTGTGAATGGACAGCAACCAAATCATGGAAGGCGCGTTTTGCGAGACTACATGGTTCCTCCTGTAGGGAACATTGGAACCTGCATTGTACCTCCTGCAATCCGAGCTAATAATTTTGAGATCAAGACTTCTTTGATATCCTTGATCCAAAATTCGTGCGTTTTTCATGGATTGCCATCTGAAGATCCTCATGCGCACCTTAGGACATTTTTGGAATTATGTGATATGCAACGCATGAATGGAGTTTCAGAGGATGCCGTGAAATTAAAGCTATTCTCATTCTCTTTGGCTGACAAAGCAAAAGCCTGGTTTTACTCTTTGCCCCTACACACAATCACCACTTTTGAAGTTATGAGCCAGAAATTTGTAGATAAATTTTTCCCACCTGGCCGCATGTCAAAGCTAAGGCGTGAAATTCTGTCCTTTAGTCAACAGCCAGGGGAATCCATTTTTGAAGCTTGGGAAAGGTTCAATGAGCTTATCAGAAAGTTTCCTACCCATGGAATCGCAGATTGGATCTTAGTCCAGACATTCTACAATGGGTTGACGAATGAGAATAAAAAGTACACTGACTCAGCAGCTGGAGGATCAGTAATGGATGTGACATATGAAGAAGCTTCTGAGATTTTTGAGAAGATGGCCGCGAACAGTTACCAGTGGTACTCAGATAGATCTACACCAAAGTTTGGAGGAATTGTTGCAGTTAATGAGATTACAGCATTAAATGCTAAGTTGGATGCTTTAACGAAGAAAATCGACAGTATGGGTGCGCAGACAGTAAATTCAGTTCATACAACTTTGTGTGATTTTTGTTTCGAAAATCACGCGATAAATTTCTGCCCACTTCAACAAAATCAATCATACCAAGAACAGGTCAACTTCGTAGGAAACAGGCAGCAGGGTGGTCCTTATTCACAAACTTACAACCCAGAATGGAAGAATCACCCAAAATTTTCATGGTCTAACAATCAGAATGTTCAGCGGCCGCCTGGATTTCAGCAACAGCAACAATCTCAGAAAAACATATTCGAGAACGTAGAAGAGTTAATTCAGCTGGTTAAGAGTCAGAATGGTGAGATTATGAATCAAGCTGTTGAAATAAAGAATTTGAAGAGACAAATGGGAGAGCTGGCAGCAAGCAGTTCAACAAGACAGCCTGGACAGTTACTAAGCAATACTGAAATGAACCCTCGTGAGCATGTCAATGCAATAACAACGATGAGCGGGGTTCAGCTATCTGAAGTAACTGTAGGGGAATATGAAAAGCAAAAGAGCAAAAAGGAAGATGTGGTGGAAGAACAGGAAAGCGATAAAGAACAGAGATCGACTCCTGAAGTTCATGAAAAAGTCGAAGAAGAAGTTCTAGTTCGACCACCAGTCAAAGCTTATGTGCCCCCAGTTCCTTATCCACAACGATTGATAAAGTATAAGTTGGAACAGCAGTTTGGAAAATTTTTGGAAATATTCAAGAAACTGCACATTAATATTCCTTTTGCTGAAGCATTGGCCCAAATGCCGCTCTACTTGAAATTCATGAAGGAGATGCTGTCAAATAAACGGAAATTGGTTGATAATGAAACAGTAACTCTTAGTGAAGAATGCAGTGCCATTATCCAAAAGAAGTTGCCACAGAAACTAACAGATCCAGGGAGTTTCTCGATCCCCTGTACTATTGGTAAATTTAATTTTGATAATGTATTGTGTGATCTGGGTGCAAGTGTCAATTTAATGCCTTTGTCTGTATACAGGAAACTTGGTTTGGGGGAGCCTAAGCCAACGAATATCACTTTAAAGTTGGCGAACAGATCAATCCAATATCCATACGGTATTGTTGAGAACGTGATAGTAAAAGTAGACAAATTTTTCTTCCCAGTCGACTTTGTGATCCTGGACATGGAAGAGGACACTCAAATGCCCCTCATTCTTGGAAGGCCTTTCCTGGCTACTGGACGAGCCTTGATTGACATTGAAAAGGGAGAAATCATCTTTAGGGTCGAGAAGGAACAAGTCACGTTCAGCATCAAGCCAAGGCAAGATCCTGAAGTTCTAAATGAAAGCTGCTTCAAGGTGGAGGGGGTGGTCCAGAAACTAGAAGAAAAGACCCAGCAGGGTATTAATATAGAGGAAGAGCTAATCACAAAACATGGGTTCGTAAAGGCAAAAGATGGATGGAGGGACAAGAAGGAAGAGAAGCCTAACATCCATCAACAATTGGCTAAAACTGAGGCTTTGGGATTCAGAAAAATGAGAAAACGAATGGAGATATGCAAGGCAGGAAATTGCAAGAAATGCAAAGCTTCAAGAGGATCATTCAAGCCTCCATGATAAAGAAGTGCAAAAAGTCGAGCTTTAGACTTAAAACGGAGCGCTTGTTGGGAGACAACATAACCTTTCTTCCCTTTTATTTATTACGCTTTCATGATTTATTTATTTACTGAATTTAGATATATGCATGGTAGGAATTGTGTTTGAATGTTTTGCATGTTTCATGTTAAGAGCACTTGTGCATAATATTCTATCATTGCATATTTAGGTATGTTTTTGATTTAGCATGTTTAACATTAGGGTAGGTTTTTATCGTCATTCCAAACTCACACACACTAGTTTGAATCATGTAGTTAATGTTTGGAAAATCATTGCATTGATCATGAAGTGAGTAGGGGGATAAAAATGATTTTGGAAATCAAAAATAGGAAAAATTTTCATTTCTATCATGAACCATGCGATCGCGTGCCAATAGGCAATGACGATCGCGAGTTTGCACTGAAAATTCAACAGATTTGAAAACCTTGAACCACGCGATTGCGGACACTCCAGCCAGGCGATCGCGTGGCTGTATTGGGACCAAATTCGGCAGTTTAAGTTCTTTTCCTCATTCTTTCAACTTTCAACATTATACACTCGTTTTATCTCCCCAAACCCACTCAAAAGTTGATATTTCATCTATCATGCACGTAATCAACACTTCATTGCACCAAATTCATTGATATTTTCACATCCAAATCAATGAAATGTATGAAATTCTTCACTCAAATCAATGTTTACTCAAACTTTTGAAATTTTCTTTTAGTTCTTGAATTTTGAAATTGTGAATTGTGAAGAATGGGCTTAGGTTAGTGGTTGGAGTTTGTGATTTGTGGTTTAATAGACAAAAAAATTTTGGGCTATTTCATAACTCCAAACCTATGCATATTTATTGATTTTTTTTGCATTGCCCATTAAGTGTTTGATGAAATGCCACAAAGACGTTCTTGTGCTAATTTTAGAAATTCATTACAACATTTATCTTCATGACATGTTCATCAGTGATTGTGTGTATGTAGTTCTAGAATTAGTTCACTACAGTGCATGAAAATCATGAAAATCAACATTGCACCATGGCAGCCCCATTGCAAGGCCACAGCAGGCCATTGCACCCTAAAAACTGCTTCACGTCACCTACTTCTCCACATAGTTTCATGACCCTATTGATCTTAAAATGAACTGAATTTTTAATATGTCGTTGATCATACTGTGAACTTTAAAGTATCAAAAGATGGCTCGGGAAAATTTATGTTTTTCTAGGTTATATCAAGGCTTGAAAAAGTGTGGTCGACCGATTTTGAAAATTCAAACTTTTGCTTTAACTTAAGTTTGGGGGCGTGGTCCTGAACTTCCATTATTTCTTATTGGTGTTTATGACTTCTAATGATACTTATCTCTTATTTGCTAGGAAAACAC
Organism: Ligustrum vulgare; assembly: GCA_963555705.1. Lineage (NCBI taxonomy): Eukaryota > Viridiplantae > Streptophyta > Magnoliopsida > Lamiales > Oleaceae > Ligustrum > Ligustrum vulgare. Next base: position 11,899,778 of record OY743185.1, read on the forward strand.
CAATCAAAACACCCCAACCAAATTTCAACAATACAAACTAAGGGTCGATTCATCCAATGCAGTGAAACAGGGAGCTTCAAAGAAATACATCCTCTACACTTGGGAAGTTCTCGTTCTCTTTTCTTTGTCTTGTTTTACATTATTTAATCTTTTTGACAGACATTGAGGACAATGTTCATTTCAAGTTTTGGGGTGAAAATTTATTGCATTCTTCATTCATTATATATTCATTCGATTTTATTGGGATAAAAAAAATAAAATAAAAAATAAAAAATAAATTTGAAAATTGTGTCGACTTGTTTATTGCCTAGGATATAGTATGAATCAATTTGTGATTAGGTTTGAAAATTGGACAACATGAAAGCATGAACTTATTTTTGAACTAGTTATGTTTTGTTAGATTCATATTTATTGCGCACATAGCCAGTGTTGGATAATTGCTTGTGTAAGGGATTTTGTTTAATACATGTGGGGCAAATTTATGCAATTTGAACTTAGGAATGACTCAAAAATCCCTGAACTTAGATCGTTAGACATCCCACCCCTAAATTAGAACCAATCATGCTAAAAGGCAAGTTTGGGGGTAAAATGGTTGGAATTTGTGTGTATTGACGGGTTGGAGGTCTGTGGTTCTTGGTTTTTCACTTTAGTCATTATAGTTTGGTCAACAGGTATAAACCATTTCCAGCATAAAAACAGAAAAAAATGCTGAAGGTCTTATTCTGCTCTTCAAATGCCTTTTTGACTCGAGTAAGTAAGTCCGAGGGGTCTTTCAAACCTGGTGCCCTCAAGCCAACTGGCTTGGGATTCATCGACCTAAAGCTCGCTACATGGGTCAATTAGAAAGTAAGTACGGAGAGTGGACTTACACATAAGACATTATAACATCTTTAACTTTTCTGTTTAAGCCTTTATGACTCGGGCAAGTACGGCTTAGGGGTTCTCTGAACCTGGTACCCTAAAGCCGTCTGGTTTGGGAGTTTCCGATCTGAAAGCCCGCTACAGGGGTCATATAGAAAGCCCGTATGAAAAGTTCTGCACAAAGATGGTAAAAGACAGGGACAATTAAAAGAAAAAGTCGTCCATAAAAAAAATAATATTGCATGGTATAAGCTTTGTTGACTGAACTGTGGTGGTTGAGGTTGTAGAATTGAGGACTGCTTTCTTTTGATTAGTTGTACCTGCATATTTCTGATTTTGACTGCCTTGTGTGGAAAAAGCTAAGAATATTTTTAGAACCCACATAGATAAAAACCTGGGATGCGAGAGAAAAAGCAGAAAGTGGTGATCATCCATGAGCGTTGAAAGGAATTTTATTAGAAATCATAGATTGACCACATGAGATTCGGGCTGGATTATGCATAATGAGCCACACAGTGTTGAGTATATCTTTTGCATAAGTATGCCTTTGACATTGGCTATTCACACACACACTTGAAACTCTGGCAGGATATAACTAGAAAATATTTTGCATTGTTGTTCATGACGCTTGCTGAAGCTTAAATTAGTTTGGACTGTAGAGGCATATGATAAATATGTTGACACAACAAAAATATTTGTTCTCTTATTTCTTTGATTTTTATAGTTTAGTTTACATTGTTCGAGGACAAACAATAATTCTAGTTTGGGGGTATTTGATAAGCGTATTTTATACACTTATTTGTATGTCTAAATTAGGATTAGTTATTATCGTTTGGGAATATTTGTTATTTAATTTATGTTTATTTGTTTACTTTTCAGAAAATGTCTCAATTGAAGAAGAATGAAGCAATTAATGGAAAAATGACACGATTTGATGTTAATTGGAGCTAAATTGGACAAGTGAGGAGTTTGTGACAACAACTGGGAAACATGCTTGGTGCCAAAGTGACTAAATCAGAGGTTGGAGGACCTAACTGAATGAATTAAGAGCTTGAATGGTCAAACCGAGAAGAAGATAAAGTTTGGGGACTAAATTGCAACAATTGAGAGTTGAGGACTGAAGGTGCAATTAAAAGTCAGGGACTAACTTGCACAGCCGGAAGAAAGATGAAGTCGCGATCGCTGGTTACACACCACGCGATCGCGAGATGGTGCAATAATATAACCCGAGAGTTTTAGGGTCAAGCACGCGATCGCTAGAGTTGAAGCCACGCGATCGCGTGGCTTTCCGGCTGGGCCGACTGTGGGCTTTTTCTCGCGATTTTTATCAGACTTTTCTTGTTTTGACCTAGGTTTTCCCCAAAACCTATATATACAACACATAAGGCACAAAAATCAGACATTTGCCTCTCCATAGAACGAGCTACAACACAGAATTCAACATCAAATCCTTGGAGATTCCACATCGCAGAGGGGCGTGAATTGAAAACAATTGAAGAATTGATAATTGGTGCAATCTTTCCATTCTTTATATTGTTTTTCAATGAATGTTTATCTTTACTGTTTTTGTTATTTCATGATGGTGTGTAACTAATTTTAATGTTGGGATGAACGATGTAGCCTAGTTAATTATTTTAATTCCATATTCCGTATTTTAACGCTTTAATGCATGTGTTGATTTATTATTGCGTTTAATGCGTGAATAAACTGGCCACTTATTTATGATTTTATGTGTTGTTTCCATAATCCGAGAGGTGAGTTAATAGCATAGATCTAGGTAATAAATCCGGTAATTGAACGAGAGATAGAGATATACTCTTGTAATTATTGCGGCCGTGTGTGAATTCTAGAATGTAATGCATCTAGATAAGGAATATTCAGACCCACTGTAGAGATACATGGTTGACTTATTTAGGTAGAGTTGATTTAAACTCGAGAGAGGAATTTCAATTTAAATTAGTGAATTCGACCGAATGCATATTTAGGAAATAAAAATGGAATTGGAATTGATTTAATTGGCTAGGTGAAATCGTGAATCCCAACTACTTTACAATCATCTTTTAAAACAAAACAATTTAACAATTATTTTAATCCATTAGTTCCATTTCTTAATTCTAGATTTTTATTCTTAAAACGATTTTCATTTGTTCAAATAAAGTTAAGAACTGAAATATTTCGGTAATTAATAGCAGTTCTCGTGGGAACGATAATCAGGACTCTAAGGTCCACTTTATTACTTGATTGCGATATCGTACACTTGCGATTTCAAATTCATTTCAAAAATGTCTTGATAAATGGACTCTGGTTATTTTGACAGAACTTGCATTTTCTGAATTTTAATAGAACTAGAGCTTCCTCAAATCAACCTGACCAAGCTTTGTTAATATATACTCTTAATGCTCACGTTAGTGTGTTGCATGTAACCATGTTTTCAATGTATTGTGAAAGGAAATTTGAGTTTGAGTCAATAGTATTCTGCAAGCAAATTAATTAAAAATAGTTTAAGTAGTATTTTGCAAAATTTCAAACATAACGTGTTTTCCAGCTTTTCATTTTCAAAAAGAGTTTTCAAAAATGACAAACCAAACGCGTTTTCAACAAATTTGAAAAAAAAAAAAGGAAATACAAAACATTTCCGAAAATGAAAATACAAAATAAAATACAAACAGAACGCCACCTTAGGCATTTTGTTTCAAAAATCAGGTTTTGACTAAAATATAAATAATTAATGAGTAATAATTAAATAGGTTATGGTCACAATTATATATAATTTTTTTGCCAGAGTCACAAATTACAACATTTACAGGTCACAAATTATTAAAATCAATTAGTCATGATTTATTTCTCTTCTAAATCATGAATTATAGAGGTCAAAATTTATATCTAGGTCACAAATCATAAATTTTATCGATCACACTTGTTTTTTGATCACAAATTATTCGAGCATGACTTATTCTCGGTCACAATTCGCAAAGTTCTAAGGTCACAATTTATTTCTCGCTCCCAAATTTTAAATTTTATAAATCACAACTTATTTAATGATCATAAATTATGAAAATAATCGGTCACATATATATTTTTGAGTCACAGATCACAAATTTTATAGGACATAATGTTTTTTCAATCATAAATTCTAAAAACTAGAGTCACCATTTATTTCTCGATCACAATTTACAAATTTCTTATGTCACAATTTATGTCTTGATCACAAATCTCGAATTTTGTAGGTCACAACTTTTTCCTGGTTACAAATCTGGATTTAATTGGTCATAACTTAACAAATTATGAATCATAAATCATAAATTTCATAGATCAATTTTTTTTTTCTCAAGTACAAATGTAAATCACGATTATACATTTAATAGCAATTTTAAATTCTTTAGGTCACAACTTATCCATTTTATAAGTTACAATCACGGTAATTGGTCACAAATATTATACACTTCATCACCACCCTTCACCCCACTCCACCGCTGCCGCCACCTCCACTGTGGCCAACACCCCCACTGACCACCTCCACCATCACCATCACCATCACCACCACAACCACAACCACCCTGCCTCATCGCCGCCGCCGCCGCCACCACCACCACCACCTCTCTACCTTGCATTCACCTCCAGATCCAAAACCAACCAGTCGTAGCCACCTCGTTCGCACTACCAACTGCCTCCTCCTCCGCACCACTGCGTAGCAACAGGCAAAGCTCCACCACAATTTATATCTTCACCACTGCACGACCGCTACAATATGCACAGATGCGTCTAAAGAAGACCTCCATAGAATGGGTGTTCTTGATTATGAAGACCGCACCAGCAATTACAAAGATCTGGAGTGCTTAGGTGCGGCTATACAGACCTTTGAGCTGGAGGCGTTGCCTTACTAGAACTACTAGCGTCGAAGATGGATGGGGTGGAGAAGATAAACAAGAATGTCTTATTATTGAGAGAATATTTTTAAATGGGTAAACATCACAAATGATCCCTAACCTTTGAATTTCTTGCGAAAATGGTCTCTACCATTAGATTCCGTTAGTTTCCACCGTTAAAAACATTTAAATAGCACAAATGGTCCATAACCTTTGAATTTCTTGCGCTAATAGTCCCTAACATATTAAAGTCATGTTTGACATATTTAGTTTCTAACATCCAAGCGTTTGGTGTATTTAGTCTCTAACATATTAAACTCCTATTTTAGACCAATTATTTCAAATAATGTGGTTTTTAATTGTAATTTTCTGAAGAATTTGTGGTTAAAAAGTTAAAAACAAAAATTGAACTTATTTGTAGATTATTTTATTGATGGAATGTATTGTTGAAAACGACTTTTAAATACACAAAGTTTATTCTGAATTTCTAAAGTGCACAATAAAATATTTAACAAAAATCCACTCTATTAATAGTTCAACTTATGGTAAAAAAAATAACAAATTCATGGAATATAAACAAACAAATACATCGAACATCATTTTAGGAATTAAATAACAAATATTTTTTATTAGTTCTATATTTGATTTTGAGAACCGATTAATATCGATTTTCAAAATTTCATTTTTTCAAAACTCGTTTTTTTTCACACATTATATTAATATTTTTTTTTAAAAATTTATGGACAAGTTAAAAAAAATCTTACCTTTTAACCTAAATCATCCAAACTTAATTTTCAAATTGATCGATTCTCAAAATCGAAAATTGAAATCAAAAGTAGAACTGATAAAAACATATTTGTTATTCAATTTCTAAAATGATATCCAATGTATTTGTTTGTTTACGTTCCATGAATTTATTATTTTTTTACCGATATGTTCAAATGTTAATGTGGTGAATTTTTGTTAAATATTTTATTGTGCACTTTAGAAATTCAGAATAAATTTTATTTTTTTTAAAACTCGTTTTCAACTACACATTCTATCAATAAAATGATCTACAAATAAATTCAATTTTTTTTCTTTTTACTTTTTACTTTTTAACCGCAAATTCTTCAAAAAATTACAATTACAAATCATATTATTTGAAATAATTGGTCTGAAATAGGGGTTTAATATGTTAGGGACTAAATACGTCAAACGTATAGGGACTTAATAAGTTAGGGATTAAATACGTCAAACGTTTGGAAATTACAAATTAAATATGTCAAACATGACTTTAATATGTTAGGGACTATTATCGCAAGAAACTCAAAAGTTAAGGACCATTTGTGCTATTTACACTTTTTTAACGATAGAAACTAACGGAATCTAACGGTATGAACCATTTTCGTAACGTTTGGTGATTCTGAGGGTATAAATGCCAAAATTTAAACGCTGAGGACTATTTTGGCAAGAAACCCAAAGGTTGGGGACCATTTGTGCTACTTACCCTTTTTGAATTGGGTTTCAATTGGATGGGCGTGGGTGGTGGTAGGGGTGGCTAGATTCCATTATAATTTATTAATGTTGTTATTTAATATTTGAGAGTTTATTGTGACTTGATTTTAGTATGAATAAATTGTAAAACTTATTTGTGAAGTGTGAAGTTAAATATTAGGCTATGGTGTAATTTTTCCTTCAAATTATTGTCTATTAATCTCGTAATTAGTTCGCCAGTTCTTTTTTTTTTAAATAGTGTGAGTGAGACAATTTTGTCTATAATGAATGACCTTAATATTTATATTTTGAGTTAAAATTTTTAAAAATGAACAACAATTTCCTTTCCATGAATCTTCCCCGTACATCGTAAAAAACCAAAATAAGATTTCTTGTCCACAAATCATTCCTTCCGTTCGCAAATGACCTGAAGCATAAATTCAATATGTATTTACACCAACAACTATATATATATATATATATATGTTTGGGAAACAATTAGGAGTCATTCTCTTTGTATTTTGATTTTGAATTTTGAATTTTGTTTTGAATTTTGATTGTTTGTTTTGGGATTATTGAAAACATGTTCTCTTTGTAATTTTGGAAAACTGTTTTCAAAAATAGAAAACTGAAAAATGCGTTTACTTTGTAATATTCTGATATATTTATTTTGTCATATTTTATATGTAAAAAAATGGTTGATTTGTTGAATTACATTAATTTTAATGTCAATAAATCAGTTAGTTTCTCTATGTCAATAAATTCATCATTAATATTGTTTGAGCTAAACAATAATTCAGCACATATCAACAAAATCTTAACATGAATCTATATATAATGGTAAAATAACATAAAAATTTCAAGTGAAGGAAGTGTCTCACATTTACAAAAAAAATATATAATAATAATAATAAAAATAAATCTTAACATGGATCTATATATAATGACAAAATTACATAAGATCTTTAAGTGAAGGAAGAATCTAACATTTACAAATATATATATATATATATATATATATATATATATATATATATATATATATATATATATATAAAATGGAAAAATAAATAATAATCTTAACATAGATCTATATATAATGGAAAAATAATAGAAGAATTTCAAGTAAAGGAAGTGTCTAACATTTACAAAAAAAAAATAAAAAATAAAAAACAAATTATTAACATGGATCTATATATATAATGTCAAAATAACATAAGAATTTCAAGTGAAGAAATAGTCTAAAAAAAAAATAAAAATTCTTAATATGAATCCATATATAATGACAAAATAATACAAGAATTTCAAGTGAAGGTAGTGTCTTATATTAAAAAAAAATTACAAAAAAAAAAGTCCGACTTTTTAATACAAAATATCCAAAACGCAATAAACTCGTTTTGAGTTTTCTTTGTATTTATTTTATTTTTTTTATATTTTGGAAAACGCATTTCTGAAAATAGGCAAAGTGAACGGGTTTTCGATATTTTCGAAAATCGAAAACTCAAAATGAACTAAAAATATCAAAGAGAACGGAGCCTATAATTTCACAAGTTTGACCTGCCCATCACAAATGACCTTAATACTTGTTAGTCGACGGTAATATAATATGTATGTGTATACTCGCTCATTAGAAATGACCTTAACACTTATTTTTTTGACCATAAAATACTATACATACACGCCAAGACTAATGATACATAAATCTATATGAATCTCTGAATTATGAATTTAATATCCACAACAAGTATTATATGTTTGAAGAGGAGTACTATTTCCTATATATGATCATACCAGGTACTGTTTTAACTACACGTGACCAATAAATGAACTATAAATAAGTAAATATATAAATCATGAAAGTAAATTCTTGAGAATCATCATTCTACTAAAAGAAATGACTGAGAAAAGTAAGATTTGCCATAATACATAGTTTATCAAAGGAATACTCGATTAATAGTCGAATAGTCGGCGGTGTATGCTGCCACTAATGATAATTAAATTCCATGATAATCATGACTTAAAAAGTTAAAACACATTCACTTTTTATTTATTTATAATTATAAAGAATCAAACTATATGTATGGAATAATGGAGTCAAGCCTAAAACACACTACTTGCTGTTTCTTCCTAGTAAAGAAATCAAATGCTTTTAAATTTGAAACATTTTCTATGTTCAATTAAAGTCAAACATTTTCTTCAAAGAATTCACAAAGATTACTCTATAGATAGAAATGATATTATCCACTAATTTTAATTAATAGACTAGCATTTTTCCAATCTTGTGCGTGTTCCTTCTCGCCTACCAAAAATGACCTTACTATTTATTTGCCGATGATTAATATAACATGCATATGTGTAGAGACTAATATAAATTCAATATGTACTTCAAAATTGTAAATTGAAATTTCTTACACCAATAACGAATAAAATATTATGACTATTTGTTTGAAAAACGAGTATCATTTCTTATTCAAGAGTCTTTCCTACCTATCACAAATGACCTTAATATTTATTTCAATAATATGAATCCAATATGTATTTCTCTATCTACAATGTATTAGATAAATATTATGAGTATACATTTGAAAACGAGCAACATTTTCTATGCACTAGACGTTCATGCACAAATGACTTTTTCAATATTCACTCGTCGAAAGTTAAGATAACATGGATGTATTTTTTTATGATATATATGTATGTCTTCAATATGTATTTCTAAATTGTGATCTCAATATGTGTATTGGGCAATGATAAATATTATAATTATACGAGGTAACGTTTCTATAAAAACTTGTTTTGCAAAGGATCTCAATATTTATCCATCACAGTAAATATAATGTATATATAAACATGCTTATAAGTCTGGCAATATTATACATAAATCGATCCCATTATGCATTTTAAAATATCGAATTCAATGTTTTATATATACTGATAAATTAAATATTGGATTTATTTATGAAAATGAGTAACATTTTCTATGCACAAACTTTTTCCCATCACAAATTAATATAATATGCATACATGCAAAGACTAGTGATATTTTCAACAAGATTTAAAAATTGTGAATTGAATTTCAAATTTCAATATTTTGCACCGACAATGAATATAATATTACGAGTTTGTCACAAAAATGAATGACATTTTCTATGCACAACATTTCCTATTTATCATATACGACCTTAATATTTTTTCACCGATGACCTTAATATTGTTTTTGCACCAGCAATGACTATAAGCACATGATTAAAAATAACACGCATAGACTAGTGATATATATATATATATATATATATATATATATATATGAATTCAATACGATTTCAAAAATTGTGAATTCAGTATCTTTACACCGACAATGGATATAATATTATAAGTTTATCTTAGAATATGAATAACATTTTCTACGCATAAATATTTCCTGCCTATCACAAATTACCTTAATATTCACTGGCAATTGATATTATGACTTTCAAAATTGAGAATTCAATATTTTATACTGACAATGAATAAATTATTAGAAGTATACATTAGAAAATTAACGAGTAACATTTCATTTTTTCTACATATGATGGCAAGTTAGTCAATCAAAGCAAAATAACACTAATATTGATCTTTCCATATGGAAAACTACTTTCCAATTAGGCATAAAAATTGAAGCTTAGAAATTTCCATCTTTTTTTATTTTTTATTTTTATTACCGATGGTAGAAAGGATTATAAAGTAGAAAATTTAAGATTCTTAACAAAGGCAACTCAAATAAAATTTGTTAATGGAGAAATTTATCTAATATTATCCAACACAATAAAAATTGTGAGTCAATAATGTAAAATGAATGATGGATATGGGTTTTGCAACCCTTGAAAACTCCAAGAAAATGGGAATTATTCTTATTTTTAGTGAATTTATTTATATTATGTATTGTGTTTAGTGGATAGTCTGGGGCCGATGAATTTTAACTCATTCATGACCCAATTAACTTCCCATTAAGTAATTATGTGAACACAAGTCACACATTGTTATACATGAATTATGACTTTGAAATGGTTTTAATAAACCAAAAGACAAAAGGATGATAAGTAACTGTATTTAAAACAATTAAAATGAAAAATAACATATTCATTCAGTTCAACATGACTTTAGACTCTGTGGACATAAATATCATAAATTTTAGTCCTGTCTTCATTCGTTATAAATCTGGTTAGCACATGAAAGAGACAAGTATTAGTAGGCCCAAAAGAACCGGCGGTTCGGTTTGGTTTCGGTTTGGTCCCGATTCGATTCGGTTCTATAAAAATTTTAAATGGTTTTTGTTCTAAAAAATTAAGAAACATCGGTTCCGGTTCTTGGTTCAGAACCAGAACCAGAACCAAGAACCAAAACAAAACACAATTTTTTTTTTTTTTTTTAAATTTAAATTTAAAAAATCATCAATTCTTAATCTTAATGCATGTTATCCGGCCCATTTATCAATATCAATTACCCAACAACTATTAACTCATTCAACATTACAATAATTACAAGCAAAATAAGTAATAAAAAAAATAATATATCAAAAATCATTTTTCTTTCACTGGTTCTATCGTTCAGTTTCAAACCTTAAGCCGTCAATTCTTCAAGAATCAACAAACAATAAATCTTCACTTTTTCATCGTACTATTAATTGTTATCTTGTTTTTCAAGAATTTGTTGGACTTGTATGAATGTTCCTTGAAAAGGTGAAGAATTACGTGCAGAAATTGACGAATTTTTAGAAGGAGCACATATACGCAGATGATGAGATATATTACTTCTTGGAAGGGAGTGAATATTTTGATATCAAAGATTTTGAATGTTGTATTCACATTTTGATCAAGGTCGATGACCTTACCGTCTTACGACTCTTACCAGCCGGAATCTACCATGACTTCATTGCTTAAGTTTGACAATTTTAGTTTAAGAAATCGGAACCAAAACCAGAACCAGAACCAAAAGAATCGAACGGTTCGGTTCCGGTTCGATTCTTCTCTTGCAAAAAGAACCAACAGATCTTTTTTCAAAAGAACCATCGGTTCTTGGTTCGATTCGGTTCTCTATGAACCAGAACCATTTGGAACCACGCCCATGACTAAGTATTAGGCACCGTTTGATAACCATGGAAAATATGTTTTCCACCTTCTTCTTCTTTTTTTTTTTTTTTTTTTTTTTTTTTCAGACTTTTAGCCTATTTGATAGTCAATATTTTCTCCTTCCAATCTATATTTTCCATTCAAATAAGGAATTGGTATTTCAATGTATTTGGTGGGAATTCGGTTGTAGGTGGAAAAATATTTTCACCTAATTTGGTCTTTTTTGTTATTGTTAATTGATTTATATGAAAAAAAATTTAATTATTTTTTATTAAAATAGCAAAATTTTGCTTTATTTTTCATGGAAAACAATGCCAATCAAACAACAAATTTTGAAATTGTCCACCTAGAAAATTAAATCAATCAAACATATTAAACTTTCAATTCATAAGAATTCAATTTCCTGAAATTCGTTTTGTTTTCACTCAAATTTCATCTTCGCTATTAAATGGACCATTTGTTTTGAATTCTTGATAGTGAAGAAGTACGAGAATACTGTTTAAACTTTACAAGTAAAATAAATTTACATGACATCATATAGAGAACGAAAGAAAAGTAAAAAGTATAACATTATCCCTTTCCATTCTCCCACCCGATCCTTGCTTGTTCTCCATTTTTTCTCGTGTACGGTACTCAATTTTGGGACAGGGTGGAGATGGCACAATCGTGAGGCGAAAAAATTGTTCTTACTTTTCATATGTATTTCATTTTATTTATTTGTAACTGAAAATAAAAGTATAGTCGTCATTTAATTTTCATATTTATCATTATCATTATAATTATTTGTGCGACGACCCGAATTCTCGAACATTCGAGTGCCACTAAAAGTGACTCATATCATATTATCGAGACTTAAATAGAAATGTAAAATTATTCAAAAGAATAATTAGAATCCCATAATTTTATTTGTGAATAAAAATAGAACATAATTTTCTTACATAAAATTCAACATAATTATCTCATCAATCTTAACCACTTTTGCCACTTCCATGTTGACCGCCTCGAACCTTCAATTATCTGAAAATGGTAAATATCGTGGAGTGAGATTTATAAAATCTCAGTAAGTATACCAAACATAAATTTTCTTTTGAAAGCATATGGACCATTTTCATCATAACATAGGATAGGATCGAAATACTCATAAACATAGGGAGACACAAGAATTTTACCGAACTTAAATGGCAAGAATTCTTATGTGTAGCGCTACTAAACTCCGGTCCCCTTAGCATAATCATAAACATATCATATGGAACCCATAACAATCTTGTGAGATTGATTTCATAGCAATGATCCAAACATTTTCATAAAAACATAAGATATACTTACTTTTCATAAAAACATAAGGTGTATTTACCTTTCATAAAAACATACTTACTTTTCATAAAAACATAAGATATATTTACTTGTCATAAAAACATACTTACTTTTCATAAAAATATAAGGTGTATTTACCTTTCATAAAAACATACTTACTTTTCATAAAAACATAAGATATACTTACTTGTCATAAAAACATAAGGTGTATTTACCTTTCATAAAAACATACTTACTTTTCATAAAAACATAAGATATACTTACTTGTCATAAAAACATAAGGTGTATTTACCTTTCATAAAAACATACTTACTTTTCATAAAAACATAAGATATACTTACCTTTTAAAAGATTAAAATGAAGTGTAGTAGTAAATGGACCAAAACTTTCTTGACCACCTTGAATTTCTCTTACTTGTGGATTTTGTCAAGAGATTGGAAATAAGTGTATATGTGTAGAGTTGTGTGTAAAAGAGATGGGTTTAAATAGATGTATAAAGTTGGCATATTGTAAACATAATCATTCAATTCTATTAATTTTAACACATCCTTTTCTTAAAGTAAAGCACCATTCATATACTTTTCCATATTTATACAAATATTATGCTCTTCATGATTACATATAATGGAGTCTTATCAACCATTCATATACTTTTCCATATTTATACAAATATTATGCTCTTCATGATTACATATAATGGAGTCTTATCAACCATTCATATACTTTTCCATATTTATACAAATATTATGCTCTTCATGATTACATATAATGGAATCTTATCAACCATTCATATACTTTTCCATATTTATACAAATATTATGCTCTTCATGATTACATATAATGGAGTCTATAATTCATTCATATACTTTTCCATATTTATACAAATATTATGCTCTTCATGATTACATATAATGGAGTATATAATTCATTCATATACTTTTCCATATTTATACAAATATTATGCTCTTCATGATTACATATAATGGAGTATATAATTCATTCATATACTTTTCCATATTTATACAAATATTATGCTCTTCATGATTACATATAATGGAGTATATAATTCATTCATATACTTTTCCATATTTATTAAATTAAGATTCTCATAATTATTATATATAATGGAACCTCTCATGCTTGCATATATTTTCTTAATTTTAATAATAAAAATAATTTTTGTATAAATAAATATTGGGATAACATTGAATTAAGTACTTGGACTTAATATACTTTAAATCAAGAGAATGGAGATATTTTTAGAAATTCGGAATTTAATTTAAAATCGAACGATCTCGATTATTTCTTGACTTGGCTATACGAATACGTCGTGGCGTTAACTTAATAAAAATGGGTGAAATAGTAGCGACACGATTTTCTATTAAAATAATTATTAATCGCGTAAAAATTCTTGGTCGCTACAAACTTACCCCCTTAAAATAATTTCGTCCTCGAAATTAAACTTACTTGATCTTATGATTTCTGAACACTTAATCAGAATCTCTTCTTCTTCTTCTTATGTAGCATCATCGCTACCATATTTAACCCAACCATATTTAACCCACTGGACTTTGACTAAATGCATCAATTTGTTTTCTTAAGACATGAACTTTTCTATCAATAATAGACATATGTCTACTCATAAATTCTTCTGAATCAAAATGAAAATTCCCAATCGTATGTGATATTTCATCATATCTTGTAGTACTCATGTAACCTGTCACTTATCATCGTATCATGTAACCTCAAATATTCGTATTAATATCTCTAAAATTTCAATAAATCTTTACTAACATATCATACCATAATAATTTGTCATTTCTTCTTATCACCAAATATCCCAAAATAATTAAAACAATTACCTGAATATTCTCTATGTAATATATCCAAACATGTTATTCACATATCAACATAATCATCAGTTTATCTTTCCAATATTTGTAACCCAGAATTTCTGCAAAATTCAATAAACAAATATCTCCCAAATAATTAAAATTCTTAACTCAAATATCATAACATTTCCCGTAAGGTATTCCTTTCACTTGTACAAACTTATTAATCCTGATTCAATACAGTCCTTATTTCACTTTCACGTATCCCCGTATTATTTCTATACCTTGATTATTATATCAAAATATCAGTACCCAAAATCCAAGAAAATATTCCATATCTCAAATCCCGTCATCATCAAATCTTCCTTTTATCAAGAAAGTAAACGGCGCATAACTCTTGTTCCCTCTTTTCCATTATTCTATTCCGCGCTTTCTTGCTGGAATCAATATCACGCGGATTTCCTCCGATCCTTAATGCTTTTAAATAGTTCATGCTGGGAAGAGGTTAGATCCATCAAAACATGGATATCATTCTTACAAACATTCGCAAGTATTATTCCAGTCTTCCAATGAATGATCTGAGGAAAATTTATCGAATAAGACTCGAAAGATTGAGGTTGCTGATGGCTCATGGTGTTTCAGAAGATGTTCGCTGGTTGATCGAAGCAAAGGTTCGACTATCTGGTGAATTACCTATGACATTTCCAAAGCACATGCCTGGTTTAGGCAAAAGCACCTTCGCAAAGAAACGAAGAGCAAAAAGGCTGAATGGTTGCTACAAATGTGCTCGTTGGAACTGTGATACTCGTTGCAAAACAGTAGGATATTCTTCTACTAATCGGGATGATAAAATCAAATTCATAAAGGGTGGACTGAGTAAGGAGTCTTTGGATGATATTCGACTGACTCTTGAGACGCACCCAAGTGGTTATGTGCAACGTGAACTTTTCTCCTTATACGCTCAGTTTAACGGGGACAAAAATCGTTATAGTCTCCAAAATATAATAGCAAAAGATCCTGTTTGCCAGTCTGTTTTACAAAATGAGGCTTCTGGCAGTTCATCAATGATATAAGGTAAATCTCTTGATACACATTTAAAATATTTTGCTGTTTTCTTTCACGCGTTTTGGAAATAAAATATATTTTCCTTTCTCGAGTTTTGATAAAGCTGGAAATAAATATATTTTCCTTTCTCGAGGTTTGATAAAGCTGGAAATAAATCACCGAAAGGTGATATCTTTGGTAAAACAGTCAAAAGTTGGCCGATTTTGTCAAAAGTAAATCTTTACTTTTTCAGAATCAATGAAAAACAGTAAGTTTTTCCGGCTTTAAATAGCCAAACATATTTCATAGTTCAGGCATCCCAAAATCACATCTTCTTCGTAAGTTTTCTCTTCTATACTATCAAATATGGAAGCACCAAAACTTCGACAGATCAAAACTATTTGTGTATTTTGTGGATCAAAAGTGGGGAAAGGCTTCAGTTATCTAGAAGCGGCCGTAGATCTTGGAAAGAAACTGGGGGAAAAAGGTATCACTCTTGTGTATGGGGGTGGTAGCAGTGGTCTAATGGGTTGTGTTTCCCAATCTGCTCTTGCAGAGAAATCAAAAGTAATCGGTGTCATACCTGTCCCTTTGGTAGATGTTGCAGGAAAAACACGAGGGCATGAAGTTCAAACCTTATCCATCCATGAACGCATAACTTGTATGCTATATGGTTCTGATGCCTTTATAGCCCTGCCCGGAGGTTTTGGTACCTTAGAAGAAATCTTTAACATTACCTCGTGGGCTCAACTAGATCTCCATACTAAGCCTATTGGGCTTCTGAATGTTAACAATTTCTTTGATGGCTTGTTAACCTTTCTTGATTATGCTGTGGAACAGGGATTCATCTCTCCATTTTCCAGAAGACTCCTTATTTCTGCTCCTACTATTGATGAACTACTGGATAAGCTGCAGTCATATATCTCAATACAAGATCCAGCAGGGGTTAAGATAGATTGGTCGCAAGGAAGGGGAATCAAGCGAAAATGGAGTCCGGTTAATGTAAACTTAACTTTATGAATCTTAGAATAGGTGGGGGTAGAGTACGGAGTATTCTTACTCTCGAGACACCCCTCTAATTTCCTAGGATTTTCCTTAATGTTTAAATCTTGTGTGTACCTCAAAGGTTCCAGGTGGTAGATTACGGAGTATTCTTACTCTCGAAACACACCTTTTTGAAGGTTTCTTTATTTCCTCAAAAGGTCAGAGGTGGTAGGATACGGCTACTCCGGAAACACATCTCTCAATTTGAGGAATTTCCCATGTTGCTTTCTTTTGCTTTTGCGTGTTTTCATGTATTTCCTTTCTAGGGTGACTCTTGTGTGTTCTCCTTATGAGAAAATAATAAAATCTCTGCTATCATCTACTAAATCTCGTTTGTGATGTAAATGAACTTGCATGTCTAACCTTAATTCCTTTAGTGGATGCTTATCATATCATGCTCTTAATTCCAAATGATAAAATTCTGGACAGAGTCTCCCTTGTAATTTGGACTTATCCCAAACCATAAGCATACTTCATAACTCACAATAATAAATAACTCCACATTTGATCACAACGATCTAAAAATATTGAAAACGATTCCAACACTTTAATATCATCAAAAAATATCCCATAATTCAATTCATAATTCCTCAACATAACAATTTCAAATCATATTTTTCAATATCACAATATCACTTCCTTCCATACCTTAATTGGCTCAAAAGATTACTCATACTTATATTTATAAGTCATAAATCATATTCCCAAAATTTAATCACAAGGCCAAAGTTCATAATAAATTTCTCTTCAATATAGAGGCATAATTCACTTACTCAACATAATATCCATTACTTAATTCCCAATAACCAAATCTTTAAATCTCTAACTTCATAATGCTTCTCATAAAAGTCTCATTAAAACCACATCACTTATAATCTTAACATCTCATAAAACTTCATAAAATTGGCTCGCTATTTCTCATTAAATCTAAATGATAGATAATCTGAACATATTTCTAATCATTTCTGTTGACTTCTCATACTTAGTGCCATGTCTAAAATCAATTATGCAAAGTCCATTTAGGGCTCATCATTTCTAAACTTGACGACAAAGATTATTTTGAAAATCATTCTTAAGTCATATTATTCCCATTAGGCTCAACACCCGTTCTCTTTCTTTCTTTTCTTTCCGATTTTTTTTTTTTTTCAGAATTGAAACTTGAAGAGTGGTACCAATAATCATCCACAGTTTTTCCTTGCTTTTAAGCAAAGGTAGTGATAAAGGGATAAATTATTGAACCGAAAATTGAAACTTGAAGAGGAAGTACTAATAACCATCCACAGTTTTTCCCTTGTTTTTACACAAAGGTAGTGATAAAGGGATAAATTATTGTACGAATTCATTATTAATTTTGTTTGTTTAATATATTATTCCATATATTTTGGGCAAAAGTTACAACCCAACTTAATTTCTAATTGAGTCAATCTTACTAAGCTTAATATGCACCAAAATTCATATAAATATCCTATGTCTCATGATTCTACATTGAAAAGAATAAAAAAAAATTGAGTCTTCTATCAATTTATATCACACTTGACATGTATATTATGTGTAACACATAAAGATTCATAACATATGAATATTTCATACTTAACATGCTTCAATATAATCATAAATGCCATGTAATTGCTATTATACATAACATACCTGGTTCGAGGAGTCAAAACGTGGAAGGTGGCGTAGCGGATTGATGAGTCAAAATTTTCTTAATTAAATAATGGTCTATTTCTTAGAAAAAATTCATTAACCATTTTTGAATCTTTACATGAGATTTGGCCCAATTGATACATTATCAATACATGTAGTAATTTACTTAGCCCAATTAAAATTTTCATACATGATTGAGTCCAATTTAATATAATACCAAATAAAATAATTTGGTTATTCAAAATAAAATTTGCATAAATGATTAGACCAAAATCTGATTCATAATAACAATTTGCTAATGATTTACTTAAATAATAATTTAGACAACTAAGAAAATTTTTCAAATACATAAAGTTAGGTCTAAAGTGATAAGAGACTTAAAAGTATATCCATTCATATTTCTCCATCACGACAAAATCAATAGTTATTTTTTTTTTTTTTTTTTTTTTGAATAGTAAACGCACTGTTCACCGAACACAAATTTTTTTTTAAATGATGAACAGTGACCGTCACGAGTACTGTTCATGTGAACAGTGTCCCGGTTACTGTTCACCGAACAGTAACCTACTGCTTTACTGTACATGCATAAACATTTTTTTCCAAGAGATGTAAAATATGAAGAAAATTAATTACTTTAACTGAAATTAAAAATAGATTAATTGCAATTTCTTGTAGAAATATTTTGAAATGATTTAAGGAGTCTACAGAAAAGTATAACTTTCTCTGATACCAACTGTGACGACCCGAATTCTCGAACATTCGAGTGCCACTAAAAGTGACTCATATCATATTATCGAGACTTAAATAGAAATGTAAAATTATTCAAAAGAATAATTAGAATCCCATAATTTTATTTGTGAATAAAAATAGAACATAATTTTCTTACATAAAATTCAACATAATTATCTCATCAATCTTAACCACTTTTGCCACTTCCATGTTGACCGCCTCGAACCTTCAATTATCTGAAAATGGTAAATATCGTGGAGTGAGATTTATAAAATCTCAGTAAGTATACCAAACATAAATTTTCTTTTGAAAGCATATGGACCATTTTCATCATAACATAGGATAGGATCGAAATACTCATAAACATAGGGAGACACAAGAATTTTACCGAACTTAAATGGCAAGAATTCTTATGTGTAGCGCTACTAAACTCCGGTCCCCTTAGCATAATCATAAACATATCATATGGAACCCATAACAATCTTGTGAGATTGATTTCATAGCAATGATCCAAACATTTTCATAAAAACATAAGATATACTTACTTTTCATAAAAACATAAGGTGTATTTACCTTTCATAAAAACATACTTACTTTTCATAAAAACATAAGATATATTTACTTGTCATAAAAACATACTTACTTTTCATAAAAACATAAGGTGTATTTACCTTTCATAAAAACATACTTACTTTTCATAAAAACATAAGATATACTTACTTGTCATAAAAACATAAGGTGTATTTACCTTTCATAAAAACATACTTACTTTTCATAAAAACATAAGATATACTTACTTGTCATAAAAACATAAGGTGTATTTACCTTTCATAAAAACATACTTACTTTTCATAAAAACATAAGATATACTTACCTTTTAAAAGATTAAAATGAAGTGTAGTAGTAAATGGACCAAAACTTTCTTGACCACCTTGAATTTCTCTTACTTGTGGATTTTGTCAAGAGATTGGAAATAAGTGTATATGTGTAGAGTTGTGTGTAAAAGAGATGGGTTTAAATAGATGTATAAAGTTGGCATATTGTAAACATAATCATTCAATTCTATTAATTTTAACACATCCTTTTCTTAAAGTAAAGCACCATTCATATACTTTTCCATATTTATACAAATATTATGCTCTTCATGATTACATATAATGGAGTCTTATCAACCATTCATATACTTTTCCATATTTATACAAATATTATGCTCTTCATGATTACATATAATGGAGTCTTATCAACCATTCATATACTTTTCCATATTTATACAAATATTATGCTCTTCATGATTACATATAATGGAATCTTATCAACCATTCATATACTTTTCCATATTTATACAAATATTATGCTCTTCATGATTACATATAATGGAGTCTATAATTCATTCATATACTTTTCCATATTTATACAAATATTATGCTCTTCATGATTACATATAATGGAGTATATAATTCATTCATATACTTTTCCATATTTATACAAATATTATGCTCTTCATGATTACATATAATGGAGTATATAATTCATTCATATACTTTTCCATATTTATACAAATATTATGCTCTTCATGATTACATATAATGGAGTATATAATTCATTCATATACTTTTCCATATTTATTAAATTAAGATTCTCATAATTATTATATATAATGGAACCTCTCATGCTTGCATATATTTTCTTAATTTTAATAATAAAAATAATTTTTGTATAAATAAATATTGGGATAACATTGAATTAAGTACTTGGACTTAATATACTTTAAATCAAGAGAATGGAGATATTTTTAGAAATTCGGAATTTAATTTAAAATCGAACGATCTCGATTATTTCTTGACTTGGCTATACGAATACGTCGTGGCGTTAACTTAATAAAAATGGGTGAAATAGTAGCGACACGATTTTCTATTAAAATAATTATTAATCGCGTAAAAATTCTTGGTCGCTACATTTGTCTCTCAAAGATAGAGAATCCCAAATAAATAAATTTTGGACCAAGGGCCACATCGAATAAAGATTTGAGAACCCAAATGTAATTTCGTTAATGAAAACGTACCTGTAAATAACAACCGGGAAATTAAGAGTTCAACATAAATTTCCTTTATTTTATATTTCTTCTGAGCACAAGAGTAGTTAAGTTTATTAAAAATATTTAGGTCTGAAATATTTGTAATCAGGCCAATTATGATTTATTACAAAAGTATCGAAAATATTTATTAAAATTAGGCAAATTGTAATTTTTAAATTATAATTTATTTCAGTTTTACAATTAATTACAATTGTAACTAATGAATATGTAAAGCATGAAAGATTTTATTGCTGAAATTAATTGAATTAGTTACAAAATCTAAATAATTACATTTACCTTTAATTACAATTACAATTGCAATTGCAATTTAATTACATTCTGTAACGAATTATAATTCGCAATTAATTACAATTATAACTTTATTTCAATTTTGCAATTAATTACAAATGTAACTAATGAAAATGCAAACATTGGACCAGTACGAGATTCCTCACCATTTCATTCAAAGCTACTCTAATTTGTGAAACAAGACAAGAAGGGTTTGAGTTTGTTCATTGAAGCAAAATTGATTTTCGATGAGTTAAAATAAACAACGAAATCGTGCCATTACTAATACTGCATTTTCTCCTCTGCTTTAGATCCTAGCTTGGTGCATCATTTGCAATTGCATGGATTGCAAGTGCAATTATCTCCACATTTGCACTTATTCTCGATTGTAGCAACACCCATCTCGAACTCGTAATCCTCGAAATATCTGAAAAATTGAATAAATCTATAAATTAATTTCATATTCATTTGTGAATAATTGAGCCGAATTTGGGGAAATTCAAAGTACACACACACACACACACACACGTCTTTCAAGGTGAAACACCAAGGACGACGGTCTCAGTAGTGGTGGTTGTAGCCTCTGAATAGGTCAAATGAGAGTTCATCTTTCACCTACAACCATAATGCATTCAAATTCATCCCAACATTCATAAAGTCTATGAAATTAAGAAGTAGGGTTTGGAGTAATTTTCCCGAGTAACAATACAATTTATAATGGGATAGTTGCGCTGCACACTGAAAAAAAACACTAAATTGAAAAATATGGTGCAACTATAAAAAAACGAAAAATATTGTTTTTTATAAAAAATTGAAAAATACTGTTTTAGTCAAAAGTATCATAAACACTTGATAAAGTTTCAAGTTATGATACTTAAAATTTGAAAGTATTATAAGTATCATGTTGTGATACTTTTAAAATATCATAATATGATACTTATGATAAAAACATATTTTTAGTAAAACAAATTGAAACATTTTTTTTTTCTTTAAATGACATAAATTTCAATTATGGTAGAAAAAGTTGGGTATTTGTGCAAGTGGAAATTACATGTACCCCTTTTTTTAGGAACCAAATTCAAAAATAAGGTAAAATCCATATTTATTCAAATCTCAGTTTGTAATTAGAATTGTAATAGTTAAATAACATTATTATTAAATTTAATTAATTATCAAAAATTTTCAAACCATATTTAGATTATTATTCATTCTCTCTCTCCCCCCTCCCTCCCAAAACACTAAACCAACAACGTCCACTTATCTATTTCTTATATATGGACAGTATAAGTATAACCATGATTCATTGGCACAGTGTAAATGCAAATAAAATTGTAAAAGATGGAATCTTTCACATAACAAAATAAACACACCTCCAATAAACACTTGCACAAGGATACCAGTACAAGTGAATGTCAATGGGGATAGGTGCCATGTATCTTCCTTCCTCCATTGGCTGAACAACTGAATAGTCAATCAAAATATGATTACAATATCAAAATTTAATGTTTAATAAGCTAACAACATCATATTTTATTGTGTGAATCAATCTACGGGCTAAAATTGATACATGAATTACAGGTTTAGATTTGATGCTCACTGTAACAAGGAAAATGGGGACACATACATCAAACAACAAAAGAAAAAAGGAAAAATAAACAGCTTCAGTCTTGATGACAGTCTGCTATGCCTTGTGACTGATTTTGATTCTGGGGACACATTTCAAGAAGTTCATCCAGTTCTTCTTTTGGTATAACAAGTGAAATTTGTTGATATGTATTGCACTGAACTAGAGCACTTATGACCTTAAAACAGAATGTGAACCCCCTACTTGTCATCTTGATTTGGAGGTCGTTTGAAGTGATTTGAGATTCAGAACATTGTGTGACTTGGTTTTGTTGATGACTAGTGTATGATCATATGTGCCCTGCCTTGGTTGATGATTATTGCATTGATAATTTGTCACAGTACAATTTTTTGTGACCATATGTATGGAGTGTGACTACCCTTAACACATGACCTTGAATATAGCTGATTTGGAGTGTGACCTCATGTGTGTAGTGTTCTGAATACAATCAGTTATCATTCAATGTGCCCTCCTGTCATGTGATCTGGATCTCCTGTGTGACAAAGTGTAATATGTGTGATGTTGTAAACTAACAGTCACTCAAACTATCTTTCATCAGGTCTGGAAGTACTATACAAGCATCGGCAAGTTCAAAAGAGCACATCACATACTAGACTGAGGGTAGGGAGCATTTTAATCAGAATTGAGTGACTATCTATGCAATCAGTAATAAAAAATATTGTATAATGATAGTATTTGTTTAATAGGCAAATTGAAATTTGTATTGGAATTGAACTGGTTTTGTAAGTACATTTCTTTTCATCTGTGTACAAGATATTGTGGCCGTAATCAAAGATGGTTCAACCTCGCATTATATAAAATTGACTTGTCTTGGTTGATGGCTATTGCAATGATATGAAATTCTTTATTAAGGCCACGTTTTATATAATGCAAGGTAGAACCATATGCCGTGTTGTTCTTAATTAGGTCAAGGGTTATCACATTTTTATGTATTTGACCTCATTCATGTTACATTTTACATAAATATACCACATTTTAAATTCATCTTAATCTACCCAAATCACATGTTACATACCACAATTTTTTCAGTTGTGTTGAATTACTCAGATCACACTATTACAAAAATGTAAAAAGAAAAGAAAAAGGAATACACGTCGGTTTTTAGTTAAATCGACGCGTATAAAAGGGAAGTGGCATTTTTGTAAATATTTTGCATCTCGATTCTACAAGAAACGACGCGAAAAACCTTGTGAACCGACTTTGCGCGTCGGTTCTACAAGAACCGAAGTGCAAAGCCGGCGTGAACCGACTTTGCGCGTCGGTCGGGCTTTGCTCGTTGGTTCTACAAGAACCGACGCGCAAAGCCCGGTTTTTATTACCTGCCAATTCAGTTCTTTTCTTAATTTCTTCATAACCGACACGCAAAGCCCGATTTTTATTACCCGCCATTTCAATTCTTTTCTTAATTTCTTCATCTTCACTACAATTTCGCGCCTCTCTCCCTCCCTCTCTCAACTACACGCACGACGCTGCCATCTCGTCGTCGCCACCACCACCACCATTTCGCCGGCACCATTACCACCATCACATTCCCCCCTCTCTCTTTATCTCTTCCTCTCACTAAAACCCAACTTCACCCGCCCCCCTTGTATTTTCAGGAGTAAGACCACTGATATTCTCTCTTTTTTTACCTCAATTGATTCATATGATGTCTAAAGTTGTATTTACACGTTCATAATACATATGAACCACTGGATGTTGCTAGTGATTTCTCCTCAGAAGAATACAATGTACTTCTTGGATTCAGCTGCTGCATCGAAGCGTGACATTGATATCGAGTCGATATTAAAAACGTAAGTAATTATTTCCATGATCATGGTTTTCGTTTATAAGTGGATAAGTTAGGATAACTTTTATGAAGTAATTGTGGAGTTGTGAAGTTGATTGTGGAGTTGTGGTGATATTGATGATTTATGGTGTGATTGTTGAGAAGTTGTGATAGTTTTCTATAGTAGTGTCTCTCTACAGGTTGGATAAGTTCAATTTATAGGGGAGACTCTGTCAAAATTTCTGTAGAAAATTTGAGTCTTATTATTATTTTGTAACTTGTTCATATAATTTATTAAAACTTTAGGGCTTTCAAAACGTATTGGGCATGTGGAGGCTTCAGGACAAAAATGAATTCAACGTGAAAAAATATAAAGGTATGAAAATGCAGATTTAAAATTTATTACAGATATTTGAATTATTTCAATATTTTATGTAGTTTGATTATTAATGTTGGTTTACAATTTGAGAATTTCAGTGTCCTCAGCAACCTGAGAGTTCTGAGTGTGGCTATTAAGTTATGAGAAATATATATAAGATAGTCACGGATCACTTTCAACTCGAGTCGTTAGAAGAATGAGAATTTTTAATTATGACTTTATCTTTTATTAATAAATAACTAATTGTTCATTTTAATTGGTTGTAGGCATTTAAAGAATGCTACTCAACGAAGGAAATTGTGGAGATTCAAAACTTATGGATAAAACACTTCGTTGATGTGTGTATTTAAATCTTTTTCATTAAAACTTGCATTTACATATTTGTATAAAAAAACTAACAATCTTGTAAATATAATTATTTTTTGATTTAATTCTATTATGAATATGTCGATTATATATATTCGATGACGATATATTTGGTGATGCACGTATGTAGAAAATGTTCAGGTGATCGCAAGCCATATTTAGGTGATTGCACCTGCAGTGACATAGGTCATGACCTGCAGTGACCTGGGTTATTGCAGGCCACTTTCAAGTGATTGCAGGGTCATTGAAGGACATGACCTGCCGTGATTTGAGTCATTTCAGGTTGCTTTCAAGTGATTGCAGGTCATGACCTGCAGCAGCGACTTGGGCTATTGCAGGCCACGTTAAGATAATTGCAAGCCATGAACTACAATTACGACGTAAAAAAAATGACTTTAGGCGTCGGTTGTAAAGTTACAATCGAGCGTCAAACCGACGCGTAAAGTTTGTGTCATATACATAGCCTCTACAACAGACGCTAATGAGTCTGTCTGTACTAGTGTCATGTCTTACATTGCCCAGGTCACATGTCCAATTATTAAGGTCACATGTTATAAAATGTTGGTCACAATTTCCAGTCATGTTTCTGGACCCAGATCACATGTCACACTACCCAGGTCACGCGTTAATTTATTCACGTTAATATTCTAGGTCACATAAGACTAAACTAGGACACCTGATCAGTACTGCATATAACACATTAATACATCCACTTCCTATTGCAATGTTGTCCATGTCAATTTCAAAGGCAAGCAACATAATGCATTACAAATCCTCTATAGTGCAGCTTCCATTTTAGATAGTGAAAGATCCGAATCAACATGTTAGTTTAGCACTATTATCCAGGACACATGTCATAACTGGATGCACAATCTTAATTTGAGATCCAATTGCAAACTATGCATCATAGTGTTCGAGGTCATGTATACTCGAAGTGACTTCGAAATAAATATGTGCGTATATTTATTTCAACTGAATTAATCGAAAAATACAAATACTCAGGACACAAATAGATTTCAGTTAATAATCTTAAACTTACAGTGCAAACCATCTCCACACAGAGTCATCTCACACCGACTTCTTCAATTGACTGCCAACATAAAAAAAAAACCCAAGACAATGTCTTCATGTTCAGCGCACAACTTGGTGGACTCTCAATTACCGAGGTCACGTATACATGACTAACATAAATGTTTAGTAACTTGACGGTTAATGTGGATTTTCTCATTGTTCTGATGCAAAAAACTAACCAACAAATGTGACATCAAACTTCCTGCATTTCTTGATCCTGAGCAATTTATGTGACCTCATTTATCTTCGATATTGAGATTATGAGACTCCGACGGCAA
The DNA here is from genome assembly GCA_963555705.1 of Ligustrum vulgare. Taxonomy (NCBI): domain Eukaryota; kingdom Viridiplantae; phylum Streptophyta; class Magnoliopsida; order Lamiales; family Oleaceae; genus Ligustrum; species Ligustrum vulgare. Next base: position 11,926,568 of record OY743185.1, read on the forward strand.
GGACTTAATTGGTGGTCTCCGTCTTTCACTTGCGTTTAATACGTTATGAAGCTCATTAAAAAATGGTCAATTGGAGAGACCCGTCTCTTATGGTAAAATGGAGGAACTGATTACTTGATTTAGGGAAAATTCTTTCAACCATATTTTCTATAATTGTTGTTACTATAGTGAATGAATTATAGTTATGTCGCAATTATGAATTGTGTAATTGTAATAGCCTGATATACGTATTTTTCCCTTGTGCAAACGCCCCATTTATAATGGAGGAAATTACAGGGGAATCGGTTTCTAAAGATAGAAAATCAAAAATCAAGCCAAACTTGAATAGATTCAAATGTTCGGTTGTAATTAGGATTTTTATAAAATTTTAATTATTTATTAAAAACCCAATAAGCAAAATTTACACAGATAACTGCTGAATGATATATTTAGTGTCCCTAAATACCCGGCCACTACCATATTGAACTCCACCGCTTCTATTAGAGAATACACCACCACTCAGACCCAAAAAATCATTACACTGCTTAAATTATTATTTCACTACACAACCTATCAATACCATTGATTGGAGCCTACACCACACAATCCAGTACCGCAACCTAACCCATGCTGTAACACGCAATCTATTCCATCTCCAAAACTTGAACCGAAGAGAGCATTTGCTGGAAATGTCGAAAATCAATACAATACATCGAAATTCATGACGTGATCCCGGGAAGGGAACACAATCAATTCGCGGAATAACTTAAGGAAAGTTCCGAATTCAGGTTGGAACGGACGATAACAATGCAACCCCGACCTCACGACGCAAGAACTAGGGGTATATTAAACCCGAGACCCGTTACGATGCGGAGATAAAAATCACAAAGGGGTGAACGCCACAAGGAATGTCCAGATCCTTGATAAGTTCAATTTGGTGAACGCCACAAATATCTCACAATATTTGATAAGTTCGAAAGTGTTCAATCCAGAACAATATACGAGGAAAAACCACTCAACACAATTTTCATTTAATCAAAGTCTAATTGTTACAATGAAAGAAAATGAATATAAATAAGCAAAACGGAATTAAAGAAGCCCTAGCCGCTATAAAAGCCCATAATAAATCCTAAAATAAGTAAAGACATAATTTAATTTAAAACGTGGAAAACCCTAATTCTTATACCCACTCGATCGCGCAGGTGCCACGGTAGCGATCGAGTGGAGAGGCCAAAATGTCTCGGGTCTCTTTTTCAGTTCATGTCGTGATTGCCCTCCATTTTATACCACGCGGTCGCGTGGTTCAAATTCTCCTATCTTTGTTTGGCTTGAATATTTGATTTTCCGTCAAGTCTACTACGATTCGTATCATTCCCTCCTTCTTTAGGATGATTCGTCTTGAGTCATAGTGTTGTTCTTGATGTTTCACTGTACCTCCTGGATCAAATGGAAATTTTTTTCCTCCATTGCACATGATCAACCAATAATATGCTGCCATTTGTGTTACTTGGACGGATTGAAGCAGAAACTCTTGTGGGCATTGGTGGGGTTGCTCTAACTTCCAAGTGTAATTAACCTACAAGAAAGATTGAAATAAAATAGGGTGGGGAATGTTAGTCTCATAAAGTACAAGATATGGATCCTTGTACGTATGCCACATTATTTCCAATTCATTATCCCCAACAACTTTGCTCTTCTCTTCTCTTCTCTTCGCCTCCCTCATTCTTTGCAATTACTTGCTCAATCTCTTCTATTGTTTTACTATCAAGCACCTCTTCTAACTTTTCACACTCAACCACCTCCACCACATTTGTATGCTATACTTCAAGATTCGGAGTTTGATCAACTACTTCAATTTTCAACTCTTCAATCTCAATATTCTCAACATTCACCTCCTTTTCATGATTCAAATTTTTATTTTCTAATTCATGTTTCAAGTCTCCCTCCTTCTTCTTGACAATCATATCCCGAGACCCCAATTTTAAATCCCCTCCAATCTCACTTTCACTATGTTGTAATTTAGCTTCAGCCTCCCTTTCACTCTCCCTCTTTTTTAACTTAACTTCTTTTCTAGCCTTCTGTTCATGCACCATCCTTTCCTCATAAATTTCTGTTCGACTCTTCAAAAGCACCCTCGTATTAATCTCTTCATCCTAATCAACTCCAATCCCAACCCTAGGTTTATGGTTACGCCTATACTCCCTTTCACGCCGTTGAGCAAGTTCTGCACTATGCATATCTACTGAGTTTTTAACCTTCCCAAACTTTGCATCTAATCTCACATCAAATTTCGCTTCCATTTTCGCAGCTAACTCCTCAAACCGTTTCTCCATCATGACAAACATAGAAGATTGATGGTTATATTTCCTAGATGATGAATTTTCGTGAAATTTGGACATTGTGGAATGGAATGGAATAATAGTTTGACACAATGACTAGAATGAATTTTAATTTTGACTTGGAAGGTAAGGAATATCAATTAAGGAAATTCAAGAAAGTGGTTCTTGAATTTTGGAATACTTCATTTTTTTTGAATAATGGATTTCGGATTAAATAATAAAAAAAATAAATAAATAATTTTTTCTAAATTCAAAATTCGACAACGAACAGGGAAAAACAAACGGGACATGATTTGGATAAGAATCGAATAAAATAAACACTTTTGAATTTTTTGTTGGATTTTTATATGGATCAAAACTCAAGAACACGATGAACAAGAAATAAAGACTCAAACTATAAAAACGGGATATGGATGATTTTTATGTGGCAGACTCTATGATAACACATAAAAATCAAACTAGGATAGAAAAGAAAAACAAAACCTGAATCCAAAGTTCAGCTCTGATACCGGATTACGCGATCCCAGTCGGGGAATCTCGACAAAAACGCGGAATAAAGAAAATAAAATCCTAGGAAAGATCTACGACAGATCAAACAAGAGAACAAGAATAAAGTAACAGAAATTAAAAGATAGATTGATGATAAAACCTTGACCTGACAATCACGACGCAATGAATGACGATGCGGATTGAAGAACCAAGATTGGTGAACGCCACAAGGAATGTCCAGATCCTTAATAAGTTTAATTTGGTGAACGTCACAAATATCTCACAATATTTGATAAGTTCGAAAGTATTCAATCCAGAACAATATATGAGGCAAAACCACTCAACATAATTTTCATTTAATCAAAGTCTAATTGTTACAATGAAAGAAAATGAATATAAATAAGCAAAACGGAATTAAAGAAGCCCTAGCCACTATAAAAGCCCATAATAAACCCTAAAATAAGTAAAGACGAAATTTAACCTAAAACCAGTGTTCTAAAAAGCGTGAAGCGTGACGAAGCGTGGAGCCCAAGAGTCAAGCTTTTGAAGCTTAAGCGGGAGTAAGCGTTAAAAAGCGTTTTTCAATTCCTAAATATTTGATTTAAATTTTACCCATACTTGAACAAGTAAAAGGAAAAAGAAAAAAAAATGGCAGCTGCGCACATCGGGCGCGCTTAAGCTCGCTTCAGCACGCATTGTGCGCGCTTCCCACGCCCTTTTTAGATAAAAATTTCCAAAAACGCATTTTTCTCGCTTTTCGCCAAAGCGACGCGTGAGAGGCACGCGTCGCGCGTAGGCGCGTACAGTGCGCGTTTTAGAACACTGCCTAAAACGTGAAAAACCCTAATTCTTATACCCACACGATCGCGCAGGTGCCACGGTAGTGATCGCGTGGAGAGGCCAAAATGTCTCGGGTCTCTTTTTCAGTTCATGTCGCGATCACCCTCCGTTTTATACCACGCGGTCGCGTGGCTCAAATTCTCCTATCTTTGTTTGGCTTGAATATTTGATTTTCCGTCAAGGCCACTACGATTCATATCAATTCACTTCCAGATAAAGAGAAGGAGAAAGGAGATACCGGTCATAAAAGGAAGAGGGAAGACGTCGACCCAGAAATTCGGACCAATATCCCAAGCAAATCTTAAGATAGCGAACCGGGTGAAACTCATCCGGTATGTGAACATATTCCACCTAATTTAACGATTGTGAGCTAACAATTTACTTGTGACCAGGAACATTGTTGATGGATATGGTGTTGACATCACCAGAATGTGACCTAGACGAAGACTAAGTCCATTTCTGTGTTTTCAGTTTGTGATTTGGAACACTGTAAAAAATGTGACCTTAGAAACAGATAGTGTGATTCCCATTATAAAGATAGAAAATTTGATGTTTTGTGAAGTAATTCGTGTTGAAGTACGTGTGTCCTGGATGAAATGGAATTATGACTAACTTATATACCTACAACATTGGGTTTTGTTTGAGTGGTGCATTGCTTCAAATGGAGAACATTTGTGGGCATGTGAACAACACTTGTTTTTATTTTTGTTTGAGGCATTGTCAAGGGATCCAAGAGTCATAAAAGTGTGAAATAATCATATATTTGTGTGACATATGAAAGAAGACACCACGTGCATAAGATCACAATGTTCACACACCATCACATTACATTTATTACAATCACTACCTACAATGCACAATTTAATATACTCATATACTCGTGAACTTAAAATCATTTGAAACATATTAATGTGACCTAGAAATAGATGTGAATTAGAAACTTTGTAACCTTTATATATGGATTTTGACCCCATACTTTGAATTGAATTGGTGTGAAGTGCAATTAAACTCAAGATAATACAACATAGTGTTCGAGTGTGTGTTGACATAATGAACATGTGACCTAGATTACATGAAATTGTGACCTACTCATATACCTATGAATTTGAGTTTTGTTGATTGGTATCATGTTGACATAATGAACACGTGACCTCATTTTGTTGATGTGCAATGTACTGTACAAGAAACTTTTATGACTTTAAAAATTGAATGTTAGTTGTGAAATTGATTTGAGGTGGCATGAACCGAATCAATTTACTGAAAACTTTGTCATAATCATATATCCGTGTGACCTCGAAACCATGTAATTCATTTGCTCCTGACCTTGTCTTGTCTTTTTGGTGAATAGTGCATTGATCAACTTTGAAGAATTCTTCTGTGACCTTAAATAATGTATCAATGGGACCTCTAAACCATGCACATCATGTGAATGTGACCGAATTTTATTTCACTATAGTGCCCTCATAACTTGTGACCGTATGTGTAGATTGTGACTCTCCTTCTTCTATGACGTTAAATCATCTCACCATGATTAGACTCTTGGATTTAAAATCATGAAAATCTAACGTAATATGATAAGTGTATTAAATGATGTCGTGTACTAACAATCTGACTAAAACTTTCTTTAGCAGGTTTGGAAGTACAAGGTATAAATCGGTCACAAGACCGTGGTGTTTTGTTATAAAATACACACAATACTTGTTAAACAACAACATGGATTCCATGCCGATGATTTTTTATGCTACACGTGCAAGGATGGACCTAACTGCAACTCTTTACAAGTATCGACAAGTTAAAAGAAAACTTCACGTGTTAGATAGAGTGTAGACAGCGTCGTGATCGACAATTAGTTAATTTATGGGCAATCATTACTCAGAATATTGTGTGCTGTCACTAATTTTCTTTAATATTCAAAACTAAAATTTGAACCTGAATTAAAATGATTTATTGAATCTCATTTTCCTTCGTTTATGTACAATTTGTCTTGTGGTAGGGAATTCTATCTCATTATTCAGGCTACTTATGTCTTGGATATGAATGTTTGCTGAGTATATGTTATTGAGGTCACGTGTAAGAAAATCCAGTTCCATTTCAATATATGTCACATATTTTAGGTCATGTGTCATGTCATTCAGCTCATATGTTTTTGTTTAACATCCAAGATTTATTGAGGTTACCTTCTATGCCATTTTACATGACACGTTTAACATGAAATATGGAGGTCACATGTTAAATCAATGAAGTCATATATAACAAGCCCAAATCATAATAAGACATACTCAAGGTCACATAATATTAATAATAAAAAAAGCTTCTATTCCCCATTTATGATAACTGTATGTTCCATAGTTCTAGAATAAATTATTCAAGGCTACAATCTATGCCATGATAGATTCTCCATTTCACATAATTTATCCAGTTAACATGTCGCCATCTTCAGGTCACATTAAATAGAACCATTTAGCATCATTCACGGCTTTTGCTTATATATTCAAATAGAACCATTTACCATTTGATATGTCTTTAAGAATTTCAAGTTAGATGCTCTCGAAGCCAGGTCACGTGTGGAATATATACTAGGCCACATGTGTATTATATACCTGTTCACATGTTGAATATATACTAGGTCACATGTGTATTTAGTTCCATCAATATTATTGATGCATGATTCATTGCTCTATTATTCACTATTGATAGTTTTCCTTATACTAATTGATATGTTCTTTCCAAATAAAATTACTAGTTGCCTAAATTAAGTCAACATGACCATTACATATATATTTGCGTTGCTGACATCAGGTCATCTGTTACAGGGATAGGATCTTGTTTATTCATATATATACAAGTTACAATTGTTATGCGTAATTCAAGGACACATGCCTTTGCTTGATCATGTCAATGTAAAACATAAACAATGTCAAAAGTTCACTTAAATTTCGGGAGAGACGACGGGAATGGTTATCAATGTTCACAAATACGACGAGGTCACATACAGTAATACCCATTAGACACTCAGTTTTCATTTGACGCGTTCCTTAACTGATTCCAATTATGGCAGGTAACAAAATCTAGCTTCAAGTCGACAAATTTAGACATCACACTGTTTCAAACCAAGTTCCCAAGTCATAAATTACACCAGAGCACAATGTCATTGAAATCAAGAAATTGAAATGACCGGATAGAGTATTCCAATAACTACAAATACATTAAGGTCACACATGCTAATACCCACAATAAATTCAGATGATAGTAGCACATAAAGAAGATTAATTTAGATGACATTAGCTTATCACATTCAGGTCAGGAATTCCATGTCCTGTACAAGGTCACACATACACAATGACATTGATTATTGTCCAATTTTACTTGTTTTAAAGAAGTAAATAAATGAAAAAAATACAATTTTGGAATATAAATTTTGTCATTTAGAGTAAAACTTGTAAAAGATTCAATTTTATTTCTTTAACTCCAAATTAATTTTAATTGCTAAAAATTTCATTTATTTGATTACAGGTATATTTTGGACAAGTTCAACCTAAAAATCCATAGCTTAATGGACCCGAAAAAGCCCAAATTGAAAAAACCTACAACCTGTCTCTACAGCACGCGCATCCTCTGTCTACACCATCTTCACAAGCAGCCCAACCCAATCTCTCTCTTTCACCATTCAGCCTCCACTCACCATTCTCAACCTGTACTTCAGCCGCCAACCACTTCGTCACCTTCAACCTCTCTTGACTCCCAGCCTCACCTTCAGCTGACAACCAACAATCCTCTACTGGCTCCCTCTCTTACACTTCCACCCACAGCCACTCTCTGCCTCGTCTCTCACTTCTCTCCCTTGGCCAGCAACCATCTCTCTTGTCTTCCCTTGAACCGCACAACAACAACCAGCAGCAGACCTCTCACGCAGTCTCTCTATCTCTATCCCAACAGCAAACCAGTCGCAGCTAACCATCTCAAACCTCTCATCCTCTGTCTGTCTTCTCCTTCTTCCAACCACCCACAGTCTTCTTCCAGCTGCAACCTCTCCTTCTCTCAACTCCCTTGATCCGAACAGCAACCCAACAACAAACCAGCTGCTGTCTTCTTCTCGCCACAGACCAACCAGCCAGCCATCTCTCTTTCCCCAACCTCTTCCAAATTTTACAGCCGCCAGCATCCTCTCCCTCACGGAACTCAACCAACAGCCCACCATCTCGTCTCTTTCCTTCCTCTCTCGCCAGCAGCTCCATTACCAACTCACAACCGTCGAACCAACACTCCAACAGACATCCTGAACCTCCACTCAGCCGCCAACCTCACCATTCTCTCCACCATCCACCAACACAAGCCGCAACCACTTTCCTTCATCTTCTTCTCAGCTTCCAGCCTGCAGTCTTCAACAGCAACTTCGGTTTACACCAGCAGCAGCCGACCCTAGACTCCGGCAGCCAGCTCTTCCCTTCACCGAAAATAAAGGCTAAACTTGGTTGTTTTGGGTTATTGGTTCTAGTTTTATTCCTATTTTGTTTAGTCTTCTAGATGTTTTAATCATTAGTTTACATAATTTTATATTATTGATGTTAGTTTGATTTTAGGTATATTTAGCATTGTAATTTCATTTCCGAATTTGAATTTCTTTTGATTAATGGTTAGTGTTTATTTGAATTTTATTTTGGTTAATTTAATGATGTCCGGATAAGTTATATTTGAGGGGAGTTATTCTTAGCTTCAAGGGGTGAATGTTAATTTTCTATAGATGAATTCTTGTTATTGATAAGGGTTTACAAAGTGTTTTAAATTTTTAGATTATTTTACTTGGATTAATGTCGCTGATGTGGTATGTATTGAATATGCACACAACATGCTCGACAGAATGTTGTAGAATAAATTGATTAATTTTCTTACTAATATGTTTAAATTTTATCGATCTTAAGAAATTCACATTAATCTTATTTGAGAAGCTCAATTGATAGCGAAAGAATAACTCCACTAAAATTTTCCTTTCATTGCAATTTAATTTTATCATCTTTTTATTCATTTAAAAACAATTGAAATCATAGTTTAAGTTTCGAATTTAGCAAATATTACGATACCAATAAAATCCGTAGGAAGAATGACCCTGGATTACTGCTAGGCTATAACTTGACCCCTTTATACTTGGAGGGTAGATTTAACATCGAGTCAGACATCTCACATCACACCGTATTTCACATCACAAATGACTTTCAATGTCATGTGACCTCAAAACATATACTCCTAAAATTCAAATGTATGAAGGTCATACTGGTGATGATATTCAGAACCGGATCACAGTACTATTGTATGAATTGGTATATTTGATGAATTGTGACCTCATCAATCAGCAACAAGGAATCTCAGTTCCTCTGGTTTATAACGTTCTTTCTTGCATTTCAATTGTATTTCCACCTAGACGCACTGTAGATTCACTTTCAGAAGGTTGAACTTGTAAAATTGATCAAATGTGACCTGTCACTCAGCAGCAATGAATCGCCATTACTCTTGCTTATATCTTTCTTGCTTGCATTTCAATTGTGATTCAACCATTACGTGTTGAAGACTCAATTTCACAAGGTTATATTAAGAAAGCCGTGTATATGGAAATGTTGGTGTAACCGCAGCCGTGATTCTTGGTCTTGGTTTTACGTTTGTTACTATATATATATATATATATATATATATATATATATATATATATATATATATATACACACACACACCTGATTATTGAAGAAATGAAACTTGTCCATGAATTATGAAATGTATATCTATAACAACAGGATATACGTACTGTTCCCATTATAATGCTACATTATCGAGTGGCCCGGCTACCTACTTTTTCAGCCCAAATAAAGCAGAAGGAATAAGCCCAACCAAGTGTAAGAACACTTAGCATCCAAAAGTGGCGGCTCAAACCCTTGAGCAGCAAGTGGAGCAAAACCCCATGTCACCGGATGACAAAATGCACCGTCCAATTAGTCGGAGAATCAAGGGGGGTACTGCCAATTTTTTTTTTCTTAAACATTTTACTTTAGTTTTATATTTTCAAATTTAAATTATTATTATACAAATGAGGAAGTTATTCCCGATGAAGAGTCTATAGAAATTCTACTCACTCACTGATGCAATTCAAGTTTTGAATAGATCATTACTACACTGATTTTGCTTTATTTAGTTCAATTTTAGCTTAAGTTTGTTCTGTAAAATATATATATTTTTAAAATAATTAAATTCCAAAATTCCAAAAAAGGAATAAGGAGTCTTTATTTCACGTTAGTGTTGATCTCGTTTCAAAAAATACGTCGACTAGAAGTTTTACGAGATTAACTATATATATTTACTGTAGGAAAGGAGTGGTCTCAACCACACATCTTACCTCGAGATCTGAAAAAATTGGATTAAAATAGGCCTAATAGATCCGAACAGAGGTTCTTGGTATCAGTTGAATTGACTCACATCTTGAAATCCTAGTTTTCTTTTATTAACTAGTTAATGATGTCTGTGAGCACAAGCAATTGTGAGAAATCAGTTGCTCCAATTCTATTCATCTCTGTTCAATGCTCTTAATTACAACATGTTCTTTTCAACTCAAAAATTGATTATTATTATTATTATTATTATTACTACTACTACTACTACTACTACAGTCCAAAATTCTCGAATTTAGAGTTATGACATATCCCAGATGAGACGTCCGACTCTTTAAGAAAGAAGGTTTCGAGCCGGCTAAGTCCAAAGCCAAAGCCAAAGTTGAAACGGGGGATTTATTGAATTGGCTATGTCAAACATTTAGTTTATAGGAATGGCCTCTTTCTTTGTATATTGTCTATTTTATCCTTAATGAAATGAACTATTTTCTCTGCAAGATATATTCTTTAACTTAGTTAGGTTGATTTAATTCAGAACTTCTAATTATACTTATATTTTTTAACCTTTTAAGTTCTTTTAAAAACGTTTTATACTATAATAATTTTTCAAAAGATTTGGGATGATCTTTTTTAGTTATATATCCTAATGTTGTTCCTTCTGAATTTTCTTCTTCTATATCTTTGTATTCTTTTATAATTTTATGAACTGTATTTATATTTTTAGCTGTTTGTTCACCGATATCTCGCTACCGCAAGTGTATGGGATTGTGAAGAGTAATGAGTGGACCAATGAGTCCGAATTATCGTTCCCTCAGAGACTGCTATTAAGTATCAAAATGTTTTAGTTTTAAATCCTATTTGAATGGACGAAAGAATTTGAGGTTTTTAAATTAAAACTACGAATTAAACTAAAGAAATAAAAAAAATCCAGAATTTGTTTTGTTTTTAAAAACAATTGTAATGTAGTTGGGAATTCCAATTTCACCTAACCAATTATATTAACTCTAATTCCAGTTTTATTTTCTAAACATGCATTCGGTAGAATTCACTAATTTAAATTGAAATTCCTCTCTCGAGTTTAAATCAGTTCTACCTAAATAAGTCAACCATGTATCTCTACAGAGGGTCCGAATATTCCTTATCTAGATACATAACACACAAGAATTCACACACGACCGCAGTAATAATAAAAATATATCTCTATCTCTTGTTCAATTACCGAATTTATTACCTTGATCTATGTTATTAACTCACCTCTTGGATTATGAAAATAACACATTGAATCATGAATTCGTGGCCTGTTAACTCATGCATTAAATACAATAATAAATCAAGACATGCAATGAATCATTAAAACAAATGAATATGGATTTAAAATAATCAATTAGGTTACATCGTTCATTCCAACATTGAATTTAGCTACACACCACAATTAAAAAAGCATAAACAATAAAATCTAGCTTTTATTGAAAATAACATAAGAGAATGGAAAGCTTGCACCAAGTATCGATTCTCCACGTGATCTTCAACTTGTGCCCCTTTACTATGCTTGAATCTCCCAAGATTTGAATGATAACATCTGAGTTTTGGCTTGTTCTTAGGCAAGGCAAAGGTCCCAATTTCGTGCCCCATAGGTTGTATATATAGGTTTTGGAAAAACCTAGGTGAAAGAGGAGGAAAACCAGATGAAAATCATGAAAAAGCCTAGATTTACGGCCCAACTAGAAGCCTGCACGGCCTCTCCGAAAAAATTCTTGAGGTCTTGCAAGCAAAATATTTTGGTTCTGACCATTCAATGAGAAGTCGCGCGACCTCGCAGGCAAAACTCGCGCGGTCGCACAATTATAACTTCTGGTGCAATTTTCAAGTTTGAAATCGATCATTGACTTTTATTTGCACCTCAAGCCCTCCACTTTCAATTCAAGCATTTTAGTCCTCAAACTTCTAAATCTTCTGAATTAGCTCATTTCAACTCTCAAATCCTTCAATTTGGTCCTCCAACTTTCAATTTATTCATTTTACCACCTTACATGATTCCCTATTGTTGTCATCACCTCCTCAATTGCTCAAATAAACTCCAATTAGCAATTCAATTGTGCATTTTTCCCATTAATTACTTCATTCTTCATCTTTTGGAATATTTTCTGAAATATAAAAAAATAAACACTAATTAAATAGCAATTATTCTAAAACGACAATAATTAATTCTAATTTAGACATACAAATAAGTGCATGAAATATGCTCCTCACTGTTTCGACAGAATCAAATTCTATTCTATTTAAGCAAGCATAGTCAATATCTTCGTATATATTTTTTTGTTTAGATTGTCCAACAGAATGTATATTTTTAGATTTTTTGGCAATAGCTAATAAAAATGAAATATCTTTGTTCTCTAAATACAGTTTATGATCACAACTATTAGAAGTTGATGCTTGTGAAGTGTCCATAAATTCAAATTATCAAGTTGATAAATTATTATATAAACTTTTTTAGTATAAGTCCATTCTTTGATCTAGTAAAATATAATAATTTGCAATATATTGTTCGTATTTTTCTAAAAGTCTATTATATTCTTCAGAAGATATATTTTCATTTTCCATTTGATGTTTAATTCATTTTTTCTGTCAATTTATCTAAAAGGTTATCTAATCCTTTGATTGTGTATACTGACATTATATTAAAACTGTATTATAATTAGTAATAATTTTATTATATAAATCCATTCTTTGTTATAATATATTAGAATAGTCTATAATGTATTGATCACAATTCTCTGAAATTATATAATATTCTTCAGATAATTCATCTATATCCAGTAATTGAGACGTAATTTTATTTATTTTTTCCTTTATTCTTTCTAAAAAATTATCTAATCCTTTAATTGTATATCCAGGCATTTTATATACCGAAATCAAACTGTAAACGCAGAAGTAAATAATTTTTAAAGTTTCAAGTAACTTTTCAAATCTTATCAGTGTTTGAGAATTGATAAATCTATATCAGCCATGATATCTATGCTAGGTTCAAATGGTATATTATATTTTGAAATATATATATATTTTTAATTTATCAATTATATCTTGAATATCTTGTATTACTATAGATCTTACAATACCTCTAGCAAAGTTTTCTATCAAAATTTCTTTAAAACTTTTTAATATCTCTTGTGATGCATAAAGTTTCTCCCGATATCCTATTTTATCAATTTCATTTTCATATTCAATACTTCTTTTACTTTTGACATTCTTTTTAACTTTATATAGACATCTCTTAGATCTGGGTTTTTTCATGATATAATTTCTTTTATCCATGATATCAAAATTTTCAAAAATTGGTAAAGAAAAACTCATCTTTTCCATCACTGTCAATCACTGTCATAATCATTGTTACTACTAAACACATGTCCTAAATACAATTCATTATATATTTCACTATTATCACTATCAAGCCAGAAGTAAATAATTGATTTTGTAATTTCTAATCCTAATAATTCCTTTAATTTTGGAAAAATAGCTAACAAACATGACATATAAACATGATATAACTTTTTTATTTCATAATTGGGTCTAGTAAAATGTTTATGCATGAATAAAGGTTCAATTATGCTATGATATTCATCCTTATAAGGTCTATTTTGATAGTTAAACTTAATAATCCTAAATTGTGACATGATAAAAGCTCTTCTTCCTCCTAATTTCATAAAGATAGATATATTAAGAATACTAACTTTTTTTCTGTTCTTGGTACCTTTTTATTCTCCTTCTGTTGTTAGTAACCTTTAGGCCCATAGGTTTCTGCTATCACACCCTTCAATGGCCTCCTGCCTTCATGGGCTATTAGCTACACCTGGATATATGCCTTCACTGTATAACACTTAGATGGAAAATATTTTCGGACATAGTGTAGGGAGTTTTCTTAATAATATATCTTCTTGTAGGAAATAGGATTCAAAAGACAGAAATTTTGAAACTCATCATGTTTTGATAAATTGATTGGAACTTTATTGATAATAAGGATTGATATAAGACTGAAATGAGAGCTTTTCAAAGACAAAAGACTTCTTTGGCTTTCTCACAGATTGAGGGCTCAAGCAATCTCTGCCTTTTCCATTAGTCCAAAGGCTTCTATTTATAATACTACATGGGATACAATTTCGTCATTGCTTACATCAAAGGCTTCAATAATCAGACTCAATAATTTACATTTCATGTTACATCATAGGGACACCTGTTCCTCCATTATTTTCAGTCTTCACATGGCTACATCATAGGGACACCTGTTCCTCCATTATTTCCAGTCTTCACATGGCCCTTACATGGTGCTGCCTTGTTTCATCAAAAGCAGATTCCAGCTGTCCATCATTTTTGTTGGTATACGGGATAATTCCTGGCAATGCACGCCTCTTGTAAAGTTGTAAAACTTTCATTAATCTGATGTCAATCAAATTTGTCGATGTATTCTTTCAAGATGGTTGATTTTTCCTTTCCTCCATTAGTACAAATTTTTGGCAATATTATAAAGGACTTTAATTCCTAACACCCTACGGGATCGAAACCATGATATTATGATGTTTGGTACAAGCTTAATATTTTTTCCAACTTCGATTTGGAAATTTCTTGCAACATAACCAATTGTAATAATATGTTCATAATGGTAGTAAACCCTTCCATCAACTTCTGGACTGATTGAATAAAATTTTAAGTATATGGATCTTCCTTGGGAAAATTTTGAAATTTATCCTTTTAGTAAATCATCAAATTTTCAATTTCTTTCAAATCTTTTTCAGGATAGATCAGATCTAGAAATCCATAATCCGTTGCCATTTTTGTCATTCCGGGATCAGCTCTCTTGGTAACAATCAATCGTGGGTAAACATGATCTCCAGATGTAATGAAATAACAATCGCAATCTTGAAGTTCATATATAATTTGGAAAAATTTTTTATATTCGTCTTCTCTTGATAAAAAAAGGAAATTATCTTCCTCCTTGGTGATTTTAATACTTTTGTATGTTCATTTATGGCATTAATTGTTAATTTTTTCGGATTGGCTTCATTTATGATCACCTTTCTTGGGCTTAGACTTGGTTCATCTCTTTTTATTTTTGGTCCACCACTGCTTCTAGAAGATGTACCTATTTGTATTTTTGGTATATCTTGTTTGGTATTTAACGATTCAATCTGAGATTCAATCTCAATTATGTTATAGTTCAATTCCTTGGTATAATTGTAATGAGAAATTGAGATATCCATCGATTGTTTGAAACTTTCTTGGAGAGTTTCTGCAAGTTGCTCAATCCCAAGTTTTATATCTTCAGCTTCCTCAATGAGGAAGTTTATTCACTCTTTGGCATTTATCACAGATTTTTTGATATCATCTATCTGCAAATTCAATATTCTAGCTTAAAAAATCTATAAGATAATTATTAACACCCTTAATATGAATTATATCAAAATTATAAAATGCCAAATAGGCTTGCCATCTATGGAGCCTCCCATATTGAGGTTTTGGTGGTAATTTATTTTTAACTAAACCTGCAACTTGAGAATTATCAATTTCAACAATGAATTTTTTAGATAATAAAAATAATGAAAACTTTTTTTTCCTCTGATGATTGCCAATAATTCCTTTTCATGGGTAATATAATTTATCTCTGATTGGTAAAAAGTTCCACCAGAATATTTACAAATTTCATTGAGATATTGATGTGATCCGGACCCTCGACAATAGGAGTCATAGCAGGCTTGACGGGAAAATTTAAAGATTCAAGCCAAACAGAGACAAAAAGGACCAGTTTTGACATTACGGCCGTAATGTCAAGGTTCACGGCCGTAACAAAATCCTCACGGCCGTAACATATTTCAATTACACAATTACGGCCGTAAATGAAGACCTCACGGCCGTAAGACTGCTTCTGACGTGCGCCGCTGTAAGGTTTAAAGATTTCGAAATATTTTATTTCCTTATCAGTTTTTAGCTATTTTAGGTTAGTTAGAATTCTATTTTGAGTAAATTAGCGATTAGGGTTTTATTCTACTTATTTATACGCCTTTTTTGATTCATTGTAAATGAAGACTTTGATGATTAAATAAAACAGAGATTGAATGTTTTTCAATTGTTTAATGTGTGGATTCACATTACAAATCTAAACTTATCAAGATTGATTATCTTGTGGCGTTCATCCTGAATTTATCAAATATTGCGAGAATATTTGTGGCGTTCAAATCAGAGACTTATCAAGGAGATTGGGCAAATCCTTGTGGTGTTTCGAAAGTCGTGGTTCTTTATTCCGCATCGTCGAGCCATCGCGTCGTGAATATCGGGTCATGATTCATCCGTCCAACCACAACCTGAGTTCGGAACTTTTCGGCGTTTCTTCCGCGTTTCGAACCTCATCATCTGGTATCAGAGCTGGACTCTGAATTCAGGTTTTTCTATCCAGTTTAATTCTTATGTTTATCATCGAGTCTGTCATAAGAATTATCCATATCTTGTTGTTGAGTCTTTCTTTTCTTGATTTTCTTGTTCTTCGTGCCAGTAAATTTTTTCTTTGTTTGATCCATATAAAAATTCAACAAAAATTCAAAAGTGTTTGTTTTGCTTAATTCTTATCCGAATTAAGTTCCGTTTGTTTTGTTGTGTTCGTTGTCGAATTTTCGGATTTATAAAAAAAAAAGAAAATTATTTTTTTTATTATTTTATTTATTCCGAAAATTCATCCTAAAATTCAAAAAAAAAAAAAAAAGTCCATTCAAGAACCACTTTCTTGAATTTCTTGATCCTTTGTTTTCATTATTCTTTTTCTGTGTCCTTCAACAAAAAAATTTCACAATGTCCAATTCCCATGAAAACGCCAAAGATCGTATGTGGAGATTTTTGAATGAAGCTTTGGTTAGGTTGGATAAATTAGATGAAAGGGAAGGGAAATTGAAAAAGGGGCGATCTCAAGCAAATCGTAGTGATTATAGGCGTAATCCTAAACCTAGGGATGGAATCGGGGTTAAGAGAGGAGCTGAGATTGATCCAAAAGCAATTTTGAAATTTCAAAAAGAAATTTATGAGGAAAGATTGAGGTGTGAACGGGAGGCAGAAAGAAAATATTTGGCTAAATTACAAAGGAATGAGGAGAAACGAAAGGCGGTAATTAGATGGTTAGAAGAGAGTGAAAATCATGTTGAGCCTCGGGATATGAAAGTTGAAAAGAAGGAGGGAGGCTTAAGGCATGAATTAGTTGAAGAGACCTCGAACTTTGTGGTAGGAGTTGAAAACGTGGAGTTGTGTGAACAAACTCCAAAATATGATGAGGAATTAGAAGTTGGGGTAGAAGTTCAAATTTTGAGCTTTGAATTGGTAGATCCACATTTGAATACCGTTGGGGGAGTGCATGAAATTAGTGATAAAAATCTGGAGGTCGGAGATGTGGTTGAGTTTGAAGATAAAAAAACCGAACAAGAAATTGCAAAGGAGGAAAGAGGCGAAGAGAAGAGCCTCGTGGTTCAAGAAGTGGAGTTGGTGGTGGTTTGTCATGAATACAAGGATCCATACCTTGTACCTCATGAGTCCCTCCCCATTTTGTTTAAATCTTTTTTGCAAGTTAATTACGTTTGGGAGCTTCAACCACACTACATATGGAAAATGAAGTTCAAGCTCCATCTCTTCCGTGTTAGCAAATCAAAGGATTCCAATTTATTGAACTCATGGCATGGAAGCAGAAATTTTCCGTTTGATCCAGGAGGTGAAGTGAAACATCAGGAACAAAGCTATGATTCGGGACGAATCATCCTAAAGAAGGAGGGTATGATGTGATCCGGACCCTCGACAATAGGAGTCATAGCAGGCTTGACGGGAAAATTTAAAGATTCAAGCCAAACAGAGAAAAAAAGGACCAGTTTTGACATTACGGCCGTAATGTCAAGGTTCACGGCCGTAACAAAATCCTGGCCGTAACAAAATCCTCACGGCCGTAACATATTTCAATTACACAATTACGGCCGTAAATGAAGACCTCACGACCGTAAGACTGCTTCTGACGTGCGCCGCTGTAAGGTTTAAAGATTTCGAAATATTTTATTTCCTTATCAGTTTTTAGCTATTTTAGGTTAGTTAGAATTCTATTTTGAGTAAATTAGCGATTAGGGTTTTATTCTACTTATTTATACGCCTTTTTTGATTCATTGTAAATGAAGACTTTGATGATTAAATAAAACAGAGATTGAATGTTTTTCAATTGTTTAATGTGTGGATTCACATTACAAACCCAAACTTATCAAGATTGATTATCTTGTGGCGTTCATCCTGAATTTATCAAATATTGCGAGAATATTTGTGGCGTTCAAATCAGAGACTTATCAAGGAGATTGGGCAAATCCTTGTGGTGTTTCGAAAGTCGTGGTTCTTTATTCCGCATCGTCGAGCCATCGCGTCGTGAATATCGGGTCATGATTCATCCGTCCAACCACAACCTGAGTTCGGAACTTTCCGGCGTTTCTTCCGCGTTTCGAACCTCATCAGATATGTTTTTAATATTGTTTCCTAATATTTATTTGAGGCATCAGTATTGACTATTAATTTATTTTTCTCATTTGGTAATCTTAATTTTGGTAAGTTTTTACATTTTTCCTTGAGTGATTTAACAATTTCTGTGTGCTCATCACTCCATCTTTTAGTATTTGTTTTTCTGAGTAAGATTTGGATAAGATTTTCAATAAAACCTTCTGCATAATTTAAATATTGTTCACTGATATCTCGCGATGCGAGATACACCCGCAAGTGTACAGGATCGTGAAAAGTAATAAGTGGACCAAAGGGTCCGGATTATTGTCCCACGGAGACTGCTATTAAGTATCGAAATATTTTAGTTCTAAACCTTATTTGAACGGATGAATTTGTGTTGATATTTGGAATCTAAAACTAAGAAAATCAATTAAAGAATTAAAATTGCGAAGTTTGTTTTGTTTTGAAAATGATTATAAAGTAGTTGGGAATCTCAATTTCACCTAGCCAATTATATTAACTCTAATTCCAGTTTTATTTTCTAAATATGCATTCGATCGAATTCACTAATTTAAATTGAAATTCCTCTCTCGACCTTAAATCAATTCTACCTAAATAAGTCAACCATATATCTCTACAGAGGGTCTAAATATTCCCTATCTAGATGCATAACACACAAGAATTCACACATGACCGCAGTAATAACAAAAGTATATCTCTATCTCTTGTTCAATTACTGGATTTATTACCTAGATCTATATTATTAACTCACCTCTCGAATTATGAAAATAACACATAGAATCATGAATTAGTGGCCAGTTAACTCATGCATTAAACACAATAATAAATCAACACATGCAATGAATTATTAAAATAAGGAATATGAAATTAAAATAATTAACTAGGTTACATCGTTCATCCCAACATTAGAATTAGTTACATATCATGAATGAAGAACAAAAACGATAGAAATAATAATAACTCATAGTGGAATTTATGAAATTAACAACAAGAAAAGAAATCTTGCACCAAGAGTTGAATTCCTATGTTAATCTTCTAATCTCCACCCCATTTTCTGTGCTTGAATCTCCCAATTAATTGATGTAGAATCGCCAAGAAACTCTGTTACGAGGCTGAGCAAAAGTCCATTTCTCGTTGCCTCTCATGCTGTATATATAACTTAGGGTAAACACAAGCCAAAATTCTGTCGAAACTGCGCAAAATGGCCCAAGTTTGGCCCAGTCTGGAACCCACGCGATCGCGTGGTCTTGAATCTAGCGATCACATGGAGTAGCCGTTTTAGCTTCTGTTGAAAAATTACTCACAAGTGGCGATCACGCCTAGGTTAAGGCGTCGATCGCGTGGTGGAGATTTTTTGGTGAATCCCCAACTTTTCTTTGCCTTTCAAGTTAGTCCCTGAGTTTTATTTGCTCGGTGCGTCCTCAACTTCTGATTTGATCAATTTGACCCCAACACTTCTGATTCTCTTCAATTGTATTTAACTTGACCTTTATTTCCCGCAATTGCTTCCTTTTCTCTCTTTTTTTGGATAAAATCTGAAATAACAACAAATAAACACAACATTAACCTGTGGAGAGACCCTGGAATTAAAAAACAATCAAAACTTATCCACCACATACTAAACAAAAAAAACATGATCAAGGAAATATATAAGTACTTACGTATTCAACGCTAGTCTGATTTGCATTTTATGCTTATTTGACCCCGCTGAATCCAAGAAGTATACGGTGTTGGATTGAGAAAAAATCACAAGCAACATCCAATGATTTCTACGTATTATGAACGTATAAATACAACTTTAAATTCCAAATGATTCGAACCAAGTAAGAAAGAATGAATATTAATAGTCTTACTTTTGGAAGTACGGTGCGAGAATGTATTGCTTGGATTTCAAGGTTTGTAAGGTTTCAGCCGTAAACGTAATGGCGCTATCAAAATTATTTTTCACCTTAATTGACGTAATTTGTGATAGACACATAAATCCGACCGACTTGACGCCAATTCCTCTTGATCATTTGGACACGCATTATCCTCTCGATCTCCATACCCATAGGGCACAACATTTTCTTTGCCTCGTAAATTGAACTAGGAAGCTCGTTATCTTCAAGAAGCATCTCTCATAAAAGTTCCAACAATGCCGTGAAACTCTTATCACTTCACCTATTCCTTGCTTTCAAGTTATACAATTTGAACACAGCAAACAATTTTGTGAATTTATTACAACCAGAAAACAAAGGTTTTTCAGAATCATTTAATAGGTTATCGAATATATGAGGCTTTTCAATGAAATCTTCTTGTATATCACGTATCATTTCATCTATCCGATCATTACCAACATCATTCTTGTCATTCTCACCGGCGCTCGTCCTAAGAAGTATACTCTCACCATGCCATATCTACCGTGTATAGCCTTCCTTAAACCCACGACGAATCAAATGACTCTTCACTTGCTCAGAACTATGAAACTTACTCAAATTCTTACAATCACAACAAGGACAAAATCATTTCTTCCCCTTTCTTTATTTTATTTTCCTCAGCACATTTTTTAAAGTCTTCAACTTCTTTCACATATTCTTGTGTACTACGTCTCCTATACATCCATCCCCGATCCATATCTAACCACCTATATATCAAGATATTCACAACGTATTAAAACGAATGAAATCACTTAAAATGATAATTTTCATTTTTTATTTATAAAATCCTACGAAAATTTCGGCAAAACTCCCTTATAAATTGGACTTAGTCAACGTGTATGGGGAATCAAGATTTCACAATAACATCAAAACATTCAACCTCAATATATCCAAACCTCAAACATAACTCCAGTCAAACTTCAACAACATCATCAACTACTCCAAATTCATCCGACATCAATTTTCAACTTATAAACATCGATTAAAATTCTATAATCAATTGTATATTCAATAAAAAATAACATTCTAAAATCTCATTAAAACTACAACAATCCAAAATTTGCAATATATCCATTTACTAACTCAAAATCAACAATCTAAAATCAACATTCCAACTACACTAATAAAAAGTTCATTTAAGCCAGTTAACACATAAATTCAATCGTATATATAATAAATGTACAACATATATATATATATATATATATATATATATATATATATATATATATATATATATATATATATATATATATATATATAAACAATAATGTAATAAATTAATATACAATAAACATACATACATACATATACATACATACTATATATATACACAAAACATATAAATACACACATAAATCTTAATCTTAATCTTAATATATATAATAACAACATAGCCGTCACATAAATCCGCACATAGTTTCCCGGCATTTTTACCTGCTATTTTAGGAAACTTTGTAATTTTTTTAATAATTGAATTAGGAAACTTCAATTAATGCAAAATTAATTATAGGTGACATGTAATAAATGACTTATTGATTTGTAAAAAATAAAAAATCTATAAAAAGGTCAAATTGTATATTATTTTTATTCTTTTGATAATTATTATAATATTTTGAAGGAAAAAATATGCAATATAGGTGTCAAATTCAAGATCTTAACGAGAAGTTCAATACAAGCTAACAAATGAGAGCAAACTCTAAATATATCGTTCATAAAATTGTCTCAAATAATAAAGGTAAAAGTTTTATTTATACTTTTTACTTTTTTCAATATCCAATCTTTTTAATTTATCTCATTTATTTATGTCATAATGATATCTATCATTTCTTACCTAACTTCAATTTGACATAAATGATTAATTTCAAATCTTTTTTCTTATCAAATTAAAAGAAATAATAGATATCCGATCTTTCTAAGTAAATTCAATTGAATCATTTTAATTTCTACAACTTTAGGTTTCGATAAACTCTTTGGTAATTTTGAAATTAATTTTATAAATTTACTCATTTTTTTCATTTATCTATTTTTTTAATTTTTATAAATTTAAAATAACATCAATTTGTAAAATATATACTACAGACTTTAACAATTAATTCATTGAATTCTACAGAAAATAAAAATATAACGTTTTATCAAACTTATTCCATTTAAAAATAAAATATGGTCAATACAGTTATTTAACATGTACAAAAAATAGTTTTTGTGTGTGTGTGTGTGTTTGTGTGTGTAACATGACCATTTTTAATACTTGGTGAAAAATAAAATGTCATGTTGTATTTAAAACCATTGAATAGAAGTAAGTTTGATATAGACTATAGAAATAGTTTTAAATGCGTGATTGAAAGTGAAAGAAGGTAGTATAAAAAATAAAATAATTGTCAAATCAATCAATTGAGTGGTTGAAAATTGATTTTTTTTTTTTTTTTTTAAATGTGTGGTTATAAAAAGTAGTAAGTACAATTGTGACACTACAACAAAGTTAGCCTTTTACGGCGTGCATTGCATGCCGTAAAATCATTTTTACGGCGTGCAGCCGCACGCCGTAAAAATTTACGGCGTGCAAATCCACACGCCGTAAATTAAATTTACACGGCGTGCATTTTGAACGTCGTTAAATATTTTACGGCGTGCATTTTTGCACGCCGTGAACAGTTACGGCGTGCATTTTTGCACGCCGTGAACTATTACGGCGTGCAAAAATGCACGCCGTAAACTAGGATTTTTTTTTTAAAAAAAAAAAATTCTATAAATTATAATTTCAAAAATCCTATAATAATAAAACAAAAACACATTAATGTATATATAATCAATAAACGTGATTTCGATAAACAAACAATATCATAGTAAGATTCAACACAATATACAAAAAATTTGATATCACATAACCTACTCAAAAATCTAGATAGGAATTAATGTTAAAAGTCTATAGACAACTACTTCAAAATAAACTTAAAATGTCGTAAAAAATAAAAGTATCCATATCGAAGCTTTAACATGGAATTCCATTGACTCTGCTTCCTTTGACACATCCTGGCCATAACTTGTATCGGGAGACTTTACCTGCACAGAACAATAGCAAGCTAAACTTAGCAAGGAAAAAATATAACCAAAAGATATATT
Source organism: Ligustrum vulgare (assembly GCA_963555705.1). Lineage (NCBI taxonomy): Eukaryota > Viridiplantae > Streptophyta > Magnoliopsida > Lamiales > Oleaceae > Ligustrum > Ligustrum vulgare. The sequence goes on from OY743185.1 coordinate 11,950,139, forward strand.
AGCGCCCACCCTTATCCCCTTTAATATTTTAAGCTCCATTAACTACCCCTCACCCCTAGCCGCCAACACATTCCCAGCAGGGTAGCAACCACTCTTGGCAGCCTCCTATAATTGGCAGTTGTTGCTGACTGCCATCAGTAGCACTTCCAAAGTGTAGCCATTGAGCATTCAAAATATTGCTCTTCTTAAAATTTCACAAACGAAAGGAATATAACTAGTCAATGGGTAAGAAACCAATGACTTGGATATAATGGGAGTATATCCACTTTGATAACAGAATATAGTATCAAAGTAATCAAAAAGAAACTTACAAGAATTCCTTCAATACCAATGAACTTATTATAGGATATTTTCCAATGCTTCCCACCATTTCAATCATGAAAAAAAACACAACATAGGGGTCAACAGACAGTATCAATGTATGAGGAAAATAGAGACAGGTGAAATAGAAATATACGTATGCACCGGACAGTCAAAAACTAAATAATCATCATCTAAGTAATTATCCAACTCTTCTGAGAGCCAATCATCTAGATTTTCTTCAAGATGCCTGAGTTTCAGGATTTAAGGCACAACGTGTCCAACAATAAATATAGTTGCAGTTGTATGATAATAAACATGTGAAGGCTTAACAGTTATATAAAAAAATTCTACACTTGAGATTCACCGTTTTGCTAATGCCAGCAGGGGATTTTCTAAATATATCATCACAAATCAAGTGACTAAAAAATGGTCACCTCTACTCCAGTAGGCTTGATTTTACCAAGGGATTTTGCTGCACCAAACACTGCTGCTGATCCTCCCATGTCAAATTTCATGAGCTCAATGGAACAAGCTGGTCCTGTCTTGATATTATAGCCACCACTGGAACATAAAAGAATAAAATCAAAATTTTGTTTGAGTGAATTGTCCATGAGCCCATGCAAGTTAATCCAAATGGGCATCATGGTAAACTCAAAATTATCAAACCGGAAAAGGGGGGGCATGATTTTGAGCATAAGTTGCCTTCCAAAAATAAAGTATGGTCCATCCATAAGCACTTTATCCCTATCCTCCACTGAATCAAATTTGAAAACCAACCATCCACTATTATGCAAAGTAAGCTTATACTCCACACCCCAACTTTTACAAATTTGTAGCAATGCATTTGTCCCAGGGAACTTAGCAGCAAAATACCCAACTAAACAGAAGCCCCATTTATCAAGATCATCAACCTCTTCCTTGTTGATGCACATATCAACTGATTCAAAGGTTGTCTTCCTAAGTGAGATTCCACTGTCCCGCGACCTGTTGTTTCTGAAAAGATTCCTCCAAGGAGTGGAACTATCCTGTTTATCCTCCTCTATGCCCTTCCCCAACACATCATCTTTAACCTGACTGACATTGATGGAGCCCTCAGTTTCACTGTCCACATCCCCCAGAGTACGAGAACTAGGTGTCATAGATTCTTCATTAACCGGACTTAAATTGCATTGGCTAGTAGAAGTCTGGTTCATTTCAAGTGGCTTAAATGTTTGTTTAGGTTTCTTTCTCACCATTGCAGTAAGAGACCAACCAATACTCCCAACAATCACACCTCCAAACCACTTCAACAGAATTCACAACAATCCAACACCAATCCAACAATTACACAAATATAATGCAATTGCCGACAAGGCAATGAAAGTAAATGCCGACAAGGCTGCAGAAATAAGGCCGGCAAGGCCACAAGTAAGCCTTACTAACCTGGAGGAGCTGCCCAGCAGGATGAGAGGAGTGAAGACCAAGTCTCCCCTACCTGCAGGCCACGAAAATAGCTGTAACAACTGCCCCAATCACGTGTGTACAGTGATAATAAGAGCAGGCTGGAAATACACCCAAATAGCTTCCTCAAATCATCCAATGTGCACGTAAAGGAGCCCAAATCAGCAATTATCAGCTGCTAATGCAATAGCCCAGTGGGTTCTGGCCGAAAACACGCTGAGAAGAGCACTCCAATCTCTGCTTGCGTGAGAACCGAACCCTAGGTGCACAACTCTTCAAAAATCCATCCAAAAACTATGAAAAAAATATGAGTAATGCTGTATTTCAGTTGGAAATAGAGAGCCCAATGCTGAAAACCCTACAAAACACACCAATCGAACCCCAAAATTGAAGAGAAACTCGCGTATGAACAGTAACCGGGAGTGTTCAAATCGCGTTTTGGGGCTGGAAAGTGAATGTAATGCTGAAAAAAACTACAAAGTAAGGTAGGTAGTGTAATTGCCCAGCCTTAAATGTAGCATTTGACACCAAAATCTTAGGAAATTATGAAGAACTGAAGAAGCACCCACCAGACCACGAAAATCGCCCAGGTTGAGAGAAAACACTCTCTGACTCGTAACTTTCTTTGCTAAGAAATGGATTAGTTGGTTTTGAGAGAGATTGAGGTGGGGGACTAGGGAGTTCGATTTTTGGTTTTCTGGTTTTGGCTTGTGTGAAAGAAGAAAAGAAGAACTAAGAAAGCGGGAAGGAAAAAAATAGCACCCTATTTTTTTCATTTTTAGGCATTTTTCACGGCGTGCGTAAATGCACGCCGTGTTTTGTTTAACATATTCACGGCGTTACGGCGTGCGAATATGAACGCCGTGTTTTTTTATTTTTATTTTTTAAATTTTTACGGCGTGCGAATATGAACGCCGTGTTTTTTTTTTTTTTTTTTTAAATTTTTACGGCGTGCGAATATGCACGCCGTTAAAGGTGATAATAAATGAAATTTTACGGCGTGCTAATTATGCACGCCGTAAAAGATATTCCTTTACGGCATTCATTTTATGCACGCCGTAAATAATTAAGATTTACGGCGTGCCCTATATGCACGCCGTAAATTCATGTCGTAAAAGGTCACTTTTGTTGTAGTGGTGGTGGCTGCGGAATAGAGGGTGAGTGAAGAAGAAAGTGTGTGTTTTTTGTACGAGGAAAGAGAGAAAAATGAGCATACGTGGCGCGCAATTACCCTAAAAAGGCATAGGAAAATGCATCAAGAACCGACGCATATATTGAACTTATGTATATGCGTCGTTTCCCGTCAAGGAACTGACGCATATACTACAATATTATGTGTCGATTTTGATTTAAAATATGATGCAAATAGTAAATCAAACTATATGATGGTCCAACCATATTTACAAAAATGCCACCCCTATTTTATTAGGCGTTGGTTTTCGCAAAAAAAAAAAAAAAAGGACGTAAATTACTTAATTTTTTTTGTCTAATTTGTACTAGTGATTTTTATTATTTTCTTTGAACTCTCTAATCTCTAGTTTTAGTATATTTATATCATTTCTTACTTCTTTTAATTCATTTTTTACTTTTTGAACATCACTTATTAATGATTTTATTAATATTTACAGATCTTTAATATATTCACTTATCGACATTTTATACTCTTGATTTAATAGTTTAGGTTTTTTGTACTTTAAATAATTTGTCATACATATCATCTATTTTTGCCTCTAATTTTTTGATTCTTTCTTCTATTGATATGATTTTTTCATTATCATTTATCCTTATTTTTCATTTAATTTTTCTATTTTTTCTAATATCATTCCAATTTTATCTTGATTAATTAATTCTTTTGATTTTCTTTGAAATTCTTTTAAAATCTCTTCATCTATGTTTTTAACATCTCCTAGTATGTCTTTTAATTCCTTGAATTGTATTGTTAATTTGTTTTGGATACTTTCTAATTTTTCTTTGATTTTCTTATCTTGTTTATTTAACTGTTATAATTCTTCAATAGCCATTTTATCTTGTAAATTTATGTTTTTATATGTTTGCCATAAAAAGGCACTTATCCAATTTAATTACATATTAAGAAATTCATCAAATTCTCCCCATGAGCTTAATGGTTGAAACATAGTTGTATTAGCTCGTTTTATTTGGCATGATCCTACAGGAAGTCTAATATTTTCTATTACTTGTTTTTCAAATTTTATTTCTGAAAATTCTGTCATTAATTTCTTCCTTTGATATATTCAATTTCTAGAATAAGTTATGTTTCATATTTTATTTCTTTATATATCATTATATTATACTCACAGAATTCTTCAATTGATCTTAGCATTAGTTTCCTTTGTTGTGCTCTATAATATTTTGCATAATCTTCCATTTGTTCTGTTTTATTATATTTTTCTTTATTAGTTCGTTCTTTGTTTTAAAAAATTATTGTGATTTTAATCTTAGCTTTTCTTGTCTTTTTATATTTTTTTCTTTTCCTATCTGATTCATTAAATTTCTTCTTTGTTCAATTAATAAATCTAATTTTTCATTTGTTTCTATTTCTAGATAGGGTTAAGCAAACAAATACACAACTTCATGGATCTATTTTTTAAATATCAGATATTTGGAAATATATTTTGACAATATAAAACATATTCCTAAAATCAGGTAATAGTTGCATTCAAAGCAAAAAAAGGCAATCATTTGTTAGGGATGAGCCCTGTCTTCAAAGGAAAACTTCTGCAGCCTGTCATTGAAGCGGGCTGCTTCTTCAAACTCTATGGTAGTAGTATCACTTCAAAGGTGGTGTAATCTTGAGCCTCAACCTTTTCAAATTCCACACAGTTCGATTAAATGCTCTGAAATTGATGTAAGACAGAATCGAGGCAAAATTAGACAAAATTTAGTTTATTTCAAATTCTTGTTATTTAGTTGAATTGGAATAGATTTTATGTTTTTCTAGATGATTTAAAATATATTTCTTTGTTTATTTTATTTAATCTAGAATATGTTTTATATTTTTCTATTTTATTTAGAATATGTTTCTTTGTTTTATGACCCTATAAATAGATGGTTAATTCATTGTTTTTATTCATTCAGATTATTAATAAAATTTTTGAGATTTCTTCTCAATTTGCTTGGTGGATTCCAAGTTCTATCTTTTAGGAATTTCGTTTGAAATTCCTTGCAAGCGAGTTAATCTAGTGGAGGCAGAGGACGACGAGGAAAAAGAGGGTGTTAGTGGCAGGAAGAACGTTCAAGAGAAAAATGTGGATTTTATTTATGGGGATGAAATCAAAGAATACGTCATTAAAAAAGTAGAAGATTGTATTGTGAAGGATAAAATTGAAAAGTTAAAAATCGAAGAAACAATTTTGGTGGCTTGCTTACATGCTAAACACGTAAGCTATTATGTCTTAAAGGAACAACCCGGAAGTGATGATGATTCATTCATGAAACCACAATTTATTGGAATGCTAATCCTCGGGTTTGAAACATTTAGATTCAAAGGAGCAAGACATTGCCAATGGCTAATAGCTTGGAAATTTTCGAGTTCAAATTATAACTCGGGGTCGAGTTATTTGGAGGTGGAAGGGTCTGATGTAGGACAGAATCGAGACAAAATTAGACAAAATTTAGTTTATTTCAAAATTTTGTTATTTAGTTGAATTGGAATAGGTTTTATGTTTTTCTAGATGATTTAGAATATATTTCTTTGTTTATTTTAGTTAATCTAGAATATGTTTTATGTTTTTCTATTTTATTTAGAATATATTTCTTTGTTTTATGACTCTATAAATAGAGGGTTAATTTATTGTTTTTATTCATTCAGATTATTAATAAAATTCTTGAGATTTATTCTCAATTTGCTTGGTGGATTCCAAGTTGCTTGGTGGATTCCAAATTCTATCTTTTAGGAATTTCGTTTGAAATTCCTTGCTTGCTTCCATCCAGCGTCAGAAATAGAGATTTTTGCTCAAAATTCAGAATTAAAATAAAATCAACTTGCTTCTACAAGAGGAATGATTTCAAAACCTTATGCTATGATATAATGTCATGTGGATCTTCCCAAATTCTTCCACCACACACTCCAATTACTCGAACACAAAATATTACCACTTCTCACCACACACTCCCATTACTAAAACACTATCTATCTATATATATATTTATTATTATTATTATTATTATTATTATTATTATTATTATTATTATTATTTTATGAAATGGGACTAGAACACTATTTAGTTTACAAAGAAATGTTCTAACTAGATCAAGAGTGAAGAACTACCAAGATCTAACCCAAAAGAAAATAATTTGTGTTTGTTAAAATTTTGATGTTTAAAAACATGTTTTTTTTTTTTTTTATGTTTTTAGGTAAGATGTGTGGTTGAAAAGTGGAGAGAGAAAATATATGTTATTAAAAGATAATTTGAGAAATTATGTTGTTTAAAAAAAAAATTTTTTCTTTTGCCAAAAATCATCACTGTAGCTTTTGTTTATTGGAGAGAGTGTGTAAAATGAATGGAATAATGATCTACCCCATTGTGTTCATTTGCAGCTTTTTGAATGCAAAGGACACATTTAAATTAATTGACTTCTCATCTAAGCTATTGAGTCCAAACCAATGGCTTGGATCAAATAAAAGTAAACACATATCCATGTAATTCCATTCAAAACAATTAGAGGACACGGCGTGGATTTTCTTAAGAGACAAGGAACGGGATTTAGTGAGACATCTTTTTATACATGTTTGGGTAAATTGTAATTAATTACAATTGTAACTTAATTATATTTTTTAATCAATCACATTTTACAATTATTTACAATTGTAACGTTATTTTAATTTCTTAATTGACTGTATTAGTTGCAAATCGTAATAATTCCAATTTGCTATTAATTAAAAGTGTAACTTTATTTCAATTTTGTAACTAAATACAATTGTAACTAATGGCTTACAATTTGTAATTAATTATAATTGTAACTAACTAATTACATTAGTGTAATTCATAATTTGTAAATAATTACGTTAGTGTAATTTGTAATTTACAAATTATAATTGATCATCAGACAATATCTAACTAAATTATGGTAAATCGATATAAGTAGCTAAACATCTTGCTATGCTGTAAAAAAGGCATCTTCAAATGAATTGTTAGTTAAAAATTGACAATTTGTAATTAATTACAAATTTTGTAATTTATTACATGAATTCTTACCACCACCACCCCAAATTCACTAACACCACCGCAACCAACTCAAATCCTCCATCGCAACCACCTCAACACTGCAAAAAAATTTGAACTTGTGCATTTGATCTCACTGGGCTTTAGTGGAGTAATTCATAACATTTACCAAGCAAACGAGCAACTTAATCTGACATTTTCTCTCTTAAAAGCTATGAAAAATATTCAAGGAGATAAATAAAGAAATATAAACTCATTATTTATTGATATAAAAACATAATTAGAACAATAATCTTGTGAAATAAAGTTCTAAAATCAAGAATTCAGAAATGATAAACAATAATAAGCTGTAACATCATACTATAAAAAAATCATAAGAACAGTAATCAACGAAGAGACATATCTCAATGTTAATTTACAAACAAATAGTAAAACCCTTCCATCAAGATCTAATTAAGTGATGTTCCCATCTCAGATGATTATTCTCCAGTTCTCATGATAAAAAGGCCAAAATCCTATATATTCCAAGAAGCTAGCTATCTATAAGAGAAATCTAATGCTCAATAAAAGCACAAGAAAGTGCACAGACCAATGAAAATCCGGATAAAAATCAACGCCAATTGAAATTGCATTGTATCGAAACATAAGTTCCACCTGATGGGTTGTTGGAATGTGGAGGAATCCTCAAACCTCACAAGATATTCGGCTTTGTCTCGTGGAGGAGGAGTGGGCATGGGTTGGATATAACCAGCAGGGAGAAACCTGATTTCGATAAATATTTTCTAAACATCTTATTTTAGAAATTTTAAATATAAAAGTATGATTGAGCCTAATTTGCTTTTCTAGATATTTAGTTAATATAGGGTCTGCTCTATGATATTTCATATTCTTCTGTGATGTCATTTTGTATAAATTCTTTCATGATGTCATTTTCTATTAAATCTAATATTTCATTTATTATAAAATCTTCATTTATTATATTGAAATTTATTAGTTCATATATATTTCTTCTTATGCCTTCATTTAAATCTTTTAAAGCTTTTAAGATTTCTATTTTATAATTATTAGATAATATTAATGTTCGAGTGATTATAAATTCTGGTGTATGTATAATATATTTATTTTTATTTTTTGTCATATAATACTTTTCTTTTAGATCTGTCATATGAGTCCGATACAAATGGATGGGGTGCTACCATGAGCGAACAAAAATCAAATAAAATCATATAAATATAATTATCTAAGGACTTAAATGAAATTTTTCTAAGTTATAGTTGAAATATTGTATATAAGGGTATTTTAGGTAGTTCATAAGGTCAAGGCTATTTTATAAGGGTAATTATATTGACACCACCAAATTTGTTAACCACATTACATTATATATACACATTTATTAAAATATAAATTTTATAAATACACCACATTCAATTTTACAAAAATAATCTTTACTAAATCAAATAAAAATAAAATCGTACACCACAAATCATTCAGGAGACTAACAGATTTGAACGTATTCACACACATAAAATGGCTTCAGCAGATTTCATATACTATTTCAACTCTTCTTAAATTTGCTATAATAAGAACTTTTGGATCATAATTCCATTGAATAATTACTTTCTGATAAAGGGTCATTGTCTTTCAGTCCATTTCACAATTAGACTTTGTTTTATTGGATAGATCAAGATGGGAACAAATTCCTTTGTTTTATTATCAGAAAAATAGCGAAGATTGAGTTTGAACGAACTTCCAAGAAATGTTCAAGAAATGCAAAGGCAAACTCAAGAAATGAAGACCGACTTTCTCTTTTTTTTTTTTTTCCTCCAACCGACGTCTTCATCAGGAAATTGGAGCATGCCATGCAGAAGAGACAGATTGAATTTTTAATTAGCACATCATTATATAAAATTTAGGGGTTTTGATATTTGTGATGTACATAAGAATGACAAATAAGATAAATTAATATAATGGGATGGTTATTTAAGTCAATTTAATTATAGTCAATTTAGTAAATATGAAAAAGTGTGGTGTGGTTAATAATTTTGGTGGTGTCAATATAATTACCCATATTATAAATGAGTGAGGGCATTTTAGATAGTTTCAAATGTCCCAAATGACTATTATAAATGAGTGAGGGCATTTTAGATAGTTTCAAATGTCCCAAATGAGTAAGATTTTAGATAGTTTCAAGTGTCCCAAATGACTAAGACTACTTTTGTGAGTTGGTATACCACAGCCAAAACCAGAATCGCAACGGTGCGAAGCTAAGGCAAATCGAAAGAATTTTCTGCCCAATTAAATGGCTTAATTAATCACCGTTTATTAATGAATAAGTGACCAACTACCAACTTTTATTATTCTTTATTAAAACGACCTCATAAGTTTCCCGAGCCAATTGCCAGAGACAGAGAGAGAAGAGAGGTGGCCATGAATGCATGCATGGAGTAATCACGTATATTCATGGGTATTCGAGAATGGATTGCTCGTAAGTTGTTACCAAAAAAAAAAGTGAAATCTGGTTGGGAAGAGAATTTATGTTGATAATTAATAATGCAAGTGCATGAACTTCTTTACATATAGTCATGAAGTTTTATTACTGTCTCATGAGTAAGCAGAAATGAGAAGTAAAATCGGAGTGAAGTGTTTTCTTGTTTTAATGGTGACTTATGTTATGGTGGTAGGGTGTATAGAGGGTAAGAAATTAAGAGGAAAGGGAGAGGAGGAGGAAAAACCAGAATGGTCTGTTGATGGAGGGAACGGACTGAAAAATGGACATTCATTTACTCGGGGAAAAGTGTTTGGTTTTAGTGATTATTATGACAAGCATGGTGGTCATGCTGGAAAACCTGATTGCATAGGTAAAGGTGGTGGCGGTGGAGGTGGAGGTGGAGGTGGTGGGGGAGGTGGCCATAATGATGGTGGAAAGCACCATAAGAAAGGGACAAAGCATCATCATGTAGGAGGAGGTGGTGTTGGAAAAGGAAAAGGAAAAGGAGGAGCAGGAATTGGGAACGGAACTAGAAAAGGAGGTGGACATGATCCAGGAAGGACTATAGGGGGAGGTGGTGGTAATGGTGGAGGGACAAGAGGAGGGTTTGGTAAACCAATTGGAGGTGAAGGCGGTGGTGTTGGTGGAGGAATGGGAAAAGGAAATGGTGGTGGTGTCAGTGGAGGAATAGGTAAAGGAATTGGTGGTGGTGTCGGTGGTGGGATAGGAGGTGGCACTGGAGGAGGAATAGGTGGCGATGGGGGTGGGGGTGGAGGAATTTGCGGTGGCGGAGGTGGAGGAATAGGTGGTGGCGCTGGTGGAGGTGGATGGATGGGAGGCGGTACTGGAGGAATAGGCAAAGGAATTGGTGGAGGGATTGGAGGTGGCACTGGTGGAGGAATTGGTGGCAGCGGTGGTGGAGGAGGAGGAGTTGGTGGAGGGATTGGAGGTGGCATTGGTGGAGGAATAGGTGGCGGTAGTGGTATTGGTGGTGGTGGTGGTGGAGGTGGAGGTGGAGGAATAGGTGGCGGCGGTGGTTTGGGTGGCGGATTTGTTGGAGGTGGAGGAGGCGGTGCTGGTGGAGGAATAGGTGAGGCCGTGAGGGTGGAGGAGTTGGTGTGTAGTTGGCGGGATAGGAGGGGGTACTGCTGGTGGAGGAATAGGCAAAGGAATTGGTGTTGGAAGTCTAGGAGCTGGTATTGGCAGTGGGGTTGGAGCAGGTATTGGTGGTGAGGAAGGGGGTGGCGGAGCTGATGGGGGACTAGGTGGAGGTGCTGGTGGTGGGGAGGTGAAGAAACCTTAAAATCAAAAGCAATCAGTTGATACTTTTGCTTGAATGATATCTGATTCTTCAGAAAAATTTGGCCTGCTTTCTTATAATTCAATAAGTTCTGTTTACTAATTTATGTATCGAGAACTCTCATTGTAAGATCCTACTTTGTGGTTTAACATTAAAAAAATTGAATTTAAATTTTAATCTTACCTTAAAATGACATATTTAGTACAGTTATATTTAATATCACAATTACACACATTTAAGTATGAATTTTTTTGAAATCAGGTGATTTGTAACTAATTACAAAAATGTCAAAAGAATTTTTAAAATCAGGTATTTTTTTATAATCAGAAATCAGGTTTTGTAATTAATTACAATTGTAACTTATGAATTAGTAAAAGATTAGTGTAATTCGTAATTTGTAATTCATTACATTAGTATAATTTGTAATCAACAACCACTACAATCGCCATCATCGGAATACCGTCGAAAATACAATAGTAACTTATTTTAGTTTTGTAATTAATTAAAATTGTAACTTTATTTCAATTTGTAATTTTAATTAAAATTGTAATTAATTACCACCACCACCATCGATCACCACTTAATTTGTAACCAGTCACCGCTACAACGTCGAAAATACAATATAACTTATTTTAGTTTTGTAATTAATTACAATTGTAACTTTATTTCAATTTGTAATTAGTTACAATTGTAATTGTAATTTTAATTAAAATTGTAATTAATCACCACCACCCCCTCCACCGATCACCACCTAATTTGTTACCAGTCACAACGTCGGAAATACTATAGTAACTTATTTCAGTTTTGTTATTAATTACAATTGTAACTTTATTTCAATTTATAATTAGTTATAATTGTCAATTTACCTATAATTACAATTAATTACCATCACCGCCACACCACCGATCACCACCTAATTTTGAATCAATCACAGTCACAAATACCATCGAAAATACAATTGTAACTTATTTCAATTTTGTAATTAATTACAATTGTAACTTATTAATTAATAAAATATTAGTTTAATTCATAATTTATAATTAATTAAATTAGTGTAATTTTATAATCAACCACCACTACAAATGTTGTTGCCGGATCACCGTCGAAAATACAATTATAACTTAATATCAATTTTGTAATTAATTACAATTGTAACTTTATTTCAATTTGTAATTAGTTACAATTGTAGTTTTAATTAATCTCAATATCACTACCTCCACCACCGATCCTCCACCACCATCATCATCTCAACCACTGTCTCAACACCACCGCCACCATCTCACCACCACCACCACCCGTTCCAAAACAAAGAAAAATCTTTGTCAAAGAGGAAACAGATTCAATATGGTTTTGATTTTAATGTTTTATGCTTTTTTAGATATGCAAAATAGTTGTGGCCAATGTGTGTATGCAGTAATTTTGAAGACAAGCCAAGGCATAGCAATATACACAGTTGAATGCTCCCCCCACTTCCCATTTTCCTTGCATCTCCACACGTATAAGAAGTCAAAACTCCCTCATTTTCCCAGTTTGCAATACTATCTGGAAAGATGTCCCTTTACCAGTCAATATCCATAAACTTCAAGAACAAACACAGTTTGATGAAACCAAAAATAATCGAGTACTAAATTCTCCAAAAAGCACTCAACAATAAAAAAGGGCATTTGATGATGATGAGCCACTAGATTCACCCTCAGCCACAGCTTCTACTAAGTACATTAATGAGGAGAAAGATGCTGCAGGTGAAGAATTTTAGGGATTTTTCGTGAACCCAATTTCGAGCAATCGTTCTTATCTACAAGACAAAGATGACCGAAATGTAATGGTGAGTTTATTGCTTGAGGCAGCTGTTATTTCAACGAGCAGAATGCATTGGATGTATGATGTCGATGGCGGCGGCGAGGCGGATGGTGGTGGTGGTGTAGGTTTTTTGAGTGGGGTGGGGTGGTGATGGAAGCTTCTTGCATCGATCAGAATTTTTGGAGGGGGGGGGGGAGAGAGAGAGAGAGAGAAATAGGAATGGTTAGGCTTTGATATATATTTATATACCTGATTTAGCATAATAGTTTAAAATTAACTGATTTAAAAAATTTAAGGAATAAATATATTAAAGGGCCTAATTAGCCCAAGTATGAATGATAAATGGGTCAAACCGCTCACAAGCTCGGCCGTCTTAACTTGACCCATGAGATGCTTGAACTCATTCGTCATCTCGTGTTCTGAAACATTTATGGATTGATTTATTATATTAATTAAAAAAGGGAATAGTACATAAATAAGGTATTTTTAAATGTCATTTTCAAAATTAAAGTGAAACCTATAAAATTTCAAAAATCAGGTTACATTTAGAATCAATTAATTAAATTAAATAATTAAAATATTTTATTAATTATATGTATTAAGGTCACAATACTATATACTTGAAGTAACAAAACACAAATTTTTTAGGTCACGAATGATTTCATGGTCACGAATTATTGAAATATTAGGTCACAAATTGAATTTATTTTTAGGTCACAATCTACAAACCACCATTTTTAAGGTCACAATTATTCATTTTCAAGGTCACAAGAAAAATTGTAGGTCACAACCATCATTTTTTTTATCACAACCTACCAACCACCATTTTTAAGGTCACAATTATTCATTTTCGAGGTCACAAGAAAAAAATTGTAGGTCACAACCATCATTTTTTCCGATCACAACGTACCACCCCATTTTTAAGGTCACAGTTATATATTTTCGAGGTCATAAGAAAAAAATTGTAGATCACATTTACATTTCAAAGTCACAACCCCAACACACACCGCCCTCACTTCACAACTCCAAACCATCTCCATCACTGGTATCTCACCACTATATTCAACACCGTGCCACCACCACTAGCGTTTTCGTCAGCCACCTCCACGTCAACGCTGCCTCCATCACCATCGCCGCCAGCACCCCATCTTCAAATTCCAATAACCAAAATTTCACTCCCTTCCTCACCACTGTCACCGCCACTTCCCGCTGGCACTGCGGCACCACTACTTGCAAAAATACCACAGGATCGAAGCTCCAAACCACTAGATCGAGCAGCAACACCACATATCGAACACAGCCTCAACACAATTGATGCCATGCCCTTGCACGCCACCACCATCGCCCTAGCCCCCGCCACGAATGCTTAGATCTGGCAATGTGCAGCCCCATCACAACACTTACCAATTTAGAAGAAGCAATATAATTAAAAAAAAAAAAATAGAATCAAGATCCAAAACAATGCAGCAGCGCGCCACCAGTCGTCGACGTCACACAACCACCACCGTCTCCACATCACCATCTCACCGACAGTCACACAACCACCACATCTCAACGCCGCCGCCACCAAAACGATGCAGCAGCGCCCTGCCATCGCCGACAGTCACCACCGGTCGCCGACAGTCACCACCGGTCACCACCAGTCACAAAACCACCACTGTCTCCACGTCACCATCCCACCGCCAGTCACTCAACCATCACCATCTCGACGCCATTGCCTTAAAGCCGTCGCCGCAGGCTTGTGCCACAAGTGGTTGCAACGGTGAGCTTGCCACCGCGTATCAGAAGCAATGGATGCGGGACCAACCAGAAGCCACACCACCACCGCCGTTAGAAACTGTACAACCTGTACCACCAAAACCTCACAGCCACACAACCAAAATCTCACTGCCGCACGAACATATTTCACAAGCACAATTTCTCTGAACGAGCAGCAGCATCATCTCCGTTGAAGAAAGTGGTGGTATCGTCGACGTTGAAGAACATAATAGATGCGTGTGTGAGAAAATGAAAGGGAGGGAAAGAGAGCTATGGAGGCGTTAGGCTTGTGAAGTGATAAAATAGAATTAGGTTTAGGGTCATTTAATATAATATTATTATATTATTAATATATAGTTTAATATAATATTATTATCACCTGAAATTTGAATTTTTTCAAGTTTGGTCTCATATTTGAATTTGGTTTTTAAAAAACAGGTTACCTTGTAATTTCCACATTAAAAAATTATATATATGAGCAAACTCGTGTCAAACACGAACCAAAGGACCAAGCCCAACATTGTTTGTACGGTCCAGCATTGTTTGTGCACATGAGTAGAGCTCGGTGTTTGGCTCGATCTATTGTCACCCCTACTGTACTCGTGACTAGAACTCTGTCGAAACTTGTGCAGTACGTGTCAATCGAAGAAATATTGAGTATATACCATATTTAGTGTACAAACGTGTAATATATGGTGTATATAATCTTTCTATAGATAGACTTGTAAGAGGATTTTTCTGTTCCTCGGAACCTCGAATCGGGGAACACTATGTTCCCAAATTCAGGCACATGTTCGCGTGAATATGCACATATTTGCGCGAACATGTGCCTGAATCGGGAAACATAGTATCCCCGATTCGGGGAACAAATGATTCCTAAGACTTGTAATTTCTATAATTACTAGGGTTAGCCTCTATTTTCATATGTAATTTTGGACACTATTTTTCTATATAATGAAAGGAATCCTCACCGAGGAACTCATTCAGCAAAAATATTGACATGGTATCAGAGCCATACCTCGTCATAACTGATTCATCAATTCTTTTGATTTAGTTTCTGAATTTCGCTGCTCGATTAGCGCCCATCTGCTGCTGGGTTCTTTGCCGTCTTGGTTCTAAAGTTTGTTGGCTTTCTTCATTGGATAGTTCCTTTGATTCCTCGACCCATCAGTTCAAATTGCTCCAGGATCAGCAGGTTCGGCGTCTTCATCTCACGGTTGCTGCAATTGATCGATTTGGATCTTCTTTTGAGTCATTTTTGGGTAAAATTCATTTGGGCCTGATTCTTTATGTTTTAATTAATTGCTTTCGGTCAGATTCTGTTGTAGATTGGATTTGGACTATTTGTGTTAATTGGGCTCTACATATTTTTGGGGATTTGTTTGATATATCTACTGAAATTTTTTGTGTATGATTCACCGGAAAAAATTATACTACATGGGAATTCCAATTAAAAATGTTTTTGAAAGGAAAAGAATTGTGGGGTCACATTGACGGATCTACTCCAGCTCCTGATGATGCTAAAGAATTTACCCAGTGGGAGACGAAGGATGCTCGTATAACCTCTTGGATTTTAGGGTCTATTGAGGCCCATATGGTGAATAATTTACGTTCTTTTGATACTGCTAAGGAGATGTGGGAGTATCTCAAATGAATCTATCATCAGGAAAATATTGCTAGGCGATTTCTACTAGAGCTCGAAATTGCCAACTACAATCAAGGTAATCTAACAATTGAGTAGTATTATTCTGGTTTCCTTACTTTATGGAGCGAATACTTTGGCATTGTTCATGCAAAAGTACCAAAGGAAGCTCTCACTGCTCTTCAAGTTGTTCACGATGTCAGTAGACGTGATCGATTTTTGATGAAACTTAGGCCTAAGTTTGAAGTTGCTTGTGCTGGACTGTTAAATAGAGATCCAGTTCCTTCATTGGATGTTTGTCTTGGTGAGTTGTTACGGGAGGAACAACGTTTGGCTACACAGGCTGATATGGGCACTGCTAAGGTAACATCAAAGGTGGTCAATGTTGCATATGCGGATCAGGGAAGGAATCGAGGAAAGACACAAATCCAATGCTACAATTGTAAGGAGTTTGGACATATTGCTCGCAATTACAACAAGAAATTTTGCAATTACTGTAAGCAGACTGGACACATCATCAAAGAATGTGCAACACGTCCTGAAAATTTGAAAGTACAAGCTCTTCACGCTGAAACTTCTAGTCAACCTGCACTTACTCCTGAAATGGTACAACAGATGATCCTTTCTGCCTTTTCGGCATTCGGTGTTCAAGGTAAATATGATTCCCTTTCTTCATCTTGGGTTGTTGATTCTGGTGCATCGAATCACATGACCAATCATTCTGATTCATTGAATAATATTCGACGATATATTGGTAACCAGCATATTCAAATCGTCAATGGAAGTACTCTACCGATTACAGCTATCGGTGATATTACTTCTTCTTTCAGTAATGTGTTTGTGTCTCCTGCTCTTTCTACGAGTTTGATTTCTGTTGGTCAATTGGTGGATAATAATTGTGATGTGCATTTTTCTTGTAATGATTTCCTTGTGCAAGATCAGGTGTCGGGGAAGGTGATCGTGAAGGAGCCTAAAGTGGGAAGATTATTTTCGTTACAGTTTACTATTCCTTATGCTTTATCTTTAGCTTGTGCTACTGTTAGCAATAAACACGAGATTTGGCATAAACGATTGGGCCATCCAAATGCTGTGATTTTATCTCACTTGTTGAAAAATGGTTTGTTAGGCAATAAAGATCATCTTTTGTCTAATAATTTATCCTTCGATTGTACTTCTTGTAAGCTTGGAAAAAGTAAAATCTTACCTTTCCTAGCACATGGCAGTCGTGTTGATAAATGCTTTGAAATTATTCATAGAGATGTATGGGGTGTGACACCAGTAATCTCACATAGAAACTCTAAGTATTTTGTGATGTTTATTGATGATTTTATCCTTTTCACTTGGGTATATTTTCTTCACACAAAGGTCGAGGTACTTAATATCTTTCATATTTTCGTAGCTTACATTGAGACACAGTTTTCTAGTACTATCAAGATTTTACGATCTGATAACGGAGGAGAATACATGTCTCATGACTTCCAAACCTTTTTACAACAGAAAGGCATTATCTCTCAATGGTCATGTCCTTATACCCCTCAACAGAATGGGATACCAGAACGTAAAAATCATCATTTGTTGGATGTAGTTCGGACCATGCTTCTAGAATCTTCCGTTCCACCTAATTTTTGGGTTGAAGCTTTATCTACTGCTACTCATCTGATTAATCAGTTGCCCTCTTCGAGTCTGAATTTTGATTCTCCTTATTATCGTCTTTTTGGAACTTATCCTAAGTATGACATGTTACATACATTCGGGTGTGTTTGTTTTGTTCACCTGCCTCCTCCTGAACGTAATAAACTTACGGATCAGTCTGCTCGGTGTGCATTCATAGGTTATAGCATTAATCAGAAATGTTTTGTGTGCTATATTGGGGTTGCTAATCAGTTTCGTATTTCTCGAAATGTTGTTTTCTTCGAAAACCAATATTACTTTCGGCAGCATGTTGCTTCTTCATCTGATTTGGCACAACTTATTAGCTTTGATGAAATAAATTAATCTATTGAGCGTTCAAGCCAGCTGTTGTCTATCAAAGACGGAGGCCCTCGTCATCATAGCTTCTTCCTGACCCCGACCCTGATCCAGCTCTTGATTTAGTACCTATTCCTATGGCTCCTCGTTGATCGGTCCGCACTATCTGTCCCCCTGATAGGTATGGTTATTCTGCCACTTTATCAGATATATCTGTTCCTACATCTTACTCTCAGGAAGCTACACAAGCATGTTGGTTGAAGGCCATGAAGGAGGAACTGCAGGCTCTTCAGGAGAATCACACCTGGGATATTGTTTAATGCCCAGATGGGGTTAAACCCATTGGCTGTAAATGGGTTTATTCTATTGAGCTACGTTCTGATGGATCACTTGAACGATATAAGGCCTGATTAGTAGCACTTGGTAACTGACAAGAGTATGGCATGGACTATGGAGAGACATTTTCCCCTGTAGCAAAGATGACGACAGTCCGACTTATTTTAGCTCTTGCTGCTTCCAAGGGCTAGACTTTACAGCAGATGGATGTTAAAAATGCATTTCTTCATGGTGATCTTAAGGAGGAGATTTATTTAGTTCCACCCCTGGTTTGTTTTCTACAACTTCTTCTGATGTTTGTAAATTGAAGCGTTCGCTCTATGGTTTGAAATAGGCTCCACGTGCTTGGTTTGATAAGTTTCGTTCAACACTCCTCAGTTTCTCCTTTGTCCAAAGTCAATATGATTCTTCTCTATTTCTATGCAAGACTACTAGTGGAATTGTATTGCTCCTAGTATATGTGGATGATATTGTTATTACTGGCACCGATGCCAGCCTAATTTCTAAGCTTCAAGAGCATCTACAGAATTCATTTCATATGAAGGACTTGGGTCAATTGCAGTATTTCTTAGGACTAGAGGTCTGCTCCCCAGCATGTACTTTCTTATACCAACATAAGTACATTCGAGAATTAATTAATTTGGATGGCCTTCAAGATGGTCGTGCTGTTTATACTCCTTTGGAGGTAAATGTGAAGTACAACAATGACGAAGGTGATTTTCTTTCTGACCCCTAGTTGTACAGACAGCTGGTGGGGAGCCTGAATTGTCTGACTATTACCCTATCTGATATCTCATTTGCTTTCCAACAAGTCAGTCAATTTATGCAGGCTCCTCGACATCTTCACCTGGAAGCTGTTCGTCGTATTGTTCGCTATTTGCAGGGTACGTCTGATCGTGGGCTTTTCTTTCCCATAGACTCTCCTATTCAGCTGCTTGGTTATAGTGATATTGATTGGGCTGGTTGTCCTGATACTCGACGTTAAATCAGTGGTTGGTGCATATTTCTTGGAAATGCCCTTGTTTCTTGGAAAAGTAAGAAGCAAGATCGTGTGTCTAAGTCCTCTACTGAATCTGAATATCGTACTATGTCCTCGGCTTGTTCAGAGATTGTTTGGCTTCGGGACTTCTTGGTGAGCTTGGATTTCCTCAACTCAAGCCTACTTTGCTCCATGCGAAAAATACTAGTGCGATTCAAATTGCTGCTAACCCCGTATTTCATGAGCGTACCAAGCACATTGAGGCCGATTGTCATTCCATTCGAGAAGCATATGATGGTCAAGTCATCAATCTCCCACATATCACCTCTAATGATCAGACTGCTGATATATTCCCCAAGGCTCTCTCTAGACCTCCACATCAATTCCTTGTTGACAAATTGATGCTTCTTGATCGACCAACATCAATTTGAGGGGGGATGTCAATCGAAGAAATATTGAGTATATACCATATTTAGTGTACAAACGTGTAATATATGGTACAAACGTGTAATATATGGTGTAAATAATCTTTCTATAGATAGACTTTTAATTAATATAATTACTAGGGTTAGCCTCTATTTTCGTATGTAATTTTGAACACTATTTTTCTATATAGTGAAACTCATTCAGCCGAAATATTGACAGTACAGAAATGGATAGTAGTATATCTCTTAGTAAAGACGATTCAATCTATACTGTTCAACATTTTCATAGAGGTGGAGTATCATAAGTAACAATTTAGCAGTTAATTATTCACATGTATCTCTATTCTACAGTCCCAGAGAACATCGAGTGGAAAGGTATATTATGAACATAAGCAGGAAAAGAGAACACAAGCATTAAAAACTTTCTGTATATGCTACTATTAGAAAATTTCATTCTTACAGATTGTAGGTGCTGTATAGTTTCTTATAGTAAACTAAATTAAACTAAAATCAAATAAGCAATCTACAACAGTTAGTAACTCTTCTTAGAATGATGATCTCCAAGGGAATGTTTGGTACGGCTGTATTAGATAGGATTGGACAGCATTACTATAGAGTCATTCTTTTAGTTCTTTAGACTGTCCAATATTTCACCCCCATCAAACAAGGTCCAAGTGGAAAATAGAGAGTCCATACATCATTGATTCCCCAAATGCCGCAGTACAAGGTCTTAATGGACGCAGAGAGGAAAGATCATGAGCTTCAAAGCCGCATTTGCTTCATCCACAAGGACCACTTGACTGCCTTGAGAAACATTTCATTCTTTCTCAGCGCAGTGATCAGATTAATATAGGTTATTCGGTTAGGTTCAATTCCATTTTCTCTCATTTCCTTTACCAAAGCTACAGCATCTTCAACCATCCCAGCAATTCCATATGCCATTATTAATGTGCTATAGCTACACAAATCAGGTCCAATTCCAAATTCTTTCAATTCCTTTAGAACATCAGCAACTTCTTCAACCCATCCTTGCTCTCCATGAATGTTAATTGTGATATTGTAAGTGTAACACTTCTATACATTTCCATTTCACCCTCTTTCCCATAGGCATCCAGCATGCAATTGTATGTCTTGAGAGAAACCTAAAAGCCATCAAATTGCATTTTTCTGACAGGAGAAGACATATTCTTTAAGTACTTGCCTTGCCCATATGCAGTTATGATAATGTTATAAGATATAACGTCAACCAATCCCCGTTTCTTAGCCATCCAAAATACTTTCCTTGCCTTCCTGAATAGTCTGGATTTTCCATAAGCTGGGAGCATCACATTGAAGGTAACAGTATTTGGTGCATGATCGGCATAATTTTCTCACTTATTCTTAAAAGACCGGATTTTAAATGGTCTAAGGTCTACCCTGTTAAGACCTAAAGTTCGGCCCAAGTACCCGAACTTCTCGGAGGGACTTTTTATCATATAAGATAAAGGTCAGGCATATATGTCCGGATTAATCATGAAGCCCGGGCATATTTTTTGACCTAATTGGATCATCCCATTCGTGTATCCATAGATCGGAATAGCATCCCGGGCATAACCTATCATTAAGGTCAGGTTCTACCAAACACATTTTTATTTGGCCATATCAAGGGTTTATGATTGGTCCATCCTGCCCTTGTTACACCAAAAGCCCAATGCAATCAGGACTCGAAGCATCCTTCGTTCATGGGCTTCTTCAAAGGGCCACATTCTTGGGTCTCAAGACTAGATGTATTCCATAAGGAAACGTCCTAAAAAAGGGGAGTTCAATCCTTAGGATTGAACTCCTCCTAAAAAGATAAGTTTACACAAAGAGGACTCCTCCTCATAATAAAAGAAGGTTACGGGCTTTTTGAGCCCTATAAATACAACTTCTCTAATCGAATATTCATATACAACATTTTTCTCCAGTTATATATTTCTCTCTCTATTTTTCTTTCTCCAGAGAACTAATTTTCACACCGAATGGGTGAAGGGGAGAATCCTCCTCACCTTTTTTCAGGTCATCTAAGGAGAATCTATTCATCTTTTCCCGTGATCAAGCAACTCCAAATCTTGCCACGTTAAGGTTTGGAATTTTTACAACATCAATTGGCGTCGTCTGTGGGAAAAGATTCGATAAGCCATGGTCAATAGACTACAAAATTGCCCCTCCACATCCACGGGACAACCTCTTCCAGCCCCCTACTATGGCTGAAGGAGATAATCCCCCACCCCTTGAAGATGTTAACGAAGAGCAACATCCAGAAGTTATGCTAGACAACGAACCAGTTAGTAGAGAAGCTTTCAACGAGCTCCTGCAGTAGCTCCTCGAACTCCGCCAAATTCTTCACCAGCAGACTAGTCGTCAAGCAGCACCCAACCTGAACACTCCTGGAACGATTCTCGGGGAAGACCACATGCCAATCAATCTTGTGGATATCAATTCCCCTGGAATCGGGGGGGCCCATCCTATGACTGAAGGCTCCGCCAACCTAACACAACGAGAAATTTTCAGAATTATTCACGAAGGAATAGCAGATGGAATAAAACAGAATACGTAAGGTTGAACCTCTTTCACGATAAGAACCCCTTTCACCCCTGAAATAACGTCAGTCCCTTGCCAGAAAGATTCAAGTATCCTCGAATAAAGGAATACGATGGAACTACAGATCCCAACAACCACCTAAATACATACACCAATGTCATGGACATGCAGAATGCTCCCAACCAAATATTATGCAAGGCCTTTTCGCAAACCTTAACCAATGCTGTCCGAGATTGGGTTTCCACAATACCATCAGGGTCAATCTCTTCCTTCGCCAATCTTACTGAGAAATTCACAGCCTTCTTCGTAAGTAGCAAAAGGATTAAAAAGACAACCGCTTCCCTCATGCAGTTGAGACTAGGGCCCAATGAAACATTACAGGAATTCATGACCCGCTTCAATGCTGAGAGACTTCAGATTCCTGATCTTCACATCTCATCATCAACTTCAACTCTAACACTAGCAATATGAGGTCACGAGTTCAGAATGTCTTTTTCGAAGAATCCTCCTGCCAACGTGACCGAACTCCTCAAAAGAGCAGAAAAATGCATAAATATGGAAGAGACTCTGTTGTCAGTAAGAGCACATGATCAAGTTCATGAATCAACAACAGTACAATCTTCAGAACCCTTCAAGTAAGGGAACAAAAGGTCAAGACAAGACAAAGGGGAGTGGTTATGGGCATCAGAATTCCACCCCGTTGAACGCACCTCGGTCTCACATTCTCATGGAAATCAAAGATCGGGAAGACTTGCACTGGCCGAGACTCATCAAGGGGAAGATCGATGAACGAAATCGCCATAAATACTACAACTTTCACAAAAGCCCATGCCATATTATAGATGAATGCAGAATAATCCAATAGGAAATAGAAGCCCTCATCAATAGAGGCTTCCTAGGGCACTACGTGAAGAAAGAAGATAAGGGCCCTCAAGATCAGGAGAAGAGGGAAGATAAGAATAGAACTGCTAGTATAATAAATTTTATTTTCGGAGAAATAGCATCAGGGGCTGATTCCAATAATGTCAGGAAGAATTATGCTCAGGCTCTAGGAAGTCAAGACATCCGTCGCCCAATCACGACCCCAAATTTTCAGAAAGCATCAGTTTCAGAAACTCTGACATGGCATGAATTTCATACCCCCATGATGACGCGGCCGTGATCAATGCCATGATAGCGAATTTTGATGTGAGAAGAGTATTTGTGACAATGGAAGTGCAGCCAATGTTCTCTCTTTGGAAGATTTTGACAAAATGATGCTTCCAAAAGACCGGCTTCAATAAATCATTACACCATTGACAGGTTTTGGTGGAGGTACAGTAAAACCAGAAGGTCCGATAGATCTACTCGCATCTTTGGGATTGAGAGAAAGGTAAATTACAAAGATGACTCCGTTTCAAATTCTGAAAACTCCAATGTCTTACAACGCCATCCTGGGAAGACCATTCTTGAACAGTTTCAGAGCAATTGTGTCAACATACCACTTGGCAATAAAATTCCCCACTCCCGCAAGCATAGCAACAGTACAAGGCAATCAAGCAATGGCCAGAAGCTATTTTATAAATTTTATCAGGAAAGAGAAGGAAAAACTTATGTCAATTGAACTTCCGATGGAAGAATGTATGTCGCCTGTGGAAGAATTGGAAGAAGTTCTAATTTCTGAGGCAAAGGTTCACAATTGGAAAAGAACTTCCCAAGATTATGAAGGAGGAATTGACACAATGCTTGAGAAGGAATCTTGATATTTTTGCGTGGAGTGCAGAGGACATGCCCGGGATTGACCCTGCACTTGTTGTACACAGGCTTAACGTACAACCAGACAAGAAACCTGTAAAACAGCGAAAAAGGCACTTTGCTACTGAAAGAAGGCAAATAATTAAGGAAGAGGTCGATACACTCTTGAAAGCGGGGTTCATCAAGGAGGTGAAATATCCAGAATGGCTTGCCAACATAGTCTTGGTAAAGAAATCTAACGGAAAATGGCGAGTCTGTATAGATTTCACGGATCTGAACAAAGCATGCCCTAATGACAGTTATCCTCTTCCTTGAATTGACAGATTGGTAGACTCCACATCAGGTTTCGAGCTATATAGCTTCCTTGACGCTTTCTCTGGTTATCATCAGATCAAAATGGCACATGAAGATAAAAAGAAAACCTCCTTCATGGCTGACGAAGGAATATATTGTTACAAGGTCATGCCATTCGAGTTGAAGAATAAAGGGGCTACCTACCAAAGGCTTGTGAACACGATCTTCTCCAAACATTGAGGTTTGAACATCGAAGTTTATGTCGATGACATGGTCGTAAAGAGCTCGAGAAAGAAAGACCACATAGCCGACCTTGAAGACATCTTCTCTACACTCCGACAAAATCAGATGAAGCTAAATCCTGCAAAGAGCTCTTTCGAAGTAAGCTCGGGTAAATTTTTGGGGTTCATGATCACTCAATGGGCCATTGAAGTTAATCTTGATAAAATCATGGCCCTTACGTCTATGGAACCTCCCAAAACCATCCGGGAAGTACAAAAACTTACAGGTAGAGTGGCGGAATTGGGCCACTTCATGTCAAGGGTAGCAGATAAATGTTTTCCCTTCTTCAAGTTTCTCAGAGGAAACAAGGAGTTCAAATGGGATGAAGAATGCGAAATCTCTTTCAAGAAACTCAAGGAATACTTGGGAACGCCCCCAATACTGGTAAAACTGATTCCGAGAGACAATCTTCTTTTATATCTAGCAGTTTCATATCATGCAGTAAGCGCCGTTTTAGTCAAGGAGGAAGGGAAGATCCAAAAACCAGTCTACTATGTCAGGAAGATGATGTTAGAATGCAGAAACTCGATAAATGCTGGAAAACCAACTTGCCTTACACTAGTCACAATAGCAAGAAATTGAGACCTTACTTCCAAGCCCATGCCATAACAGTCCTTACAAACCAACCTCTGAAACAGATCTTGCAAAAGCTAGACGTCTCTGGTCCTCTACTCAAGTGGTCAATCGAACTTGGGAAATATGATATTGAATTTAAACCTCGACCTTCTATAAAGGCACAGGTCTTGGCAAACTTAATCGTCGAACTCGCTCCAAGACCTCGGGGGCCTATAGGTCATTCCAGGAAAGAGGACACATGGACCTTGCAAGTTGATGGAGCATTGAATGCCACGGGCTTGGGGGCCAGAATCATACTAAGGAAGGATGATGGCACGATGGAGATTCATTGCGCAGTTAGATTTGATTTCCCGACAACCGACAACGATGCAAAATATGAGGTTGTAATCGTCGAGCTTCAGACCGCTCAACATCTTGGGGTTGAGCACGTCAAGGTTATAAGTGATTCACAATTGGTGGTGGAGCAGATGAATGATACTTTTGAAGTAAAAGATGAAAAGATGTCATCTTACAGAATGGTGGTTCTGGACTTGTATCAAATCTTGCAGCATAGATAAAATACCAAGGTCCGCCAACCACAAAGTTGATCCCTATCAAGACTGACTTTTTCAAACTTGGATAACTTGGAAAGGACTGTGTTTGTGCGAACACTTCATGAGCCCAGCATCACACAACAACCCGATGTTATGGATATTTCAGAACATGAACTTAGTTGGATGGATCCAATCATTGAATACTTGACATTGGGAAAATTTCCAGATGATAAAGCAAAAGTCAGAAGGATCGAATCAAGAGCTCCAAGGTACACCATCATGCAAAACACTTTATTTCGTCGAAACTTCACGCTTCCCTACCTCCGATGTCTGACCCTGAGAGAAGCAACCCTTGTCATGGCCGAGGTTCACGAAGGAATTTGTGGAGGACACCAAGGAGCAAGAGCTCTAGTAACGAAGTTGGTAAGATATGGTTATTACTGGCCAACCATGAGGAAAGATACGCTCAAATATGTGAAAACTTGTGATAAATGCAAAAGGTTTGCAGCTCGATTACATCAACCAGCGAAAAAGCTCTCTTCGATTATGTGCCCATACCCGTTTACACAGTAGGGAATTGACATACTTGGGCCATTTCCAGAAGCTCATGGTCAAGTTAAATTTTTAGCAGTGGCCGTGGAATACTTTACAAAATGGGTAGAGGCAGAGCCTCTTGCTGTAATCTCAGAGCAAAAATTGGAATCATTTGTTTGAAAGTCAATCATCTGTCGTTTTGGACTTCCAAAGACATTAATCACTGACAATGGGCGACAGTTCGAATGCCTTCAAGTAATTCTGTAAGAATTTCGAGATTGAGCACAAGTTAACTTCAGTTTCACACCCGTAAAGTAATGGATTGGCTGAGGTGACAAACAAGCTTATTTTACAAGATCTTAGAACTCGCTTCGACAATACCAAGGGTGTTTGGACCGATCTCCTTCCAGAAATCCTTTAGACGAATCGATCAACATTCAAGATGGCAACCGGGGTAACTCCTTTCATGCTAGCCTTTTGAATGGAAGCCGCTATTCCAGTAGAAGTGACGGTCTCCAGTTTTCGCACAATGACTACAAAATCACCCGATCATTTTTGGGGGGAAAAGAGAAAGTGTAGATCTTTTGGAAGAAGTCAGGGAAAGTGTCTCCATAAGAATAGCTTCTTATCAACAAGCCATGTCCAAGAAATTTAACATCCGGGTCAAAAAGGGAGTTTTCAGAATGGAAGATTTTGTCTTGCGTCGAAGTGAAGCTGCCGGTCACCAACCTGGGAACCTCGGACCTATTTGGGAAGGACCATGCGAAGTCATTCGAAAATTCGGGAAGGGCTCGTACAGTTTAAAAACCATGAACTCCAAGCCCCTTCCTTGACCATGGAACGCCGAAAATTTGAAGCCCTACTACGAGTAGGCACCATTCTTCCACAAGTTCTTCATGTCGGTCATTGAGTCGTCTAGATTATAGAAGAGTTGGATCTGCAAACCCATTGCTTTAATTTCACTTACGGACTTGCACATCCATATTTGTAACAGTTAGGTCGGGCCTGCACGCCCATTCTATTTATTTCTAAGTCAGGGACGGGTACTCTTTTTCTTTATCCAAATATTTTTCCCAAAAGGGGTTTTTCTGGGTAAGGTTTTAACGAGACCCACAATTCAGTCACCCTTCAATAAAAGTGTTTATTCCCGAAGAATGAGCACTGGAATAATTTACAATGTTTCATGGCAAGACATTACAAATTATTTTTTATGAATCCATAAAGTCAAGAGTTTAACCTCTTCTTTGTGTAAAATTACTTAAAAGGTCAGCCTTGCTCGATCTTAAATCAATCCACTAAGAGTTTGGCCCTCTTCTTTCTACAAAGGTCTGGCTTCCTTGACCTTACAAATTATTTCCTACAAATAATTCCAATACAAGAAGTTTATAGGGTCGGCCTATATGCCCGACCTTACAAACAAACTCCTAAAAACAAAAGGCTTGACCCCCTTTCTTATGAGAAGCTCAAGAGGTCAAGCAGAATGCTCAACCATATTTCCTTCAAGACATGAAGATGGAGACTTGGCCCTTTCATACATAAACTATGACAAGATCAATTTTCTAAGTAAATCACACAAGTAAAAAGCACGCACTTTGTAAAAATATGCAAATTCATTCATAGTCAAAAATTTTACAAGAAGTCCTCGAGGCATACCCCAGGTATTTACTACAATGTTTAGAAAAATACACCAAGGAAAAAGAACGGGAATCACTGATGGGAGTCGTGGTCGCTAGCACCCCCGGCCTCTTCATCAGAAGCAGCTTCTACTTCATCCTCTTCCGGGAATGGGGTCAAATCGAGACCTTCTGCCCTAAGGGGAAACTGGGACAGAGGGCTCGTGTCAAGATCAAGAGCATGAATTCGGATCCATGCTCGAGCCTACCTCATCCCTTGGGCATAGGACTCCAGTGCATAGTTTCCCAATGCTAGATCGTACTCTTCTGGTTTTTTAAAGGCCTCGATCACTAATAAGTGTATTTTATACACTTATCAGTACGTCTAAATTAGAATAAATTATTATCGTTTTAGAATATATATTATGTAATTTATGCTTATTTGTTTACTTTTTAGAAAATATCCCAAAAGGCGAAGAATGAAGCAAATAATGGGAAAAATGCACATTTGGATGCTAATTGAAGCTAAAATGAGCAATTGATAAGTTTGTGACATCAACCGAAAAGATGCAACGTTCCAAAGTAAAGGAATAAGAAGTTAGAGGATCCCATTGAAATAATTGAGAGTTGAAACGAGCAAATTGAGAAGATTCCAAAGTATGGGGACCATATTGTTGCAATTGGAAGTTGAAGGACTAAAGAGCAAATTAAACATGAGGGACAAACTTGCAAATATCTAATGATTGATTTGGATAACAAGAAGATACTTTGAGGATTTTTAGGAGTCAATTGGATGCAAGTAGAAGTCAAAAAGGATTGGAATATAATAAAAATATTACCATAAAATTGATTCCAATCCTAGAAGATTCTGGATAGAATTCTAGTCGGAATTTAAGACCTCATTTTGGGGCAGTAAACATTCGAATTAGGAAACTTCTATATCAAAAATAATTATATCCCTTTGAGTTATATTTCTAACGCACTTTGAATCACCTCAATCGGATAAGGGAATAGAAAGATATGGTCAAAATACCAAATGCTGGACAGATACAAGAAAAGACTCGCGCGCGGGTTTGACGAATTTCTTTCCTTCTTCAACTAGGTCTCTTCACCAACTATAAATACAACCTCTTGGCACGAAATCGGAACTTTTACCTCACCTAAGAACATGCCTAAATTCAGATTTTATCATTCAATTCTTGAGAGATCGAAGCATAGCAAAGGTGCGTGAATTGAAGATAATTGAAGAATTGAGACTTGGTGCATGCTTTCCTTTCTTCTTGTTGCTTTCAATGAACTTTTTTTTTTATCTTTAATCATGATGTGTAACTAAATTCTATGTTGGGATGAACGATGTAGCCTAGTCATATTATTTTAATTCCAAGTTCCTTTGTTTTAGTAATTCGTTGCATGTATTGATTTATTATCGTTCTTAATGTGTGAATGAATTGACTACTTATTCATGATTTATTGAGTTATTTCCATAATCTGAGAGGTTAGTTAATAACTTAGAATGTGGTAATAAATTCGGTAATTGAACAAGAGATGGATATATACTTTTGTTATTACTGCGTTCGTGTGTGAATTCTTGTGTGTTATGCATCTAGTTAAGGAATATTCGGATCCTCTGTAGAGATACACGGTTGACTTATTTTGGGAGAATTGATTTAAACTCAAGAGAGAAATTTCAATTTAAATTAGTGAATTCGACCGAATGCATATTTAGAAAATAAAACTGGAATTGGAGTTAATATAATTGGCTAGATGAAATCGGGATTTCCAACTACATTACAATCGTTTTTAAAAAAAAAAAAAAACAAATTCTGCATTTTTTTATTTCTTTAGTTTTTCATAGTTTTAATTTAAAAACCTCAAATTTTTTTCGTCCGTTCAAATAGGGTTTAGAACTAAAGCATTTCGATACTTAATAGCAGTCTTTGAGGGAACGATAATCTGGACTCATTGGTCCACTCATTACTCTTCACGATCCCATATACTTGCGGGGAATATCTCGCATTGCTAGATATCGGTGAACAATTGCCTCGCCCTTAGCAGTAGCAATTTCTTCACGAGTACGGCGAGGATCATTGGCAAGGTTAAAATTCTCCGCCCGCGCAAGGTCACGATCCTGGGTCATCAAGGCCAAATCATACTCAACCCGGGCAAGTTTTTCCTCAGTATTATTGGCCTGGGGTGGCCTCGTACTGCACAGAGTGTAAGAGCTAACACGACGTTTCCCCTTGTTTGACGTCTTGAGTAATGAGACCCTAGTAAATGCTGATCAACTATAGGTCGAGACAAAAACTTGCAGTTATTTTGATATTGAGTTGTATAGCCACTAGAATTATCAAGGACAAAGGTTTGAAATTACCTTAACGGCCGCGTTCAGAAAATGGTTGGCTCCTTGTTAGAGTGAAACCTCCTCGAAATATTTTTCTATGAGGCGGGGCGATAACTTTCTTCCAGCTTCTTTCTCAAGTCGGCCAGGGTAGGGGCCTCAGAAGCAACCTCGGGAGCAGGAGAGGAGCGCGCGCTTTCCTCCCTAGGTGGGGGGCGGTGAATGCCTTGGCTATCTTCCCTTCGAAGGGGAACATCAGCGTTCCTCCTCGAGGTTCCTCCAAGCCAGATTGATCTTGGCGTGGCCTCTTTTGGGGATGTTGTCGGACAATCCCGTCCTCCTTTCTCTTCTCAGCTGCAGCCCGAGCCCTCTCCTCGTCCGCTTTCCTTAGTTTGTCTCCATCAAACGTCTTTCCTACAAAAGACAAAAAAAAATGGAAATAGAAAGGACGAAATCAGGAAAGACAAAGGATTTAGTAGAAGGCCAAATTCAATATTACTTAATTTACAGGGTCGGGGCCTATCGAGCTCCAAATCGAGGCCACCTGACCCAAAATCTCGTTGGTAGTCAAATCAGAAGCCTCCTTGGCCAAAAGTCCAAAATCACAAATCCTTGTTGCATTGGCCAGAAGGTCGGCCATTTCCTTTTCCCCTACATTTCCCATCCTATTAAAATTATCTACCTTCGGTCTCCTAAAGGTCGACCAAAATATATTCTCACCTTCCCGGGGCTTAATATAGAAAAATCTTTCCTTCCAGTATTTCAAGGAGGAAGGAACCCAGGACAACTCAAACCGTCCCTTCCCACATAAATAAACAAAAAATTACACCGGGGTAAATCTAAGAGGCATTTACACAGATTTACGGTTGGCTTGATCCCTAGACTCCTACACAAAACAAAAAAATAAACTAAGCTTCCACCCACTTGGAGCGAGTTATCCCGAAAGAATGCTCACAGTAAAGAAGAAGTCTATAAAGAAATGGTGGAGAGGGAACCTAAGCTTGGCCACAAATGCTTCGTGAAACACTACCATCTTCCCTTCCCGGCAGTGATATGACACATCGTCACTCTCAGGAACCCGGGCTATATACTTATTAGAGAGACCAAATTTCCTCATATCTGCCTCAACCATGTGCTCTTTCATTCTATTGTTGAATATTGGGTACTCTAGGTCGGCACCCCTGGTCTATCGTTCAAGTCAAGATTATCCTTTTCTCCCTCTTCGCTACTCGACTCATCACCCCTAGAAGGTGGCAGTGGTTGGTAAAAACCTAATGGCTCGACCTCTAGAGTCTCGTCCATGTTTTCCACTTCCCTAAGGTCACCTATGGTCACCAACCTTACCATTTTTCCTAGGAATAAATTATGAAAATAATAAGGTCGGGCAAGGTCAAGCTTACCTAAAGGTATAATTCAGTGGAGGTAACAGATCGTATTAGTCGCTCGAGGAGTTCTCTGGTTTCTCAAAAATTCACAAATTAAAAAGAATGAGAGAATAGGGACTACCTGTTTATAGGCAAAGTTGGTGGGAAAAGGCAAAAAATCTCCACCCTTATCCTAGTCATGTGTCAATCATCAAATCAGAGATTGTTCATTATCTCGCATTTAATAAATAAAATATTAGCTATCCAAAACAGGTGACAATTGTCAAATTTAAATGCTCCAAGATATCCAAGACCGGATCTCAGATGCACGAGGGCCAAAGATCGGCATAGTTTTCCCACTTATTCTTAAAAGACCGAATTTTAAATGGTCTAAGGTCGGCCCAAGTATCCGAACTTCTCGGAGGGATTTTTTATCATATAAGATAAAAGTCGGGCATGTATGCCTAGATTAATCATGAAGCTCGGGCATATTTTCTAACCTAATTGGATCATCCCATTCGCGTATCCATAGATTGGAATAGCATCCCGGGCATAACCTATCATTAAGATCGGGTCCTACAAATTACATTTTTATCTGGCCATATCAAGGGTTTATTGGTCGGTCCATCCCGACCTTGTTACACCAAAAGCTCAATGCAAACAGGACTCAAAGCGTCCTTTGTTTATGGGCTTCTTCAATGGGCCACATTCTTGGGTCCAAAGACTAGATGTATTCCATAAGAAAACATCCTAAAAAGGAGGAGTTCAATCCTTATAGTTTACACAAAGAGGACTCTTCCTCATAATAGAAGAAGATTACGGGCTTTTTGAGGCCTATAAATACAACTCCTCTAATCGAATATTCATATACAACATTTTTTTAGTTATTTATTTCTCTCTATTTTTCTTTCTCCAGAAAACTAATTCTCACAACACAAGGGCGGCGGGGAGAATCCTCCTCGCCTTTTTTGCAGGTCATCCAAGTTGAATCTATTCATCTTTTCCAATGATCAAGCAATTCCAGATCTTGTCACGTCAATATTAGGAATTTTTACAACATCAATGCAAATCCACGCTGAAGCATCTCATCAAAAAGCATTGAAAGTTCATCCACTGGCAAAGCATGAGCACAACAATTGATCACACAATTATTCATTTCTTGATCCCAAATTACTCCATCTTTCAAAATTCTACAGTAAAGATTTGCTAATTTATCGTGCATGCAACACCTTTGATAAATGCGGAGCATATCATGCAAGAATCGAGCAAGATGTTCGACTTATGAGAACATGGTCATACAGGGAGCCTTTCAAAATCAAAGGCACTTATCAGTGTACGAAAGGGTTTTACGAAAAATGCACCGTATATACTTACATAACCCAAAGGCAACCAAATAGAATGGAGTCTCAATGATTTGACATCAAACCTTTCCATGGACTCCTATGAGCTGTTATCTAGAGACATTGATGTTGGGCTTAATCTTTTTAAGCCCATAACTTAATAACTTAGGCCCTGTTCGTTTAGATTTAATTTTCCAAATTAATTGGCTAAAAGACAAAAAAGATAACAAATTTAATTTACATAATTTTTCAAATCACTTTTTAACCATCCATATTTTCTCTCTCCAATTACACAATTTCCCAAACCAATTTTTAACCCCACATCTTACCTAGAAAACACAAATAAATCCAACACAAAATTTAATTTGGCACGCCATCCAACCGAACATAGCCTTAATTATGTGGTCCAGCCCATTTTTATGACATGGTCACTTGGGTCTTACATTAATTATGGATTGAAAGCTTGAGGACCAAGTGGTGCACTATTAATTATGATAAAGCTAACCTAATCAATTTGCAATAGTGGCTGGAAGACAATATTCACACAAACAGAGGCTTGGACATGTGAACGCAGAAGCTGCTAGAAGCTTTGCCTTGCATTTCCTGGTGGAAATATTACATGCGCAAAGACATTTTGGAGAAGAAAAAGGTGCATTTTTCTAGTATTAATTTTAGAGAAAGAAGTGCTGAAAATTTGATGAGTTCTTCTTCTTCAAGTTTGGGTTTCTCTAAGTTTTATGTTAGAATGTTTTAGGTGCATCTTAATCTCCATTCGTTGCTGTTGGGTTCCATCTATTATTGTTTTAGATGATGTATATTGTGGTTGCCAAGATTGTATCTTGAAAGTGTGTATTGGGTTACCTCTACATTTAGGGCAAAAATTTAGGGAAAAAATATTGTATTCCTATTATTTGGTAATAGTAAAATTGTCGATTTGCCCCGTCAATTTTTCATTCTCATTGGAGGATTTTACGACGTTAAATAAATATTGGTGTTATCGCATTGATATTTATAGTTCGATATTTTATTGTTTGGATTGACTTGTTTGAGTTGTTGATTTCCTATTTTAATCACACGGAGTTTGGAAAAATATTTTTAGCATTGCTACTTGTGTTGACAATTCTAGTAGTGTGATTTCCCAATAGTGGTATCAGAGCTTAGGTTGGATTTTGTGGATTAAAATGGAGGATTCGGTTGGTTGTGCTATGATTAGACTCACTAATTATAATTGGGTGACTTGGAAACCTAGGATGGAGGATAACCTTTATTGTAAGGATGTACATGACCCTATTGAGGGTGACACAACTAAACCAAATGATATGTCAAAAAAAGAGTGGACTAAACAGAATAGAAAGACTATCGGAACTCGAAGACAATGGGTGGATAACAGTGTGTTTCATCATGTTGCACAAGAGACTGACGCACAGAAGTTGTGGTTGAAATTGGAGTCTATATTTGAGAAGAAGACTGCATCTAGAAAGTCTTTTCTGATTAGAGACTTGGTCAACATGAAATACAGAGAAGGAATGGGTGTGACAGAGCACTTGAACAATTTTCAGAATTGTAAAGTAGTTGTCTATTATGGGTATGAAACTAGAAGATGAATTGGAGACTTTGTTGCTTTCGAGTTCTTTACCAGATAGTTGGAGACCTTTGTTGTGACTATCAGTAATTCTGCTCCCAATGGTGTTTTAACTATGGAGTCTGTGAAACACAGTATGCAGAATGAGGAATCAAGAAGAAAGTCCTCGGGTGTACATGCAGGGTCAAATCATGCACATGCTCATGCTCTTGTTGTAGAGGACATGAAGAAAAATCAGAATAGATGGCAGAAAGGTTCAGCAAGTCAAGAGTTCGGACAAAATCAATAGACAAAAATTCAGCTTGTTATCATTGTGGTAATGTGGGCTACATCAAAAGAAATTGTTGGATTTGGTTGAGAGAGCAAAGGGAAGGTAGTAATCAGAAGAAGGAAGATGAAAAGAACACTACAACTGTTGTGTCCATCAATGATGAAGTACTTTCGTATGTAGATGGTCATTGCCTACACGTGGGTGATCCCAGTACTAAGTGGATTGTTGATAGTGGTGCTTCCTACCATGTTTGTTTGAATATGGACTTGTTTGCAAATTACACAGCTGGTGATTTTTGTATTTCAAAGATGAGAAATACTAGTCAATCTAAAATTATTGGGATTGGTGATATTTACTTGTAAACAGAACTTGGTTACTCTTTGATACTGAATGATGTGAGATATATTGTTTATATGCGCCTCAATATAATTTCAGTTATGGCTCTTGACAGACAGGGTTATTATAACAAATTCGATGATTTTGAATTGGAAATTTTCAAATGGCACTTTGATTGTTGCCAAAGGAAAAGCTTGTTGCACTCTTTACAAGACTTATGCAAAATCTTGTAAAAATGAGGTGAATAAAAATGAGGTGAATAAAAATGAGGTGAATGTAGTTGAAGATACTTCTTGATGGCGTACAGGACCAGGCCCTCGCATTTACGGACCGTTGGGATCCCCAAACGTGAGGTGTTGGGCTTCACAACTTTAAATGGCCATAACTTTGTCATACGGTGTCCATTTTGGGCCCATAAGTACTTTTCGGAATTGTCTCGACGAGCCCTACAAGACTCATTGCTATGCTATGATGACTATGAATTTTAGCCGTTTGAAGTCGTTTACTAAGTGAAAAACTACGTTTTGTCCTATTTTTATCACTATTTTGTTCGTTTTACTTGTTTTTGGCGAGTCCAGCCCATTGTTGGATAAAGCCCGTTAGGTTTTCTCTATTTAAACGTTTCCTTCATTGTTCTAGGTTTCTTGGTTGAATTCAAATAAAATTTTGGGATTTTTATGAATTGCAATCCTTTTCTTGAGAAATTGGCGATTGTTTGAATCGTGAAAATTATCGTAGGCGAGCCTACATCACTTCTCCTGATTTATAGCACAAGAGGCTTGGTCACATGAGTGAAAAAGGTTTACAGGTTCTGTCTAAGAAGACATCTATTCCCTTAGCCAAAGGTATGTCTTTAAACCAAATTGATCATTATTTATATGGTAAACAACATAGAGTTTCATTTACTAGTTCATTTAAAAGAAAATATGATATTTTAGAACATGTGCATTCTGATGTGTGTTCTCCTAGTGATGTAGCTTCTTTGGATGGAAATAAGTATCTCCTTACATTTTTTTATGATGCTTCTAGGAAGCTTTGACTTTATATGTTGAAATCTAAAGATCAGGGATTTCAGAGTTTTCAACAATTTCATGCCATGGTAAAATGAGAAACAGGGAAGCCCTTGAAATGTTCAGAACACATAATGGTGGGGAATACACTTCACATGAATTCAGGGATTATTGCTCAAAATTTGGGATTCGACATGAGTTTATAGAAGCAGGTACTCCTCAACATAATGGTGTGGTAGAAATAATTAACCTTACTATTCTTGATAGAGTCGGATGCATGTTGAAGTCAGCTAAGCTGTCCAAATTTTTTTGGGGTGAAGCAATTCAGAATGCTTGCTATTTGATCAATAGATCTCCATCTGTTTCTTTGGACTTTGATATTCCAGAAAGAGTTTGGACAGGAAAAGATGTTTGCTACTCTCATCTAAAGGTGTTTGGGTGCTTTTGTGCACTTGCCTAAGGAACAGAGATTGAAGCTTGATGATAGAGCTACTCCTTGTATATTTCTCAGTTATGGTGATAAACAGTTTGGGAACAAATTTTAGGATCCAGAGAAAAAGAAGATTGTGAGAAGTAGAGACGTTCTCTCATGAAGACCAAACTATTGAAGATTTGGATAAATTAGAGCAGCCTAGAGTGACTGCAGTTGTTCCTGATCTCGCATATACTAATACTTCAACATCATATCCTATTGTTGAAGAGAATTTAGCTCATGCTGATGAGAATGTTGATGACATTGCTAATGATAATATACTATCTAATGAGAATGCTAATGAGGGGGAGCAGATACCTGACACAGAAGAAGATGAAGAAGAACATGTCAGAAGGTATACTAGAGATCACATGCCATCTACTAGGTATCCTACTTCTGACTATAATTTTCTTACTACTAATGGTGAGCCATAATTTTTTTGAGGCACATGCTGATAGGGATAAAGTTTAGTAGATGTAAGCAATGACAGAAGATATAAATTCTTTGAGGAAGAATGATACTTATGACTTGGTGAATCTTTCTAAGGGCAGAAAAGCATTGAGAAATAAATCAGTTCATAAAATCAACCGAGATGGAAAATGGTGATTTTATAAAGTACAAGGTTTGTTTGGTTGTTAAATGCTTTGGGCAGAAATACGGTGTTGATTTTGATGAGATTTTCTCTCCTGTTGTGAAAATGACATCCATCGGAGTTGTTTTGGGGTTGGTATTCAGTCTAGACCTAGAAATGGAGCAACTTGATGTGAATCCTACATGGGTACTTGGAGGAAGAGATATATATGTTTCAACTAGAAGGTTTTGAACAAAAGGGAAAGAACACCTTGTATGCAAATTGAAGGAGAGTTTGTATGGGCTCAAGCAAGCACCAAGACAGTAGTATAAAAAGTTTGATGCTTTTATGGCAAGTCAAGAATACATAAGGACGACCGCAGATTCTTGTGTTTATATCAGAATTTTTCTAGGTAACAAGTTTATTATATTACTGTTTTATGTTGATGATATGCTGATAGTTGGCTAAGATGTGGGGTTGATCAAGAAATTGAAGGAAGCCTTATATAAGTCATTTGATATGAAAGATTTGGGTTCGGCTAAGCAAAAATTGGGCATGGAGATAGTTTGAGACAAAATCTAAGAGGTTGTGGTTATCACAAGAAAAATATATTGAACTGGTATTTGAGATGTTCAGTATAAAAGGAGCTAAATCAGTTACCTCACCTCTTGGGGGTCATCTCAAACTTACCAAAAGATCTTGTCCTTCATTAAGTGAAGAGAAGAAGAAGAAGAAGAAGAAGATGGAAGTAGTACCCTATTCTTCAACGGTTGGTAGTTTGATGTATGCTATGGTATGTACTCGTCCAGATATTGCACATGCAGTTGGTGTGGTAAGCAGATTTCTGTATAATCCAGGAAAAGATCATTGGGAAGCAGTAAAAAGGATCATGCGGTATCTCAGGGGAACTTCTAATTTGTGTTTAGGTTTCGGAGGAGCTCAGCCAGTTTTGACAGTGTATACAGAAGCAGATATGGCAGGAGATCTTGACAACAAAAAGTCTACCTCTGAGTACTTATTTACTTTTACAGAGGGAGCTATTTCTTGGCAGTCAAGATTGCAAAAATATGTGGCTTTATCTACAACCGAGGCTGAGTACATTGCAGTTACCGAAGAAGGTAAAGAGATGGTATGGATGAAATTTTTTCTTGAGGAGCTCAATGTGAAGCAAGGTGAGTATGTCATTTATTATGATAGTAAGAGTGCTCTTGAGTTGAGTAAGAATTCTCCCTTCTATTTAGTTTCTAAACACAATGATGTGAGGTATCATTGGATACGTGGAGCACTTGATGAGAAATTAATGCAGTTGGAAAAGATCCACACTGATAAGAATATTGTTGATATGTTGACTAAAGTTATTACTAAGCAGAAGCTTGAGTTTTGTGCCAAGCAGGCCGGAATGGATTCCAAGTGATTGGAAACTTGGGGTGACCTCCCATATGGGCTGGAGGGGGAGAATGTTGGGCTAAATCTTTTTAAGCCCATAACTTAATAACTTAATTATGTGGTCCAGCCCATTTTTATTAGACATGGTCACTTGGGTCTTATATTAATTATGGATTGAAAGCTTGAAGACCAAGTGGTGCAATATTAATTATGTTAAAGCTAACCTAATCAATTTGCAATAGAGGCTAGGACTTGTGAACGTAGAAGCTACTAGAAGCTTTGCCTTCTATTTTCAGGTGGAAATAATACATGCACATAAAGACATTTTAGAGGAAAAAAAAGGTGCATTTTTCCAGTATTATTTTTGGAGAAGGTAGTGTTGAATATTTGATGAGTTCTTTTTCCTCAAGTTTGGGTTCCTCTAAGTTTTATGTTAGAATGTTTTAAGTGCATCTTAATCTCCATTTTTTGTTGTTGGATTCCATTTATTATTGTATTAGATTATGTATATTGTGGTTGCCAAGATTGTATCTTGAAGATGTGTATTGGGTTACCTCTATATTTAGGGCAAAAATCGAGGAAAGAAATATTGTATTCCTATTATTATTTGTTAATAGTGGAATGTCAATTTCCCCCATCGATTTTCCCTTCTCATTGGAGGGTTTTACGACGTTAAATAAATATTGATGTTATCGCAATGATCTTTATAGTTCAATATTTTATTGTTTGGATTGACTTGTTTGAAGTGTTAATTTCCTATTTTAATCACACGAAGTTTGGGAAAATATTTTTAGCATTGCTACTTGTATTGAAAATTCTAGTAGTCCTATTTCCCAACAACTAAGAGTTTCACAGAGGCCATGGAGTACAATGACCTCTACGAAATTTGGTGGGTAATTGAGTTATTTTTGCATTAATTTATTGAGTGATTGATTACCTATACAGGAAATGAAATCAAATTTCTTAGCAGATGTAGAATATTTAGGGCATACTCGAAGTAAAATGCAGAGAGGATAACAGAGGATGCAAGAAGTGGCGGAGAAGTCATAAAAATTCGAATGTTCGACGTAGTATTCTTGCTTTCAAATGTGTCTCTGATTCTGAAATATCTTTCTCATGTGCAAATTTTCATTTCTTGAGGAGCATAATATCTCTATATTTATTCCATTTGGTAAAGATAACAAATTGGTTTATAAACCAGTTTATAAACTACATAATTTCTCATATCACTTTTTCACCACACACATTTTCACTTTCCAATTTTCAATCACTATTTTTTGCCTCAAAATGATAAATAAATTAGTTTATAAATCAAATAGTGTTACCAAACAAAGCTTGGCGATCAAATTTGGTTTGTAATTTTAGTTATGCTATTCGTACATATAGTTGTACAGATAGCCTAATAAGGACAAAATAGCAAATAGTATCTGGACAGTTTTATCATTCTTTTGTTTATTTTGCAATGTAAATCATTTTATTTATTTGATTGATCTGTTTCTTAGATTCTGGATTTTAGATTCTAATCAATCTAATCTTTCAAGGAGACTTTTTATATCTTCTGGATATATTCTAATATTTTTAATAAAATGAATTATTTCTTCTAATCTTTTTCAAATAATTTCAATTTCTCTTTCAATAGATAATCAAGCATGGTAAAATAATGAATTTACTAGTTTTATCTTGTTCTATTTTGAATCTTATTATATAAACTCATTTTATAATCTGCTATATTAGAATAATCTACCATATATTGATCATAGTTTTCTAAAAGTATATAATATTCTTCAGATAATTCATTTATATTTTTTTAATTGAGATATAATTGAGTTCATTTTTATTAATATTTTATTTAACAAATTATCTAATACTTTAATAGTGTATCCTGGCATGGTACCAGCTTTATCTTATATTTTTTCTACTATATAAGTCCATTTTATGATCTAGTAATTTATAATAATCTGTAAATGTTGATGCGTGTTGTAATGCACCAAAATTTAATAAATTCCTTACTTACCGAATATCAGTTTAAAATGTAGTAGAGTGAGTAAGAGTCGAACCTACAAGGAACAGTGAACCTAATTAGTTACCCGATCAATTAGAATAAAATGGAGGGTTTTGTTGTTGAGTTTTGCTTAAATGAAAACTGTGTATAAAAATAACAAGTAAAAGTGTTTAATGAATATATACAAGAGACAATCTTGTTCTCGAGTTCGGTTATGCTATCAATTGTTGTTATGCTCTTTCCATGCAACGCGTTTCTATCCCTTATTCA
The DNA here is from genome assembly GCA_963555705.1 of Ligustrum vulgare. NCBI lineage: Eukaryota > Viridiplantae > Streptophyta > Magnoliopsida > Lamiales > Oleaceae > Ligustrum > Ligustrum vulgare. The sequence goes on from OY743185.1 coordinate 11,990,831, forward strand.
CATTATCAACCACTAATAACCAACAAATTAAACATTGATTATCACAATTCTTTCTTATGTAAATTGAATCAAAATAAGCTCATTGATCCAATTCTAGCCAACGGATAATCCTAAACAAGCTCTTAGGATTTAATGCAAGGCATGTATGAAAAACGAGAAGAATTAGATTGAATTGGATTGTTAATTTCACAAGCTCGAATTTATCAATCCAAGTTGAATCATTACTAAATCTACACGAGACTTATTTGCTACTATGGGTTAAGATCTAAATGCACTTACGAATCAAAGATCTAACACAACACATACATGAATTTAAAGATCAACAATTCAATTGGACAAATTAAAACTATTAATCAAATAAACTCAATTAATCTTTCAAAACATGATAATCCAACAATTTAAAGGAAGGGAATAGATTCAACGTTAATTATTTGTAGGAAAAGAGAAATAAAAATAACTAAATCGAAACAACTCCCCCCTTGAACAAGACATGAGAATTTAGGCCAGCATGATCATGGTGAAGTCTTCAAATTGATGCATGATTTCACCTTGTTGTTGATGCTCTTGTGCTTGAAAATCTCTCAAGAATACTCTATGTTTTGCCATAATTTTCCAACCTACTTTCTGTGGTGATTTTCTCCTTTTTATATCCCTAAAAACATGCCCTAGGGATCCATTCATAGTTTCCAAAGATAGACCTTGAATCAGATTAGGAAAATATTTCACGCATGAGTTACAACCGTAAGTGTAGTGGTTACGGCCGTAATTGTCTTACTGGATTTTTTTCTCTGAGACCATGACTTACTGCTATGACTGAACTTCTTACGGCCATAAATGGTTCCCTGTTTTGCTCATCAATTCTTGATTTTTTGCACGTTTTAGTACTTTTTCACTTCTTTCTTCCTTTGTGGTCCTATGCAACACAATACACAAAAGTGCGGTAAATGATACTTTAATGAATTGAAGAAGCAGCAAAGCACAACAGTAAGTGAATCAAAATGTGCTTTAAAAACACCAATCAAATCCCCCCACACTTAAATCATTGTTCGCCCTCGAACAATTGTGAAGACACGGACTGAACCAAACAGATACACCCATAATTTGGAGAGTCTAGATCACAGCCCACTTTTCTTTAGTATGAGAATTAAATAGCATAACCGGGTTGTGTTTGTGTGTGCATGAGATGCGTCTTCCAATACTTTCTGAACACAAATGAAAATCAATGCCCCCCCCCGACCCAATTCATCACCAATGCATCTTGTGTCCTCCCATCTCTCGTGAGTTCTCTCTTAGCATATATCAATGAATCACTATATGGGCTTTAGATTCGTCTAACTCTAGTAAAAGCCACCAGATCAGGGCGAGTTGTTCATGGTGAGAATCTTGTCAACACAAGTCACTTAACAACAAATCAAAAACACAGAACATAGACCAAGCAATTCAAACCACCCATAAGTACATGTAATAGGAGTTAACACCCTCACCAGATGTTTTCTCTCTTCGTATAGAAGTGTGTATAAGGGTAAAAATTTTGCTCAACTCACTGCATGGATTATTCATTACCACAGACTACTTAAATGTCATAACCGGAGCCAAAAATAACACAAATGCAAAGTAAAGCTCTTTACTTGGTTGTAATGGGCTTTGGGTCAGGTGGGATAAAAGGGAAATATTTAGGCTTAGTTGAGAGGAGAATTCACAAGCCGAATTGGTTCAGTATGATCATTTCTTCCTCCACCTTCAATGTGATTTTCATGGTTTCCTACTATCTAACCGATTGAACACTTTATTTTGGTTTTGTGCAACTTGAAGTTTTGTTTTCCTCACCGGAAAATTATCTTGATCCGGTAAATTGAGCATTTGACTAAACTTTCCTATTCTTTTTTTTTTTTTTTTTTAATAAATCATTTAAATTTTCTCCTTTGGCCACACTGCCACATGATCCTTAGTCAACATAAGATGGAACTGCCACATTTGAAGCTTAGTCTGCCACACAATTCTCAACCAACACATGCTTGTGAATTCCTTCTCTTACGGGTTCGAGATAGAGATAGCATGAAAGAAGGGGTAATTATAGCTTGTAGTATGGATTTAAAATTTCAATGAAAGGTTAAGGCTTAAAGGGGCTTCTATCCGTAAATGTATCATTGTGGGCCCGTTTAGAAGGTCAAATTTGGTTTAACCTAATGCATTTACTATATTTTGCACTTGAGCCAAGAACCTACAACAGCATGCACATGAAAGCACATCCAAGAACAAACCAACCATGCAGGACACACGTCAAAGAAGTAAGACCTTAATATAAAGAGTAAAAGTAGCTCAAAAGTTCACAAATTACGGTTTATATGTGTTGCTCCTATCCAATTATGAAGTATAGGTCATTGCTTAATCTTGGTCCTAAATTCAAAATCTAGTTGTTAACGATAGTGTCCTACGAAATTCAAACCACAACTACTCACACAAGCCTGATAACATCTTCTAGGATTAGGTCACTCGGGTTTGTGTTCTATCAAGTCTAATTCAGTTTGGCTCGACTAGCTAGGTTGCAAAAATTTTCATTCAGATAATTGATTTTCAATATTATAGCCACTTACCTCATTCACGCGACAAACTTGCATATCCCTATTTCGTATTGAACTGCTAAGTGTTCTCATCCATATTAGAGATCAGGACCCATGCTTGTTCCAGTGTTTTTTTCCATTAGTGCAACTCCAATTGCGGCGTCTATCATGCTCCTGTCCATCGGTGATAGTCCTTCATAAAAATATTGCATTAGGAGTTGCTCACTGATTTGGTGATAGGGGAAACTTGAGATAAGTTTTTTGAAACGCTCCCAATACTCATTCAATGTTTTGCCACTGTTCTAGCGCACTCCACATATTTATTTTCGAATGGTACCAGCTCTAGATGTAGGAAAGTACTTCTCCAAGAAAAATCTCTTCATGTCATTCCAAGTGGTGAGTGTTCCATATGACAGGCAATAAAGCCTGATGTGATCCAGATCCCGAATACAAGTCTTCAAGCAACAATGGATGAAAACAATGTTCGTGTCATCAAAAGAAGCAAGTTCCATGTTGGGACCGAGCCTAAACGACGAGTGGATCAACCTCATTCAATGCGTCAAAGAAAATTGTGAAATCACAAATTCACGGTCGTAACATACACTACTCATGGTCGTAACTTACACTACTCACGGCCGTAATGCAGTCTCTGTTAAATTATGAATTTCCGAGGAAAAAGGATTTACGGCCATAAATAATGTCTCACGGCCGTAACTGAGAATCAGAAAGCTTCTTACGGTCGTAAAGGAAGGAGTCACGGCCGTAAAAGTCGATATGCGTAATTTTAGGGTTTTTTATTTATTTCCTTATTTTTAGCAATTTGTTACCTAGTATAATTAAAACTCTTTAGACAGGTTTTGACCCTATTTATAGGGATGTAATTTTCATTATTACACACACAACTTTGATATTATAATTGAGAGTCTATTTTGCTTTCACAATCTTATTCTTCATTTAATAAAATCCGAACTTGCGAGTTATTCTTGTTTGTTCAAATCTTGGTGAGAATTATTATTGCTTGTGATCAAGAGGTCAATATATCCCAGTGATTGTATTGGTTGCTTGGTTCAATTAATTTTAATTGGGTCCATAAATCGTGGTTTCTTGGCGTTCTTGGGTCGATTTCAATATTTTGTGGGTTGCGTAGCTACAATTGCTACGTGGTTTGCATCATTTGGTATCAGAGCTTAGGCTCCAAAAATCAAGGTTATATTTTTATTTTGTTTTCTTGAGTTTTCTGTCCAGTTTGATTTTTATGTTTATTATTGAGTCCCATAAAAATCATTCATATCTTGTTGAGTGTTTTTTTTTTTTTTTTTTTGCGTTCTTCTTGTTCTTGAGTTTGTTGAATCTTTAAATCCAGAAAATCATTCCAAAAAAGTTTCAAAAGTGTTTGTTTTGCTTAATTCTTATCCGAATTAAGTTCCGTTTGTTTTGTCGTGTTCTTGTCGAATTTTCGGATTTATAAAAAAAAATAAAAAAAAAAGATTATTTTTTTTATTCCGAAAATTTACCCAAAAAAAAAAAAAAAAAATATTTCCATTCAAGAACCACTTTCTTGAATTTCCTTAAATTCTTGATAAATCATTTCCTTCCAAGTCAAATTAAAATTCTTGATATTCTTTCATTTCTAGTCAAAATTCAAGAACCACTTTCTTGAATTTCTTTAAAATTTTTGATATTGTTTTTCCTTTTCGAGTAAACATTAAATTCATTCTTGATATTTGTCAATATCTGGACCATCTTATTTTGAGTCTCTCAAATTTTTGAAAGCTACATCATAAGGGATGGATTATGATCCGGATTCGTTGTTCCAAACTAGATGTTATGTGGGACAAAAGGTGTGGAGTTTGGCAATTGATAGAGAGTGCTTCACTAATTTTGCTAATATCACCATGGTTGAAAAATTGGGATTATCTCTAATACCGCACAGTAGACCTTATTGTGTGACATGGATGAGGGAATTTGGAGAGTTCCATGTAACCAAGCAAGTCCTAGTGACTATCACCCGTGGAAAATATATTGATGACGTATTTTGTGATGTAGTGCCTTTAAAGTCTTGTCATATTTTGTTGGGAAAATCGTGGAGTCCTATGAGGGAAGCAATATATTATAAGAGTATGCACAAATACAGGATTTTTACGAGAGGGAAAACATTCACACTGTATGGATTGACACTCGAGGAAGCACTACACGATTCGAGGAAGGTAAAAAAAGAGAGTGAGAGGAAAGTTTTAGTGAGATTGCAAGAGGATTCTCGAGATAGGGATGTTGAGAAGAAGGAGGGAAAGCTGAAACTAGAAACAGTTGATCAAATTCCAAAATTTGAAGTAGAAGATGAAGAATTGGGTAGTAAGGAGGTGAATGAACAAGTAAATAAAATTGTGGAAGAGGTGATTGAGGATGAATGTGTGGTTGAAAATAAAAATGTGGAAGAGGTATTTGAGACTAAAAATGTAGAAGAAGTTGTAACAAAGGAAGGAGGTGAAGAGAAGGACCTTGTTGTTAGGGAAGAGGATTTGGAGATGATATACCATGAGTACAAGGATCCCTATCTTGTACTTGGTGAAACTAACATTCCCCACCTTATTTTGCTTAAATCTTTCTTGCAGGTTGAATATACTTGGAGATTTGAGCCACTCCACATATGGCCAAGGAAGTTCATATTTCGACTCTTCCATCCAATTCAAGTATTAGAATACTACTGGTTGATCCTATGTAATGGAGGCAAGAATTTTCCTTTTAATCCAGGCGGTGCACTGAAACACCATGAACCAAGCTATGATTCAGGACGAATCATCCTGAAGAAGGAGGGAATGATGTGATCCAGATCCCGAATACAAGTCTTCAAGCAACAATGGATGATGAAAACAATGTTCGTGTCATCAAAAGAAGCAAGTTCCATGTTGGGACCGAGCCTAAACGACGAGTGGATCAACCTCATTCAATGCGTCAAAGAAAATTGTGAAATCACAAATTCACGGCTGTAACATACACTACTCACGGCCGTAACATATACTACTCAAGGCCGTAATGCAGTCTCTGTTAAATTATGAATTTCCGAGGAAAAAGGATTTACGGTCGTAAATAAAGTCTCACGGCCGTAACTGAGAATCAAAAAGCTTCTTACGGCCGTAAAGGAAGGAGTCACAGCAGTAAAAGTCGATATGCGTAATTTTAGGGTTTTTTTTATTTATTTCCTTATTTTTAGCAATTTGTTACCTAGTATAATTAAAACTCTTTAGACAGGTTTTGACCCTATTTATAGGGATGTAATTTTCATTATTTCACACACAACTTTGATATTATAATTGAGAGTCTATTTTGCTTTCACAATCTTATTCTTCATTGAATAAAATCCGAACTTGCGAGTTATTCTTGTTTATTCAAATCTCGGTGAGAATTATTATTGCTTGTGATCAAGAGGTCAATACATCCCAGTGATTGTATTGGTTGCTTGGTTCAATTAATTTTAATTGGATCCATAAATCGTGGTTTCTTGGCGTTCTTGGGTCGACTTCAATATTTTGTGGGTTGCGTAGCTACAATTGCTACGTGGTTTACATCAAAGCCAGTCTGTAGCAGCATCTTTCAACGAAAATGGGAAGGCTCTCATCTTGATTTTCTCCTCTGTAATACCCTTTGCCCTCATGCTATCGTATACCACATAAAAGTCCTTGAGATTTCTGTATGGGTCCTCACCAACGTGTCCTCGAAAAGTTGGCAGAAGATGGATCAGATCGGATTTTAGCTCAAAAGTCTTATTCTATTCCACTGCTGGAAAAGTGATACATAATAGTTGTTGAGAAACATCCAGGATAACTAGTTGTGATGAGATCCCAGTCGGGGAATCTCGTCGAAAACTCGGAATAACAAAAATTAAAACCTAGGAAAGATCTAAATCAGATCTGATACGAAAATAACAAGAACACGAATAAAGAAACGGAAATTAAAAGATAGATTTGACGGTAAAACTTTGACCCGACAATCACGACGCAATTAATTGACGATGCGGATTGAAGAACCAAGATTGGTGAACGCCACAAGAGATGTCAATTCCTTGATAAGTTCGAATTTGGAAATGCCACAAATATTCTTGCGAATATTTGATAAGTTTGTTGGAAGAACGCCACAAAGATCGAATCTTTGATAAGTTCAAGAAAAAGGGAATAAACTCAACCTCTCAATTTTGGAGAATCCTCTCACAAATTTTATTAATCAAACTTAACTTCTCTCCTTTTACAATGAATTGAAAAAGCGTATAAATAAGCAAAATAACCTAGCATCTAATTTACTCAAAATAGAATTCTAATTAGACTAAAATTCTAAAATAGGAAAATAACCAAAAACTAAAAAGGAAATAAAATAATTATAAAATTCCGGAAAATCTGGCGCTGCTTGTTTACGGCCATGACGAAATCTCTTACGGCCGTAAAGGCCTTTCTGATTAAATTTATGTTATTCTTTACGGCCGTGACACAATGCTTACGGCCGTGAAATTCCTTCAGTTTGCATGTTACGGCCGTAACGTCCAGGCTTATGGCCGTAAGCCTCGTTCTGCCAAAATTCATCATTTTTCCTCGTTAATTGATTACGACCGTGATTGTAAGATTTACGGCCGTGAATATAGGGGTTACGGCCGTGAAGGTCTTCTTTTACGACCGTAATGGATTTTCTGCATAAATAATTTCTTTTACTCGATTCGGCTCGATCCGTCCCTCGTCTCGGCTCGACCCCAACACGGAACTTACTCCGTTTTGCACGTAGATCAATATCATATTGCCGATGGCTCGACTTCGCCCTTCGATGCCTGGTCCGGATCACATCATGAGAGTCAGATTGTTATTAGATGTTGCCATTGGTTGTTGTGCTGCCCTTCTTCCCTATCGAAAAGTTCTCTCGATCTCTGAATCAAAATCAAAATATTCAATATTAGTTGATCGAGTCTTAAGCATGCAAGCAAAGAAATAGGTAAGCGATATTTAATGAAAATAGAAAATAAAGAGAAGAATAAAATAAATACAGGAAATTAAATATCTAATTAATTAAACAAATCAGTTGGTTAACCGTTCCTCGGAAACGACGCCAAAAATTTGATGCATGTCGTAATGCACCAAAATTTAATAAATTCCTTACTCGCCAAATATCAATTTAAAATGTAGTAGCGTGAGTAAGAGTCGAACCCACAAGGAACAGTGAACCTAATCAGTTTCCTAATCAATTAGAATAGAATGGGAGGTTTTGTTATTGAGTTTTTCTTAAATGAAAACTATGCATAAAAATAACAAGTAAAAGTGTTTAATGAATAAATACGGGAGACAATCTTGTTCTCGGGTTCGGTTGTGCCCTCAATTGTTGTTAGACTCTTTCCATGTAACGCGTTTCTATCCCTTATTCAAATTATCAATGACTAATAACCAACAAACTCTGATTATCACAATTCTTCCTTATGTAAATTGAATCAAAATAAGCTCATCGATCCAATTCTAGCCAACGGATAATCCTAAACAAGATCTTAGGATTTAATGCAAGGAAAGTATGAAAAATGAGAAGAATTAGATTGAATTGGATTGTTAATTTCACAAGCTCAAATTAATCAATCCAAGTTGAATCATTACTAAATCTGCACAAGACTTATTTGCTACTATGGGTCAAGATCTAATGACAATTACGGATCAAAGATCTAACATAGCACATACATGAATTTAAAGATCAACAATTCAATTGGACAAATTAAAACTATTAATTAAATAAACTCAATTAATCATTCAAAACATAATAATCCAACAATTTAAAGGAAGGGAATAGATTCAACGTTACTCGTTTGTAGGAAAAGAGAAATAACAATAACTAAATCGACACAACTCTCCCCGTTGAACAAGACAAGAGAATTTAGCCCAGCATGATCATGGTGAAGTATTCAAATTGATGCATGATTTCACCTTGTTGTTGATACTCTTGTGCTTGAAAATCTCTCAAGAATACTCTATGTTTTGCCCTAATTTTCCAGCCTCCTTTCTGTGGTGATTTTCTCCTTTTTATATCCCTAAAAACATGCCCTAGGGATCCATCTATAGTTTCCAAAGATAGACGTTGAATCAGATTAGGAAAATATTTCACACATGAGTTATGGCCGTAAGTGTAGTGGTTACGGCTGTAATTGTCTTGCTGTATTTTTTTCTCTGCGACCATGACTTACAGCCGTGACTGAACTTCTTACTGTTGTAAATGGTTCCCTATTTTGGTCATCAATTCTTGATTTTTGGCACATTTTAATTCTTTTTCACTTCTTTTCTTCCTTTGTGATCATATACAACACAATACACAAAAGTACGGTAAATGATACTTCAATGAATTGAAGAAGCAGGAAAGCACAACAATAAGTGAATCAAAACGTGTTTTAAAAACACCAATCGCATGTTGTTCGTTTTTTCCTAAAAGTCTATCATACTCATCATTTTCTAAAAGGTTATCTAATCCTTTGATTGAATATCCTGGCATTATTTACTCAAATTATACTACACAAGTATAAATAGCATGATATAATAATCCCTGTAATTCTTTAAGATCTTAAAGGAAATCTGTCAAAGTTTAGTAAAATTAATAGTTTTACCTTAATTTCAATCTGAATCTTAATCTTCAGAATCAAGTGACCTTTGAGCTCCTAATCTGCAAAACAACTCCCTTCAACGGCCTCCTGCCTATCGAGACTTTTTCTATTCCAGCTTCATCCTCTCACTATATTGTTCCTAAAGATCAAATTCTAAATTTGAATTAAAGAAAGCTCTCTTTTTGCTAAAAAAGGAAATAATTTTATTATCAGATCTTTCAAGAATATATGGGAAGAAGTGTTTAGAAACTCATATTTTTATGAAATGATTGAAATTTTATTGATATAAGAGATTGATACAAGATTTGGTATGAGAAATTTCGAAGGCAGAAAGTTTTGTTTAGCTCACAATTTGAGTGCTCAGTTACTTTCGTTCTGCCTTTCAACTAGCCCGAAGGCCTCTATTTATAATACTACATGAGATACAATTATTAGGCTTCTTACATCACTGCTCACATCACAAGCTCTATAATTTAAATTTACATCATATAATGAGGACATTTGTCCCTCCATTTCTTTCTTCACAAGGAGTTGTCGTTACATCTTTATAAAAGTTGATTCCATTATATTTGTATGCATATTCTTTCAAAAGTAGATTCCATCACCTTTGTCGGCATGCGGGGCAATCTCTGGCAATGCACGCCTCTTGTATAGTTGTTGGATTTCCATTGATCTTATGAGTGTCAAACTTGTCAATATATTCTTTTAGAATTGTTGATTTTTATTTTCCTCCATTTGTGAGGAGGGTCCATCCTTCATATCGACATAAACATTTGATTTTTTTATCATACGGATTTTTGTAACAGGTTTATTATTTTTTCAACTTCATTCTGGAAGTCCGTTGCAACATATCCAATTGTAATAATGTGTTCAACAGGATAATATTTCCTTCCATCAATCTCATGACTGATTTAATAAAATTTGATATATATGGATCGTCTTTGAGCAAATCTTGATATTTCAGATTTAAATATGTCATTAAATTGTTCAAGTTCCTTTAGATCTTTTCTAGGATAGATTAAATCTTGGAATCCATAATCAGCTGCCATTTTTGTCATGATAGGATCACCTCTCTTGGTAACAATTAATCATGGGTATACATGGTCTCCAGATGCAATGAAGTAACAATCATTTTCCTGGATTTCATATATGACTTTGGCAAAGTTTTTATATTCTTCTTCTCTTGGCATTAAAGGGGTGTCATCCTATTCCTCAACATGAATTTTGATAACTTTTGTATGTTCATCTTTGGTATTAATTGTTAACTTCCTTGGACTTGTTTCATTTATGTTCACCTTTCTTGGACTTGAACATGGTTCATCTCTTTTGATTATAGGTCCACCACTGCTTCCAGAAGATGAAACTGTTTGTATTTCTTATATAACCTGTATGGTATTTAACGACTCAAACTAAGATTAGGGATGGCAGTAATACCCACGAACCCGATACCCGATGGAGACCCGATATAAATGGGCGGGGATTACCCGACTAAATGGGTTCGTGGGTAGGGTATGGAGGTAAATTTTAAAACCCGACATGGGTATGGGTTGGGTGTGGGTTTTACTACAATACCCATACCCGACCCGCATACCCATTAATTTCCTTTAAAAATTATAGAATTTAAAACAAGAGTGATTGTTTAAAAAAAAATCGAACCCAAATATCTATTGACATTGTTATCGTCTAAACCTTAATATGTTTAAACTATTGACTTTGTTAACGTCTTAAAAAATTGTTCAAATTCACTTGTATAATTTCAACATATAACAAACTTTTTTCAACTAAAATTCAAGTGAAGCCCAATATTTAACTTATTCAAGTTAATCCGGAGCACCTATAACCTATTTATAGCCTAAAAAATAATAAAAAAATAAATAATTAGTAATGGGTTTTAAATGGGTATAGAAGCAAACCCGCCTCCGACCCACACCCGACCCACAATTTTTAAATGGGTATATGGGTAGGGTATGGAGGTTGTAAATATTTAGTGGGTAGGGTACGGGTTTGGCAAACCCGACCCATTGCCATCACTAACTGAGATTCAATCTCAATTATTTTATCGTTCAATTGTTTGGTATAATTGAAATAAGAAACTGAGATATCCACCAATAACTTAACATTATGTTGGAGAATCTGTGCAAGTTGCTCAATTCCAAGTTTTATATCTTCAATTTCCTCAATAAGGAAATCCAGTCACTCTCCGGCGTCTATCAGGGATTGTTTGATATTATCTATGTTGACCTATGGTTAACTTAACCTTATTGTTTTGATCATAACAAACAAGAATATATTGTGTTATTAACAAGTGTGCTTCAAGTATTTCATGTAATGATAAATATTCAAAGCACTCTATGTTCAAATCGTCTCTCAAAGATATAAATCAAAACTATGTGATCAAGCACATGAGACGCAAAGAAGATCATGAAAGAATTGAAGATATTCAAAGATCAAAATTGAAGCATGACATGAAGATCAAGAATTCAAGCATACAAGATTAGAGTTCAAATTCAAGAGTTGATTTAACCTATGTAAAGGTACAACACTTTCAATCTTTAGCGATGAAATTCAAAGAGCTCGAAAATGATTTTTATGCATCAAGAAACTTACATGAAAATTCGTCACTTGAATAAAATATTTTTATCTAAGTCAAGAATGTCTTTCAAAGGTTATATGATCTTAAATCATGATTATACTATGTTAAACCACTTTGAAAAACAAGTTAGAAACCTAAAAATCGAGCATTTTCATGTTTTTCAAAAGTCAACTTTCGGTCAACCGAAAGTCAACTTTCGGTCAACCGAAACTGGTCAACCGAAAGCTTCGGTCGACCAATTGGTCAACCGAAAGTTCAACGGTTGAATGTGTAACGGCTATATTAATGATTCGATCGATCGAAACTCCAGAATTGGTCAACCGAAAGTTGCTGAATTTGAATATTTTGATCTATAAATAGCCATCTCATTCACATTCAATTGGAACAACATAGAAAAGATTTTATACAAACTTTCTTGTGAAAATTCATTGTTCTTACTTGGTTTATATTCATCTATTATTTTTATAAAACTTTGATTGATCTAAACTTTGTTTTATCAAATTCATCAAAGTTTTTGGAAGAAAGTTTTGTGAAGATTCTTGGTTTTATATTGTTTAAACTTTTTCAACATCTTCACACTATATTGGAATTGAAGTGTAAGTCTCTCTTTGTTATAAACTTGTTTTAAACTTTTAAAAGAGAGAAATTCTAATTAAGGAACTTTGATTATTTGTGCTACATTTTTCATTATCATTTGATTCATCAAAGTTCCATTGCCTAAACACTTTGAGCTTAACTTATTGTTAATTATTCAAGTGTGGCATCTCTTGGTACTTAATTTGATTCAATATTTTAACAAGAGATCATTTGAAAAACTTTGTTTGATTGCATTGAACTTTTCATTATCATTTGCATCAAAGTTTTTCTCTAACACTGGAGCTTAATTCATTGCTATCTATTGAAGTGTTAGTCTAACTCTCTTGGTACTTAATTTGAGTATATCATTTGTCAAGAGAATTATTTCAATTGTAAATTCAATTCATTATATCTTGTGGTTTCGAGATCCTTGTGAAAACTCAATTGTTGGTTTCGAGAGCCTTGTGAAAACTCGATTGTAAAGGATAGGCGCTCCTTGTTGTAAGTCGCCTAAGGATTTGGTACTCCTTGTTGTAAGTTACCAATATAGTGGATTTGGCCTTGCTCGTGACGGAGAGCTCGGTAACGGGGGACGTAGATCACGTTGGTTGATTGAACCTCCATAAATCGCGTTTGCACTCTCTTATCCCTTTTACTTACTTACATTGCACTTACTCTATTCTATCAATTTATATTGTGCAACACTATATCTAAGTGCTATACTTGCCTTATCAATTAAGTTTACACATATATAGCACACTACATTGATAGTTTAGTTACTTGTAACACTAAGTGCTCATACTTGTACCCATTGGTTTTTAAGTTTGAGATTATTTATCGAAGAAATTTTATAAAACAATTCACCCCCCTCTTGGTTAGTTTACTCTTGGGCTAACAATCCATCTATAAATTCAATATTCCTGCTTAAAAAATCTGAAAGATAATTATTGACATCTTTAATATGAACTATATCAAAATTATAAAATGCAAAATAGGGTTGCCATCTATGAAGCCACATGTATTGATGTTCTGGTGGTAATTTATTTTTTACTAATCGCGAAACTTGATAATTGTTAGTTTCAACAATAAATTTCTTGAATAATAGAAATAATGAGAATTTTTTTATTCCTCTAATAATTGCTAATAATTTCTAATAATTCCTTTTCATGAGTGGTATAATTTATTTCTACTTGATTAAAAGTTCCACTTGAATATCTACATATTTCATTTAGATCTATTTTTCATATTATTGCCCAATATTTATCTGAGACATCAGTTTTAACTATTAGATTATCTTTTTCTTCCGGTAATCTTAATTTTGGTAAATTTTTGCATTCTTATTTGAATTATTTAACAATTTCTGTATGTTCTTCACTCCATCATTTGGTATTTGTCTTCCTAAGTAAATCTTGAATTTTATGTTTTTTTTTCCAAGATTTTAAATAAATCCTTCTGCATAATTCAAGCATCCTAAAATTTTTGTATTTGTTCTTTTGATTCTAATTTATCAAAAAAGATTTCTATCTTTTTAGATATATGGGTTTGTAAGTTTATTCCTCTTTTATGTATTGATAATCCTAGAAAATCAATTTCCTGTTTTTCTATAATAGCTTTCTTTTTTGAAAGAACAATTCTTTTTTTTTTTTTTTTACATTCATTTATGAATTTTATTAAATTGTTCCTATGTTCTTCTTTATTATTAGAACATATCAATATATCATCCACATATATTATTAAAAACTTATTAAATTTTCTAATTATCCATTTTTCTTCGATATATTTGTGGTGCATTTTTTAGACCAAAAGGCATTACTATCCATTCGTATTTATCTTGAGGTGTACTAAATGTTATATATTATATATTTTCCTTTTGCAAGATTTATTAGAACTTCTGTATTTGGCAAGAAACATCCATCAAATTTGGTATATTTATTTAGTTCTTTATAATTTATTATCATTCTTGCTTTTTGATGGAGATCATGACATTATGATACAGGGAACAGTAGCTGCATTCTTGGACTGTTGGGAGCAAAAGAATGTGATTCATTGGAGGTGTCAACTTCAAATAATCATAACTTTTGCATACGACGTTAGAATTTTTATTATGACCACGTTTCGGAAAGGTCTCAACGATCCGGATGTGATTGACCACTTTGCTATGACTAATAGTGGATTTTGGCCATTTGGGAACTTTTATAGTGTTTAAACTACCATTTTATGTTTTCATTATTTGTTTTTTGAACTTTGAGTTATTATTACTAGTTGGTCCAATCATATAATGGCCTAGGGTCCAGTAGGGCTTCGTATTTAAGTTTTTTGCATTCATTTATAGGGGTTTGGTTGATTTCAAATAAAAGACTTGTTTTCGTTCGAATTGCAATCCTCATTTATCTATTGTGTGGTTACGTATATTGCGGTCTACATCACTTTTCCTCTAACTTGTTTAGAATGTTTCACGACCATAAAAGCTGAACTACTATGGGGTCCATTATTATGTCTGATTAGTTTTAGATCAAGCAATTCTTTTATTTGGGTTTTAAATTCTTATGTATCTTGAATTATATACATCATTGGTCTTACTCTTATAATGGCATTTTCTATTAGTTATATTTTAGCTCTATGATGATGTGGTTTCCAAAATAGTAATAGATTTTCTCCCTAAGTTTTTTCTAATTTTTCAATAATTTTTTTTATACTTGTTTCTATTTCTGTTTTTAATACCTTTTTTGTACATTATTATTTTATTTTTTATTTCGTTATGTGTAATTTATTTTTTCTCCCATTTATCACCACGCTAGGCTGGCTGAACTCTATAAGGTTTAAATTCTCTTGATATTTTTAATAAAAGTGCACACTGTGTTTGTAGCATTATCATACAATTGTTTTGTTTATAATATTAAAATTATGTCATTTCCTAGTTGTATGTCACATTCTAATTTGTCATAACTGTATAGTTTATTCATTACCATTTGTTTACTTCCAAGTATTATATTGACTTTGTTAGCACTATTAATTATTTGGGTATTTTCTTATGTTACTCCTGTTATCTTTATTTTATTATTACTATTCCATGATTTTATTAAGAAGCTTTTAAATATTGTTATATCACTTCCCATATAAATTAAGGTACATGTTGTTATATTTATTTCTACAATAGTAACTTGTATATAAACAGCTAATAGAAGACTTATTTGATTATTCATTCAGCTTTTCAACATAATGTAGTTTGATTATTATGTGTTATATATAGTCATTCTCTTTTTATACTATAATTTTCCAATCCATTTAGGAAATTCATTCCTAGTAATATATGAGGGCCTATGTCCATACTAATCTATGTAACATGGTACTAAAAGATTAATTCCTCCTATTTTTATTGGTATTTTAACTTCTAGTTCAGTAGTATGTAATTGTCCATCGAAATTTATATATCTATATGGTTTAGTTCTATGAGTTATTAAACCTTTATTTTTGTTTGAATCCATATGACATTCACTAACTCCTGTATCTATTTATATATTTGATCCTTTTACATGTTCTTTTCTGTTGAAATATTCACCTTCTAACTTCATATTTTTCAGCATTTCTATGAAATTTTATTTCTCTTGTATTAATAGTTTCTCCTAATTGTTTCCTATTAGGTAAACTAAGACTTGTTGATCTTCTAATTAGGGTCCATTTAGCACAACTGTTGTGAATAGAGTTTTTTGTAGTTGAGCTTTTATTGGTAGAGTTTTTTAAAAAAAAGTGTTGTTAACCAAGAAAAGTTGACTGTTTGGCTGTCATTCCAAAAAGTAAAAAGTTAAGATTAAATTAATTGTTTGGCAACACTACTATAAAAGTACTTTTGTATAAACTAACACTTATAATTATATCTCATAGTAAAAATTTAATAATTATTTCACCTCAATGTTGAAATCTGTATTAGAAAAAATTTAATTAATTCATAAAATATAATATTTCACTATTTTCAATATATTCCATATTTTTATTAATTAATTATGAAAAATATATTTTCAATTTATTTTCATAAGATTCCACATCTTATTAACTAATGAATTATAATATTTCAATATATTTTTCATAAGAGTTATAAAAAAAAAAATTGTTAATAAATTTTATATTATTAATTAATAAAATATAATTTCATGTTAATCAATAAAATATAATAATTCAATACATATTATGAAAAATAATATATTTTCATCATTTTCATATTTTATTAATTAATAAAATATAATTTCATATTAATCAATAAATTATAATAGTTCAATACGAGATATGAAAAATAATATATTTCAACATATTTCAAATTTTATTAATTAATAAAATATAATTTCATATTAATCAATAAAATATTATATTTTAATACGAATTATGGAAAATAAGATATTTTCAATAGATTTCAATTCATAATATGATATTATATATTTCAACTTTTTGTAAAAGTGTTTTTTGGAAAAGCTACAAATTTGAGCTTCTCTAAAACAGCTTTAAAAAGTTGTTTATCCAATCAAAAAACATTTTCTCAATCATAGCCAAACACCTATATTTTTTTCTAAAAGTACTTTTATACATTTCAAAAGCTCTACCAAACAAACACTTAATCTTCCATCTTTTAATGTTATTTTATTATTAGGGTATTCTTCCTTTCTTAATTTTATTATTTCAGGGTTATATTTTGTTATACTAAGTTCGTAGTCTTCCGGGATCAAATTTATCTGTTTATTTGGTTCTACAATTTTGCTAATATTTTTGCATTCTTTATGAACTTCAATATATGATTTTTTAGAGTAAATATTTCCATAATTAGAATTTGTAAATGTGTAATGCTCTATATTTTATAGTCCAGATTTGATCTCCTGGTTGCATTATATCATTTATATGCAGTTTAAAATGTAAGCCTAAAACTTCATTAAATTTTCTATCTTTCAATGAAACACAATATTTTGGGTTACATGTAAATATTAGTTTCTGATATGCAATGTTTCCTTCTATTATTCCTAGATGACCATCCTTTAAATTTATTATTCTTCAATCAAAATTTCTTTGAATTGATTCAACCTTTTTTCAGTTTCTTTAAGGACTTTGAAATAGTTGACAATAATCCTTTCAATTGAGATCTGTTGGTAAGGCGACTAATTTTCGGATGCTTTTGATCGGTTCATCATCTTCACTTGTGTATTGAGGTGGATCATGGAGATTCCCCCTCCTAGGGGGGAAAACATATGCTGAAACTATCAATAGGAGAAAATCTATTTCTGTTAGTGCCAAATCCTTTGAATCAGTAGCTCATGAAGGAGGCCCAAAATTGGTACTAATTAGGGAAGCTTCAATTTATAGAAATGAACCATTCATTTAGGTTACAGTTGAGGAGATTGATAAGTTGGCATGCTGGTTAAAAGTTGCTTTAATTGGAAAGTTCTCACATAGCAAGCCTCCTAGATCTAACATTACTCAAGCGCTGGCTTCCGTTGGATTTAAAGGTGAATTCTTGATTGGTCAGCTCGATCTGAAACATATACTTATTAACTTTGAAATTGAAGAAGATTATGTAAGATTGTTCATGAAACTGATATGGGACATCAAAGGTTTTCCCATGAGAGTTCTCAAATACACCTATGATTTTGATGTTAACAAAGAATCCTCAATTGTACCAATCTGGATAGCATTGCCCAGACTTCCTCTTATCTGTTATGATAAGGCTATTTTATATTCAGTTGCGTTTGCAATTGGTAAACCACTTAATTTGGATGAACCTACAGCTGCTAAGTCCAGACCTAACTTAACCAGAATATGTGTGGAGATTGATATCAAAAAGCCTAAAATTGATAGGTTAAGAATTGATAATAAGGATTATGCTATTTGGCAGAAGATTTTATTTTATATGAAGATGATCCCCATTATTGCCTGTTTTGTCATCATATTGATCATCTAGAGTCTAATTGCTAATGGAAGAAAGGGAATAAAAAAGCTGATAAGCCAATTGAGAATGATGAAGTTATTGTCTCAAAAAATGTCTCTAAACAGGTTGAAGAAGGTAAAGGAGCTTGGATTGAAACTGGTAGAAAAGATGAAGTTGATCTTAGTTTTACCAAGAAGTCAGATTCAACAGATGGGAAGCTTATTGAGTATAAGGCTGAATTGAAGGCTGATAAGGAGGGTAGCCAGAACAATTTACTTCTAGCAAATCCTTTTGAAGCTCTACACATTCCTGAAAATGTTGTGAACAAGGCTAAGGAAGTGGTAGATATTGTAAGGTTTCGGGTTATACATGCACAATGGAAATTAAAAGAAACCCGAAACCATAGCTCAGATCAACCTTGCACTTAGATAGAATCTATGATAAAGATGATACATTTGATGAATGTCGTGAATCTAAAATCTGAAACAGGACGTACAATCTTGTCACCACCAGCTGTCCAATTGTCAAACCTCTAACAGAAATCCACACAGTGAGGTAAATCTGGAACTCCAACTATCTCCAACAATTGAAATAGATTTGAAAGAATATGTTTTTCTCTTTATGCTAGAAAGAGAAAAACTCTGTGCTAGAAAAGGCGACTCTCACTATTCTCTTGCAACTAAACCTAGTTCTTGTAGGTTTAAGTGATACCCTTATTAGGGTTAAGTTATCGGACTTGGGCCATTCTTGTACAACAAGTAACCCAAGTGCGGCCCAACCAATTGGGCTTGGACACTATTCCCACAATCTCCCACTTGGACATGATCAAATTTCAGATACTCAATTCTCGTCTTTTGTGTGTGACCCATTATGTTCCATTCACGATGGCAAACGTAGTGTTATTATTATTCCAACCTGGTTGAAATAAGATGAATTGAATTCTCTATTTCTAATTCATCCTCGAATCACCAAGATCGATTAATTCACGTCGTTGTCCAAGATTGACATTTAGCAATGTGTCAAGGCAATCCATGTGAAATGAAAAGTCATGTGGCATGACAAGACCTGTTTATGTGCGGTTACCGTGGAAATATAATCCCTTCATCAATATAACCCAATTGGTTAAGAGATATAGACCGCATCAATCTCATTTCAACCAATTATGTTATTCACCTCTTCTCTTAATTAATCTTGTTATGACTGAAAACACATTTTCAACTCATAACTTCACCCCGACCAAGGACTTTACATCAACTTAAGTGGGCAAAATACAGGTTAAAATCTCCTACTACCCAGGAGTGATGAATCCTCATATTGGACATTCAAAATCGTCATATGACTCTCACTATACTTGTACGACGTCATCCTGATGGATCCCTCTCAAGAGCCAACATCAACGCTCGCCAAAGCATATCAATCCTCATATAAAATTCTATGACATCCTCAAGTCAAAGGACCAAATCCACAACCGTGGATTAGAGATTCACCACTGACTCTTGGATAGTTATCCATGTGAAATCTCTTGGTGGGTCATCCAATGCTTTGTTCATTTAACGATGCATCCACGTGTTCATTCGCATGTCCCTCTACATTCTAGCTTATAAGATAGGCTACTTTCTTCATAAGAAGAAAATGTAACACATACTAGTCTAACTGCAACAACAATATCCGTATCTTGTTATTACTTCGACTAGGGACAATTTTAGAATAAGATATTAATGACTTGTATCTCACAGTCACAACACCTTGTTACTTACAAGTTACTTAAACTTATTCTACGGACTCTATTATTTAAATAATGAGTTAAACTCAATTTAATAATAGATCTGCCTTTATTGTAACAATGATAATAAATGTTAAGCTATCTCAACAATTGGATTTAGAGCATAACATTTACATACTCCCGCTAGATCCAATAATTAATGTATCCTGTACATAATAAAGATATGTGACAATCACATTCCTGTCGGGATAGTGGTTTTATAGGTGGATCTCTGATATGTGACTCTTCACATATTCAACCTTCTCAAGGTTAGTGGGCATGAATTCTATTTTTCTACAATCTTCGAATGAGATAGTAGCCCCTAAATACATACTCAGATCATCGATGAGACCCAGTTCCCTCGCCTTTGTGATGGCTCCATTTTCGTCATAATACTCATTACTGGAGCTACAATGCTAGGAAAACTTATAGTTCACTAATGAACTTAATGATCGAGATTGCTTCATAAGAACTTATATATTTGGTCTCGATTGTATAGTTAGCGGTCTTCCTTGTTTGAACCATTTCAAACTGACCACACCACTACTATGAGTTAATTAACAATTAGACTAAATATTTCATTCATCCTTCCCGGACTGAAGAATGGTATCTCTATACCTAAAGACTGTAAGTCTACATTTCTCCTCATTTCTATTGTATTATTAGTGCTTCTCAAGTACTCAGTAATATAAAAGATGTCGTACATAGTGTCGCATTTAAGAATATCTTATTGTCAAACAATCAAGTATCTTCTCCATATCATTCTTTCTCAGTGTGTGTTCTAAAAACCATTTTGAGAAGATTCACCCAAAACTTTTGGAATAGAATCCTACATTGAATTCATTCATGCTAACCCCATTAGCATTTTATCTATGTACATGGATTGAGAAATCAAAACAACTTTCTAGATCTATCTCTATAGATTCTAGTTCCCAAAGTGAAGGTCTTAATCCTTAAATCCACCATGGAGAAATTTTAAATAATTGCACTTTCACTTTAAAGGTTAGAGATTCAACTTCTGATCAATAATATGTCATCTACATATAGTATCAGAAATATTAAATACTCCCACTAACCTTTTATATGCACACATGATTTATCTGCAATTTTTGATAAAATCAAACATTTTGATTATCTCATCAAAATTAAGATTCTAGCTCCATGAGGCTTGCTTTAATCCATAATTAGATCTTTGTAGCTGGTATACTATGTTTATATATTTAAGGATTCAAAAATACCATGATCACAGCATGTTGCTACCGCAAGCAGAATCCGAATTGATTCAGAGTAAACGCATTTACAGCCTATGGATCTTACCCACTTCAGGCGAATCAAACAAGTTCCAAAACTTGTTTTTATCTCGGATTCTACGATTTCCGCCATCTCGTTTACTCAACATTTGACTTAGCTTCTATGTAAATATAGGCTCATTATCCTTGATGACTAATACATTATCAGCAATCAGGGATGTGTAACTTAATGGAGTATACATGATCATAATATCTTTACATGGAGCTAGTGCATTCTCAGTCGATTAAATATATATGTGATATAATGAACTCTTTCATGTTCTACTTTTACTCCCACTGTCTTCTCTTAGATGAACTATTTCTCTAAAATATTGACAAAATTTGAGATAGACTTTCTTTCTCGATAAGAACGTAGAAATAATATTCAACCATCTTTTGGATTCCAAAAAATAAATATATTGGACTAAGCCTATTGCTTATCCAAATTTGGTATACTTCTAATAAGTATTGAGATCTTAAATCTTAACACGAGGAAGATTAGACCTTTGAAATCCATATCTTATATGGACCTTCGTCAACCAATTATCATGGAACACGACAAAGTGTGTAACATAAAGTGTTATGTGCAAAACTCCAAAAACTGTTTTGGAGTTTTACGTGGCTTCATCAATGATTTCATCAATTGCAATCTTTCTCCTTTTAGATACGCCATTGTGCCGAGGTGTATGTAAAAGAGTTATTTATGCGAAAATTATGTTCTCATGACCTAATCTTGAAGTCAATATCTTTAAAATATTCTTCACCTTGATCAAATCTAAGTGCTCAGAATACTTTTCACATTTTGGCCTTCTAATTTAAATATGTATTATTTGAACTTTTCAAACTCTCAAATTTAAACTTCATTATAAATAACAATGTTAACTAATGATTAAAGACCACTATGACATATGCTCACTTACATCCGAATGTAACAGGCTTAATGGATCACCCATCCCACTTTTCCTTTTTTTAAAGAAAAATAGACTTGTCAATTAGATATACATATATATCTATTACTTGAATCGGTCAAGTGTCGAATTTAATATTGACTTCTTTTTTGCCTTATTAATATTTAAAATGTAGACTAATCACTTCATGTCCAACACATGAAGTGGAAGTGTCGTTCTTCATAAGAACTGTAATTAACAATTGTCTAATTTTAAACTGAATGCGAAGGAAAAGATAGGTGATAGCTTCTTAAGTTGTTCAAACAACATTTACTTTATTACCTACAAATAGGTACATCACCATTTTTCGCAATTATTCTACTTTTAGCCATTGTATATTATCGGTATTAATACTCAATTGGCTAAGTAGATTATTTGACCTCTATCAAATAGAAAACTAAAGTAGAAGATTCACCAAACTTCTCACTTCTTCAGTTCGGTTAAGGAAGCCTCGCAAATATAAATTTAATGTCCTATTATTGGCATGTTCGAGAAGAGTATTCTTGATCATATTGTGTTTGAGATTAGTTCTCAAAGGACGATGCCAATTCTAGGATTTCAGTCTAATGAACTTACTCAGTGTCAAATGCACTGTATAAGTTCACATAATAACTCAAATTTTAAAATTCATACAACAACAACAACAACAACAATAATAAATTAAAAATAGAATTACGTATTATCATGCATAAATCAATTTAATAAGGTCTTTTATTAAATCGATTACTCCCAATGTTTTACTGGAATTAATGACCCTCTACATTAATCTCTGAAAATTCTGTTAGATTCGCAGTGGGCTAGGATCCCCTTGTTCTATTAGAACACTGAGTCACTCAACAAACCTTAATAAAACATTCAAGCAGATACTCTTATCAATCACATCTCTATGTGACTCCTAGATCATCGAGTATACAACTCTTAGTCACATATATCTTATGTATTTACTTTACTGTGTCTTCAAAATCTCATCTCCTTGAGTGACTCAATAAAAAATAGATCTTGGTTAAATTCTACTCACGGTTCAAAAACATCTTATGTTTCATAGTGATAAACACATCTTCCCACTCGCAGTCTTGAGTAACTCAACAAGTCGACATTGAGGGTTGATTCTGGTTTATTCACTATAACAATGGAAGGCACTTTGTATTAACAAATTAATACGAATTTAATAAATTGCTTCCAAAATTGTATCCCTTTTGATTTACTCAATAAGGGACACAATTTTTGGTTAAGTCCGGCCCATTGTTCAGAAGTATTTTATATTTCATAATGAGAAACATATCTACCAGCGAGTAGCTTTGAATAACTCAACAAGCTGACATCAATAGTAAACTCTGGTTTTTCATTATAACAATGGAAAGCATAGGACTTAATATAATTTTTTAAGTGAGGGATTTTGTCTCATCATTCCTATGTATATTAACTAACATCCACCATGCAATTAATCATACATATAGTAATATTGTGGATGATTATGGACGGTATCTATCTAGTCTTCTCGAGCCATGAAGAAGACTAGTTGGTCAATTCCTAGGGGACATTGCATTTGATCATCGAATGTTAAATGCAATAATCTTCATATGCTGCTGCAAACTTTATCCTATACTAGTTGGCACGCAGGCCTGTATCAAATGGACGTACAGGCCAATATCTACAAAGTTATATATATTGTTAAAATAATATTTTAACAATAATTTAAAAGTCATGAATTTTAAAATAAAATTTTGAATTCAGTCAAAATTATAAATTGGGTCAAACCTGTTTGAAAAAACTAATTTAAAACCCCTTTTAAAATTGCATTAAAAGTCATTGGAAAAATTGCATTTTGACCCATTTTCAAAATTATAAACAAACCCTTCAATTTCGATAATTGCATGATGGGCCCTCTATTTATAAATTGCAACTTGATCCTTTTCTAGAAATTGTTGACAGGGGCTCACAATTTCAGAAATTGCGTAGACACCCCCGCCCCAAATCAAACCCTAATAGAAAATTGCAAACTAGCCCCTACTACATCTATTCGCCATCCATACATCTTTGGAATTCCATTATGGGGCATCATTCCTATATCTCACTTGGCTTTCACTGATGTTATTATTTTTACTAATGGCCAAAAGTCTTATATTGAGATTATCATGAGATTTCTGAAAGAATATACTGCTGCTTCTGGTCAAGCTCTGAACACCCAGAAAAGTTCTTTTACTATCAGCAAGGTTATTCACAGAAAAAAGATGAGCGACTGAATTGATTTTCAATACCAAAGTCCTCCTATTACATATCTTGGGGTGCCACTTTTGAAGGCCATAGGAGAGCCTTTCTGATTGAAAGCCATATCAATAAAGTCAAGAACAAACTCAAAGGCTGGGAGCATAAGTTTTTGTCTACTGGTGGCAAACATATTCTCATAAAACATGTTCTAAACTCTATGCCCATTTATCTATTACAAGTCTCGGATCCTCCCCTCTATGTTATCACACGTATTGAAAGACTCTTCAATTCATATTTTTTTGGGGAGATGAAGAAGCACATAAACAGATTCACTGGTCCTCTTGGGGGAATATGTTTATGTCTTACATGGAGGGTGGAATTGGCTGCAGTAAACTGAGAGATACTAACATAGGCTTTGATTGCAAGCTCTGCTGGAAATTTAGATCCCAAGAAACTTTGTGGAGCTGGGTTGTAAATGCTAAGGCTGCGTTCTTTTTATATTCAGTTTTCTGTTTTCATATTTTTTTGTTTTCTGTGAATGTTTCTATATTACTAAAAATGTGTTTGGTTTATTATTTCTGAAAACTGTCTTCGAAAATGAAAAGCTGGAAAACACGTTCTATTTGAAATTTTTCAAAAAACTATTTTTCCCTTGTTTGATTTTCATTAAAAGTCAAGCCCACAATATTTAACTTTTCAACCAAATCTCAATCATCCATTCTCCTAAAAATTACTATTCATTTCAAAAATAATTAAATAATACCAAACACACACTTTGTGTACTTGTAATTATATTGCTTGTGAACACACACACACACACACACATTCATACATATATGATATACACAATATAAATGAAATAGAGATGCCATATTTGAGTTTGGAACAACAAAAATAAAGGATTAGCCCCAATCACACAATTTTTGCTGCCAAAAAGTTCAAAAATTCATGTTGCCCTTCTAGAATAATCGTTCCACATTTAAGTAGCAATTTGTTCTCGCACTTGTGCCATTTGAGCCGCCGGTTGGAATCAAACTAAATGGGTTCACACGCTTCAGATGATTCGGATTCATCATCAAAAATCATATTTTATTCAAAATATTCTGTAAACAACTTGTCCAATGCTTGCTCTTGGAGAATGAAGTTATGTATTGTGCAGCACGCAGCAGGGATGTCTCTTTGCCTAATAAGTGAAAAATTACTGATAAACTTCAAAATAGGAAATCTGGCCTATATAACTCCAATACATCGCTCAATCACATTACGGCATGAGGAATGTCTGTAATTGAATAACTTTTCTTTTCCACGCAATTGTCCTCCTACGTAATCACGTAGATGATATTGACGTCCTAGATACGGGGCAAGAAATTCAAGTATGTTTGGATATCTAGCATCAAACAAGTAAAATTCATCTGCGCATAAATCAACATGGTCTAAACTTATGTTTCAGAAGAATTTTACTCGAACATTAAAAATAATGTAATATACCTCCACATGGCATTGGAAATCCATTTGAGTTGGTAGTAACAACGTTAATAAATACCCGAGAATCATTAGTCAACCCTTCCCATCCAGCATGCACATATGTAACCTTCATGTCAACATCACAGACTAACATTACATTTGGTGTCACATTTGTTTTTCGTCCCCGAAAAGATATTTGTCTCGAAGCTGGTGCCCAAGCTGCCACATGTGTTCTGTCAATTGCAGCGATACAATCCTTAAAGTACAAGTATCACTACAAGATGTGCTCATGTACAACACCTCGGTTGTTGGGCATATTAGCTCAGTGCCTAGCTCACAAACGGCACGTAGGACTTTTTTAAATCATTTGTGTATTATGTGGTTTTCATGTTGAAACCTGTCACCTATAATTCTGTATCGTGAATTGTGCCCTACAATCATTAAAAACATTGCAACCCCTTCCTCAACTATCACCTTTTTTCCATCTTTCAATAACCCTTTTTCTTTCAACGTCCTACAAAAATTCTCAAATACATGCTTCTGCATGCGAAAATTATCCTGACACACATCTAGGTGTTCATTTAATACTTCATGTATATACATCCTTCCAGTAAGCACTAAATTTCTTCATGGTGTCCTACAAATTCCTTCATATGCAAATTGTACAATCTGTAATCCCATCATGTCTATGGATGAATCAGGTTCTTCATCTATGAGGAACAGATCTTCGTCACTTGATTCTTGGACGAAATTTGACCTGAACAAGACATTTCCTGCACAAATGCATAGCACTTAGATTAACTCCACCATGCTAAATTCCAAAGTTATTAATATCTCCAATAAAGGTTACAAAGATCACAACACAAAAAGTTCACATATAGTAACCTTTCCAAATCCTCAACCAATCACAACATACTGATAACACAAAACATCAACACAATTATGTAGTCCATAGTACAATAAAACATAAAACAAACAGCATTGCTAGAACAAGTATAAATAAAGCAACATGGTCAAGTAAAGCAACACGATAGGAAACATCTTAAAAGAATTCCGACACAGCCATCCTCCTACTCTCAGGCATCGACACAAATTGTACCCTAAATTATGGATCTCTGAGTGCCTTCATAGCTTTAACATATATCTCATTAGCCAATTCTTCCATGATGTTTAATATGGTCATCCACTTTGCTTGAGAATAAGGGTCTTGGCTAGTTGCTTCACTCTCACTGGTATCGAGAGATGATTTCCCTTGCATTTTTGCAAGCTTCTCTTTCAAGTAAGCTTGTCAAACTTCACTTTCATCATCTCTTTTAGTCATCATAGACTCCCAACGTGCCAGGGTCTCCTCTAGTTTCTCTGATTTACTGATCTTAAGTGTTTTATGACGACGGGTAGGCTTTTCAATTTCTGATTCATTGACATTATGTACTCGTACATGAACCCCCATTGTTAGAAAATCGTCCTACATCTGTAGTTCCTCATTTGACGAGGGGGCAAGCTGAGTTGAGGGGGTATCTAATCCTCCAGTCACTGTGGTTCCACCAAAAAGTTCTCCAAGCATCTCATGATGTGTACATCCATCTCTCTCGAATTTCTTGTAAATCTTTGCATTTTTATGCATTAATGAACAAAAAATACATGAAATAATACGTACATATTAAAAAAGAAGTAATGTAAATTGATTAACAATAAAGTTAAATGACAAACAATGTATTATGTGAAGCAAAGTTTATAGCGAGAAATGCTTGCCAAACTTCTTCAGGAGAACTTACTATGCGTGTATTTGAATCCCATGTGACGCATGTATGCTTAATAAGTTCAGAAAATGACCGATGAATGCTCCGCAGACGGTTCCATTTACCCTTTAACTTAGCAATGTCATAATCCTCATTAATGACGCATTTCAAATCTTCACTAATCTTGCCCCAACACTCCTCCTTAAATGTTGAACACTTTAATTTACCTGATTTCACATAATCGTAGCATATTTGGATAAAGGTAGTCTCTTTTTTATTAGTCTACATCATAGTTGATTCCCTGGCATTTCTTTGACCACCCATGTTGTCTATACAGAAGGTTTAACTTTAGTTCAAACTTTTTATTGGAACCAAATAGGGACTTAATTAATTCATACTAGTATTCATTGCTTCAAAAATAGTTCACACTTGACAACATGGGCTAAACCCCTTAACAAGAACCTTAGAACCATGGTATTACTAGTATACAAGTTGGAAAATTTGAGAGGTGTGGTGCACCAAGTAAGCTAATATGATTATTTCAACGCATCTTGTTCCATCCTTGAAGTAATTAAAGTTAGAGAAGGATGCTAGGTCATACTCACTAAAGAAGTTCTAGCCAGCAGATTCGCAATGGCCTAAGTTTTTTCCCAATTGACCTACACTTCGCATCCATAGTCACAATTAGCTTCTAATCGGTCCCTATACCTTAGAATTAAAAGTACCTACACTTTCAAATTTATCCAAAAGTACACAGAATCATTAAGAAAAAACTTGATATCCAAAAGTACACAAGGTTGAAGGACTCAAGAGCACGATAAATATCCTCTCAACAAATTGATATCCCTCCCATTAAGACAAAACTTGATTTGACATAATGTTGGGACTCTTAGCATAAATAGAAAATATAATATATATTATTCACGGTGACATGCAGTCAAAATTTGTAAAACTCTACGCACGTGAGTACACACTCTTGTCTCACATTCACAATGAAATGGTAAATGCTCGAGGCATTATTTAATTAAACGTGTGAAACACAGACACTTCAAACAATTCTAAAGCTTTTCAGAAAATGATAAAAGTTGGGCAATTTATGAATCATAATACAAAGAAAATAAATTTGATTTAATTATTAGTCAAACTTAAGTAGTATAATGAATAGTCAGATGACTTGAAATAAGGAACGAATTCATTGCATATAATCTACGAAAGGAATGAAAATTATTCCCTAGCTATATATAACAGACAATTATGTAATTATCACTGACGATTGTATTTCAATTTCAATTAATTAATATTAATATGTTGGAATAATATAATATTTAGGAGATGCCTTCTCAAGTAACATGATAAGTGCATTTTATACACTTATTTGTATGTCTAAATTAGATTATATTAATGTCATTCTAGAATAATTGCTACTTAATGGCTTTATATTTGTTTATATTTTAGGAATTTTTCCAAAGTCATTTGAATGAAGCACTAAAGTGAAAAAGTAGGCATTTGGATGTTATTTGAAGCTTAAAGGAGCAAAATCGATGATGGAATCGTCAACCGGAATTTCCAAGGAGAGCTAAGTGGAAGGAATCAAGGTTCGAGATCTAAATTGAAGATGTATTGACGTTTAGAAGAAGATTTGAAGAGTTTTGGAAGTTCATGGACTTAAATGTTGCAATCAAAAGATAAAGGACTCGCGTTCAAATAAAGTTTAAGGGCCAACTTAAACGTATTGGAAAGATGGAAATTGCAGAAGCAAAATTATACTTCGCAGCCACGAGTTATCAATGTGGTGGTCGCGCAAAAATCTTCAATTATACAGAACCTGATTTCACTTACCTGCGCGGCCACCAGAAGTTTTCCTGCGCGGCCGCGCAGTAGTCCGGCCCAGCGGGAGAAAAAGCCTATGCGTGTATTTCAGTATTCTTTTGCCTAGGTTTATAGGGAAATCTATAAATGGGACTTGTCATGCACGAATTGAGGACATTTGCACACATACTCTAGAGGCACAATTCATCTCAAAGCTTGGAGATTTTGGAACATCACTTGGAGGCGAAGGCGAGATGATTTGGAGACAACCTTGTAGAAGACTATTCTTGGTGCAAGAATTATTTTACTTTGTCTTTAAATTACTCATGACGTTTAGTTTAGATTATTACTGCGTTTTGATTTCATATATTATGAGTAACTAAACTATCCATTGGGATCAAACGATGTAGTGTAGTTTTACGCTTTCAATTTCATTGTTCTAAGTTTTATGGTTTCATTGCATGTGTATGGTTTTATTTTGTGTTCAATGCGTGAATTAACTAGCCACAAATTTATTGATTAATTGGATCGTTTTCATAATCCGAGATGTGAGTTAATGATCTAGACCTAGGAATAAAACCCAATAATTGAATGAGCGATAGAGATATACGTTAATTGTTATTGAAGCCTTGTGTGAGTTCTTGCATTCCATGTACCTAATCATTACAACCTGCTATTCATTAATACGGTTGACTAATTAGGTAGAGTTGATTTAAACCCGAAAGGGAATTTCATGTGCATTAGCGAGCTCGATCGATCACATTAGTAGATTAAAACTAGAACGGTGGAATTGAAAGTATTGATTATGTGACTTGTGAAATCCCAATTTCTCATCAATTGATTTAGAAACACATTTTGCTTAATTGCTTACTTGCTTTTAGTTTTATTATTAAATTCTTCACAAATCAAATTATTGACTTTCAAATAGAGTAAAAATTAGAACATCGTTGGTAATTAATACTAATCCTTGTGGGTACGATAACTCGGACTCTAAAAGTCCACTATATTACTTGGATGCGATAGCGTACACTTGCAATTTAGCACACATCATAACACACCTAAAAATTACAAGAGAAGAAAATATCAAATATCAATGCACAACTGTGTTCAATGAAACAATAGCCCCAAATATGCTCAACGAAATAGTAGCCCCAAATAGGGCTTTTCGAATCTGAGAAAAGTTATTCAAAATCAAAGATAATTGGATTCCTACAGGGAAATTGAAGAAACGGTATGCTAAATCCATTTTTTGTGGAAGTGATAATGTGGTGGGGTGTTATAACCCTTTTTTCTTTTGTTTGTTGGCTCAAGTATGGTTCTATTTCCTCTATCCATTGAAGAAACAAAATAGGAAAACAAAAATAATTTACCTTACCGTGGCAGTGGTGGTAGCGGCGGGCGGTCGACTTCGAGTGAGGGAGAGAGAGTGTGTGTGAGGCAGTGAAATGAGTGAGGGAGAGGGAGGAAATGTCGGGTTCTTTTGGTTAAGTTAGACTTTTTTTTATTTTTTTTAATTTACACGGAAAACGTGGAGAACACCGCGTTTTCCAATGGGTTAAAATTGCGTTCCTCGTTTTCCATTTTCTTTACTAATTTTTGAAATCGTTTTCGAAGTTTTTTTCTGAAAACAACATAAAAGAACATGTTTTCTGTGTTTTCAGAGACAGAAAACTGTTGGAAAACGACAAAGAGAACGCAACCTAAGTATTACAGAAATCTTCACCCCGGTAATGTCCTGCCTAAACAACATGATTTTAGTGTTTGGAATAGACTTCTAACTTCTAAAAGTGAGGAGTATAGTGGAACCACACATAGCTTAGAGAATTGGTCAGGGGCATATCTCATTTTGGCATGACCAATAGCTATGTTCTGGCACTCTGGCTAGCAGCTGTCCTAATGCAGTCACTGATAAGGCTTATGTTTTTGAATTTGAGCAACGAGGGATGGAATATTGATAAAATCAAGCTCATATTACTAGATGCTAAAGTGGAAGAGATCCAACATGTGTTCTTTAGAAGCAGACCAGATAAGATGCTTCAGGTCAGTTCACTCTTAAATCATGCCTGGAATTATTCAGGCAGAGCACTACTGTTCACATTTCATATAAACATATCTGGAAAAAGGCAATTCTGTTGGATAAAATTCAATAATGTGGGGCCAAACATGTATGAAATAAAATGTGTGGTGCTATATTAAAGATTTAGTCAATAAAGTGATCTAGTAAAGATTATTCAGGACTAATGGGTATTAAGTGTCTTGAGATTAAAGTGTAGAGACGGATTCAATGTTTTAAATTGATGAGGGGCCAATTTAATTACATTGAAACACGATAGTTTCCCTAAAACTATTTATACAGGTCATGGTCCCCAATTGAGCGTATCGTTTCATAATTCTCTGCATCCCCATCAACAGAGGACAAAATCAGGAGAAAACCACGTTCGATCAAACACAATAATGGATTCAGGTACGCTTCCGCTTCAATTTCGATCTTGATAATTACAGCATGATGTTTGTGAATTTTAGATGAACATTCATCTATGTTAAATTTAATTTTAACAAGTGGTATCAGAGACAACATCGTGTTGAATTATCAGATCTATTTCGATCTCATATATGTGAAACCTTATTTACGTATGAAACCAAGTCTCTGATTTCAAATATACATACACACTGCAAGATTCGAAATTGGGAAATATGCATTCAGTTTATTGAAAATTTGGAACGTGATTTTGGGTTTTTTCAGCCAATCAATCTCTCTGTATGCATGTATGCGAAATTTTTGATCTCGAAAATTGGACATAAGGATCTGTAAACTGATTTTTCGAGTCTGATTTTGAAATCTTGATTTCCAAATTGGGTTTTGAATCTGATTTGTATAATATATAAGTTTTTTTTTTTCGAATTTGGACTTCAATTTTCGCAACCTGTGGTCTTGTATATTTCGAATTGGGTTATTGAGCATGAATTGTGGTTGTGTTTCTTGTTGATGGAATTGTTCCGGTTGGGAAGGAGAAGCCGCGCGATGCACGCGGCTTGCAATGCTTCGGTGGATTCAGTGCTGCACGCGGCGGAATACTGCGTCGCGCATAGCGACGCAGTTTTTGTGGTTGTAGCGCCATTGATGGCACTGCAGGCGGAGTGTGGCGCCGGTGATGGCGCCGCGTTCTTAGGCAGGTTGCAGCGGCGGCTAGGGTTTGGTTGCAAACCCTAGCTATTTCAATTTTGGGTTCAGGGACTTAAGCCGAAAAATAGAACTCTTCAAGAGCTTCTTTTGCAATTTTGGATAATTATGTTTATTGCACCTCCGGTCCTCTCTTTTGTTTTGGACTAAATGTTTGATCCTAAAGTTACTAAGGAACTTAAGTTGGTCTTCATAGTTCTAAATTTTATAAAATCAGCCCCTAAGGTTATAAAATTTTTAAGTTGGGCCTTTTTTAAAGTTTCGAATTTAATAATTCAGTCCCCTAAGGTTTGAGAATTTTCTAAATTAATCCATAAAGCTTGAAAATTCTCTAATGCAGTCCCTTAAAGTTTGAGAATTTTATAATTCGATCCATAAAGCTTGAAAATTCTCTATATTGATCCCTTAAAGTTTGAAAATTTTCATTTTCAGTCCCTAAAGTCTGAAGATTTTCTAATACAACATCTAAAGTTCTAAGTTTCTCCAATTTGGTCCATAGAGTTTGAAAAATTTTCAATTAAGTCCTTAAAGCTTCCAAATTCACTATTTTGGACCTCTAAAGTTTGATTTTCTTTCAAAATGGGATCTAAAGTTTGGAATTCTCTAAATTGGCCAATAAGGTTTTGGAAAAATTATAATTTAAGTCCTTCAAGCTTAAGATTTCACATAATTGGCCACCTAAGGTTTAAGAATATTGCAATTGACTCTCTCAACTTAAGGATTGCTTTATTCTAAAGTTTTGAATTCTATAATTCAAATCCTAAAGTCAAATATAGATGCAAATCAATGGATTTCAATTTCAAATTTTGGTACTACGGACTCTTTTGAGAGATATAATATTCGAAAGTAAGTTAGTTGAAGCAACAAGTTGCCAAAGCAACCTCTCTTGTGGATATTAATTAACTTTGAATATTAGAAGGTATTTGTGTGTGTTATTCATTGCGGATATTGATCGACCCAAAGGAAGGTCAATATTTGGCTCGAATTTCACATGCACCTGTGGTGATAAACACGTGGCAATTATTTGGTTTAACGTGTGACCAATAAATCGGTCCAAATAAAGGTTTATTAGTTAACATGTCTTATTGCCAGTGTTTGATCACTACACCAAGGGAAAATTAGGTGTTTGTGTGTTATTTCATGCGGATATTGATCGGCCCAAAGGAAGGTCAATATTTGGCCCGAATTTCACATGAACTTGTGGTGATAAATACGTGATGGTTATTTGGTTTTACGTGTGATCAATAAATCGGTTCAAAGAAAGGTTTATTGGTTGACATGTCTTACTGTCAGTGTTTGATCACTACACCAAGAGTACCACTTACAAGTCAATATTTCTGTTCAAAGACTAAATATTGATGTTGTGCTAGGTATCTTGTGATGGGCTCTACCATTGTTTGAAAGTATGATTTGCATAATAAGGTACTTATCTGAGCTATTTTGTTTAAATGTTCTCTATTCAGTTTCAAATTTTGCTAGTAGTATATCTACAAGCTCAAATTTAATCCCTGTATTTATGGAACAAACTTCAAGGATCAAAACAAGAACATTAACTTTTCGTTGGCTGCATGGATCTGGACCGTGTACTAAGGATTGAGCAACCTGCTCCTCTTACGGATGAAAGTTCATCTAATCAGATGAGAAATTTTGAGAAGTGGGATTGCTTAAATTACGTGAGTCTCATGATCATTAAGTGCGGAATTCCGGAAGCCTTTAGTGGCATAGTATCTGACGAGGTAAATGATGCCAATGAATTCCTTGCCGAAATTAAAAAAAAAAACGTTTTGGGAAAAACGATAAGGCTGAAACAAGCACGCTTATGCAAAGCTTGATTTCAATAAAGTATAAAGGCAATGAGAAAAATAAGGGAGTACATCATGTAGATGTCTCACACTGCTTCAAAACTTAAGGAACTAAAACTCGACTTGTCTAATGACTTGCTCGTACATTTGGTATTGATATCGCTTCCTGCACAATATAGTTAATTTAAGATTAGTTATAAATGTTAAAGTAGAAATGGACTCTCAATGAGCTCATTTCATAGTGTGCAAGCTTCTTGCACAATTCAGTCAATTTAAGGTCAGTTGTAACTATCAAAGGGATAAATGAACTCTAAATGAGCTCATTCTATTTTTGTGTGCAAGAGGAAGAAAAGTTGAAGCTTGACAGAATTGAAAGTGTTCACTTGGAAAACACCTCTAAAGATAAGGGCAAGAAAACAAATAAAGAAAATAAAGTTGTTAAGGGTTCAGAACAAAAGAAACCACATAAAGACATTGAGGGTTGTTTCTTTTGCTAGAAATCTGGACATTTAAAGAAAAGATCGTACATATTACTAACTAAAGTTGCTGCTAAAGTACCTTAAGAGCTTTTGACAGGCTTAAAGCCTAGTCTAAAGCATTTCTACATTAGGGGATATCCAGCTAAGGCTAGGCTTTATAGGCCACATAAAGAAATTGGACTCCAAAACAGTTAGCAGCTACTTTATTGGTTATTCTGAGCGTTTAATGGGCTATTAATTTTATGATCCCACACTTAAGTCAACTTTTGAAACGGGAAATGCAACAATTTTTGAGGATGTTGAGTTTGGGGGAGAAATAAGGTTAGAGATATTGTCTTTAAGGAAGAAGTTGAGGAAGGATCGGTTTCGATTCCTACTATTGCTTTTGATAATGTGCAAGTTTCTATACATGTCATTGATCAACAAGCATATCCGGAACCTCAATTCGACAATATTGAAGAACCTCCCATCCAAAATAAGGTAAATTTCAGAAGTACAAACTCAACAACCTCAATAACTAAAGCCATTAAGGAGATCCATGAGAGAAAGGGAAAAAATGTTATTCCGGATAATTTAAATAGTATTTTTCCAAGACCATAAGGAAATAATGGAATGGTGGAAGATGGTCCAATCAATTCCATCAGGCCATACAGGGTTTCAACTCTCAAAAGTGGATTGATGCCATAAATAAAGAGTATAAGCAAGTGCAAGACAATAACGTTCGTGATCTTGTCCCATTACCAGAAGGTGCGAAGCCCATTGGTCTTAAATGGATTTTTAAACCAAGAGGGATTCGAAAGGTAATTTGGAAAGATATAAGGTTCGTCTTGTATCTAAGGGCTTTACACATAGAATAATGGCATTGATTATAAAGAGACTTTCTCTTCGGTTTCTACGAAAGACTCTTTCAGGAAAGTTAGATTGTTGCACATTTTGACCTCGAGTTACATCAAATAGATGTTAAGATGACGTTTCTCAATGGAGACATTGATGAGACGGTTTGCAAATTAAAGAAATCCATTTATGTGCTCAAGCCAGCTTCTCGTTAAGGATAATACAAATTTCATCAAGTAATTATCTCATTTGGTCTTGAGATTAATGTTGTTGATGGTTGTGTGTATTACAAGTTCAGTAGGAGTAAGAGTATTTTCCTGATTTCTTATGTTGACAACATATTGCTTGCCACCAATGATATATGCACGTCACATAAAATTATGAGATTTTTGTCAAGGAATTTTGAGATTAAAAATCTTGGTGACGTCTCTTTTGTATTAGGAATTCAGATACACCGGGATTGTTCTCGAGGTATTCTTGGATTGTCACAAAAGGGCTATATCGATAAAGTACTTAAGAGGTTTAGCATGCAAGACAGTAAATCAGGGGACACCCCTATCGCTAAGGGAGACAAATTTAGTCTCAACTAATGCCCGAAAAGTTATCTTGAAGTTAAGGAAATGCAGATGATCTCATATAGTTTAGCTATAGGGAATCTGATGTATACTCAAGTTTGTACGCGTCCGGATATTGCGTACATTATTGGGATACTAAGGAGATATTTAAGTAACCCTGGGATGGATCATTTGGAAAGCAGCCAAACATGGGTTATAACGTATTTAAAGAGAACAAAAGATTACATGCTCACATACAGAAAATCGGATCAGTTGGAGATCATATGGTATTATGATTCCGATTTTTGCTAGATGCCAAAACAGTAGAAGATCCATATCAGGCTACATCTATCTGCAAGTTGGAGGAGTTATTTCCGGAAGGAGTGCTTAACAAACACTTTAGTTTCTTTCACTTGGCAGCACAGTTTGTAGCAATTTTGGAGGCATCTAATTATGGAATATAGCTGCGAAATTTTATCACTGGGCTGCATATTATGTACGGTATAGAAAGACCACTAAAGTTATATTGTGACAATAACTCAACAGATTTATATTCCAGTAACAACAGGAGCTCAATTAAGTCAAAATACATTGACATTAAGTTCCTGGTTGTGAAGGAAAGGATACAGAGTAGACAGATTTCCATAGAGCATATTGGGACAAATTCCATGATTACGGATCCGCTTACTAAGGGATTAGCACCCAAGGTCTTTCACGAGCACACTGCTCGTATAGGTGTAATATTTCTTGAGGATATCATGATTTAGTGGGAGTTTGTATTTTGGTTGCTTTATGTTTTGGTTTTGGATACATTTGTGTATTTGGATAATTTT
Organism: Ligustrum vulgare; assembly: GCA_963555705.1. Taxonomy (NCBI): domain Eukaryota; kingdom Viridiplantae; phylum Streptophyta; class Magnoliopsida; order Lamiales; family Oleaceae; genus Ligustrum; species Ligustrum vulgare. Next base: position 12,027,977 of record OY743185.1, read on the forward strand.
CTGTACAGAAATAAAGCATTCAGTTTATTCTACTATGTTACATTATGTTTGGTATTGATCTCACCTAAGGAATAAAGTCGGACCAATTGAAAATAGGCATGTTTGGATCACATAACATGTAATTTTCATACTACACTCTCACGATTGATCTATGTCATTTGGTTGTATTGGTATACGTGACCATTGATTGATTTAGTTACGATTAATGTAACGAAAGTCGCTTTGATCCTATATTGATATGATTGATGGACGAGATTGTTTGGAAATACCCTTAATATTGATAGCACATTTTTGAGCTCATAAGGTTGTACACATTTATAAGGATACATGTATGGCCCAATGGGAGATTGTTGGATAAAATTCAATAATGTGGGGCCAAACATGTATAAAATAAAATGTGTGGTGCTATATTAAAGATTTAGTCAATAAAGTGATCCACTAAAGATTATTCAGGACTAATGGGTATTAAGTGTCGTGAGATTAAAGTGTAGAGACGGATTCAATGTTTTAAATTGATGAGTGGCCAATTTAATAACATTGAAACACGATAGTTGCCCTACAACTATTTATTCAGGTCATGGTCCCCAATTGAGCGTGACTTTTCATAATTCTCTGCATCCCCATCAACAGAGGATAAAATCAGGAGAAAACCACGAATCAATTGGAAGACCATAACCACGTTCGATCAAACACAATAATGGATTCAGGTACGCTTCCGCTTCAGTTTCGATCTTGATAATTACAGCATGATGTTTGTGAATTTTAGATGAACATTCATCTATGTTAAATTTAATTTTAACAAATTCCACTTAAAATCTCCATCTTCAACTGGAAACTCTGGCACAGTTTTGTTCCAACTGATGATATCATAAAACTCAAAATGGGGTTGTGATTTCCATCTAAATACCAGTGTTACTGGAATGAATAATCTATAGATCATGTACTGCTCAATGGTAAAATTGCGAAGGATGTATGGAGTAACCTTAGTTAAAAGTTTGGAACTCCTTTTATTCAATTCAGCAGCCCTATTCTACTCTTCCAACATTGGAGGTATGCTCAGACTTCTGTGGTTGGTAAAAACATTTAGGCTCTCATTCCCCTTCTCATATTTTGGTATCTCTGGCTAGAAAGAAATGGGGCAAAACATCAAGGAATTAAAATGAGCTCTACAAGGATCACTAAGAGAGTTGATAGACTTCTTGACAATCTTAAACTTTCTGGTTTACTGCATCATTCCAAGGAGCAAATGCATCATAGTGTCAATATTGTTAAATGGCTCAAACCATCCCCCAGGTGGGTGAAATTAAATTGTGATGGTTGCTTGAAAAAATCCAATCTTGCAACTGGAGGGGGGGTGATCAGAAACAATAATGGGGACATTATTCTGGGATTTTTTTTATTATTATGGTGAGGTTCCTATACTTGAAGTAGAACTAAAAGCCATTGCGAAAGGCCTCCATATCTGCCAGAAGCTTGAGTTTGCAAGTGTTTGGATTGAATCTAATTCGGAAATTGGGATTGACTTTATCAACCAAGATGGTAAAGGTCCTTGGAAGATTCAAGGGATTCTTGAAACAATAAAATTCTTTCAAAGGAATATAAAAACTATCTGTTCCCATATTTGGCATGAGGGAAACAAAGTTGCTGATTGGTTGGCCAATATTGGTTACAAAGAAAGAAGATACAGGGAACTTACAGCCAATGAATTTGATGGAGTTGAAAAAGAAGAAGCCAAGTTGGATAGTACTGGGATGGCCAATATCAGATATGAGAAGATAATGAAGTGGCGGATTGGTTAGCTTCATTGGGGCACAAAGAGAAGTGTTTTAAGCTATTCCAAAAAGAAGAATTCGTTGGAGTGATGAAAAGAATTATCAGACTTGAGAAAACTGGTATGGCAATGATTAGATGCGTGAAGAAATAGAGATGATGTTCTTTTTTTTTTTTTTTTTTGGGTTAATTTCCATTTGAAGCTAGCTAGTTGTTAATTTTTAGTTCCAGTTTGCTTTATAATTTCCTGCCTTAGGGATGAGTTTTGTATTTAGTTCATTTGATAGTTCATTCCTTGTAATGAATCGAGGTAAGGTTGTTGTCCCCTATTGTAAATAATTTTGCTTTGTCATTAAAACTTTATTAATATTTGTTAATAATTTTGTGAATGTATTTTTCTTTAAAATATTTAATTTATATGTTCCTTGAGTTGTTCTAACATTTATTGTTTTTTTAATTTTATGATATTTATTTATTACTATCCTTGCTCTTCTCCATATTCTGTCTAGGGGTGGGCGTGGGTTAAGTTGGGTCGATTTTTTGTCCAACCCGAACACAACCCACTATGGTCGGGTTGATAAAAAATCAACTCAAGAAAACCCAAACATCAGTTCAAACCCAATCCAATCAAGTTTCGAACGGGTTGGGTGGTTTGGGCTTTGATCCAATTAACTAAAAATCTTAGAAAATTAAAAAATTATGTCCATAAATCAACTATTAACTCAAATAAATTATATACAATATAATAAGCTCAAATATAATAAATTGAATACTTTCTAATAAAACTAAAATATATTTAAATCATATTTGAGTTTCATCCAAATTAAAATGGGCTTAAGATTCTTGAACTTTAAATGATCTTATATTTTTAAAATTTTGTTTGGGTTGGGTGACACACCCAACCCACAACACAACACAACCCAAACAAATTTTTTTTTTGGAACCCAACCCAATTTTCATCAAAATCAAATCCAAACCGATCGGGTTGGGTTGGGAGGTTTTGGCGGGTTGGGTGGGCATTAGCCCACCCCTAATTCTATCCAAAATTTCTCATTTTCCTATTTTCAAAATCTAAGGATAACTTTGTATTTTCTTAAATTTATTATTATCAAATGTTACTTTTAATCAATAACCATCTATTCCTTCATATTCTTGTACATCTATGTTATTATTTTCTATTTCTTCTATTTCTTTATTTTGATTCAGATTCATTATTTTCTGAATCCGTTTCACTAATATATATACTTCTTGATCATAATATTCTTCAATATCAGATATTTCACTTTCTATTTCTAGATATGTTTTTGGTAATATTTTGACTTTTTCTTATTACAATCAGGGCTTATATATCCTATTTCTCCACAATTCCAACACTTACATTGGCTTTTATATTTTTTATAAGCTTTATTTATTTATTTTTATTTGGATTATATTTTCTTTTATATTACCTTCTCCTAAGTTTTATATATTTTTTCCTGGAATTTCTAAATTTTTTGAACTTTCTATTTTTATATTTTCTCTTAGTATTTCTTCTTTCAGGATTACATCATCATTTTATAGGTTTTTCCATATTGTCCAACATATTCTAGTCAATTTTCTTGATTTTTTCAATAGTTGTCTTTGTTGACATATATATGCTAATCTTTCAAATAGAAATTTTATCCTTGATTCTAAAGTTCTAGGTATTCTAGGGTTGTCTCTAACAAAATTTTCAAATTCTACCTTAAAATATATTATCCATGAACCTGGTAATTTATTATAATATATGCCTTTGTATACTTCTTGATTTTCATTGTTATAGAATTGAACATAATAGTAATCTTTAAACTCACACGTGTATTTTTTAATTTTACACATATCACAAATTGTTAAATTTATTAATTTGAATCTAGCATTATCTTTTTTCTCTTATCGATTCTCCTTCAACATTACTTATCCAATTTTCTCATATAAATTCATCTGCAATGTATTCTACTAATCTTTGTATACCTTCTCTATCCGATTTTATTATTTCTGCTTGAACATTTCTTCTTATTAATGTCTTTGTATAATTACTTATTTCTTCCCATCAATTTCTAACATTTCCTTCAAATGATGCAACTAAAAAATATATTCTTCTTTCTATATTTCCCCATGTATCATCTTTATTTAGTGTTGGCAACGGGGCGGATCAGACTCTGATCCGCCCTAACCCGAATTTTTATGGTTCGATCCGGATCCGCCCCGCGATCCGTCAAATTTCGGGTCGGGGCTGATCGGGTTCGGGTCGGAGTGGATCGGTCCACCGATCCGTGGACCGATCTGCCGAATTATTTTTTTATTTTATTTTAATTTTTTTAAAATTTTTTAAATATATTTTAAATTAAATCTTTTAAAAAAAATTTAGAAAAAACATTTTTTTTATTAAATTTTATTTATTTTATTGAAACGAGACGTATAGAGACTGATTCGCTGATTCAACGGATCGAGTTTTTTGACCATCACTTATTGGAATTGTTTCTTCAAATGAAGAATATGAAAAATGTGTTTTCTTTAAAATACAAAGATTGCAGGTTATTCCCAGAAATTAAAGTTTGCTACAAAATTTACATATTATATTTTTATACATAATAAAAAAAGTATATTAAAAAAAATGTCGGATCGCGGATCGGGACGGATCGGATCAGCCCCGATCCAAATCCGCTCCGTGAATTTTCGGATCGGGGCGGATCACATAAATTTCGATCCGTCGATTCACGGATCGGGATTTTTTTGTGATCGGATCGGATCGGGTCGACGGATCGACGGGGGGATCGGATTTGTTTTGCCATCTCCTTATTATATAATAAAAAGAATAATATCATTGAATCTGCTCTGCTCAAGTTAATAAGGCTTTCTTAGTATCTATTTTACAATCTAAATCTATTTTGTTCATCCATGATTAATATGATTATCATAATTATCATTTGATTCTAATCTATCTCTGTATTTATTTCCTTTAGGTGGTTGTCTATCTCTAATCCTTTGAAATAGGATTAGGTGCTCCTCCTGTATTCATTAAAAATTGGTATTCATTCATATTATCTAAGCTTAATTAATCAAAATTTTCTATAAGTAAATCTAATTCTTCATTCATCTTTACTTTGTTTTTCTTGTTTTTCTTCAACTTTTAGTTTTCCTAAAGTTTTTTCTATGTCTTTTTGTAATTCTAGTTCTTCTTCTAATATTTTCGGTAATATGTTTTTTTCTAAATTCATCATCCATATTTCCTGCTTCTATCACAATTTTTTCTTATTCAATGTATTTCTTTCATATCCTAGACATTTCTTTTTGATAAGTTTTTTATTTATTTTCTTACCCTTATTCTTATTATTTTCCTTTTAACTCTCTAATATCAAGTTTTAGTATATTTATATCATTTCTTGCTTCTTTTAATTCATTTTTAACTTCTTGAACATCACTTATTAATGATTTTATTAATATTTTCAAATCTTCAATATATTCACTTTTTGATATTTAAACTCTTGGTTTAGTAGTTTGGGTTTTTTGTGCTTTGAATAATCTATCGTACATATCATCTATTTTTGTTTCTAATTTTTTTATTCTTTCTTCTATTGATATAATCCTTTCACTATCATCTTTTCTTATTTTTTATTTAATTTTTCTATAATCATTTCAATTTTATCTTGGTTAATAATTTCTCCTGACTTTCTTTTAAATTGTTTTAGAATATCTTCATTTATATTTTTGACATCTCTTATCATGTCTTTTAATTCCTTAAATTTTGGATATTTTGTAAAAAAAATTTGACATTTTTATCATGTATATTTAAATGTTGTAATTCTTCAATAACTATTTTATCTTGTAGATTTATATTTTTATATGTTTGTCATAAAAATGCACTTATACAATTTAATTGCATATTGAGAAATTCATCAAATTCTCCTCATGAGCTTAATGATTGAAAAATAGTTGTATTAGCTCCTCTTATTTTATAAGATCCTACTAGAAGGTTAAAATTCTCTATTACATGTCTTTCAAATTATATTTCTGAAAACTCTGTCATTAGTATCTTCCTTTCATATGTTCTATTTCTAGAATAAATTCTGATTCATATTTTACTTCTTTATATATCACCATCTGATATTCACAAAATTCTTTTATTGTTTTCAACATTAATTTTCTTGTTGTGTTCTATAGTATTTTATATAGTTTTCTATTTTTCTTGTTTTATAATATATTTCTTTATTAGTTCTTTCTTTCTTATCTAGAATAGTTTGTATTTTAGGTACTTGTTTCAAGATTCTATTATAATATTCTCTCTTCTTCTCTAATGAATTTAATCTTAAAATTTCTTCTCTTTTTACATTTCTTTCTTCTCTAGTCTTATCCATTAAATTTCTTCTTTATTCAATTAATAAATCTAATTTTTCATTTGTTTCTATGTCTAGATACTTAACTAATAAAGAATCTGCTCTAAGATAATCCATTATCCTTTTCTGATTTCTTTTAATACTTCTGTATAACAATAAATTCAATATATATTATCTTCGTTTGTTTCTTTTTATTTCTTTAGATGTTCTATCAAATGTATTATTCATTTTATTTTTAATTTTAATCTATTATTATCTTCTTCTTTTTCTACATAATTATCCAAGTCTTTAATAGTTACACTCTATGTATTTTATTATTTTATCATAATAATTTATTATTATCATTGATCATTTTCCTTTTAATTCATATATAGATTGTTTATCTTTCACAGACTGTTGTGGTTGTAACTATAGGTTTAATATTTGTTCTACTAAATCTTCTCTGATTTCCTGTTTTTTATCTAGTTGTACTTTAATAGTTTCTGGTAAGTATGTAATTAATGAAGGCCAATTTCTATGATCATTCATATTTTTCTTTATAATATAAAATATCTTGTTCTTTTACAAATTCTTCTATAATTTTCTCATATACATATTTTTCTTTTATTGATTCTATTATGAGTTTTTCTATAATTTGCTCCTTTATTTCTCCATGTAATTCTTTAATTATGATTAATGTTATTATTTTTAATCTATTAGGAATATGTTCTAAAAATATATAACCTAATCTTTCTTTTTTTAATTTATAACGTTTTTTCATTTTCGTAATTATATTTTCAATTTTCATTTTATTTAAATTTATGGCTCTAATACCAATTGAGGGTGCTACTATGAGCGAACAAAAATCAAACAACCAAATAATTTCATAAATCCTATATTAAAAAACATATTTTGAGATTTTCTATACTTTAAAGTTTGAAATATAAGGTGGCGTTCTGTTTGTATTGTATTTTGTATTTTCATTTTCGAAAATGTTTTGTGTTTTGTGTTTTCATTTTTGTTTTCAAATTTGCTGAAAACGCGTTTGGTTTGTTATTTCTGAAAACTGTTTTTGAAAATGAAAAGCTGGAAAACACGTTCTGTTTGAAATTTTGCAGAACACTATTTAAACTATTTTTAATTAATTTGCTTGCAGAATACTACTAACTCCAACTCAAATTTCCTTTCACAATACACTAAAAATATGGTTACATACAACACACTAATGTGAGCTTTAAGAGTCTATATTAACACAGTTTGGTCAGGTTCAGGACTTGAGAAAGCTCTACTTATATTAAAATCCAGAAAATGCAATTTCTTTCAAAACCACCAGAGTCCATTTATCATTGTATTTTTTTAAATATAACAACAAGAATTCTCATTTAATTTTTTTTTTTTTTGTAATGTTGATATTGAATTCAATAAAACTTTATTTAAACTAAGTTCCAAGTTAGGATAATTCTCAAAAAAAAAAAAATATCTTTATTTAGGCTTAGTTCCAAGTTAGGATAATTCTAAAAAAAATAATAAAAAAATAAAAACTTTATATTAAGCTTAGTTCTAAGTTAAGATAATTCTAAAAAAAAAAAAAAAAAAAATTCCCAAAACGCGTTTTCCTCGTTTTGAACATTTTTTGTCGAAATACACACAAAACGCCCAAAACGATGTTTCGGGCGTTTTCCGTTTTGTATACAAATTTTTTTTTTTTTTTTTCCAAAATGCGTTTTCGAAAATGGTAAAGAGAACGCGTTTTTAGCGTTTTTGAAAATAAAAACAGAAAACGACTTCAAAACAGCAAAGAGAACAGGGGCTAAAGTTTTGAGGACTTGTATGTTAAATTATATCAAAGGGAGTATTTTGGTAATTTTATTCCTTGTGTATGCTTATCTGTCTTTATTGGTACAAATAGACTTTTTCTTGTAATTTTACTCCAATAATAAATTATCCACAATGATTGCACTAAATTTTACGTCAAAAATATGTATTTATTTATTATTTCTTCTTTTACAATTAATTTATTTCGTCTTCTATTTAATTACTAATGAAATTATTACTAAAATTGCTGACCACAAAATCTAGTGGGACCTTAGATCAATGTCTCAGCTCCTCCTTCTTGAACACGTGGACTTCCTACTCACTTGGACAAATAATCATTGTGCAACGGATGCCATAGTGACTCCCTATGCACTCCGACGGCTAAGTCAGGACTCATTTCGAGTAAATAAAATTGGAGTGCGGGAAATATAATTGTGTAAAAGGGAGAAAAGGGAGTGAGATTTGTATAATAAGTTTAAGTATTGAGTTTCTAACCTTTTACTTGGAGGCACAAGCGATCTGTTTATAGAAGAAGTAGTCATCTTGGATTGTGACACGTGTTATCCTTTACATGTGACGGGTTCATAATCCTTCGTGCGGTAAACATTTTCTTTGGTTATAATTATTACTACATGTCATAAGGTTATAACAGCCATCGCATCCCTTTAAAGATGTCACATCAAACCGCAACTTGCAAAAGAGTCACATCTCTCCGACACATTGACTGATCTTGTATCCAATCCAGGGCATGAACCCCGGACTATACTAACCTGGCATAAGGAGTCCATCTATTGGAGTCCGAACTTATATCAACCCGGAGTAAAGGGCCTCTGACTACAAACTCCGAAGTTATGTTGGCACTTACGGGTCCTAAAGTGGGCAATTAATGATGATGTGTCAAGTCCATTTAGTCATGGTTGTAACACTAGTCCCTCAAGTCTGGTTAGTTCATTCGTGTACAGGCCAGGGTTGATAGAGACAATAAATGTGCCTGCTAAAAGGTTCACAGTGCAGGTTTGTATCAAAGACGAAAGAGTCTTTTGAGTCTGGAGTGGATTTGGCCAAAGTGATTCAGTAGAGTTTTGAAGCTGAGGATCCTAATTGTAGATTTTAGTGAATTGACCTTTGGATTCATATTTCTTTTAAGGAAACTGTTACAGGTATTTACATGCTTGCAACGGCGCATTTATAAACAAGTAATGATGACTTACGAGTTCCAAGGGTTGCCAACTGGCTACATGCCTTTGCGCGTGTGTGTATTGCATTTGGATTTCCAAATAGTTTTACCTTTTTCGAATTCTTGCCATTTGGAGCTTTAATTTATTCCTTAGTGGGGGCACATGGAAGGCTAAGATCAACCTTGATTTCGAGGATTAATGGTCTAGATCGATAATAGGTCTCTATGAAATGCCCTTCGTCCTCCATTTCTCCCTTTTCGCAACTTCAGCATTCCTTTGGAGATTTTTCATAATTTCTTTCATCCCTTCATTGTAAACCTTGTTGCAGTTTTCTGGAAATCCTTGTCGTTGGCGTTCTTCCTATGTACAAGAGTCTTCCTTACCTTTCCACTTTCTTACCAAGAAGCTTTCCCTCTCCATCTCTCAGGTAATTTCGTTTTCCTTTGTGTGCGTTTATTAATTTTTCTTTCTTCTTTCTCTTTTGAGTGCATTTCCTTTGTGTCCTTTGGGGGCAAGTCTGGTTTCGGGGAGCATGGAAGAAGTTAGGAAAGCCGAATTGAAGGATTTGGTGGTTATGGCCGACCCCATAAGAGGCTTTTGCCCATGGTCCCATTTAGTTTTTAGCTCCCACCATTTTAAAGAGCTTAAGAAGAAGCGGAGTAGAAAATTATCTAGTGTAATATGTTTGGATGATTCTAACAGCGAAGAAGAAATGTATCATTCCCACATGGCCAAGCTATCTGTGGCAGAAGATGCATCGTTGCAGGGGCTCTGGGACAAAAGGAGTGAGGAGTCAAGGGGAGAAGAAGCGGCAAGTTCTTTGTCCGGAGTGCAGGAACCAAATTTGGATGCTAGGGCCCCTTTCAGGGCACATAGGAAGGAGTTGGGTTTGACTAAGGAGGAGATTGTCGAAGTGGAGGATTGGGTGGATTATGTGAATAAGGCTTCTAGGTATCACACCGATCCGGAGCCTCGTCCAGAGTTGTGGGAGTCCATCGAGGTGGAGACAGAAGTTAGAGGTGGTGGCATCGCCAATGTTTCTTCTACCTATCAAATGCCAATGGAGATTCGGTTCATACATCCTAGTTCCTCATGCAGGCCCTATTGCCCTCTTGATGGTCAGATAGCAGTACTCCTTGATGCCTTTGAGTGTGGGTCGCGACTTCCACTTCACCCTTTCTTCAGGGCTCTCCTCCGAAGTTAAAATTTGTGTTCGTATCAAGTGGCCTCGAACTTTTGGACACAGGTGGTGGGCACCTGCCTAATATGGCAGGAGGTCAGCCCAAACTACCCAATTTTCTTTTACATCATACACACCATGTACACTCTTAAGAAGGCTGTCAGGAGAGAGAAGGACACCAAGTTGAACGTAAATTATTGGTATTATCTTATTCCAAGGGGGCAGCACCCTACAGTTATTACTGGACACCGACCTCTATAAAGAATTGGAGACGCAGTGGTTCTGGGTTGTCGACGACTGTCAATGTTTTCCGTTTGATCTTGCTCCGAAAATAACAGTTCCCCAGACCCTTTCTTGCCCCGTGAGTCTTCGCGCCTTTTTTTTTTTTTTTTTGGATAAACATCTGGCAGATGTTTCCTGGATGAAGGAAAATCCATTACCCGACCCCATCGTTTCCACCCTCCCAGGAATTGGGAAATCACTCTAAAGGCGCCTTTAACATCCAAGGGTTAATTTATTTTTCTTCCGTAAAACATAGGATATCTTGATTGTTGAAGAGATGGGAAATCACGGGAAGTTTTTTTCCAAGTATCTCATTCGTGTCGACTACTATCATATACACTGACAATATCTCTTGCAATATGTCAAATAGCCAATTTCACTTTTTGATAATCAATTGAAAATGTCATTCAGATTCTATAAAGTAGAATTCTGCAGCATTAGGATAGGGTCGTGAAAAATGCCTTTAGAAGGTAGTTTTGAGGATCAAGGAAACACTGCTATTTGCTACTAGCTGAATAAGAATAATATCATCTGAATTGTGGTGGAATTGGCCTTTTATTGAACACAATATAAACTAGAAACTATTATTAAACAGTGAGTTTCTCTTTGCACATCTCTGTCAGAGAATTTCCAAAATAAAGAGAACTAGGAAGGGATAACAATGAGCCTAATGACAATTAGGTAAAAAATTTGTTCATCCACATTGAAAACTGAAGATAACAGAGTGCAGAAAGGATTTTCAACTATTTCTTTTTCCAAATACTGGAATTTATAATGTGAAAAATGAAAATGGAGTCGAGCACAATTCTTGATTCTTCTCCCATTCCCCCAAAACCCCAACACTTCTATTCTGCGAAATCAGGGCTGCCTTCAACATAAAGTTACACCCTTATGCGTCACCATCGCACTGCACTCTTCCTGAAGTTGCGCCACTTGCGTGCAAAAATCAACGGTGCTTGGAACAGACAGTAACTATCAAAATTGTGAATACCCTTTCTTTTGCTTCTCTTATTCATTTTTTTTCTTCATTTGTATGTGTGTGGTTTGATTTGAGCAGACCGTAATTAATTATTAGTATCTGTGTGTACAAGTAACCACAGGGCCAAAAATTTAGTGCAATTAGCAGTATTATATGAAACATTGATATTCTTTGCTCTTCTAATTTTAATAAGAAAAAAACTGGAAATGACTGATTGTCAAGTTTATAGATAAAATTCTACACAACTCCCTGGCAATGAAAACCTGAATCCTCATGAATAATTTAATCCTGGCTGAATATTTTTGTTGCCATTCTTGATATAAAAATTTATTTTAGTTTCTTGATGCTTATTCACTGACAAGGACTATAAAGATGCTGCTTCAGACAACGGATTTCATAAGCTACATCCAGCATGGTTGGTCTATTGGAAGGGTTGTACTGCGTGCAGATTAGCCCGAGTTTGATCAATCCAAAGATCACGTCACGCCATATCTTGCTGCTGTCATCATGTTGAATGGTGGCGCGTGGTGCACACCTTTCTATTGCTTCTTCAACAATTGGCTCGAGCCTGTTTGGGTAGTGCCTTGTAACCCATTCGTGACGAGTCAGACCTTCTTTAAAGATGATATCCGTTGGGCGTCTCCCTGCTACAATCTCTAAGAGAAGTACACCGAGGCTGTAAACATCACCTTCCGGTGATGCCCGTTTTCCCATTCCGTATTCTGCAATTGGAAAGACATTGAGATTGGTCTGTCAGTATGGGCTATTATGATCAACATATTATGCAAATACAAAAGGGATTTAGACGTTAAAATGTGACATACATACTATGTAGTATTGTGCAGAATTTTGCAATAATTCGTACAGTTTTTGAATTTCAGATACTTTTTATGAAGATCACTTACCGGGAGCAATATAACCAATTGTACCACAAACCAAACCATCTGTAGAGCCGAAGGAAACTGATGAATCATTGACAGAAACATTCTCATCAGCAACTTTTACCAATCTTGAGATGCCAAAATCAGTGACCAAAGCTGTCATGTCGTCATCGAGGAGAATATTGCTCGGCTTAAGATCACGATGCACAACTTTGATTGGTGAATAGTGATGCAGATAGGCCATTCCTTCAGCTACATCACTGCAAATGCTCACAAGCTGAACCAAATCCAATCCGCACTTCAGACCATGGCTCGGATACAGTTGATTTTCAAGGCTTCCATTTGGCATCAGGGGAAGGACGATGGCCTTAAAATCTGGCATGCTGCATACTGTTATGATCCTTATCAAATTTCTGTGCCTGGTTCTTTTCAAAATTTGGCATTCCCTTTTAAAGCTCACGAAAAATTCTCCACCTGCTTTCGAGTGCAGAACTTTCACAGCTATCCTCGTGTTATCTTGAAGAACTCCTTTATAAACATGACCAAATTTACCTGATCCTATTAGAGTTGAGGGACTAAATCCTTCTGTGGCTTCAATGAGTTGTCGATGAGAAATTCTTGGGTATTTTATCCCTTTTCTTACTGCTTCTTCTTCATCTTCAATTTCCGTCAGATTAAAAACCGGCGATTTCCTCCTGAGTAGTATAAGATATCCAGCTATGCAGAAAATAGGAGTGATGAGCACTGAAAGGAGAATTGCAACTGATAAGTTTCGAGTTCGTTTTCTGTGACATTTTCGCATGCCTTCTATGGAACTGCAAAGCCTGTTATTGCCGAGGAAAGATTTGATGGTTAGTGACGAAAATGCACCGTTGTTTGTCACGTCTCCAGAGAAGCTATTGTAAGAAAAATTCAGTCGCTTCAAAGTAGACGACGCCTGCAGAGAATCCGGTATCTCCCCTGTTAATTGATTGAAGGACACATCAAGTTCTTCGAGATACCGCAAGTTTCCTATAGACGCAGGAAATGTCCCTGTAAAAATATTTCTTGACAGGTTGAGGTGCTCTAGTGCAACACAGCTCACAAGTTGGGAGGGGATCGTGCTCGAGAGGTTGTTCGATGATAGGTCAATGGCTAGAACCATGTCCATTTTAGTCAGCTCGAGTGGAATTTGTCCCTGCAGGTGATTGCTGGATAAGTTCAAGTATAGTTTCAGACTTCTCAAACCGGCAACTTCTCTTGGAACTGTCCCCGAAATCCTATTGTAAGAAAGGTCGAGAACTTCCAAGTTAATGCATTGTCCTAGGCTTCGCGGGATTGTACCTGAGAGGTTATTGTCATAGAGAAAGAGTTTTCTTAGCTGAGAAAGGTTAGAAAAGCTATCAGGGATTGTACCGCAGAGTTTGTTTTTCGACAAATCAAGAAGGCCTAAATCGAGTACATAGCCAAAAGCCGGGGGAATATGGCCGGAGAGTGAATTATTTGATAGATAGAGCATCTCCAGTTTCCTGAGTTGAAAAAGTTGAGGAGGGATTGAACCATTGAAGAGATTACTAGACAAGTTCAAAAGAGTGAGATTTACAAGATTTGAAATTTTTGGAGGAATTGGACCATAAATATGATTATCATCAAGATTCATCTCTTTGAGTTTAGTAGAAAGAGTACCAATACTAGAAGGCAACTCTCCCCCAAGATGATTTCCTGCCAAACTGAGTAAATGCAAGTCAGGACAGTAACCCAAAGAAGCAAAAAATGGATTGAGGTCAGTGTTACCATTATGACTCGAGAACCGGTTGTAGGACAACTGCAGAACTGTCAAGTGTACCATTTTACCCACAATATTAGATGGTAGCTCTCCGGTTAATGAGTTCGACCCCAAGTCGAGCCATTCTAGTTTTGAAGAGTTTATAAGGGCTCCAGGAACTTCACCTTTAAGATGGTTCGACCAGAGGAGGAGATATTTCAGCTCTTTAAGGTCACATTGATTATTCATATGGATTTCACCAGTAAGTGAATTGTTGGAAAGGCTAGGTACACAACAGAAGAAGTGCCATTACAAAAAAGTGACATTGGTATGTCACCTATTAGCTTGTTACTTCCCAAATTAAGATACACTAATTGAAGAAATCCCAACTCATTTGGGATATATCCCTCAAGACGATTGGATGATAAGCTGATCTCTTCGAGTCGGGGAAGAGAACCGAGTTCAGCAGGGATGTGACCTTCAAAGAAATTCCCGGACAACGGTCCATTGAGTACTGTAGTTCCTTTTACATGTCAATGGACCTATGTGTACTGTAGTTCCTTTGAGTGATTATTGAAAATAATTAGTGGATGATGTGTTAAAGATAATTTAGGTTATAAGCACGCTTAAGAATTGAGTATAGGATTAGATATTATATATGGGAAACTTTCAATTCTGTAGATATGTCAGCTCAAGTTGTGCATATTGATGTCACTCTTGTTCATATATATATATATATATTCATGGGTTGTTTGATAAATTTTTTGATAAAACAAATTTGATGAAAGACACGATTGAAAATTTGATAAAAGCTATTGATTCCATGAAAATAGGGAGGGGCAGTCCCCGAGGATCTCTTAGGGTGCCCTTCCTTGCCCCTCGCCTAGATTCAAGAAGTCGCAAGAACGGGCAGGGAGACTCTCCGTCTCGATATTGAACCATTTACATTTTTTTATAATTAATTGACAAGTTTTTGGGGCTGGTCCGATGTGAGAATCCTGCCCTACACTTGTCATGTGGACCCAATTATTCTGGACGGAGTGCTAATAATGGGATCCGATCCTACATGTTTCAAATTTGTCGAGTTTTTTGACATCCCTACTAAGAATATTTCACTTTTATTACTAAGACCTTGTTTGTTGGGGATTACATTCAGATTTTTAGTGAATTTTAATAAAATCAATGAAATATGTTATTGAAAAATTGAGGATCTCATAATATTTGTGCATGAAATTAATTCTTATCTTCGATTAAATTTTAGATTTTAATCCCTTTAAAACAAAAGCTCAATAAGAATTTGGCACTTTACTTGCTAATCCTTGAAGTTCGGAGAGATCGTTCTAGGGGCAAATTTACGGTGGGGGGCATTGGGGTCATCTGCCCCCATCCCACTTGAAGTTTTTTTGGTTATTTTGGTACTGAAATTTGTTGGAAAAAATTTCTAAATGAATCATATATACAATGGTTGAAGAAAAAGTAGAAAAATGGAATGAAAAATCGGATCAAAAAGAAAATTTCATTATTTTGGCCAGGCACATGCATGCGGCTGCATGAGTCCATCATGCTGCCGCATGGGACCGTCAGAAAGATTTTTGAACTTCATTTTTCTAGCACATTTTCATGTTCTACATGATTTTTTCATGGAAAGTTGTAACCATGAAGAGTTATATCAATTCTAAAAGTTGTATCTATTGATAATACACATTTTGATACTCTATATAAAGGATTCAAGTTGGTTGATTCAAAATACACCTTGAATTTCTCCTCTCTTCTCTGTTTGCCTTGATATTTTTGCATAAAAGTTCATTTTTTTCTCTTGCATACTAACTTATAGTATTCAATTACTGCATATTTGAATACTAGATTCTCTTGTGTATTTATCATCGTCTTTATATTCGAGTTTGTTGCCGGATATTGCACGTTCGTCATCAAACAAAATTTTGATTCCGTCCGTTGTATCTTGGAGGCTTATTTGGATCCCTCGTGCATACTATTTGGTGGGACAAATGAAGTCTAAAGGAAAATGAGTGTCGTGCCTTGGAATCATCAAAGTCATTACGAAAGATTTGTCATCGCACCACCAACATCATTCCAACAATCTTTAGACTTTATTCCTTTCATAATTATTGTTATGGCACCTGCGGTTTCTTCACTTAGTGATCTTGCTACGGACTTCGTGAAATTGGAAAGGTTTGAAGGATCGAACTTTAGGCATTGGCAAAATAAATTACATTTCCTACTCACTACTCTCAACGTGGTTTATGTTCTAACAACTCCAAAATCGGAAGAACTCGAGGATGAAAGTTTGGCAAATGCAAGGGCAAGGAAAAAATGGGAACAAAATGCTACATATGCAAAGGCCACATATGCAATGCCGTGTCGGATGCTTTGTTTGATCAATACCATGGAAAAAGAAGTAAACAAGAAATTTGGGATGCATTAGGAGCAAAATACATGTCCGAAGATGCTACAGGTAAGAAATTTCTTGCCTCTAAATTTCATCTATATCAAATGGTGGGTAATAGGAAGGTAATTGAACAATTCCATGAAATAGTTCATATTTATAACAAATTTCAACAACATGACATGAATATGGATGAATTCTTTGTTGTATCTTTTATTCTTGACAAGCTTCCCCCAAGTTGGAGAGATTACAAGAAAAATCTCAAGCATAGAAAGAATAACCTTTCTCTTAAAGATTTGGGCCGACATCTTCGTATTGAAGATGACTTTAGAGTGAAAAACTCCGAGGAATATAATGGTCAATCTTCTAATGTCCATATGGTGGAGGAAGGGGAGATACCAACAAGGAAAACAAACAAAACTTCTCAAAAATTAAAAAGAGAAAATTTGACTCCAAAAACAAAGACAAGAAAAAGAAGGGACCTTATTTCAATTTTGGAAAGATGGAACATCTCAAAAGGGATGGTCGTCTTGCAAAGAAAAAGAAACAAGATGGGAATTCCAACTTTGTTGCTATGATAATTGAGGTGAACATGATGGAGGAAAATAATGAGTGGTGGATCAATTCGGGTGCCACTAGGCATGTTTGTGAGGTCAAAATATTTTCACCACTTATAAACCCATTGAAGATGGGAAAATTCTCTATATGGGAAACTCTACCGTCACAAATGTTCTTAGCAAAGGGAACATTGATTTAGAATTTACTTCTGGAAAAACTCTCACTTTGAAGGATGTTTATCATGTTTTGGATGTTCGGAAAAACCTTGTGTCCGGAGGTCTGCTTAATAAGTTTTGTTCAAACTTGTATTTAAGTCAAATAAGTTTTTATTGTCTAAGGGAGGAGTCTTTTTCGGAAAGGGATTCATGTGTGATGGAATGTTTAAACTCAATTTTATGAATAAAAATACAAATTACAAATTACATTTACATTGTTGTTGATTCCTTATCTATGAGACATTCACGTTTAGGACATGTGAACACAGAACACTAGAAAAATGCACGATATAAGTATACTTAGATTAATTCCTAATTGCAAACATGACTTAGCATAAAAATCCATGACATGAGTATACTTTGATTAATTCCTAATTGCAAACATGACTTAGAAGGAAAATGTAAAGTATGTTCTCAAACTAAAATCACAAAAACTCCTTTTCCAAAAGTTGAAAGAAATAGTTCTTTACTTGAACTTGTTCATAGTGATATATGTGATTTACATAGCACACCTAGTAGAGGAGGAAAACTTTACTTTGTGACTTTCTTTGATGATTTCTCTAAGTATTGCTATGTGTATTTAACCTAACTCATCTTATCTACGTGTTTGAGGATGTAGAGCAATAGTTAGATTGCTTGATCCAAAGATTAAAAAGTTAGGAGAAAAAGGGATAGAGTGCATATTTTTGGGATATGCGGAACATAGTAAAGGTTATAGGTTTCTAGTAGCAGAAACTAATAACTCAGTTGAAGTTAATACTGTGATAGAATCTAGAGATGCTATATTCTATGAAAACAACTTCAATACTATTCCTAGAACTACAAATCCGGATTCTATTGAATTGGAGGTAATCAAAGATAATAATAGAAAAGTAGATGAAGAACCTCCGAAAATTAGAAGAAGTAAAAGGGCTAGAAAAGAGAAAAAATTTGGGCCCGACTTCTTCATACATCTAGTGGAAGGCACTAGGAATTCACAAATAAAACAAATCATAGTAACTCAATCTATTGAGTCGGATCCTCTCACTTATGAAGAGGCCATGAAATCAAATGATTCAGCTTTTTGGAAAGAAGCTATAGATGATGAAATGTCATCTATCATGAATAACAAAACTTGGAACTTGTAGATCTTCCTCCGGGTAGTAGACCTATTGGTTTTAAATGGATCATCAAGAAGAAGATGAAAGTAGATGGAACAATAGACAAGTACAAAGCAAGATTAGTGGCAAAAGGTTTTACACAAAAATAGGGATGGCAATGGGTCGGGTTCGGGGTGGGTCGGGGCCGCCCCTCCCCGAACCCGAAAACGCGTAACCCCACCCCGACCCCGCACTGTTCTCGAGTCGGGGCGGGGCGGGGCGACCTCCTGCCCCGCTAATGATCCGAAAATATTAAATTTCTTTTAAAAATTGGTAATGAAATTTTACGTGAAAAACTTAGCTGTCGAACTAATTAGAGTTTTTAAGTTTGAACTTTAAAGATAATATGTATATATTTGAAGGAAAAAAATCAATAAACAATATAATAGTTTAGTGGTTGTATATTCTCATATCCCTAAATTCCACCAAGGTTCAATTCTTCTAGACTTCATAAAATTTATTTTAGTTTCTCATTTCAATATTTATAATAAAAAAACTACCGGGTCACGAGGTGGGTCGGGGCGGGCCAAACCCTCCCCGAAACCCGCCGCGGGGCGGGTCATTTTCGAGGCGGGTCATTTCGAGTTTTTTTGCCATCCCTACACAAAAAGAATGTCTTGATTATTTTGATACCTATGCACCAGTTGCTAGAATTGCTACTATTAGAACTTTAATTGCTTTGGCATCCATCTATAAGTTTGATATTCATCAAATGGATGTTAAAACTGCGTTCCTAAATGGAGAATTGTATGAAGAAATTTATATGGTGCAACCAGAAGGTTTTGTCTTATAAGGAAAAGAAAGAAAGGTGTGTAAATTAATTAAGTCATTATATGATCTTAAACAAGCACCTAAGCAATGACACGAAAAAATTGATAAAGTTATCGTAGCCAATGGATTTAAGATCCATGAATCAGACAAATGTGTGTATAGAAAGTTTAATGGACACAAAGGTGTAATCATTTGTCTATATGTGGATGACATGTTAATATTTGGAACGGGCTTAGAAGTAATCAATTCCACTAAGTCATTGTTGTCATCTAACTTTGATATGAAAGACATGGGACTTGCAGATGTGATCCTAGGAATTAAAATCATAAGGGAAGAAAATGGGATTGTACTTACTCAATCACACTATATTGAAAAAGTTGATCATTTCAATTGTAAGTCTTTATCCACTCCATTTGATTCAAATTTTAGGATGTTTTCTAACATTGGTAGAGCAGTTTCTCAATTAGAATATGCTCAGGTAATTGGATGTCTTATGTATGCAAAGACATCTACAAGACCATATATCACTTTTGCCGTTGGTAAAATGAGTCGATATTCTAGAAATCCTAGTCAATTACATTGGCCAGGAGTTAATCGAATACTAAAATAGCTTAAAGGTACTATGGATTATGGTATTCATTACTCAGGCTATCCTTTGGTTTTAGAAGAATTTACTTATGCTAGTTGGATTATTGATCGAGAAGATCATGCATCAACTAGTGGATGGATATTCACACTTGGTGAAGGTGCTAAATCATGGGGTTCTAAGAAATAAACCTGTATAGCGGATTATACCTTGGCTGCGGAATTTATTGCATTAGCTTCATGTAGTAAAGAAGCGGAATGTCTAAGGAATTTATTAATTGAAATTCCTATTTGAAATAAACCTATGCCTCCGGTATCTATTCATTGTGATAGTGAGGTTACGTTATCTAAAGCATATAGTCAAATTTACAATGAAAAATCTAGACATATTAGTTTAAGACATAGCTCGATAAAACAATTAATTTCGGATGGAGTCATTACCGTGGATTATGTAAAGTCAAGTCAAAACTTGGCGGATCCTTTGATGAAAGACCTTGCAAGGGATTTAGTTTTAAAAACGTCAAAGGGAATGAGATTGTGGCCAATTCAAAATCATCACTAATGGAACCTCAACCTAACACTTGAAACATCAAGCTCTTAGGTTCAATGAGTAAAAGTACATTATATGAGTGATTGAAAATATTTAAATTAATCCCAAGGTAAAAATGTTTGGGAATGTATCATTAATGATAGGTTGAGCTAGAAGGCTCTTAATAGACTTATATAATGTTTTAGATACATTGGCATTTTCGATAAGTCTACCTATATGGATATCGGGGATGGTTCCGTCTCCAAAGTGGTTTGGCCAACTACTCAAGATATTTATGAAAATAAAACCAAGATATGGGTCACATGGCCTATTCACGTATCGGTTTATTGAATACAATAAAGATCAAACAAGTGTGTGAGGTGTTTTCAGTTAATCACATAGTGTCACGCTGGTTCAAAGCTGGTCTACCACGCCAACTTTATTAACATTTGAAACACTTTCAATATGTGAAGGTTCAAGTCTTAAAGACACCTTCATTTATGCATAAGTTTGGAAAACTTACACAAGAGATTTTTTCAAAACCTCATTCATTTTGAAAATGGTGGATGATTGTTGGAGGAATTTTTAAAATGAATCATATATATACAATGGTTGAAGAAAAGATAGAAAAATGGAATGAAAGATCGGGTCAGAAAGAAAATTTCATTATTTTGGCCATGCACATGCATGCGGCCGCATGAGTCCATCATACTGCCGCATAGGACCGTTAGACAAATTTTTGAACTTCATTTTTCTTGCACCTTTTCATATTTTACATGGAAATTTGTAATCATGAAGAGTTGCATCAATTCTAAAGGTTGCATCTATTGATAACACATTTTGATACTCTATATAAAGGATTCAAGTTGGTTGATTCAAAATACACCTTGAATTTCTCCTCTTCTCTACTTGCCTTGATATTATTGCATAAAAGTACATTTGTTTTCTTGCATACAAACTTATAGTATTCAATTATTGCAGATTTGAATACTAGATTCTCTTGTGTATTTATCATCGTCTTTGTGTTATAGTTTGTTGCCTGATATTGCACGTTCGTTATCAAACAAAACTTTGATTTCATTGTATCTTTGTGACTTATTTGGATCCCTCGTGCATACTATTTGGTGGGACAAATAAAGTCTGAAGAAAAACGAGTTTCGTGCCTTGGAATCATCAAAGTCATTACGAAAGATTTGTCATCACACCACCAACATCATTCCAAGAAAAATTTTATTTTTCGCATTTCAACCTCTCATATTTTATTTTATTGTTTTGCTCCCAAATTATTGACTCTTCACTAATTGCCTCCTTGCTCTTCACTTGCTGGGTCGCTCAGTTAAGCACAGGTGAGTTTAGCATCCACAACCCATAGAATTTGTGCCAAAGTATGGTTTTCATGCAACTACAAGAAATATCAAGGAAGAAACGAAAGTTTAAATGTTGTTTCATGTGTTGTTATACTGTACAATTGCTGGTATTATATACAAAACAAACTCGTATAGCATTGTTCAATGAGGAAATTGCACTCCATAACACTTTTTGAGTTTACATCAACAAAAATGACACATTTTAATAATTTTGATAAATTTAACACTTTATGACTTTTTTGCCCTTTAAAGAAATTGTAATTCCTCATACATATCACTTTTGATGATTTGACTTGACCTAGCAAAAAGTGGGTGAAATTGAGTCAAAATCATAACCTGTCGTGCACCCATAATTCTCAAAGAAATTTGTCAAAGAAATCTAGTGAGAGAAAATTCTCCACTGGTTCTCTACATGCTTGAGGTCCTCTAATTTTTCATCTTTGATGCGTAGTGTTGGATTTGAGAACTTGATACTGCATCTTCCACTCTTACCCATCATTATTCTGGAATTATTTACTCATTTATCGCACTCCTCACAGATTTGGAAGTCTATTGGAGAGTCACGATGTTGTTCATATAGCTCGTGGATTTGGTCTGGTTCTTCACGGATTCATTAATTCTAGCTTCGTTTTGTTGGATTTAAAGGTTAGATTTATTATTATCTACCTTTAATATACATTATTCCACTTTCTTTTGTTCTAAACTAGCTCAAGATTCGATTTTGATAACTTGGTGCATTGTTCACTTCGAAGGTTTTTTAAATGTGGAAGTTAGTTTTTCTCCTCGATGTTGTTACAATGTTGAATATGTGTTCGGATGTCCCGAATTTGGAAGTGGGTTTCCCCATGATGTTGTTACATTGTAGAATGAGATTCATTTTTGTTAATGTGGAAGTTGGTTTTTCCACTTGATGTTGGTACAATGTATAATATGTGTTTCGATATTTGGAATGTGGAATTGGATTGATGCCCTTGATGTCGTTAAAATGTGGAATATGTGTTTCTCAATAGATGGGGAATTGCTTATCAATATTCTATAGCATCTGTCGAGAAAATTTTTTGTCAATCTCAACAGATGAGTTCTGTAATTCTCGACAGATGATCATGATTCTTCCATTCATTAGGCATTTCACATTTCCCGACAATTGTCCACGTTTCTGTCATTCTCGACAAATGAATTCTATGCTTATCTTCTTTTTGATGTGCATATAACTTCTTCTTCTTTTTTTTTAAAGTGACCTCTTTATTGTTTTGCTCCACAGATGAATTTACCATTCGTATATCACACAAAGTCCGACGACGAGGATGTCCCTCCTGTGATTTCTCGATCAAGTATACATGCTATTCCCTTTCCCAACTTGGATGAAGTCGTGAGCCCGATCTCACCTACATATGGAGATAAAGTAGAGGAGGTCTTTAACTACATGGTTCTATACGTCGATGAAGTGGAGAGTTCGAAAGAGGCACCAGCATACCCACCGCTAGAAGTTATCGTTATTAGTTCGGATGATGAAGTTAATCAAAGGAATGCAAGTGATGGGTCCGTTGTTGATGACAATTGAATGAATTTTCAAGTTTTTCCTGTAGTAAAAAAAAAAATCCTTTGTCTTGTTATGTTCATGTACTGTAGCAGATTCCTTTTAAATTTTTGTATGGACAATGTCATTCCAAAATCTTGAAGGTTGACAACGTAACATACGCAGCTATTAAAACTGTTAGTTGTTGTCGACGCAAATAGCATGTAATACATTCCTCCAAGATCTCTGTACCCGAAACTAAACTTTTCCCTCAACGCAAGAACTCGCAGTTTTTTGTACAACTCGATCTTGCTCATGAAAATATGATATAATGCAACGTCGAAAGTGTCTACATGCTCTACCCCTTCGTACATATCCCCATTTGTGGAGTAAGGTGGTGATAGAAAATCCTCACTGACTAAATCATTATCCGCATTTTCTGACCCCGTCAAAGGAATATCTACATTATCTTGCCTAGTGTCCTCCACCGTATCAAACACAACATTGGTCGTTGCATTCTCATTCGTCACGGGAACTATGTGGTCCACCATGGTTTCCTCTGCGGGTCTGAATTCAACTTGAACATGTAAATCATTTTCTTCGCAACTAATGTCCATAGCTGCATCCACTATACAAGCAGGTGTTTCGACAACAGTAACACATAGAGCCGTTTCTTTGTGAATGGATATGTACCAATTCAAATCTTTCTCTTCCTGAATTTCGGTTGGTGGTAGGTTCATATTAGGCACCTTGAATTGTGATGAGATCTCACTATGTGGACTAGTAGTTGGGAGTTTCACGTTCAACCGTTGAATTAGTCCTTCCACCATGATATTACTAGGCACTGCAATAGAAGTAGTTTTGTTCCCACGCCACTTCCATTCATCATCTACGTTCATGAAATCTCCATCATACGATACAATAAATCGTAAATTATCACTCATTCTTAAAAAAACGGTATATATACATCAAAAATTCATGCATTGCACATCTTTGAATTCATAACGAAATTGAAATTAGGCACCCTCGCATTCGTTTGTTCATGTTATTGATTTTGAACTGACATAATCGACAGTTAAAATGTCGGGATCGATTTTTCAAAACTGTCGGGAACGACAGAAGACTCATCGAAAATGACAGTCAGTACTGTGTGACTGAAATTCAAAAATTTGGGTTTTTGCTAAAAAATTTCAACAAAAATTAATGTTTTTGGACTAAAGCTTTTATTTATCAGCTAAGACATTTGTCCATTGGGTACTTGTGGGATTTGATGTACATCACATCAATCATTTCTTGATTCCACGTTCATAATACAAATTTTGTCTTGTAGTGATATTAGGGATATAGTGGACAATTCATTGACAACATTAGTCATTTTTGAGCACCTTTTGAAAAGTTGTCAATTTTTTTGGTATTATACATTTTGTCGTTATCCATGCAAATGTCCCTTGTTCAATTACCCTATGAAAATTAATAGAAATATACCGTAGCTAGAGTTATGACCTATACTCCCACAACAGTGACCTTTTCACTTGTTTATTTTCAGTTGACATTCAAAGTAGTATTATGTGAAGTTTAATCATAAATTTTATTTTATTTCTTTTAATCGTAGGGTTATACCAGGCATCCAAATTTTTGTATTGCATGCCCTAGTTCATTAGTTAATTGTTCCAATAATCACTGAACTTATGCATATATTCGATTGATTACTGAACTTTAAATTATCGAATTTTGATCACTGGACTTATTATTTAATTATTTCAATAATCATTGAACTATATTTACGTCTTTGACTGATTACTGAAGTCTAAAATATCGAGTTTTGGTCACTAAACTTATGAGTAAATTGTCCCAATAATCACTGAACTTATATCTATATCTTTGACTGATCATTGAAATCTTGAAGTATAGAATTTCAAATTATCAATTGTATACAACAAATCAACAGTAAAAAAACGTTTTTAAAAATTTAGTAATTAATCGAAGTTCTTAAAAAATTCTTATTTAGCAATTTGGTGTGTCGTAATTTGACGATTGAAGGTGATGGGCATCACGTACACATTCTGTGTATCGGGTCTATTAGCAAAGTTAAGACAATGACTAACTTCACCATTTTGATAAGTTTAGTGATCAAAACTTGACATTTTAAACTTCAGTGATCAGTTGGTGATATATACATAAGTTCAATGATTATTGAGACAATTAACTATAGTTTAGTAATCAAAACTCGATATTTTAAACTTCGGTGACTAGTCGAAGACATTTGCATAAGTTCAATGATCAAAACTCGACACTTTAAAGTTTATTGATCGATCAAAGACCTGAGCATAAGTTCAGTTATCTTTAGAACAATTAACTCCGTAGTTGTGTAATTTACAGGAATTTGAGGGGAACCCCTTTTTTCCCACATGCGAGATAATATGTAGATGTGTCAGTAGAGGCAGGGAAAAAATGGGAACCGAGCCGATTGGAATCAAATTGAACTGAAAATCTTGAAACCGCGTGAACTTTTTTTTAATTAAAATAAATAAATAAATAACGAAACTGATTTAAAAAAAAAAAAAAAAAAAAACCGAAACTGGTCGATTCTCAAAACCAAATTCGAAAGCAAAATTGATAAAATATATTTTAGCCCTTGTACGTTAAAGTTTAGTTGCATTTCTTCATTTAGCTTTAGTATTTGGCTATTTGCACAAGTTTAGCAAAGTCGATATTTTTGTTCAAGAACCGAAAAAATCGAAATTGAAACCATTCGATTTTTACGAATGGAGAAAATCGAACTGAATAGAATCGAAGAATTCTCACTCCTAGACGTTGGGAGATCTTGCAATCTCTTTTTCGTTAACAGAAAGTGAATGGAGGTTTCATATTAAAAGTAGGCTATAAATCTTTGTACTTGCTTGTATGTTTATATTTCTTGTTTCGTTCGTGAGTGCTCTCAGCACAGAGATTAAAACTTAATCCCAATGCAAAAGGCACAGTTTTGTATAATTGCAACAAAATGCAAATTTGATGAATTAAAAATGTTTGCAAGTTGTCCTTTGTAGGTCATCCAATTGCTATTAAACAATTAATATGGAGTTCTACCAGGTTGATATATATTATGTGCAGTAGAATTTGACCTCATGACATGGACCGTGCTCTTAAAAACCCGTGGAGAATCTCCGTTGTGCGTGTTTGGTGGATTTTATTTTATTTTTTTTCCACATAAATGAGTAAAAAGTAGGTAACTTTAAGAAGAAACCAATAAATAAATTATATGCAGATATTATATTTTGGTTGGTAGGTGGAATTTATTATAATTCAATTAGAATAAGTTCATCAAAAAATTTGACAGTGAATATCTACCATAAACCTTGGATATTTTCATGGAAAACTTTAAAACACTTGAGGAGATGAGTTTAAAGAGAGAGAATAATACTATCTAGCATAATTAGTGCTATAATATCGATTTAGTTGACTGATAAATCTAATTGAAGTTAATTAAATGAAAGAATACGAGACTCATTTAAATAAGATTTTCTTGTAATACCAACTAAACTGATATATTGTTACTACTAACGTTAAATAAAGTTATAAATGGAAAAAATCGAGAAGACATGATCTCCCAAAAGTAAGTAAAATTGAGAAGAATAAACTGTAAAAGACGTGAATATATTTCAATGAGAATTACTCTTGTATTTTGATAAATAGGACTAGATGGAATTAAATCACAATTTTTTGCAAGTTCTATATATATATATTTTTTTTTTTTATAGAATATAACTTTTGATAGTCAAAACACTAAAAATGACTAATGAATGGGTGGAAATGATGAAGTTGGGACGGTAGTATTTTAATTGGCCGTGCAACCAATAAATGGCTCTAAATATTAATAAATAGCGATGGAATAAATATTTCGAAATCATCGTCCCTTTTAGTCGACGGTAATATAATATGTATGTGTATACTTGCTCATTAGAAATGACCCTAACAGTTATTTTTTTGACCATAAAATACTATACATACATGCCAAGACTAATGATGCATAAAATCTATATGAGTCTCTGAATTATGAATTTAATATCCACAACAAGTATTATATGTTTGAAGAGGAGTAACATTTCCTATATTACCAGGTACTATTTTAACTACAAGTGCAAATGGACCAATAAATGAACTATAAATAAATAAATAGTGAAAGTAAATTCTTGAGAATCATCATTCTACAAGAAGAAATGACTGAGAAAAGTAAGATTTGCCATAATTATACATAGTTTATCAAAGAAATACTCGAATACTCCAATAGTGGGTGGTGTATGCTGCCACTAATGACAATTAAATTCCATGATCATCAATGACTTAAAATGTTAAAACACATTCACTTTTTTATTTATTTATAATTATAAAGAATCAAACTATATGAGACCAAGGGCTCTGCCGTGCTGGTTGCATCATCCCTTACCAAGTCCACGGACTTGGTTTCGAGTCTCGGAGGAGGGGGGGGGTTATTGTGGGTGGGTTTAGATTTAGGTTGATTTGTCAAAAAAAAAAAATGAATCAAACTATATGTATGGAATAATGGAGTCAAGCCTAAAACACACTACTTGATGTTTCTTCCTATTAAAGAAATCAAATGCTTTTAAAACCTTTTTACTAATGGTAAAAAATTTACATCAACTTTTCAAACTCAATCTCAATCATTCATTCTTAGTCAAATTCATCATTTTTTACTTTTCAAACTTTTTTAAACCACACATCCATCAAAAAATAAAAACAAAATCACAAAAATCAAAACTTTTCACATTACCAAACAGTCAAATTTGAAACATTTTTTATGTTGCATTAAAGTCAAATATTTTCTTCAAAGAATTCAGAAAGATTACTCTATAGATAGAAATGATATTATCCACTAATCTTTATCTTTATCTTTATCTTTATCTTTATCTTTATCTTTATATATATAAAAGTAGAAGTGATGAGAGAGAGTCATTTTGGAGGGAAAATTGTTAGAAAATTCTATTACAGATAATTGTTTATCTACGATCCAAAATCATCATGCTGAATTATCAAGAATAAAATAACTGAAGTGGAAGCGTACCTTAATCAGATATGGTTCACGATGATCGATTGCGGTGTTTAGATCTTCTAAATCGATACGTAGTCCTTATTTTCTCTCTGATGATGGGATGTCAAAAAGAATGAACAATACGTACAATTCAGGGACTATAACCGACTTTATATACTGAATTTTCAGTTAACCTAATTCGGCCCATCATGAATTAGGTAATTACCTGGTATCTACACATAAAAGCACATACATTAATTAGATGCATTAAAACTCGATATATATAAAATCCGTATTAGATCACTTTAAATGGACTTAACCAAATTTAATAGTCTTTTATTCAATACACAATAATTCACATATAAGCCCACACGATTGATTAAAATCCTTACAATCTCCCACTTGGGCTATATGTGTAACTTTACAATTGTGTATCAATCATAACCTTATGAGTACTCAGAACTTTGCTATCATTACTGAATGCATCCCCAAACAATCCGATCCATCAATTATATCAACATAGGATCAAAGCGGCTTTCACTACATTAATCGTAACTAAACCTATCAATGGTCACGTATATCGACATAACTGAATGACATGGATCAAGTATGGATGTGTAGCATGGAAATAACATGTAATGTGATCTTCAACATGCCTATTTTCAACTGGTCCAACTTTAGTGAGATCATCCTCAAACGAGTTCAGAAATAATAAACCTGAAACCATACAACTGTAAATAACTTTAACTTTAAATCGTATCCAAAAGGACAGTAAATGTGTCTAATGCACCAAAAATACAAACTACCACTGAAACCAAATATCCTTAAGAAATACAACACCCATATGAGTATTGTGCTCATGAAAGACCTTGGATTGTAATATTTTAGTAAGCGGATCCGCAATTATGGAATTTATCCCAATGTGCTCTTATTGATACGTGTCCACTCTGAACTGTATCCTTCACAACCAGGAACTTATGTCAATGTTTTTTGACTTAGTTGAGCTCCTGTTGTTACTGGAATATAAATCTGCTGAGTTATTGTCACAATATAACTTTAGTGATCTTTCTATACCGTACAGAATATGCAGCCTAGTGACAAAATTTCGCAGCTATATTCAATAATTAGATGCCCCCAAAATTGCTACAAACTGTACTGCCAAGTGAAAGAAGCTAAATTGTTTGTTAAGCACTCCTTCTTGAAATAGCTCCTCCAACCAGCAGATAAATGTAGCCTGATATGGATCTTCTACTGTTTTGGCATCTAGCAAAAACCGGAATCATAATACCATATGATCTCCAACTGATCCGATTTTCTGTATGTGAGCATGTAATCTTTTGTTCTCTTTAAATACCTTATAACCCATGTTTGGCTGCTTTCCAAATGATCCATCCCAGGGTTACTTAAATATCTCCTTAGTATCCCAACAATGTGCGCAATATCCAAACGCGTACAAACTTGAGTATATATCAGATTCCCTATAGCTTAACTATATGGGAGCCTCTGCATTTCTTTAACTTCAAGATTACTTTTCGGACATTACTCGAAACTAAATTTGTATCCCTTAGCGATAGGGGTGTCCCCTGATTTACTGTCTTACATGCCAAACCTCTTAAGTACTTTATCGATACAGCCCTTTTGTGACAATCCAAGAATACATCGAGAACAATCCCGGTGTATCTGAATTCCTAATACAAAAGATACGTCACCAAGATTTTTAATCTCAAAATTCCTTGACAAAAAAATCTAATAATTTTATGTGACATGCCTATATCATTAGTGGCAAGCAATATGTTATCAACATACAAAATCAGGAAAATACACTTACTCCCACTGAACTTGTAATACACACAACCATCAACATCATTAATCTCAAAACCAAATGAGATAATTACTTGATGAAATTTGTATTACCCTTAACGAGAAGTTGGCTTGAGCACATAAATGGATTTCTTTAATTTGCAAACCATTAACTTTGGGTCTACTGACACAAAGTTTTCTGATTGCACCAAATAGATCGTCCCATCAATGTCGTCATTGAGAAACGCCACCTTAGTATCCATTTGATGTAACTCGAGGTCAAAATGTGCAACAACCTAACTTTTCTGAAAGAGTCTTTCGTAGAAATCAAAGGGAAAGTCTCTTTATAATCAATGCCATCATTCTATGTAAAGCATTTAGATACAAGACGAACTTTATATCTTTCCACATTACCTTTCGAATCCCTCTTGGTTTAAAAATTCATTTAAGACCAATGGGCTTCGCACCTTCTGGTAATGGGATAAGATCCCAAACTTTATTGTCTTGCATATGCTTATACTCCTTATTTACGACATCAATCCACTTCTGAGAGTTAGAACCCTGGATGGCCTGATGGATTCCGGATATGCTTGTTGATCAATGACATGCATAAAAACTTGCACATTGGCAAAAGCAACAATAGGAATCGAAACCGATCATTCCTCAACTTCTTCCTTAAAGACAATATCTCTAACCTTATTTCTCCCCAAAAACTCAACATCCTCAAAAATGTTGCATTTCCACTTTTCAAAAGTTGACTTAAGTGTGGGATCATAAAATTAATAGCCCCTTAAACGCTCAGAATAACCAATAAAGTAGCTGCTGACTGTTTTAGACTCCAATTTCTTTATATGGCCTATAAAGCCTAGCCTTAGCTGGACATCCCCAAATGTGAAAATGCTTTAGACTAAGCTTTAAGCCTGTTGAAAGCTCATAAGGTGTTTTAGCAGTAGCTTTAGTTGGTACTATGTACGATCTTTCTTTAAATGTCCAGATTTCTGGCAAAGAAACAATTCTCAATATCTTTATGTGGTTTCTTTTGTTCTGAACCCTTAACAACTTTATGTTCTTTATTTCTTTTATTGCCATTATCTTTAGAGGTGTTTTCTAAGTGAACACTTTCAGTTCTGTCCTGCTTCAACTTTTCTTCCTCTTGCACACAAAAATAGAATGAGCTCATTTAGAGTTCATTTCTCCCTTTAACAGTTATAACTGACCTTAAATTGACTGAATTGTGCAAGAATCTTGCACACTATGAAATGAGCTCATTGAGAGTCCATTTCTACCTTGACAGTTATAACTAACCTTAAATTAACTATATTGTGCAGGAAGCGATATCAATACCAAATGCAGGAGCAAGTCATTAGACAAGTCGAGTTTTAGTTCCTTAAGTTTTGAAGCAGTGTGAGACATCTACATGATGTACTCCCTTATTTTCCCATTGCCTTTATACTTTATTGAAATCAAGCTTTGCATAAGCATGCATGTTTCAGCCTTATCGTTTTTCGCAAAACGTTTCTTAATTTCGGCAACGAACTCATTGGCATCATTTACCTCCTCAGATACTGTGCCACTAAAGGCTTCCGAAATACCATGCTAATGATCATTAGACTCGTGCAACATGAGCAATCTCACTTCTCAAAGTTCCTCTGATTATATGAACTTTCATCCGTCAGAGGAGCAGGTTGCTCAATCCTTAGTACACGATCTAGATCCATGCAGCCAAGAACAATATTAATGTTCTCTGTCCAATCCTTGAAGTTGTTCCATAAACACAGGAATTAAATTTGAGGTTGTAGATATACTACTAGGAGAATTTGAAACCGAATAGAGAATACTTAAACAAAATAGCTCACATAAATACTTTATTATGCAAATCATACTTTCAAATAATGGTAGGGCCCATCACAAGATACCTAGCACAACATCAATATTTAGTCTTTGAACAGAAATATTGACTTGTAAGTGGTACTCTTGGTGTAGTAATCAAACACTGACAGTAAGACATGTCAACCAACAAACCTTTCTTTGGACCGATTTATTGATGACACGTAAAACCAAATGACCATCACGTGTTTATCACCACAAGTTCATGTGAAATCCGAGCCAAATATTAACCTTCCTTTGGGCCGATCAATATCCGCATGAAAACACACAAACACCTAATTTTCCCTTAGTGTAGTGATTAAACACTAGCAATAAGACATGTTAACCAATAAACCTTTTTTTGGACCGATTTATTGGTCACACGTTAAACCAAGTAATTGCCACATATTCATCACCACAGGTGCATGTGAAATTCGAGCCAAATATTGACCTTCCTTTGAGCCGATCAATATCCGCAATGAATAACACACACACACAAATACCTTTTAATATTCAAAGTTAATTAATATCCACAAGAGAGGTTGCTTTTGCAACATGTTGCTTCAACTAACTTACTTTCGAATATTATATCTCTCAAAAGAGTCCGTAGTACCAAAATTTGAAATTGAAATCCATTGATTTGCATCTATATTTGACTTTAGGATTTGAATTATAGAATTCAAAACTTTAGAATAAAGCAATCTTTAAGTTAGGAGAGTCAATTGCAATATTCTTAAACCTTAGGTGGCCAATAATGTGAAATTTTAAGCTTGAAGGACTAAAATTACAATTTTCCCAAAACTTTATTGGTCAATTTAGAGAAATTCCAAATTTTAGGTCCCAATTTGAAAGAATATCAAACTTTAGAGGTCCAAAATAGAGAATATGAAACTTTACGGGTAGAATTAGAAAATTTTCAAACTTTAAGGACTGAAAATGAAAATTTTAAAACTTTATGGACCAAATTAGAGAATTTCAGAACTTTAGGTCCTGTATTAGAAAATTTTCAAACCTTAGGGGACTGAATTAGAAAATTTTCAAACATTAGGGACCAAATTAAAAATTTTCAAAAATTAGATGCTTATTTTGAAAATTTTCATACTTCAGGGATCAATTTAGAAAATTTTCAAACATTAGGGGCTGGATTAGAAAATCTCAAACTTCAATGGCTGAATCATAAAATTCAATAACTTGAGAAGTCCTGACTTAAATAAATTATAACTTTAGGGGGCTTAATTTTAAATTCCATATTTTCAGAGATTAAAATCAATATCTTTATAACCTTAGAGGACAGGAAGAGCAATAAACCGAAATATGAAAATTGCACAAGGGTCCCTGAAGACTTCAAATTTTCGACACAGCCCCCTATCCCAAAATCTAATTTTCGCAATGGTTAGGGTTTCTGTAACCCTAACCGCCACCCATCAATTCAGAGAACGCGGCCGCCGCTAACAAACCCGGGAACGCGGTGCCACAACCAACGTCCCCCCGCCCTGCAGCGCCATTATCGACGCTGCACTCCTAGGCACAGCGTCGCGCGCGCGACGCTGCAACCCTCCCTGCGCAGCCAAGACCCGGCGCTGCTCGCCCAGGCCGACGACGTCGTCGTCTCAAAACCATCCAAAATCCAAAGCATGTCGACAGTGTATGCTTAGACCCAGATTCGAAAGATCAATACACGATCCACAAATTCAACCATCTTAATCAGATGCAACAGAAAATATACACAAATATACATACAAAATTGAACGCATATGAACATATCTATATCCAAACATCCAACCTCAAAAAACCAGATTTTTACTAAATTTTAAATTCAACAGAAATTCGTATGGCAGTGTGATGATCTTTTATGTTGCTCAATTCATTGTGTCCAATTCTTAACCAAACTTAATTATAACGAAATCAATTAAAACTTTGAATTTTCAGTCCAAATCATACAAATAAAAACAGATCTGATAATTCAACTTGATGATTGGCTCTGATACCACTTGTTAGAAAATTCTATTACAGATAATTGTTTATCTACAATCCAAAATTATCATGCTGAATTATCAAGAATAAAATAACTGAAGCGGAAGCGTACCTTAATCAGATATGGTTCACGATGATCGATTGCGGTGTTTAGATATTCTAAATTGATACGTAATCCTTATTTTCTCTCTGATGATGGGATGTCAAAACGAATAAACAATACGTACGATTCAGGGACCATAACCGACTTTATATACTGAATTGTCAGTTAACCTAATTCGGCTCATCATGAATTAGGTAATGACCTGGTATCTACATATAAAAGCTCATACATTAATTAGATGCATTAAAGCCCGATATATATATATAAAATCCTTATTAGATCATCTTAAATATGCTTAACCAAATTTGATAGTCTTTTATTCAATACACAATAATTCACATATAAGTTCACACGATTGATTAAAATCCTTACAAAAATTGCAGTTAATAACTCTCTCTCTCTCTCTCTCTCTCTCTCTCTCTCTCTCTCTCTCTCTCTCTCTCTCGTTTCTACTTTTATGTATAAAAAAATAAACATAAATAAATAAGTAAATAAAAGATAAATATTTTTGTAGGAAAATTTATTATTTATTACATATTTAGTAAGATTTGTAATAAATATACTATGTGTAAATGTATTACATTGAAAATGTAAAAATTAGATCAATATATTTGAACATAAATAATGTGATATCTATGTAAATGTGTTACGTAGGAAATGAAAAAATTGGATTAATATATTTGAACATAAATAACTGTAATATCTATGTAAATGTATTATATATAAAATGAAAAAATTGTATTAATATATTTGAACATAAATAAATGTCAAATCTATGTAAATGTGTTAAATTGAAAATGAAAATTTTGGATTAATATATTTGAAAATAAAAAATTCATGCTATATAAATTTGTTAAGTTATAAATGAAGACTTTGAATCAATATATTTTGAAAATAAATAAATAAATTTATTGAAGTATTACTTCCTAATATGTCAATAAATGAGTAGGTTCTTCAATAAGCATATTCCAAAAATAATTAATTATTTGCTATTAACTTTTTACAACCAATGATAAATTGGTAGAAAATTTAATCATTTCATCATTTTGTCAAAAAATGGTATGTTTAAAAAATAAGGAAATATAAAACATATTAATTAATATATTGAATTTCGAATAAAATATATGTAAGCAACATATTAAAAATAAGGTAAATTAAAAATTATAACATATTAAAAGGAAAATAGGTGATAAGGTGAGAAAATTTTTAAAGAAAAAGGTAAATAGAAGTCAAAAGAAATTTATATAAAAAATTTAATTAAGTGTCAAACTTTGAGTGGCGTGGTACAGTGAGTGTACATGCAGAATTTTTCATTTTGATTACTTTTTTTTTTAAGTTTCAAATTCAATAACATGTGTAATGTAGGAAATGAAAAAATTGCATTTAATAACTCTCTCTCTCTCTCTCTCTCTCTCTCTCTCTCTCTCTCTCTCTCTCTCTCTCTCTCTCTCTCTCTCTCTCTCTCTCTCCTCATTTCTACTTTATATGTATAAAAATATATATATAAATAAGTAAATAAAAGATAAATATTTATGTAGGAAAAATTATTATTTATTACATATTTAGTAAGATTTGTAATAAATATACTATGTGTAAATGTATTACATTGAAAATGAAAAAATTAGATCAATATATTTGAACATAAATAAGGTGAGAAAATTTTTAGAGAAAAACGTAAATAGAAGTCAAAAGAAATTTATATAAAAAAATTAATTAAGTGTCAAACTTTGAGTGTCATGGTACACTGAGTGTACATGCAGAATTTTTGGTTTTGATTAGTTTTTTTTTTTTTTAAGTTTCAAATTCAATAACATGTGTAATGTAGGAAATGAAAAAATTGCATTTAATTTAATAACTCTATCTCTCTCTCTCTCTCTCTCTCCTCATTTCGACTTTATACGTATAAAAAAATATAAATAAATAA
Organism: Ligustrum vulgare; assembly: GCA_963555705.1. Classification (NCBI taxonomy): domain Eukaryota; kingdom Viridiplantae; phylum Streptophyta; class Magnoliopsida; order Lamiales; family Oleaceae; genus Ligustrum; species Ligustrum vulgare. Next base: position 12,063,935 of record OY743185.1, read on the forward strand.
GTAAATAAAAGATAAATATTTTTGTAGTAAAAATTATTTTTTTTTCACATATTTAGTAAGATTTGTAATAAATATACTATGTGTAAATGTATTACATTGAAAATGAAAAAATTAGATCTATATATTTGAACATAAATAATTTGATATCTATGTAAATGTGTCATGTAGGAAATGAAAAAATTAGATTAATATATTTGAACATAAATAACTGTGATATCTATGTAAATGTGTTATGTATAAAATGAAAAAATTGTATTAATATATTTGAACATAAATAAATGTCAAATCTATGTAAATGTGTTAAATTGAAAATGAAAATTTTTGATTAATATATTTGAAAATAAAAAATCCATGCTATATAAATTTGTTAAGTTATAAATGAAGATTTTGAATCAATATATTTTGAAAATAAATAAATAAAATTATTGAAGTATTACTTCCTAATATGTCAATAAATGAGTATGTTCTTCAATAAGCATATTCCAAAAATAATTAATTATTTGCTATTAACTTTTTACCACCAATGATAAATTGGTAGAAAATTTAATCATTTCATCATTTTTCCAAAAAATGGTATGTTTAAAAAATAAGGAAAAATAAAATATATTAATTAATATATTGAATTTCGAATAAAATATATGTAAGCAACATATTAATAAAGAAGGTAAATTAAAAATTATAACATATTAAAAGGAAAATAGGTGATATGGTGGGAAAATTTTTAAAGAAAAAATTAAATAGAAGTCAAAAGAAATTTATATAAAAAAAATAATTAAGTGTCAAACTTTGAGTGGCGTGGTACACTGAGTGTACGTGTAGAATTTTCATTTTGTTTAGTTTTTTTTTTTTTTTTAAAGTTTCAAATTCGATAACATGTGTTATGTAAGAAATGAAAAAATTGAATTTAATATATATATATATATATATATATATATATATATATATATATATGTGTGTGTGTGTGTGTGTGCTCATTTCTACTTTATATGTATAATAAAATAAATATAAATAAATAATTAAATAAAAGATAAATATTTTTGTAGGAAAAATTATTATTTATTACATATTTAGTAAGATTTGTAATAAATATACTATGTGTAAATGTATTACATTGAAAATGAAAAAATTAGATCAACATATTTGAACATAAATAATTTGATATCTATGTAAATGTTTTACGTAGGAAATGAAAAATTGGATTAATATATTTGAACATAAATAACTGTGATATCTATGTAAATGTGTTATGTATAAAATGAAAAAATTGTATTAATATATTTGAACATAAATAAATGTCAAATCTATGTAAATGTGTTAAATTGAAAATGAAAATTTTGGATTAATATATTTGAAAATAAAAAATCCATACTTTATAAATTTGTTAAGTTATAAATGAAGATTTTGAATCAATATATTTTGAAAATAAATAAATAAGATTATTGAAGTATTACTTCCTAATATATCAATAAATGAGTATGTTCTTCAATAAGTATATTCCAAAAATAATTAATTATTTGCTTTTAACTTTTTACCACCAATGATAAATTGGTAGAAAATTTAATCATTTCATCATTTTGCCAAAAAACTGGTATGTTTTAAAAATAAGGAAAAAATAAAACATATTAATTAATATATTGAATTTCGAATAAAATATATGTAAGCAACATATTAAAAAATAAGGAAAATTAAAAATTATAACATATTAAAAGGAAAATAGGTGATAAGGAGGGAAATTTTTTAGAGAAAAACGTAAATAGAAGTCAAAAGAAATTTATATAAAAAATTTAATTAAGTGTCAAACTTTGAGTGGTGTGGTACATTGAGTTTACATGAAGAATTTTCATTTTGATTAGTTTTTTTTTTTTTTTAAAGTTTCAAATTCGTTAACATGTGTTATGTAGGAAATGAAAAAATTGCATTTAATAATTCTCCCTCTCTGCTCATTTCTACTTTATATGTATAATAAAATAAATATAAATAAATAAGTAAATAAAAGATAAATATTTTTATAGGAAAAATTATTATTTATTACAGATTTAGTAAGATTTGTAATAAATATACTATGTGTAAATGTATTACATTGAAAATGAAAAAATTAGATCAATATATTTGAACATAAATAATTTGATATCTATGTAAATGTGTTATGTAGGAAATGAAAAAAATGGATTAATATATTTGAACATAAATAACTGTGATATCTATGTAAATGTTTTATATATAAAATGAAAAAATTGTATTAATATATTTGAACATAAATAAATGTCAAATCTATGTAAATGTGTTAAATTGAAAATGAAAATTTTGGATTAATATATTTGAAAATAAAAAATCCATGCTATATAAATTTGTTAAGTTATAAATGAAGATTTTCAATCAATATATTTTGAAAATAAATAAATAAATTATTGTGATATTACTTCCTGATATGTCAATAAATGAGTAGGTTCTTCAATAAGCATATTCCAAAAATAATTAATTATTTGCTATTAACTTTTTACCACCAATGATAAATTGGTAGAAAATTTAATAATTTCATCATTTTGCCAAAAAAATGGTATGTTTAAAAAATAAGGAAAAATAAAATATATTAATTAATATATTGAATTTCGAATAAAATATATGTAAGCAACATATTAAAAATAAGGTAAATTAAAAATTATAACATATTAAAAGGAAAATAGGTGATAAGGTGAGAAAATTTTTAGAGAAAAACGTAAATAGAAGTCAAAAGAAATTTATATAAAAAATTTAATTAAGTGTCAAACTTTGAGTGGCTGGGTACACTGAGTGTACATGCAGAATTTTTCATTTTGATTACTTTTTTTTTTTAAAGTTTCAAATTCAATAATATGTATTATGTAGGAAATGAAAAAATTGCATTTTTATTACATATTTAGTAAGATTTGTAATAAATATACTATGTGTAAATGTATTACATTGAAAATGAAAAAATTAAATCAATATATTTGAACATAAATAAGGTGAGAAAATTGTTAGAGAAAAACGTAAATAGAAAGTCAAAAGAAATTTATATAAAAATTTTAATTAAGTGTCAAACTTTGAGTGGGGTGGTACACTGAGTGTACATGCAGAATTTTCATTTTGATTAGTTTTTTTTTTTTTTTTTTTTTAAAGTTTCAAATTCGATAACATGTATTATGTAGGAAATGAAAAAATTGCATTTAATAACTCTCTCTCTCTCTCTCTCTCTCTCTCCTCATTTCGACTTTATATGTATAAAAAAATAAATATAAATAAGTAAATAAAGGATAAAAATTTTGTAGGAAAAATTATTATTTATTACATAATTAGTAAGATTTGTAATAAATATACTATGTGTAAATGTATTACATTGAAAATGAAAAAATTAGATCAATATATTTGAACACAAATAATGTGATATCTGTGTAAATGTGTTATGTAGGAAATGAAAAAATTGGATTATATATTTGAACATTAATAACTGTGATATTTATTTAAATGTGTTATGTATAAAATAAAAAAATTGTATTAATATATTTGAACATAAATAAATGTCAAATCTATGTAAATGTGTTAAATTGAAAATGAAAATTTTGGATTAATATATTTGAAAATAAAAAATCGACGCTATATAAATTTGTTAAGTTATAAATGAAGATTTTGAATCAATATATTTTGAAAATAAATAAATAAAATTATTGAAGTATTACTTCATAATATGTCAATAAATGAGTAGGTTCTTCAATAAGCATATTCCAAAAATAATTAATTATTTGCTATCAACTTTTTATCACCAATGATAAATTGGTAGAAAATTATTTTGCCAAAAATTGGTATCTTTAAAAAATAAAAATAAAAATTAAATATATTAATTAATATATTGAATTTCGAATAAAATATACGTAAGCAACATATTAAAAAATAAGGTAAATTAAAAATTATAACATATTAAAAGGAAAATAGTTGACTAGGTGGGCAAATTTTTAGAGAAAAACGTAAATAAAAATCAAAATAAATTTATATAAAAAATTTAATTAAGTGTCAAACTTTGAGTGTCGTGGTACACTAAGTGTACATGCGGATTTTTTCATTTTGATTGATTTTTTTTTTTCAAAGTTTCAAATTGAATAACATGTGTTATGTAGGAAATGAAAAAATTGGGTTAATATATTTGAACATAAATAAATGTCATATCATATCTATGTAAATATGTTATATTGAAAATGGAAAATTTGGATTAATATATTTTAAAATAAATAAATATATGGTATATAAATTTGTTAAGTTAGAAATGAAAAAATTGAATTAATATATTTTGAAAATAAATAAATAAAATTATTGGAGTTTTACTTCCTAATATGTCAATAAATGAATAGGCTCTTCAATACGCATGTTACAAAAATAATTAATTATTTTCTATCAACTTTTTAACCACATATATTTTCTCTCTCCAATTTTTCGTCACTACTTTATACCTCAAAATCATAAATAAACAAATTTATAAACCAAACATTATTACAAAACGAAGATAAGGTGAACAAATTTTCAGAGAAAAACTTAAATCAAAGTAAAAAAAAAAAAAAAAAAAAAAATAATAATAATAATAATAATAATAATAATAATAATTGCCAAATTTGGAGTAGCGCCGTATACTTAGTGTACATGTAGCTTTTTTTTTTTGAATAGTTTTGTCTTTTTAAAGTTTCAAATTCAATAACATTTTGTATTAAAACTTTATTTAAATTATGTTTTTTTATTTAATATGATTGAAAAAAAATATCTTCAAAATTATAATTTAAAAATTATATATTTTGTGCATCGCCCGGATAGACAACTAGTTTTAATTAATAGACTAGCATTTTTCCAATCTTGTGTGTGTGCCTACCGCAAACGACGGCAAGTTAGTCAAACAAAGCAAAATAACACTAATATTGATATTTTGGTAAACAGCATAAATGGTTCCCAATTTTCGATTTTCTTGCGAAAATTATTACCAATATTTAAATTTTGGCATTTATACCCTCAAAATCTCCAAATATTGCGAAAATGGTCCATACCGTTACATTCCATTATTTTTCACCGTTAAAAACGTGTAAATAACACAAATGGTCCATAACCATTAACTTTCTTGCGATAATAGTCTCTAACATAATAATGTCATGTTTAACATATTTAATTGGGGATAAACAGCATAAATGGTCCCCAACATTTGGGTTTCTTGCAAAAATGATCCCCAACATTTAGATTTTGACATTTATACCCTCATAATCACAAAACATTGCGAAAATGGTCCCTACCGTTACATTCATTTATTTTCCACCGTTAAAAATGTGTAAATTGCACAAATGGTCCATAACCTTTGACTTTCTTGCGATAATAGTTTCTAACATATTAAGGTCATGTTTGGCATATTTAATTTGTAACATCCAAACGTTTAACGTATTTAGTCTCTAACATATTTAGTCCATATACGTTTGGCGTATTAACACCTAAACATATGAAGCCCCTATTTGAGACCATATATTTCAAATAATGTGATTTGTAATTGTAATTTTTTGAAGAATTTGTTTATAAAAAAAATTTGAATTTATTTTTTAGATTATTTCATTGATGGAATGTATGGTTGAAAATGAGTTTTAAAAAAATAAAGTTTATTCTGAATTTCTAAAGTGCATAATAAAATATTTAACAAAAATTCAATGCATTAACATTTCAACCCATTGATAAAAAATAATAATAATAAATTCAAGAAATATAAACAAACGAATAAATTAAACATCATTTTAGAAATTGAATGACAAAAATGTTTTTATATTTCGATTTTCGATTTTGATAATTGATCGATTTGAAAGTAAGTTTGGAGAATTTGGGTTAAAAAGTAAGATTTTTTTTTTTAATTTATGCATAAATTTTATATATATATATATATAGAATGTGTCGAAGAAAACGAGTTTTAAAAAAAATGAAATTTTGAAAATCGATATTTATCAGTTGTCAAAATAAAAAATCGAAAACAGAACTGATAAAAACATATTTGTTATTCAATTCCTAAAATGATGTCTAATGTATTTGTTTGTTTATGATCCATGAATTTTTTTTAACAATAGGTTGAATTTAGTGATGGCAATGGGCCAAGCCGGCCCTTTAAGCTCCCTGCTCGGCTCGTCTTAGCAACGAGTCGAGCTTCGGCTCGGCTCATCACTCAAAGGTCAAGCTTGGCTCGGCCCTTGAGCTCGCGGCTCGTACGTAATTTTTTTTTTCATTTTCTTTTATTAAAATTGACATTTTTTTAAAAAAAAACACGAGCCCACGAGCTCGTGGCTCGTGTTTCACGAGCCATCCATGAAAAACGAGCCTAGCCGTGCTCGGCCCGTTTTTGAATTTGCTTGTTTGGCTCGTGTTCGAGCTCGTGAGTTGGACGAGTCGAGCCGCTCGTGGCTTGTGATTTGACAAGCCCAGCCGACGAGCCGCTTGGCCCGTTTGCCATCTCTAGTTGAATTGTTGATGCAGTGAATTTTTATTAAATATTTTATTGTACACTTTAGAAATCTAGAATAAATATTTTTTTAAACTCGTTTCCAATCATACATTTCATCAATAAAATAATCTACAAATAAATTCAATTTTCTTTTTTTTAAAAATTTTTAATCATAAATTATTCAAAAAAATTACAATTACAAACCACATTATTTGAAATAATTGGTCTCAAATAGGGGCTTCATATGTTATGGACTAATTACGCCAAACGTATTGAGACTTAATATGTTAGGAACTAAATGCGTCAAACGTTTGGAGATAACAAATTAAATATGTCAAACATGACTTTAATATGTTATGGACTATTATCGCAAGAAAGTTAAAGGTTAGGGACCATTTGTACTATTTACATATTTTTAACGGTAGAAACTAGCAAAATATAACGATATGGACCATTTTTGCAACGTTTGGTGATCATTTTCGCAAGAAATCAAAAGGTTGGAGACCGTTTGTGCTATTTACTCTTAATCTTTCCATGTGGAAAACTACTTTCCAATTAGGCCTAAAAATTGAAGCTTAGAAATTTTCGTCTTTTTTTATTTATTTATTTATTAAATTACCGATGGTAGAAAGGTTTATAAAGTAGAAAATTTAAGATTCTTAACAAAGGCAACTCAAATAAAATTTGTTAATGGAGAAATTTATCTAATATTATCCAACAAGAAAAATTGTGAGACAATAATGTAAAATGAAATGATGTCGATGATGGGTGCAACCCTTGAAAACACCAAGAAAATGGGAATTATTCTTATTTTTCAGTGAATTTATTTATATTATGAATTTTGTTTAGTGGATAGTCTGTGCCGATGAATTTTAACTCATTCACGACTTGTTACGGTATTTTTTGTCAGCGATTGTGGACTCTGTAACACACGAATTATTCTCCTTTGAAGGAATTTTTTGTTCCAGCGTGCTGGGTGTGTCCCAGGGACTTGAACCTCTGATCTCATGATATGAGGATTGTGAGGGCATCCCTGGTACCACTAGAACAACTATAAAAACACGCGTTTTTATGTTATGATATTTTTTGTCATCGTTGGTGGACCTCCGTAACACACGAATTGTTCCCTTTTGAAAGGTTTTTTGTCCCAACATGCTGGGCGCGTCTCCAGAAATTTGAACCCCTGTCCTCATGATATAAGGATTGTAAAGGCATCTCTGGTATCAATAGATTGCCCAATTAACTTACCCATTAAGTAATTATATGATTTGTGCTGAACACAAGTCACACATTGTTATACATGAATTATGACTTTGAAATGGTTTTAATAAACCAAAAAACAGAAGGATGATAAGTAACTGTATTTAAAACAATTGAAATGAAAAATAAAATATTCATTCAGTTCAACATGACTTTAGAGTCTGTGGACATAGTAAATATCATAAATTTTAGTCACGTCTTCATTCGTTATAAATCTGGTTAGCACATGAAAGAGACAATTTTTAGGCCACTTTTGATAATGGAAATCGATGGAAAATGTCTTTTCCACCTTTTTTTTGGATTTTTAGGCTGCGTTTGATAACGATGGTGAAATTTGTGTGGAAAGAAAATGAATTTCAGGGAATTAAATTCCTGAGAATTGAAAGTTTAATGTGTTTGATTGGTTTAATTTTCTAGGTAGAAAAAATGGAGAATTTTCCAACTTTTGTTGTTTGATTGACATTATTTTCCATGAAAAATAAAGTAAAATTTAGCTATTATAATATTTTTTATTTATTTTTTCATTTTTTAACAAGTTTGTACTTAGTAATAATAATGTTAATTTTTGAGAAAAAAAAATAAATCAATTAACAATAACAAAAATGGTATAAGATTTTCCATGGAAAATAAAATCTCCTCCCCCTTGGAAAACGAATTCATCCAAAATAAGGAAAATACCGGATTTCGAGGTAAGTGGAAAAATGAATTTCATGGAAAACTTAGGCAACCAATCAGCGCAAAGTTGGAAAATCACGTGAAAAATCATAATATGGCGAATCAAACACGGTCTATTTGATAGTCAATATTTTTTTCCTACCAATCAAATCAATGTATTTTCCATGCAAATGAGGAATTGGTATTTCCATGTATTTGGTGGGAAGTGGATTTTAGGTGGAAAAACATTTTCGCCTCATTTGATTCTTTTTATTATTGTTAATTGACTTATTTTTTTTAGAAATTAACATTATTATTGTTAAGTACAAATGTATGAAAAAAATTTAATTATTTTTTTTATTAAAATAGCAAAATTTTGCTTTATTTTCCGTGAAAAACAATGTCAATCAAACAGCAAATTTCCAAAAAATCCTCAACTTTGTCTACCTAGAAAATTAAACCAACCAAACACGTTAAACTTCCAATTCCTAGGAATTCAATTCTTTGGAATTATTTTTATTTCCGCCCAAATTTCATCTTTACTATCAAATTGACCCTTAAACTTCCAATTCCTAGGAATTCAATTTCTTGGAATTCTTTTTATTTCCGTCCAAATTTCATCTTCGCTATCAAATGACCCTTAGTCTTGAATTCTTGATGGAGAAAAAATACAAGAATACTGTTTAAACATTACAAGTAAAATTCATTTACACGAAATTATATAGAGAACGAAAGAAAAGTAAAAAGTATAACATTATCCCTTTCCATTCTCTCACCCGACCCTTGCTTGTTCTCCTCTTTTTTCCCACGTACGGTATACAATTTTGGGACAGGGTGGAGATGGGTGGAGATGGCACAATCGTGACACGAAAAAATTGTTCTTATTTTTCATTTGTATTTCATTTTATTTATTTGTAACTAAAAATAAAAGTATAGTCGTCATTTAATTTTCATATTTATCATTATCATTATAATTATTTGTCTCTCAAAGATAGAGAATCCCCAAATAAATAAATTTTGGACCAAGGGCCACATTGAATAAAGATCTGAGAACCCAAATGTAATTTCGTTAATGAAAACGTGCATGTAAATAATAACTGGGAAATTAAGAGCTCAACATAAATTTCCTTGATTTTATATTTTGTCCAAGCACAAGAGTAGTTAAGTTTATGATTACAAATATTTATATCTGAAATATTTGTAATCATGTCGATTATGATTTATTACAAAAGTATCGAAAATAATTATCAAAATTAGGCAAATTGCAATTTTTAAATTATAATTTATTTCAATTATGTAATTAATTACAATTGTAACTAATGAATATGTAAAACATGAAAGATTTTATTGCTGAAATTAATTGAATTAGTTACAAAATATAAACAGTTACATTTACATTTAATTACAATTGCAATTGCAACTTAATTACATTCTGTAACGAATTACAATTCGCAATTAATTACAATTCTAACTTTATTTCAATTTTTTAATTAATTACAAATGTAACTAATGAATATGCAAATATTGGACCAAAACGAGATTTCTCACCATTTCATTCAAAGCTACTCTAATTTCGGAAACAAGACAAGAAGGGTTTGAGTTTGTTCATTGAAGGGAAATTGATTTTCGATGAGTTAAAATAAACAGCGAAATCGTGCCATTACTAATACTAAATATTCTCCTCTGCTTTAGATCCTAGCTTGGTGGGTCATTTGCAATTGCATGGATTGCAAGTGCAATTATCTCCGCATTTGCACTTATTCTCGGTTACAGCAACACCCATCTCGGACTCGGAATCCTCAAAATATCTGAACAATTGAATAAATCTATAAATTAATTTCATATTCATTTGTGAATAACTGAGCCAAATTTGGGGAAATTCAAAGTAAATATATAAACGTCTTTCAATGAGAAACACCGAGGACGATAGTCTCAGTAGTGGTGGTTGTAGCCTCTGAATAGCTCAAATGAGGGTACATCTTGCACCTACGACTATAATGCATTCAAATTCATCACAACATTCATAAAATCTATGAAATTAAGAAGTAGGGTTTGGAGTAATTTTCCCAAGTAACAATATAGTTTATAGTGGGGTAGTTGCGCTGCACACTGCAAAAAAAAAACACTATACTGAAAAACATGGTGCAATTATAAAAAATAATTGAAAAATATTGTTTTTTATAGAAAACTGAAAAATATTATTTAAGTCCAAAGTATCATAAACACTTGATAAAGTTTAAGATTATGATATTAAAAATTTGAAAGTATCATAAGTATCATGTTGTGATACTTTTAAAGTCATAATATGATACTTTTGATGAAAAACGTATTTTTCAGTAAAAAAAATTGAAGTATTTTTTAATTTTTTTAAATGATGTAAATTTTAATTATGATACAAAAAATTCGATATTTGTGGAAACGTCCTGTTTATAATGCTACATTATCCGGTGTCCAATTACAGCCTATATAGCTAAAAGACCCATGAAGCCCAAGGGAGTTAGTGACCCAGCTACCTACTTTTTCGACCCAAATAAAGCAGAAGGAATGAGCCCAACTAAGTGTAAGAACACTTAGCATCCACAAGTGGCGGCCAAACCCCTTGAGTTGAGCCATAAGTGGAGCCCCATGTCACCGGATGACAAAATGCACCGTCCAATTAGTCGGAGAATCAAGGGGGGAACTGCCGATTTTTTTATTTTATTTTATTTAAACATTTTACTTTAGTTTTATATTTTGATATTTAAATTATTATTAAACAAAAGAGGACGTTATTCTCGATGAAGAGTGTATAGAAATTCTATTCACTCACTGATGCAATTCAAGTTTTGAATAGATCATTACTACACAGATTTCGCTTCATTTAGTTCAATTTTAGCTTAAGTTTGTTCTGTGAAATAATTTTTTAAAAAAAATATTAATTAAATTCCAAAAAAGGAATAAGGGGTCTTTATTTCATGTTAATGTTGATCTCGTTTCAAAAAATACGTCGCCTAGAGTGTTGGGATTTTTTGGTCTCAATCAAACCTCGAGGACAATGATGATATACAGTGTCGGATTAATTAAGCTTCGTAGGCCCTCGGCCCATGATCGAAAATTATAGTATTGCCCAATCTCCCCAATTAGGCAGCCCACGTGCTAAGAGATTAATTACCCACCTCGAGTTTTTAATTGGGTCTCGACCCTGTTGCTCGATGGGTAGACTTCGGAGACGACCCATTTAATTCGGGCTTCCCTAATTATGTGACAAACCTCTATCTACCCACACCCCCCCTTTTGGCAAATCAGAATACGCACAGTCTCTCTCTCTCTCTCTCTCTCTCTCGGCATAAGCGACTCTCCCTTCTTTTCTCTTTGTGAAAAATCTGATCTTTTCTCTGTGAAAAGCCATTACCTTACCTCCCCCCCGTGGCTTGCTCGCTGCCTTCCTCTTCGTGGGTGTTGGCTCTTGCTTTCGTGCCCTCGTGCGATGTAAACCGCGACCTTCGTTGGCTCCGTGTTTGAGCAGACTGTGTTCGGTTCTTGCTGTTTGGTTCTTGTTGTGGCCGAATCGTGTTGGGTCTACTTGGTGCAGTCCCTTTTCGGTCCTTATTTCGGTTCCTTTGTGCAGCCTTGGTTCAGTGTTGGTTGGGTGTGTGTTGGCAGTGGGTTTTGGCCGGGTTTGGGGGTGTCTTGAAGTGTTCTCTGGCCGTGTGTAGTGGTGTTACCATTGTGGAGATTGGGCAGAATCTGAGCCCTCGATTTTCACCTATTTCAGTCGGCTAATTTGGTGCAATAAAGGGAGTTTTCATTACTTGCTTTTATTGCTTCAATATTGATTCAACTATTTTTGCCAATCTATATTGTTTTCTTCCGCTGTATTGTGACTAACTCGTTTTACTTTGTGTTTTGCGAGGTTGGATTTCTCAACAATTGGTATCAGAGCATTGGTTGCTTGATTGGCTGAATTGAATCAATACTGGAACTCATTGATTGAGTTTTCTCGTTCCATGCTTTAATTTTCATTAAATGAAAATTAATTTTGTTTTTGTCGTTCGAAATTATTTGGTTCCAATTATATTTTCAAATTCTTTGTGATTGAAAATTATCGTTTGATTGGTGTTTTATCGTTTTTGTTGGTTAGGCACTATTTTGGAGGTTCTCAAGCTTGGTGCTGATTTACGCTTCAAAATTGGTTAATTGCAAAACATAAAAGGATAAATAATTTCGTATCTCTCCATATTACGGACTCAGAAAAGTCTGTTATGGTAAATTGGCTTGATCACTTTTAAATTACAGCAATAGCAGGTCATCGTGTGGGGTGACCATTAGGCTTACGGTTTCCTGTTGCTAGTTATAGGAATTATTTACCATTACCTGTGTTTTTCATAGCTGTTTGTCTTGTAATATTTTTTGTGATTATTTTGCTTGTTGCGTTATTATTAAAACTATCACCTAGACTGCTGTGTCGAAAATTTCCTTGACCTGAGACCCTTGAGTCTCACGGAATCCTGTGAATTTAGAACGGAGTATATTGCGACCTTTAGGATCTTCTGTGTGACTTTCCGTGTGGTGCTTATATTGAGTTGTGTGTTTCTTATTTTTTTAAGATGTCTGCAGACCGTTTTGAATTGAACATCTTCGATGGTAAATGTGATTTTTCTATATGGCAACAGAAAATGAAAGGTATTTTGGTACAACAAAAGATTTCAAAAGCTATTGACAATTCTTTCCCAAATACTGTGACTGCTGATAAGAAAAAGGATTTTGATGAACTCGCATACACTTCTATCATTTTGCATCTATCTAACTCTGTTCTGCGTAAAGTTGGTAAACATGATACCACTAAAGAACTTTGGGACAAATTGGAAAAGCTTTATGTGTCAAAGTCTACTCCTAATAAGCTTTACTTGCTTGAAAGTTTTTTCAGTTTCAAAATTGATCCCTCTAAGGACTTAGATGACAACTTGGATGTCTTTAATAAACTTGTGCAAGACATCGCTAATTGTGGTGAAAAAGTACCTGAAGAATATAAAGCTGTTATATTATTAAATACTATTCCTGACACTTATAAAGAGGTTAAGAATGCTATAAAATATGGGAGGGATACTCTTACACCTGAAATTGTCATTAATTCCTTGAAAAGTAGGCAGAGGGAGGTGAAAGCTGAAAGAGATGAGAGGGGTAGTGGTGAGATCCACATGATGCGAGGTGGGCGTGGTAAAAATAGAGGTGACTCAAATAATGAGGGTGATAGATGGAAGGGTGGAAGTAGTTTTAAGTCACAGGGTAAGGCAAAGGGAATGAAGTGCTATGGTTGTGGTAGGTCTGGCCATTATAAGAGAGACTGTCCTGGAGAGAAAAACAAAATAGGAGATGGGGATAGAAATGGGGTCAGTGTAATTACTTACTCGGACGGTGATCCAAGTGGAGTTTATTAATGTTCTTATCTCACTAGTAGTTACTACTGAATAATTGTGCTCATCTGATTGATTTTTTACCCTTTTGCATGTGTGTGGTCACTTTATTCGGTTGCATTCTTTATGTTGCATTTCATTTGCATTGATTCAACATTTGCATGAATTTGAGTGTGATATGTTATTTTGTGTATAACATGGTTACATACATGGTGGTTTGGGGTTGGTGCGAGGTTTGACACTTGGTGTGTTCTCACACTTTAGATGGTATATATGTGTTCATTTTTAGGATGTCGTTTCCTTGGTGGGGATTATTCAGTAGTTGTGTTAGAAAGTGAGGGCTATCTGGTAAGGTTGGACTAGATGCCTAAGAGTGTATTTGGTGACATACTAGGGAATGTGTGTTTTTTGACATGTAGATCACGAGAGGTGAGGTTGTCAAATGTCTTGTTAAACTCTATCTGTGAGGATCTCGATTAGGTGGAGGGCGCTCCCATTATCTCTAGGTGAGGTGGTGATTCGAGTTTTATCTTCTTTGGGTAAGAAGTGAGGTTGTGATAGAGGTATATCCATTGTCTTAGGATCTTTAGTAGTTTACCAGTTAGGTGTGATTGTTGAGTAATCTAGTGAGCATAGATGGCGATGAGAGGAGAGCTACATCGGTTTTGGAATGGGGTAATTGTGATTATATCTTTTCTTGGGGTCATTTGCATTCGTTGCTTGTATTGACCATGTTTGATTAACTTGGTGTTATGTTCTTTATGTGAACTTGGTGAAAAGATTTGTGGTCTGCCTTTGATGTGCTCTCATCGCATTTGTAGAGTCACCTATAACTTTGTGATATAATATGCTCTTGATTGACTCATGTGGAAATGTAATTTTTTTACATTTGTCTTTAGAAATCATGTGTTGTTTGTCTAAAGTTGTATTACTTGCTAATGCGATATAAATGCATAGTTTGGCTCGCTATAATTTAGTGTATTCTTGGGTTTTACCTTGGCCCTTTGGTGAGTACTATTAGCAGGTATGATATATGTTTCTAACCTAAAACATTGGAAAAGATATGTTGAGTTTTAATTCGTTTGGAACTGTTTTGTGCAACTAATAAACTAGGTATTTTGGTGTTGCAGGTTTCGATTGGAACCAATGTGGAGGTTTGTTGGGATTTTTTGGTCCCAATCAAACCCCGGGGGCAATGATGATACACAGTGTCGGATTAATTAAGCTTCGTATGCCCTCGGCCCATGATCGAAGATTATAGTATTGCCCAATCTTCACAATTAGGCAGCCCACGTGTTAAGAGATTAACTGCCCACCTCGAGGTTTTAATTGGGTCTCAACCCTGTTGCTCGATGGGTAGGCTTTGGAGACGACCCATTTAATTAGGGCTTCCCTAATTATGTGCCAAACCTATATCTATCCACACCCCCCCCCCCTTTTGGCAAATCAGGACACGCACAGTCCCTCTCTCTCTCTCTCTCTCTCTCTCTCTCTCTCTCTCTCTCTTCTCTCTCTCTCTCTCTCTCTCTCTCTCTCTCTCTCTCTCTCTCTCTCTCTCTCTCTCTCTCTCTCTCTCTCTCTCGGCATAAGCGGCTCTCCCTTCTTTTTCTCTTTTGTGAGAAATCTGATCTTTTCTCTGTGAAAAGCCATTACCTTACCTCTCGCCCGTGGCTTGCTCGTTGCCTTCCTCTTCGTGGGTGTTGGCTCCTGCTTTCGTGCCCTCGTGCGGTGTAAACCGCGACCTTCGTTGGCTTCGTGTTTGGGTAGACTGTGTTCGGTTCTAGCTGTTTGGTTCTTGTTGTGGCCGAATCTTGTTGGGTCTACTTGGTGCAGTCCTTGTTTGGTCCTTATTTCGGTTCCTTTGTGCAACCTTGGTTCGGTGTTGGTTGGGTGTGTGTTGATAGTGGGTTTTGGCCGGGTTTGAGGGTGTCTTGAAGTGTTCTCTGGCCGTGTGTAGTGGTGTTACCATTGTGGAGATTGGGCAGAATCTGAGCCCTCGATTTTCACCTATTTCAGTCGGCTAATTTGGTGCAATAAAGGAAGTTTTCATTACTTGCTTTTATTGCTTCAATATTGATTCAACTATTTTTTCCAATCTATATTGTTTTCTTCTGTTGTATTGTGACTAACTCGTTTTACTTTGTGTTTTGCGAGGTTGGATTTCTCAACATAGAGGTTTTACGAGATTAATTATATATATTTACACGCAGGAAAGGGGTGGTGATGAGAATCCAGGGAGTCAATCGAGTCAAAGTCAAACAGGTCAACCCTCTATCAGAATACCGGTGGGGCCCATGACAAGATCCAAGGCTAAAGAGGTCCAAGAGTCGATGGCGGGACTCATTTTCAAGCTCCGAAATCAAGTCCACATGGAAGAGAGCAAGATCGAGGTCAATTGCCTAATTTTGGAAGAACAGGAACTTTCGGTCGACCGAAAGTTCCCTTCGGTCGACCGAAACTCTGCAGAATTTTGAGACCCAGCTGCAGGCAGTTTCGGCTGACCAACGTACGACCGAAACTAGCCCTTTCGGTCGACCAGGTGGTCGACCGAAATAAGTTCGGTCGACCGAAATTAACTTTCGGTCGACCGAAAGTCCTCCGAATGAAATAACGGGGTTTTTTGTGCAATTTCTCAAACTTCTTATTTTTCACTTTTTGTATATATTTGGGAAGCCTTCCAAACCCTAGTTTAGTTTTGGTTGAACATTGAAGACTCCATTGAGAGCATTTGAGAGAGGTAAATCCTTTCTTTTCTTGTAACTTTTATTGGAATTTATTTCAACTTATATATTGAGAGTTTGTCTTGTGTATGTGTTGATATTTATTCCACAAGTCTTGGTATTTGTCTTAATCTCTCCATTGGGCTAGGGTTTGTCAATCCTTGAATTTTGGTTGGGTTAAACTTGGGTCAAGATTTCTTATTTATTACCTATTTTAGCTTTCTTGGGTTGATCCATTATTGTTGTGGGAATTTCTGGTTTAATCACCAAAGGGGTTCGCATCAGGTGGTCTCGACCAAACATCTTACATCGAGATCTGATAAAAAAAAATTAAAAAAACTGGTTTATAATCGGCCCAATATATCCAAACAGAGGTTCTTGGTAACAGTTGAATTGACTCTCATCTTCCAATCCTAGTTTTCTTGTATTAACTAGTTGATGCTTTCCGTGAGCACAAGCGATTGTGGGAAATCACTTGCTCCAATCTCCTACTATATAAAAGGAGCCCAACTACAGTAAAAAAATTCCCGCCTACGATTTCCCCCCAAAAACGCCAACCTTTTCATTCCCACAAAAACAAATCCGTTGTTTGTCAAACAAAATACAGCTTTCTTAAATGGAAAAAAACTAAAACAACAATAAATAATAATAAAATAATGAAATAATACAATGTCTGATGCTTTAACATCACTAGCTACTAGCTACGACTTTCTAACAATATATAATAATAAAATAATGCATTGTCTGACGCTGGCTACAACTTTTTTTAATGACACATGACAAATAGAATAATAACAATATAATAATAATAATAATAATTAATAATAATAATAATAATAAAATATTACAATGTGTGACACTTTACCATCACTGGCTTCTGTTACACTCAACCTCAGACTTAGTCTTCGTTTCTCACAATTTTTTTTTCTTAAATGAGTGTCCCAGATTTGAATACACCAAAAGCCCTCAGATTTTTTTCCCATAATAATAAACTGTAATCAAATATAAATAGCATTAAATGCAATGTCCAAGACGGTACTTTCTTTACATTGTGATAGACACAATAAAAAAGGTAATAAAATACACATTTTGAATCTGAATATACATCTGCAACAAGTTTGGATTAGCCTTCCTTTTTCTTATTTCTACATCACATATTAGCTCCCTCATTTTCATCTTTTTTCGTTCAACAGATCTTCTGTATACCGACGTTCCACATTTGAATTCCAAGGTTAGCGAAGACACCATGTTGTATTTTTTTATTTTCCATAACTTATTTGTTTCTTATTTGTTTGGTAATCTGATGAGTAGTGAATGCATTTTGAAGAAGATTTTAAAATAAGAGTTCGTTTCTTGCAGTAGATTGCTCCCATCATAGATAAGCTTGCAGACATTGTCCCTACAAAAACCGACTGGGCGTTCCGTGTTCGTGTGGTTCGTCTTTGGGAAAATCCTACATTTGAAAAGCCTGATGACATTTATAGCTTGGAGCTGATACTAATCGACAGAGATGTAAGTTGTCTACTATGTAACTTTCTTATATTGATTTATTTCGGTGTCTCGCATATGCTACAAACATCTGTTCCAAGTAAATCCGAAAAACCTTCGTTCATTTACAACTCAGATAATCAACGTTACGATTTGAAAAACAAAAATAACTACTTTGTACTGTATTTTAGAGCCATGCTTCAATAAAACCATTTATAAGAGCTTATCATAAGCTTACGTATTTAACAATTATCACTCTGCTTTTATTGCTACTGTAGTGTAATGGTTACATTTAAAGAGCAAAAAATACAGTGCAAAATAAATGCAATCACCATTGACCGACACTATAAAATAACAGAAATAAATGCAAAACTAATGTTACATTTAAACTGTAAATGCCCATAACGACGTGATGATTCATCCTAAACTGTATTCCACAAGGAGTGAGGTGGCAATATTTGAGACGAGTAATGATAGTGGCCATGAAATTAGTTGGGTAATGGTACTGTTAAAAAAAATTAGTCCATTTATTTATTTCATGTTAACTGTGTTGTCCCAATTTGATTGATTTGGAGTGTGTTGAGAAGAGTAATGATAATATTCATGATATATATATATATATATATATATATATATATATATATATATATATATATATATATATATATATATATATATATATATATGACTTCTAATAGGAATGCATTGAAGTAGCAAAATTTTTGCCTGGGTAATGGTACTATTACCAACACATGAAATACATTTAGTTGAATCAAATATTAGTCTATTTATTTATTTCATATTAATTGTGTTGTCCTAATTTGATAATTTTATTGATGTGAACTCTATATAACTAGGGCACTAGAATTCATGCATCGGTCAAACGTAACTTGATCAACACATTCAAGCCTAAGATCCGCGAGGGACTCTTATATCTGATGCGTGACTTTATCATTGGTTACAATAATTCGAAGTACAAAGCTTCAAATCACAATTACAAGTTGAATTTTATGATGAAGACATATGTTAAGGAAGTTGAGGATAGTAGCTTTCCAGAAAAATCTATGATTTTATTCAGTTTGGTGATCTGTTGTCGGCTTCCGAAACAGATGAAAACAAGTTGATTGGTAATGTTTATTTTAAATATTTGTTGTCTTCTTTTTTCAGAGTTAACACAGAATGGATTAGAAATTTATTATGTTCACTATTATTGTATAAATATAACTGTTTTTAGATATAATTGGAGAAGTTGTTGGCAAGGACATAGTGCAGAGTTTTGAAGTTAACGAAGAAAATGAGGCTTCAAATGCCTAACTCAAACTTTGATCCCCATCAATTAAAGGACTTTGCAGATTGGATTTCAAGTATTGGAGATGGTACAATTGGTGGGCCAAACGATGGGCATACCTTGATTGAAATACCTGAAGATTTACTGGTAAAGGGGACAGAAGACTTAGTTGCGTCAATAGTGGAGAGTACATATCCAAATTTCTCAGAAAGAGTTAACGAACCTTCATATTTACAGTAAAGAGCCATTTTGGCACCAACATTGGATGTTGTAGAGAAGGTCAATGAGTACATGGTATCTCTCAATGAAAAAGAAGGAACAACATATCTAAGTTCTGATGCAACTTCCAGATCAGATTCAAATGTTGATTTACTCAATGATCTATACGCTCCAGAATTCTTGAATGGAATAAGATGCTCAAGAGTGCCTAACCATGAATTGAAGTTGAAGGTTGGCACTCCGGTTATGTTGTTAAGGAATATTGATCATTAAACGGGACTAGATTGGTAATAACAAAACTTGGAAAACATGTTTTAGAAGATAAGGTCATAACAGGAAGTAATGTAGGACATATAGTGTTTATTCCACGAATGACTCTAACTCCATCAGATGCAAGGTTGCCATTTAGGTTTCAAAGAAGACAGTATCCTTTGATTGTATCTTATGCTATGACGATTAACAAGAGTCAAGGTCAATTACTATCACATGTAGGACTACATTTGAAAAAGCCTGTTTTTAGTCATGGTCAACTGTACGTGGCAGTATTTAGAGTTACGAACCGTTCGGGATTGAAGATACTTATTTGCGACCAAGATGGATTACCATCAAGATCAACTGCTAATGTCGTTTTCAAAGAAGTTTTTCAAAATTTGAATTAGATATGTCACGTGTATTATTTTTTTTGCTTCAATAGTGTATGTACAATATTTTTGTAATTATTTGTAATTATTTTACAATGGATTACCAATTCACTTCAATACATTTGTAACGATTAAATAATATGCAAATGTTATAATTATATTATTCTTCAAATTATATTAATCCGTGCATCGCACAGGTGATAGGACTAGTTCTATTCATCTCTATTCAATGCTCTTCTCCAATTCTATTCATCTCTGTACAATGCTCTTAATTACAACATCCTCTTTTCAACTCATAAATCTATTATTATTATTATTATTATTATTATTATTATTATTATTATTATTATTATTATTATTATTATTATTATTATTATTATTACAGACCAAAATTCTCAAAATGGCTTAATTAATCACCGTTTATTAATGAATAAGTGACCAACTGGCAACTACCAACTTTTATTATTCTTTATTAAGACAACCTCATAAGTTTCCCGAGCCAATCGCCAGAGAGAGAAGAGGAGAGGTGGTCATGAATGCATTATGCATGCATGGACGTATAATCATGGGTATTCGAGATGGACTGCTCGTAAGTTGTTACAAAGAAATATATATAAAAATAAAAAAAGGTGAAATCTAGTTGGGAAGAGAATTTATGTTGATAATTAATTATGCAAGTACATGAACTTCTTTATATATAGTCATGAAGTTTTATTACTGTCTCACGAGTCACGAATAAACAGAAATGAGAAGTAAAATGGGAGTGAAGGGTTTTTTTGTTTTAATGGTAATATATGTTATGGTGGTGGGGTGTATTGAGGGTAAGAAATTAAGGGGTAAGGGAGAGGAAGAGGAAAAACTAGAATGGTCTGTTGATGGAGGGAACGGACTGAAAATTGGACATTCATTTACTCGGGGAGAAGTGTTTGGTTTTAGTGATCACTATGACAAGCCTGATGGTCATGCTGGAAAACCTGATTGCATAGGTAAAGGTGGTGGCGGTGGAGGTGGCCAAAATGCTGGTGGAAAGCACCATAAGAAAGGGACAAAGCATCATCATTTAGGAGGAGGAATTGGAGGAGGTGGTGTTGGAAAAGGAAGAGGAGCAGGAATTGGGAACAGAACTAGAAAAGGAGGTGGACATGATCCAGGAAGGACAATAGGGGGAGGTGGTGGTAATGGTGGAGGGATAAGAGGAGGGGTTGGTAAACCAATTGGTGGTGGAGGCGGTGGTGTTGGTGGAGCAATAGGGAAAGGAAAAGGTGGTGGTGGTGGTGGTGTCGGTGGAGGAATAGGCAAAGGAATTGGTGGTGGTGTTGGTGGTGGGATAGGAGGTGGTACTGGAGGAGGAATAGGTGGTGGTGGAGGTGGAGGAATAGGTGGTGGCGCTAGTGGAGGTGGTACTAGAGGAATAGGCAAAGGAATTGGTGGAGGAATTGGAGGTGGCACTAGTGGAGCAATTGGTGGTGGAGGCGGTGGTGTTGGTGGAGGAATAGGGAAAGGAAATGGTGGTGTCGGTGGAGGAATAGGTAAAGGAATTGGTGGTGGTGTTGGTGGTGGGATAGGGGGTGGCACTGGAGGAGGAATAGGTGGTGGTGGTGGAGGTGGAGGAATAGGTGGTGGCGCTGGTGGAGGTTGTACTGGAGGAATAGGCAAAGGAATTGGTGGAGGGATTGGAGGTGGCACTGGTGGAGGAATTGGTGGTGGTGGTGGTGGTGGTGGAGGAGGACGAGTTGGTGGAGGGATCGGAGGTGGCATTGGTGGAGGAATAGGCAAAGGAATTGGTGGTGGCGTGGGTGGTGGGATAGGAGGTGGCATTGGTGGAGGAATAGGGGCGGTGGTGGTATCGGTGGTGGTGGTGGTGGAGGAGGAATAGGCAAAGGAAGTGGTGGTGGTTTGGGTGGGGGATTTGTTGGAGGTGGAGGAGGCGGTGCTGGTGGAGGAATAGGTGAGGGTGGAAGAGTTGGTGGTGTAGTTGGCGGGATAGGAGGGGGTACTGGTGGAGGAATAGGCAAAGGAATTGATGTTGGAAGTCTAGGAGCTGGTATTGGCAGTGGGGTTGGAGCAGATATCGGTGGTGGGGAAGGGGGTGGCTTTAGAGGAGGTGGCGGAGCTGATGGTGGACTAGGTGGAGGTGCTGGGGGTGGGGGTGGGGAGGTGAACAAACCTTAAAATCAAAAGCAATCGGTTGGCACTTCTGCTTGAATGATATCTGACTCTTCAGAAAAAAATGGCAATACTGCTTTCTTATAATTCAATAAGTTCTGTTTACTAATTTATGTATCGAACTCTGATTGTAAGATCCCACTTTGTGGTTTAACATTAAAAATTACTTGAATTTAAATTTTAATCTTACTTTTAAATGACATAGTACGTTATATTGAACATGACTCAACAGTATGAATGATAAATGGTTCAAACTTCTTAACTTGACCCATTAGATGCTTGAACCCGTATTGAGACAGCTATGAACCGAGTCAAGGTCAATTTTTTTTGCACCACCGTCTCGTCTTGAACTCGTAGGTCATGGGTCAACTCGTCTTCTGAAACTTTTACGGATTGCTTTATTAATTAAAAAAAATATATTATATATATGAGCCAACTCCAACTCGTGTAAAAAACGAGCCGAAGGACCAAGCCCAGCATTGTTTGTGGACACGAGCAGGGCTCGATGTTTGGCTCGACCCATTATCACCCCTACTCATGACTAGAACTCTGTTGACACTTGTGCATTAAGGAAATGGATAGTAGTATATCGCTTAGTAAAGACGATTAAATCTATACACTTCCGCGTTTTCATACAGCTGAAGTATCAGAAGTAACAATTCAGCTGTCAATTGTTCACTTGTATCTTAATTCTACAGTGAGGGAGAACATCGAGAGCAAATGCATATTACAAACATAAGCAGGGAAAGAGAACACAAGCATTAAAGACTTCTGTATATGCTGCTATTAGAAAATTTCATTCTTACAGATTGTAGGTATAGTTTCTTATAGTAAATTGAATTAAACTAAAATCACATAACTACTTAAGCAATCTACAACAGTTAGATACAATATATAGCAACTCTTCTTAGAATGATGATCTCCAAGGGCATGTTTGGTACGGCTGTATTAGATAGGATTGGACAGTACTATAGAGTCATTTCTTTTAGTTCTTTAGACTGTCTAATATTTCACCCTACCAAACAAGGCACAAGTGGAAAATACAGAGTCCATACATACATCGTCTGTTGTTGTGTCGATTCCCCAAATGCTGCAGTACAAGCAAGGTCTTAATGGACGCAGAGAGGAAAGATCGAGCTTCAAAGCCGCATTTGCTTCATCCACAAGGACCACTTGACCGCCTCGAGAAACATATCATTCTTTCTCAGTGCAGTGATCAGATTAATATAGGTTATCTGATCAGGTTCGATTCCGTTTTCTCTCATTTCCTTTATCAAAGCTACAGCATCTTCAACCATCCCAGCAATTCCATATGCCTTTATTAATGTGTTATAGCTACACAAATCAGGTCCAATTCCAGATTCTTTCAATTCCTTTAGAACATCAGCAACTTCTTCAACCCATCCTTGCTCTCCATAAATGTTAATTGTGATATTGAAAGTGTAATGATCAAATGCACAACTAGAATCCTTCATTCTCTGTAAGACACTTCTGAACTTTTCCATTTCGCCCTCTTTCCCATAGGCATCCAGCATGCAATTGTATGCCTCGACAGAAACCGAAAAGCCATCAAATTGCATTTTTCTTACAGCAGAAGACATATTCTTTAAGTACTTGCCTTGCCCATATGCAGCTATGATAGTGTTGTAAGATATAACGTCAACCAATCCCCGTTTCTTAGCCATCCAAAATACTTGCCTTGCCTTCTTGAATAGCCTGGATTTTCCGTAAGCATGGAGCATCACATTGAAGGTAATAGTATTTGGTGCAAATCCACGCTGAAGCATCTCGTCAAAAAGCTTTGAAAGTTCATCCACTGGCAAAGCACCGGCACAACAATTGATTACACAATTATACATTTCCTGATCCCAGATTACTCCATCTTTCAAAATTCTGTAGTAAAGATTTGACAATTTATCATGCATGCAACACCTCTGATAAATGCGGAGCATATCACGGAGAAGATAAACATCTGGTATGATATCCTTCTGTTTCTCCATTATTTCCAAAATACTGCAGGCCTCGATTAAAGACCCAGATTTGACATACATTCTTACAATAACGCTGAAGGCTATCATGTCCAATTTAACATCTGAAGTCTTCAACTCCAGATACAGATTCTTAGCTTCAGAAAACAAGCTCATCGAACTGTAAATGTCAATCATTGTGCAGATAATGTGTAAGTTGGGATTATTGGATTTTGGCAAGCAAGTAAATATTTTGATGGCATTCTCAAAATTTCCCAAATCTTTGCACGAACATATTAACAGATGATACAAGTTGTCCTCGAATAGAGGATCCTCCCAGTTCTTGTCCCTTAGAAGTTCTAGTGCGTCATCTATCAAGCAATTTTCCACATAAGCCATTGCAAGAATCGAGCAAGATGTTCGACTTATGAGAACATGGTCATACAGAGAGCCTTTCAAAATCAAAGGCACTTTATCGAATCTATTAACCTTCTTATATGCTTGTAAAACAATACCTAGGATAGAGGACTCCTGACAACCAATCATCAACATGTCATTTATAGTTCTGATGGCACCCTCTTCATCTTCATGCTTGGCTTGCAAATTTATCATTGTGTACAAGTTTGAAGAGTTAGGTTTGAAACCCAACCTTTTGAGTTCCAGATAGTAAAACTTTGCCTCTACATAATTGTCTGCCCGACCCCAACCTTCAATCATGGACCTATATGTTGTTTCATCAGGAACCACCCCAACTTCTTTAAGGTTCTGGAACAGTCTTTGTGCACAGTCCATGTTTGACACTTTTCCGTATCCAGTGATCATAGTGTTGAATGCAACTATATTGGGGGAAAAGCCAGCTTCTTTCATTTCATCCAGGACCTTTCCAGCCTCAATCAACTTCCCTTGCTGACAGTAAGCATTAAGCAGAACCAACCAGTTCTCCAGATTCAAAACAACTGCATCTTCTCTCAAGAAGCCAATTATCTCTTCAGCTTTTTCATACAAACCCACACGGGTATAAATTGTAATCATGGCTGAATAAGCCGATTCACATGTAATTTTTAGATTCCTCATCTTGGAAAATGTAAATTCTGCCTCCTCAACAACCCAACCCTTCCGATAAAGACTCATCAGCATTCCAAAAGTAGCAACGTTAGGACGAACTCTATTTTCCAACATCATCCGAAACCATCTTCCACCCAACTCCACTAGCCCCCTCTTATAACAAACAAAAATAAGGGTATTAAAAACCTGATAATTGAGCTGACAAGCTGAGTCACTAACCATCTCTTTAATTATAGCTTCTGCTCCATCCCAATCCTCTGCCCTACCTAAAACTCTGAGAATCAAATTGTAGGCAATCAAATTCTGCTTCAACTTCCCATTACTTTTCATCCATTTGAAAAAACTCAATGCTTTATTATCGCTTCCCTTCTCAAGCTGTTTCAAAAGTACATTGCAACGCTCAGAACTTAAATCTCGCCCAAGACTACTAACATCAAACTCTATCAAATTTTCACTCTCCAAGGTATTGTCTACCCTAATTGCCCCGTGTGCAGTCATGGCCTGTTCTTCTTTCTCATCTTTTAGAAAATTCACCCTCAATTTGGTCCTTTTCTTTACTGTCTTTGCACCCCCGAAGGTTTTGCAAAATTTCTTTCTTCCTTTCTGAAAATCCTCATAAAAATTCGGGACCAAATCACCATCACTAGCCACATCTTTATCGAGGGTCGAGAAATTAACCAAATTTTCCTCAGAAGTTTCAAAAGATTCAGTGTCAATTCTAGAAACTCTAATGTGCTTCAGTGTACAAAAGGGTTTTACAAAAAATGCACCGTGTATATTTACATATCCCGAAAACGAACAAATAGAAGGGAGTCTCAATGATTTGACATCAAATCTTTCCTTGGACTCGTACGAGCTGTTATCTAGAGACACTGAGAGTTTCAGAGAGGCCATGGAGTACCAGTGACCTCTGCGAAATTTGGTGGGTAACTTAGTTATTTTGGCATTAATTTATTGAGTGATTGATTACCTATACGGGAAATGAAATCAAATTTCTTAGCAGATGTAGAAAATTTATGGCGTACCGGAAGTAAAATACGGAGAGGATAACGGAGGATGCAAGAAGTGGAGGAGGAGAAACAGCAATTCGAATGTTCGACGTAGTATTTTTGCTTTCAATCGTGTCTCTGATTCTGATAAATCTTTCTCACGTGCAAATTTTCATTTCTTGAGGTCCGTAATATCTCTGTGTTTAGCTAGTCGATTAAATTTGGTTTGTAATTTTACGCCAATAATAATTGGCCACAATTAAATTTTGCATCAAAAATATTTATTTATTTATTATTTCTTCTTTTACAATTAATTTATTTCGTTTTCTATTTAATTACAAATGAAATCATTACTAAAATTGTTACACTAAGATTTATATTTAATTAATATGAAATTTCTTCTTAATTTCTGATTATCAAATTTGTAAATATAATTTTTGTATTCAATATTTATTGCATATTATTTAATTATTATTCAAAAATTAATATAATTAAAAAGTAATTGTCACATACAAATAAATCAAAATAAATGTCAATTGTTAAATACTAAAACAACAACAATAAGTATTCATAAAATTTTAATTCTTATACATAATCAACATGAAAAATGATATAAATATCCTATCAATAATTCAATTAAATATCAAACGCAGATCTACCACCACTCAAATGTGCAAATACTATACTCAGATCCATATCCACCATCAGAGTGACCGTACCATAAGAAAAAGAATTACCGAGCAACTCTTCACCACTCAAATATGAAAATACTGAACTCAAATCCACCATTAATCTCGACCCTCCCACAACATAGTTAGACTGCACCAGGAGAGAAGGAATTTCTCAACAGTTCTTCCTCCACCCTACTGAGTTCTTGACTTGTAGTCCAAATCCCAAAATAACGAAGACATGTTGCAATCCTATTAATGCCCAAATTACAGAACCACGAACATTTTCGTACAAGTCATCCCCGGCCCCAAGAATTAATCTTTTAACACTATTTTAAAGAACATTTTGGAGAGATGTGGTGTACTCATAACCACCTCTCTTCAGGGGTAGTTATATTAATTATCACAGTAGACTTTAAGATAATCAAAATGTTGACTTGTTTTAACTTTTGAGATATTATTCACTATATAACCTCTGGGTGGAGGGAATTGTTGAGCACGGACGGAACTAGGATATACAAACGTAGTAAGCTAGAGAAAAAAATGGGGGTGGAGGTAGGGATGGCAAAAAAACCCGAAGGACCCGAAATGATCCGCCCCGTCAGGTCTGCGGGGCGGGTTTTCCGCCCCGCGGCGGGTTCGGGGCGGACCCGACCCGACCCGTGACCCGGTAATTTTTTTTTTTTTTAAATAATGAAATGAGAAACTAAAATAAATTTGATGAAGTCCAAAAGAATTGAACATTGGTGGAATTTAGGTATATGAGAATATACAACCACTATACCATTATATTGTTTATTGATTTTTTTCTTCAAGTATATACGTATTACTTTTAAAGTTCAAACTTAAAAAAACTCTAACTAGTTCAACGCCTAAATTTTTCACGTAAAATTTCATTACCAATTTATTTTTTATTTTTTTATAAATATAAAACAAAAAAAACAAAAAAACAAACTCGGGTCCTTAGCGGGGCGGGAGGTCGCCCCGCCCCGCCCCGCGACTTCGCGGGTCGCAGGGCAGGGCGGGGCGGGACGGCCCTGACCCGTCCCGAACCCGCCCCATTGACATCCATAGGTGGAGGGGGGCAACCCCCCTCTTGGGGGTTCCGCCCCCAAAATATTTTTTTTTTTCAAGCTAAAAATTAGAATAATTTAAAGTTCGAATTCGTAAGTATAACAAAATAATTTTGTTTAAATGTCAATATGTAAGAGCTAAAAAAAGCACCACGAATGTGCAAATAAAAAATATCTTTAGATGTTACTAGTGACTCATCCTCCTACTTCCCACACGATAAAATTAACTATAAAATACTCAAGTGATAAAATAAATAAATCAATAAATTAACTATAAAATATCACAATTCACAAAAAAAAATTTGAAAAAAAAAAAAAAACTAAGTAAGCTCTTTACTAATAAAAAAATCAACTACTAGTATGTCAATCTACCACAAGAAATTCTAAATAAATCATTTCTATAATAAATAAATTAATTATCACAAAAATCTCTAATTCTAAATAAGCCCTAAATAACTAAAATGAATTAATCAATAAATTCAACACTCAAACCAATTAATAACCAATAATTAAATTAACAGTTAACACAATGAGAAATCAAATTTATAAATTATAGTCACTCAGATTCAAGACTCATATTTTTAGTCACTCAGAGTCAGTGACTTACTCGTTGCCGTTGGGAACTTGGGGAAGAGGACGACCAACGAGGCGAGGCCGAGAAGTAAAAGCAATCAGCAGCAGCAGCACTCAGCAAGGCAGGCAGCGACCACTATGACTCAGCAAGGCAGTGACCGGAACAGCAACAGCAAGGCAGGGAGAAGGTCGGTCGGCAGTTCCTTGAACTCCTTCCTGTTGAAGGATGCGCACAGAGCCTGAGCCACTCTCGTCTCTCAGCCACCGGATTCGAATGAGCTGATAGCCTGAACGGTGGTTTGTTGTTGTGAAATTGTGATATGGATTGGGTTGTGAATTTGCAGTAGTGAGCTCACTTTGGATGAGTGTTCTGGTGGGCTAAGCAAGAGAAATTGATTGGACAGCCAAATGATGTTAAAAAATTTCAGGATTCCTTAGTGGGCTACAGCATACTGTAGCCCACATGTAGTTCCACCCCTGTTGTTGAGGAAGAATGGCGGAGGAAAGATGGAAATGCTGTAATTTTATTTTGTTCTAGCTTTTTTATTAGTTAGGATTGAATTGTAAATTTGTTCTTGTATTTTAATTGTGGTGGGTTTGTAATGTAGTGGAGTAAGAAAAAATTGTGTTTCTAATACAGTTTGCCTAAAAGATAAAATGAAATTCTCTCGACTTTATCTTGATGAAAATTTTAATATAATGCATTTCTAGCATGACATCACATCAGATAAAATACTTTCAACCTTGATAATATGATATCAGCACCATACCACTTCTACGGTTTCCTCTTTCATTCTTGTCATCTTCTATCATCTCCTCCATTTGAACGTAGTTAAATACCGTCAATTATTGTCCTTAGGGTACATTCTAATTGACAAAAGTTGGGGATCCACAAACATTAGCAGCGCAGAGGCCGCATATTCAAATTTGTTAAGCACTTTGTCGGTTCAATAGGTGGTACCCTAAACAGCTTGAGATATAAGGTTAGCATTCAGCCTTTTTTAAATACTACCAATTATTGGAGTTTATTAAATCAACCTTACTACATTGACAAAGTGTTTGACAAAAGCTCTCACGTAGGGGTGAGGGGCGTTAATCATTGTTTTTGACCCTACACACCACATCTAAGAATTTTTGTCAAAAGCTTTGTTAAAATAGAATAATTCTTATGAGAATCATGTATGGAAACGATCACCTACTCACGATGGATAGGTGTTAATATGCCCACTGTGAAAGTGATGCGGCACGTGTCCAGTGTTTTAAAATTTCTGTGGACACATTAACACTTACCTACTGTGATAGGTGATCGGGACTATCCTGTACAAATCTCAACTCTTTGAGCCAGTAAAATGTACCTGGTGGAAAAAGGTGCATCTGCTTTCCATAATCCATTGGAAGAGACCAATAAAACTTGGCAAGTCTTCCAGGAATAACATCTCAAGGCTTTGTAATGGCCCCCCACAAGACTGTTCTTCCTTTACAGACAATAACCTCGTAATGCAATATATTTTATCCTCCTTTACTATTCTACAAATCTTTAAATCTCCGGCACTATTCAGGATTGGGTAATCATCTAATAAGCAACCACCCATTGCAAGCCACTTTTCCTGAAGTATATAAATTCTCACCATATCATGGCAGAGAATTCTCATCAATTCCTGAAGAGGATTCCATGAGAAGTCTGTCATCTTCAAACTTTCCTGTTTACAGAGCGGCTAAAGATGTGAAAGTCTATGCAAAGTCTCCAACGGTACTTTAATCCACCACAATTCAAATATAGGAATTTGAGGTTGGTTAGGCTTTCCATACCTTGAGATACTTCCTTAGTACTTGTATTTTTGAGGTCCAAATGTCTCAATTCCTTGAGCTTTTCCAATGATGGAACTAATTTCGATTTTTTACAATATTTTAACGGTTATGTTCTGAGATTCTCCAAGTTTGGTATGAAATTTGGCAAGTTGTGAATTTTGGTGCTCAAAGAAACAATCTGCAATTGATATTAGAGGATTATGTCTCGCCCCAAATTTGATTCATCGAAGCAACATGAAAAATTTTCCAAGTGCCCGTGGGGATGCACCACGACAAGGGCGGGCTGCCTATTTTACGAAAGAGGCACAGTTGAGGTTCCTAGAAGTTTCTAGAACTTGAGGAACATGGTAGACTTAGCAAAATCCAAAAGGCTTCATGGAAGATACTTGAAGGAACTTCTCAAAAATAAGGGGATTTTAGAATATTCTACAAATGTGTAGATATAGGATATCTAAATATTTCATGATAGATCTCAGTAGAATTATCAAGAAGATAGGTTATAACCATAGGATCTAGTTGATCCTTACCATCCATTCTATGGATGTTTTATAGTATAAATAAGGCAAGTGTCTTCATTTGTAACCATCTAAGGATTGGAGAGACTTAGCCCCTGTTTGGACCCCATTATTTAGGAAGTAATGTAGTTTTGAATAGTTTTTTGGAAGAATGTGTAGTTAAAAAATATTTGAAAAGTAAAAAATGATAAGCTTGACTAAGATGGATGGTTAAGATTGAGCGTTGAATAAATTTGATTTTAAAAAAATGGGGGTCAAACGGGGGCTTAGCATATAGGAAGCTTGAGATTCTGTATAAAACACTTAGGGAAGAGAGTCTCAATTGGTGGTTGAGCGTTGTAATATTAGAGAGTTTTAATACAAAGAGTGTATTTTCTCTATAATAACGTTTACTAGTTTTTCCTTGTTATTTGTTTGTGAGTACTTGGGTAGTGCTTGGTTAAGGAGCGTGTCTAACTTAACCAATATTTGACGGGGCAGATTGAGGAGTTAAGTGCCGCACGGAACTTGAAATGTTCAAGTCCGTGACAATTATCTTTCAAAATTAATGTCGAAAGTCTACGAT
The DNA here is from genome assembly GCA_963555705.1 of Ligustrum vulgare. Classification (NCBI taxonomy): domain Eukaryota; kingdom Viridiplantae; phylum Streptophyta; class Magnoliopsida; order Lamiales; family Oleaceae; genus Ligustrum; species Ligustrum vulgare. The sequence continues at coordinate 12,095,451 of OY743185.1, forward strand.
ACTTGGCGATGCGCCAGGTGAAATTTCTGTTTTAATCATCAAGGAATTTTATTTAAATCTTCTTTCCATTTTTGCACCTCTGTTATTTCCCTTAAGTGAAGTCCAGCTTTTAACTTGAATCTAGGGTTATGTTTATTGGTCCCTATTCCCATGCCTCTTATCAAATCATGCATCTTAACATTCATATATGTTAAAGCCATTTCTAGTAAGCAAGCTTTCTCCAATTGATTTATTATTGCATGACTTTGGTGTATCTCAGCTCTCAAGATAAATTTTCTCTCCATCAACTCGCCCGAAATGAGATTTTTAGTCAATTTGTTTCTTGGAATATGATAGTCTAATAAAAAAAAAAAATTCTTTGTATCCCTCAATCGATCATAGCTATACAAGAGTATTGGCAAGACTTCATCATTCATGCCGGCTTGTCCCTGACATGATTCCTTCAATTCTTTCAATACATCTCTCCATTCTTGAATGTCGATAACCCTCCTCGTGCTTCCAGCCAATGTGACAAGTATAAGTGGAAAACCACCACATATTTTTACCATTTTCTTGCAAATCCCTTCTATGTCTAGATGGAGTTCATGTAACACCCTAGATTTGGAGTGTTGCTAGAAATAATTTGATTTTCTTCACATAAATGAGGAAGCATAAAACAATAAATGCTTCTTTACTTTTAAAAATAAATGGTATTCATAAGCTTGTCAAACATGAAATTAAAATTCTCCCAACGAACTTAATAAAATAAACATTTTTCAACAATAACAATAACTAAAACTAGAATAGAAAAGTTAATAATTTTAATTCTTCAAATCCCTTTGACAGTCTGCGTCACAATTCCGCCAAAGATCTAATCAACCTGAACTAACCTGTAAAATTTTAGTAGTATAATACGTGTCGTTTCCATACACAATACATAAAACAATAAAATAAACACTTCATACCCCGTTGCATTTAGAGTATTTCGGTAATCAAGCGAGACACCCATCACGTAGTCTTTCTGAATTCTAGAAGGATTTCACATTTTATTCGTTTGAACTCAAAAGAGTTCACATTTCATTTGGTCGAACTCGAAGGTCCACTGGAAATTTATGCATATTAAATTGAATACATTAAAGCATAAGGAAACAAACTACTTGCACATAATGTATCTTACACTAATAAATCAAAAGAATTATTGAAGGAAAAATATGATTCCGACGTTCCAAGTATTCTATTCTCGAAAGCTTTATTTTGAAAAGATCAAGAATTTTTTTTCAAATTGTGGCTGATTTCTGAATTTAAGAGAGAGTATAAATAGGAGGATTTCCTATTCAAACATGGACTTGATATGCATACAACTGATTCATGAGAAATAGAGTTTTAAGAATTGTAACTTTAAATCTTAATCTAAACAAAAGATTAACTGCAATATCACGTGTGGCACGAAACATTGCCCAGAAATATCTATACATCTATCTATATTTATATCTATACATATATAAAAGTAGAAGTGATAAGAGAGAAACATTAAATGCAAATTTCCCTCTAAAATGTACTTACATTTTTTGAAAAATAAAATAAAAATTTGTATACATTAATATCGTATTTATATTCGTGTCGATTAATGCAATTTTCATTTAATTGATCTTGTATTTAAATTTGTGTAGATAAACATAGATGAAAAATGTATTGTTTATAAATAAATTTATAAAAAATACTTAAATCTCCGTTCAAAAGCTATGTTTTTTTTATAAACAAAAATATTGTTAATTTGTTTTCGAGTTGCGTGATTGAAAAATGGATTCGAAAAAAATGTATAGTTAAAAGTGGCTTAGAAAAATATGTATAGTCAAAAAGTTGGTCAAAATGTATTATTTGTAAATAAATTTATAGAAAAAATTATTAAACGGATGCTAATATTTTTAATCATTCATAATTTTAATAATTGTGTAAAGATTATATGGTATAAGATTTTTGATATAGTTTTTTATAAATAAATTTATAGAAAACATTACCGAACGGATGCTAATATTTTTAATCATTCATAATTTTAATAATTGTGTAAAGATTATATGGTATAATATTTTCGATATAGTTTTTTGATCTCTCAGGCTGCTCGACTGTCGTATCATGATAATTGGAGATTTTCGTAATTGTTAATTCAACTACTTGATTTTGTAAATAAAAGAATAATTTTATTGGTAAAATATAAATATTTGTTGGCCAAGATTAAACAGACATTTATTATTATTGTGATAGATTTCTTGAATGAAAGTTTTTTTTTAAAAAAAAGCACGTCAAATAAAATAATCAAATGCAGAAATTTAGAAGATTTGCATTTTCAATGAATTTAACAATAACGCATAAAACTTATTGAAATCTATGATTATTTAATATTCAAGTATATAAATTGATATTTACTATCCAAATAAGTTTTTAATAACTTAAATATTATTATTTTTATGCATTTTATATTGATACTGATTAGAAGTTTTAAAATTTTACGAATACTTATCGAAATAGATATTACGATAAGTAACTTCCGTACATCGCATGGGGTAAATACTAGTATTAATTAAATACTCAAACATTGCCTAGAAATATGACCAACTTGCATCCATTCATTCCCAAAGGAAAACAAATCTTCCCTACTTCGATTTGCATCTAGACATCACCCAATATAAGTACAACTCTTCCCCTTATCAAAATATCTAGAACATTTTAGTAACCCTTTTCCTCTCGTCATTCTCACGTGGGAAATCTGGTTTCAAGGCATGGAAAATATCATTTTGTCATTTGTAAATGCTAAACTCTTGAGAGATTGTGACCCAATAAACATGACCAAAGAATGTAGTTTCATTTAAGAGCTTTTCGTGGGGCATTGTCACATTTGTTTTGCCTACTCCCTCATTTCTTAAATAAATGTCAGTGCTTGACACTATCATCTATTAATGACGCACAAATTTTATAGAAGTTTCGTAGAAATGCTTGACCAATGTGATGAGTGTTGACATTAGTGGACCAATACTCTCGTAAACCTGAGGGCATTTAAGAAAATCTCTTTGCTCAAGAAGCCTATGACTTCTAGCCTCTGATCGGAGGAGTTAAAATCAATTTTTTGGGTTTTTTTTTGAGGATTTCGAGGTAGATCTAGAGCTAAAAATTGGAGAGAGAAAAGATGCGTGATTAAAAAGTTGTATTGAAATTTGGAGTGATTATAAATGGTTTATAATCACTTTTTCCGAACGGTGGCCTAGTCATTTTTTCAATCTGTTCAGTCAACTTTTGTATGTATAAAATCTTTTACATTGTACTTCTTGTTTCAGGATTTCAAATTCTCTCGCTTTGTTTTCAACATCCCCGTGAAAAATATCCAAAATTTGCAAATTTCTCACGTCAGCAAGGACATTGTCCATTCAGTACAGTAACTTGGAATTAAAAATTCTGATAGGAGATACTTTCCTTAACAAAAGGTCACAAAATGGAGGTGAATTTGCTAACCAGCCCGTCGCTGGAAATTTCTGTCCTTACTTCAGTCAACTTGCAAGGGTATTTCAATCCATGTAACAATCTCAACTTTTCTAGGATGACATCACATCAAATAAAATACTTTCAACCTTGAAAATATGATATCATCGCTATACCACTTCTACGGTTTCCTCTTTCATTCTTGTCATCTTCTATCATCTCCTCCATTTGTACGTAGTTAAATACCGCCAATTATTATCCCCAGGGCATATTCTAATTGACAAATGTTGAAGATCCACAAACACTAGCAGTGCAGAGATCGCAGGTTCAAATTTGTTAAGCACTTTGTCAATCCAATGGGTGGTACCCAAACCCTGAACAACTTGAGATATAAGGTTAGCGTTCAACCTTATTGAAATACTACCAATTATTGGAGTTTATCAAAACAACCTTACTACATGGACAAAGTGCTTGACAAAAGCTCTCACATAGGGGTGAGGGACGTTAATCATTGCTCTTGATCCTACACACCGCATGTGAGAGCTTTTTTCAAGCTATTTGTCAAAAGCTTTGTTAAAATAGAATAATACTTATGAGAATCCTGTATGGAAACGATCACTTGCTCACGATGGATATATGTTAATATGCCCACCGTGGATGTGATGCTAGCACGTGTTCAGTGTTTTAAAATTTCTGGATATATGTCAACATCACACCCACACCCACAGTGGGCATATTTACACTTACCCACCGTGAGTAGGTGATCGGGACTATCTTGTAAAAAATCTCAACTCTTGAAGCCATGCCTGGTGGAAGAGGTGCATCTGCTTTCCATAATCCATTGGAAGAGACCAATAAAACTTGGCAAGTCTTCCAGGAATAACATCTCAAAGCTTTGTAATGCCCCCCCAATCCTCCCCTCCCCCCACCTACCCACCCACCCACCCACCCACTAACTAGACTGTTGTTCTTCCTCTACACACAATAACCTCGTAATGCAATATATTTTATCCTCTACTATTCTGCAAATCTTTAGTTCTCTGGCACTATTTAGGATTGGGAAATCATCTAATAAGCAACCACCCAACCCAAGCCACTTTTCCTGAAGTATATAAACTCTCACCATATCATGGCAGAAAATTCTCATCTATGCCTGAAGAGGATTCCATGAGACTGTCATCTTCAAACTTTCCCGTTTACAAAGCGGGTGAAGATGTGAAAGTCTTGTTTGAAAATTGTCTTCAACTGTTTCATTCTTCAATGGTTCCATCAGTTTAAACTTTGATGTGAATGAAAATTATTGCTGCCATTTAATTGGAATTGAACCTGATCAATTCAATTCCAATTAATAAGGAGGCAGCCCCTTGGTTTTAAATTGAGGTCTCATCCTCGTTCAAGCACAGACAAGTGGAAAACCAAAGATTTTTATTCTCCATGTTCAAGCTTCATTTTGCTCCATTTTCCTGTGCCAATTTCCTGTTTTGATAGAGAGTATAATCACAGCAAGATCATAGGCGGTTTACACAGTGCAACGTGAACCGACAACCAATTGTATCATGGGAATCAAATACCGAGCAAAACCTCTTACACTCTGACGAGGATACGAATTCAATTTAAGGAAACCATTTAAACACGGGCCTTCGATTTGGTTACATTTGGTTTGATTCTTTAATTTTCCCCAACAAACTTAAATCAAATTCGTTTCGGGAAGTTTTAGAGAATCAGAGCTTCTTCATGTATCTAACTTTTATTTTTTCCAGTCTCAGATTTTCTAATTACTGTTTATATGAATTTTAGTAAGTTGATAATCTTTACAGTAAGGTTAATCAGGCCAGTTTCAGGTAAATTGAAGAAGATGATAATAAATAAATAATTAAAAACTTGATTTCCAGGAAGTTTTTTTTTTTTTGGTTTCGTTCTCTACATGTTTTTATACTTTCTGATGGTTTTAGATGGTTTTGCATGGATATATATCTTACATGGTCTATGTTTTATGTTTTAAAAGTCTGACTGCATAAATCTTTGATTTTTGTGTAATGGTTAAATTTATATCTCTGCATGAATTTGTAACAATTGCTTTAAATGATTCAATTCATGATTGCCTATTATTTCTAATGATTGTAACTTCTCTTTGTAAGGATTTTAATCAATTATGTGGGCTTATATGTGAATTATTGTGTATTGAATAAAAGGCTATCAATTTTGGTTAATCCCATTTAAAGTGATCTAATAAGGATTTTATATATATCGGGCTTTAATGCATCTAATTAATGTATGGACTTTTATGTGTAGATACCAGGTCATTACCTAATTCATGATGGACCGAATTAGGTTAACTGGCAATTCATTATATAAAGTCGGTTATGGTCCCTGAATCCTACGTACAGTTCATTCTTTTTGACATCCCATCATCAGAGAGAAAATAAGGACTACGTATTGATTTAGAAGATCCAACCGTCAAATCGTTCATCGTGAACCATATCTGATTAAGGTACGCTTCCGCTTCAGTTATTTAATTCTTGATAATTTAGCATGATGATTTTAGATCATAGATAAATAATTGTCTGTGATAAATTTTCTAACAAGTGGTATCAAAGCTACCTTCATGTTGAATTATCAGATCGTGCATATGAAATAAATTTTCTGCCAGGTTTTATATAGATTCAGTTTACTGCCTTGATTTAGAATATATAAAATCTGTTTTTCGAAAATTATGGAATCTAATTTCGAAAATTGATAAGTATGCATATATACTTCTCTCTGCCATATATGGTTTAGACCTGTTGAAAATAATGGATTTCTGTTGGATTTTGATTTTGGCATTAAGATTCAGAAATTTTGATTTTGGCATTAAGATTCAGAAATTTTGATTTTGGGGTGGTATATATGGACTCAATTGTGGGTTGTATTTGGATTCGAAACCTGTAAAACTTTTGATTCGGTTTTGTTTTGAATATGGAATCTGTATGTATGAATTCGAATTTTGGGACGGATTTGAGTATATGTAATTTTGCTGTTGAATGTGGATGAAATCGATTGGGTTGTGGCGATGGCAAGCGGGAAGCATAGCTGGGCGCAGCGAACTAAAGCAGTTCTGCACTGTGAGCAGGCACCGGGGATGGAGGTCGTCACCTCCAGTTATATAGACGGCGGCAGAGCTAGAGGCGAGCAGCGCCGAGGATGGCGCTACATCGCTACCGGTCGCTGAGAGCACGCGGCCGCCGGGGCGGCGGCTAGGGTTAAATAAAACCCTAGCTGTTTTCAATTTTGGGGCAGCGACCGTCGTCTATGGTAGCGGATAGGGTTTAGCCAAACCCTAGCTGCATTCGGTTTTGGGGAAGGACCTCAGACTGAAATTAAGTGAATTCGGGGGGTTAAAGGTGTAATTTTCTTTTATAGTTTGATTTTTTTCCCTTCAGGTCCTCTGAGGTTATTTAGATATTGATTTTAATCCTTGACAATTTGGAATTTAAAATGAAGCCCCCTAAAGTTTTAAATTATTAAAGTTGGACCTTCAAGTTCTGAATTTTATGAAGTGAGCCCCTAAATTTATAATTAAGCCCCTAAAGTTATAAATTTATTTAAGTCAGGACCTCTCAAGTTATGGAATTTTATGATTCAGCCCCAGAAGTTTGAAAATTTTCCAATACAGTCCCTAATGTTTGAAAATTTTCAAAATTGGTCCTTAATGTTTGAAAATTTTCATTTTAGTCCCATAAAATTTGAAAAGTTTCTAATTCAGTTCCCTAAGGTTTGAAAATTTTCTAATATAGCACCTAAAGTTCTCAAATTTTCAAAGTCGGTCCTTAAAGTTTGAGAATTTTCTAATTCGATCCATAAAGTTTGAATATTCTCTAATTTGGTCCCTTAAAGTTTGAAAATTTTCATATTCAGTCCTTAAAATTTTTAAAATTTTCTAATTCAGTCCTTAAATTTTCCAAATTCACTATTTTGGACCTCTAAAGTTTGATTTTCTTTCAAATTGGGACCTAAAGTTTGGAATTTCTCTAAATTGGCCAATAAAGTTTTGGAGAAAATATAATTTAAGCCCTTCAAGCTTAAAATTTCACATAATTGGCCACCTAAGGTTTAAGAATATTGCAATTGATTCTCTCAACTTAAGGATTGTTTTATTCTAAAGTTTTGAATTCTATAATTCAAATACTAAAGTCAAATATAGATGCAAATCAGTAGATTTCAATTTCAAATTTTGGTACTATGGACTCTTTTGAGAGATAGAATATTCGAAAGTAAATTAGTTGAAGCAACCTGTTGCCAAAGAAACCTCTTTTTTGGATATTAATTAACTTTTAATATTAGAAGGTATTTGTGTGTGTTATTCATTGCGGATATTGATCGGCCCAAAGGAAGGTCAATATTTGGCTCGAATTTCATATGCACCTGTGGTGATAAACACGTGGTAATTATTTGGTTTAACGTGTGACCAATAAATCGTTCCAAAGAAATGTTTATTGGTTAACATGTCTTATTGCCAGTGTTTGATCACTACACTAAGGGAAAATTAGGTGTTTGTGTGTTATTTCATGCGGATATTGATGGGCCCAAAGGAAGGTCAATATTTGGCTCAAATTTCACATGAACTTGTGGTGATAAATGCATGACGGTTATTTGGTTTTACGTGTGATCAATAAATCGGTCCAAAGAAATGTTTATTGATTGACATGTCTTACTGTCAGTGTTTGATTACTACACCAAGAGTACCACTTACAAGTCAATATTTCTATCCAAAGACTAAATATTGATGTTGTGCTAGGTATCTTGTGATGAGCCCTACCATTATTTGAAAGTATGATTTGCATAATAAGGTACTTATGTGAGCTATTTTGTTTAAGTGTTCTCTATCAGTTTTAAATTCTGCTAGTAGTATATCTACAATCTCAAATTTAATCCCTGTATTTATGGAACAAACTTCAAGGATCAAAACAAGAACATTAACTTTTCGTTGGCTGCATGGATCTAGGCCGTATACTAAGGATTGAGCAACTTACTCCTCTTACGGATGTAAGTTCATCTAATCAAATGAGGAACTTTGAGAAGTGGGATTGCTTAAATTACGTGAGTCTCATGATCATTAAGTGCGGAATTCCGGAAGCCTTTAGTGGCACAGTATTTGAGGAGGTAAATGATGTCAATGAATTCCTTGCCGAAATTAAGAAACGTTTTGGGAAAAACGATAAGGCAGAAACAAGCACGTTTATGCAAAGCTTGATTTCAATAAAGTATAAAGGCAATGGGAAAATAAGAGAGTACATCATGTAGATGTCTCACACTGCTTCAAAACTTAAGGAACTAAAACTCGACTTGTCTAATGACTTGCTCGTACATTTGGTATTGATATCGCTTCCTGCACAATATAGTTAATTTAAGGTTAGTTATGACTGTCAAAGCAGAAATGGGCTCTCAATGAGCTCATTTCATAGTGTGCAAGCTTCTTGCACAATTCAGTCAATTTAAGGTCAGTTGTAACTATCAAATGGAGAAATGAGCTCATTCTATTTTGTGTGCAAGAGGAAGAAAAGTTGAAGTAGGCCAGAACTGAGAGTGTTCACTTGGCAAACACCTCTAAAGATAAGGGCAAGAAAATAAATAAAGAAAATAAAGTTGTTAAGGGGCTATTAATTTTATAATCCCACACTTAAGTCAATTTTTGAAACGGGAACTGCAACATTTTTGAGGAAGTTGAGTTTGAGGGGAGAAATAAGATTAAGATATTGTCATTAAGGAAGAAGTTGAGGAATGATCGATTTCGATCCCTACTATTTTTGCTTTTGACAATGTGTAAGTTTTTATGCATGTCATTGATCAACAAGCATATCCGGAACCTCAATTCGACAATATTGAAGAACCTCCCATCCAAAATAAGGTAAATTTCAGAAGTACAAACTCAACAACCTCAATAACTAAATCCATTAAGGGGATCCACGAGAGAAAAGAAATGTTATTCCGGATAATTTAAATAGTATTTTTCCAAGAACATAAGGAAATAATGGAATGGTGGAAGATGGTCCAATCAATTCCATCAAGCCATGCAGGGTTCTAACTCTCAGAAGTGGACTGATGTCGTAAATACAGAATATAAGCATATGCAAGACAATAAAGTTTGAGATCTTGTCCAATTACCATAAGGTGCGAAGCCCATTGGTCTTAAATGAATTTTTAAACCAAGAGCGATTCGATAGGTAATGTGGAAAGATATAAGATTCATTTTGTATATAAGGGCTTTACACAGAATGATGGTATTGACTATAAAGAGACTTTCTCTTTGGTTTCTACGAAAGACTCTTTCAGGAAAGTCAGGTTGTTGCACATTTTGACCTCGAGTTACATCAAATGGATGTTAAGACGACGTTCCTCAATGGAGACATTGATGAGACGGTTTGCAAATTAAAGAAATCCATTTATGTGCTCAAGCCAGCTTCTCGTTAAGGGTAATAAAAATTTCATCAAGTAATTATCTCATTTGGTCTTGAGATTAATGTTGTTGATGGTTGTGTGTATTACAAATTCAGGTAATACAAATTTCATCAAGTAATTATCTCATTTGGTCTTGAGATTAATGTTGTTGATGGTTGTGTGTATTACAAGTTCAGTGGAAGTAAGTGTATTTTCCTGATTTTGTATGTCGATAACATATTGCTTGCCACTAATGATATAGGCATGTCACATAAAATTATGAGATTTTTTGTCAAGCAATTTTGAGATTAAAAATCTTGGTGACGTCTCTTTTGTATTAGGGATTCAGATACACCGGGATTGTTCTCGAGGTATTCTTGGATTGTCACAAAAGGGCTATATCGATAAAGTACTTAAGAGATTTGGCATGCAAGACAGTAAATCAGGGAACACCCTTATCGCTAAGGGAGAAAATTTAGTCTCAACTAATGCTCGAAAAGTTATCTTGAAGTTAAAGAAATGCAGAGGATCCCATATAGTTAAGCTATAGAAAATCTGATGTATGCTCAAATTTATATGCGTTCGGATATTGCATACATTATTGGGATACTAATGAGATATTTAAGTAACCCTGTGATGGATCTTTTGGAAAGCATCCAAACATGGGTTATAAGGTATTTAAAGAGAACAAAAAATTACATGCTCACATACAGAAAATCGGATCAGTTGGAGATCATATGGTATTATGATTCCGATTTTACTAGATGCCAAGAAAGTAAAAGATCCACATAAGGCTACATTTATCTGCTGGTTGGAGGAGCTATTTTCGGAAGGAGTGCTTAGCAAAAACTTTAGCTTCTTTCACCATGGCAGCAGAGTTGTAGCATTTTTTGGGGGCATCTAATTATGGAATATAGCTGCGAAATCTTGTCACTGGGCTGCGTATTCTGTATGGTATAGAAAGACCACTAAAGTTATATTGTGACAATAACTCAGCAGATTTATATTCCAGTAACAACAGGAGCTCAACTATGTCAAAATACATTGACATAAGTTCCTGGTTGTGAAGGATACAGTTCAGAGTGGACACGTGTCAATATGAGCACATTGAGACAAACTCCATAATTGCGGATCCGCTTACTAAAGTATTACAACTCAATGTCTTTCATGAGCACAATACTCATATGGGTGTTGTATTTCTTAAGGATGTTTGGTTTCAGTGGGAGTTTATATTTTGGGTGCATTAGACACATTTACTGTCCTTTCGGATACAGTTTAAAGTTAAAGTTATTTACAACTGTAAGGTTTGAGGTTTATTATCTCTGAACTCGTTTGAGGATGATCTCACTAAAGTTGGACCAGTTGGAAATAGGCATGTTAAAGATCACATTACATGTAATTTCCATGCTACACATCCATACTTGATCCATGTCATTCAGTTATGTCGATATACGTGACCATTGATAGGTTTAGTTACGATTAATGTAGCGAAAGCCGCTTTGATCCTATGTTAATATAATTGATGGACCAGATTGTTTGGGGATGCATTCAGTAATGATAGCAAAATTCTGAGTACTCATAAGGTTATGATTGATACACAATATAGCCCAAGTGGAAGATTGTAAGGATTTTAATCAATCGTGTGGGTTTATATGTGAATTATTGTGTATTGAATAAAAGGCTATCAATTTTGGTTAAGCCCATTTAAAGTGATCTAATAAGTATTTTATATATATCGGGCTTTAATACATCTAATTAATGTATGGACTTTTATGTGTAGATACCAGGCCATTACCTAATTCATGATGGGCCGAATTAGGTTAACTGGCAATTCAGTATATAAAGTCGGTTATGGTCCATGAATCCTACGTACAGTTCATTCTTTTTGATATCCCATCATCAGAGAGAAAATAAGGACTACGTATTGATTTAGAAGATCCAACCGTCGAATCGTTCATCGTGAACCATATCTGATTAAGGTACGCTTCCGCTTCAGTTATTTAATTCTTGATAATTCAGCATGATGATTATAGATCATAGATAAATAATTGTCAGTGATAAATTTTCTAACACTCTTTTCATGATTATGATTATTATCAATTATTGATTAATTATTTCTTAATGATCGCAAAACTGTTAATAATTTGATAAATTGTTCCTATATTCTAATTTTGCACTTATTTTCTGTTTCGGACATATAATCCTATATTTTAATTTTGTAGTTATTTTTTGTTTCGAAAAATAACATAGATCTCGAATCTATGTACATTTTACAAATTATAATTATTTGTTGCTTGTTCTTCAGTTCAATGGAGTCACATGAAAATAATGATCTGAACAACGGAAGCAATATTGTTGGTACCGATGTACCAAATCATGTGGAGATCACTAGGGGTGGGCATCGAGTGGTTCGGTTTGGGTATCTCAAGAACCGGAACCGAACCATACTTTTCGATTCTAGTAAAATTGAACCATTCGGTTCCATTGAATTGTCAGAACCAAATCAAAACCAAACCATTCAGTTTTGGTTCGATTTTGGTTACAATTCGGTTCTACAATAATAATTATTTTTTGAGACCTTATCAAGGAGTATCAGGCCTCGGGGAGCGAGCCAATAACCCGAAATAAACTTCTACCGAATATACAAAGATCAAGGATTTCGAAAATCCTTTCACCCCGAAGAAAGCATATTATTATCCATGAAGAAGATATTCATAAACTAACATAAAAAAACAAATGGCATAGAAGGTTTTTCGAACATGGCAAGAAGTGGGATGAATCATGAGTTTTAAATGCATTATTATTAATTGTTTTATATCTGTATTTAAATATTTAATTAACTTCATCATTGTCATTTACAACTTTGATTATTAATAAGTTATACACATTCTATTTTCATTTAGTAAGAATTTAATTCCAAGTGTAAAGTTAAAGGTTACAATGAGATAGAGACGTAACAAATTTCATAAACAGAACTTAATCAATTTCACTTTACCCAAAAAAAAATAACAAATTTCTTTGATTTTTAGTTTAGGACAACCAATTAAAACCATAAAAAAAAATAAACAAGGATAAAAATCTAGTTCTAACTTCGATTTTTCGGTTCTAAAAGTGGAACCGAGAATTGAACCAGAACCAATCGGTTCTCGGTTCCAAAACTAATTTCCTATTTTATTTTTTTAAAACCATATGGATCCAATTTTTTCGGTTCGGTTCCGATTTTTTTGCCCACCCCTAGAGATCACAATTGGCATTCCTCCCGTTGATGGGATAATTGGTGGATTTCTCATGTTGGAGTGGACCTGACTTTTCCTACGGCTGTGGCCACGACAATCCAGTTTGGCACAATACCATTGTCAGTGCCTAGGGCTGCGGTCTCAGCACCTTTGTCATCGCTTTCGGCCCCATTTCTTGTGAATCATGCAATTTGCCCAGATAAGTTCATGGGGATTGATTTTAAGACATGGCAGAATAAGATGGTTTTCTATCTTACTACTTTGGGTCTTGCGCGCTTCCTCACTAAGGATGCCCCTATCGTGGTTGAAAATGACACTGATATGCATAGGTATGTAGCTTGGGATGCTTGAAAAAGTGCCGACTTTTTGTGTCGAAACTATGTCCTCGATGGTCTACAGAATTCTCTGTTTAACGTGTATGTGTAAAGAGTTTGTTAAAGAGTTTTGGGAGTCATTAGGAGAGAAATACAAGACCGAGGATGCTGGGTCTAAGAATTTCTTAGCCAGTCAGTGTATGGACTTCGAAATGATAGATCCACGTTCAGTGGTGAGCCAAATGCAAGAGTACCAAGTACTTTTGCAAGAAATGCATGTTGATATGGTTGGAAATGAGGGAGATTATCTCTCATATGACATGTCTGACCTAAACCTTACGGAAGCTAGGCTAGGGTTTCAAACCCTAGCTGGATGGTATATTTAAGACTAGGGCTTGGATCGGAAATTTGAAGATCTCGGGGTCCTTGTGCAATATTGGTTTATTACACACTCAAGTCCTCAAAATCTTATTATGGAATTAAAGTTGATCCCAGAAATTATAGAATTTATAATTTGAGCCCTAAAGTTATAAATTACTCATGTTGGGACTTGAAAGTTTTGGATTTTTACAATTCAGCTCCTAAAGTTTGAAAATTTTCTAAATTGGCCACCAAAGCTTTGCAAAATTGCGATTGAATACCCAAAATTAAGTATTACTTCAAAGTTGGCCACTAAAGTTTGTGAGATTCCAGTTGTCAAGTGCCGAGTCCTACTGTTACTCAAGATGTAGCTATGCCAAGTTCAGAACGTGGCTAAATTTTCAAGCCATGTTGTGACCCAAACAGTGGCAGAAATTGGAGCCCCAACTGTGACTGTTCCGATTAACCATTGGGGAAATTGAAGTTGAATTTCAAGATGTGAATGCAGAAGATGATGTTCTATCTGATCACCTTGAATCTTGCGAGATTCTTGACTGAAAATGCTCCAATACTCCAAGAGGGTGAAGGAGACATTCAGGTAGTCAGTGCAGTGGATGCTTGAAAGCATTTTGATTTCCTGTGCCGGAATATGTCATGAACAGCTTGGCTGATTCATTGAAGAATATGTAATGCACAATAAAATTATCTAAGGAATTATAGGAATTCACAAAGTGATTCCACATGAGATTCATGCAGAGAGGATAACTCTGAGTAAAATTTTCCAAGTGGCTTCCATCATTGAAAAGATGCCTCCAGCTTGGAAAGATAAGATCCCCTACGAGTTATGAAAATGGAAGAAACCTTCCTAGAAATACCTATGAATGTGAGGGCATCTTGCTAAAGTGGTTATACCTACACCAAAAAATGTTGAAAATAGTTTTGAAAATTGTTGATCATAATTTCATCGGATATGTGCACAACAGTAGTGCTTATCGATTTACGGTGTACGAATCTAAGATTCAAGACATACACAAAAAATACGATAATCGAGAAATGCCTGGTTATTTGAACATGTATTTTCGTGCAAGTCCAAAGAGGAAACGAACTCTTCAAAATGGACATATGAGACTATGTTTGAGAATAGTCAGAACCAATAATTGGAAGAGGAAGTGAAGGTTGAATCAAGACTTAGCAAACAAGAAAGGACATAAAAATCTCATAGTCCTGCTTTTCTGATCTATATGCTAAAAACTTAACCTCAAAGCTTCAAAGAAGCTGTAAAATCTTCAAAATAACCTCAACGGAAAGAGGCCATTAAAAGTAAAATAGATTCCATTTTGCAAAATCATATTTGGGAGCAAGTGGATCTTTCCTCGTGAAGCAAACCACTAGGCTACAAATGGATTTTCAAAAGAAAATGAAATTAGATGGAACTATCTATAAGTACAAGGTCGGACTTGTAACGAGAAGGCCTTAATTACTTTGACACGTATTCTCCCTTAACGAGAATAACTTCCATTAAGATGATATTAGTGATTGCAGCATTATACAATCTTGAAATATATTGGATGTCAAAACTGCTTTTCTAAATGGAGATTTATGAGAAGAAATTTTTATAGAACAACCTGAGGGTTTTTCATCACCAAGACAGGAAAAGAAAGGCTATAAATTGGAGAGTGAAGTCATTGTACGATTTGAAACAAGCAACCAAAACAATGACATGAAATTTTGATAATGTCTTGATGGAAAGTGGATTTAAAATCAACGAGTGTGATGAATGTGTGTATATCAAAGACATTAAAATGGCTATGTCATTCTATATCTTTAGTTGATGATATACTTATTGTTGGCGATAATGATAAGATGATTAAATCCAAAAAAGACATGTTAAACTCAAGATTTGACATGAAAGATATAGGTTTAGCTGATGAGTTAAAATCTCAAGAATTCAGATGAGCTTGTTCTAAGCCAGTGACATTACATGGACAAAATTTTCGAGAAATTTAACAAGGATGATTCTGTAATAGCTAGAACCCTGATAGATACAAGTCAACATCTATCGAAAGATAGAGATGGCAATATTTCTCAAGTTGAGTATTCTAGAATAATCAAAGGTCTTATGTACTTAATGAGTTGTACAAGACCAGATATATTCTACGCAGTTAGCAAGCTGAGTAGATATACAAGTTATCCAGATTTTGACAACTGGAAATGAATAATAAAAGTACTAAAATACTTGAGATATATGAACTGCACTATACCAGATATCTCGTAGTTATTGAAGGATATAGCGATACTAACTGGATATCTGATATTAAGGACTCAAAGTCTCCAAGTGGATTTATATTCACATTGGGAGATGCAATGATATTGTGGAAATCCTCTAAATAGACAGTTATAGCCATATTTACCATGGAATCTGAGTTTATAGCCCTTGACAAGTGTGGTGAAGAGGCTGAATGGTTATGCCAATTCTTAGAGGATATTCTTAGATGGCCAAAGCTTGTGCCAGTAATTTGTATACATAATCAATCAACAATTGACAGGGCACATAGCAATATGTATAATGGTAAGTCTCGGCATATTCGAAGACGACATAATACCATTCGACAACTACTCTCACAAGGTATTATCACTCTGGACTACGTGAAGTCAAAGAATAAATATTGCGGATCCGCTAACCAAATGGTTAACTCGAGAGCTAGTTGAAAAAGCATCGAGGGGAATGGGCTTGCAGCCTATGACGTTGAAAGGTATCATGGTGAAAACCTAACCTAGCTGAATGGAGATCTGATGCGAACCCCTTCGGTATATTGACTGAAAATTCCCACAACAATTTAGTACCAACCTAAGAAAGCTAAAGTGGTAAATAAAGCGATAAACACCTTAGCCCAAGTTTAAATATAACCCAAAATTGAAGGATTAACAAACCCTATCCCAATGGGTATCAACCAAACAAATTCCAAGGTGGCGAAAAATAAACAACACAAGAATAATAATACTCAAGATATAATTGATTAATTTCCAAGAAGATAAAATAACAAAGGAGGTTTAACCTTACCTCAAAATGAGTCTCTCTAGACTAAGCTCTTAAGAGCATTACCATGAACATCCAAGTTATGAAGTTTGAAATGAAAAATGTGTATATAATGTACAAAATTGGGCAAAATGTGTAATTTCGAAAATTGCAACAAAAACCCCGTTTTTGTGAAACGAAGTGTTTCGGTCGACCGAAATGGTCAACCGAACATGGTCGACCGAAATGGGACTTTCGGTCGACCAACCCTCAGCCGAACGCGACTGGGGCTGCCTTCAAAAATCTCTGCAGACTTTTGGTCGACCGGAATGACTTTCGGTCGACCGAAATTGGCTGAGTCCAATTTCTTCTTCTTTTTGGCTCCAACTTGATTCTTGGCTTGCTTTTCTTGACTTTAATTACTTGTTTAGCCTCGAATCTTGAACCTCCTTAGCATCGAATCTCGTCTGGGTCCCACAGGCTTGGGCATCGATGTTTGACTTTCTCGGTTCTCATCATCCCCTGCCTCTTGAAAAGGATTCGACCTCGAATCTTGCTTGAGTGCACTGTCTGAGACACCTTGAGCTTTGATCTTGCAACATTGTGGATCACAGGCTCATGCGTTGAAGTTGGACCTTCACGATTCTCATCATCTCCTCCATCTCGAAAGAGATTCGACCACGAATTGACACCTACAATAAAAATAGAAAATTCAGACACAATAAATGTAACTGAAATTTCATACTCACCATGCAAAATCAATTTGTAGGCGTTGCCAAAAACTTAAGATGTGCCAACACCGCAAAGTAGCAATTTGGATTTTATTTGATCGGGGGGTTGCTCCTTCCATAAATGGGAATACATCCGGCCGCCCGGATCAAATGGAATATGCTTACCGCCATGGTTGGCATTGGAAGCACATTGCATACCAATTTCCAAAATTGGAAGCCCGAGCCTCCTGCAAAGGGGCTTAACCAAAGGTGCATTCTTGTGCTCACCTAAACCAACTCTTTCTTCAATAAACATATGCATAAAGTTCAACAGAGTTAATAGGTTAAAGTCACAAGCAACTTTAAGTGGAGAAAACTTGCTAATAGGATGAGCAATTAAATTGCAAGCAAATTTAACAACCACATAATTAGCACCAACTTCGTGCAAATGCACGACTTCCCGAAAGAAAATATTAGCTATGTTGATGGCCTTGTTGGTTTCGTGGCATGCAATCAAATGTAACATTTTAACACTCCCACCAACAAACACAAAAATAGCATCATTTTCTTTCTTTGTTCCAAGTAAACCTACTATAAAATTCATAGAATTAGTAATTCAAGGTTTACTCGGGATGAGCAAATATGTATGGAATTCTTGGAGCAAAAACTTGAGTTTAGCCATTTTGCAAGTTCGGTATTTACTATAAGTGCAAACATGTTCAACACCAATCTTCAAATTAGGTCAATAAAATTGATCACATAATACCCCTGAGACCCCGTTGATTTTAAATCGCCCCATCAAATAAAGATCATGTGCCTCTCTCATTAGCAATTTGCACATGGCACATTTAAAAAGAAACAATCCAATTTTCCAAAACAAATAGTTATCATGCCCATAGAATTCATCAAGATATCGCTCACAACATGATTCATAAATGTTTAACAAATTTGGATTATTAACATGCATGCCCTTAACATGTTCAAAATAAAATGAGGGAGCATCAAGAAATGTTAGAAGTGAAGTCCTATTATCACCAAGACATCTCAATAAATTTCTCCCATGGACTCCCCTAGCTAGCAACTTCTTTAGAGAGCAAATATGCACGTCAAACATATTTTCACAAAATAAGGATTCAACATGCCCATGAAATGTACTATATGCAACATTTTCACAAAAGGATTTGGTACTTATGCAATTGGGCACATGCAATAAGTTGCATTTACAAATTAAGCACTCATCATGATAATGATCCTTACCACATGTTACATTTTCACAAGTCAATAACACACTTGTCAAATCTACATCAAGATCATACAACCATCTAATGTATTCAAAACACAATAACCTTGCATTCAAAGACATGTTAGGAGCATACCTCCTAGATGTTGCATTGGTTATCTCATTTTCTTTACCTCGGTTGTACTCGTTGTGGTAGGAAAATGTTTCCATGAATTTCTTCCACACGGCATGCCTTTGGAGCTCCTTGTTGCTTTGATAAGTATTCTTAACGATCCCCTGCAACAAAGAAGTAACCAAGCTAGGGAGGGAAGTGTTAGAATATTCAAGAGTAAAGAACATTTTGGGGTGATCTTTTCTCTCAATTTTCTTGGTGGCACTCATCACTTCCTCACCTTTTTCTCAAGTAGGAACCTCAACTCTCGGTTCTTCTCTTACCTCTCCTTTTTCTAGAGTCGTGGCTCCAACCCTCATTGCCTCTCATTTTTCTAGGGACGTGTCCCCAACTCTCATGTTCTCATTTTTGCTTTATTCAATTTTCTCAATTGAATTCTTTTTTATTTTCCTATTCTCCCTTTGTTTTTCTTCTTTCTCCTTTTCCTTTTCTTTTTCTTTCTCCTTCTCTTTTTCTTCCTCGAATTCCTTCTTGAGCTTCATTTGGTCTTTGCATACTTCTTCCGGGCTCAAAGATAGGATCACAACCTTTTTTCCATCCATTTGGAAGCTACACCGGTTCTTCCTATTATCATGTGTCACACTCCTATCACTTTGCCAAGGTCTCCCCAAAATTATGTGTGTAGTATGCATGGGAACTACATCACATATCATTTGGTCACTATATGATGTGATCCGAAGTAGGAGACCAAAGGAGAAGTCGACCTATCGGCAATGCGACAGTGATCTACGCGAGAAACGGCACAAGTTTCATGTTGGAAGCGAGTCGAGGAGACAAAGGGATCGAGCCGAATCAAAAGGGTTAAGGTTTGGTGACCAAGAGCATATTCACGGCTGTAAAACCAGTGTTCACGGCCGTAACAGCTACATTCACGGCCGTAACTTTGCTATCGCACGGCCGTAACAACCAATTCACGGCCGTAACGGAGTTAGGCAGTTTTTATTCAGAAGGTGTCTTACGGCCGTAAGAACCAATGTCACGGCTGTAAGAGTTAAAATCAGTTTTGGACCCGAGGGTCAATTACGGCCATTAGGTAGATTTTCACGGCCGTAAAAATGCGCCGCGTCTTATTTTTGGTATATTGCGGCTAGGGTTATTTTGGACGGGTTTTTGGACTATATTAGCTTTTCTTTGTCATTGTAAAATAACAACTTTGATTTATTGAATGAATGTGAGAATTTTCTCTCTCGAAAAGGAGGATTCCTTTTTTCTTGTTCTTGAAGAACAATTTATAGAACTTATCATATATTTTTCCTGAATATTTGTGGCGTTCCAATCAGAAACTTATCAAGGAGTTTGGCATCCCTTGTGGCGTTTCGAAAACCTCGGTTCTTCAATCCGCATCGACAATTTATTGCGTCGTGATTGTTGGGTCCAGGTCCTATCGTCAATCTTAATTTTAATTTTCATCTATTTATTCGTGTTCTTGTTATTTTTCGTGTCAGGTCTGATTTAGATCTATCCTAGGGTTTTAAATATCGTTAATCCGCGTGTTCGACGAGATTCCCCGACTGGGAACTCATCACTATAGGTTCCAATGTTGAAAGTAAGAAGAATTTGATCACTTACTCTCACCTCCCCATAGTCACCAAACCTTCGCAACACATAAGGATTAGGATGTTTCATAGCCGGTAATCCCAATTTTTTCACCCTACTAGCACTCACCAAATTCGTGTCACTCTCCCCATCTATAATGAGACTACATGCCCTATCCCCCACAAGGCATCTAGTGTAGAAAGTCTCTTCTTCATGTTTTTCCATCTCATTAGTATGGGTCAAAGATTTTGGTGGCATAGCATTTATCTCCTTCACTACTCTTCTACTTTCACTACCTCCCCTCCCATTGGATGATGGAGTCTTCATTTTCTCAATATCAACCTTCTCATCCATCTTATATCCATTCCTATCTACCCATTCTCTTCTTCTCTTTTTCATCCTCCCATCTCCTTCAACTTCTCCATTTTTACCCAATCCATGGAGTGATGAATTTTGCATTCTCGCACTATCAATATTTTCATCAATTCCATTTCTTCTACCTTCTAACCACTCTCTTCTTGATGCGAACCCCTTCGGTGCGTTGACCGAAAATTCCCACAACAATTTTAATACCAACCCAAGAAAGCTAAAGTGGTAAATAAATGGATAAACACCTTAACCCAAGTTTAAATCTAACCCAAAATTCAAGGATTAAACTAACCCTAGCCCAATGGAGAGAATTAAACAAATTACAAGGTGGCGGAAAATAAACAACAACACAAGAATAATAATACTCAAGATAAAGTTGATTAAATTCCAAGAAGATACAAGATCAAAGAGGTTTAACCTTACCTCAAGAAGGGGGACTTCAAGCCCTAGCTCTCAAGAGCTCTCTAATGAACAAACCAAGTTAAGTTACAAAATGAAGAGAAATGAGAATATAATGTACAAAATGGGAAAAATGTGCAATTTCGGTATTTACAAGAAAAACCCCGTTTTTTGTTGAAATTGCAAGAAAAACCCCGTTTTTTCATTTCGGAGGACTTTCGGTCGACCGAAAGATAGGTTTCGGTCGACCGAACTTTTTTCGGTCGATCTCATGGTTGACCGAAACTGGACTTTCGGTCGACCTCTGCTCATCCGAAACTGACTGAGGCTTGATTCAGAAAAACTCTGCAGACTTTCGATCGACCGAAATTAGTTTCGGTCGACCGAAATTGGTTGTTTCCAATTTCGTCTTCCTTTTTACTCCAACTTGATTCTCGACTTGTTTTTCTTGATTTATTCACATTGTTTAGCCTCGAATCTTGAACCTCTTCAACTTCGGATCTCTTCATGGGTCCCACGGGTACGTGCATCGAGGTTTGACTTTCCCGATTCTCATCATCCCCTCCCTCTTGAAAAGGATTCGACCTCGAATCTTGTTTGAATGCACTATCGTGAAACTCCTTGAACTTTGATCTTGCCACATTGTGGATCACAGGTTCATGCGTTGAAGTTGGACCTTCCCGATTCTCATCATCTCCTCCATCTCGAAAGAGATTCGACCTCGAATCGGCACCTACAATAAAAATAGAAAATTCAGACACAATAAATGTAACTGAAATTTCATACTCACCGTGCAAAGTCAATTTGTAGGCGTTGCCAAAAGCTTGAGATGTGCCAACACCGCAGAGCAGTAATTTGGATTTTATTAAATCGGGAACCCGTTCCTTCCTCCAAATGAACGACATCCAACCACCCGGGTCAAATACAAAGCGCATTCGATCTTGGTTCGGATTGGAAGTACATTTTTCAATAAGCGCCCTAAATTGACGTTCACCCTGCTCTATTAGGGGCTCAACCAAATTTGTCTTTTCATGCCCACCTAAACTAGCATCTCCATAAATAAACAAGTGCATCAATCTCAAAAGAGTTAGTAGGCTAGGGCCAAAAACAACATTAAGTGGAGAAAATTCGCTACTAGGATAAACACTTTTATTGCAAGCAAATTTGACAACCACAAATTGAGCACCATTTCTATGCAAATGCACCACTCCCCCAAAGAAAAGATTCATCATGTTGATAGTAATGCGGGTTTCATGACATATAGTAAAATGTGAAAGTTTAATACCCCTACCAACATCCACAAAATTAGCATCATTTCTTTTCTTTAGTTTAAGTAAACCCAACACAAAATCCATAGAATGAATAATCCAATGTTTACTGGGAACGTGCAAATGTGTGTATAAAACTTGAGGTAAAAACTTAGATTTAGCCATTTTGAACGTTTGGCCTTTACCACAAGTGCAAACATGTTTGTCACCAATTTTCCAATGAGGCCAATAAAAGTGATCACAAAATATCTCCCAGGCCCCCTTGGTTTCAAAGTGCCCAATCAAACAACCAACATGTGCCTCACCCATTAGAAATTCACACATGACACATTTAAGAACAAACAATCCAACTTTCCAAAACAAATAGTTATCATGCCCATAAAATCCATCAAAATATTGCTCATAGCACGATTCACAAATGTTTAACAAATTCGGATTAGTAACATGGATGCCCTTAACATGCTTAATACAAAATGAGTTGGCACTTAGACAATTAGGTACACATAGAAATTTGAATTTACAAATGAGGAATTTATCATGCCAAGGACCTTCATTACATGCAACATTTCCACATGAAAAAATTTCATTTGTCAAGTCCACATCAATGTCATACAATCCTTTGATGTATTCCAAATATAATAACCTTGCTCTCGAAGAAGTGTTAGAAGCGTACCTCCTAGATGTTGCATCGGTTACCACATTTTCTTTACCTTGATTGTATTTGCTGTGGTAGGAAAATATATCCATAAAGTTCTTCCACTCGGCATGACTTTTGAGTTCTTGGTTGCTTTGATAAGTCGGTCTCACGATCTCCTGCAACAAAGAAGTAACCAAGCTAGGGAGGGCATTGTTAGAAAATTCAAGAGTAAAGAACATTTTTGTGTGACCTCTCCTCTCAATTTTCTTTGTGGCACTCATCACTCCCTCACCTTTTTCTGAGGTAGTAACCTCAACTCTCGGTGCTTCTCTCGCCTCTCCTTTTCCTGGAGTCTTGGCTCCAACTCTCATTGCCTCTCCTTTTTCTAGGGACGTGGCCCCAACTCTCTTACCCTCATTTTTATTTTCTTCAATTCTCTCAATTGAATCTTCATTTTCAATTTCTTTCTCCTTTTTCTTTTCTTCTTCATTTTCACCTTCCTTGTCTTCCTTTTTCTCCTCTTTTTCCTCCCACTCCTTCTTAAGTTTCATTTGATCTTTATGAACTTCCTCTAAACTCAAAGATAGGATCACAACCTTTTTTCCATCCATTTGGAAGCTACACCGGTTCTTCCTTTTGTCATGTGTCACACTCCTATCACTTTGCCAAGGTCTTCCCAAAATTATGTGTGTAGTGTGCATGGGAACTACATCACATATCACTTGGTCAAAATAGGATCCAATGTTGAAGGCAAGAAGAACTTGTTCACTCACTCTCACTCCCCCATCATCACCCAACCTTTGCAATACATAAGGATTAGGATGCTTCTTAACCGGTAACCCCAATTTCTCCACCCTACTAGCACTCACCAAATTCGTGTCACTCTCCCCATCTATAATGAGACTACATGCCCTATTCCCCACAAGACATCTAGTGTAGAAAATATTTTCTCCATCCTTCTCCTTCTCATTATCATGGGCCAAAGATGTTGGTGGCCTAGCATTCATCTCCAACACTCCCCTCTCATTATCACCCCTCCTATGGAATGATGGACTTTTCATTTTTGCCCTATCAATAATATCATCAATTCCATCTACACTCCTATCTACCCATTCTCTTCTCCTCCTATTCATTCTCCAATCTTCTTCCACTTCTCCACTTCTACCCATTCCATGGAGTGATGAATTTTGCATTCTCGCACTATCAATATTTTCATCAACTCCATTTCTCCTACCTTCTAACCCATCTCTTCTTTTCCTATTCAAACTCCCACTTTGTTTTCTACCTCCATCCCTATACACAATGTTCCCACATTTATCCCTCACCCTTCTTCTTCTACTACACATCATTTCTTCACCTCCCCTATTCGATGTACTCTCCCCTCTTGTTCCTAAATTTTCCAACTCACCCCCACTTTTCTCCATTTGTCTAGCCATGGTGGTTGAAAGATTTTCCAACAAGTACTTCAAATCTTGAGTTTGAGAATTGAAAATGGACAGGGTGTGCAAGTGTGAAAGTGTTCTCACAAGAATATTTTCCACTCGTGTTTCACTCAATTTTGGCTTTTACCCTCTATTGAGCTCACCACTCTTGCCTTTTTCCACTCAAAATCTCCTTTCTCAAGTTCTCCAAGGAAGGTAATCAACTAAACCACAAAGTATAATTCTTGTGGAGTCAAAGAAATCACAAACAAGGAAGAAGGAATTTAGAACAAGTAGACACAAATAGCAAGTAGAATTTATGTGCTTGCTATACTCAAAAGGAACAATATTTATGTGGGATAAGATGCTAGGATCACAAATTCAACAATGGGATTGAATAACCACAAGTATTAAACAAGGCATATATGTAGAGCAAATAAGCACAAGAGTGTAATTTTCAAGGTAGCAATTTAGCAAACACTTTGTACCCAATCTTGAAGTGGCCTTGAATGTGTATAATGTGGATATATGAATAAATCCCCAACAACCCCAAATGTAGTAAGGAATGAATGATCAACAATTTTCCAATGTATGGAGCAAGTGATATATGGAATAAAATGTTGATAACACAATCTCAATTATGGGAATTGGATAGCCCCAAGCAATTAGCATTATATGGGCATTGAACAATAAAGCACTAAGGAAGTATTTTTCTTTGGGACAATTTATCAAACACTTTGAATACACAATTTGGAAAGTGTAGATTTTATAGTGAATGAATATGGAATTTTTCCCAACAACTCACAATCAATATACCCAATACATAGAATCAACAAATACACATGGATATATAGATTTTCCCCAAATTTTCTCAATTTTTTTTTTTTTTCACAATGCCAAGAACAACAACAAGAAAGTAAAGATAGGTTTACCAAATTAGAGCCAAGCTCTGATACCAAATGATGCGAACCCCTTCGGTGCGTTGACCGAAAATTCCCACAACAATTTTAATACCAACCCAAGAAAGCTAAAGTGGTAAATAAATGGATAAACACCTTAACCCAAGTTTAAATCTAACCCAAAATTCAAGGATTAAACTAACCCTAGCCCAATGGAGAGAATTAAACAAATTCCAAGGTGGCGGAAAATAAACAACAACACAAGAATAATAATACTTAATATAAAGTTGATTAAATTCCAAGAAGATACAAGATCAAAGAGGTTTAACCTTACCTCAAGAAGGGGGACTTCAAGCCCTAGCTCTCAAGAGCTCTCTAATGAACAAACCAAGTTAAGTTACAAAATGAAGAGAAATGAGAATATAATGTACAAAATGGGAAAAATGTGCAATTTCGGTATTTACAAGAAAAACCCCGTTTTTGTTGAAATTGCAAGAAAAACCCCGTTTTTTCATTTCGGAGGACTTTCGGTCGACCGAAAGATAGGTTTCGGTCGACCGAACTTTTTTCGGTCGATCTCATGGTCGACCGAAACTGGACTTTCGGTCGACCTCTGCTCATCCGAAACTGACTGAGGCTTGATTCAAAAAACTCTGCAGACTTTCGGTCGACCGAAATTAGTTTCGGTCGACCGAAATTGGTTGTTTCCAATTTCGTCTTCCTTTTTACTCCAACTTGATTCTCGACTTGTTTTTCTTGATTTATTCACATTGTTTAGCCTCGAATCTTGAACCTCTTCAACTTCGGATCTCGTCATGGGTCCCACGGGTACGTGCATCGAGGTTTGACTTTCCCGATTCTCATCACTTCTTTTCCTATTCACACTCCCATTTTGTTCACCATCCTCCTCATTTCTACAAACATCCACACATTTACCTCTCATCCTTCTATTATCTCTTCCCTCTACTCCATTATTAGTTGATGTACTCTCCCTTCTTGTTCCCAAATTTTCTAACCCACCCCCAATCTTCTCCATTTTTCTACCCATGGTGGTTGAAAGATTTTGTAACGGGTACTTCAAATCTTGAATTTGAGCATTGGAATTTGACATGGTGTGCAAGTGTGAAAGTGTTCTCACAAGAATATTTTTTACTCGTGTTTCACTCAATTTAGGCTTTTACCCTCTAATGAGCTCACCACTCTTACCTTTTTCCACTCAAAATCTCATTTCTCAAGTTTTCCAATGAAGGTAATCAACTAAACCACAAAGTATAATTCTTGTGAAGTCAAGGATTACAAACAAGGAAGAATGAATTTATAACAAGTAGATACAATAGAAAGTGAAATTTATGTGCTTGCTAGACTCAAAAGGAACAATATTTATGTGGGATAAGATGCTAGGAATACAATTTTAGCAATAGGATTGACAAACCACAAATATTTGATAAGGCAAAGATGTAAAGCAAATAAGTATAAGAGTGTAAATTTTCAATGAGGCAATTTATCAAACACTTTGTACTTAATCTTTGAATGGCCTTGAATATGTATAATGTGGATATATGAATATCCCCAACAACTCAAATATGGTAAGGAATGAATGATCAACAATTACCCAATGTATGGAGCAAGTGATATATGAGATACAATGTTGATAACACAATCTCAATGATGGAAATTTGATAGCCCCAAGTAATTAGCAATATATGGGTATTGAACAATAAAGCACTAATGGAGTATTTTTCTTTGGGACAATTGATCAAACACTTTGAGTACACAATTGGAAAGTGTAGGTTTTGTAGTGAATGAATAATGGAATTCCCCGAACAAACTCACAATCAATATACCCAATACATGGAATCAACAATTACACATGGGCACATAAATTTCCCCCAATTTTCCCAATTTTCGGATTTTTTTTTTTTTTTGAATAATAAAAACAAAAATGTAAAGGATAGGTTTACCAAATTAGAGCCAAGCTTTGATACCAAATGATGCGAACCCCTTCGGTATATTAATCGAAAATTTCCACAACAATTTTAATACCAACCCAAGAAAGTTAAAGTGGTAAATAAAGTGATAAACACCTTAACCCAAATTTAAATCTAACCCAAAATTCAAGGATTAACAAACCCTAGCCCAATGGGTATCAACAAAACAAATTTCAAGGTGGCGGAAAATAAACAACAACACAAGAATAATAATACTCAAGATATAGTTGATTAATTTTCAAGAATATACAATAACAAAGGAGGTTTAACCTTACCTCAAAAGGAGTCTCTCTAGACTAAGCTCTCAAGAGCATTACCATGAACATCCAAGTTATGAAGTTTGAAATGAAAAATGTGTATATAATGTACAAAATTGGGTAAAATGTGTAATTTCGGAAATTGCAACAAAAGCCCCATTTTTGTGAAATGGAGTGCTTCGGTCAACCGAACTGGTCGACCGAAATGGGACTTTCGGTCGACCAACCCTCATCCGAACGCGACTGAGGCTGCATTCAAAAATCTCTGCAGACTTTCGGTCGACCGGAATGACTTTCGGTCGACCGAAATTAGCTGAGTCCAATTTTTTCTTCTTTTTTTCTCCAACTTGATTCTCGGCTTGCTTTTCTTGACTTTAATTACTTGTTTAGCCTTGAATCTTGAACCTCCTTAGCATCGAATCTCGTCATGGGTTCCACAGGCTTGCGCATCGAGGTTTGACTTTCTCGGTTCTCATAAGATCCCAGGATCTAGGTTCAAAGGGACAACTAAACCATGTATATCTGTGTAAATCACTTGGAAGGTTCTCCTTTGGCTCATTTCTATGGTGCTCACAGTGATTGAAAGATGCAAGTTAAGCTATGCTTTTAATGACTCTTAAAGCGTTGTTGTGAAGCGCCGAGTTAAGAGGTCACATATGTGAGTGTGAAGTGGGGCCGCTTCTATAAGGATTTGGAAGGCTACATCCTTGAATAAACACTTGCAGAACCAGGCGACATGTTCATGGGAAAAATGAACACAACAGTGAGAACTATGCTGTGTCCAGAATGGTCCTGTGTGAGATCTATTGTCTTGGTTCACACAAATGGTGAAACAGTTCAAGGCATCAGAACCGCTGGTTTGCTAGTAATACCTGATAGATTTTTATGAGGGAAGGTTCAAAGTTAGATGCCACCTATCCTATGCAGGATCTATTCGATTTACTCTCTCTTTCTCTCTCGAATATCTGGTTTTCACAATTTTTTAGTCATGTGGGAGATTGTTGGAAAACCATCTTCAATAGTTTTATTCTTCAACAGTTTCGTCAGTTTAAACTTTGGTTTGAATGAAAATTATTGCTACCATTTAATTGAAATTGAACCTGATCAATTCAATTCCAATTAATATGGAGGCAGCCCTATGGTTTTAAATTGAGGTCTCATCCTCGTTCAAGCACAGACAAGTGGAAAACCACAGATTTTTTTTCTCCTCGTTCAAGCTTCATTTTGCTCCATTTTCCTGTGCCAATTTCCTATTTTGAGAGAGAGTATAATCACAACAAGTTCATAGGCAGTTTACGTAGTGCAGCGTGAACCGATAACCGATTGTATCCTAGGAATCAAACATCGATCAAAACCTCTTGCACTACGGCGAGGCGAGGAATTCGATTTAAGGAAACCATTTAAACACGGGCCTTAGGTTTGGTTACATTTGGTTTGATTCTCTAATTTTCCCCAACAAGTCTATGCAAAGTCTCCATCGATGCTTTAATCCACCACAATTCAAATATAGCAATTTGAGGTTGGTTAGGCTTTCCATACCTTGAGATACTTCCTCAGTACTAGTATTTTTGAGGTCCAAATGTCTCAATTCCTTGAGCTTTTCCAATGATGGAACTAATTTCAGTTCTTTACAATATTTTAACAGTAATGTTTTGAGATTCTCCAAGTCTGGTATGGAATTTGGTAAGTTGTGAATTTTGGTGAGACTTAAATCGAAAGTATGTAGACCACACACGTTCTCAAAGAAACAATCTGCAATTGATATTAGAGGATTATGTCTCACCCCAAATGTGATTCATCGAAGCAACTTGAAAAATTTGACACGTGCCCGTGGGGATGCACCATGACAAGGGCGAGCTGCCTATTTTACGAAAAAGGCGCAGTTGAGGTTCCTAGAAGTTTCTAGAACTTACGGAACATGGTAGACTTAGCAAAATCCAAAAGGCTCCATGAAAGATATTTGAAGGAACTTCTCAAAAATAAGGGGATTTTAGAATATTTTACAAATGTGTAGATATAGGATATCTAAATGTTTCATGATAGATCTTAGTAGAATTATCTAGATAGTAGATATTATTGTAGAATTATCTAGAAGATATGTTAGAACCATAGGATCAAGTTGATCCTTACCATCCATTCTATGGATGTTATAGTATAAATAAGTAAGTGTCTTCATTTGAACCATCTAAGGATTGGAGACACTTAGCATATAGGGAGCTTGAGATTTTATATAAAACACTGTTGGAAGAGAGTCTCAATTGTTTTGTTAAGCGTTGTAATATTAGAGAGTTTTAATACAAAAAGTGTATTTTCTCTATAATATCGTTTACTAGTTTTTCCTTGCTATTTGTTTGTGAGTACTTGTGTAGTGCTTGGTTAAAGATCGTGTCTAACTTAACTAATATTTGACGGGCAGATTGAGGAGCTAAGTGATGCGTGGAACTTGAAATCTTCAAGTCCGTGACAATTATCTTTCAAAATTATTGTTGAAAGTCTACAATACTTGGCGATGCGATAGGTGAAATTTCCGTTTTAATCATCAAGGAATTTTATTTAAATCTTCTTTCCATTTTTGCACCTCTGGTACTTCCCTTAAGTAAAGTTCAGCTTTTACCTTGAATCTAGGGTTATGTTTATTGGTCCCTATTGCCATGCCTCTTATCAAATCATGCCTCTTCACATTCATATCTGTTAAAGCCATTTCTAGTAAGCAAGCTTTCTCCAATTTATTTATTATTGCATGACTTTGGTGTATCTCAGCTCTCAAGATAAATTTTCTCTCCATCAACTCGCCCGAAATGAGATTTTTTGTCAATTTGTTTCTTGGAAATTCATGCATATTAAATTGAATACATTAAAGTATAAGGAAACAGACTACTTGCACGTAATGTATCTTACATTAACAAATCAAAAGAATTATTGAAGGAAAAATATGATTCTGACGTTCCAAGTCTTCTATTCTCGAAATCTTCCCTACTTCGATTTGGATCTAGACATCACCCAATATAAGTTCAAATCTTCCCCTTTTCAAAATGTCTGGAAGAGTTTGGTTACCCCTTTCCTCTCGTCATTCTCACGTGGGAAATCTGGTTTCAAGGCATGAAAAATATCATTTTGTCATTTTGTAAATGCTAAAACCTTGAGAGATTGTGACCTAATAAACATAACCAAAGAATGTGGTATCATTTAAGAGCTTTTCATGGGGCATTGTCATAGTTGTTTTTCCTACGCCCTCATTCCTTAAATAAATGCCAGTGCTTGACACTATCATCTATTAATGACTCGCAAATTTTATAGAAGTTTTGGAGAAAAATCAGTTTTTTGGGTTTTTTCGCGGATTTCGGGTAGATTTATGGTTAAAAATTGGAGAGAGAAAAGATGTGTTATTAAAAATTTGAATTTAAATTTGGAGTTATTATAAATGGTTTATAATCCCTTTTGGCGAACAGTGGCCTAGTCATTATTTCAACATGTTAAGTCAACTTTTGTCGTGTATAAAATCTTTTGCATTGTACTTCTTGTTTCAAGGTTTCAAATTCTCTTGCTTTGTTTTCAACATCCCTGTGAAAAATCTCCAAAAGTTGCAAATTTCTCAAACAGCAAGGACATAGTCAATTTAGTACAGTAACTTGGAATTAAAAATTCTTGTAGCAGATACTTTCCTTAACAAAAGGTCACAAAATGGAGGTGAATTTGATAAACAACCCCTTGCTGGAAATTTCTGTCGTTACTTAAGTCAACTTGAAAGGGTATTTCAGTCTATGTAACAATCTCAACTTTTCAACAAAAACGTTTTGTTGACAAGCTTTTCAGTTCAACCTTTATGAATATAATTTAATATTGATGTGGGTCCCGCTGAAGTGAGAAATCCACATGTTTAGGAGATTCCTCACAAGACCGAACGGGCATTTGATTTTTTTCATTGTTTATAAAACACAAAAATTAGAAATAATATATAATCTTTTTAGCACTTAACCACGCACTAATAACACAATCATGGACGGACAATAAGGTGGGCTGCAGTAGGCTATAGCTAGGGGTATCCCAAAGCCCATTTTTTTTCTTAAGGCCCAATCTACAATAAATTTCGAGTTAATTGCACAAAATACTTACTTAACATGACAAAAATGATTTTTACTACTCAAAAACAAAATGCTGAAAAATACTTCACGCTCTCTTCTTCCCAGACTGCTTCCTACCAACTCACCACTACTGTCATAGCCACACTGCACACACAAATACCACCTCCTACTACAGCCAACTCCACCGTCACCAACCAGTACACACACCTACGCTGCCACCAACCCCACCACCTGCACCCAGCAACCACCACAGCACCATCGAGCCACCACCATCTACTTCCCTAAGAAACCCACACAGGCCAGATCTGCGAAGCCACAATCCACCACACTGAAGAATGAGCAGTTCAATAATTCTAGCCAAGCTCCGACTTCATCAATTTCAGGGTTGCAAAATGCACCTAGTAGTGGCCTCTCGAGTTCCCATCTGGCACAGCAGTAGCAACAAACGCTACATCGTTCATTGAGTGGTAATGTTTTACTTCTGTAAAATCAACAACAGCACCGAGCAACCACCACAGCACCACTGAGCCACCACCATCCACTTCCCCAAGAAACCCACACACAACCAGATTTGCGAAGCTACAATCCACCACGCTGAAGAAGGAGCAGTTCGCGAGCTTCGATTCCATACTAAAGAATGAGTCTGTCGTGTTGTTGCAGACTTGCAGGGGAGAGGGAGATCTCGTTGGGGGGGATGTTTGTTTGGTTTGGGCTACTGAAAATATAGTAGAGAATGCAAACTTGCAGCCTGCAGGGGAGAGCCGGAGAGGGAGATCTCGTTTGGGGGAGGTTTGTTTGGCTCGTGCCACTGAAAATATAGTAGAGAATAATGCCTCAAAGCTGTTTGATTTTATGTCTCAGAGAAAGTAACATAAAAATTTGTAAAGTATCAATTCGTGATACTAAAAAAAATTGAAAAGTGTCATAAGTATCATACTATAATATAATAAAAAATTGAAAAAGTATCATAAGTTTCATATCGTGATACTAAAAAAATTGAAAAATATCATAAGCATCATACTATGATACTAACATAATCATAAGTATCATAGTATGATACTAAACTATTTGAGAAGTATCATAAGTATTTTTCAATTTTTACAATTTTATTATAAGTGATTTTCAAAATTTATAAAATTGAAGTAAATTTCAATTTGATCCCTAAAAGTAATTTATTTTTGTGAACAACCCATAAATTTCTTCTGATCAAAATGCTGTCCTCATTTTTTACAAAGTTGAAGCCCGAAGGCCTCCTCTGCCAACTGCCCACCATTGAGGACTCCACTTCCACTAATGGTCTAATACCAAGCCCATTAACGTGACCCATAATAAGGCTTCCCATTTAAACTTTAGCATGTCATGTATTGGTCTGGGTTTTGGCCACTGAAATGATTCAAATTTAGTGTGAAGAATCAAGAATAGAGATGAGCCATATGCAACGTTGGTGTCTTAAAGAAACATGAATGTGGTAAATTCTTGTTATAAAATCTCATCGAGCACGATTTCAATAGATAATCTTATACTTTATGTTTAATTTTATCATATTGTACTTTATACTTTTCTTAATTTGCAGTCCCCCTATCCCCATTGTTCTAGCTCCATCCCTGAACACAATCTTCCACCTCTCCCTTGCATTCAATTTTTCTTAACTCGTCTGCTCAATAGCAACGAGTTTCATGGAAAATGAAATGTTTTCCACCTTTTTTGTTACTTTATGAGTTTGATTGGTTTTAATTTTCTTGAAAAATTTTCAAGGTACATACTTTTTATATATATGTTTCCGTTAACTTCGTGGAAAATATTTTCTTGGGGGAGGGTAATAATTGATTTTCCATCTTACATGGTAGCAAACTTTTCAATCCTCTTTACAAACTCCAATAATCAGTCTTGTCATTTAGATGATTTTGCTTCCATTTTACTAGTTAAATACATACTGTCAAATTGAGTACGAAACTCTAGTTCGCAGCAAGTTCCAAGTACAAATGTCAAGCTCTTCACGCAGTTATTAAGGTTACATCGCCACGAGACAATAACATAATTTAATTCTTATCAGCTCGGGGGACAAATTATAAATCACTGACTTGTTTCAGTTTTGGCATAGAGTTTCCTGACAAGTAAGACTTGATCAGCGTCAATGCTTGCTTCGGTTTATGCAGGGGAACTTCATGGCCTGCCCCTCTCACTGTAACAAAAGTTAGCCCATCGTACTCCTGTGTCCATCCCCCTACCTGTTTCACAGTTACGATTTCTATCATCTTTAATAATGCAATGAAGATTTTTTTTATAGAATAAGATTGGTGAAGGGAGCAGAAAATAACCTGGCCATCATCGTACCAAGCACGCCAAGGACTAGTTGTTGGAAGATTTAGAGCATCTATACTATACCGAGTTGATGTAACTGGAATTACCGCATCAGTATCCCCACTGTTGAAAATTAACAAAAACCCGGTAATATTTCTAATGTTCTATTAAACGGAAAAAAGAGTGATTTGTTGATAAATTTGATCATAAGATTTTTATTCATAAGGTGTCGTACATGGTTGGACGATAAACGCCAGCAATAAGTGAATGAGAAAGAGGGGCAAGTGCAAGAACCTCTAGGCATGAGAGAAAAAAAGAAAAGCAGAAATCCTCTTAACATGTAAGCATAACTATATCGGCTTAGCCCCAGTTTGGGAGTGTGATTAAAAACAAGATTTTAATTCAAGTCAAAGTCAACAATTAGTTTCAACTATACATTTCATGGGACCCACAGTTTTCAACCACACATTTCATCAACTTTTATCAAAACCTACTAAAAAATTGATTTTAATCCCCTCCAAACAGGAGCTTGGTACCTTTAGTACATACCAATAATCAAAGGAAAGATTGAGAAGGGGAACAGATGGAAACCTGAAGATCCAAATACGAAGTCCCGAAGGTATAAGCTCACGGTAGATGTCCAGCACTGAAATAGGAGAATCCTTCCAATTTTCATTCACCTCGTCACTGCAAAGAAGACTGAATTGATCTCTCTATACAATATATCAATAAAGAAAATGCAGTAACCATGTACTGAATATCACATGCCTAGAAAATCGCCAAAAGTTGTACAATGAACACTATCTCTGTGCAATTATTCCAACTGAATCAACAATACTACATGTTCACATTAACTTCTAGGTCATGTTCAAGAAGTACAGAACAACAGCCAAAGATCTAGTTTGTCTTTAGTTTTCAGAGGTTAATAATGCTTGCTTATTAATTAGAAGGTTAAAAGCCAAATTACTATACTGTATAGCATATTTAACCACTTCGAATTACATCAAAAAGTTTGTAATGATAAAATTGAGAAAGAAAAAAAAATGATAAGGAATAAATAAAATCTAAAGGACGAGACAGAATTTCAGTTGACAGTCCTTGCAAGCTGTTAAGCATGTAGACTAGCAGATTCTATATCTTCAGCATTTATAGAGTACGAGTTTGAAGCAACAGTATCATTAGCATCTTCCCGTCTATTGGGTGGCAAGATATCTCAATAACGAGTTTGTTTAATCAGAATTGAAGACGGACAAAATCTACAGCATTAAAATATTATGGATTTGAGAATCTTGCTTCAGAAATAATACTGGTCCTATTCAAATGCATTTTTATTAACAATGTTAAGGTTCGTGCTCAAGTTAACATACATCAGATTTTCCCCTCAAATATTATAGACTAGTAGTAACGATTTATTATCCAAAAAGTTTATTAGACATCGCCCAGTATATTGAAAAGAATGTGTGCCCAGTATATTGAAAGAATGTGTTAAGGAAATAAACCTGAAACTCGTTAACTTACAGTTCTCGCTGGCATTGGCAGTGGTAACCAGCATTTTTATATTGAATAAGTTTAATTTTGTTTGAATTTAAGATCTCTTTCAATTATACATTATTTTGCAAGCAAAATTGAGATCATAAAATAAAACGGCTATAATTGTAGGATGATCACTCAATCCAAACATAAATATTATACCTGCAGGTTACCCATTTGGATGGGGAATTTTTGCTATGAACATGAAGAACATTTTGAACCTCAGGAAGATTGAAGTAGACAGTTGAGTGCTCCTCTGTGCAAGGATCATATGCTCTTCTGATAAGACCAACCTTCTGTCGGAGGAAATTTCATAGCATTAGTTATCCAATGAGAATATGTAGGAAAGATTACAGCAATAAGCCTACTCCAAATGAAGATTCCTACTTTGTCCTGAGTTTTAATTCTCACTTCGTTACCCAATCTAATGGTCTGTTAGAAACATTGGTCAAAAGTTATAAACTTGACTCGCAACAATCCTTGTAGGAAAATAATAAACTTCCCTTGATGCTGGAACATCCTCTTACTTCGATTTGAATAAGGCACAAACAACCAAAAGGTAGAAGCAGGTTTTTGAATACTGTTTTACCCACTGCTAAATACACTTATTTACTCACACTCTCTTTTTCACATATAAATTTGAAGAACTTAAATTTGATCAACAGAATAAAATTGTACAGCAATCGAAGGAGATTGTAAAAAATAAATAAATAAATAAAATACTTACTTTCTTTCGTTTTAATAGGCGACTAAATCTATTAAAATTGACTGTGCATGGGGGAGTAAAGATACTATACATATCAATGTCCCCAATTTCTTCATCAGCAATATCAAGAACTTTATCACACTGCCCAGAGCTACGTATAAACGACTCATAGTCACAGAAAACATTCAATTGCTTGTAGGTCTCATCAGAAATCATACCAACCGACCACATAAATTGGAAGAGTCCCAAGTGATCGTGAAAATCATCTGTTAGCGCATTTCCAACCTGCATTACAAGGTTAAGCTACCTATTCAATTTTGTCCAAATGAGCATCTGATCCCTGATTCTAAAATTCTAAAATATCAAGCAAAGAATGCCCATACCATGAAACCCTTCAGATTGATAACTACTTCTCCATTTTTATGGTTGTGCCTCACAATGGCTTGGCTTAATTGTGGTACATAGTGCCCTGTAGATTGCGTACACAACAATTTAAATCAGATATATAATAACAAGACCATCAAAGTTAAGTGATAGTTACAGTTCCTAATTTTTGTCTCTTCTCAGCAACTAGTTTCAGACTTTCAGTAAGTAAACCCAGGAGTTGTAAATTGCATAAAGGTAGTTCTTTCTTTGTTATTCAAGAATTAAAGAAAAATCACCATCACCCACCTGCATAACTTTCACCTATGATGTAGAAGTCCCTTCCTTTATACTGTGGAAAACGTTTAAACCACTGCAATAAAAATTCTAGGTTGTCGGCAGCTGCATTCCAGAGATTGAAATCAAGCTTTTGTACATACCAAAATAAAAAATAAAAGAGAAATCAAGAAGGGTTAAAAAAAAAAAAAAAAGAACTCTAGTACCCGTCCTTTTATCACCATTGTTCAGTTGATCATCGGTGATATTTGAATATGAAAAACCAACTCCAATTGGAGAGTCAAGAAACAATATATTTGCAGCTGCAAAATGGGGATCTATTAGGCAATTCCTATATGAAATTTCTAGCAATTACCTAACCCGTCATTTCCAGTAGAAGGGCAAGTTATGAAGATCATGAGCAGATCATTGTTAAAAGGTAAAGGCAAAAGAAGAAAATAAGGAGACAAGAATGTTAACCCAACAAAGTTTTCTTATTAAGGGGTAAATATACTTTGGAAATATCTATATCTATATCTCTCTATAAATATATAATAATAGGATAACCGTCATCATTTTACGCACATAGTTTCCCACCATTTTCACCTGGCATTTTAGGAAATTTCTTATTTTTATCAATTTATTGTAATACTTGAATTAGGAAAGTTCAATTAATGCATGTAATAAATGATTCATGAATTTGTGCAAAAGAAAAAAAGAAAAAAAAAAAAATATATATATATATATATATATATATATATATATATATATATAGAGTTTTTGCTTTTTTTATAATTATTACATTATAGAGTTTATATATATATATATATATAAAGTCAAATTATAGAGTTTTTGCTTTTTTTATAATTATTACATTATTTTGAAGTCGAAAAATATGCAATATGGGTATCAAATCCAAGATCTCAACGAAAATTTTAATACAAACTAAAAAATGAGAGCAGATTCTAAACATATTATTCGTAAAATCGTTTTAAATACTAAATGTAAAAGTTTTACTTCCACTTTTTACTTTTTCCAGCATCCAATCTTTTTAATTTATCTATTTAAGTCTTTAAATAATACCTATCATGTCTTACCTAAATTCAATTTGACCTAAATAATTAATTTTGAATCTTTTTCTTATCAAATTGATAGAAATAATAAATATTCGATCTTTCTAAATAAACTCAATTAAATTATTTAATTTTCTACAACTTTAGGTTGCGATAAACTCATTGGTTCAATTTGTAAAATAGAAAGTGTTAGCAAAATCATTCTATTTAAAAATAGAATATGGTCAAAACGTTTATTTAACAATTATAATAAAACATTTGTTAGTACAAATATTTGTTTGATATATTTAAATATCAATTATTGCATTAAAATAGTTAGTACAAATTCTTATAGTGCTACACAGTGAGTCAATAAATTAATTCTGTAAATGTCTATTAACCTCTTTATTTCATTTTACGATTTGAAAATTGTAAACATTTCAACTTTTAGAAATCAAATAACTGTAAGCTCGACTTTAGTTATCAAATCAAAATTGTAAAGCACAAAATGTCACATGTTCATATCTTACTTGACCCAAATAGACTAAGAAAATTAGAGAATGAACAATTAGCTGTTAAAAGAAATATGCAAGTCGAAATTTTATGTTTTACTTTTTGGGTATTTTTCATTATATATGAATACACAATTTACGTCTGACACTGTATTTTTACAACTTATATTCAACAAATAATTGTCAATTATATTTTCCGTGCATTGCACGGGTACGATTGCTAGTATACTTTATAGCTAGTTGAAAATTTCAAAATTATAAGCATTCCTGTAAGATATGTACTAAACAGTCACCCAGGAGTTTCTGTGTTTAAAGGTAAACACGACATTTAATTTGTATAAATTTAAAGTAATGGCGAGGATAGTTGTACAATCCACCAAAAGAAGTGAAAACGGGCAACGGGTATAATGTTACCTACCTAAAGTGTGCTTTAAATAATAAAGAAACCTATCTACTTTCAAGACAAGAATTGGACTTAATGAACTGGTTCTTTAAACTTTTGTTCTTTTCATTGGATTCAATTTTTGAATTTCGGTCATAAGACAAGTTAGCTACAAATTCAATTCATTTCATTTCTAAAGGACGGCAATAGAATATACCTTTATTCCAAGAGTAGGGGTTTAAATAAAGGGTCTTCCCATCTTTCTCAATATGTAAAGGTCCAATTTCCTCAGCTAATCCATATGCAATAGATGAACATCCAGGCCCTGAACATGGCTAACAGGTCAGAAACAAGTTTCCAATTTGAATAAAAATTACATCACACCAAGGTAAATTACCAATTTACCATGTAAGAATCATAAATGAATTGAACTTTACAGCGTCAAATTCAATAACTAAACTAAAAGAGAAGAAACAGCAGATCCAAGATGGAATTTTAATAATCACCATATTTTCAGATACTTACTGATATGTTTCGAAGAGAAACAAATATAAAAAAAAAAAAAAAAAAAATGTGTATAATAACTTGCTTAAGTTTATAATCAAGAAAGGGAAGAATTATAGCCATATTTCAAAGAAATAATTTTTTTGCTAATGCTAAAAACATTTTGGACATTGCAAATAATCATATTGGCCCAGAGGGTTCAAAAGGATGCTATTTAGATTAGATATATAACATCACAATTTTATGAATGCAGATTCTTTGTACCAATATCACAACAAATTCAAGTACTCAAAAAAAAAATTCAATAAAGAAACACATTAAATTATCCTTCTCTGAAGGATAATACACTAACATTAACAAGCTAAATTTTCAAAGTTTTGAACAAGATTACACAAAAAAGGGATAAGGATAAATTTGACCTCCATTGAGCCAAAGAACAATAGGCTTTGAAGACGGATCCTCATCGGACTCAAAGAACCAATAAAATAGTGCTCTCCCAGATTCCTTATTGACTGTAACATAGCCAGCATAATGTGCAAAGCTTACGTTGAAATTCTGCCCTGGAAGCTTCCAGATTCTATCCAGCTGCTGCTGGGCATATGGGTCCGAAGAAAAATCCGCGCTGCAACTGATTGAATAGAGCTTTGCGACGAAAATGAAGAGGAAAAGATACAAAACCCGATTTAAGATCGGCATCCTTTTAGGGTTCCTAGGATCAGATTTTGCTGAGGAACCCGATTTTTCCTCGTGAAGCAGCAAAAGGTATTCCCTCAGTGGAGGGGTCTATCTATATAGGATGGTTTGAATACCGATTAAAAAGGTTATTTTGTGAAAGAAAATTCCCTACTTGTCCTCATTTTAAGTATCAAAATTATTAATTATAAGTAATAAATAGGGTATAATAGTAAACAAATAAAATAAATACTTTTCAATAAAAAAGAAATAAGCTTATATAATTGGGACAAAAGTATATAAATAGGACGGATCGAGTATTATTTTTTCTTAAAAAATAAAATGAGTCATACAACCGCTGTGTGCATGTGAAGAATTGTTTGAAACTAATTTTAGTTAAGGTGGTTTCATATTTCGGATATTCCTATACTGAATTTGCTAAAAGTGAGGATATATAATATTCATCAGATCCCACTCAACTTGCACATTTTCATTTCATTTATGTCGTCTATACTTAGTAACAGAAATACTTGCTTGATCAAGAAAAATTTGGAAATTCTTGTACGATAATTTATACGCAATTTGATTACGTTGGATAGGAAGTTAAGGCTGCGTTCTCTTTGACGTTTTCCAGTCGTTTTTCGTTTTCCATTTTCGAAAACGCGAAAAACGTGTTCCCTTGCGCCGTTTTCGAAAATAATTTTTGAAAACGTTTTCAAAATTTGTAAAGGAAATGGAAAACGTGAAAATGACGTTTTCCGCGTTTTTCGAAATTTATAACATTAAGTGGAAAACGCGAAAAACGCGCGTTTTCCACTTTAAAAAAAAAAAGAAATTTAAAATAATCAAAAAAATTTGAAATTTGTCATTTTTAATTACATTATTGATCGCTAATTTTCAAAACTTGTCATTTTAATCCTCAAATTTTGAAATTTCTTTCGAAAATACTCTAATTTATTTGCAACTTAGGTCCCTCAATTTCAGATTTTGTTGCACATTAGTTCACAAATTTTACTTTCTTTCAATTTAGTCCTTCTCGTATTTGCTTTATAGGTCATTGTCTTTAAACATGTATAACTTTTGATGTACAACTCCGAATTGCACTCTGTTTTTTGCGTCGAACTCCAAATTTAACCATCTTTCTGATGATGTATCATGTGATTAATTATTAAACATTTCTTTTTTACTTTTGTATTGTAGACACTTATTTTGTAAGAATATCATTAATTAACGTAAATTGATTCTTGCAAATTTGATTGAAACTTAAATTTTAAACGTTATAAATGCTTACTAGAAGGATGTATATATATAAAGTATTAAATGGAATGATTACTTTTGAATGAAAAATTACTACCCAAATGTGGAACGATTACTTTAGAAGGGTAAGATGAATTTTTGAACTTTTTTTGTATAATCAAATTGTGTGATAGAGGTTATTTCATTTATTTTTGTTGTGCAACTCAAATATGACATCTTTATTTCATTTATATTCACAAATAATATAATTACAAGTATACAGAAATAATTTTCTTCAAAATTTTAAACATAACACTTTTTCTAGCTTTTCATTTTCGAAAACAGTTTTCGGAAATAACAAACCAAACGCAATTTCGAAAAAAGTCACAGAAAATGAAAAACGGAAAACATTTTCGAAATGAAAACAGGAAACTGAAACACAAAGAGAACGCAACCTAAATGTTTTGATTTTCTCTTACGTCACATCAAAATTTAATTGTTTGTCGTAATTTTAACTTAAATAACGAAAGTACATAGAACAAAAAAAGATGAAATCCAACTTCCACCAATACCTAAGAGTATCGATTTTGTTCTAAAACCCATCGTGGGTTTGTTATAAAAGCCACCCACCCATACCCACGTGACGAGTAGGTTTCATAATTATGGGCACTAGTCACTAGATCATTGCTCCTAAAATTGATAAAATATATTGAACAACATTTTGAAGATACTTTTTTTATTCCAAAAAATCATATCTAAACATGAAGATGTGAAAAGGGAGTATATAAATTGAAAATACATTATAAAATATTAGTACACAATTTATGCATTATTGAAAGAAATATTATAAGGATCCTTCATCAAACCATATTTCAGAATCCCAATAATATTTGTAATATCTAGAACTTAATTCCTATCAGCTTATATGCGAAGCGAAAGTAAAAAGAACATTTTTCTAGCTGGGGACAACTCATTAAAATTCTGAAAGTGAGGTAATGTGCGAAAGATGAAGCACAAATTCTCCAAATGAGTCTATT
Organism: Ligustrum vulgare; assembly: GCA_963555705.1. Lineage (NCBI taxonomy): Eukaryota > Viridiplantae > Streptophyta > Magnoliopsida > Lamiales > Oleaceae > Ligustrum > Ligustrum vulgare. Next base: position 12,137,790 of record OY743185.1, read on the forward strand.
CTTGACATTGAAGGTGTCATCATCTTGTAATTTTCTTGAGGGGCCAATATGTCATTACCAGAGTTGTTCTGTTGCCCGATATTATGTTGCTCGACCTCCAATGGAGTTGTGTCAAGGGTCCTATTTGATAATTATTAGGACAATTGGCGCATTTTCATTGGAGGTCGGGCAACAGAGCAAAATCGATGTCATTACTAGTCTTTTCACGCATCGGGTCACTTGCGAGGATAGAATTGACATATATTCCACAATTAGAGCCTTCATTGTAATCAGCTTTATCAACTTTTGCGTTGGAACTTGTGGCGGGATCATGCAGGAGGGAGCACAGGGAATCGACCTTTTTAAGGAGAGATTGTTCATCCAAACCTGTCGCAGATAAAGTGTCACTCAGTAAATCTTGTTTTACGTTTTCAATTGCGTCCCAGAATTCTAATGTCTTGTCTGAATGTTCACATCCAGAAGTAATTTGTTCTGAAATGCAATTTTCGATGTGGTTCACAAGATTTTTCTTCGACGGAGAGTGATGAAGACCCGACACCTTCAGTTGTTCCCAGAGTTCTTGCTCCATATAACATGTATCCATCACTAGTAACATTAGACACTGTGATCAGTTAAAAATTATGAATAGAAAGCTGCAAAGTTTTGTGAGATCAACATTCAGCAACACATCTCCTGTGGAGACAAGCTGATAAATAACTTGGTACTGACAATGTGTGCTTAGATTTTTGTTATGTCTGTAAGGATTACTTGATAATCAGCTTCGCTGAAGATTTTTTATTTGCAATGGAGAAGAGCAGTAATGTACCTGAGATGGAGGACAAGGCATCTATAGACATGTTTTCAGTAGTCACGCCAAGAGGATTTCGTCCAAAACTCAAGGGAGGCGATTGCACGGTGGCTGCTAATTCTACATTCTTGATGCTAAAGTGCGAATATCCATGAGTAGCAGTCGCTTGATCAAATTCCCAACCTCTAGATTGTTTTGGATTTTTAAATGTAGAAACGTTTACTTGAAAATATGGCGAGTCTATAAATATCTCGTGTTGTAAGCTCAAAATATAAAGATGTGTGTCACACTGGATCAACTTCTCATAGTGCTTGTTTAACACGCCCGGAGGGAACTTTAGGAAATGCTTCCTATTCAAATATCAACAAAGATTAGGCCCAAAAACAAGTAAAATAGTTTAAGATCTCGAAATTATTTAGTACAAGTAATTAAATATATGGACTATAGTGCAACCCCAATGGTTTTCACATGATTAAAGCTTAAATTTTAGTTTAAGTTGATCAAATATATTTTTTATCCACACATTTTTATAGAATCTACAACTTACTATATACTTAGTGTGTGTTTAGAATTATTTAAAAAGAATTTTTTTAAAAAAAAAAAAATGAATAGTGATTTTTAGGAGAATAAATTGTTAAGATTTGGTTGAAAAATCAAATATTATGAGCTTAACTTTTAATGAATGGTTAAGATTAAGTACTGTAGAAAAAATGGAAATTTTTAAAAAGAAGGCTCTCCGTAGACTCGTAGAACTCACAACTTGTAAATACTTACAAGCATTAAAATGTACGAAAAACATATCTATGAAAAGATAAAGCTCTTTAAATGCTTACTTATTTATGCTAGCTTCTCCATGAGTAAAGTCGAAAGTTCGCTTCCAAATAGTATGTTTTCTGGGCTGTGGATTGGTCTCCTTGAAAAAGATAGGCGGCTTAGCCAGCTACACAATATACATTAAAAAGTAATTCTTTTACTTTTTAATAATAAAGTAAAGTAAGAAGCAACCTATGATGCTATAATTGGAATACATTGAATGTAAAAAAAAAAAGGAAAAAAAAAAAAATTACCACTATAGTTAATGTGCCAGAGTCATTCTCAGGACAGGTTGCCTTCATGGCTGTAATATTAGACCACTGGATTTCTATTTTACTCTTGAGACCACCTTTGAAAACTTCCCACACAAGTTTTTGATTTGCGAAGTAACATTTCACCACCAGATCGCTCTCGTAACTCGATTTGTACTACCAGAAAATGGTATGTCAGCCATACACAACAGGTGTAATATACATTTCATAGGATTCACAACTTATAAGTAATTATAATTTACACAATATATTTCTTGAAATACAATTTCTTCGACCACGATATGATAGAAAATGTTCGTACCTCCCAATTGCCAATCCTCAATAGTGAAGCTGGAAAATTTGAAGCCTTCAACTTGTCATTTGCAGTTGATGTGGTTGTTCTCTTCGCATCTTTTTTTCTTCGCGAGTCAAGTTTTTTACTACATTCCATGGTGAGAGAAGTTGTGTTCCCTTGGGAGAGCTTCATCTCAATCAAATCTAGAAAAGATTGAGTCACATTCAGCCGCAAGCCCAAAGGTCTAGGTTCATCTAGCAAACTTAACTGTGACGATGGCGTTCTAGATTCATGGTTCCCGGAGCTCCTCTGTCATTGGTAAACCATAAATTTAATAAAAATAGATATCCAAGCTAACTAACTCAAGGCCCTCTTTTATCATCCTTTACAATTGTCGTTTATTGCACGTACTTCTTGCCACGAAAGATGCTCTAAACTCAATCGCTAACATGAACAGCACAACTTAGCCTCTGTATGAACAAACTTAAAACAAATACACATTTCCCCAAATCACTTTTTTAACCAAACATATTTTCCAAAATCATTTTCCAACAACATTTTTTACCTCAAAAATATTAGGTCATGTTCTCTTTGTTGTTTTGAGTTCATTTTCTGTTTTTATTTTCGAAAACAATAAAAACGAAAATAAAAACGCGTTTTCTTTACCATTTTCGAAAATGCATTTTGGAAAACAAAAAAAAATTGTACACAAAACGCAAAACATCTAAAACCTCGTTTTGAACGTTTTGTGTGTATTTCAATAAAAAATGTTCAAAACACGAAAAACACGTTTTGGAATATTTTTTATTTTTTTAAGAATTATCCTAACTTGGAACTAAACTTAATATAAAGTTTTTATTTATTTATTTATTTTTTTTTTTTTTTAAGAATTATCCTAACTTGGAATTAAGTCTAAATAAAGATTTTCTTTTTTGGGGAGAATTATCCTAACTTGGAACTAAGCTTAAATAAATTTTTATTGAATTCAATATCAATATTACCAAAAAATAAATAAAAAATAAAAATGAGAATTCTTGTTGTTATATTTCAAAAAATGCTTTGATAAATGGACTCTAATGATTTTGAAAGAACTTGCATTTTTTGGATTGTAATAGAACTAGAGTTTCTTCAAATCCCGAACCTGACCAAGTTGTGTTAATAAAGACTCTTAATGCTCACATTAGTGTGTTGCATGTAATCATGTTTTCAGTGTATTGTGAAAGGAAAATTGAGTTTGAGTCCGTAGCACTCTGCAAGCAAATTAATTAAAAATAGTTTAAGTAGTATTCTGCATAATTTCAAACAGAACGTGTTTTCCAACTTTTCATTTTCAAAAACAGTTTTCAGAAATGACAAACCAAACGCGTTTTCAGCAAATTTGAAAACAAAAATAAAAGCAGGAAATACAAAACATTTTCGAAAATGAAAATACAAAATAAAATACAAATAGAACGCCACCTTACATTCTTTGTTTATAAGCAAAAAGCTTTTACCAAACAGAGACTTATTAATACAATACACGCGCCAAGTGTAATGCTTGTATAATAAAGCGTACAAGCCCTCATCCCCGCCGCACCGCTTACCCAAAATGCGGAAACAAAAAGTTTCCGCATCCAAGTCCGTGGTTGTCGATAAAATCACCGATGGTGATGGTGATCGTGGTTACACCACCATCATCACTGATGGAGAATTCGTCGCGATCAATGTACCGTAGCATTGTCAATGGTTACCAAAAATATTCTCGACACACATCAGTCATCATTGATCATCGGTGACAATCATTTGGTTCATTAATTTTTCTTATATTTTTTAAAACTCCATCGACCATTTTGTCTAAGACTCTCAAGTTGCATGAGCCACCTCTACATAATATATAACAGTAAAGTTAACATATACAAATATTAAAGATCAGTTAGAAGCAAAACGGATTATTAATATTAACATCGACTAAACAACCAAAATCAGCCAATAAATTTAAAAAAACTTCAGTAAATCAACAATCACCACGACAAAAACCAAACCTGTTTGAGAAGAGATGGCGACGGATTTTTAGAAAAGCGAGATCGTTTACTGAGAGGCACATACTCTTCTTCTGACCAATCTTCCACATTCGTCGTACTTTTGCTAAAAGACGTGATTTCAGGTTTCATCTGCTTAAAAATGCTTCAGTTGTGTGGAGAGTGGAGGGTGATTTTTACTGGATATGTGAAATGTGAGCTTTTTTCTGGAATTTTAAGTCCAGCATTCATAATTTTGGCGCAAATATATAGAATTGTGAAATCCTCTACACTTGGTTAATAATAAAATCACCAAGTTACCCCTCTGTCAAGGTTTTGCATTGCCCATATAGTTTTTTTAGACAGAAGACCGACTTCAAATTAGTATTTAGTAATTGCCATTATTCATTTATTCTTAATATAAATGATCTTATCTGTTTAATTTAATTCTATTTGGTCAAAATTAATTCCATGCACCTACTTTTTAGTTTTTAATAAATAATAATGTTACCCGCTCGCTTAAGGGCTGTCGAGTTGGTGGAGTTGGTGAGCGCGGAGATTGATCACGAGTTCGATTCTTTTTACCAACACTTTCTCAATCAAGTTTGTCGTACCGGACTTGCTTAGTGCGATTTACTTGACGTGGGCGTGATTTGTAGGTTATTACATTTACCCAATGGGTAACAACTGCGAATTCCCTCGTTAAAAAAAATAAAAAAATAAAAAAATTATCTAAGTACAGTCTTTAAGGCTAATGTAATAGACTCAATTAAAATATATAATGATATAATTCATTTAATTGTATTTCCCATTTAATATTACTTATGTCACCTGGAGACTTAACTCTCTAATTGTAAATGAAGATGTTGAATTAATAAGATACAAATAAGGACAAGGAAAGGAATATGGACATGAAATGTCTGTTTAATTCTAGTTAAAATGATTTTTTTTTTTTTAAAAAAAAAATAGTGATTTTTAGGAGAATTGATGATTAAAATTTGATTAAAAAGTCAAATATTGTGAGCTTGATTTTTAATGGATGGTTGAGATTGAATACTATAAAAAAATGAGAAACAAACAATTGCGTAACAATCTGGGAAAAGTTAAAAATATTTTACATATTTCATGTAATTTTAAGTCATTGTTGGATAGATATTGAAATCAGATTTTTAGCGAATTTTGATAAAAATTAATGAAATGTATGATTAAAAGATTGTGAAATTCATAAAATATGTGATTATAATTAATTCTTGACTTTGATAAAAATCTAAATTAAGCATGTGTTCGTTAACATGCTTTTTTTATATTATAAATCAAATTATAATCTATACAATTTTTTATATCACTTTTTAATCACGCACATTTTTTCTTTTTAATTTTAAACCACTATTTTTTACCTCAAAATCATAAATAAATCAATTTATAATCCAAATAATGTTATCAAATGGAGGAAATTTAGATTAAACAAGGCTAAATCAAATAATAAATTAGTTTGACCATTGATGGGGTTACTTTTGTAATTTGATGTGTTATAAATGCAGGTGACTACACGTAATAAAGTGCGAGATGATGTATGTGGGTCAACAGCATCTGACGGTGCAAGCCACGTGTTCTTCCCTTCTAGGGACATGTTTGGTACAAGGTGATATTTGAAGAGTGCGTGAACTGTTTGGTTTTGGAAAATGTCAAGTTATGTTTAATTGAAAAGATGAAATATTGATGAAAAGAAAATTCTTTCGAGAATTGATTTGTCCAAAAATTATTTTTATGAAAAATATCAATTGAAAATGTTTGAATGGATAATTTCTAGGTGAAAAAAGTAAAGAATTTTTCGAATTTTGTTGTTTAATTGACATTATTTTTCATGACAAATAAAGAAAAATTTAGCTATTTTAATAAATATTTTTTTTACACATTTATACTTGATAATGATAATTTTATTTTTTGAAAAAAATAATTAATTAATAATAGGTAAGACCAAACAAGACGAAAAGTATTACACTACAGAATGTATTCAACCGAACTCATTATAAGAAAGCTTTGTACGTGTCTCAACAAAGAATCCATTTACTCCGCATTGTTGTTGGTCATAATATTGTCTCGATATCCTGGGAAATGTGCTCTAGACTAAAATGAGAATTTCGCTCTCTCCAAGTATGTGGCGATCCAAGCACTTATGGCACGAAGCTGTGTCATTAAATTTTCAAACTCAGGAACATGCTATTCCAGTGCAACCCTATTGAAAGCGCAAGATATACCGAATTGCTTGAAAAATGGGAAACTAGCGTGTCATCGATTAGAGTCCCTAATTTGCTCTTTTAATTTAAATTTTAAAAAAAAAAAACTACAACCATGAAGCATTAGTTTCACCTTCGACGACACCCCAAGCAATAGGATTTATTTGCATGTTTGCATCTTGTCACATTGCTACGAGAAGAGTTCCTTTGTATTGTTCTTTTAAATGACTACCATTGACACAAAAAAGGGGGTCTAAGGTAATTCATTAAAAAAAAACAACTGACACCAAATGCTTGAAGTAATGCACTTTCTTCATCCCTTCATGCCTTGTTGTAAGTAATTGTGACTCCAAAATCTATGATTTCATATCACAGATAGCGTAAGGTTGATTTGTCTTACAACAATTTTGGCATGATAAGCACATCAACAAGGGAAGATGTTGCATGTCTACCAACGTTGCCCCGAAAATCCAATGAGCATGTTTGTAAAGGTTAACATTTATGAATCTTAAAAATATCGGATCTTTTGATTTTTGAGGCACGGGCAAGCCATTTGCAATTACTATCAACACATACAATGGTGAGCTTTGAGTTGTTCGACTTATAAACTTTGAAACTATGTTCGAATGTAAACCATAATTCAATTGCAAATAAATCGTTGTTGCAAATGGTAGAAATAACAGGAGTCAAAATCGAGCAACTTTTAGCTTATACAGTCGACATTTGTAAGGACTAAACTCCTCGTACCAAAAATGCCAATGCCATCGTACCAAAAATGTTGCCATTCATAATTCTTACCATGATATAGGTTAACTATCGAGACTCGCAATTTAAGTATATATCCAATCACATGAAACTAACCAGAACGTAATTCCGTGAAGAAAGGGGGGAGAATTAGCCTCTTTTTGGCAAAAAAAAAAAAAAAAAAAAAAAAAAAAAAAAAAAATTTTTTTTTTAAACATATATTTTCTTTGGATAAAGCTGCTTCGCCCGCGCGGTGTCCCGCGCGGGCTACCGCCCCCTCACATGGGGGGGCGGGTCCCACCTCGGGCGAGGTGGGACCCGCCCCCCATGTGAGGGGGCGGTAGCCCGCGCGGGACACCGCGCGGGCACTGTAGCAGCGCCCATTTTCTTTATCTACTTTTTAATCACACATCTTACGTCGAAAACATAAAAAATGTGCTTTTAAACACAACTTTTAACAAACAGTGCCAAATTTCTCCCATTTGCATCATTGACAAGTTGAAGTTAAGGCGATAGATGAGATCATAAACAACTAAACTACGTGTTATGCACTATCATTATGGTCCAAACACAGTTGAATAGAAAACAATAAACATTATTAATGGGGCAGGTGATACAATACATAAATTTCTTGAATTATATTACATGTCAAGTACATAGGGTTCGTCTTCATGGTAAAGGTAACATTGTAAAATAAAAAATAATCATCTTATCTTACAATAAAAAGGGGCCTTACCTTCCATTGACAAGTTCTTCTATTCTAATTTTCTCGTTCAATTTGCAATTGTGCAGAGGAGATAACATTTTTTGTTATAATCATTTGATAACACTGTTTGATTTATAAACTAATTTATTTATGATTTTGAGACAAAAAATAGTTGTTAAAAATTGGAGAGAGAAAATGTGTGTGATTAAAAAGTAGTTTAAGAAATTGTATAATTTATAAATAAAAAAAGTACAATTACCATATGAAATATTCAGATAAATGGATGATTGTTTCTCTTCAACTTTGATCCAAGCGCAGGACCCAAAGAATTTTTGGGCCAACAGTCCCTTATATATATATATTTTTTTTTTATTTTGTTTTGTAGAGTGCAGCTCACTAAACAATATTTTTTTTATTTTTATTTTTTATCTGTGTCTATAATTTTTTCTTCTCGAATTGCTATGTCAAGATTTTATATTATTACTTTTTCCTTACAGGACTCATCTCCTCAATCTCGATTTTTTTTGTTCTTTCTATAAATTCTTTTTCAACAATTTTTGGGATAATCTTTTTCAGTTGTATATTATCTTTGTTTTTCCTTACATAACTTATCACTTCAATCTCGATTTTTTATGTATTTTTATATAAATTCTTTTCAACATCTTTTTTTATAATTTTTTTCAGTTGAATTGTCATGTAAAAATTTTTTCTTTATTTTTTCCTTACATGAATTGTCATATCAATCTCGTTTTTTCAATTTTTTTGTATAATCTTATTCAGTGGAATTGTCATGTCAAATTTTTTTCTTTATTTTTTCCTTACATGAATCTCCTTTTTCGATGTATTTTTTTTCAAATTTTTTTGTATAATCTTTTTCAGTTGAATTGTTGTGTCAATTCAATTTCGACTTTTGATATATTTTTCTTTACATGACTTATCATTTCATTCTCCATTTTGATGTAGTTTTTGCAATATTCTCATATTCTTAGCCATTATTTCAACTAAATCATTTCACTCTCTTGCAGATTTCTTTTTTTTATTACAAGTTCATTTCAATTGTTTATCTTTTTTCGGAATGGAAGGAAGCGATAATGTATTTGTACCACAAGTGAATGTTGGTGCGATTCCGCAAATTGGGCAAGAGTTTGAAACACTAGACGATGTGTATAACTTTTATAATGAGTATGCAAAATTAGATGGGTTTTTGGTAGTAGCCGAAAGAATCCACAAACGAATGAAATTGTCTGAAAGTCATATGTTTGTTTCAAACAGGTCAGAAAGATGAGACGTACCAAATAAAATTTAAAAATTTGGTGGCCCGTTTAGGAGAAAGGGGGGGCTCGTGGTTGTACTGCCAAATTAACTGTTCTGAAGAAGGAAATACAAAATTCTTGGATTGTAAGCCATTTTATTGAGGCGCATAATCATTCACTTTCCACAACAAGCAAGGTTCACCTACTACGTTCGCACCGCAAAATTTCGACCACGAAGAGAAAGCACTTGCGAAGCAGTTTTCACAAGCAAATATTCCTACTTACCAACAAATCAAACTCATGGAGATAGATGTTGGTGGTCCATCTTCGACTGATTTCATTGAGCGAGATATGAGGAAACATATTGGACATGATGTAGAAACACTGATAGAATACTTCGAGCTGGAGAAAAGAAAATATCCGAGCTTGTATTATGCATACGAGAGTGACGAGAATGGAGTTTTTGCTAGATTTTTTTGGCAGATTCCGATTTCAGAAGTTCATACGTCTACTTTGGAGATGCTATTTCACACCATTTATTAGTGTCAACCAACCATCGTCCAACCATTGTATTTGGATGTGGTTTACTAAGTGATGAAAAAATCGAATCTTTCTCGAAATTTTTGGAAGTCATGCCAACTACATAGATTCTGTTTGTGGCACATATTGAGGAATTTTATAAGGAATTGTACCACAATTTGCTAAACATCATTATGGAGTCTAAGATGCCAGCTGAATACCAACATACGTAGACACACATTTTCTGCAGGGATATCTAGTAGTCAACGATCAAAGAGCAACCATGCATTCTTCAAAAGATACTGCATAAGAAAAATTCGTTGACTGATGGATTTCATCACAAGGTTTTCCAATGCCCTGACTCACCAACGTCATGGCGAATTGATTGCAAATCACACTGACCTGAACGAAAAGCCTCAGATGACGACGTCATTTGCAATGGAAGTTCAAATGGTCAGCATATATACAAAGACAATTTTCCAGCACGTATGCACAGAGTACTCACTATCTTTGTTTGAAGAGATCAACTTACGAAGGTCTTAAAACATATATTGCCATGTGTTTTGAGACTGGAAAAACGTTTGATCGAGAATGTGAAGTTGTTCACTACAAGATGATTAATATTATAGCATGCAGTTTTCGGACATTTGAGTTCAAAGGATATCCATGTCGTCACATACTTTCATTTATAAGCAAAAAAAAGGTTACGTTGTTACTAGACCACTATATTATACGTCGATGAACCCAGACAGCAAAAGTAATTCCCATTTTTGAACCAAAAATTTCATGCCACGGGATGTTATCGCGCACTGCATCAGAGTTGGTTGACGAGGGAGCATTGAGTTTCGGAACTTGAAATTGCATGTTAGGAACGTCGACGATGGGAGTGATATGCGAAGGAGTATGATGAAGAACACGAGTAAAGAAAGTACTCAACATGTTGTCGATCCTGGTTAGAACAAAAGGGTGCGAAAAGCGATTGAAGTCGTCGAAGGAGGTAACCATGTCCCAAACACGGAGAAATTGTCGTGGATGTGGTCGCAGTGGACATGATAGAACTTGTCCAACTTTACAACCAATGTGAGTTAATAGACAATATCATGTTTAAGCTTTATTTTTCTTCCCCATATAATATGTTTAATCTTTTTTTTATTCATAACATTAGGACGCAATTGGTGGAAGAGCCATGTGAATCACAATACTTATGGAATGATAATCAAGATAATATGTACACTAACATTGCTAGCAATGACTATGGGGAGTTCTAAAGGTTTGACAACAATGACTATCATTAAGTCGCATTTTCGTTGTATTTTTTTCAAATTGTATATTTCTTAACTAAGATCGTTTGTATTAAATCTATTTTAATTTATGGTCTTTTTTTTATTCAAATTAATCTTTAATTAATTTTGTAGAAAAGAATAAAAAAAAATTTGAAAGAAAGGGGAAAAAAAAGTCAAAACAGAAAGAAAAAAAAGAGAGAGGGAATTTAAAGGGATGTCGTTACAGCCCTTAAAAGTAAAAATAAAATAAAATAAAATAAAATAATTATGGGACTGTCAACCAAAGGGCCGACAGCCCCATCAACCTAGTGAGGCATTGCGCTCCAAGCGCAGGATACCCCTGCGCAAGGTTTACAAGAGTCTCTCTTGGAAGGTACTAAAGATCACATGGAGACCTTTGCCAATCTAGACGATGTGAAAGATCGACAATTGGTTCAAAAATGAAAATTGTTTTTGCAGTCTAGGTCCATCGACGTATAATATAGTGGTCTGGTAACAACTTAACCTTTTTTTATCATAAGTGAAAGCATGTGACGACATGAATATCATTCGAACTCACATGTCCGATAACTGCAAGATATAATATTAGTCATCGTATAGTGAACAACTTCACCTTCTAGATCAAACATTTTTCAATCTCAAAACACATGACAATATATGTTTTAAGACCCACGTAAGTTGATCTCTTCAAACAAAGATAGTGAGTACTCTATGCAAACTCTTTTTGAAAGCGCTGAAAAATTGTCTTTGCATATATGTTGGTCATCTGAACTTCCATTGCGAATGACGTTGTCATCCGAGGCTTCTCGTTTAGGTCAGTGTGATTTGCAATCAATTCGTCATGACGTTGGTGAACCAGGGCATTGGAAAACCTTCTGATGAAATCCATTAACGGATTTTTCTTGTCCAATATCTTTTGAAGAATGCACGATTGCTTTCCGATCGTTGACTGCTAGACATCCCTGCAGAAAATGTGTTCTCACGTATGCTGGTATCCAACGGAATCGTATTTCATACATATTGCACAGCCACTCATTAGCCCCTAAGGCAGTGCTTTCCATCAATTCCAACTAGCGGATTCGAACTCGACTGGCATCTCAGACTCCATAATGATGTTTAGCAAATTGTACAATTCCTTATAAAGTACGGGACCCATCTTCTTTGAAAATTTGTTCGATATGTGCCACAAACAGAATCTATGTAGTGTGTAGGAAAATACTTGATCAACCGCTCTCGAAATGGCACCATCTTGATCAATGATAACCACGTCAGGACGTTGTTATGTTGGCATGACTTCCAAAAACTTCGAGAACAATCAAATGAAAGATTCGATTTTTTCATCACTTAGTAAGCAACATCCAAATATAATAGTTGGATGATGGTGGTTGACACCAATAAATGGTGTGAAGACCATCGAGTACTTGTTCATATTATAGGTCATGTCAAACACAACAGCATCTCCAAAGTAGACGTATGAGCTTCTGGAATCGGAATCTGCCCAAAACATCTAACAAAATCCTCGTCAGTCTCGTATGCATAATAAAAGCTCGGATCCTTTCTTTTCTCCAGCTCGAAGTATTCTATCAGTATTTCTGCATCATGTCCAATGTGTTCCCTTCGAAGATCTCTTTGATGGTTCCTCATATCTCGCTCGGTGAAACCAGTCGAAGATGGACCACCAGCATCTATCTCCATGAGTCTGATTTGTTGGCAAGTAGGAATATTTGCTTGTGAAAACTGTTCCGCAAGTGCTTTCTTCGTGGTCGAAACTTCGCGGAGCGAACGTTGTAGGTGAACCTTGCTTGGAGTGGAAAGTTAATGATTATGCACCTCAGAGAAATGGCTTACAACCCAAGAATTTTATATTTCCTTCTCCGTAACAGTTAACTTGGAAGTATAACCACAACGGCAATCTCCCCGCTGCCTTTCTCCTGAACGGGTCACCAAATTTTTAAATTTCATTTGGTATGTCTCATCTTTCTGGCCTTGTTTGAAACAAACATACGACTTCCAAACAATTTCATTTGTTTGTGAATTCTTTCGGCTACTACCAATACGCGTACTAAACCCAGTTAATTTTGCATACTCATTATAAAAGTTGTACACATCGTCTAGTGTTTCAAACTCTTGCCCAATTTGCGGAATCGCACCAACATTCACTTGTGGTATAAATACATTATCGCCCTCTTCCATTCCCAAAAAAAGATGTTGCTAAAAGAAAAAACAATTGAAATGAACTTCTAATGAAAAAAAGAAATCTGCTTGAAAAATGTTGCAAGAGAGTGAAATAATTTAGTTGGTATAATGGCTAAGAAGATGAGAATTTATAGAAAAAAACTACATCAAAATGGAGAATGAAATGACAAGCCATGTAAAGAAAAATATATCAAAAGTCAATATTGAATTGACAAGTCAAGAAAAAACAAATAAAAAAGTTGACACGACAATTCAACTGAAAAAGATTATACAAAAAAAATTGAAAAGATTTTATACAAAAATATATCAAAAAAAGAGATTGTTATGACAAGTCATGTAAGGAAAAAAAAAATTGATATGACAATTCTACTGAATAGGATTATACAAAAAAATTGAAATTTTTTTGTATAAAAGTACATCAAAAAAGAGATTTGTACGACAATTCATGCAAGGAATAAACAAAGAAAAAAATTTGACATGACAATTCAACTGAAAAAATTATACAAAAAGATGTTGAAAAGAATTTATATAAAAATACATAAAAAATCGAGATTGAAGTGACAAGTCATGTAAAGAAAAACAAAGATAAAAAAAATTGACAAGAAAATACAACTGAAAAAGATTATCCCAAAAATTGTTAAAAAGAATTTAAAGAACAAAAAAAATCGAGATTGAAGAGACAAGTCTTGTAAGAAAAAAATAAAAATAAAAAATTTTGACATAACAATTCGAGAGGAAAAAATTATAAACACAGATAAATAGACAACTCAGCAAAAAACTACATTACAATATGAATTAAAAAAAAAATATTGTTTAGTGAGCCGCACTCAACAAAACAAAATAATATATATAAGGGACTAGGCCGACAGTCACAAAAATTCTTTGGGTCCTGTGCTTGGAGCGCAGGAGATCAAAGTTGAAAGAGTTAAAAGGAATTGTAAGTAAACGGCAAAAAATTATGAGCCGTTCTTTTTGTATTTCGATTTTGAATTTTGGATTTTGATTGTTTGTTTTAGGATTGCTGAAAACATGTTCTCTCTGTAATTTTGAAAAACTATTTTCAAAAATAGAAAACTGAAAAATGCGTTTACTTTGTAATTTTCTGATATATTTATTTTGTGATATTTTGTATGTAAAAAATGGTTGATTTGTTGAATTACATTAATTTTAATGTCAATAAATTAGTTAATTCTCTATATCACTAAATTCATCATTAATATTGTTTCAGCTAAACAAAAACACAATCTCATATCAACAAAATCTTAACATTGATCTATATTTAATGGCAAAATAACATAAGAACTTCAAGTGAAGGAAGTGTCTCACATTTACAAAAATAAAAAAATGAAAAAAAAATTCTTAACATGAATTTATATATAATGGCAAAATAATATAAGAATTTCAAGTGAAGGTAGTGTCTCACATCTTTTTTTTAAAAAAAAAAAAGTTCAAAACGCGCGTTTTGGACTTTTTAATACAAAATATCCAAAACGCAATAAACTCGTTTTGAGTTTCCTTTGTATTATTATTATTATTTTTTTTTTTTTGGAAAATGCATTTCTGAAAATGGACAAAGTGAACGCGTTTTTGATATTTTCGAAAATCGAAAACTCAAAACGAGCTGAAAATAGCAAAGAAAACAGGGCCTTAGTGTTGAGCTGAAAAGTGACATTTTTTTTCAATAATACTGAGGCATAAATAAATTTCCCTTTTGCCAAAATCAGATCAAGTATTAACAGTGTAGCAATATTACACATACAAAATCACAAGTAAACAGCCAAAAATGACAAAATAAACATTTTTTCCAATAAATACAAGGTCACTACATAAATTCTTTTTCATCACCCCCATTCTATTTATTATTGGTAGATTCAAAGCTAATTTATTAAAATAATTATAGCACATCATGTTAGTCTTCTTAACTACCCATCCGTCTTCTAATCTTATTTTTATGAGGTCGCACAACTCTTACCTCTTTAGGTCACAATAAGCAACCATAGAACTAAAATATAACTAATAGAAAAAGTAATAAAGAAAAACAAGTCAAAGAATAACCTTCATTACTTAAAGTTTAAACGATCAAGGTAGAAGACACTAAAGAGTAAGCAGTAATAACAATAATTCATCTGGAAAATCAATGATTTAGAAATTTGAAAGCACATTCAGAAAGATGAGTTTTAGCAAAGGTTTGCGTTATCCTTACACGCGAAAGTGAGAATACTCCCATGTAATGAAGCAGGCTCTACATTTTAGTGCATGATGAAGACATCAGCTTTGGCTTTAGTTTGACCGATTAACCTTGAGATAAGGCAAAGCACCAATCACGTTGTTATAGTCACTCCGATCAACTTGTACCTATCCGCGATTAGTAAAGGTGACATAAGAGACCACAGTTAACGTTCAAAAAAAAAAAAGACGACCATAACTGATATATGTAAAGATTATTTCAATGCAGGATGGAAATGCTCCATGTCATTTTCCAACTCTTTAAAGCAAAGCCTTCTTAAGTTGTTAATCTTCTTTAGGACGAAAATGAAAGTTGTCCAATGAGTTGGATTGTGGAAATTCAAATCTTTATTGTATATATGCCCCAAACAGCGAGCAAACTGATTCAAGAAAATAGTTTGTATAGGAATTTTGGTGTCCAAACACAGAACTTTTGCAAAGTTCATGGGTTTACTGAATGAAAATGTCAACAATTATACATGGATACTAACAAAAAGAAGATTATAAAAATCAAGTGCTTTAGATAAGAATGAAGATTTGAATTCATCCCAAGCCCCTGCCATTCATTTTTTATTAGGATGAGGCAAACTTAGACCAGATTTAAGAGGAAACCCGTGATTGTAAGTTTCAACTTTTGGTCTGCCTGAATATCAAAATAGTAAACAGTAACAAGACCAAGCAAAGAGGGATTGAAGGTGAATATTATCTAAGCCAGATAACTTCACTGTGGTAACTTCAGATAAAATAAATACTCGTACTTCCATACTAAAAAACAAAAGCAAAGCATTCTTAAGTTCAGCAAACTCGTGCTATCAGCAAAAGGTGAAGTGAATGAGAAAGCACTTTTTGAGGATTTTACCATAAATAACAGACTCAACTTTTAACCAATTGAAAAAGAGATCATGTCATTCTCAACAAGATTTCCAGCAACAATCATAGTAACATACTAACAAAGGCTAGGAAGTTATAACAAAAGATACATCGTCATTCAAAGCCATTCAATCACTTGCTAAACGAAAATAGACCGTCATTCCATCTTGTACCGGACTTGCTCCAGCATTGCACAAAAGGCTTTTGATCAGAAAATAACAAATTCATGAAGGACTTCAATAGCATATCAAAATCCAAATAGTCAAACAAAAGAATTATCGAGTTCTGCAATTCCCCATTTATTTATGATCTATTTTTGTATCAATGTGTAAGCTGTTGGGAAAAATAAAAACAACGCAACGGGATATCTAATCACAAAAATTAATTTCATGTGATTTGGATCATCCCATAGTAAGAATTCGCTGTTTTATGTATTTGACTAGATTAAATAATTTTGAACAGATAATAGTTTAGTAATCGTTACCCTTGTAGAGTGCTTTGACGATTATCTGTATTGTTCTTGATTCCACCAATCTCCAAACCTTCAAGTTTTCCTTGGTGTTCTCCAACAGGGGCTATGCAAGTGTGTGGTCACCTTTTTTTTTTTCTGGGTTTTGGTTACACTAGGGTTAGGGTTTTAATCAAGAGAAGAAAACACACACTTCACTTTAGTGTGTGTCCCGCCCACAAGTGTATTAGGTTAAGAAAAATAGTCTTAGAGACTATTTATAACTTCTTTACCATCTAAAACCCTACCAACCCTAATACTATAATCCAGGCCCATTTCTGCACGGCCCAATACAAGTTATAAGTCTGTATATGCCTGTTATATTGAAGCCACCAAGGGAACCTGATCGGACTCAATTAAACTAAGCTCCGATAAATTAATTCTGATCCAGTCAACTCTTGACCAATCAAAATAATTTATTAATCATGTTCTATTCCACTAAAAGAACGAGATTGCACTCTTAGTAAAATTGTAATTACTGAAGCAATAACCAATAATTATATCCTCTGACTTATCGCTCTTACATGTTACCCCCGTCGATCAACTGGAATATTCGAAGTAAGGTGTTTAGACCAAAATACCCTTATCTGAATATTCATAAATTCTCGACTCCCATCTTCTATCTGACAGTTCTATGTGATCACATCACATCATAAAATTCAACAATCACTGTCGAATTACTGAGATCAGATTTAACTGTCCACTAGAAGAACCAGTGAGATCATGATCATACCTAATGGTGACGGATTCCATAATACGAATATATGTTCCTCGCTATTTTACTTTAATTCCCAAAGTACCGAGATATTGACCAACAATTTGATCTCACCCATTGATACCTCAAAGAACTTCAAGTTAGTAATCGAAGTTCATTATCCGATTAGGATTAAGGTTCCATGTACGATAGTCAAGTGAAATTAAATTTGCACGATCAATTTCACGTGGTCCCGTTCAATACATATCAAATGTACTCTCAATTTCATTTTCAAAATCAAAGACAGATTTTAATGAAATCGAGACGATCAAAAATAAATTATCCATATTTATTTTACTGATCGTGAACAATAATTTTTAGATCGAATCACAAATTGAATCTTTCTGTGTTTAACAACTTAAACACTCAATTAGTAATATCGAATCGATCTATGGATTAATGCAAGCTCAAAATAATATAATCAAATATTTAAAATAATATTTTATTCCAAAAATGTCACGAGTACAAATAAATTAACTCGACGGGCATACATTATCCAACATAAGCTAGTTGCAGAAACTGCATTCATTCATGAGCATCACTCGCTAGCATTTGTGTTCTACATTTGTAGTTCTGGGTTCCCAAGAAAAAAGTAGAATGGTAATCCCAAGACTTATAAGTACCCAATAACTTCATTTCACAGTCAGCACTATAACAAACCAATGAGGAACATGGAAGAGACCACCAGATTCAGTGGGACAAACAATTCAATCTTTGTAACTCGCTCAGAAATACATATATTTCCTACACAAGTTAATATATCACGTAATTTGCACAAAGAAAATCAAATCGAAGAAGAGAGAAATCGAGATTTCACATAAGGCACAAAAAGAATAATTTAGAAAGAAAAGGAGCAAATTTCATACCACTTTGGAGAGTCTCAATTTCCTCTTAGTATTCTTCTTTCCCAGCAAATGTTGCTTCCCTGCTCTTCTCCTCATTATCTTCCCACTACCGCTAACCCGGAATCTCTTCGCCGAAGCCTAAAATTCCAATATAAAATATATCAAAAACCAACATAACAAAATCCAAAATACACCCCCCAAATTCACTTAAACATGTACATAAAAATGAATCTACAAAGAAGTGCCTTGTGGGTCTTCATTTTGTAGCCTTTGGCGCAGACTACAGTGAGTGGCAGTGAATTTCTCCCAATGGA
Source organism: Ligustrum vulgare (assembly GCA_963555705.1). Taxonomy (NCBI): domain Eukaryota; kingdom Viridiplantae; phylum Streptophyta; class Magnoliopsida; order Lamiales; family Oleaceae; genus Ligustrum; species Ligustrum vulgare. Next base: position 12,156,388 of record OY743185.1, read on the forward strand.
TGACCCAAAATTGAAAGTTCTGTTAACAAGTGGGGCAAACCCAGAAACACAGCGTGATGAACTGAGGTTAATTATTGATTCTTTTTTCTTGGTAAGTGGTGAGAAATGAACTCGTGTGTATTGAATCGATCGAAGTGGAGTACAATTTCTCAATCCAAAAGAAAACATAGGTGTAGCTGTTGCTGTTGTAGCCATACCCTTGTTTGCAAGGATTTTCAAAAGATAATTTTTTTTTTCCTTTTTCTCTTTTTGCGGTTGAAGTTTTCTGCCCGTTGTGTGGATAAAATGTGGGTTGTGGTTCTGACTTCTGTGCGTTCAAAAAAGAACGAGAAAAAAAAAATGGAAAAGGGTTGTCAATACAAATGCCATATTTTTATGGATTAAATTAAAATTTATTTGAATTTTATAAAATTTAAAAATTACCTATAATAGATACTTCATAATCACGTGAAGTATCACAATCTGATACTTATGAGACTTCTCAAATATGTTAGTATCACAGTGTGATACTTTTCAATTTTTTAAAGTTATGTTCGGTGGCAAGAAATGGGAGAATTGAATTTATTTGGTTGATTTATTTTTGTTTTCTAGGTAAAATGTGAGGTTAAAAATTGGAGAGAGAAAATGTGTGTTGTTAAAAAGTGGTATGAAAATTTGTGTAAATTAATTTTTTTTATTTTCTCCCATTTAATTCAACAGCCTTAGTAATAGTGAAGTATTTTTCAATTTTTTACATAGTAAAAATCAGTTTTGCCATCTAAAAAAAGTAATCTGTACAATTATCCCAAGAAAAATGGTTGTGGGCTTCTAGCCTTTAACCTTTTGGACGGTTAATTCTTCACTTTGAGACACAGGTGAACAAATAAATCATCACTTATCAAATCGAACTAAATCGTAACAAATGGTTTGATTTAGTTCGATTTCAAATGTGAAATTGTTTGATTTAGATTTCAATTGTCAAAATCGCGACCCGCCGACAAATTATAAAAAATGAATAAAATAATAGCTTATCAAATTCAGATTGTTATTGAAACCTTTAAGTTATATTGAGTATTGTTTTGATTTCTTTTTCCAATAAAATGAGTTATAGATTAACTTTTATCAAAATTCAACGTGTTTTTGAAAGATTTCTAGCATCTATCAATTGCAAAAAAAAAATGTGGAATTTTTCAGGAATAAAGCTATGTTATAATTTATGCCTGTTTGATCCCTCCTAATCTCCTATAAATATTCTAACCCCATTTTCAAATATAACTACTGAATAATGCAAAAAAGTTAAAATGAGGCATGCAATTTTCATTGAAGAACTTTATAAAAAAATTAGAAGAGAACTCATAGGACATAGATTTATAACATACTGAATAGAAGAAATACTTTTGCAGTAACACACGGTGTTATTTTTTAATTCTGTGAATGATTCTGAACAAGTAAATCTCTTTTGTAGTTGCAACCAGCAGAGTAATCCACTTGTCAATGTGAGTTGCATCTCGAAAAAATTCAAAAACACATTTTGACGTAATCTACGTAATGATTGGTGAGTATTTCTTAGTTATCGACCGCAAAGTTAGTGTTTATCCTTAATTCAATGGTGTGTATCAATTGGAAATATGTGATTTTTGCTATTGGTAGATAAATCAATCATTTATTCTTGCATTATCGTACTAAAATGTGCCTTGGTTTGGAATCTACTAATTTATTTGATTGCAAACTGCAATTTTAAACCGTACCGAACTACAAAAAATGGCTTGATTTTGTTTAGTTTGGTTTAGGAAATGAAATTGTTTGGTTTGGAAAAATTTCAAACCATATTAAATGGTTTGATTTGAATTTTGTTACAACCCGCCCAAACTAAATCAAGATGACATGCGAGTATATGCTATAACAGTATAATTTTTGAAAGGAATTTTAGGTCTGGAATTTGACGTGTTCACCCCTACTTTGATAGCATAGAGATACCAAGGTAAGGGTAATTTGAAGGTGCTTATTAGTAGTGTATGTAATTGTATATGAAATAGTGTAAGTGTACATTAATAATTAAAAGTAGTATTTTGTCAAATTATAATTTCCCAACTTTTACATAATTTCAAAGACTAATTTCTAGATTTTGCGAACTATTTGAGTAGTTTATTAAAAATTCAGTTTTATCTAAATTATCTATGGTTTTAAAAATCGAAAGTTAACTCGTAAACAGAAAATCAAAAAATATATTTTTAAGGGTTGATAACCAAAAAAGGTTTAAAAAGTGAGCGGTCATTTTTTTATACATGTTCTTATTTTTGACATCCGTTATATATTTTTGAAAAAAAAGCAAGTTTGTAGTTCTTTATAAACTTTTCGAAGTGATACATTAAAAATTTATTTTTTTGTCTACAGTGCATATGTTTAAAATTTTGCAACCAAAATTTAAACGACTATAACTTTTGTTACAGTTAACGATTTTATAATTCAAAAATAATATGATATATTATTGTGTAAGAACTTAACGTTAATATAAGATCTTCCTATTAAGATTTCATTTAAACCCACAAAATTGACAACATAAGAAAATTAAGAAAATGAACTAAATGACAAAATAGAGGGTGACCACAAATGAACAAAATAACACCCTAAAAAATTACGACATCCATATTTACTTATCATTACATAATAAAAGTATTTTTAGAATTTATTTATTTATTATGGAATTTAAAGAAAGAAAAAACGAAAACATTAAAAGTTACCAAAAACATGTTTAAACGTCTCTTTTCAAAAGACTTGTTTGATCACCTCCGACATCTATTGAATATTTGTGATGTATGCACGAGAAATTTCTCGAAACGAACTTTGAGAATATAAAATCCCATTTTAAGTTCGGTCAATGAATAGTCATCGATGAATTTTTTAAAATTAGTAACTTACTAGAAGGTTAAGAAAAACAGTTTTAGGCTACTTACTTCAGCAAGACATAACTTTCTCATTGGTGAACCATTTCTTACATGTTAAATTGAATGTAAAAGTACACCGTGAGTAATTCGAAATGGTACCAAGAACTCAAGACGTTGACCTCATTTACTACCTCGAATTCAAGCTCAAACATGACTCCTCAAAACTGAAATTTTGGAAATTGTTAGCTTGATGTGACACTAGACTCAACATGGCTGCACTTCTAGCTTCCGATTCTCATCCTACCAATAAATGATACCCCCAACTTGCATGTAACCTATGTAACACCTCTGACTTAGGAAGATGAAGTCTGAGTCACGTCCTTGTCAGTTGGGAAGATATAATCTTATACGACCATGACTTCTTCTTTTTCCCGCATCCAAATATCTGTATAAATACCCAAGTTTCTGAAAATGAAATTCTTTACACTGACACTTTCCAAGAAACCTGAGACAAGAAAACTTTTTCATCCAAAACTCTAGGTAAGGAGATCTTGTCAAAACTATGTCTCAATCCATTTCAATTCTTCCTTTTAGTTAACAAACATGTTTTATCAAAGCTCCTTATCAAAATAAATGATTTTGAATCAAAGCAATCAAGAAAATGGGATTTCCGTTTCTGGAAATACGTTTGGTGTCGATCCTTAGACATTTCGTGTCGACACCAAACGGGGAAGATGAACATGGTGACGACAGACATGTAGACACCAAGCTTATTTTGAGTTCTAATTTTGGTACTTGCTTCTCTATAATTTTCAAGTTGATTTATATCATATTATCATCAAGTAATGTGAATATTCGTTGCACCTTTTATATGTTGCATAATGTGATAGCACGTTTTCAATAAAATGTCATTTGGTTGATAATGAATCATGATGAAAAGTTTATACATGAGGATTATAGATTTGAACTTCAGCCTCCTCGGTAATCATTATGTTATGTGGATATCGATGATGATGTCGGGAGTACCTCGCTACTCCGATGTTTGGTAAGGAACGACATGTTGATTAAGTAATCCTATTGGAGTCGAATAAGGTGAAAAATGAAAGGATGTAGAAGTTCTAGAGGATATAAAAGTCCTTGAAAAATGAAAGGATGTAGAAGTCGTTTTTTACCACTTATCATTATCCGATTCATGTTGTTAAATTACTTTGAGGTAGAGGAGATTATCTATAATCGAACACTAAAAGCATGATTTTGAAAAGAATATTCATGTGTATCATTTACTCATTGATTATCAATTCACATCTTCCATGTTTTCCCTAAATTATAGATATTGTGATTTGATACGTTCAAAGTAACTTCTCGGGACTCGATTAAATCAAATGACGGGAGATATTTTATGCATGTGGTAGAAGCGCACACTTGGTAGTCACATTGGGACTTTTTGAGCTTGACGTGTTTTCTGTGATGCGGGTTTCTTTTGTAGCGAAACTCTGGAGTATGAGTATTCCAATAACTTTCCAAGCGAGGAATAGTAATGTAATTGTTGTTCTTTAATGTTTTGTTGTTAATAGGATATTTTGAGTACTTTGTAAATCATCTTTTATAAAAGATGTTGTAAAGGCGCTCGAAAATATATATATTATGTTTTGAAAGAAATGTGTTTAAATTATATTCCAATATCAAAAACCTAGATTTTTTACTATTACGTGTCAACACCAAGTTTCGGAAAAAGTGCAGGTGTCGACAACCCTGTATTGGTGCAGAAACCAAAGTGCATGCAATGTCTCTGTTCTTTTTGTGTTGACACTTGGGATTTTCCTGTGCCAAAAGTTTAAATTTTTCTCATTTTCAACTTATTATTACATAATAATGTATGGGATTTTTGAGATCAACACAAATAGTGGCCGCCCCTACTCACTCTTATACATATAGGTAGATATAAGTTACTTATTCGAAAAGAATTTGATTTTTTCAACCGCCATGATTTGATTTGTTATCTATCTCTCGTTGGACATCATCAATAAATACTTTTCAAGCAATATTATTATAAAAAATAATTCAATGTAGGTATTTTTTGGGACATGAAAATGGGACATTGTGGATGTGACACCTCTTGGTTGGATGATGAAGAGGTGTCCATACGATGAAGCACATGTCTCACATCTTCATCATCCAATGTCAATACTTGTATTGATACTTATGAATTGATACATCAAGAACATGAATCGATACATTTAGGCAGTTACTTAGGTTTTAAGCACGTTTTGAAAAATTTGTGGACGTTGATTGGCGTCCACCCTGACCTATATATCACAACTACACTTGTACGACACTGAATGAATGCCCACATGAAAAAATCAATCTCCTGGTTCGCCAAGGTGACTCCTCCAAGTTAGTGTAGATTATGATTGGCCTAAAATCAAATTTTTTATTAGTAGGTAATGATTTGTCACCTACAAATATTCACCATAAGTAGAAGTCATCATGTAATGAAGAAAACTGATGCAAACCACGTAGCAATTGTAGCTACGCAACCCACAAATTATTGGAATCGACCCAAGAATGCCAAAGAATCACGATTTCGAGATTGATTCAAATTAATTGAACCAAGCAACCAACACAATCAATAGATATGTTGACCTCTTGATCACAATGAAAATAAATCTCACCCAAGATTTGAACAAACAAGAATTAAACTCGCAAGTTCGGATTTTATTCAATAAAGAATAAAGTATGAAAGCAAATTGCCTCTCAATAATAATATCAAAGTTGTCTAATGAATAATGAAAATTACATCCCTATAAATAAGGTCAAAATCTAGGTTAAGAGTTCTAATTAAATAAGGAAACAACTACCTAAAAATAAGGAAATAAATAAAACCCTAAAATTCACGCGTATAGGCTTTTACGGCCGTGACTAACTCCCTTACGACCGTAACCTTGTTTCTGATCCACTCTTACAGCCGTGACAATATGACTTACGGCCGTAAGTCAAAAAACGTCCAAATTCCAGTTTTAAGCAGTGACTCCATTACGGTCGTGATACTCAACCTTTACGGCCGTAATCCCTTATGTCTCGCAAAATCAATTTCAGCAGTAAGTTGGTTACGGCCGTGAGCTCCCATATATTACGGCCGTAATTCTTGAAATTTCACAATTTTCTTCGACGGCTTGAATGAGGTTGATCCACTCGTCGTTTTGGCTCGGTCCCAACATGGAACTTACTTCTTTTGATGACACGAACATTGTTTTGGTCATTGTTCCTTGAACTAGCTTATCCATTGCTTCGTTGGCCCTCTTTGTTTGCAATCGAGTCATCGGCCCTCCTTTGATCTTCAACGGATCTTTGTGCGGGCTTGTATCCGTGGTCTGGATCACATAAAAAACGTACCAATTCTCAAAAGAAATCAATTAAAATACTTCCCAAATTCTCTAAGTTCTCAAGTTCTAAGGTAGTTTGATAAGTTTCTGATTTTGATTTGAAATTAGGGCATGTAAATTCAGTAACATGACTCTGATAAGTTCCATTTTATGTCTGTAGAGATTTTACATCATTTTTTTAAAGAAATCTTTGCAATCAAGCCTTGATAGTTGTTTGAATTTATTACAATCATTAAGTATTGTGTCATTACTTTAGAAGAAGAACTATATTGTATTCGATCAATATTCTAGAAGACTGTTGTATCTATTACTCTTGAAGAATATATATTTGGTTGTGTTCCTAAATAAGCACGAATGAAAAAATTCAATAAAAAATAATTAATATTCTAGAAAAATATTGATTTATTATTCTTGAAAAGGTAATAGTAAAAACCACAGCATTTTTTAATGTACATGCATAGAGTTTTCTTTCAAGTCATGTTTATCTTTTTTCACTGATGGATCAATAAGGGTGTGTTTGATACGCGTGATTTTCCATGGAAAATATGATTTCCATGTAATTTTCCAACTTTGTACTGTTTGGTTGCCTAAGTTTTCCATGGAATTCATTTTTCCACTTGCCTCGAAATTCGGTATTTTCCTTATTTTGAATGAATTCATTTTCCAATGGGGGGAGGAGGTTTTATTTTTCATGGAAAATCTTATACCATTTTCGTTATGTTTGATCCTTTTTTTGCTGTTATTTGATTTAATTTTATTTTTCTAAAATTTAACATTATTATTATCAAGTACAAATGTATGAAAAAATAATTTTTTTTTATTAAAATAGATAAATATTACTTTATTTTTCATGAAAAATAATGTCAATCAAACAACAAAAGTTGGAAAACTCCTTTCTTTTTTCCACCTAGAAAATTAAATCAATCAAACACATTAAACTTTCAATTCTCTGGAATTCATTTTCTTTTCACCCAAATTTCACCATCGCTATCAAACGCAGCCTAATTATCTTTCAAATAATTCACATGAATATCCATATGTTTAAGTTGTATGTATTAGTATAGACCAATTTTTATATTTTTATCAATTACTATAAAAACATTGAATTTTCTATAAAAGTTATCAATTGTATATCTTAGTAACGTTAATTTCATTGATATATGTGGGTATGCAATGGTTATGATTTCACGTTAAGCATTATTTATAGTCATTTTGCTACACAAATTCCTTTAATTCATATTTAGCTCATTATTCTAATGGTACAACACAATCGAATATTGGTATAAATATATATATTGTCTAGCAATAAATAATTTAGTTCAGTCTTAATTTCTTGTTGCTCATAAAGTAGCACAACATTATTAATATTTAAAAGAGTTTTTTTTTTTATCTTGAAGAGCATGATATTATAATTTCAATATTTCAGAAGAATATTGACTTATTGTTCTTGAAGAAGTATAAAATATATTAGTATTATTGAGAAATATTGTATTGTGTTACCGAAGAAACACAAATTTATGTGTACCGATATCCTACAAAAATATTATGTTATTGATCACGAAGTGCATAAACTTATTATTCGAACAATATTAATAGCAAAGTTTCTAATAGTGTTTCTTTACTGATACACTGTAATAATATTAGTACAATTGAAATAAACATATTATTGAACCAGAAGTTCGATAACTTTAATATTTTAAAACTTGGCATAACCGGTTGAACCTTCCTAGTTCAATAATGAGAATTGTTGAGAATTTATAAGGACATTAATTGAAGAACCAGAATATTCACCAGGTTAATAATTTATCATGTGCTCCTTGTTCTCAGAGGAAAACTGCTTAATTCTTTAGTTGAATATGGAATTGAGTTCTTGATATTCCCGATTATGAAATAAATTCAAGGGTGAGTTTTGTCATCCACTTACCCTCCATGCATACCATATTGAAATTTTGATACAATAAATAGTTACACGTGTGGTTGGAAACTTATACACGAGGTATATGATATTATTTGCTCAAGTTATATTGTTATGAGCAAAGTTACATACGCCAATGAGTTCATATTTCAAAATCACAAAATGATTTTATGTATTGATTGTGATAATAATAGTAAATTTTATTGTCAATTGTTTAGCAAAACTAAATGGCTCTAGTTATTTGCTATAATTTTCGATGTGAATAATTTCAGTGGGAAATGTTGAGTCACATACCGAAATATTTTGTATATAAACATGCCAAAATGATAACCCCAAGATTGACTTATGAAGTCAAATGGTTTTCATCTAAAACTTTGAAAAGCACAGTAAATTTTCTACCATAACGCACTAAGATGGAAATAAGTGAATGTTGAGAATTAGTAGTTGAGTTTGAATCACTAATTATAAATATCCATGAAGAATGAGATGCTACGACATAATTTCCGATTTATATAATATAAAATTTCTAAGCACATACTTGAAGCATGATGGTAATTGATTCAAAAAAAATATCTCTAAAATAATTGTGATGATCTTATGGAGATTAAATACTCATGGAGAGGAAAAAGATATAACTAAATATCATGTACCCGATATATGGAATCGAAAGATAAAAGTTGACAACATATAACACAAATATCTATTACGAAAAAGTGGATGATGAATTCATAAAAATTTGGTCAATGATAAAAACTCTAGCATATGGATTATTGTTATAGGACCCGTAGTCCAAAATATAAAGTGTAAAGTCGGTAAGTATTTGTGCAAATGCAGAAATATAGTCATAAAATACGACTTGTTGCACACTAAATTTTTAAATAACTAACATGATATGTCGTGAATGAAATTATAATCTGATCACTAGCTTGAGCTCTTAGATATATCAATGAGCGAGATCAAAATTGCTTGTTGCGATCCCAAACCCCCAAACGTTAAATAATAATAATAACTGTTATGAATATGCTCAAATAAACTTGACACCTCACTAGTAAGGGCCCACATAAGATCAATTTGACTACAAATAGGACCCTGTGCTAAGCAAATTATAGTTGGGAAGGATGTTACCTTGCCCGAAGCACCACACGAACGGACTTATCATGCCGAGGCATGTACTCCGAATTAGTGGCAATATCAGTCACTGTGCAAATCAAACATTATGTCAGAAGGGGTGTGACCTTTTCTGACAATTTTAGCTTGATGAGACAAACTCTTTAAAGGGATGTGATGTTTACTTTAATCTCATGACACATAGTAATGATTGTAACCGAATAAATGGTTCATCTTTGTGATGAATTATGGGCCTGCCACGTGGAGAAAGTATAACACGTGTCATAATCTAAGAGAATTACTCATTCTATAAATAGAGCACACTTGCCTCCAAGAAAAGGGTGAGTAATTCAATACTCTAACTCAATATTCTACTCTCATTCCCTTTTCTCTCTTTTACACATTTATATTTCTCTCATCCAATATATATTCACTTGAAATTGGTCTTGACTTGAGCTTCGGAGTGCAAACTAGAGCTTCCCCGACTCCCTTTGCACGCTTACCGTTTATCTTACTGCGCATGACGTCTACGTGTTCAAGAGTGAGGAGCTGAGACGTGTTGATCCAAGGTCCTACCAGATTTTGTGCTCAACAACAACAACAACAATAATAATGCAAAAAATTGATAAAATTTAAACTTTTCGGAGCAGGAAAAATCTTAGATGTCAATACTAAAAAAACTGAGCATTGTAAGCATCTTGGTGTCGAAACTACTACAGGGGGTGTCGACAACTACATTGTTTCCGAGATAAAATGTTTTTGGTGTTGACATTTATGGTTTTGGTGTCACGCGTAATAGTAAAAACCCTAGTCTACATACTTACCCGAGCTCGATTACATTACGGTTTTGAAAAGAGGAATTACAAAAGTATAACCAAATATCCTCCTTCCAATTTTAACAACACTACTACAAGCTACATTAATTTACATATCATTGCTCAAAAATTCTTCGAAACAATTATAAGGGTTAATAGCACAAAATACCAACTTAACATTATAAAATTGATTTTTACTACCTAAATAACAAAATCTGAAAAACACTTAATCTCAGGCCCACCACCACCTCCCATTAACACCATTCCACCACCTCCACCAAAGAAACCGGTCTTCTTCCCTGTAACCTTCGCATCGCCTCTATCTTCCTCTTGCAACTTCAGCGACGGTCAGAGCAGGGTCGAGATTTGAAATCACTGGAGCCTTCTTCCTCCACTGATGCGCCAACTTTGTCTTCTTCCACGTCACATTCGCACAGCCTCCATCTTCCACCTGCAACTTCATCGACGTTGTTCACTGCCGCTTCTTTGAACCAGGAAGCAATAGAGCATATCTGGCCGAACAGTGGTGAATTGTTTTGGTGTGTGTTGCAGGTGCTTGTAAGTTTGTGCATTGTAGGTGTTGGTGGAAATAGTGGTGCTGCTGGTGTTTGGTGTTGCTGGTTTGATCCATTTTCGTAGATGTGTGGTTGAGTTGCTGGTGGGGGTTGATTGTAGAAGGTAAATCGTCGGCAAGAGAGGTATTTTCCGATGGCAATAAGGGCGGTCGGGTGGGAGAAGACCATGGCGAAAAAATCTCCCCTAGGTCATTTGTGACAATAGAAAGAATTGAATAAGTATTATAAATATCACATTGTGATACTAGAAAAAATTGAAAAAGTATCATAAGTATCACATTGTGATATCAAAAAAAATTGAAAAGTATTATAAGTATCACATTGTGATACTAACAAATTTAAAAAGTATCATATTGTGATACTAAAAATATTGATATGTATCATAAGTATCATAATGTGATACCAATATAATCATAAGTATCATACTGTGATACTAACATATTTAAATAGTACCATAAGTATTTTTCAGTTTTTAATATTTTATTATAAGTAATTTATAAATTTTATAAAATGTAAGTAAATTTCAGTTTGATCCCAAAAGTATGGTATTTTTGTGAACAACTCTTAATTATAATCCATAATTTCACTATAAAAAAAGGCCCACAAGAGTGAAATTTTGGAGGCCACAAGAGATTGCGTTTAGATTTTGGAAAAGGCTTCTTGTACAGAAAAAGTCTACAGATCAGCATACAGATGAAATTTTTTTACCAAATTACCCTTTAATTAACAATTTATATAACCCTTATTAATTATGATATTTAATATGATTTTTGTTCGCTCTTAGTAGCAACCCCCCAACTAAATAGTATCAGAGTCATATGGCAGATCTTAAGGACAAATATTATATGACAAAAAATGAAAACAAATATATAATACATACACCAGAATTTATAATCATAAGAAGATTAATATTACCCCTTAATTATAAAATAGAAATCTTAAGAGTTTTAAAAGATTTAGATGAAAACATAAGAATGCAAATATATGATCTAATAAATTTGGATATTATAAAAGAAGAATATATAATAGAAGAAATATTAGATTTACTAAATTATAACATAGCAGAAGAATTATATAAAGAAAGAATAAATTGGATATATGAATTTTCATATAGCAGATCCTATATTAGAAAAATATTTAGATATAAAAACAAATAAAAATTAGACATAATATGTAACCAAAGAATAAACTTATATGAAATGATTAATGAAGAAAGAAAAATAAAAATATAAGAAAATCTAAGATTAAAATATATAGAAAAGAAAAGGGAATACTTTAATACAATACTAAAACAAATACCTAAAATACAAGAAATTCTAAATAACAAAGAAAAAATTTATTCAGAATTATATGATAAAACCAAAAATCAAAATACACTAAGAAAATATTGGAGAATTCAAAGACGAAAGGAAATGTTAGAATCAGATAGAAAATTTTGCGAATATATGATAACAACATGCAAAAATGATAAGTACCAATCAGAACTCATACTTGAAATAGAGAGTATTAAAGGAAGATTTTAATGTGGATAGACATTTTGAAAACTTAAAAATATTAATAAAATCATTAATTAGTGATATTAAATAAGTTAAAAATGAACTAACAGAAGCAAGAAATGATATAAATATATTCAAACTTGAAATCAGAGAGTTAAAAGAAAATAATAAAAGCAAAGATAAAAAAATAGATAAAAAACTTATAGAAATGGAAATGGTAAGGATAGGGAAAAAAAAACATATCGAACAAAAAAAAATCGTGATAGAAACAGGAAGTATGGATTATGAATTCAGAAAAAACATATTACCAAAAATATTAGAAGAAGAAATGGAATTACAAAAATCTATGGAAAAAACCATAGGAAAATTAAAGATAGATAAAAATACTAAAGAAGAACAAGATCAAAAGAAAGATGAATGAAGAGATAGATTTACTAATAGAGAATTTTGACCAATTAAATATAAATAATTTAAATGAATACCAAATTTTAATAAATACTGGAGGAGCACCAAATCCAGCCCCAATAGGAACTTCTGGAGCTAAACCAGAATTACCAGATCCAGATGAAAGTTATGCACATTTATATAGTAAACCACAAAAATAATATTATGATAGAATTAAAGAAAGACAACCACCAAAAGGAAATAGATATAGTGATAGATTTATACCAAATGATGATTATAATAAACTCATAAATCATGGAGGAACAAAATTAGATTTAGATTGTAAGATAGATATTAAGAAAGCCTTATTAAGCTTGGGCAGAATCAATGATATTATTCTTTTTATATAACAAAGATAATAAATGGGAAAGTATTGAAAGAAGAATAGACTACCTAGTTGCATCTTTTGAAGGAGATGTTTATAACTGGTGGGAAGGAATTAATAATGATACTAAAGCATTAATAAGAAGAAACGTTCAAACTGAAATAATAAAATCAGATAAAGAAGGTATAGAAAGATTAGTAGGATATATAGGAGATGAATTCCTAGGAGAAAATTGGATAAATAATGTTGAAAGAGAATCAATAAGAGAAAAAGATGATGCAAGAATCAAACTAATAAATTTAACAATTTGTGATATGTGCAAAATTAAAGAATAAACTTGCGAATTTAAAAAATATTACTATACCCAATTCTACAGTAATGAAAATCAGGAAGTGTACCAAGACATGTACTATAATATATTACCAGGCACATGGAAAATATATTTTAAGATAAAATTTGAAAAATATTACAGAGATAATGATGGAATACCAAGGATATTAGGATCAAGAATAAAATTCTTATTTGAAATATTAGCATATATATGTCAACAAAGACAATTATTGAAAAAATCAGGAAAGTTAACCAAAATATGTTGTGAAGATATGAAAAAACCTACACAATGGGGATGTCATAATGTAAGAAAAAATATCAAGAGAAAATTTAAAAATAGGAAGTTTAAAAATTTTAAGAAAAAATATATAAAACCTAAAAGAAAATATTATAAAAGAAAATATAGTTCAAATCAAAAACAGAGAAATAAACCATATAAAACAGATAAAAGTAAATACAAATGTTGAAATTGCGGAGAAATATGACATATAAGCCCAGATTGTACCAAGAAAAATGTTAGAATATTACAAAAAGACTACTTATAAATAGAAAATGAACTAAGTGAAATATTTGATATTGATGAATATTACAATCAAGAAGTTTATATAAGTGAAACAGATTCAGAAAGTAATGGATCAGAATCAGAATAAAGAGACAAAAGAAATAGAAGATAATAAATTTAATAAACAAGAATATGAAGGAATAGAAGGTTATGGATTAAAAATAACATTTGATAACAATAAGTATAAGGAAATACAAAAATTATCATTAGATTTAAAGATTGGCAGATGGGAAATTTTTGATAGAATATGGAGAAGAGAAAGAATAGCAATAAATGAATACCATAAAATAGAAAAATCAATAGATGTTAGAAAAACTCATGAAACACATAAATTTAATCTATTAACAAAAAACACAGTCATGGAATTATTAACAAAGATTAATAAAAAAATATAGTGAAAAGATTCAATATGCTTATTTGGCAGGAATACAAATAATGTTCAAATCTCTATTTAGAGAAGGGATAGATTCATCACTAACAGTATGCTTACATGATGGAAGAATACTAAATTCAAAAGACAGACATTTAGGAATGGTAGAAGAAAATCTTGCATATAAAAAATTAATATTTACATGCTATCCAAAATACTGTGTATCATTAACAGATAAAAACTTTAATGAAATTTTAGAATTACATTTCAAATTACATAGAAATGATATAATGGAACCAGGAGATAAAATCATGACTATTGAATATAGAGCCTTATATACATTTACTAATTCAAACTATGGAAACATTTATTCTAAAAAACCATTTATAGAAATTCATAAAGAATGTAAATATTTTAGTAAAATTATAAGACCAGAAAAACAAATAACTTTAATGCCAGAAAACTACGAACTTAATATAACAAAAAACAAACTTGAAATTATAGAATTAATAGAAGAAGATTATCCTGATAAAATAACATTTGAAAATGAAAGAATAATTAGAAGATCACGGAGTCTTATTCTACCTAATAGAAAATATTTAGGAGAAATTAGTAATATAAAAGAAATAAAACTTCAGAGAAATGCTGGAAATGTGAAAATAGAAGGAGAATATTTTAATGGAAAAGAAAATATAAAAGGACCAAACATATTAATAGATACATGAGCTAGTGAATGTCACATAGCTGCAAATAAAAATAAAGGGTTAATAGCCCATAAAACCAAACCATATAGATACATTAATTTTGATGGACAAGAACATACTAGTGAATTTGAAGTTAAAGTATTAATAAAAATTGGAGGAATTAGTCCTTTAGTACCATGTTATATAGATAACTGTATGGATATAAGATCTCATATATTATTAGGAATGAGTTTCCTAAATGGATTGGAAGATTATAGTATAAAAAGAGAAGAATTGTATATAACTCAAGATGGAAAAACAATACTATGCAACAAATGAGATGAATAATCAGATAAGCTTTCCATTAGCTGTATATATACAAATTACTATTGTTGAAACAAATGTAACAACTTGTGCATTAATTGATACATGAAGTGATATATCAATATTCAAAAGTTTCTTAATAAAATCATGGAATGATACAAATAAGATAAAAATAACTGGAATAACAGGAGAAACTACTCAAATAATACAGAGTGCTGATAAAATTGATATAATACTTGGAAGCAAACAAGTCATAATAAATAAAGTATATAATTATAATAACCTAGAATGTGATATATTATTAGGAAATGACTTTATACAACAATTTCAATATTATAAAAAAAATAATTATATGATAATATTACAAACACCTTGTGCACATTTGCTAGAAATACCAAGAGAATTTAAACCATACAGAGTTCAGCTAGCCCAACGTGGTGATAAATGGGAAAAAACACCAATCATACAAAATAAAATAAAAAATAGCAGAATTATATACAAAAAGGTTTTAAAAACAGAAATAGAAATTAGTATGGAGAGAATCATTGAACAATTAGAAAAAATTTATGGAGAAAATCCATTATCATTTTGGAAGTCATATCATCCTAAAGCCAAAATAAAATTAACAGAAAATGTTATCATAAGAGTTAGACCTATGATGTATACTTTACCAGATACACAAGAATTCAAAACTCAAATTAAAGAATTACTTGATCAAAAACTCATCAGACCTAGCAATGGACCTCATAGTAGTCCAGTCTTTTTATGGTTATGAAACATTCTGAACAAGTTAGAGGAAAAGCAAGAATGGTAATAAATTATAAAGAATTAAATAAATATACCAAATTTGATGGATACTTTTTACCAAATAAAGAAGTACTAATAAACCTTGTAAAAGGAAAACAATATTACTCCAAATTTGATTGCAAATCGGGATTTTACCAAGTCAAAATGGAAGAAGATAGCATACAATATACAGCATTCAGTACACCTCAAGGTAAGTACGAATGGATGGTTATGCCTTTTGGATTGAAAAATGCACCACAAATATACCAAAGAAAAATGGATAATATATTTAGAAAATTTAATGAATTTTTAATTGTTTATATTGATGATATATTAATATGTTCCAATGACAAAAAAGAACACAGAAATTATTTAATAAAATTTATAAATGAATGCAAAAGGGAAGGAATTGTCCTTTCAAAAAATAAAGTTATAATAGAAAAATAAGAAATTGATTTTCTTAGGTTATCTATAGATAAAAAAAGGAATAAAACTACAAACCCACATATCTAAAAAGATAATAAATTTTTCAGATAAATTGGAATCAAAAGAATAAATACAAAAATTTTTAGGATGTTTAAATTATGCAGAAGGTTTTATTGAAAATCTTTCAAAAAAGAGACATAAAATCCAAATTTTACTCAGAAAAGCAAATACTAAAGGATGGAGTGATGAACATACAGAAATTATTAAATCACTTAAAGAAGAATGCAAAAATTTACCAAAACTAAGATTATCAGATGAAAAAGATAATATGATTGTAAATACTGATGCCTCAGATAAATATTGGGCAGCAATATTAAAAACAAATTTAAATGAAATTTGCAGATATTCTAGTGGAACATTCAACCAAATAAAAATAAATTATACCACTCATGAAAAAGAATTACTAGCAATTATCAGAGGAATTAAAAAGTTTTCATTATTCTTATAATCTAAAAAATTCATCGTTGAAACTGATAACTCTCAAGTTGCAGAAATAATAAAAAATAAATTGTCATCAGAACCTCAATATAGGAGACTACACAGATGGCAAGCTTTTTTGACATTTTATAATTTTGATATAATTCATATTAAGGGTATTAATAACTATCTTGCAGATTTTTTAAGCAGGAATATTGAATTTGCAGACGGATAATATCAAGAAATCATTGATAGACGCCAAGGAGCGAATCAAATTCTTATATGAAGAAGCTGAAGATATAAAGATGGGAATCGAACAATTTGGAGAAACGCTCCAAGAAAGTTTTAAACAACTGATGGAAATCTCAACTTTTCATTATAATTATACCAAAGAATTGAGCGATAATATAATTGAGATTGAATCTCAGTTTGAATCGTTATTTACCAAACAGGTTTTACCAACAATGCAAACAGGTACAATACAACCAGGTACATCATATGGAAGTAGTGGTGGACCATTGTTAAAAAGAGATGAAAGTCCAAAAAAGGTTACTATAAATGAACCCAGTCCAAGAAAATTGACAATCAATACTAAAGATGAACATACAAGAATTATAAAAATCCGTGCTGAGGAGGAAGACGACTCTCCTTTTTTACCAAGAGAAGACGAATATAAGCAAACTGCCAGAATCATTTATGAACTCCAAGAAAGTGATTGTTATTACATTTCTTCAGGAGATCACATTTACCCACGATTAATTGTTACCCAAGGAGGAGATCCAGTTATGACAAAAATGGCAGCTGATTATGGATTTTTTGATCTTATTTACCCAGGCAAAGATTTAAAGGAAATTGATAAATTTGACAATCTATTAAAAGGTGAAATATCAAAATTTGCTCAAGGAAAACCTATTTATTTAAAATTTTACTCAATCAGCCCTGAAATTGATGAAAGGATGTACTATCCAGCTGAACACATTATTACAATCGGATATGTTGCAAGAAATTTTCAGATTGAAGTTGGAAAGAATACCAGACCAGTACCAAACATTACCAAATCATGGTTTAGATCCCGAAGAGTTTTGGGAATTAAAGTCCTTTATAATATTGGCAAAAATTTATATGATAAAAAATTCAAATACATATGCCAAAACGAAGGATGGACCCTTGTTACCAATGGAGGATATGAAAAATCAACTATTCTGAAGGATTACATTAACAAATTTGATATTCATCAAATTCATGGAAGCTTTTTGACTTTACAAGAAGCATGTATAGCCAGGAATTGCCCCACATGCCAACAAAAAAGATGATGGACAGCTGGAATCAACAAAGAGGATGTTGACAATGAAGATAGAATGGAATCTACTTTTTACAACAAGCCAAGACAACACCATGTGATCGCTTTAGAAAAGAAGATAGAAGGACATGTGCCCTTCGTAATGTGATATAAAGTTTTCAATTATTTATGTAACGTATGCAATGATGTAAGAAGTAAATAATTGAGCCCCATGTAAGTATTATAAATAGAGGCGGTTAGGATAAGGCAGAGTCGAAGAAAGTTGATTGAGCACTCAGTCTGTGAGAAAGTCAAATCTCTGTCTTTAAAAATTCTCATACCAATCTGTGTACCAAACTTTTGATATCAATAAAACTTCAAACGTTTTATAAAAAATTATGAGTTTCTAAGGCTGTGTTCTTTTTATGTTTCAGTTTTCTGTTTTCATTTTCGAAAATATTTTCTGATTTCCGTTTTCTCTAAATGTTTTCAAAATTGCTGAAAACGCGTTTGGTTTGTTATTTCTGAAAACTATTCTCGAAAATGAAATGGTGGAAAACACGTTCTGTTTGGATTTTTTTTTCCAGAAAACTATTTTGCCTTTGTTTGATTCTCATTAAAAGTGAGGTCCACAATATTTGAATTTTCAACTAAATCTCAATCATCCATTCCCCTAAATATTACTATTCACTTGAAAAAATTTCTTTTTAAATAAAACCAAACACACACTTTGTGCATTTGTAATTATATTACATGTGATTATATATATATATATATATATATATAGACACACACATTCAACATTCATACATATATGATATACACAATATAAATGAAATAGAGATGTCATATTTGGTTATGTCAAAAAAGTTCAAAAATCCATACGTTCATTAATGATGCCCTAATTTTCTACAATACAAAAGTAAAAAAGAAATGTTTAATAATTGAGCACATGATACATCATAAGAAAGATTGTTGAATTTAGAGTTCGAAGCAAAAAAGGAGTGCAATTCGAAGTTGTAGATCAAAAGTTATATATGTTTGAAGACAATGACCTATAAAGCAAATACGAGAAGGACTAAATTGAAAGAAAAGTAAAATTTGCGGACTAATGTGCAAGAAAATCTAAAGTTGAAGGACCTAAGTTGCAAATAAATTAGGGTATTTTGGAAAGAAATTTCAAATTTTGAGGATTAAAATGACAAAATTTGAAAATCGGGGACCAATAATGTAATTAAAATGACAAATTTTGAACAATTTCAAATTTTTTAGGATTTTTTTTTAGTTCAAATGAATGGAAAACGCGGAAAACGTGAATTCCGCGTTTTCCATTTACTTTACAAAATTTGGAAAACGTCTTCAAATTTTTTTCCCGAAAACGGCGCAAGAGAACACGTTTTCCGCGTTTTCGGAAAAGGAAAGCGGAAAACGACTAGAAAACGCCAAAGAGAACGCAGCCTAAATTTCTGTCTTCTGAATCCTATTTCCTAGAAGAAGATATATTATTAAGAAAACCCCCTACACTTTGTCCAGAAATATTTTCCATTAAGTTGTTATACAGTGAAGACATGGAGTCAGGAAAGACTAGTTACCAGTGAAGGCGAGAGGCCGTTGAAGGGTGTGATAGCAAAAACCTGCAAGCTTGAATGTCACTAACAAAAGAAGGAAGATACAAAGGTACAAAGTAACGGAAAAGATTTTAGTATTCTTAATATATTTGTCTTATGGAATTAGATGGAAGAAGAATTTTTAAAAAGAAAATTATTATGGGAGAACATAGGATTATTAAATTTAATTATCAAAACAGTCCATACAAAGATGAATATCATAGCATAATCGAACATTTATTCATGCATAAACAATTTACTAGACCTAACAATGAAATAAAAAAGTTATATCATATTTATATGCCATGTTTATTAGCCGTTTATCCTAAATGTAAAGAATTATTTGGAATAGAAATTACTAAGTCAATCATTTATTTTTGGCTTGATAGTGATAATACTGAAATAAATAATGAATTGTATTTAGAATATGTATTTAGCAGTGACAATGATTATGATTCAGTAATAGATTATGATAGTGATTGAAGAGATGAATCATTCTTTACCAATTTTTGAAAATTTTGATATTATGAATAAAAGAAATTATATTATGAAAAAACCCAAATCTAAAAGAGGAACATATAAAGTTGGATATAAAAATGAAATCAATAAAGTAGGATATCAAGAACAACTTTATGCATCAAAAGAAATACTTAAAAGTTTTAAAAATAATATAATGGAAAATATTTGCTATAGGAACTATAAGATCTATAGTTGTACAAGATATTCAAAACATAATAGATAAATTAGAAAAAGGGAAAAAATATAATATGTCAAAGTATAACATACCACTTGAACCAAGTATAGACATCATAACTGATATTGATATTATTAATTCTCAGACATTAATTGAATTCGAAAAATTACTTGAAACTTTATAAAATCAAATTGAACAGTTTTATTCAACAAAATGTCAGGATATACTATTAAAGGATTAAATAAACTTTTAGAAAAAGTATTAGGAAAAATAGATAGAATTGTATCTCACTTAAGGAATATAGATGAATCATCTGAAGAATAT
Organism: Ligustrum vulgare; assembly: GCA_963555705.1. Taxonomy (NCBI): domain Eukaryota; kingdom Viridiplantae; phylum Streptophyta; class Magnoliopsida; order Lamiales; family Oleaceae; genus Ligustrum; species Ligustrum vulgare. Next base: position 12,177,174 of record OY743185.1, read on the forward strand.
TACATACTCTTAGAAAATTATGATCAACTTATGATAGACTATTCTGATATTATAGATCGAAAAATGGATTTATACAAAACAATTCAAAATAATAACAAAAATAAATGTCAGGATTAACTATTAAAAAAGAAATTGAAATCATTGAGATAAGAATGAATGAAATAATTTATTTTATTAAAAATGATAAAATAAATCGGGAGAATATTATGGAAATACAAGAAAAAATACATCTATTAAAAAATAGATTACAAAACATAAAACAAAGAGTTATAATATAAAATTAACCAAATATGGAAGGATCAACCCCATAATGCTTGATAAAAGAATAAAATCGTCAATAACTATTTACAATTTTAGCCTTATTAGACTATCTGTACAACTATCTGTACGAATAGCATGATCCTTAAATTTTTCACCCCAAGCTTCTCAATGACTAAATTGCCCTGAATGCCTTGTTTTCTGTTAGCCACCCAATAATTAAAAAAATAAAAAGTAGATAAAATGGTTTTTTCTTCTTTGTGCTTTCATGATAAGATAATGTTGATTGCAGAGGCAAGTTTCGTCTGGACAAAAACATTTTCCAGTAGGAACTATGGAAAAACTATTACATGTTCCAAGAAGAAAGTTTTATCTGAGAAATCAACAAAACAAAAAAAACCCATAATTTTTCCTTTCAAATTTTCAACCAACAAAATTCTACTTCAGTCTGCAGTTGGAGCGTTTGCATTGGGATTCATTGATGCCGGGTAATTTATATCTTTCTAATTCTAATATAATCATTTTTGTAAAAGTTGGTGTTTGTTTCTGCTTAATTTTGATGTTTAATTAATTGTTCAGGTATAGTGGGGACTGGTCAAGAATTGGGGTTATCTCAAAAGAGACTGAAGAGTTGCTTAAATTAACTGCTTTTGTTGTAGTTCCTTCCTGCTTATTTCTGATATTTTCATTTTTTGAGAAAGTTGAGAAATAAAAGAATTGCAACATTTTCAGCCTTTATGATGCAAATAAGTGATGTTGCATACAAAATAAGTTATTTTCTTCATTTTAAATTATAAATTTAAGTAACTATATTAAAAGTGTGAAGATTTTGGAAATAGGTTTTGACTCGTACGTTTGGACAAATGTCACCTTGATCAAGGTGATACGTATAATTACTCTCTTCATTTGAATTTACGACGCCATACTCAGTTAAGTATGGTATTTGCCATCTCGGAAAGATTTTTCTTAATAAGGCGAGATTGTAACCACCACTTTAATTCGTGTTTTAAGATTATATGTTACATTGCAACACAAACTCTCCTCTTTTTAGGCCATTTGGCATTAATTTTGAGATAGATGGATTTGGTTCACTAAAAATGAACTCTATACGTGATTTCATTTCGACCATTGATTCATTAGAGTCGAAAGAAGACAAAATAAGGAAGCGTAACGAATATTATTTCATCCATTCAAGTAACAAGAGGAGTGTAACAAACATTATTTCATTCGTTCAAGTCAAAACAAATCATTATAATTTTAAGAAGTTTCAAGAATAAACATGAAACGACTTTTTATACGTGTAGTCTATACAAGCACAATTATGGCTCAAGTATCATGAAAGTTCGATGAAGTTCATGGCCTTAAATTGATGGAATATTAGAAATTCAAGCAAGACTCCATTTTTATTTATTTTTGGTTATTGTTCATGGCCTTTACATTGATGGAATATTAGAAATTCAAGACTCGATTTTTATTTATGTCTAGTTATTATTATAAATTAATTAAGATGCATGGCTAACCTCAAAAGTTAAGTAACTTTTACTCTCTGGACGAGACACCATCCATATCCCTACTAGTGGTTGTGAAGTCAATTGGCCCAACTGCAGTCCATACAGTCCAGCCCAAAACTGATAAGTCTGCCCACCTTATATTCAATACTGCTGAGCCCAATTTCCAGTCTAACCCGAGGCCCAAGTCGCATTTTGGTATAACGATTTCTTTGGTGCTAATTGAATCTGTTTGGACCATTGATTTCAACCACTTGGAGCTGTTAGAGCCGTTGGATCAAGCTTATCTCATAAGCCAGATGAAAAATGCGAAAAAGGGTCCAGATACTTTCACTCTCTCTAATCCATTCTCTCATCTCTCTGTTTTTGGTCTCTCTCTCTCTCTCCACCACTACGCCTCTTTGATTCTTGGCGATTCTCTCTTTCTCTTTGTTTTTCAGAAGAAATTTGTAAATATTCTTATGAAATTGTTTGAGAGTATTCATGTGTTCATTGTAAACACACTTTGTTTCATTTGTTGAGAGTTTTCAGAGAGTTTTTTGTACGAGTTCTGTGATTTGTGGTTTTTTGCGTTTTTTGTGTATTAAACCAGAATTTTGATACAGATTTTTCTTGTTGTTGTTTGAAAATCAATAAAAGTTCTTCATTTTTGTTGGGTTGATTCTCTTGAAATCTCTACAGTGGTATCAGAGCCTTAGGGTTTTTGATACGGGAAAATTTTGGGGTTTTTCGTTTGGGTTTTCTAGGATCTTTGTTCTTTCTCTTGAAACTTCAAAACTTTTGTGAAAAAACCCCAGATCTTACGTACTCAGAGTTGAATGTTCTGAAACCTTTGAGTTTTCTAAAGGATCTGCATATTTTGGCTACGGATCTTGTGGTAACTTGGCACTTTGGTACTTGATCGTGAAAGATCTGAGGTCAGATCTAACTTTGCTTGAAAGTTTCAAAAGAAACTTCGAAAAATCGTAGCAATCAGGTGATATATTGAAACTCTTTTAAGGGTTTTCTTTAATTTCCTTTTTCTTCTCTTTTTTTTTTCCTCCGTTGAAGCCCTCTTAGACCCTGTAACTCACCTTTGTCCAAGATTCCCTTTGAGAATCCGGGAATCTGAGGGAGTTCTTGGCCGACCCAAGTAAGGTTGAGGGAAAGAAAGCTATCTTTACTGATTCTTGCACATAATTGATCCACTATTGTATAATTTGTTATTTGTAGTATTCATTTGTGCCTTGTGTTGTAAATTGCATGTACAATTTGAAATTTGTAAAACTATGTTTTGCACTTGACTGCATAATTTGCTTGCTTTGTTCTGTTCCTACTCTTAATTGTGCATTCTTTGTCTCTCATAACTGCTTTAAACATGAATACTGCTAAGGTTGAAGTTGAAATATGGAATGGGAAGGGGGGATTTTAGTTTATGGAGACAGAAAATTAAAGCCCTCTTACTTCAACTAAAATGTGCTAAAGCTATAGACGAGACCTAGCCTGAAACCATGACTGAGGAAAGAAGAACTGAATTAGATGAACTTGCTTGGAGTACCCGTTCCTTCACCTATCTGATACAGTGATTAGGAAAGTAGGGGATACCAAAACCGCTGCAGACCTATGGGACAAACTTGAAGAACTTTTTCTTACTGTTTCTTTACCAAACAAATGTTTTTTATGGAAACAATTCTTTAGCTTCAAGTTTGATCCTACTTTAGGTGCTGAAGAAAACATAGACAGGTTTAATAGGATAACTCAGGATCTTCTAAATGCTGGAGAGAAAACCACTGAGGACCAGAGTGTTGTGTGTTTGTTAAATGGTATGGGGGATAAGTATAAGGACATTATGAATGCTCTAGAGTATGGAGGTCAGAAACTGTCTGTTGAAATAATATATACATCTCTTAAAAATAAGGAATTAGAATCTAAGTCAGAGCACAAAGAGGCCTATAATGTTGAGTCCACATCACATAGGGGCAGAAACTCCTTTAGAGGAAATTTAAGAGGCTGGACCCAAAATAGAAATAATCCTAGACAGGCTAAAGACTATCAAAATAAAAATTTCATACCAAACAAACTTAGGGATAAGAAATATGACAATAGAAAATATGATCAAAACAGGTTTGAAACAAAAAGGTATGATAATAAAATTGATAGGAAGCCTGATGAAACTAGAAGATGTTTTTATTGTGGTAAGATAGGTCATTTGGTTGATAAGTGCTTTAAGAAGTTAAGGGATGATGCTAGAAACAAACCACAGGAACCTGCAGACATTCAAAACAATAGTGGAGTTGTTTATGTTACAACCAAACTAGGTATGTCCCTGATTTAAGAAGAAACCTCATCTCATTGGGTATTTTAGATGATGAAGGTTATGAAATCGACTCAGCAGTGGATACATAAATATTTTGAAAAACAATTTGTTGTTTTTAAGTACAGTCAAGTCTAATGGCATTTATATTTTGTCTGTGCAATATGCTCCTCCTACTTCTCTAACTATTGAAACTGCTGACAATAACTTGTCTGATTTGTGGCATAAAAGATTAGGCCATGTAGGAGAAAAAAGACTTAAAAGGTTAGAGAAAAATGAATTTTTTAGAAAAGATGTTTTTCAGAAACTTAGTTTTTGTGAAGAATGTGTTTTGGGAAAACAAAAAACTTCTTCATTTGGTAAAGTTGTTCATAAATTCAAGGTTATTCTTGAATATTTGCATGCAGACTTCTGGGGTCCTGCTCCTGTTAACACAATTTCTGATTTTAAATATTTTTTGTTGATTGTTGATGACTATTCCAGAAAGTCTTGGGTTCATTTGTTGAAATCCAAAGACCAAACTGTTTCTGTTTTCAAAAATTTTATTACCTTGGTTGAAAATTTGAAAAACAAAAAGGTTAAAGTAATCATAACTGACAATGGTTTGGAGTTCTGCAATTTCGAATTTGATGATTTTTGTAAACACCAAGGCATACTTAGACATAGGACTGTTGCATACAGTCCACAGCAAAACGGGGTTGCTGAAAGGATGAACATGACCTTGTTAGAAAGAACAAGGTGCATGTTAATCCAATCAAATTTTCCAAAAAAAAATTGGGGGGAAGCAGTTAAGACAGCATGTTTTTTAATTAATTTGTGTCCTAGTGCTGTGAACTACAACATTCCAGATCAAATCTGGAATGATGCAGTTTCAGATTATTCTGTTTTAAAGGTTTTTGGCTGTTCAGCCTATGCTCATCAGGTTCAGTCCAAACTTGAACATAGGTCTTTAAAATGTGTTTTTGTTGGATATGGGAAAGGGGTTAAAGGTTACAGACTTTGGGTTAAAGAATAAAGTGGTTTCAAAGTTATTTTAAGCAGGTCAGTTATTTTTAATGAAAAAAGTTTTCCCTTGCAAGTCTGAAAAGAATTGAAAATCCACTTTGTGAAAAGGATTTTTTGATAACTGAAGTAAGCTTTGATGATTCTTACTTTCAGCCTGAGTAGCCCCAACACTTGCATAATAATGTGCCTGCATCACCTGCACCCACTTCACCCACTTTGTCTGAACATGATGAACCTGCTTTAGATAATTATCAACTGGCCAGAGACAGGACTAGGAGAGAAATTAGACCCCCTGTTAGATTTGATGATTTTGAATCATATTCTGCTTCTGCTTTGTTTACCTCTTTGGATCCTGAACCTTGCTCATTTGAAGAAGCTATGGGATCAAAGATAAGAACCTGTGGATTCCAGCCATGCAAGAGGAAATGAATTCCCTGATTAAGAATAAAACTTGGACTTTAGTAGAAAAACCTCCTGATAAGAAATTGATTGACTGCAAATGGATATTTAAAATAAAAGATGGGGATTCTGAAGGGGGCAAACCTAGATATAAGGCTAGATTAGTTGCAAAAGGGTTTTCACAAAAGGAAGGCATAGACTATACTGAAATATTTTTCCCTGTTGTGAAATATACTTCTATTAGAATTCTGTTTGCTTTAGTTGCTCAAAGTGATTTAGAACTTGAGCAAATGGACGTAAAAATCGCCTTTCTGTATGGTATGCTTGATGAAACCATTTATATGACTCAACCAAAGGGTTTTGAACAGAAAAATAAACCTGATCTAGTGTGTTTGCTTCAGAAATCTCTTTATGGCTTGAAGCAAGCACCTAGACAATGGTACAAAAGATTTGATAATTTCATTCAAAGCTTAAATTTTCAGAAAAGTTCATATGATCCCTGTTTTTACTTTAAAAATGACACTTCTGATCCTATGTATCTGCTTTTGTATGTGGATAACATGTTAATTGCTGGTAAAAGTCTGCATATCATTTCTAGTCTTAAACAGAATTTGAAAACTGAATTTGAAATGAAAGACCTAGGTCCAGCTAGGAAAATTCTTGGAATTGATGTTTTCAAAAATAAATCTGCAAGGAAAATTTTTCTGAATCAAAAGAGTTACATTGAAAAAAATTTCTCTATTTGATTCAAAACCTGTTTCACTGCCACTACCTTCTCATTTTAAACTGTCAAATGATCAGTGTCCCAAAACTGCAGAAGAACTTCATAGAATGAAAAATGTTCCTTATTCAAATGCTGTAGGTTCAGTTATGTATCTAGTGGTCTCAACTAGACCAGACATTGCATTCTCTGTCAGTATTTTGAGCAGGTTTATGAGTAATCCAGGAGAACCTCACTGGGAAGCTCTTAAATATTTACTAAAATATTTGAAAGGAACTTTGAATTTGAGTCTTATGTTTTCTAAATCCAAAAATGTTTTTGAACTTAAAGGCTTTGTAGACTCTGATTTTGCTGGAAATATAGATAACATGAAGTCTACTTCAGCCTACTTTTTTACTTTAAACTCTTACTGCATCAGTTGGAAAGCACAACTACAGAAATTAGTTGCTCTTTCTTCAACTGAAGCAGAGTACATTGCAGCCACTGATGCAGTTAAAGAATGTATGTGGCTGAGAGGATTACTTTCTGAAATTGGGTGTTTGAGTAAATCAGAAATTGAGATCTGCACTGATAGCCAGAGTGCTTTATATCTTACTAAAATTCCTGTGTTTCATAACATATCCAAACATATAGATGTCAAATTTCATTTTATTAGAGACATCACTGAAAAGGGGTTTGTAAAAATGATTAAAATCCCTACTCAACTCAATCCAGCAGATGCTGGAACTAAAGTCATCCCTATAACAAAATTTAAAGATTCTCTGAATTTGCTTAATATTTTGGAATTTGATACTGCCTCATTGTATTTTTGCAGGGAACAAAATATGGAAGAGCAACTTGAGGATGCTAAAGGCTCTCAGAACTGATCACAGGAGCTGAATGATAAAGCTGCAGCCTGCACTAATTGAGGGGAAGATTTGTGAAGTCAATTGGCCCAACTGCAGTCCATACAGTCCAGCCCAAAACTGATAAGTCTGCCCACCTTATATTCAATACTGTTGAGCCCAATTTCCAGTCTAACCCGAGGCCCAAGTCGCATTTTGGTATAACGATTTCTTTGGTGCTAACTGAATCTGTTTGGACCATTGATTTCAACCACTTGGAGCTGTTAGAGCCGTTGGATCAAGCTTATCTCATAAGCCAGATGAAAAAGGCGAAAAAGGGTCCAGATACTTTCACTATCTCTAATCCATTCTCCCGTCTCTCCACCACTACGCCTCTTTAATTCTTGGCGATTCTCTCTTTCTCTTTGTTTTTCAGAAGAAATTTGTAAATATTCTTATGAAATTGTTTGAGAGTATTCATGTGTTCATTGTAAACACACTTTGTTTCATTTGTTGAGAGTTTTCAGAGAGTTTTTTGTACAAGTTCTGTGATTTGTGGTTTTTTGCGTTTTTTGCGTATTAAACCAGAATTTTGATACAGATTTTTCTTGTTGTTGTTTGAAAATCAATAAAAGTTCTTCGTTTTTGTTGGGTTGATTCTCTTGAAATTTCTACAGTGGTTTTCCAAATTAAGATGTTTGGTTAACTTTTTAATAGGTTAAAAGGAACATACTTTTGTTTACGCGCCATGTAAACCATTTTGTTATCTATTTTGTATATGTAGCATGTTCCTTAAATTTATGGGTAGTTTTTTTAGGACCATGCTACACATACAAAATGGATTACACATTGAATGACACGTCCTCACATGGAGGGAGATTAGCACATTGTGGATCTCACCTGTATGTGAGTGATGTGTCATCCAGTATGATGCATTTTGTATGTTTATTCATTTTTTTTAAGATTAACCAAACAAGATATATTCTAAACTCACAATCTCTCTTTCCTTCTTTATTTCTTGTTGCTAGGCCAAAACCAGGGGGAAAAATCTCTAATATAAATACAAATATAACGATTAGACGCCCAAAAGAGTGATACGTGGCTGGAAATAAGGCGTTTATTTTCTTGATGATGCCCATTAGGCAAAATTTATTCTCTTCCACAAACAAAATCTTTTGCTCAGATGTAATTTCTAGCTTGAGAAATCCACAAATGAGCAGAGAGGGAAAGATACAGACAAATCTATATTATATATAGAGAGAGAGAGAGAGGGGGGTTTGGATAAACAATTGAGGAAGAAGAAGAGAAATGAGAGGTCCGAAATTGCCAGCCTTACATTCTTGTTCAAATTAATGGAAGCTCTGTGAGTTATGTGTTACCTTATCCTATCCTCGTCTCACAGTCTTTGTTCTCTTTTCCAATTCTATATCCTCTCTCTCTCTCTTTCTCTCTCTCCACAAACATAGACACACAGACGCTAATTCTATCTATCTATCTATCCATCTATTTTCTCTGTCTAAAACCTTTTTCCTCTCGGACCCCCCTTTCCTTTTTTGTAGCTGATATATTGCTTCTCAGCAAATTCTTCATGTTCAACTACTTCAACTCCGCCATTTATTCATCTGTCTCACTCTAATTTTACGTAATTCAACTACTACTTCACGTGAAAGAATACTCATTACTCTCTTCAATCTTTATCTTTTCTTGTTATTCATTTTTGTTCCAAATTGCTGTTTTTCATTGAGTTTTGTATAAATTGTCAGAATATCTTCTGTGCAACTACTAAATTCTCTATCTGGAAGCAACTGTGTGGTATCAGAGGTTGTCTGAAAATGGCTCCCAAAACTGGAAAGGCTAAACCTCACAAGCCCAAAGGAGAGAAGAAGAAGAAAGAAGAAAAAGGTCTGCTATATATGCTATCATATACTACTGGTTTTCTCCAAATTCTGTCATTTTTTTTATTTTTTATTTTATTTTTTGCAATTTATCCCTTCTATCAATAAAATAAATAACTTATTTTCATAAGAATTATCTGGATTTTGTATTTATTTCTCATCTGTAAATATATGTAATTAATTTTATTCCTATTAAGTTATTGTTTTAATTTTGCAGTGTTGCCAACTATAATAGAAATAGTGGTAGAAACTCCTGAGGAGACACAAGTTACCCTTAAGGTACTGTCAAACCTTTTTTTTTTTACTTGAGTTTGTGTTTGTATTTCTAACTACAATTTATTTAATGTATCTACTTATCTAAGCTAAATTTGTGTCAAATTGCATTTGATGGGCATTTTCTTTTTATAATTTTACAATTGTTACTCACTGCAGGGAATATCGACCGACAGGATTTTAGACGTGAAAAAACTATTAGCAGTCCACGTCGAGACTTGCCATTTGACCAATTACTCTTTGTCACACGAGGTAATTTTCTATGATTTAATATACATTTCGTGCTTGCCAATTAGGGCACCTTCTCGATTTCGTCATGAGACAAGTCGTATTATTTTTCGTCGTTCGATTCATCTATTGAATGGCTTTTGGTGACTAAGAAAGTTATTCGAAAATGGTCCAATTAAACTATTCATTGCATAATGTATTTTCTTGAAGCTTTAATTCAATCCGCCTGCATGTAAGTTTTTTACTCGACTCTCTCGAGAATGTGAACAATGGTAAATTCTTTTTTCGATCATTGCTCGAACTTCCCATGAATTATGAGTAATAATTTAATCACCTTTATTTTCGTGATACTGAGTAGGATTTTTCTATTATAGCTCTTGTTTGGTTTTCATTAAATTTTTCTCATTTTTCTACAATACTCAATCTCAACTATCCATTAAAAGTCAAGCCTATAATATTTGATTTTTCAATCAAATCTCAACTATCATTTCTCTTAAAACTCACTATTCATTTAAAAAAAACTAATTTTAAATAATATCAAACACACTCATGTGTGTGTATTTCAAAAATCATATTTTTAGTGAATTTTGAATGAAATGTGTTACCTAAAATTTGATAAAAAATTTGGTCTCATCAAATATATAGTTAAAAATAAGTTTGTAAAAATATAAATGTTAACAAATTGTGACTTAACGGGGGGAGAAGTTTTTCTGCATATTTTTTAAAAAACAAAAATAAAAACCTGTTGGTCAACAGTTTTACTCTTAAGCCTTTGTTTGATTCTCATTATTTTTAATTAAAAATAAATTTTTTTTTCTACAGTAATCAATCTCAACCATCCAAAAAAGTCAAGCCCACAATTTTTTAATTTTCAAACCACTTTTTAACCATTAGATTTTCAAAATTCAAATTATAATTTGAAAGAATGAGAATCAAACAAAGTTTAAATCATTAAGAAACATTTTATTTTATATGAATATAATCTTGACCAAACATGCCTCGTGTCAAAAATAATTTAAGAGTAATTGAGCACCTTCTTTGACTATTAGCTTTTGTCACCATCGAATTATATGTTTATGAGACAAATGCACGGTCCATAAAAGCATCGCACAGGAAAATAATTGCGGTGTACCTGCACTAGCTAATAAGCAAATCACATGAGCCTGTTGTTATCAAATGTCTTAGTATGTATAAACCATCTCATGAATTAAATCACGTGGTACTGTTAAGGTTGCTTTATTTGGCTGAAAGATTAATAAAGGCATTAAAATGGTATACAAATTGCAATCATTTAGTACATGATGACATGTAGGCTAAGAATAGTAGAATAATTTAATAGGTCTAATTTAATATAATATAATAATGATATTTATAATCGTGATGTGAATCAAAATTCACAGTGCTAATAAAATGATAGATTAAGGCACTCTTCAGTGGCTGTTCCGTCCATAATTGATTTATGTGTGTTTGGTACTGTTTAAAAAGAATTTTTTTTTTAATGAATAGTGATTTTTAGAAGAATTAATAGGTGTAATTTGGTTAAAAAGTTAAATATTGTAAGTTTGACTTTTAATAAATTGTTAAGATTGAGTATTGTAAGAAAAAAAGAAAAATTTAATGTAAACCAAATAAAGGGAAAAATATGTTGTTAGAAATTGGAGAGAGAAAATATTTGTATTTAAAAAATTATTTGAAAAATTGTGTAATTTAAATTTTTGATTTAAATAGAGTTGTTGAACATAGGCTAAATTAAATGCATGGTCATGACATTCGTGTTGTTTAGCCTTTATCGTCTAGATATCTACACTATCTTAAAAGTATAGATAAGGAAGAATCTTTGACTTCACGATTTTGCCCTTCACATATTTTGCTTCAAACCAACTATGCCCTCTTATATTAATTAATTAAGTTAAAAAAAATGAAGAGACTTATTTTGTGCACCCCTCATATTCTATTTTTTACAATATATAAAAATTGGAATTTAGGAGAAACTTTTAATTAGCAATTTTTTATTTATGCCATTAAATATTTTATTTCATTATAATCTTTCGATTATTTATTATTAAAATATTTTTATTGTCTAACAATTCACAATGTTATTATAATATAATTTTACATTATTATACTTTCTCATAATATTATACTATCGCATTTATTTAGTATTAAAAAAATTATGTTTTAATTTTTACTTATATCTAATTTCAAAAATTGAATTGTCTACTCAAATTCCATAATTTACACTATATATATATAATCTTATTATATTCAATTCAAAAGTTTACAATTTCATTAATCCGTGAATTTAATGTCATATGTTACACATAAAAAAAAATATTGTACAAATTTAATTCAAATTTACCTCTTTTTTATCCTTTTATTATTTGGGTCATCTTCTCAATAATTTTTAGAATTTTTAATCATTTATTGTTAGAGTTGAAGAGAGTGATTTTGTACATCCCTCAAATTTTATTACAATATATAAAAAATTAGGGTTTAAGAGAAACTTTTGATTAAAAATTTTGTATTCATACCATTAAATATTTTATTTTATTATAATCTTTCATTTATTTATTATTAAAATATTATACTATCTAACAATTTACAATATTATAAAATTTTACGTTATTTTACTTTCTCATATTATTATACTCTCGCGTTTATTAAGTATTAAAAATTTATTTTTTGTTAGAGTTCGTATATCTGATTTATAAGAAAAACATCTTATAATTTTTACAACATCATTTAATAATAATTTATTCAACATTTTCATTCACAGTGGTTCCATTTCATGTGTATTCTATTTTATAATTTTAACATTAACAATATCATTCATAATATACATAAGTTTTGCAATGCACATAATAATAATAATAATAATAATAATAATAATAATAATAATAATAATAATAATAATAATAACAACAACAATATAGAATTCACATAAATCCGCACATAGTTTTCTGTCTATTTTTATTTTAGGTAATTTCAAACTTTATCAACTTATTTTAATAATTGGATTAGGGGAGTTTAATTAATGCAAACTTAATTTATATGTGACATATAGTAAATTATTTATGGATTTGTGAAAAAGAAAATATTTATAAAAGTCAAATCATAGATTATTTTTATTCTTTTGTTTATTATTGCATTATTCTCTTTTGTCAATAACGCTCTAAAATTGTTAGGTTTTTTGTCAATATTATCCCCAATTTTTTTTCTTTATTATTTCGTAATATTAATCTACAATGCATTTAAATATTCTGTAATAATTTTCTTTACAAAGGTTGGAGATGTGTGTTTGAAGTTATTGAAATTAAAGGAAAAAATGACTAAAATGGGTAGTAAATAAGTTTTTTCACAATTTTTGTGACCATCCAAATCGCATAAAGCGTATGTCATGGTAAACTTTTTTCTCACATTATCTTTTCTCAATTCAAAACATGGAATTTAACAATCAATAGTTTGTGAAATTTATTGAAAAATCTGAATTACTGAATTTTCCTTACAAATTTTCAATTATTAATCAAATGATAAAAAAAATATATATATATGATTGAAATTTGAATGATTTTGTAACTTCCTATTATTTAATACCTATTTTCATATTCAATAATATCTAAATTCTTACATACGTTTGCAAATTCATTGAAGAAATAATATCCTTTATTACTATACAAAATCTACAACATGTCATCGGTATTTTTTCCAAATTAATTTTCGAATACACTACTTACTGTTTTTTTTGTTCAAATTTACTTAGTTTTTTTATTTTCATTTTCAGCTGATTACTTCTCACATTGAAATTTATTACCTCAACAACTTTCAAAAAATCGTATTACTTCTGTGAAGATATTATGCATCACATTCATCATATACGTAAAACGTGCAACGCACGTGTTTACTACTAGTTTATTATGATGTGATAAATAACATTACTCAATGCTCAATTTAATAGCGCATGACCAAATTAAAGGCCACGTTCTCTTTACCGTTTTGAGGCTGTTTTCTATTTTTATATTCGAAAACATTAAAAACGCGTTCTCTTTACCATTTTCGAAAATGCATTTTAGAAAGAAAAAAATGTACATAAAACGCAAAACACCTAAAACAAGGTTTTGGGATTTTTTGTTTTTTTTTTTTTTTGTTTTTTTTTAGAATTATCCTAACTTGGGAACTAAGTCTAGAAACATTACAAAAAACATTCAGTGGAAATTCTTGTTATTATTGTGTTGGCAAAACACATGAGTTTTTTTTTTTATAAAAAACATTTTGTTGGAAAAAAATATTACAAAAAATATAGAATCTCCAACATTATAAACATGAGTTATTTTGCTTTTATATATGAGGTTGAATCAGTAAACTCTACATTTTGGTTAATAATTCAAAATGTGCCTTGAGCATGGACTCTATATGTGATTATTTTGGTTTAGGACCACTTGCATCCATTTTGTTGAGTCAAATTCTCAGTGTGATTATTTTGTTTATATTGATTCATGTTTAATTATAACTTGAACATGAACGTGAACAATAATTAGATAAGCTAATTTCTTATAATATTTTTGAAATTTGATCATTAATGACTTTATCTATTTTTATAATATTTTCTAGTCATTATTAAATGAGTCTAATAAAAATTAGATAAACTAATATCTTATAATTAAAAGTAAATCTTCAAAAAGTAATTTATATATATATAATTTAACCCACGAGCAAATTAATTACAAATAGTCAAAGTAACACTCTACAAAATTTCAAACAGAATATGTTTTTCAGTTTTTCATTTTTAGAAACAGCTTTCAGAAATGACAAATAGAACGGGTTTTTAGGATATTTAAAAACAAGAAATGAAAACAAAAAATAGAAAACATTTTCAAAAATAAAAATATAAAATAAAATACAAACAGAACAATACCTAAGTTATTGGATTAAACTTATTTATTTCAGTAAGATTGACCCTCACGTTACTAAAACTACTTAAGTGGATGGTAGTACAATTAATAGCATGTGCCTTTCAAGTTAGGGTAATTATATTGACAACACTAATTTTATTAATCACATCACATTATATATACACATTTACTAAAATATATATAGATTTTATAATTACATCACATTTTTTTTACAAATATAACATTCACTAAGTAAAATGAAAATAAAACCTGGTACACTACATCAACACCAAGAACACATATTAATTACTATAAATAAAATACACACTACACCAAGAACACACACCAGTACACAAAAAAAATTTACACATTACACCAAGAACACGCATAAAAGACAATACACCAAGAAAATACAGTAAAACAAAAATTAAAAAATTTCAATTTTGCTCAACATTTGAAATTAGAATCACTAAAATTACACTATATCTTTCTCTCAAATGTGGAATTGATTATAAAACACAAATGTTTATTTATTCGATTTTCAAATCTGATCAATACTTGCAAAATAATAATAATAATAATAATAATAATTACTTTGGATCAAAACGAAGATGGCAAACCCAGATCAGATTTGGCAGTTATCAAGTTCAACATTAAATAATATCTATAATCACAATTCATTGCCAAAGGAATGAAAGAAGGAAGAAAAAATCAAAATCAAAATAACGTAGAGAATTTTCCAACCTAGATCAGATGACGAAGCCAAGTGATTTTTAGAGTTACAAAATTATGAAGTTCTATTACTTACCTTCTAGACTTTCTTAAAAAAAAATGTTATTTTAAATAAGTATGATACATATAGAATTTAGGGTTTTTAATATTTGTGATGTACACAATAATAAAGAAAATGAAAAACTAATATAATGGAGGGTTATTTAAGTCAATTTATTTGTAACAAATTTAGTAAATATGAAAATTGTGGTGTCAATATAATTATACTTCAAGTTATTATTATAGACTTTAAAATAATTACCAATAAAAAATTATTGACGACGATTTCTATCATGAGTAAGTTTCGTGCATTTAGTGACCACAAGGTAGTCATAAAAGGAATGGCATAGCTAATGACAACTGTCAATACCGTATTAATTATAAATTGGTTTATTAATGTTTTTACGATAAATTATGTGATTAAAAAATGGATAGAAGAAATATATATATTAAAAAGTGATTTAGAAATTTATGTTATTTATAAATTAATTGTAATGATTACAATTAAAAACTGAGGCTAATGCTTTTTTGTCCTACAAACAATTGATAGGTTCGAGGACCAAGATTGAAAGATTCGGTGGAGATTCTCTCTCTCAAACCTTGCAATCTTACCATCGTTCAAGGTACATTCTTCTGATCCAATGGTTATTGGTTAAGAAGTACCAATCACTTCATGTAACCGTTTTCCTTATTTCAAATAATAGATGCTTTTCGAGTGGAATCGTTGAATAATTTTAAAAACACATTTTTAATTGATATTTTTAAATGACATTATGACATAACGTACATATATTAAACGGTAAAAAAATAAGTGATTAAATAATTATTTACATCATTCAATATATATTCATCATATCATAATGTTACTTAAAAATGTCTTTAAAAAATTATTCAGATTCAAAACATGCCATCTTCCCTACTTCCCATGTTTTGATATTGTCTAAAAGACAGATGTTTTTTGTTTGTATTTTCTTTTTAACCGTTCTCAATTACTCATTCTATGAATCCACAACTCAAACTTTTTACCACATATTCCTTAGATTTTTTATTTTATTTTTTTAACTATAAAAAAATATCTCTCAAACAAGGCTCTTAATAGAGGTCACATAAACGCACACTCGACCTCGTAGTACCAATAAATTAAATAGTATGATTTGCCTAGCAATTTATTGCAGTTTAATAAGAAATTTCCACAAATAAAATGTAATTACATTGTCAATATAGTAAATCACATAACACATGAATAAATAATGTATTTAAATTTCATATTAAGATTTGACATTTAATAACGTCTAACTTTGATTGGATTTTATATTTTGTGATGAGTTGATTCGATAATTAATCAATCGACTGGTTAAAAATAACATGACGTTGAGTGCATCCCATTGAACGAATAATTCTATATAAATTATTAGCTTCTGTTTGGTAAAAAAATTTGGTTTTAAATAAAAAATTGTTGTTTTCAAATTTTAATATATGACTAAAAAATAATTTGAAAAAAACGTAATATTTATAAACTTTTTTATTTCTCTTTATAATTTAAAGAATAATTTTATTCATCCCCACTAAGTTAAGCAGCAACAAGATGTGGTACCAACTCATTTAGAATAATATTATTCTTCTTGAATTATTACATTACTCGAAATTAAACCCTATATAAAAAATTTCCAAGCGAATAAAGTATTTGTGTGATTCCGTGCAGAGGAGTACACGGAAGGGCAAGCAGTGGCACACATTAGGAGGCTCCTGGACATAGTCGCTTGCACTACGTCATTCGGCGGTTCGTCTTCTTCTCCCAAACCGAATGGTCGATTCGGGGTCAAGGAATCCGGTCCATCCGACCCTGAACCCGGTCCAGAAAATGCAACTTCAGAAACCTCTCCGAAGCCAAAAGGTTCCGACCGAAGGGCCGGCGAGGTCCCCAAGGCGAAGTTCACGAAGTCGGACGTTCCTGCTGCCTTCTCCGGAGGAGACCTAGCTGAAAAAGGTGATGCCGTGGCGGCGATGTTGTACCCACCACCGAGGCTCGGGCAGTTCTACGACTTCTTCTCGTTTTCTCACCTCACTCCCCCCGTGCAATGTAAGTTTGTATATTACTAATATTTTATTTTCATTTCCTTTTTAAAGCGAAAATCTATAAGCTAAAGGCATTTTAATTTTATTGTGCATGGAATTTCTTATTTGCGAAGCACATTTTAAATGAATTAAGTCATGTTAGCAGTTACGTGTATGTTAAATTTGAACAGACATTTTGTGAATTTCCATCATGTTACCATGCCAAATACCACAATTTTTTTTTTTTTTTCGGGAGAATTGAGAGAATGAAATTTTCTAACTTTTTCTTGATCAGCCACTGATTTGCATCACTTCTTCGAAGCACGTGATTTTTTGAATTCCGTTCTTTAAAACTTTTGAAGCAAAACAGGAACAATTTCATTATCTGGCACTCTAATTTTGTTGTTGTTGATCACTTGAAGCGCATTAATTTTACAAAGCAAAAATGAAACCGAAACAAGTTCGTTCTATTTTATTAAGCAATGGACAGTAACAATTTCATTATCTATTGAACTTTGCCGAGCATAATTGGTGCCTGCTTGGAGCAATTTTTGTGTAAGTTGTTCCTCAAATGAGATGTTTGTGTTTCTGTTGCTAATTTTGCTATGCTTCTGCAGACATTAGAAGGTCAACTCGACCATTCCTTGAGGATAAAACAGATGATGATTTCTTTCAAGTTGATGTTAGCATCTTACACTCCTATAGAATAATTTTTTTGTTTTCTTTCGCCATTCAGACTCATTTTGGTATACTGGTATTGTATCCGCTGACATTGTTCTTGGTGGATTTTTCCCTTTTTATATTTGCGTGCAGGTACGGATTTGTAGCGGGAGGCCAACGACAGTTGTTGCTTCTCGGAAAGGCTTTTACCCTTCTGGAAAGCGTATTCTTTTGAGCCACTCAATGGTTGGCCTGTTGCAGCAGATAAGTCGAATATTTGATTCTGTAAGTGCAAGGCTGATTCTATCTATTAACCCCCCCCCCCCCCCCCCTTTTTTAGTAAATAATTATAATGCCATATTAAGCTTGTCTTTTATTGATCCCTCTGAATTTTGCTAATAAAATCTGACTTCTAGAATTTTTCCCTACTGATTCATTTGAATTCTCATCTTAATCGTGGAGTTGATTTTTGTTCTCAGGCATACAGGGCTCTCATGAAAGCTTTCACTGAGCATAACAAAGTAAGTAATTTATTTTATTTTTACCCCTCGTGCCTGAATAGAATTTCCAAGATTCACTGTGGCACTATCTTTGTAATTACAGTTTGGGAATCTTCCATATGGTTTCCGAGCAAACACGTGGCTAGTCCCCCCGATTGTTGCTGAGAACCCATCCATCTTCCCTCCACTTCCTGTGGAAGATGAAAGTTGGGGAGGAAATGGAGGTGGACATGGAAGAGATGATAAGCATGACCACAGGCACTGGGCAAAGGAATTCTCGATTCTGGCTTCAATGCCATGTAAAACAGCAGAAGAGAGGCAGATCCGTGATCGAAAAGCTTTTCTACTTCATAGTCTATTTGTCGATGTTTCAGTCTTTAAAGCAGTTGATGCAATAACCCATCTCGTGGAAAATGATCAAAGGTCAACAGATAATTCCGACTCTTCAATTTTATACAAGGAAAGAATTGGTGACCTGCTTATTAGTGTGGCAAAAGATATGCCGGATGCAAGCACAAAGTTGGATAGCAAAAGTGATGGGAGTCTGGTTCTTGGAATGTCGCATGAGGAGCTTACTAAAAGAAACCTGCTTAAAGGCATAACTGCAGATGAGAGTGCAACTGTTCATGTTCGTCTAGTAACTTGTTACTTTTTGGTTTCTCAGCCATTTCCTCTTATGTTGGTCTCGTAACATTTAGCCCTTGTTTGGGATCCATTAAAGTGGATTTCGGGAAAAAATGTATTTTGGAATAGTGATTTTTTTTCCGAGAATGTGTGGTTAAAAAATAAGCAAAAAACCTTCGTTTACGTGTAATATTATTTTATTGGAGAATGTGGTTGAAATTAAGAAAGAGAGATGATTTTTTCCCAAAAAATGGAGCCCAAACAGGGGCTTGGAATGGTTAATGCAGCTTGCTGAGTTAATTTCATCTCTTGCAGGATACTTCTACTTTAGGTGTTGTGGTTGTTAGACATTGTGGGTATACTGCTATTGTGAAAGTTGCTGCTGAGGTCAATTGGGAGGGTAATACCATTCCTCAGGATGTTGAGATTGAGGACCATCCAGAGGGAGGTGCAAATTCATTGAATATAAATAGGTCAGTGCAACATTCTTTAAAATTGTATTTTCACATATTAAATTGCTCTGACTTCTGATAAAGTTGTCCATGCAGCCCAAGGTCAGTGCAACATTCTTTAAAATTGTATTTTCACATATTAAATGCTCTGACTTCTGATAATGATGTGAACCCCTTTGGTATTTGGACCAAAAATTCCCACAATAATTTAATACCAACTCAAGAAAGCTAAAAATAGTAAGAAAGTGATAAATCTTGACCCAAGCTCGCCCTAACCAAAATTCTAAGGAAGTAAACCCTAGCCCAATGGAGAGAATAAAGCAAATTTCAATATGTTTGTGGAATAATCAACAACAATACACAAGAATAATATTTTCAAATATAGTTGAAGAAATTCCAAAGATAGTTACAAGGTAAGAAAAGAGATTTTACCTCTAAAAGCTCCAAAGAGTCTTCACAATGTCCAAGCTAATGAACTAGGGTTTCTAGTTGTCTATTTATATTACAAGAGGAAAAGGAAATAAAAAACCTGGTTTTAAAAATGAAAACCCGCGATTCTATCACAGAATATGACTATGCGATCGCATGGAGTAACTTCAAGCAATCGTATGGTTCAACCCAAAAACATTCTGCTTAAGTTTGAGAGGGTCATGCAATCGCATGGACTTTCCTACCATGCGATCGCATGGAAGACTTTTATGCTGATCTTTCCAACTTCGTTGCTTGTCTTCAATTTTGGCTTTCGTCCCATTGTGCTAGCCTCGGGACCTCCTTAAACACTCGATGCTTGTCTTTTGAGGTCTCGACCTAGGCGACCGCAATGTATATGACGTCGGCGTTGAGATCATCTTCCACTTCGGCTCGACTCCATAGTTTGTGAACAAGTCCCTCCATCGACTCTTGAACCTCCTTAGCCTTGGACCTCGTCATGGGACCCATTGGCACGCTTATCGAGGATTGACTTGTTTGACTCCCTTGATTCTTATCAGATAAAGGCAGTCATGCTGCCCACGCCGTACATATGCTAAATTCTTGACGAACTGTAACAAATTGTATTCCATTGTTTTTGCTTCTATACTTGTTTATTAATCATTGTTTCTCCAACCTGAAACTTGCAGCTTGAGAATGCTGTTGCACAAATCAACACCACCCCAATCATCTGGTCCAGTTCAAAGATCACAGAATACAGATGTGGAAGAATTACATAACGTTAGACCTTCAGTAAGGAAGGTGCTAAGTCAGAGTTTGCTGAGGCTTAAGGGAGAAGAACATAAACCAACCAAGTCCATTAGATGGGAGCTTGGAGCATGCTGGGTGCAACATCTACAAAATCAGGCTTCTGCCAAAACGGAGTCTAAAAAGAATGAAGAAGCCAAAGTTGAGCCAGCTGTAAAGGGTCTTGGAAAGCATGGTGGACTTCTGAAAGATTTTAAGAAGAAGCCAAATGACCAAATCACCAAGGCTGAATCCAGCAAGGAAGTGGCTGCCAATAATAGCTCTGACATAGATAAAAAGGAATTAGAGAAACAAGATGAGGAAAAAGAAATCACGTGGAAAAAGCTGCTTTCTGAAGCAGCGTATTTGCGCCTTAAAGAATCAGAAACTGGTCTTCACCTTAAGGTTAGCTTTCTGCCTTTGTATTGGAGTAAATTTTAGCCCCAATGCTGTTTTATTCTTCTAACGTACATTTGCAAGAGATGATCTGTGAAATTACTGCCTGCTACTGAGTTATAGAATTCTCGAGGCATCTTGCGTATACAAATTTGTTAAAAAAATGAATTTTGTTTGGCTCCATGGATTGCATCTGTCTTGATGACTAATTTCTGTGGTTCCATTCATGTTGGCAGTCACCTGATGAGCTGATTGAGATGGCGCATAAATACTATGATGATACTGCCCTCCCAAAATTGGTTAGTACGTTGTAGTCAACTACACTCTTTACCCTCAGCTTCTGGTTCAGGATATTTGAAGCCCTGCTCTTTGAGGCCTTTATGAGATGACTGTTTGTTCATAATTTTGGAATCTTTTGACAGGTTGCTGATTTTGGCTCCCTTGAACTTTCACCAGTTGATGGAAGGACACTAACAGATTTCATGCATACCAGGGGTTTGCAAATGTATTCATTGGGGCGCGTGGTAATTGCTTCATCTTATGATATTTTTAATGTTTCTGTGTTTAGATTACTGCTGATGTTTTCATGTCACAATTTTGTTCATCACTTGTATGCTCATTTATCTATCAATCTCAATAATAGACATAGAATACAGGAGTGGTAAATGGAATTTGAAGCTTATTTCCTCACTTTGTTTTCGTCACCATGCCAGGTTGAACTTGCGGACAAGCTCCCTCACGTTCAATCACTCTGTATCCATGAGATGGTTGTTAGAGCGTACAAGCACATTCTTCAGGCAGTTGTAGCAGCAGTAGATAATGTTGGTAACATGGCTGCTTCAATTGCTTCATGTTTGAATGTGTTGCTAGGTTCGCCACCTACTGGACACACTGATGCAGACATAACTAATGACGACCAACTTAAATGGAAATGGATTGAAACTTTCCTTTCAAAGAGGTTTAGGTGGCAATGGAAGGACGAAATTCGCCATGATCTTAGAAAGTTTTCCATTCTTCGTGGGCTTTGCCAAAAGGTGGGCTATTTTATCTCGAGAAGTTTTGACTTCTCTAGGAGGCTGGCTTTATTTACTTCATCCGTGTATTCAAAGATGCCATATTGTTTTAGGTTGGGCTCGAGCTTGTGCCAAGGGACTATGATATGGATTCCCCCTTCCCTTTCAAGAAATCAGATATAATTAGCATGATCCCTGCATATAAGGTATGATACTACTGATCTGTTTTAAAAATTGTAGATGAACTATAGGAGAATTTTTAGGTAATTCTGACAGCATTTAATCTTCCTACAGCATGTTGCTTGCTCATCTGCAGACGGGCGTACTCTGTTGGAATCATCTAAAACTTCCTTGGATAAGGGAAAATTGGAGGATGCTGTAAATTATGGGACTAAGGTAACAATTGGTAACCCCCTTCCCCTCAAACACCCACCTGAAATAGCCCCATCTTACCACTGGCAGGTAATAATTTAAGTATTTACTAATTAGAAGTATGATTGACATTTGAATTTATTTTGAAGGCACTCTCGAGACTCGTTTCAGTCTGTGGTCCTTATCATCGAATGACAGCAGGGGCATACAGTTTGTTGGCTGTGGTGCTGTACCACACTGGGGACTTTAATCAGGTATCAGGATGTTATATTGGATATTCCATGCTTCACTACACTGACAAACTGATTGTATTCGCCATATATAAGACAAATCTCCGGGTATCCCATTACATCTAAACATCCAAAACATGAAGGTATTTACCTTGTCTGACAAAGTTGCTTGGCAGGCGATATTGGTGACAGCGTCATTTTAGTTTCTGCATAAACGAAGGTTTATGACATTTTTCTATTGCTGATGGGTTTTGCATATTGTCTTTGTTTTCTTGGATTACACCTGGGCTGTGAACAACATTTGTATTTACAAAGTTGGAATTTATTGTGAAAGTAACAAGATTCCAGTGTAAACCCCATGTCTAAACATAGCTATAGTATTAAGCCTTTCTATAGGGCAATTTGTGCTGTTTGTATACAGATGAAAATGCTAAAAAAAATAATTTTCTGCCGCATATTTTATCTTAGACCAAAGTATATCGAGCCCATGTTTGACCCCTAATTTTAAAACTCATTTCCTCTCAAACTCATCTTCAACCACATTTTCACGGGACCTAAAACTTTTATGAATTTTTCTGTCACATCTCATCAACTTCTACCCAGTCTACTAAAAGTCGGATTTTTGTCTAAACCAAAGTGGGGTTAATTCACTTGTATATGTGTCCCCTTGCAGATTATCTAGACCAAGTTCTATTAGTAAGGAAAGCATGTCACTAATGTAATATATTGAAATTTAGCACCTAAGCCTCCATTTGTTAAACTTGTTTATAAACAAATTTATAAACAACACATTTCCCCAAACCACTTTTCAACTATACATTTTACCTAGAAAACATCACATTCTTTGTTTATAAATAAAAAACTTTTACCAAACAAAGGCTAAAAAATAACAATTGGCGACTAAAATGTCCAGCATCAAGTTTCAGTTTTTTTGACCTACATTTATACTGTGAAATATGTCCAGACCTGGTCTTACCATTTTGAAATGATTAATTGATTTATGAGATCTATCCTTATGTCATCCTTTGTCTTGTTTATTTATTATTTGAGCAGGCTACCATCTATCAGCAGAAAGCTTTAGATATCAATGAGAGAGAGCTTGGACTTGATCACCCAGACACAATGAAAAGCTATGGAGATTTAGCTGTCTTCTACTATCGGCTCCAACACACGGAGCTGGCCTTAAAGTATGTCTACACTCGGATATGTCTTCTGTCTGTTCAGCTATTTGAAATTTATTACATTTGCTGATAGTTTTACTCTTTTTTTCATAATTACTGAATGTGGTATTTGTGAAATTCAAATGGAGTCAAAAGTTGAAAAAGTGTGCACTACATACTTTGGGAGAGAGAGATGGTCAGGAAAATTCGAAAACCATGTGAAAATATGATTTTGGTCCAAATTAGGGGGGGGGGGGGGGGGGGGGGAATTAATTCATGCAGGTCATGCTCCCTGAGACCATGAAGAATTTCCTATTTTTTGGAAGTGTAGGTGATAAAATTTTGAAATAACTTTTCATTCCTTATGTTTCTTGGAGAATCCGCATCACATATTTCCTAATTTTTGGGTGTAAGTGATAACATGAGCAAATTTTGAAATATCTTTTCATTCCTTATGTGTCTTGGAGAATCCGCATCACATAAATAGTTTCAAGTAATCTTTATTCCTTTCCCCTAGAAACACATCCGAAGGAAACAAAACTTGTCCAAAAACTGCTTTTATCCTTCTCTTTCTCTTTCTGTTTCTGTTTCCAACTGTTGTAATCTACAACTAATAATAGGGTAATCTACAATAAAGCATTGCACTATTCAATCCATTATGATACATATGTACATATTAGCGCCATTATTAATTAAATCTACAAATCTTACTACAATGAAAAGCTTTCATATCAGGCACTTAAAAGTATGGCTTATTAATATTTGTCCATGTCACGTTTAGGTATGTCAACCGTGCACTATATCTCTTGCATCTAACATGTGGCCCCTCTCACCCAAATACTGCTGCAACTTACATCAACGTTGCAATGATGGAAGAAGGTCTGGGGAATGTACATGTTGCTCTTAGGTACCTCCACGAGGCTCTAAAGTGTAATCAAAGACTTCTTGGAGCTGATCATATACAAGTAATTCCCCTCTCTCCCTCATGACCGTTCATGTATGTCTTAAACCGTACATAAACAATAGGTTAAGTGTACTTTTGCTCATTTATTTTCTGAATTTGACTTGCATGTACTAAATTGTTAGAAATTTTGAAATCTGTTAATAAAAATTGATGAGCCCAGCTGTTTGAAGGTGATAAGATAAATGTTTCATTATCTGTTGAATGTGTTCGTGAATAATTCTTCATCAACTTAAGTGCTGATGTAAAAGATCCTTGCTTCAGTGTTTCTGTTCTGCAGAGAAGGATACCGACAGAAAGGATGAAAATGAACTAGTTCTAACTTCTTGTGGCAACTGATCCACATAGTGATGGTCTGCTTGGCACGTACAACTAATAACTACTAAAATAATCTCAACATTACAATAACTTAATCAGTGACACAATTAGATATGAGTTTGTATCAGTACTTATAGAGAGGATGTCTTCACAAATGAACCATACATAACTTAACCAGAGATCTAACAGTGTATGATGGTCTTGGAAGTCTTCACAAATGAACCTTGTATGACTTTACCAGAGATCTAATGGTGTATGTTAGTCTTGGAAGTCCAAATATGAGTTTTATAGGGCAAATTAATATCGTAGCTTATGACATGAATTTGGTAGGCATATTACCGGGACCAATGCCACTTACAAAATCTGATCAAATTAATATGTTCTGCGTGGATCTGTGTACATTATGTTTACTTATTTAAGGGGATAATTATATATGGTCCCAACTGCTTTATCACTCAGCAGGGCCAGCACGAAAATGAGAGCATTATCTTCTCAGTTTAACTACGTGTGATGCCAATGTCATTGTGGGATCTTGATATGCTTAATTTTTGGTTCTCTTTTTCAGACTGCGGCCAGCTATCATGCTATAGCAATTGCTCTCTCATTAATGGAGGCATATTCTCTGAGCGTTCAGCATGAACAAACCACACTTCAGATACTGCAAGCTAAACTTGGACCAGATGATCTACGTACACAGGTAATACAGACTTATCTTTCCAAAGAGCCTAAGATTTTCAGAATGATCCTATTCTAAATCTTATTTGGAATTCTCTTTAGGATGCGGCTGCATGGCTTGAATATTTTGAGTCCAAGGCTCTGGAGCAACAGGAAGCCACACGCAATGGGACTCCAAAACCAGATGCCTCTATCTCTAGCAAAGGCCATCTGAGGTGATTTTCTGTTCCGTTTACTATTATATGTTGATTTTGTATTATTTGGGAACATACGACTTTCTCGGTGCCTTGCCTGGTTTCAAAAAGAAAATAACTGTGCGTTCAGACTTTGCTCTTGTTTGATACCCATTTTTTTTCAAAATTCATTTTCAGCCATACATTCTTCCATAAAATTATATCACACGTAAACCCAAAAAAATTCTTATGTTTTAACCACACATTCTTCTAAAAACCACTATTACGCAACTCATTTTTTACAATTAATGGGTCTTTCTTATGTTTTAACCACACATTCTTCTAAAAACCACTATTACGCAACTCATTTTTTACAATTAATGGGTCTCAAACTGGGGCTTTATGAGGATAGTACTTTTTTCTTAACAAGAATACTAGTTCGCATCTAATCACTTATCCCTATTTTAGCATATCTCTCTATTGCTGTCAGTATATAAACAATCTTTCTTGTCTTGCTGATTTCAAAAAAGAAAATAATAATCAGTGGTGACTTGTTAATGGGAGGCTGTTTTTACTTGTTCTACACCCCACCCCACCCCCAAAGGGGACTGCAGGTTTTGATTTAACCATTGTCATGTAGTCTTAAATCATTTCACTGATGCTTCCCAAAGTATGCTGGCTCAATAATTGACATATCAATTCAAAAATATATCATTGGCTCTAATTCACATTTACATTTTTTTATCAGATATATAAGAATACAGGGAAAATAAGAAAATAAATATTCATAATTCTTCCAGGATAAAAATGGGAGAATTTTGTGTAATCACATCACATGTAGCTGTTATCACTAATTTTAATCAACTTGGATCCCTAAATCACCGGTGATGCCGATTTATGATTTCCTGTTACATTTCATGTCTCTTCAGTAATTACATCAGCTTTGTTTTTCATTTATGGAATCAGTGTATCGGACCTGTTGGACTATATAACCCCTGATGCGGAGATGAAGGCAAGAGAAGCTCAAAAGAAGCAGGCTCGTGCTAAGGTTGAATTGCCTAATTAATATGATTGTTCACTTATGTTTCCATAATAATTCTCCTTTTTGCTGATGAATTTTTTTGATGAAAAATCATCTTTGTCATACAGCTTAAAGGAAAAGTGGGCCTCAATTTTGAAAAACTGACAGACGAATATGAGAAGGATGAATTGCATTCACCAACTGAACCTGTTGTGGAGAACTCCAGTGATAAAGAGAATAGATCTGAATTGGAGAACAAACTGGACTCACAGTTCGTGGACTCCACCAACCTGAATATTGATATATTTTTAGCTGACAAAACAATGGATCAAACTGCTGATGACTTTGTAAAAGATGATGTTTCTGAGGAAGGATGGCAAGAAGCTATTCCTAAAGGCCGCTCACCAATAGGCCGCAAGCCCTCTGGTTCCAGGACGCCAAATCTTGCAAAATTGAACACCAACTTTCAGAATACATCTCATCCTTCTAAACACCGAAGTAAACCAGCTACTTTCACGTCTCCAAGAACAAGTTCAAATGAGAATGCTGCTGCTTCTGGACTAAACCCTCAAGCTTCAACAAAGTTCGTGAAGAGTGCTAGCTTCAGCCCAAAGTTAAACAATCTTTCTGGGCCTGCTACTGGCAAAGAGAAATCTGCTAACCCAAAGTCAGCACCTGCCAGCCCAGCTTCTAATGAAGCCACTAAAGCTGTTTCCATTGTTGGTTCAGTCAGTGTTCAAGCGGCTGGAAAGCTTTTCTCTTATAAAGAGGTTGCTTTAGCTCCACCAGGAACCATAGTTAAGGCTGTAGCAGAGCAGTTGCCTAAGGAAAGTTCTGCAGAAGAAAATCACCAAGGAAGCAAAGAGACAAGCATCACAGAAGCATTCAAGAACAGTGAGGAAGTTCAAGCTCTGAAGACGGTTGAAGAAAAAAATCCTTTGGAGTGTGTCAAAGAAATAGAAGAAAGCGTTGAGGAGAAAAAAGACAAACACGGCGATGCATTCTTGGCAGAATCTTCACAAGTAAGCACTGGAGATTGTGAAGAAAAAATAACAAATATTGCAACTGTTTCAAAATCTGAAGCTTCCGTTGAAAGCACTGAAGGTGGCAATGGACACGATTCCATATCAGCAGGGAGTTCTGGTTTCTCTAAGGGTTCAAATACTAATAATGTTGGTAACTGCACAGTAATGTCAACTAATGTTAAACTTCTAGCTGATTCGGAAAATACCGTTCAGTTACTGGAGAAAGCTGCTTCTATTCCCAACAATACTGTGGTAGATAAAGAAACAAATCTTCCTTTGTCCAATGAAGATGAAAATAATGGTTCATTACCAAATGAGGCAGAGGATCAATCTAACAGAAGTGAAAATCCTTTGCCATCTGAGGAAGAAAAGCAAAGTGATGCTGAGACTGGAAAGGAACCAGCCAAGAAACTTTCTGCAGCTGCTCCTCCATTTAATCCATCCATATTTCAAGTGTTTGGCTCTGTTCCGGTGCCTGGCCATACAGAGCAAGGAGGAATATTGCCTCACCATGTGAGTATTGCTCCAATGATTGCTGTTAGTCCTGTTCGTAGATCGCCACACCAATCAGCAACAGCAAGAGTTCCATATGGTCCACGCCTCTCAGGTGGCAGTAGTCGATCTGGAAACCGGGTTCCAAGGAACAAGCCTTTTCACAATACTGAATTTAATGGGGATCAGAGTCAGTTCAGCCCTCCAACAATAATAATGAATCCACTTGCAGCTGAGTTTGTACCTGGCCAACCATGGGTTCCAAATGGCTATCCAGTTGCCCCAAATGGTTATATGGCCCCTTCAAATGCTATTACTTTCTCCCCAAATGGATATCCTATATCCCCAAATGGCATAGCAACTTTACCAAATGGCTTTCCAGTATCCGTGAATGGTGTGCTGGAGACTCAAAATGGTCTTCCAGTATCTCCAGTGGATTCAGTAGAGTCTTCATCAGTTGCAACTGTTGAAGCAGCAGATGAAAACAAAAATGAAGTTGTAGCTGAAGCAGAGGGTGGTATAGAAGGATACTCGAGCAACTTGAAAATCATTGCTTCACAAACATCGCAAAGTGTACAGGAAGAAACGGGGATTAGCGAAGAAATTCATTCTGATCAATCGGGAGACGATGAAGAATCACATTGTGGACCTGAAGACACGCCTGCAGATAAAGTTGCAGAAGATGCTGATATTGTGTCTACAGAAGATAAGTGTAATGACATTGCTGTCAAGGAAAAGACAACCAAGGCCAAGCGTTGGGGAGATTACAGTGATGGTGAAACTGAGATCGTTTAGGCTACAAGTTGAATAAGCGTTTTATCATCCCCCTCACTCGTCTACTCTTAGTGAAGAATTCGCTGTGAGATCAAAGCAAAGAGATGCACCTGGATTTGTGGTGCCGGGAAATGAAAGGGGGGTTCGTCTTACTCTTCCTGTTGACAAGTTTGGTAGAACTCCGGTAAACCTAGACGCTACTGCTTTCTTTATATGGTTCGGTTGTAATCTAGCTTGGCTGTGAGGTGAAAGTCATCAAATCAGCAATGACGCAATGCAAGTGAGATTTCAATCTTGAGAAGGTAGAAGGATCTTGAGTGAGTTTTGTCTTCTTTAAGATTTATGTTTCAAATTCTGTGGTATCTAGTGAAACGTGTAAGAACCTTAACTAGAGTTGATCGGGAAATAATTTTAGGATGATCTGATCACGAGCATGGAGCGCAGAAGATATATCATTAAAATAAAATAAAATAAAATAAAATAAAAAAAGGTGGTTTTTGTCGCATATAATTGTCATAGACCAGTTTTGAATTTGATATGTTATTTAGATCATCTAATAACCGGCTTCCTTAATTTAGCAAAAGAATTGTTTGTAGAAAGCAGCTAAATTGATGGATTTTGTGTTTATATTTCTACCTTCTTATATGGAAAGTACAAATTCCTGTTAAATTATAATCTTCGAGTTATTTAATATTCTGACTGATGAGCCAATGCTATTTTCTGAGTAACTAACTATTCGCCATGGCCACATTTTCACCCTGCTCAATTTTTGTGTCTCTGTTTTACTCCAAAAGTTCAAGAAAATATGCCTAATTTTACAGCGGTTCCTTACCATTATTAATGGCCAATCATCTTGGGCATACTGCTAGAAGCCTTGTCGAAGATTTTCTTAAAGAGGAACCTCATGTAAATACTAAATACCATGGAATAAGATTTGATTTACAGATTTTAGGATTAAAAATACAACTTTTTTCTACAGTAATCAATTTCAATCATTCAAAAAAGTCAAGCCTACAATTTTTTACTTTTCAAACTATTTTTTAACCATTAGATTTTCAAAATTCAAATTATAATTTGAAAGAATGAGAATCAAACAAAGGCTAAATTGGAACAACTTCGTAAATATATCTATACCAATGATAAAGAGGTCCTATATGATTATCGACCATAGAAATGATATGCGTTGCTACAATGTTACAACACAGAACTTCCATGCATTCCAAACAACAGCCTATAAAACGGAAAAAAATATAAAAATAAAATGGGGGTTAGGCCGGTAAGTTACGTCGCCAATCCATGATAACTATTGTGGCGGCACAATGTGCAAGTGCTGCTACAACAACTAGAACGTGAAAAATCTGATGGCTGTGTCCTACAATGTCAAATGTACCAGGTTTCCATCTTTCTGGGATCCTAGTAGCATAAAACACAGCTCCAACGGCGTACAGAAGTCCCATAGCTATCTCATACCCGAGCGCGACAAGTATTTGTGGGTGATCCCAGTGAAGGATTACCGAATGAGCAGCCGGAATCACACCAGAGAACCCCATGCAGAGGAAGAGGGCTGTCCTGAAACCCCGGAAACGGCCACTGGAAAGAGCCGGTGCAAGGAGAGTGATAACAGCAAGAATTCCTATTAATGTGATTGAGGTAAGGTATATGAGGCGCCAATGCGGGTGATTTAAGAACGTATAGTATATTGGCGCGAAAAATGAGCAGACGATCATGAGGGAGATGCCGGCGTAATCGAGGCGCCAGAAGAATAAGTAGAAACTTCGGGAGTGGCAGGCAAAAAGATGGGAGATTGAGCTAAATATCAAACAGCTCATTGCTCCTCCTAAGAAAACAAACCAAGGCCATGTAGGAAGTGAATTGGAGTCTGCATTTGCATGTAAGCTTGATACCTTGGGGATATTTCCCATGTAAGATTTCTGCACATCGAATATATATCTAGTTAAGAAGCAGGTATGGTGTCCACAAAACTTACTCATCTTATGTGTGAGACTCATCTTATGTGTGAGAGATGTGGCACAAAAAAATTATTTCTGCCACATGTTAGTTCCACACACAAGATGGATAAGAATTATGGTGTACATTGTGGAAATTATATTCTTATCGATCTAGTTAAACACAGTAACATCAAGAAACTGGATTGGACTTGACTGGTCTAATCTAGAAGTATAAGTATTCTATAACTGATACTCACGTTCGATTTAGCAACATCACGAGAGTACTTGGCAAGTCTAATATATTCGAGTCCAACTTATCGATACTTAGCCCATGTTTGGTGTCAATTAAAATCTAAATTTTAATTTAAGTCAATAATTAATTTTAATCATATATTTCATAGGACTCACAACTTTTTCACCACATTTCATCAATTTTTATCAAATTCTAATTTGATTTTAATCTCCACAAAACAAAAATTTAGTTAAGTATCATAGAAATTGAATGGACCATATTCCACATTGCCATGTATTTATTATTATAATATAATATATATGCAAGTGTTTGGTAAATGGTTTATAAATCAGTATATAAACTACATAATTTTTCAAACAACTTTTTAATTATACACATTTTATCTCTTCAATTTTCAACTAAATACTATAATGTTACCATCAGTTTGATAAACTAAATAAATGTGTTTATAAATCAGTTTATAAACTGCACAATTTTTTAAATCACTTTTAACCATACACATTTTTTTTCTTCCGTTTTCACTTTTCAACCATTCATTTTATCTAAAAATCATAAATAAATTAATTTATAAATCATATTCTTTTACCAATCGGAGACTAGATTATTGACTTTAAACTCTTGTGCATTAAAATTTTTTGGAATGTTCATAGACGCGTCGTGAGGTGCACCATGTGCCAGAATCATTTGAATGAGCAGAATTGCAGAGTGAGAGTCAAAATTATTGATATTTTCTACAAGGAAGTCATTCTAATGATTAGAAAAAATATCATATACCCATTTGTGATTTGTTAATATTTTCTTACATTGAAATGATCCTTATTCAGGCGTTTACGAAGATACATCTTTTTGGCAAACATTTTTTAAAACGTGTTTTTTTTTAACACAATTCCTCAAAATTATTTTTTAACCATATATATTTTTTCTCTTCACTTTTCAACCACATATTTTATCTAGAAAATATTAAAAAAAAATTGTTTTTAAACACAACTTTTAACAAAAAGAGCCAAAATCTTTTGCTCAGTTTGGCAAAAATATGTTTGAATTTATTTTGATTTTTAATATTTTTAGGTAAAATGTATGATTAAAAAAAATTTCAAAAAATGTTTATAGTTTAAAGGTGATTTGAGAATGTTGTTTATAGCCTAGTTCGCTTTTATTTTTTTATTTTTTTTTCCAAAAGTATTCAATCTCAATCATCCATTAAAAGTCGAGTATAATATATTTAACTTTTCAATCATCCATTCTTTTAAAAATTATTATTCATTTCAAAAAAATTCTTTTTAAACAATATCAAACATACATAAATTAAACATACATAAATTGATTTATAACATTAGATTTATCTTCACCACTCTCATTCTCCTAACGCGCAGGAGATTTGGTGCGCACGTAACGCCCAGGAGAAGGGATACGCTTTGCCCTTGCCTTTTGGCAAGGCAAAGCCACCCTTTCACGCAAGGCCAGCAGGCCTTTGCGTGAGAATCTAATGGTATCAGCATCAATTTGAGGCTGACACCTTTGACTTATTTTTTTAAAATTTTATTTTATTTTTTTTCGTTTTCTCCTTACTATAAATTTGCACTTCGTTCATACTTCATCAGTTCATTCTTTCTTATATAAATTTGCAGCTTCATTTTATATTTCATCAGTTCATTCTCTTGCGAATTATATACACTCCACAATTAATTTCTGAGGCTTGCTTATATATTTCTGTTAAATTTTTTGACATTGTCACAAATTTAGATAAACTAACAGGAACATTGCATAAATTAGATTAATTTTCTTCAAATTTAAATCGAAATTAAACAAATTAAAAATGTACATTTATATATAACACAACATATTTATGAAAAAATAAAAGAAAAACACTTACTAGAAAATTTAACAGAAATATATAAACAAGCTTCAGAAATTAATTGTGAAGTGTATATAATTCGTAAGAGCAACTGATGAAATATAAAATGAAGTTACAAATTTATAAAAGAGAGAATGAACTGATGAAGTATGAACGAAATGCAAATTTATAACTACCTTCGTTTGGTAACACTGTTTGATTTATAAACTTGTTTATTTATGATTTCGAGGTAAAAAGTAATGGTTGAAAATTGGAGAGAGAAAATGTGTGTGGTTAAAAAATGATTTGGAAAATTGTGTTGTTTATAAACATGTTTAAAAAAAAAAAAAAAAAAAAAAAAAAAAAAAAAAAAAAAAGTAGTTAACAAACAAGGCTAGAGAAAACGAAATAATAAATAAATAAGTCAAAGGTGTCAGTCGTAAATTACGGCTCACACCATTAAATTCTCATGCAAGAGGCTTTGCCTTGCCAAAGCGTATTCCTTCTCCTGCGAGTTACGCGCAGAAGCGAATGGGACTGTTATCTTCACATGGAGCGGAGCCCACCGGATAAGATTCCTCAGTGAGCACTGAGCCCAACTGTTATAAACACATGTGAAAACTTGGTCCCACATTTTCTTTTCTAACTCAGTCGCCGTTATTTTCGGAATGTTTTTTAGCCTTAGTTTTGTATTCTTTAATTTTTTCTTTTTTTTTTTTCTACGTTAACAAATATTAACTATCAATTAAAAATTAAGTTCTCAATATTTAATTTTAGATTAATAGCACAAAACGTCCCTATCTTTGACATGTATTGTACAAAACGTCCTAACGTTGTGATTTTTGACGTTAAACGTCACAATCTTTACATTTTCTTGTTGGAGACACCATTTCCGTTAAATTTAACCCCAACATTTAACACATGCAAGGACATTTTCGTCAAAATCAAAAGCAGTCCATTCATATTTGGGTAATTGACACAAAACGTCCCTACATTTGACACTCATTGTGGAAAAACGTCCCTAAATTTATTTTTTTGGTGAATAACGTCCCTACATTCATTTTTCTTGACGAATAACGTCCCTACATTTAGATTTTCTTACTGATTAGTCCTCAAATTTTACTTTTCTTTTAATTTAGTCATTTCGTATTTGATTTAAAGGTCATTGTCTTTAAACGTGTATAACTTTTAATCTACAACTCCGAATTGCACTCCGTTTTTTGCGTTGAACTCCAAATTCAACCATCTTTCTTATGATGTATCATGTGCTCATTTATTAAACATTTTGTTTTGACTTTTGTATCGTAGATACTTATTTTGTTAGAGCATCATTGATTAACGTAAATTGATTTCTGTAAATTTTATTGAAACGGTGAAATTTTAATTTTATTGTGTGTTCGGAGGTCAGCGAAATTTATAAATTAGATTTATTTGACTTTTTTTAAGGTAAAATGTTTAGTTAAAAATTGGTAAGTTTAGCCCATGTTCGAGCCATATTTTAATTTCAAATCACTTTTTGAACAACACACAATTTTTTAACTAAACATTTTACCTTAAAAAAAGTCAAATAAATCCAATTTATAAATTTCGCTGGCCGCCGAACACACACTAAAATTAAAATTTCACTATTTCAATAAAATTTACAGAAATCAATTTACGTTAATCAATGATGCCCTAACAAAATAAGTATCTACGATACAAAAGTCAAAACAAAATGTTTAATAAATGAGCACATGATACATCATAAGAAAGATGGTTGAATTTGGAGTTCAACGCAAAAAATAGAGTGCAATTCGGAGTTGTATACCAAAAGTTATACACGTTTAAAGACAACGACCTTTAAATCAAATGCAAAATGAGTAAAT
This sequence comes from Ligustrum vulgare, assembly GCA_963555705.1. Lineage (NCBI taxonomy): Eukaryota > Viridiplantae > Streptophyta > Magnoliopsida > Lamiales > Oleaceae > Ligustrum > Ligustrum vulgare. Next base: position 12,212,255 of record OY743185.1, read on the forward strand.
TAAAAGAAAAGTAAAATTTGGGGACTAATCAACAAGAAAATCTAAAGGTAGGGACGTTATTTGTCAAAAAAATGAAAGTATGGACATTTTTCCACAATAAATGTCAAACGTAGGAACATTTTGTGCCAATTACCCAAATATGAATGGGCTGCTTTTGATTTTGACGAAAATACCCTTACATATGTTAAATGTTGGGGTTAATTTGACGGAAATGATGTCTCCAACAAGAAAATGTAAAGATTGAGACGTTTAGCCTAAAAAATCACAACATTTAGACGTTTTGCACAGTACATGTCAAAGGTAGGGACATTTTGTGCTATTAACCCTTTAATTTTTTAATCAAATTTCAATCATCAATTCTCTTAAAAATTACTATTTATTTTTAAAAAACTATTTTTAAACAATATCAAAAGCACACTTAGATGAAATTTATGATTAAAAAATGATTTCGAAAAATGTGTGTAATTAAAAAGTAATATTAAAAATTCTAATGATCTATTTTTTTTATATGAAAATGTAAGGATTATAATTTATATTTTTATTTTTATTAAAGCCACCGAACGCATGCTAAATGGCCAACCACAACTTTTAACAAAGAAAAGTAAGAGCAATGTTTACCGGAAGTAAAGAATCTGAACCGTTAGATTGGTTCATCGTCTTCATGTTTAACCACGCATAACTTCCCTCTCTGCATATTCAATTATCAAAAGTCAAAACTGGAACAAATTGAAGTCAAATGACCAAAAACTCCTCAAACACGGTGAATTTACCCTCGGAAACATGTCATCACTTTCTCCAGAGTCGTCTTCTCCGTCGAGCTCATCGCCGTCAATCCAACAAATATAATAAAACCTAACAGATGCCTGGGAAATCCAAACTAATAAAAAATTCAGGATTCCGAACAATTTACAGAAATTAAATCCACTTCAAAACTTTAAAGTTTGATAACAGAAAAATCAAATTAAGATCAGATCTAAAGTCGAAATAAACCATTAAGTTTAACCATTGAAATTTCTTCAAATGATTGAAAACCACTTATCCAGATAGATAATAGATTAATATTTAATCAAATAAACTTACGTCCAAACATTGAGAGTTTCATTGTGCAAAGAGAAAAGGCTAAGAAAAACATTCTTCAAAGGCCATTCACATCTATAATAGTCTGTGATGAACTCATTATCCTTCAAATACTCTGGCAATTCCTCATACTTGAACAACTTTTTCTCGAGTTTCTTCTTCTCATCCGTTTTCTGTCCATCTCCACTAGCCGGTGGTCTCGAGGCGCTTCTCGTGCTTCTTTTCTTCATTTTCGATTGTTAGCCGGAAAAAGAAATTTTAGGTTATCTCACCAAAATTCCTCTCTTCTCCGGCTATCCTGCATATATAGCTATATATACTTCAGCATATATACAGCTATAATATATATATATTTTCTACATATATATGTGTCTCTTTGCGTGTATCTAACCATTACCAAGAATGGAGCTTGATATGTTGCCTCAGAGAATTTATATATGCAGCGAATATCGTGTGATCGTAATGCCAATAATTGTTGGTTACGGTTATTATTTGGTGCTATCGAGTCTATGTTAAGTATATAGTCTCGCTCTTTTATTGGATATTCTATGTCCCACGCATGGGAAAAGGATGTGGCATGTTGGATTCATTTTGGATTTTAAATTAAAGTGTGGCAACTTTAAGAAAGTTGTTTTTGTTAGAAAGTTTGAAATTTTTAGGGTGCTTTATGAGTTTTTTTATTTTACTTTTTACTATTTTTTTTTTTCTTTATAATTCAATTTATACGCCAGCCATTTATTTCTGTGTTTGGTTCAACTGAAAAAATTGAATTTCAAACCAAAATCCACAAAAATATTTTATGTGATTCTTTGTTATATATTTTATTAACTTTTACCAAATTTACCAAAAATTTGATTTTTATCTAAACTAAATAGTGACTTAGATTCTTAAAATTTATATCAGGTTCAATATAAATTTCTTATTAGACAATTTTACTCTTGTTAGAATTAGAATGCGAGGAACAAGTTACGAGTAGAAGATAAGAATATAAGCATGTTTGAGTTTAATAAATATCTATCTATGTATAATAATTAGTGTGCAACCTTTTTTTATATATAATAATCAATGTTTAAAAAATCAGATTGGATCGATTGGTTCAACCAGTTCAACTAAGAATCGGCTGAACATTGATCAGATAGCGCCTTAAAACCGGGCTTTTAAACCTAGATCGGAAACCGAGTTTTTTTCTGGTTCAAACGAGAAATCGGGAACCAGTCCGAGTTTTAAACTAGATTTTGACATTTTTTGTTGAAATTATTATTATTATTATTATTATTATTATTATTATTATTATTATTATTATTATTATTATTATTTTGTTTTAAGCTATTTTTGGTTGTTTCAAACTACTTTTATTTATGAGTTTATTTTTTAAATGAGTAAATGTTGGTTTATTTGTAAAATAACTTTTTTTTTAGAAAATTCTGTGATTTTTGAAATATTTTTTTTACTGATTTTCGATTTTCTAAACACTGATAATAACAAAGTTCATGCTAAAATAGAGAAAACAAAAAAATTCAATCTGATCCGTCGATCCGACCCGATCCGATACGATCCGAAAAAATCCCGATTCGTGGATCAAATGGATCGGATTTGGATCAGGGTGATCCGATCCGACCCGATCCATGATCCGGATTTTTTTAAAAACAATAAAAAAATATGTAAAAAAATTAATTATTAAATATAAAATATATAATCTTTTATTGAATTTGATACAAAATCATTAATTCTCTATATATGTAATATTTTGTTGTATGAATTAGATATTATATTAGTTATTTTATGAATTATGTATTGATTTATTTGTCGTTAACGAAAATATATAACGAAAATTTCTTAATGTTTGTTCCGATCTGACCCGATCCGAACCTACACGATCCTAGATTTTTACTGTTTGATCCGATCCGAACCGATCCGAAATTTCGTGGAGCGGATTTGGATCGGCGCTGATCCGCTCCATTGCCATCACTATGCCAAAAATAATACGCACATAGTTTCCAACAAAAGATAACTTCCTAAATATGAAAATTATTGCCAAAAAAAATAACGTAAAAAGTGTTTATGCAATAATTATGGAACATGTACCATTAATTGCAATTAGAATCCGTTGCTATTAATGACATCAAGATTTTATTTTATTATAATGTATAAAAAATTTTTTTGTAATAGTTATTATTCTTTCGATAATTATTATAATATATTGAAGTCAAAAAATATGTAATATGAGTATCATATCGAAGATCTCGACGAGAAGTTTAATACAAGATAAGAAATTAGAGCAAATTGAAAATATATTATCCGTAAAATCGTCTCAAATATCAAATTTAAAACTTTTTACTTTATAATTTTTAGTTTTCCTCAATATCCCATTTAAATTATATCATTTAAGATCTATAATACTATTCATAAATTATTTTTTGTAATAATTATTATTCATTTGATAATTATTGTATTATCTTGAAGTCGAAAATGTATAATATAGGTGTCAAATCGAAGATCTCAACGAGAGGTTTAATATAAGATAACAAGTGAGAGCAACATGTAAACACATTGTCTGTAAAATCATCCCAAAGATCAAATGTAAAAGATTTATTTTATATTTTTTTACTTTTCCTCAATTTCTCATTCGTTTTATATTATATCATCTAAGTTATATAATACCTAGTGTTTAGAAAAGTTGAAATCGGTTTGACCCGAAAAAAGCAACATGTCAAGGGTCAGAAGGTTGGACTGGATCGAACCGATTTTAATTAAAAAACTAATATGTATTTCAAATATCACAAAAAAAAAAAAAAAAAAATTTAAAAAAAGTTATGTATAAAACAACATTTACTCATTTAGAGATAAAACTAAATAAACAAAAAATATAACAACAATATTCTTTAATTTTAAAATTATAAATTCAAAGCAAATATAGATTTATGATTTATAATTTTATTTATTATATTATATTTTAATTCAAAATATTTTAACATATAAAAAAAGGATAAAAATAACTTATTAGAAAAAGAAATTTCAATAAACAAATAAATAATAAATAAAAATATATATTTTTTAAAAGAGCAAAACAATTTTATAAAGAAAAACTCTATAAAGATCAGGATATCCTAGTTTTGATTAGTTCTGTACATGTTGCATTTTCTATTTTGATTAATTTTGTCTGTTTATAGTTTTGAATTCGATAATATTTTGTATTAAAATTAGGACTGGGCCTTGGAACCACAACCAACTAAACCGGCCCAACCCAAACCGATTCGGGTCGGTTCGGATTGGTTTAAATAAAGTCTAGGTTGGATCGGTTTAAAAAATCGGGTGTAATCGGTTTACATTTAAAACCCGATAGGAAGCCTAGCCTAAACCTATTTTCTTTCTCTCAAGAGTGGCGCAACTAAAGGATGGGTGGATTGTTGCTGCCAGTTGCCACGGGATCTTCGATATCTCTTTCCAGCCACAAACAACCTCAATCCTAGACGGGAATGGCGACGCAGATAAATCCAAAGATCTCATCTCGAGTAGGTCAACGACGTTCATGCACTTGCATGGTGGTGAGACCGAAACAACAACCTCCATCTTCTGTTGCTTCTTTTTGCCATTTTCTAGCAGGGAAGCCACCACAGCATCGTTGGGTACAAAGTTAGATTGGTGAATTTCCATCCTCCTCCTCCGGGCAGATTCGAACTTGGCTCAACCAAAGTAGTCGTAAGCACACCCGCCTTAAATTTATTTTCTAGAACCTCAAAATTAATCAAAGAAGTCTTTAGTAGGGGTGGACAAAATGTCCAGACCGACCGGAACCAAACCAAATCGTGCAGTTTGGTTCGGTTATATCAAAAAAAATTATTGGTTTGGTTCTTAATATGGAGAACCGGTCGGTTTCGGTTCCGGTTCTTATTCTAGAACCGAGAACCGAAGCCAAGTCAAATTTTAATTTTTTTTTTTTAATTTTTTTTAATTAGTCTTAAAAGTTACAAAAATGAAATAGTCTAAATTTCATTTACCATACCCGCACAAGCCCAACCCAGGTTCCAAAACCAAAATCAGTATACGGTCATAAGTCATAACCCAATTAATTCTAACCTAATAGCTTCCAACAGACATCCATCACTCTGTGTCTCTTTCTACACTCCAGCGTCTCGTCTGAAGAATGAAGAGGAAGAACCGTTGCTCGTGAACTTTGGCAAACGACAACAGTGATCCGCGACGCCAGCTTTACCAAACGAACTGCGGTGAGAGTTGTCACTCGTAACTCGTAAGACGTGAACGGAAATAGGCAGCCGCGGTCAGACGTACTCAAACCAGTTTCTTTCAAGTTCGATTTTGTGCTATATATTTTGATTTTTTGGTTTAGTGTTCGATTTTGTGGTTTTGTGGTTTACTATTCGATTTTTTTAATTCAATTCCAGATTTGTGGTTTATTATTGTTCTGGTTCGATTTTGTTCAATTTTGTAAACAATTTGTAATAAAAAGATTCATATTTGATCTGCTTTATGTATTCTGCAATGTTATGGTCAATAGAATCATTTAATCCTCGATCAGATTTCTGGATACTTGATCTGCTTTACAATAAATCTGGTTAATTTAATCTACTTGATCAATATCTGGATGAACGGATGAACTCTGTCCTCACCGTGTCTATCGTAGATCTAAGGAAGCATATTCCACCAAGTGAATTAATTCTCTATATATGTGAAACCTGATACTGGTTCTCATTATTTGTGGTTTGGAAGAATATCTTTCAGCACTAGTTGCATATGTATGGATGTCATGACAATTCGCGCAATACATCATTTGAGTATCAGTTAACCCACGTGCATCTTTAAGTTATGATGCTTTGATTGCTGAGGGAACCCTCCTCTGGAAGGAGGCCATGCAATATATTTAGCCAAAGGATCGGTTATTCTTGCTTTTCTTTCATTCTTTTATCGTTAGTTGTTGATACATGCCATGCATACTTAACTTTTGTTTTTACATCAATTGCAGTACGATGATGATAAGTTGCTGATAAAAGAAATCTTTTTATTACAAATTGGTTTATAAGATAGTTTACAAGTGTAATGGAATATTTGCGGTTGTAACTTGTAAAGCAACAAAATTATAAATTCAGTCTTCTTCTACCAACAGAACGGTAATGGAATTTTTGTGGTTGTAAGTTGTAACTTGTAAAGCAGCAAAATTATAAGTTCAGTCTTCTTCTAACAACTGAACAGTAATGGAATTTTTGTATCTTCAATCTGCTGTAGACGGGTTCTAAAGGAGAGGAAGCTGAAATTGAAAAACAACCGGTAGAGAGGTCAGCTGTATAGGAACATTTCACCAAGTTATCAGATGGGAAAGCAGCAAAATGCAATCACTGTAAGAGAGTTTACAAGTGTAATGGAACTTCTACTTTGCGAAAGCACATAAAATCCTGTTTTGCTTATAAATGCAATTAAAAAGATGCTAAGCAAACATTTGTAAAGCAAGAAAAAATTAATGACTGTGATGGAGATGGTGCCAATGGGCGTCTTCTAGCATCCGTGTTTGATAAAGCTAAGTGTAGAAAAGCATTGGTAAGGATGGTAATTACTGATGAATTGACATTTTCATTTTTTGAGGGTGAGGGTTTCAAGGCATTTGTGCAAGAACTTTGTCCTAGATTTGTGGTTCCTAGTCGTAGAACTATTGCTAGAGATGTGCTCAATCTCTATCATGAAACTAAAGAGTCCTTAAAGAATAAATTTATTCATAATAGGCAAAGAGTTTCTTTAACCACCGATTGTTGGACCTCAATTCAAAACATTAATTACATGGTTATCACAACACACTTTATTGATAGAGATTGGAGATTACATAAAAGGATACTGAACTTTTCCGTTGTTCCAAATCATAAAGGAGAGACGATTGGGAAAATTTTTGAGAATTGTTTGCTTGATTGGGGAATAGAGCATGTAGGTAGTATTATAGTGGACAATGCAAGCCCAAATGATGCTGCAATAATTTATTTGAAAAACAAATTGAAGAATTGGAAACCAGATGCTATGATTTTGGGTGGCTCTTATTTGCATGTTCGTTGTTCTGCACATATTACCAATCTAATTTTTCATGAGGGGTTGAAAGATTGGAATGCATCAATCGCAAGCATTCGCAATTCCATCAAGTACTTTCGATCATCTCCTTCCCGGTTGATGAAATTTAAATGTTGTATTGAGAAGGAGAAGATAGAATGCAAACAACTTCCCGTTTTGTAAAGAAGTTTGTAAAATTGAGCAAATTTTGAAGAGAATGAGTGACAAACAAGATTGTGTGATGAGTAACATGGCAAATAACATGAAGGATAAGTTTGATAAGTATTGGGGGAATGTTGATAAGATGAACAAGATTTTGATTGTAGCAGCCGTGCTTGATCCTAGATATAAATTGGAGTTTGTTGTACATTGTATTGGTATCTTGTATGACTCTGACAAGGTTGAAGTCACAAAAAATGAAGTAAACAAATTATTGTATGCTTTGTACAACCAATACAAGGGATGGGAAAACACTAATGATGGAGCTAGTGGTAGTGGTGATTCTAATAATGTAGTCACTTTGTTGGAGGGTTCTGATGATGATTGGAATGACTATGAGAATTTTGATTTTGGGTACAAGAAATTAAAAACTAACAAACACATTTTTCTAGAAAGGATGAGATTCAAAGATATTTGATGGAACCTACTGAGGATGCTTCTGATGAAAATTTTGACATTTTGAATTGGTGGAAGATAAATACTCCAAGATTTAAAATTTTGTCTAAAATTGCAAGAGATGTGCTTGCCATTCCTATATCTACAGTTGCTTCTGAGTCAGCATTTAGCACCGGAGGGCGCATTCTTGATTGTTTTAGTAGTTCTTTAACTCCTGCTACAGTTGAGGCTCTAATATGTACCCAAAACTGGTTACGGGAAGAATCTAGGCTTTTGAGAGTAACTCAAGACAGAATTTGCATCGAGTAGACGGAGTTCTACGAAGAAATTGAGTCTGGTAATGAAAATTTTATAATATATTTTCACATTACATTTTAATAATTGTACGAAATTAATAGTTTATTTATGTTTGTTTTATTGTTTATATTTTTCAGAGTTTCTCAAAGAGAGGTCACAAGCAATGGAGTATTAAATGATTAATAGATGCCTCATTCATTGTTGGTAAGTGAGTAGTAAGCAATTCGGGCATCTTAGTTGTTTTTACTTTTTAGTCGTTTTTCTTTGTTTGACTATTTTAATTTCATATTTCATTTTTCTCATGTAGGTTTGATGGCTTCACATTAATGAATTGATTGGCTAAGCATGAAAGACGTCTTGTAGCTTGATATGATTAATTCCTATCAATAACTCATTCTCTACATTTTTAAATCATTTTTATTTGACAATATTTTGTATGGATATGTAACTTGATATTTGTGTATTAGTTTAGACTTTAGTAAATGAATTTCATTACTCATTACTAACTTATGGATATGGTGTGGACGTATGGTGATGATAATTTACATTTATATTTGAAAATTTAAGTAATGTATTAGAAACCAAACCAAACCAAACCAGAACCGAGTGGTTTGGTTCCGGTTTGGTTCCATATCTTTATAAAAACCGATTGGTTCAATTGGTAAAAAAATCATCGGTTCATGGTTCGATTTGGTTCCTATAGAACCAGAACCAAACCGAACCATGTCCACCCCTAGTCTTTAGTATATGCTAATTAAAATATTGAAGAGTTCGATGACATCAAAGAAGGTAATTCATTCACCTTTGAATTTTTTTTAATTATAAATCTCTTTGTATATGGCTATATGCTGCTGGCTTTGTAAATATTTTTGGGAAGATGAGTTTCTTGCATTTTGATGAGTCTTAGAAGAATAGGAAGAACCATTATTGAATCGGCACGGACCAAACCAACCCGATTCGGGTCAGATCGGGTTCAAACCATTAGGAAATTCATTGTGTCGGGTCGGGTTTGAGCCAAAATTGACCCGACCTGTCCGGACCCTATGCTCAGGCCTAATTAAAATGTTAATGTATTATGTTTGTATTATATTTTATTTGATAATATGATTATGTAATTAACATAATTTTTATAAATTTTGATCGAAATTACTATCAAAAATATATTCTTGTGTATCGAATGTGTAAAAATACCAGTATTGAAATAAATTTCAATTGCATTGCATTTCTTCTTGGTGGGTGGGTGGGTGGGTGCTATGCCGGTGGCTGACCGAAGTAAATCCTAATTATCATGTTTAGTCATAACCACCATTGATGTTGATTTTGTTGAACTGCCTATCAACTTACACTCACAGTTCACGCTTTCTTTTCTTTCCTATCGACTGAATATTTTGGTCTAAGTTGTCTTATGATAAGCCCACAATCAAAGTTCTCATGTGGGGTTATCCTAGGTCTAGGCCTTGGCTTAACGAAATATAAATTTTAAAAAATAATAAAAATTATGAGTTGGTTACATGAAACGTGTGATCACTTTTCACCTAACTAGTTGTCTAAACTTGGTTTGCACGTTAATTGTCTATGTAAAGAAATTTTTAAAAATTATGTCTGATACAAATTTCAAGCTTTTTCTCAGGAAAATTAACTAAACTAGTGCTACACCCGTGCAATACACAGTCATTTGTTACTCACATATATCGAATTTATATGTTACAATATAAATGAATGTGAAACAAACTAAGATAATTAATTAAAAAAAAATGTACAATTAGTCAATTACATATATCTTAATTTTTTTACGGTTCGCATGCTTACCGTTCCAGAAAATCTACTCCCAGAATTTTATTAAAATGAAAAGAAAAAGAAAAAAATCGATGAACGCTCCTATTTTATTCTCTTCATTTTCTATTTTTAAAGAAAAATATTTATATGATACTGACAACATTTTTTCTTTTTCTTTTTTACGAATTTTAAAAAAAAATATATAACTGATTTTCATATGTTAACACATGAAATGAATATTTAATTAAGAATGAGAAATAAAAGAAGACAATTAATTACAAAAAATGTCCAATTATATATACCTTAATTTTTTTTTTTTTTTTTTTACAGTTTGTATGTTTATCGTTCCAAGAAATTTTTTTAAACATTATAATTTAAATTAACTTAAAGCTTAAATTGAGAAAACAAAATTACATTGAAATAGAATGTAATAAGTGAAAAATAGACATATCTATCATATAAGCTCAGAATTTTATTAAAATGAAAATGAAGAAAAATAGATCAATGAACGCTCATATTTTATTCTCTTTCATTTTCTATTTTGAAAGGAAAAAATATTTACGTGACACTGACAACATTTTTTTTTTTACGAATTTAAAAAAAAATTGTAATTGATTTTCAAGAGGAGATGACAGACCAAAAATTTTCGGGACTATTTGATCTTTGAGACAATTATACGGACAATATATTTCAGTTCGCTCTCACTTGTTATTTTGTATTAAACTTTTAGTTGAGATATTCGATTTGACACCCATATTGCATATTTTTTCGACTTCAAAATAAAATAACAACAACAACAATAATAATAATAATATAGGATTTAAATTATATAATTTAAAATGAATAAGATATTGAGTTTAAAAAATATAAAAACTTTTTCATTTGATATTTGAGACGATTTTACAAACAATATATTTACAGTATGTTCTCACTTATTAGTTTGTATTAAACTTCTCGTTGATACCTACAATTTAACACCCATATTACTTATTTTTGGACTTAAATATAAAAAAATAATTATCAAATGAATAATAATTATTACAAAAAAAAAAATAGTTTATACATTAAAATAAATTAAAATCTTGACGTCATTAATAGCATAACACGAATTCTAATATTATGTACCATAACAATTGCTAAAATATTTTGTACTATAATAATTACTAAAAATAGTTTACACATTATTTTTTTATTGCTTATTTTTTTATATAGATTTCCTGATTTAGAAAGTCATTTTGGACATAAAACTATGTGTGTATCATTTTTGGCATGTACTTTGTTTTTATAAATAGATGGATAGATAGATAGATGAAAAAGAAAAGAAAAATTAGATCGATGAACACTCCTATTTTATTCTCTTTTATATTCTATTTTTTTTAAAAAAAAATTATGTGACACTGACAATATTTTTTTTATTTTTTTACAGATTAAAAAAAATTATATATATATATATATATATATATATATATATATATATATATATATATATATATTTTCATATGTTAACATATGAAATGAATATTTAATTAAGAATGAGAAACAAAGGAAGACAATTAATTACAAAAAATGTACAATTACATATACCTTAATTTTATTTTTTTTACGGTTTGTATGTTTACCGTTCTAGAGAATTTCTTTAAACATTGTAATTTAAATTGATTTAAAACTCAATTAGAAAACAAAATTACATTTAAATAGAATTTGTAATATGTGAAAAATAAATATATCTGTGATATACGCTCAGAATTTTATTAAAATGAAAAGGAAAGAAAAAATAGATTGATGAATGCTCCTATTTTGTTCTCTTTCATTTTCTATTTTTAAAGGAAAAGTATTTATCTAATATTGACAATGTTTTTTCTTTCACGAATTTTAAAAAAAAAAATTATAATTGATTTTCAAAGGAAAAGGCAGACCTTGAAACTTTCGGAAGATTTGATCTTTAAGACGATTTTACGGACAATATATTTTTCAGTTTACTCTCACTTGTTATCTTGTATTAAACTTCTAGTTGAGGTCTTCGATTTTACAATCATATTGCATATTTTTTCAACTTAAAAATAATACAATAATTATAAAAAGAATAATAATTAATAAAAAAAAGTTTATAGATAGTGTTATATAACTTAAATGATATAATTTAAAATAAATGAGATATTGAATTTAAAAAACATAAAAACTTTTACATTTGATATTTGAGACGGTTTTAGGGATAATATGTTTATAGTTTGTTCTCACTTGTTAGCTTGTATTAAACTTCTCGTTGAGATCTTCAATTTGATACCCATATTACATATTTTTCGATTGAAATGTAATAAAATAATTATCAAGTGAATAATCATTATTACAAAACAATTAATAATTTATACATTAAAATAAATTAAATCTTGATATCATTAATTGCAGACCATAATAATTGATAAAATATTTATTATATTATTATTTTTTTGCACAGTATTCTGTATTTAGAAAGTTATTTTAGGCTGGAAACTATGTATGTGTTTTTTTTGCATGTGCTTTGTTTTTATATACTACTAGTATCATACTAGTGCGGTTTTTATCCATGACAATGATTCAGAATTCATAAAAATATGTTGAGTATACAATCATATTATCAAATAAAAAAATATAGCACAAATAATATTTTATTACAATATATTATCGAATTCGAAATTTTAAAAAAGACAATACTAATCAAAATAGGAAAAAAAATATCCACGCGTCTTAAATGTTGACGCTTAATTAAATTTTTGTATTAAATTTGTTTTAATTTTATTTGTGTTCATCACCAATTTTCTTTTTAATGTATTTTAATTTTTTAATAAGTTTAATGTATTGATTACATATGTTTTATTTAAAAAAAATACACACACACACACACACATACATATACATATTAAAGAAATGATAATGTCTTGCACAGTACTCGAGACTTTTTTTTTTTTTTTTTGGGAATTCATGAAAATATGTTGATTATACAATTATATCAAATAAAAAATATAGTATAAATAATATTTTATTACAAAATATTATCGAATTCAAAATTTTAAAAAAGACAACACTAACGAAGTAGGAAAAAAATACACACGCGTCTTAAAATTTGGCTCTCAATTAAATTTGTTTTAATTTTAATTGTATTTGTCGCCAATTTTCTTTTTAATAAATTTTAATTTTTGATTAAGTTTAATTTTTAATGTATTGATTACACATATTTTATAAAAACTTCAAAACACACACACATAATGACCTACATTTATTATTAACTTTCATTTAATACCAACGTTTATTAATTACATTTAATACTTTTCTTTTTTCTTTTTTCTTTTTAGCAAAAAAATTCTATTTTTTGAAAGAATTTTAGGCTGGAAAATGTGTGCGTAAAAATGGTGACGATTATTCTATTATTATATATATATATATATATATATATATATATATATATATATATATATATATATATATATATATATATATATATATATATATATATATATATATACTAGTATTCTCACCCGTGCGTTGCACGAAACAAAAAAAATTATAATTATTAATTAATGAATAACTAACTAAATATATTCAATAATTAATGAAAATGTGAGAAATATATAACAAAAAAAATTAAATTCATATATTATGGGTTTACATTTTTGAATGTTACATAATTTGTTCTTGAAATCCATATAAAAATGATCTAACTAATGAATCAATGTATTATAGAATTGATTAAACAATTTGTTAGTACCAATGCACTGATTCTCATGTAGTGGGGAATGAGTGCCAATGCAATGGTGCTGATATAATTGATATTTAATGATCTTAAGTCAAACAAATAAATTCCATATTTTGACCGGAAAAAAAACGATGTCAGCAATTTTGGCGGAAAAACTTAGGCCAACTATCTTGTTATTATATATATTAAGATTAAGATATATAGATAGATGTGTAGACAATGCATGACAAATAGAATTAAGAAAATCTAATAATTTTTAACATTTAAACAAAGTTTCTGAGAACATATTTTTTCTCTCAATCAAAACATTGGTTAGACTCACTTATTTGATGAAAGCAAATATGATTTTCAATTTAAGAACAATATTGATAAGATTTGGGAATAAATGATAGGTTTTATTTATATAATATTTGAAATATTATAATAAAGAATAAAAATATTGTCAATAAAGATTTAATATCAAGTATTTTTCCTTCATGACAAAGTTTGAGACATAGAGAATTCATCAATGCATAAATTTGATATATGTCAACTTCATTCTCTTTAATATTGTTGTTTGTCGTCGAGTTGATTTCAATTTCATCGTGCACATTTGAAAATGTATGATTACTATTGGTCTAATTTTTCATTATAAAGTTGATATATTTTTCCTTTTTGAAGTGTGAGAGTAAAATTTTCATTTGTAGCTCAAAATGGTGTAGCAAGAATTTGGTACCCTACAAGTATAAAAAAAATTAACATATTTGTTTAATATCGAAAAGTTATTAAAATAAAAATAGACAAATATAATGGGAAATATCAAATCCTCATTAATAAAAAAAATTCAAAATATGTGTTTAAAACTTTTATCGATACATATAGGTTTCAATTGAATCTATACAGAAATTGAAAAAATTCAAAATATGTGTTTAAAACTTTTATCGATATATATAGGTTTCAATTGAATCTATACAGAAATTGAAAATTTTTATACTTCAGTCTTCATCATGTGCGATCAAATTTAGTAATAACATATGGTTGATAATTTTATTTGTGAACAAAATCATTCAATTTATTAAAAATTGAAGTTTGAGAATAAATAATTGTATTAATGTAATTTTATTTGTGGACTTTTTTCACTATTTTCTTTATGATAGTGTATTAATATAATTATATTTATGTTTAGTGAGAATAAATAATAAATTGAAATAAACAAAGGAAAATAAAAATGAAAATTGAAAATTTTAGACTTTATTTTAAAGACTTTTAGTGAGAAAGTATATAGTATTGAAATTAATGACGCTGTTGATGAAATGGAAAAAAAAAATAATGTCAAAAAATAATTATTTATTAATTAATATTAAGGGTAAATATAAAAATATAAAAAAGTTGTAAGGATATAAACGTTGAATGTATACTATTTTTAAGCATCAAGTCTCAAAGATTTCTATGTATATCGGATTATATAAATGCGTGATCATATTTTTTTCCCAGGGTCATGCTATTCGTACAGATAATCGTACAGACAGTTGTATAGATAGCCTCATAAGGCCAAAATGGTAAATTGTTTTGACAATTTTATCCCTTTATCGAGTTTTATAGGATTAGTCTTTTTTTCTGGTTAACTTATATTTTAGTTTTATTCTTTTAGACAATCTATGTTTTATTTTCATATTGTAATTCTTTGTTTTATATTTTGTAGCCTGTTTTTTAATAAGTCTATTTTTTCTTGAATTTCCATTATATTCTCCCGATTTATTTTATTATTTTTGATAAGATAAACTATTTCATCCATTCTTATTTGTACAATTTCAATTTCCTTTTTGATAATTAATACAGGCATTTATCTTTGTTATTATTCTGAATTGTTTTGTATAAATCCATTTTTTGATCTATAATATTAAAATAATCTATCATAAGTTGATCATAATTTTCTAAAAGTATGTAATATTCTTCAGATGATTCATCCATATTTCTTAAGTGAGATACAATTCTATCCATTTTTCCTAATACTTTTTCTAAAAGTTTGTTTAATCCTTTAATAGTATATCCTGGCATTTTATTGAATAAAATTGTTCCAAGTTTTATAAGGTTTCAAGTAGTTTTTCAAATTCAATTAATGTTTGAGAATTGATAATATCAATATCAGTCATGATATCTATACTTGGTTCAAGTGATATGTTATATTTTGAATTATTATTTTTTATTCTAATTTATCAATTATGTTTTGAACATCTTGTAGTACTATAGATCTTATAGTTCATATAGCAAAGTTTTCCATCATATTATTTTTAAAACTTTTAAGTATTTCCTGTGATGCATAAAGTTGTTCTTGATATTCTACTTTATTAATTTCATTTTTATATCCAACTTTATATGTTCCTCTTTTAGATCTGAATTTTTTCATAATATAATCTCTTTTATTCATGATATCAATTTTTTTTCAAAAATTGGTAAAGAATGATTCATCTCTTCCATCGCTATCATAATCTATTACGGGATCATAATCATTATCACTACTAAATACGTATTCTAAATACAATTCATTATTTATTTCATTATTATCGCTATCAAGCCAAAAGTAAATGATTGACTTAGTAATTTCTATTCCAAATAATTCTTTAAATTTAGGATAAACAGCTAATAAACATGGCATATAAACATGGTATAACTTTTTTATTTCATTCTTAGATCTAGTAAATTGTTTATGCATTGTTAGTGACCTTCAGGCTTGCTGGTTTCTGCTATCACACCATTCAACGGCCTCTTGCCTTCACGGGTAACTAGCCATTCCTGACTCCATGCCTTCACTGTGTAACAACTTAATGAAAAATATTTCTGGACAAAGTGTAGGGAGTTTTCTTAATAATATATCTTCTTCTAGGAAATATGATTCAGAAGATAGAAATTTAGAAACTCATAATTTTTTATGAAACGTTTAAAACTTTATTGATATGAGAAATTTGGTACACAGATTGGTATGAGAATTTTAAAGACAGAGAACTTGTTTGGCTTTCTCACAGATTGAGTGCTCAATCAACTTAACTCTGCCTTATCCTAACCCTTCTACCTCTATTTATAACACTACATAAGGCTCAATTATCAAACTCTTACATCATTGCATACGTTACATAAATAATTGAAAACTTTATATCACATTACAAAGGATACATGTCCCTATATCCTTTCTACTTTTCTAAAGCAATCACATTGTGTTGTCTTGGCTTATTGTTAAAAGTAGATTCCATTTTAACTTCATTGTCAGCATCCTCTTTGTTGATTCCAGCTGTCCATCATCTTTCTTGGCATGTAAGGCAATTCCTAGCTATACACGCTTCTTGTAGGGTCAAAAAGCTTCTTTGGATTTGATGAATATCAAATTTGTTGATGTAATCTTTCAGAATGGTTGATTTTTCATATCCTCCATTTGTAACAAGGGTCCATCCTTAGTATTGGCATATATGCATTTGAATTTTTTATCATACAAATTTTTGGCAATATTGTAAAGAACCTTAATTCCCAAAATTCTTTGGGATCTAAACCATAATCTGGTAATGTTTGGTACTGGTCTGGTATTTTTTCCAACTTCAATCTGAAAATTTCTTGCAACATATCCGATTGTAATGATGTGTTCAGTAGGATAATACATCCTTCTATCAATTTCATGGCTGATCGAGTAAAATTTTAAGTAAATAAATTTTCCTTGAGCAAATTTTGATATTTCACCTTTTAATAAATTGTCAAATTTGTCAATTTCTTTTAGATCTTTGCCTGGGTAAATAAGATCCAAAAATTCATAATCAGCTGCCATCTTTGTCATAACTGGATCTCCTCCTTGGGTAACAATTAATCGTGGGTAAACGTGATCTCCGGAAGAAATGTAGTAACAATCACTTTCCTGGAGTTCATAAATGATTCTAGCAGTTTTTTTATATTCGTCTTCTCTTGGTAAAAAAGGAGAGTCGATTTCCTCCTCGGCACGGATTTTTATAACTCTTGTATGTTCATCTTTGGTATTGATCGTCAATTTCCTCGGACTGGGTTCATTTATAGTAACCTTCTTCGGATTTTCATCTCTTTTGATCAATGGTCCACCACAGCTTCCATATGATGTAACTGGTTGTATTGTTGGTAAAACCTGTTTGGTATTTAACGATTCAAACTGAGATTCAATCTCAATTATATTGTCACTCAATTCTTTGGTATAATTGTAATGAAAAGTTGAGATTTCCATCAGTTGCTTAAAACTTTCTTGGAGAGTTTCTCCAAGTTGTTCGATTCCAATCTTTATATCTTCAGTTTCTTCATATAAGAATTTGATTCGCTCCTTGGCGTCTATCAGGACCTTTTGATATTATCCATCTGCAAATTCAATATTCCTGCTTTAAAAATTTGCAATATAGTTATTAATACCCTTAATATGGATTATATCAAAGTTGTAAAATGTCAACTAAGCTTGCCAACTGTGCAATCTCCTATATTGAGGTTCTGGTGGCAACTTATTTTTGATTAATCCTGCAACTTGAGAATTATCAGTTTCAACAATAAATTTTTTAGATAATAAAAATAATGAAATTTTTTTTATTCCTCTGATAATTGCTAATAATTATTTTTCATGAGTGGGTATAATTTATTTCTACTTGGTTGAATGTTCCACTGGAATATCTGCAAATTTCATTTAAATCTGCTTTCAATATTGCTGCCCAATATTTATCTGAGGCATCAGTATTTACGATCATATTATCTTTTTCATCTGGTAATCTTAGTTTTGGTAAATTTTTGTATTTTTCTTTAACTGATTTAACAATTTCTGTATGTTCATCACTCCATCCTTTAGTATTCGTTTTTCTGAGTAAAATTTGGATTTTATGTCTATTTTTTGAAAGATTTTCAATAAAACCTTATGCGTAATTTAGACATCCTAAAAATTTTTTTATTTGTTCTTTTGATTCTAATTTATCTGGAAAGTTTATTATCTTTTTAGATATGTGGGTTTGTAATTTTATTCATTTTTTATCTATTGATAATTCAAGAAAATCAATCTCTTGTTTTTCTATTATAACTTTATTTTTTGAAAGAACAATTCCTTCCTTTTTGCATTCATTTATAAATTTTATTAAATGATTTCTGTATTCTTTTTTATCATTATAACATATTAATATATCATCAATATAAACAATTAATTCATTAAATTTTCTAAATATGTTTTTGGTACATTTGGGTGCATTTTTCAATCCAAAAGGCATAACCATCCATTCGTACTTACCTTGAGGTGTACTGAATGCTGTATATTGTATGCTATCTTCTTTCATCTTGACTTGGTAAAATCCTGATTTGCAATCAAATTTGGAATAATATTGTTTTCCTTTTGCAAGGTTTATTAATAATTCTTTGTTGGTAAAAAGTATCCATCAAATTTGGTATATTTATTTAATTCTTTATAATTTATCATCATTCTTGCTTTTCCTCTAACCTGTTCAGAATGTTTCATAACCATAAAGGCTGGACTACTATGAGGTCCATTACTAGGTCTAATAAGTTTTTGATCAAGTAATTCTTTAATTTGGGTTTTGAATTCCTGTGTATCTGGTATGGTATACATCATTGGTCTGACTCTTATGATAACATTTTCTGTTAATTCTATTTTAGCTCTAGGGTGATATGGCTTCCAAAATAATAATGGATTTTCTCCATAAATTTTTTTTGATTGTTCAATGATTCTTTCCATACTAATTTCTATTTCTGTTTTTAAAACCTTTTTGTATAAAATTCTGTTATTTTTTATTTTATTTTGTATGAGTGGTGTTTTTCCTAATTTATCACCATGTTGGGCTGACTGAACTCTATAAGGTCTAAATTCTCTAGGTATTTTTAACAAATGTGTACAAGGTGTTTGTAACATTATCATATAATTGCTTTGTTTATAATATTGAAATTGTTGTATAAAGTCATTTCCTAGTAATATATCACATTCTAGGTTGTTATAATTGTAAACTTTATTTATAACAATTTGTTTGCTTCCAAGTATTATATCGATTTTATCAGCACTATTTATTATTTGGGTAGTTTCTCCTGGTATTCCAGTTATTTTTATTTTATCTATAGCATTCCACGATTTTATTAGGAAACTCTTGAATATTGATATATCACTTCTTGTATCAATTAATGCACAAGTCGTTATATTTGTTTCAACAATGGTAATTTGTATATAAACAGCTAATGGAAAACTTATTTGATTATTCATCTCATTTTTTACATAATATTGTTTTTCCATTTTGAGTTATATACAACCCTTCTCTTTTTATATTATAATCTTCCAATCCATTTAGGAAACTCATTCCTAATAATATATAAGGTCTTATATCCATACTGTTATCTATATAACGTTGTACTAAAAGGCTGATTCCTCAAATTTTATTAGTACTTTAACTTCAAATTCACTAGTATGTTCTTGTCCATCAAAATTAATGTATCTATATGGTTCGGTTTTATGGGGCTATTAACCCTTTATTTTTATTCGCAGCTATGTGACACTCACTAGCTCCTGTATCTATTAATATATTTGGTCATTTTATATTTTCTTTCCCATTAAAATATTCTCCTTCTATTTTCATGTTTCCGGCATTCCTATAAAGTTTTATTTCTTTTGTATTACTAGTTCCTTCTAAATGTCTCCTATTAGGTAGACTAAGGCTTCGTGATCTTCTGATTAATCTTTCATTCTCAAATATTATTTTATTATCAGGATAATCTTCCTCTATTAATTCTATAATTTTAGGCTTGTTCCTGGTTATATTAAGTTCATAGTTTTCTGGCATTAGAGTTATTTGCTTTTCTGGTTTTATAATTTTACTAAAATCTTTACATTCTTTATGGACTTCTATAAATGGTTTTTTAGAATAAATGTTTCCATAATTTGAATTAGTAAATGTATATAAGGCTCTATATTCAATAGTCATGATTTTATCTCCTGGTTCCATTATATCATTTCTATGTAATTTGAAATGTAATCCTAAAAATTCATTAAAGTTTTTATCTGTTAATGATACATAATATTTTGGATAGCATGTAAATATTAATTTTTTATATGCGAGATTTCCTTCTATCATTCCTAAATGTCTATCTCTTAAATTTAGTATTCTTTCATCATGTAAACTTATTGTTAATGGTGAATCTATCCCTTCTCTAAATAGAGATTTGAACAATATTTGTATTTCTGCCAAATAAGCATATTGAATTTTTTCACTATGTTTTTTTATTAATTTTTGTTAATAATTTCGTAACTGTGTTTTTTATTAATAGATTAAATTTATTTATTCCTTGGGTTGTTCTAACATCTATTGCTTTTTCTATTTTATGGTATTCATTTATTACTATTCTTTCTCTTCTCCATATTCTATCAAAAATTTCCCATCCACCAATTTTTAAATTTAATGATAATTTTTGTAGTTTCTTGTACTTATCGTTGTCGAATATTATTTTTAATCCATAACCTTCTATTCCTTCATATTCTTGTACATCAATATCATTATTTTCTATTTCTCTATTCTGATTCTGATTCTGATCCTGATCCATTATTTTCTGAATCTGTTTCACTTATATAAACTTCTTGATTGTAATATTCATCAATATCAGATATTTCAGTTAGTTCATTTTCTATTTCAAAGTAATATTTTTGTAATATTCTAACATTTTTCTTAGTACAATCTGGACTTATATGTCCTATTTCTCCGCAATTCCAACATTTACATTTACTTTTATCTGTTTTATATGACTTATTTTTATGTTTATGATTTGAATTATATTTTCTTTTATAATACCTTCGTTTAGGTTTTATATATTTTTTCTTAAAATTTTTAAATTTTTTGAACTTCTTATTTTTAAACTTTCTTTTGATATTCTTTCTTTCAATATGACATCCCCATTGTGTAGGTTTTTCCATATTCTCACAACATATTCTAGTTAATTTTCCTGATTTTTTCAATAATTGTCTTTGTTGACATATGTATGCCAATCTTTCAAATATGAATTTTATTCTTGATCCTAACGTTTTTGGTATTCCAAAATTATCTCTGTAATATTTTTCAAATTCTATCTTTGAATATATTTCCATGTGTCTGGTAATTTATTATAGTACATATCTTGGTATACTTCCTGATTTTCATTTCTGTAAAATTAGGTATAGTAGTATTTAGTATATTCTTTGATTTTGCACATATCGCAAATTGTTAGATTTATTAGTTTGACTCTGGCATCATCTTTTTCTCTTATTGATTCTCTTTCAACATTATTTATCCAATTTTCTCATAGGAATTCATCTCCTATATATCCTACTAAACTTTCTATGCCTTCTTTATCTGATTTTATTATTTGAGTTTGAACATTTCTTCTTTTTAATGCTTTAGTATCTTTATTAATTCCTTCCCACCAGTTACTAACATCTTCTTCAAAGGATGCAACTAAGTAGTCTATTCTTCTTTCAGTACTTTCTCATGTATCATCTTTGCTATATAAAAAAGAATAATATCATTGATTCTGCCCAAGTTAATAAGGCTTTCTTAATATCATCTTACAATCCAAATCTAATTTTGTTCCTCCATGGTTTATGGGTTTATTATAATCGTCATTTGGTACAAATCTATCACTATATCTATTTCCTTTTGGTGGTTATCTTTCTTTAATTCTATCATAATATTGTTTTTTTGGTTTACCATATAAAGGTGCATAACTTTCATCTGGATAAGGTAATTTCGGTTTAGCTCCAGAAGTTCCTATTGGGGCCGGATTTGGTACTCCTCCAGTGTTCATTAAAATTCTGTATTTGTTTAAATCATCTATATTTAATTAGTCAAAATTTTCTATTAGTAAATCTATATCTTCATTCACTTTCTTTTGATCTTATTTTTCTTCAGTGTTTTTATCTATTTTTAATTTTCCTATAGTTTTTTCTATAGATTTTTGTAATTCCATTTCTTCTTCTAATATTTTTGATAATATATTCTTTCTGAATTCATAATCCGTGCTTCCTGTTTCTATCACGATTTTTTCTTGTTCGATATGTTTCTTTCCTATTCTCATCATTTCTTTTTCTATAAGCTTTTTGTCTATTTTATTTTATTTTATTATTTCCTTTAGTTCTCTGATTTCAAGTTTCAAAATATTTATATCATTTCTTGCTTCTATTAGTTCGTTTCTAACTTCTTTAATATCACTGATTAATGATTTTATTAATGTTTTTAAGTCTTTAAAATATCCAGTTATATCCATATTAAATTCTTCCTTTAATACTTTCTGGTTCAAGTATAAGTTCTGATTGATATTTATCATCTTTGCATCTTGTTATCATGTATTCACAAAATTTCTTATTTGACTCTAACATTTCTTTTTGTCTTTGGATTCTCCAATATTTTCTTAGTGTATTTTGATTTTTTGTTTTATTATATAATTCTGAATAAATTTTTTCTTTGTTATTAAGAATTTCTTGTATCTTAGGTAATTGTTTTAATATTGTATTAAAGTATTCTCTTTTCTTTTCTATAGATTTTAACCTTAGAATTTCTTCTCTTTTTATTTATCTCTCTTCATTAATCATTTCATATAAGTTTCTTCTTTGATTATATATTTAGTCTAATTTTTCATTTACTTCTATATCTATATATTTTTCTAATATGGGATCTGCTCTATGATAATCCATATATCCAATTTATTTCATCTTCATATAATTCTTCTACTATGTTATAATCTAGTAAATCTAATATTTCTCATATTATAAATTCTTCTTTTATAATATCGAAATTTATTAGATCGTATATTTGCAATCTTATGTTTTGGTCTAAATCTTTTAAAGCTATTAAGATTTTTATTTTATAATTAGGGGGTAATATCAGTATTCTTGTAATTATAAATTTCGGTGTATGTAATATATATTTGTTTTTATTTTTTGTCATGTAATATTTTGTCCTTAAGATCTGCCATATGGTTCTGATACCAATTGAGTTGGGGTGCTACTATGAGCGAACTAAAATCAAATAAATCAAATATTAACAAATAAGGGTTGTGTATAAAATGTTATTTAAAGGGTAATTTGGTAAAATTTCTTTATTTGTATGGTAATCTGTATCATTTTTAAGTACAAGAAGCCTTTTCCTTTTTCCCAACACCCAACTAGATTAAGTTGGAAACCGGTCAAATTAGTTCTGTTACAGCTAACTTGTTGATGGAGAACAGGAGGATGGCATAGAGAACCAAGCGGCATCGTTTCTGGACGATTGGGAGCGGAAGAAATAATTCGACGGGCGTTTCAACTTCAAATGGTCATAACTTTTGCATACGATGTCCGTTTTGGGTCCATAAGTACTTTTCGGAAATGTCTCGACGATTCGGATAGGACTCGCTGCTTTGCTGTGACAAATACTAGATTTTGACCGTTTGAGGACGTTTACTGTGTCAAAACTACTGTTTTCTGAATTTCTTTATTTATTTTTCGATATTTATGTTGTTTTGTGGGTTAGGCCCAGGCCTATAGCGGGCTTAGGGTCCAGTATGTTATTATTTAAGTTCTTCGTGTCTTATTGTAGGATTTTGGTTGATTTCGAATAATAAAAATCATTCTCTTTCGAATTGCAATCCGTGTTTATTGGTTTCTCGACAATTTCGTAGGTGCGACCTACATCACTTGTCAACTTTGTTCTCATTAAAAACCTAATCGTACTCACCTGAATATGAGTTTTTAGTGTACAATTTTATCTTTTCTTTTTCATCCTTTAGTTAATTTATTGTGGGAAATGCTCCTTGTAGAGGAGCTCGTATGTATACACCCTCACTATAAATACAGTGAACAGTC
This sequence comes from Ligustrum vulgare, assembly GCA_963555705.1. Lineage (NCBI taxonomy): Eukaryota > Viridiplantae > Streptophyta > Magnoliopsida > Lamiales > Oleaceae > Ligustrum > Ligustrum vulgare. The sequence goes on from OY743185.1 coordinate 12,236,617, forward strand.
CGTGTACATGTAGCAAAATCCATTTATTAATTATTATATTAGTTTACACATATTGAGCTCTTGTTTGATAAACATAATTTTTGAAAAAAAGTTGGGTTTTGGAAATGTAATGGTTAAAAAGTGATTTGAAAAGTAAAAAATTGTGGGCTTGACTTTTTTGAATAGTTGAGATGGATTACTGTAGAAAAAAGTAGTATTTTTTATGATATTGTAGTGGAATCAAACAAGGGCTGAGATGTGAATCATCCATAACAACTATACATATGTTTTTGCTTACAAATAAACAAATAATACTCCTGTTATTAAAGCTTTAAAAATATTATACTAGCCCATTTTTAGGTTGGATTCTGGCTCTGTCCCTTGTTCTATTGATTATTGAATCCGTTCAACTTAATGTTTCATAAAGAATTTTTTTTTTTTTTGATTTCGGTGATTTTGATTTCAAAACTGCATAACATGTGCTAGAAAATATGAAATGGCTTGTATAAATGTGTGATCACTTTTTAGTTTTTCCCTTAATATAATGTTTTTAAGCTTTGAGTATCAATGATTATCTATAATGGCTTGTATAAATGTGTGATCACAACTGGATTAAATTGGAAATTAGTCGAGTTAGTTCGATTACAACTAACTTGTAAGTTTTGTTCTCATTAAAACTTAATCGTACTTACTTGGATGTGTGTTTTTCATTAACTTTTTTTCTTTTTCGTCATTTTTTTTTTAGTGAAGTATCTCAACTTGAAAAAACAGGCTTGAGATACGAATTGTTGATTTAAAAGGAAAACATACAAAAATGAAGGGAGACATGTCACCTTACCTTCAATGAATTAACAATATTTCTCTACAATCGTATAGAGCATAAAATCAATTTAAAGTAACAAACTATTAACAACAATCTAGATTTAGTTACATAAACATAAATCGAGAGATACTGATTCATCGGTTCAAATTTCGGATGTTTGCAACTCCAGATTTGTCCAACCTTGCTTCAGCTTTACCATTTCCTTCTCAAAGTTTTCCAGCATATAGGATTTTGTATTTCTTCTCTTCAAACTTAGTGTTGTCAATCCAATCAGAGACCTTATTTCCTTCTCTCAAAATGTGCATTGGTAGATTTGAAATGAATTATGGCTTCGATGTTATGTTGAATCTTCCATGGTCCTCTATCCTCAATTTTTATGAGCTCAATTCCAACCTTGGAGTCAGATTCCACCCAGATGTTCGAATAATTCAATTCCCGATAGATTTGTAGACCTTTTGAGATAGCTTTGAGTTTAGCCTCAAGTGTGAAAGCTTCACCATAATATTCATTATTCACAAAACCCTAGAATGATCTCTCCTTGATGATCTCTTATGACTCTTCCACTTGTTCAAGCACCCATCCCCTTCTTGAACTTCAAAATGTAATAAGAGGGATTATAGCTTGGATGAAATTATCAGACTCCCATGCTTATGAGAAATGCCAATGATGGAAATTGAATGAGAGGAACACCATTGTGTTGACTTAATTATTTCCACACATGCAATTCTCCCATTTATAAGATCACGATGAATGTTTTCCTCACTCTGGCAACACTGACATTTAGATGAAATATTCACACTCATTTTGTATTTCAAGATATCATCAGTGGGGGCATGAAGTTATGCAACACTTTGGAATTGAAAATGGAAATCTTGAGGGGATTGATTGTTGTCATATATATTTATAGGATGATTGTAGTGTACTCTTTTGTTCAGAATATTCCCAGGCAGGAAATTCACCAGATGGAGTCAGGTTCCAAAAGATTTTATTAGGTATATCCCTGAAGTGAATCTACTTCTTCTCTTCCACTTTAGCTTCAATGTTGGGGAACTGAGTGGATTGTATATTCCATTCGATTGTTGTTTTTTTTTTTTTTTTTTGGGTAGAATTAAAGATATGATTTATTTTCAAATATCTGAATTTTGATCTTTTCATTTGCAGTTTAGCATCAATGTTGGAAAGTTTTAACATGATCTCACTAAAGATTAAAGTTGGACCTGTTGAAAATAGGCATGTTTATGATCATGATACATGTAATTTTCATGCTACACATCAGAGCCGGTCCTTCATTTAGGCGAAAGAGTTCATTGACTCAGTCCAAAAAGCCCAAAAAAAAAATTGAGGCCCAAAAATTTGCTTCAAAGTTAAAATAAAAATAAAAATGGAGACTATTAATCTTGGGTAAATTAGACTTAATCATGGGTTTACTTTTTAAATTATAAAGATCAGGTATATTAGAAATAATTACCCAAATCAGGTTTTATTTTACTCTTCTTTTTGGGTTTGGGCATAAAAGATCAGGTTTTAGGTTGTTTTGCACTCTGTTACTTCCACCGTGTTTGTTGTTCTTGCTTTACACCTCCACAACCACCTGCTTCTTCTTTTTTAACCTGTAGGAAACCCACAAAACACAAGCACACGTCAAAATCGAAATCTGAAGAGGTCGCAAACAAGTCGAAGGGGAGCGACCGACGGTGATCAAGATGTAGGCGTAGAATAACATTCACGCTGGCAGAATCATCGAATCCGCCTCCTCCACCTCCACCTCCACCTCCACCAGAAACTCCAGTGATGGAGGCTGAGAAGCGACGAACGGTGGGGGATTTATGGGAGAATTCAACTAATTTTCATCGGGGAAGGAAGAATTGATAACGAGATAGCTGACTCTTACTTCTCACGCACATCTTCTTCTTGAGTAAACCACCATGGAAACCTTTTGCATCACTGTCAGTTGGTTAGAAATATACATACAGGATAAAACTTGTGAGTGGAGATTTTAGATTAGAGATAATTATTGTAATTATTTGCATTTAAAATTGTGGTGGTCGTGTTGACGATGGTGTTTGTTGCTGTAGTTGGGGAAGCTCGATGGTGGTTGTGATGGTAAAGGTGGAGTGGTTGTATTGTTGAGACGATGGCGGTGATGGTGGTGGTGGTGGTGGTGGTGAGTGCCCAACGACGATAGGCGACAGTGGTGGTTAAAATTACAATTGTAATTAATTACAAATTGAAATAAAGTTAGAATTGTAATTAATTACAAAATTGAAATAAGGTGGTGGTGGTGGTGGTGATTGGTTGCAAATTAGATGGTGATCGAAGGTGGTGGTGGTAATTAATTACAATTTTAATTAGAATTACAATTGTAACAATTACAAATTGAAATAAAGTTACAATCGTAATTAATTACAAAATTGAAATAATACAGTGGTGACGACTGGTTACAGTGGTGGTAATTAATTACAATTTTAATTAAAATTACAATTATAACTAATTATAAATTGAATTAAAGTTACAATTGTAATTAATTACAAAACTAAAATAAGGTGGCGGCGGCGGTGATTGGTTACAAATTAGGTGGTAATGATGGTGGTGGTAATTAATTACAAATTAAAATAAAGTTACAATTGTAATTAATTGCAAAATTGAAATAAAATTACAATTGTAATTAATTACAAACCCTGATTTTTTATTATAAAAAAAAATACCTGATTTTGAAAATTATTTTAATATTTCTGTAATTAGTTACAAATCACCTGATTTTAAAAATTTTCATACTTAAATGTATGTAATTGTGTACTTAACCCATTAATCTTTATTTTAGGCCTAATTATTTTTAATATACAAGTCCAAACACAAATGAGTGCCTATTCTTCCAACTTCTTTACAAGTTTTAAAGTTTTTATTTTTAAAGTATTTAAGACTCAAGTGCATATAGTCATATACAAGATCCAAAAGTAATTCATCTTTTTTGAATGTTGAAATTGGACCATTTTGAAGTATTTATGACTATCTTTATATCAAATTTGGAACGTAAAATCGTCGATTTCAATATTTTTGGCTAAAAAAATATTTCGAGGGCAGACCCCTTGAGGGGGGCCTCCCCCTTCATATTTTCCTAACTTCGTCCAGAAAAGTCTAATTTATAAAGTTCGACTCAAGCCCTGACAATCACAGGACCGACACTGCTACACATTCATACTTGATCTATGTCATTGAATGTGATGGTACATTGACCATTGATGAGTTTAGTTACCAATATAAGTGTAACGAAAGTTGCTTTGATCTCATGTCGACATTGGAGATGGACCAGATTGTAACTAAGGGATGTGTCTGTAAGGTTTCGATACATACATGCACAGCCGAAATTAAACAGACACGAAACCATAGTCCGGATCAATCTTGCACTTAGATAGAATTTGTGATAAAGAATATACTTTTGATGAATCTCGTGGATCTGAAATCTGAAACATGAGGTACAATCTTGTCACCACCAGCTGTCCAATTTCTAGCCTCTAATAGAAATCCACACAGAGAGTTGAATCTTGAACTCCATCACTCTCCAACTATTGGAATGGATTTTGGAGAATTGGTTTTTCTCTTTGTGCTAGCAAGAAAAAACCCTAATGCTAGAAAAGCGACTCTCTTGCAACTCACATGCATTCTTTACAATGTTGCACTTATTAATATGTGCACCTCAAAACCATAACCCTATTCACAATAAATCCATCTATGGGCCCAGATTAATTAATATGATTAATTAATCTAATTATAAAGTTCGACTCAACTAATTGAGCTTATAAATTAATTCTAACAATCTCCCGCTTGGACAAGATCAAATTCCAGATATTCAATTCTCGCCTTTTGTGTGTGACCCATTAAGTTCCATTCATGATGGCAAACGCCGTGTTATTATTATTATTCCAATCTGATTAGAATAAGATGAATTTAAATCTCTATTTCTAATTCATCATCGACTCACCAAGATCGATTAATTCATGTCGATTGACATCTAGCAATGTGTCAATGCAATCCATGTGAAAGGAAAAATCATGTGGCATGACAAGACCCGTTTATGTGCGGTTACCGTGGAAATATAATCCCTTCATCAATATAACCCAATTGGTTAAGATATATGGATAGCGTCAATCTCATTTCAATCAATTATGTTATTCATCTATTATCTTAGTTGATCTTGTTATGACCGAAAATACATTTTCAACTCATAATTTCACCCCAACCGAGGAATTTACATAACTTAAGTGAGTGAAATACAGGTTATAATTTCCTACTACCTAGGAGTGATGAATCCTCATGTTGGATATACACAACCTTTACATGACTCTCACTATACTCGTACGACGTCATCCTGATGACTCCCTCTCAAAAGTCAACATCAACGCTCATCAAAGCATAGTAATCTTCATATAAGATTTTATGAAATCCTCAAGTCAAATGACCAAATCCACAACTGTGCATTAGAGATTCACCACTGACGCTGGGATAGTTATCCATGTGGAATCTCTAAGCGGGTCATCCAATGCTTTGTTCATCTAACAATGCATCCACGTGTTCATTCGAATGTCCCTCTATATTCTAACTTGTGAGATAAGTTACTTTCTTCATAAGAAAGAAATGTAACACATGATAGTCTAACTGCAACAACAATATCTGTATCTTGTTGTTAGTTCGACTAGGGATAATTTCAGAATAAGTTATCAATGACTCTATCTCACAGTCACAACACCTTGTGACTTACAAGTTATTTAAACTTACTCTATGGACTCTATTATTTAAATGATGAGTTAAACTCAATATAATAATAGATCTGCCTTTATTTAGAAAATGATAATATATGTGTTATCCTATCTCAACGATTGGATTTAGAGCATAACATTGATATTCTCCCACTAGATCCAATAACTCATGTATCCTATACATAATGAGTTTATATGATAATCATATTTCCTGTTGGGATAATGATTTTACAGGTGGATCTTCAATATGTGACTCTTCACATATTCAACCTTCTTAAGATTAGTGAGTATGAATTCTATTTTTCTACAATCTTCAAATAAGATAGTAGCCCCTAAATACATACTCAGATATTTGATGAGACCCAGCTCCCTCGCTTGCCGATGGCTCCATTGTCGTCACAGTACTCATTACTGGAGCTACAATGCTAGGAACACTTATAGTTCACTAATGAACTTAACGATCGAGATTGCTTCACAAGCACTTATGTATTTGGTCTCGGTTGTATAATTAGCGGTCTCTCTTGTTTGAACCATTCAAACTGACCACACCACTACTATAAGTTATTTAATAATTAGACTGAATATTTTTTTCATCCTTTCCCAGACTGAAAGTGGTATCTCTATACCCAAATACTGTAAGTCTACAATTCTCCTCATGACTATTGTATTATTAGTACTTCTCAAGGACTTAATAATACAAAAGGTGTCATACGTAGTGTCGCGTTTGAGAGGATCTTATTGTGAAACAATCAAGTATCTTCTCCATATCGTTCTTTCTCAATATGTGTTCTAAACACCATTTTGAAAAGATTAACCCCAAAACTTTTGGGATAAAATCCTACGTTGAATTCATTCATGCTAACCCTATAAACATTACATCTATGCACGTGGATTGAGAAATCAAAACAAACTTTCAGATCTATTTCTATAGATTCTGGTTCCCAAAGTGAAGGTCTTATTTCTCAAATCTATCATGGAGAAATTCAAAATAATTATACTTTCACTTTAAAGGTTAGATACTCAACTTCTGATCAATAATATGTTATCTACATATAGTATCAGAAATATTGAACACTCCCACTAACATTTTATATACACACGTTCTTTATCTTCAACTTTTGATAAAATCAAACATTTTGATTATCTCTTCAAAATTAAGATTCTAGCTCCGTGAGGCTTGCTTTAATCTATAATAGATATCTGTAGCTAGTATACTATGTTTAAGGATTCAAAAATCTCATAATCACAGCATGTTGTTATCACAAGCAGAATTCGAATTGATTTAGAGTAAACACATTTACAGCCTATGAGTTTTACCCATTTCAAGCGAATCAAACAAGTTCCAAAACACGTTTTATCTCGGATTCTATGGCTTCCTGCCATATCGTTTAGTCAACACTTGACTTAGCTACTATGTAAATATAGGCTCATTATCCTTGATGACTAATACAATATTAGCAATTAGGGATGTATAACTCAATGGAGTACGCGTGATCCTAATGTCTTTACATGGAGCTAGTGCGTTCTTAGTCATCACCACGTCCTAAGTAACGATCGTGTCCCAAGCATCGATTTGTGCCTCATCCAATGCAATCACATATTCAAGCTTATTTAATCGGTTAAGTATATGTGTAATCATGAACTCTTTCATGTTATACTTTTATTCCCATTGTCCTCTCTTAGATGAACCGTTTCTCTAAGACATTGACAAAATTCGAGGTAGATTTTATTTCTCGATAGGAATGTAGAAATAATATCCAACCATCTTTTGGATATCCCACAAATATACATATTGGACTAAGGCTATTGCTTATCTAAATTTGGTATACTTCTAATAAGTATTGAGGTCTTAAATTTTAACGCGAAGAAGATTAGACCTTTTAAATCCATATCTTATATGAACCTTCATCAACTGATTATCATGGAACACGACTAAGTGTATAATATAAAGTTTTTAGTGCAAAGCTTCAAAAACTGTTTTTGAGATTTTGCGTGGCTTCATCAATGATTGCATCAATTGCAATCTTTGTCCTTTCATATTCATCATTGTATAGAGATGTATATGAAAGAGTTACCTATGCGAAAATTATGTTCTCATAGCACAATCTTGAAGTCAACCACTTGAAAATATTCTTTACTTTGATCAAATCTACGTGTTTAGAATATTTTTCTCATTTTGGCCTTCTAATTTATATCTAGATTATTCAAACTTTTCAAACTTTCAGATTTAAACTTTATTATAGATAACAATGACTATCAATGTTATCTAATAACTAAAGACCCCTCTGATATATGCCCACTTACATCCGAATGTAACAGGCTCAATGGATCCTTTCCAAGAAAATTGACTTATTAATTTACCTCTAAGGTGAGATATACATATATCTATATTAATTGAATAAGTCAACTGTCAGATTTAAATGTGACTTCTTCTTTGCCTTATCAATATTCAGAATGTAGACTATTTTTTATTTACCTAGCTTCCATATTATCTCATCTAAGTTAATGAATAACTATTATTCTTAATCAAAGAGGATAATCGCTTCATGTCCAAACATGAAGTGGAAGTGTTGTTCTTCATAAGAACTGCAATTAACAGTTGCCTAATTTTAAACTGAATGAGAAGATAAAGATAGGTGATAATTTCTTAAGCTTTTCAAGAAACATTTGTTTTATTACCTACAAATAGGTATATCACCATTTTTCGTAATTATTCTACTTTTAGCCATTTTATATTATCAGTATCTAATACTCGATTGGCTAAGTAGATTATTTAACCTCTATCAGATAGAAAACTGAAGTAAAAGATTCACCAAACTTCTCACTTCTTCAGTTCGGTTAAGGAAGCCTCGCAATTATAAATGTAGTATCCTATTATTGGAATGTTCGAGAAGAGTATTCTCGATCATATCGTGTTTTGAGATCATTTCTCAAAGAACGACACCAATTCAAGGATTTCAGTCTGATGAACTTACAGAGTGTCAATTACACTCCATAAGTTCAAGTAACAACTCAAATTTTAAACTTCATACAACAACAATAAAAAATAAAAAATAGAATCACGTATTATCATGCATAAATCAATTTAATAAGGTCTTTTATTAAATCGATTGCTCCCACTGTTTTACTTGAATTAATGACCCTCAACATTAATCTCGTAGAATCCTGTTAGATTCACAATAGGCTAGGATCCCGTTTATTCCATTAGAACCTTGAGTGACTCGACAAGTTCTAATGAAACATCCAGGTAAATACTCCTATCAATCACATCTCCATGTGACTCCTAGATCATTAAGTAGACAACTATTTGTCGCACACATCTTATGTGTTTACTTGATTGTGCCTCCAAAATCTCATTTCCTCGAGTGACTTAACAAAAGATAGATTTCAGTTAAATTCTATCCATTGTTCTGAAACATCTTATGTTTCATAGTGATAAACACACATTTCCACTCGTAGCCTTGAGTGACTCAACAAACCACATCGAGGGCGGATTCTGGTTTTTCACTATAACAATGGAAGGCACTTTGTATTAACCAATTAATACGAATTTAATAAATTGCTTCCAAAATTATATCACTTTTGATTGACTCAAAAAGGATGTTGTTTTGGTTAAGTCTGACCCATTGTTCAGAAGTATCTGATACTTCATAATGAGAAACATATCTACCATTAAGTAGCATTGAGTTACTCAACAAGCTGACATTGATAGTAAACTCTGGTTTTTCATTATAACAATGGAAAGCGTATGACTTAAAATATAATATTAAGTGAGGGGTTTGTCTCATCATTCCTATGTATATTAACTAACATCAACCATGCAATTAATCATACATATAATAATATTATGGATGATTATGGACGATATCTATCTAATCTTCTCAAGTCATGAAGAAGATTAGTTGGTCAATTCCTAGGGGACATTACATTCGATCATCGAATGCTAAATGCAATAATCTCCATCTGCTGCTGCAACCTGTATCCTATACTAATTGTCTTCTTGTGGCCAACTCTAACCTGTATCTTATACTAGTTGGCACGCAGGCCTGTATCAAAGGACGCGCATGTCCATATCTACAAATTAGAGCTCACAGACCCAAATAAATAAATAAAATAATAGGCACGCATGCCCAATTAAATAATAATAGGCTCGCAGGCCTAACCAAAAAAGTAGAATAAATTAACCATACATTCAATTAACCATACATTCAACCAATCACATGGGTCGAGTCCATAGTCACCCACTAAATATACATTCATTATATAAATGTATTAAAAATATAATATTTAATATTATATAAACAACTTTCAAGTTTCTAGCAATTTATGTCGACTAAACTAATTTAAATAAAATTGATCGGAACAATAATTAATTAACTTAAGTTATCGGGTCTTATTTAATTAAAATCATATTTTAATCAAATACTAAATTAGAGTCCAACTCCAATTCCGAAAGAGGCAAATTAGGATAAAACTCCTAAAATAAAATGAAACTCAATTTAGTAATTAATTAATCAAATTAATCAATTTCTTTAATTGAAGGGTTTATTTAATTAAAATCAAATTTTAATTAAATAGAAAATTAGAGTCCAACTCTAATTTCAAGATTCAAGGGCAAATTGAATTTAGGATCAAATCCTAAATAAGATTTAATTAATAATCAATTAATCGAATTAACTAATTATTAAATCGAATTTAATTAAAATCAAATTTTAATCAAACACCAAATTAGAGTCCAAACTCTAATTCTAAAATTAGGGCAAATTGAATTAATATTTTAATTTAAGATAAGACTCCTAAATAAAATAAAATAAAATAAAATTCAATTTAGGGTCAAAATTATATATTTTGTTAAAATCCAATTTTAACAATAATTTAAAAGTCGTGAATTTTAAAATATAATTTTAACAAAATTAAATTCTGGTCTAAATTGAAAATTAGGTCAAATCTATTTTAAAATCAAATTTTAAGCATTTTTCAAAATTACAATTTAAATTTGACACAATTTAAAATTTAAGCATAGGCACCTCGAAATATCACAAATTCAAGAAACAACCCATTTCCTTTTAAAACTTGTAAATTTAACCCTGAAACGAATTTGCATGTATCATCCCGAAACTTCCAAAATTTCAGGAGAAGCCCCTGCCCTAATTTCAAAACCCTAATTCATAATTGCAAACGGGCCCTTACAATTTCCAAAATTGTAGAGCAGGCCCCCGCCTCTACCTCTCTCCAATCCGAAACCCTGGCTGAAGGTTTCTTTACCTCTTGCCTGGGCGGTCGGCGACGCCTCTCTCTCCTGCGGTGGGAACCGCTGCTGTTGAGCGGCGGCTTCTCGCTGTAGCAGCAATGCGACCTTCGCGCTGCAGCTACATTATCGTTGTTGCTGTGCGAATCGCAGCGGTGACAATCGCCGCTGCTCAGAATCCAACCTGTGCAGTGAACGGCTGCGCACACAAAAGTACCACGCACTGTTGTCCATAGCAACGCCGCACACTGCTGTTCGCAGTAGCGCCGGCTGTGCACTGCTGTGTGCGGTGGTCCTGTTGCGCCCAGGAGATCCGGAGACTGATTTCGCCGGAGTTTACCAATTCGTTTCTCGATCCAATTTTTGACCCAAAATTAATTTTCTTCTCCAAATCATATTTAAATAAGAAAACTAATTTTCTCAAAAAACTAGAAACAAGAAAATAATTTCAATCATATTGAATCCATCAAAGAATTAAACAAATCCTAACAAGTAACAAGGCAGACTCTGATACCACTGTAAGATTTCGATACATACATGCACATCGAAAATTAAATAGACACGAAACCATAGTCCGGATCGACCTTACACTTAGATAGAATTTGTGATAAAGAATATACCTTTAATGAATTTCATGGATCTGAAATCTGAAACAGGATGTACAATCTTGTCACCACCAACTGTTTAATTGTCCATCCTCTAACAGAAATTCACACAGCGAGTTGAATCTGGAACTCCATCACTCTCCAACTATTGGAATGGATTTTGGAGAATTGGTTTTTCTCTTTGTGCTAGTAAGAGAAAAACCTAATGCTAGAAAAGCGACTCTCTTGCAACTTACATGCATTCTTTACAATGTTGCACTTATTAATATGTGCACCTCAAAACCCTAACCCTATTCACAATAGGGCCATCTATGGGCCCAGATTAATTAATCATATTAATTAATCTAATTGTAAAGTCCGACCCAACTAATTGGACTTGTACATTAATTCTAGCAGTGTCAAGATAAGATAACATTTTGATGCGTGTTCGCTGAACTACAAATGTACAGATCGCACAAGTAATAAAGTGGATGTGAGTCCAGATATCGATTCCACGAGGATTGTTGTAAATTGTATTTTAGAATACGGACCTTAACTGGAACAAGAGATTTGATTGAGTTGAAAATTTTTGTTTTTGAGAATTATAATAAAGATTAAACTAAAAAACAATGAAAGTTTGATTTTAAAAATTATGAAAATAAATGCTTTAGAATCATGAATCCATTTTGACTCTATCATCCATATTTTAACCAAATTATTTAAATACAATTCACGGGTTTTGAATTTCCATATTTCAAATGTAGTTAAAACTCCCTTTCGGATAAGCATTAACACATATTCCTAAGCACGATCCAACTATATTTCTATATTGAATCCGAATGTGTAAGAAAGCATTAAAAGATTTGTAAATATTATACTAGAAAACACATAGCATAGGTGTATATTTCTATCCCATATCGAACTTGTGGCAATTGAAACGAAAAAACCCAACACTCCAACAACCATGTATATATACACGAAAATCCAATTTCAACTGATTCTATATAGGCCAAAGTTTCGCATATACATACAAATTGTTCATCTGAATTCATACCCTAATCTTCGAGATTCAACAGATTTTATATATATGATATACAGAAAACTGGTTTTGCACTTGTGTGTATATATCTCAATTTCACGAATTAGAAGCATTGGTTTTTACATATGCGTTCGAAATTGATCTGATAATTCAACACGATGTTGGCTCTGATACCAACTTGTTAGAAAATTTTATTATAGATAATAATTTATCTATAATCTAAATAATCATCATGTTGGAATTATCAAGAATTAAATAACTGAAGCGGAAGCGTACCTTAATCAAACGTGATTCACGATAAACGATTCGACGGTGTTTGGATCTTCTAAATCGATACGTAGTCCTTATTATCTCTCTGATGATGGGATGTCAGACAAGATGAACAGTACGTAGGATTCAGGGACCATAACCGACTTTATATACTGAATTGCCATTTAACCTAATCCGGCCCATCATGAATTAGGTAATGGCCTGGTATCTACACATAAAAGCCCATACATTTAATTAGATGTATTAAAACCCGATGTTTATTAAATCCTTATTAGATCACTTTAATTGGGCTTAACCAAATTGATAGTCATTTATTGAATACACAATAATTTACATATAAGTCCACACGATTGATTAAAATCCTTACATTATAACGAACCAAATTTTGGCTTATGTCCTTCAAAGATGAAATAAAGAAAAATCAAAACAAATACAATGATTTTATTTTTGGAAAGAAGAGAGGATAATTTATATTTTGCATATCAAAACACACGCGGCTTGAAAAATTGGGCCTTAGAGAAAATCGCTAAAGAGCTTTTTGGAGACAGTAACAAAATGATAGTGACAAATGTTTCATTGGTGATCAACCACGATATGATTACTAGTAATATCGATTGAAATCAATGCTATTGAGCATATCTTCGTTAACTTGTGTTTTTTAAACTATAAAATGATTTATAAACTACATAATTTTTCAAATCACTTTTTAATCACATATATTTTCTCTCTCTAATTTTTAACAATTACTTTTTACATCAAAATTATAAATAAACTAATTTATAATTTAAACAGTGTTACCAAACGAATGCCATCACTACATCGTAAATGATCATGAATACACATTTGTCAGCAATTATAGACGTTAATATTGTTGTGATATTTCAACACAAAATTTTTCATTTGTGAAGATTTGCAAAATTTGCGTGAAGGATTTAAATGTACAAGTTATGGATTTTTTTCTTTTTTTTTTTAAGCATTACAAAAGAAAGCTCCCAACCCAACCCCTAAGGCTCAAACCCAAGTGGAATGCAAGGTAAGGGCCCCTCACCCGGGTTAACCCTTTGGCTTTATTATGTGTTTATCTCGATTAATCTAACATCAGGGACGGACAATAATGGGGACAATAGTTCATCCATTCCGGTCTTCTAGCTTCGTGTTAGAGAAGATTTTTCAAATGACATTCTGTAGTGCGGGAGTTAAACACAAATTCTATTTTAAAGGGCAGAGACCTAAAATATGTCGAAATGCAAGAAAATATTACATATATTCGGGTTTCCAACATATTCTCAATTCCCGTAATGCATGCAAGAGAATATAGAAAATGACCAATATGTAATTACTGGTGTGGTAAAATGAAGCTGATTCAATTTAAGTCATTTGTATAAATTTATCAATTCAATTAAGAAGTTGAGTGTGACGCTGTTTGGCAATGTGAAAATTTTCCCCGCCCCGCCCCCACCCCCGCCCCCCACACCCAAATTCATTTTCAATCAATTCACTACTTTTCACAATTTTCAATTACACCTTCAAAACTATTTTTCTTCCATCACCAAATAGCCCTTAATTAGCATTTTAACATCATAAATGACTTTCTGTTAGATTGTACTATGAGACAAGTGGCACTTCTAAAAATCACATAGATGGTGTGTGTTTGGTATTGTGTAAATTTTTTTTTTTTTTTTTTTTGAAATGAACAATGATTTTTAGAAAAATAGATGTTTGAGATTTAGTTGAAAAATCAAATATTGTGGACTTAACTTTTAATAAATTGTTGATATTGAGTATTGTAGAAAAAAATGAAAAGTTTAAACAAAATCGTGGTAATTTAAAAAAATAAAAATAATATGTATATATATATATATATATATATATATATATATATATATATATATATATATATATGTTTTGAAAAAGTTTATAAAACTTAAGTCACATTTATCCATATATATTTTGAGGAACTCTTAAGTACTATTAATTAGTTTAATTATTGCTGCCTATTGATAACTTAGTCTCTGTTTAGCAAAATATTTTTCTTGTTTGCTCTCACTTTTTTTTTTCCTTTAAATTTATTTTCAACCACATACTGCAATGAGACCTACCATTTTTCACAATTTTCAATCAATTCTCAATTACCCATTCTCTAAAAAACTCAAAATTTCCTAAAATAACTAAACCAAACAGACACTTTTGTTTACAATTAGCGACGTGTCAAAATGTATTGATCCATTTTTTGAAAAGTAAAAAATGATAAGCGAAATCTTTGCTTAATCGAAACGGTTAATTTTTTTTAAAAATTGTTGAATGAGATATTGTCACATGATTGTTTGTAAACATAATTTAATTATGAACACTTTGAAATTTTTGAAAATTTCATCAAATGGGCCGACATTTGTAGTAAGTTTTGGAACGTGAAAATTACACCATAACCTGATTTTTAACTTTACACTTCAAAAAGACAAGTTTACAACTAATTTATACTAAAATTAGGTCATAATTCACATTAAATTTTAAACATTAAATAAAAACATTAGTTAAATTATAATTAATGTATGGAAACGGGGCCAAGGATCCATACCCTAATTCCCTCGATTTCTCTCACTTTCCCACCCACCCGATGACAATAGCACAACTTTTACGGCGACATCTCCAGCTTGCCATTCTGCATGGTCTCACCCGAGCACTTCAGCAATAGCACAACTTGTGTGACGACGTCTCCAGCTTGCCAGTCTACACGGTCTCACCTGAGCACTTTAGCTCACCTCCATAATTCCATTGTAGGTGCGATCTTCTTCATCGGTTGATAAAAGTGGTTGCATCTGAGTGAATCGAAGCAGTTGTGTGCAGCACCATCCCTGGTTTCGCGATTGATTGTGCAATGTCATTGTGTGCTTTCGGAGGCGATAACATGATGGCAGTGATCTATTGTGGTGGTGCAGCCAGCAATGGTTATATTGGTGCTCAGGGACGGATCTTTATAGGGACCAGTGGGGGTTAAGGCCCCCCACCCCCCCCCCCCCGAGTTTTTTTTTAAAAAGAAAGAAATTTAGTTCTAATACTTGGGCTGGCTCATTTCTCAGCTCAAATAGTTTTTTGGCCCAAAAAAGTTTCAAAATTATTTGATTTTAATTGATTTTTAGCTCATACTCCATAATCCCATATCCGAATGGCTTGTGAAGTTGATTTAATTTGAGATTTGTGGTTTGTGAAATTAATTTTTTGATACTTGACTTTTGAGAAATTGAAGTTCTATATTTTATTTGTAAGTTAGAATTTGTTAACTTGTCATTTATGAAATTAAATTTTATCAGGAAATTTTTTTGGCCTTAATTCTGAACCACCTTTAGCTCCCTCTCACCTCGAAAAAAATTTCTCCCGCACTAACATAAATTCCTGGCTCCGTCCCTGTTGCGATGGTTTTGATGCGTGGTTTGTGGTTGTCACTAGAGGTAAAATCTGTGGTGTTGGGAATGGTGTTTTGGGACTAGGTTTTTGCGGCGTTTGGGGATTAGTTTTTGTTTCCAGTGAAATTCTGTGTCGTTATGTGTGCACAATGGTGTATGTGGTGTGGTTTTGGTGGTGGTGGCGGCGGCAACTGTGTTGATGGATGTGGCGACGGTTTAGATGGTTGGTGCCCCGTGGTGGTGTGGTACGTTGCGGTTGAAATGGGGTGTAGGATAGGTGAAATTGTAATGAACAATGTGACTAATTAATTTGTAGATGTGACTCATAATTTTTTACTTTTGACCAATTAATTTGAAATTTGTGATATAAAATTTATAAATTGTGACAAAGAATTAAGTTATGACGGTATGACCTATAAATTTATAAGTTGTGATCGATATATAAGTCACAATCTATTAAATTCGAGATTTGTGATCGAGAAATAAGTTGTGACTTATAAAATCCGTGACTTGTGATCGAGAAATCAATTGTGACTTACAAACTCTGAGATTCGTGATCAAAAAATAAATTGTGACTAATTAATTTAATAATTTGTAATCTATAAATTTTGTGATTGTGACATATGAAATTTATAAGTTATAATCGATATATAAGTCATGATCTATAAAATTCTAGATTTGTAATCGAGAAACAATTGTGACTAATAAAATTTGAGATTTGTGACCAAGAAATAAGCTGTAAATAATTAATTTAATAATTTGTAACTTATAAAATTTGTGATTATAACCTAAATCGTATATTATCGTGACTTTAACTTATTTAATTAATAAAATATATTTAATTACCTAAATTTATTATTAAAACCTGTTTTTGAAATAGTACATAGAGTTTCTTAAATTGTAAATTTCAAAAGAGATGGCAAAAAAATTTGATCAGACCCGTTGATCCGTTGATTCGACCCGATCCGATCCAATTTAATCCGAAAAAATCTCGATCTGTGGGTCGACGAATTGGATTTGAATCGAGGGTGATCCGATCTGACCCGATCCACGATCCGATTTATTTTTTAAAAAAATTAAAAAATATGTAAAAAAAATTTAATTATTAAATCTAAAATATATAATCTTTTATTGAATTTGGTACAAAATCTATAATTCTCTATATATGTAATATTTTATTGTATGAATTAAATATTACATTAGTCGTTTTATGAATTATGTATTAATTTATTTGTCGTTAACGAAAATATATAAATATTTGTTTTGATCATACCCGATCCGAACCCAATACGATTCGAAAATTTTATTATTTGATCCAATTCGTTTCAAAATTTCACGGAACAAATTTGAATCGATACTTCTACGTCCTGTTGCCATCACTAAGAGCCTGTTTGGTAATGTAAAAAAAATTTGGTTTTTGTGATATTTTTTAGTTTTTTGATGGATGTGTGGTTGAAAAAGATTTGAAAAGTCAAAAACTGTGGGCTTGACTAAGAATAGATGGTTGAGATTGAGTTTGAAAAATTATGTTGTTATTTTTTCTTTTATCAAACAGGCACTAAGTTTGATCACTCAAACATTATGTATTTTTCCCGAATGGAATTAAGACCTTTTGTGGCAGTATCGTAAATTCTCGTCTTCTCAAACCTCCCGTTACGAGAATTCTCAATTTCACATTATTTTCATTTTTCCCGCTCAAATCCCCTCCAGGTTGCGACTCATATATTTCCAAAAAACAGCCTGACCTCATCGTCCACCCAACCCCACCGTTGCATATATACGTGATGCAGGCATAGACTGTAACGGCTGCTTTCTCACTCTATTCAGAAAATGCCTGCCCTGGACAAACATCTAAATTCATCGGCATTCAAAGCCGCGGTTCTTTCCACCGAACTCAAGCCTGTTCGAGAACTAATTCAGGTTGGAGTGAACCCGAATCCTGATATGGAACCAATTCTAGAGCAGGATTCAGATCCTGGGTTTCAATTGACTGGATATAATGGCGATGTGGAACGAGAAGGGGTTAGAGAATTTGAGGAAGGCCAAGAAGAAGTGGAAATTGGTAGGGCTTTGAAGACATGCAAAGAGGGGAAGAATAAAATTGAAAAGGGGGACTCGGAATTCAGAAGTTCCCTGCACTTCCTGTATAAAACTCCGAAAATGGTAATTTTTCATTCTTATTCGTTTTAAATACGATTTTTTTGTGAGATTTTTATCTTTTGTCAGTTGGAGTGATGGATTGGGGGATTTGGTAGTTCATTGATTTCTACTGTTAGATTTTATTTTTGACGATGAAGAGTTGGTTTTGAATTGTTTATTTTGTTTTGTTAAATTGATTGTACCTGAACGTTTTAAAAAAATATTCGGTTTTCGTATATCAAATTAATAGTTGGTTTTGAATCGTCAATTTCAAGTTTTTTAAAAAATGAAACTTTCGTGCCTTTTTGGATTACAAATTGGTTATGTTCTTCTTCTGAATTCTCAATTTTCAAAGAATTAATAGTGTTATTATGTGGAATTAGTGAAAACTGGATATCTCTTACTTTTACTTAGCTGTCAATTAATTGGTTTGCATAAATTTTTATCCTGTAGAATTCTTTTTAATTTGCTGATTAATTATTATTGTAGTTCTGTAATCATTTATGCTGTTCTGTTTAGTGTCCAACAAGGATTTGTTAGGATCCTTTCCAGAATTCTTCATCTTATATTTCCAGAAACTTTAAAAGGGTCTTTTTGTTAGTCTTTTATTTTGATTATATAGTGTTGTGAAGTTCAGATTAATCATTTGTTATATTTTGAGTTAGATACTTAGATTAATATATCTAATTAAAAATTATTAAAAGACACAACAAATTAAGACCAATCCTTAACAAAAAAAGATACCATCGTATCTTTGAAGAAGAGGTTAGAAATCTTGGGATGCTTTCATGTGTAATTACTTTGCAACAGAGAATGATTTAGCATAATAGCCTCATGCCTTTTAAGGTTCGAAACAGAAATTCATCTTTAATATTTCCCCTTATAATATGATTGGCTCAGCATTCTCATGAGTTCTCATCTCTCTCTGGTCCAGTGTCTTGTTTGCCAGAATGTAATCTACAGCGAGGAGTTATTATGCTCTGTTCGTGGCTGCCAAACTGCCTTTCACCTAAAATGTGCTAAAGAGGGACTTGGCTTCTTGTCTTCGAAACCATTCAAGTGCCCTCAACATGTAAGTGTGAGAAAGTTATAATATCAATCTAATCACTGCTTTGCTGTTATATATTTATTTATAATTCTTCCGAGTTCTCGGAGTTGAGGTCAAAAAGAAGAGGGTGGCACAATTATAGGCCACTGATATGCATGTTTAGATAAATGAAGTTTTTGATTTATGTTAATTCTTTTCTTTTTAGTGTTTCTTGAATATGGACATTATCAAGGTTTTCTTTATATACATGTACTCTTAGTTTTTGATTTTGCCTCATTTCCCTTATCTAACAATTTTGGGTTTTACAGTGAAGATTATTTTAACTAGGGTTATATATCTCTTTATTAATCAGGCATGCTTTCTGTGTAAGCGAAAATATCGATTGCGGCGATGTATAAGATGCCCAATGGCATCACATGATGGGTGTGCACCATTTCCTGATCATGTGATTCATTTCCCTGATCGACCACAGGAGGTCATATGTTGGAGGCATCCTACGGACTGGCGTTGGGAGAAGAAGGTCTATCTCTAACTTCATTTATCATCATGGTTCTAAATTTCTTTACTTTGTTTAGTGTTTCTGCATTCATGAAATATCATTCTTTGGTTCAAACACACATTTTTTTTATTTGTTTTGATGTTATTGAGAGAACTGAGAACAATTCTACTCAAAGCTCTATTGGTAAACCAAAAAGTGACTATCAAAACCAACAAAACATCATTATCTCAATAAAATCTTCTCTCTTTAATTGTCTTTTTTGTTGCTTACTAAACAAAGAAGAATTTGTTTGGGTTATTCATCAACCAAAGCTATTCATATGAGAGACCTCGGAGGGATGAGCTGAAAATTCCAGGAATGATGCTCCAAATAATAGATATGAACCTTACAAAATTCCAGGAGTAATGCTCCAAATAATAGATATGAACCTTACATTTTGGGTTATAACTTGAATAACTTCGACAAATTTCTTTAAATTACTATTTATATGCCCCTATTTGATATAGATTAAAATCAAATTTTTAGTAAATCTTGATAAAAGTTGATGAGATGTATGGTTGAAAAACGGTGGATTCCATAAAATGTGTGGTTAAAATTAATTGCAAATTTTAATAAGAACCAAACGGGGGCTATGTTTACATTTGAAGCTAATTTTCTCCTTATGACACAAAAGAAGGAAGACATTAAAAATATTAAACATAAGGTGCCGCTAAATTTCCCTGCAGCCATTACTTCCTCAAAGTATATGGTCCCCCTTTTCACGAAAGAGTCACGCATCATTTGAAAGATTTAAGCCCTTGTTTGAATCTCTTTAAAATTTTCTTTTTTTTTCTACAGTATTCAATCTTAACCATCTATTAAAAGTCAAGCTATAATATTTGACTTTTCAACCAAATTTCAACCATCCATTCTCCTAAAAATCACTATTCATTTAAAAAAAAAAAAAACTCTTTTTAAACAATACCTAACACACACTAAATTAGTTTTTGAGCATCTTAACTCAAGCTGCATGTATGTAACTTATGAATCTGATATAACTTCCATTCCTGAACAGAGATGCAATTTTGTAGTTCTTTTGCTATATTTGGTACCTTTTTAGATTATTAATGTATATTTTTGAAATGTGAGGCATAACAAATTTTGCTGTCGAGCCTAATGTTAGAACTGGAGATGCAAGGTTCCTTTACCCAAAATTCCCTCCACCATCTTCTTCCATCAATCGTCATATTTTTGAAGATTTCATAAATTGCCCGAAACTAGGTTGGATATAGATTGGTTGCATTTTAAGAGTCAATGACTTGTTGACACTTGTGTGAATACCTTCCTTCATTTCTAGTATTGAGTTTTCAAAACGAAATTGGAAAATAAATAATGTAGCACAAGGCAACTGCTTTTTTAAAAGGAAGAATGCACAGCGACACAATGGCATCTACTATAGTAAGAATGGAAAAGAATGATGTAGCAGGGACAACTGCTATATCAACGAAATAACACACAGTGACACAACTATAGCCACTGCATAAAATGAAGAATACACAGCAACTAACTGTAAACCATCCAAAGGATTTTTCTAGTGAAGAATTGCTCAAGCCTCAAGATAAGGAAAGGCAATCTCAATTTTCTTAATGTTGGCAATTGAGAACGTTATCATTTGGCTAGAATCGAACTCATGTATATATAATGAGTTTGTATTCCTTCGTATAGACTTTTGGAAAGAGATATAAGTTAAAGTTCAATTTGAATTTGATATGGCATCAGTGCTGTCCCCAAGGGATTGAATCTAGAGCAGAAAACAAAATAATTCACATACTAATCTCAACTCAGGAATCAGTTTTCATCATTGTACCAGCAATATATCTACAAAATTAAGTTTCAACAGTTTCCTAATTTGGAGATCACTAGTCTTGACACTAGATTGGAGTCCCGATCTGCAAAATCAAGTGTCCGAGAATCATGAAAAAGAAAAGGAGACAACTGGAGTAGATGGTAAGATGGAGATCAACCCTCAATATAATGCATGGATGAACAATGACAGCTTGATAACCACATGGTTATTAGAGATAATCACTCAACAAATATTAGCTATGAATGATTTATGGTGTCAATTCCACTTTTTAGGCGTGGAACCCTATGAAAGAACAAATTTGCATGACCAAAGAGAAAGAAATTCTCTTGAATGAGAATTTTATGAATCTTAAAAAGAGAAATATTTCCCTTACGAATATCTTAGAAAGTATAAAAAGTACTTGTGAGCCAATGGACAAAATTAACAAAGTTTTCAAAATAACAAGACTTGGTCCCAAGTATAAGGATTTTCACACGGTAATGAAAGCAAAAGCTCCGCACCCATATTTAATCATTTAGTTTTAGGATAGCAAGCACATAGATATATGTTGCTTATCGGATGTACAAAGAAGACAAACAAAACAATCCATGAGCAAGCCTTCCTCAGTCAAAAAGGGAAAGGCGATGTTGTTGTAGTGGTCTCTTCAACTAAAGGGGATGAGGCTTCATTGCTAATGAAAATCAATAAGATAACAACCATGGTAGCTACAATCAATGGAGGAACTATCGGAAGCAAGGAAATCAATCTACCTAGCAATCATCAACAAGGAATAACGAAGGAGTAATTTGACAAATTTGTGGTGTGGCTTATCTTGTGGATTTGGGAATGTTGGAATCAATGTGTTCGTTCTTTCCAAGTCGAAGGTGTTCAAATAGCTCCATATAATAATTTTCCATGATGAGATTGATCCAACTCTTTATGCGGACTCAAGGCACCACTTATGGGTTGAATGATCTAGATAAGATTCTAATAGTGTTCCTTACAAATGGCAACGAGTCATATGATGTTGGTCAATGTCTAAAACTTTCTCAGGAAAAATTGAAACCCTATGTGGACATTTAAATTTTGAAAATGTGTTGATTATTCTTGAGATCAAACTTAATATTTTACCTTTGGGTAACTCACTTTTGATGATGTATATTAGCTTCATTTTTTTTTTCTAATAGTTTTATTATTAGGGGATTAGTCGAACAAAATCAAGCTAACCGGTGCAAGATGCAGTAAGAATGTCTATTACGGGTTGGAAGAAGCGAATTGCACACCAAAAGAAGGCTTCCTATAGTATTTGACATTAAAGAATAGGTTATCTCCATTGTAAATCTTTAAACTTTTTACACAATAAATAATTTATTAATGATTTTTCGCCGAAATTTTTTGAGAATATTTGTGTTAATTGTCAAATGAAAAAAGTTGAAAACTCTTTATCAAAAATATTTACGATTTTCCTTTTAATAAATGCTGCTTCAATATAGAGATAGCACTTTAATCTGTTGGAGAGTTTAAGCGACATGCTTGAATTTGATGTACAAGAGGATCATCCTGATACGAGAGGTTCAACAAACGAGAAAATTGTTTCGCTCAAGTGCGCAAAAATGCCTATCTATATTACAAAACTAGAGGGCTTTGCACTGAAATGGAGAATTCTTTCTTCCTTCAAGATTACGATGGGAAGTAGTTCTTCTTCAATTTTTGCATTATTTCATATGTAGATATGTTGATTTTTTTAGCTACTAGAAGGTCAGGTGTATGCCCCCTTTCTCTTGTTCTCGTGAATTTGATTCTACATATGATTGGGGAATCCTAACCCCCATTGGCTTTCCTTGGTGGAGCCTGAAAACCTCTTGAGGTTATGTTGATGTTTTGCTAAAAAAAAAAAATGATTATGATTGGAATTTTGGGATTTCGATCATTATATGTTCAATTATCACACGCGCCTCATCTATAATTCCATCGTCGACTGTTATTTTGTTAAATCATGCATGTTTTAAGAAATAAATGCGACCAATTCATTGTGATTCATGGAACCATGTCTCTCTTATCATGCTAATGTTTAAAAACTTTTATCATTTTGATAGATAATCTTACTCGCTTTTCTTGGATTTACTCTTTGAAAAAGAAGTACGAATTTTTGGATTTTTTTTTAAATTTAAAAATTAACGAAAAACGAATTACAAGAGAATAATAGAGGTTTAAGTGACAAAAGTGGTGAATTTAACTCCCTTACTTTTGAGACATTTAAGGCAATGTGAAATTTTACATCAGTTTTCTTGTCGTAATGCTTCTGAACAATATGGTATTACCAAAACAAAACACTGACACGTCATTGAAAGATGATTGACTTAACTTTTTTGAATCAACTAACCTTAGAGATACTGGATAAATTATTTCTTAACTTCGGTCTATTCAATAAATCATATAAAACCAACTACCCTTAAAATGGTATTTTTCGCTCTTTTAATTGTTCAAGAGGCAACTTCGCACAAAATGTGCTTTCTATATTTTAGATATTTCACAAATAATAAATTCTCATAAAAATCATCTTTGTCTTTTTTTTATGACTAGTTTTTTTGGGCACGCGTTGCGTGCAATTTGGCCGTTATTGATTTTTTTGAGTTTTTAACACAACATGTTGAGTTGAAAAAAAAAAATTTGGCAGTCTACGCGTTGCGTGCAATTTGGCCAATATTGAATGATTTGAGTTTGTAGTTGAAAAAAAAAAAAAAATTCGGGCAGCTAGCTGCCCGAAATTGGGACGAAAATTGGCACCGTGCTGCCCTTTTGTTCCCTTATTAGTATAGGGGGATATAGTTCGTTGCACAAAGGATATTGTTGTCTCAATCAGACAACAAATAGAATTTGTCTCTCGGTTCCTTCTTTGATTCAAGGGGGCTGGTATATAGAACCGGCTTTAAATCTTGATAAAATCACTTTTGTTTACGTTCCTAATAAAGAAACTTCCTTGTAGGAAAAGTTAGTAGTGACCACTTTTCCCGAATTAAAAGCATGGATTCCAAAAAAAAAAAAAAAAAAATTTCCTCAAAATTAAAGACTAAACAGGAGGAGGTCGTGCATAATAATGTGTAAAACAATGATACTAATTTGCAAATTTACATAACTTAAATCTAAGACATTTTTGAACGGCTGTAGCCACTTCTAAAATAAAATCTAGCTTATTGGTTCAATTTTTTGATTGCTAGACACTCGATGGGAATATTTGAGATTATGACCCCAAAATTCCATGGCAAATGCTGGAATGATTACCCTGTAGTTATCCTCTATAGTAAATTTTTTTTTTTTTGGTCGTGGGACATTTGTGGGTCACATGATTATTTTATAGTGTTTGGACATGGGACTGTATAAATATGCGTTGAGGACAAGATTTAAGGGATACACTAGTAGTCATCTCTAACATTTTGATTTTTTAGATTTAACATAGTATTAGAGTAGACAAAGGTCATGAGTTCAAGTCTCATCGCCATCAATATAATGGTATTGCGCATAATTTAGGCTTTGATGAAAAAATGAAAGTTGATTACACATAAGGAGACATTCAAAGACAAGATTTAAGTGATATACATGTGCCCTCTTTAATAGCTTAAGTTTTTAAATCAAGTATGCACAATTGGTTGTGGATTTTCATGGACACCATACAAATACAAATGGTAGTAGATCGAATGAGTAAGGTCCGGCTGATTCGTCGTACCAAAGCATCAATTTTCCACTGCCACTATGGCTTGGGTATTGGCAAAGGAAATTGTCTGGCTATATGATATTTTGGATTTCCACCTTGAGGACAAAGTGGATTTTTGGGGCAGGGGTATTGATAGGGCCCTAAAGGCATTGTGTTGGCTTAAATGTATAAATAAGGGTGTGGGAGATGGAATTCGGTAGGAAGATAGGGTGTCAATTGGGAGACAGCTAAGCCTCTTGAAAGCATAACAAACTATTATAATTTTCATTTCATTTAGTTGCAATTACACTCTATTCTTTAATTCCAGTACAAAAATACACAAATACAAATATCAGCCTATTCAATTTCTGTCATAAATCACAAGCAAATCCCGGGATTCTATCAAAGAAATTGCAACTAAAAATTGAACTTTCTTAGATCCCATGTCTCAACATAGATCTATCTCTTGACTTGTACATTATTACAAAGAGTAGGTTTCACTTAGCAAATTCTTAATTTGTAGTGAAATAAAACATTTTTGCTTATTCTGGACAAGCATGATGGGGCATGTTCTTTGATCTTGATTTATTCATATTCTAATAACACACCTGCTTGTGGGATTGTAATACACTCAGACACTCCATCTGACGCAATTAATTAGTCCTCAATTGTGAATGAACAATATTGCGGGCAACGTATGTTTCCAATTGTCTTGAGCAGATAAAATCTCTTGGAAAGAAATTTTTGGGAATTTAACTAGTACTTTCCTTGCAAACTAAGGACTCATTTTGGAAAGTTGTCGTAGAAGTGATACATAAAAGCATGAATGTCTTCAACCCATAAAAATTATTTTTGACTTGTTCATTTACAAAAGCTGCTCATTTTTCCGTTCAGCATGAATATATGCTCAAACCTAAAACAATAATTGTCTCTATATTTAGTAGTTATTGTACCTTTACTTTTTACCTTAAGGATTATTACCATAAAGGGGAATTAATAAGAAGAATCAAGAATTATGAAAGTTTTGAATTGAATTTTATTACGGAATTCTTGATGCCATCGCTCAGCTTGTTATGAAGCTTTGGTTTTTGAAAACTCAGATAGGCTATTTAAACTCTTCAATTTGAACTATCCTTTTCCTTTGTTTTCTATTAAATAACATTTTTCCATGAAGCATGTTTTGTGGTCTATACTATTTTATTATTAAACATTTAAGCTTGAACATGTATTAGCCTGATTATTTCATGAAATTATAAACTAATTGAACTTCAGGATTCATTACATGGTACTGTCAACAAACTTTCATGTTTATGTTGCTTTTTATTACACGTTTATTAGTTTGATTGATTATGCTGCCTGACACAGGACTCACATATCTCTTTTAATACGAAGCACGAGGTTCCTGCCAGTAGCTTTGAGGTTAGAATTTAATTATCAGTTTCCTTTTCATGTTGAATATGCACAATGCATGAAATAAAACAGTGTATCACTCAGTAAATTTTATTCAATGCTACTTCTTTTTGCCTCAAAATTTTCCTTTTACAAAAATAAAATTAAATAAAATGGAATTAAACATGTAGAAGTCATGACTATTTGCGATAGATTTGCAATATTGGTTTTTACATTGAATCCTTTGATTGCATAGAGGGATTAAGTGACTGAAGTATTATTTTGTGAAGAAACTTGTGGATTAAACAATTTAGACTTCTCCATAGACATGAACTTGCTTTTATTTTTTATTTA
Source organism: Ligustrum vulgare (assembly GCA_963555705.1). Taxonomy (NCBI): domain Eukaryota; kingdom Viridiplantae; phylum Streptophyta; class Magnoliopsida; order Lamiales; family Oleaceae; genus Ligustrum; species Ligustrum vulgare. The sequence goes on from OY743185.1 coordinate 12,263,660, forward strand.
TTTTTCTAAATTTATCCCTTGCTCCTTTCAGGAAATATTCTCTTGCTTACCTCTTCTGCATAAAGAGAAAGAATTCGAACTTAACTGGAAAGACCTGACAGAAAATACAATGGAGCCACCTCCATATGAACACATCAAGCGAAGTATCCTATGCATGTTGGTTTCAGATTTACTAAGCTTAAACTCGTTGTCTTATACATTAATGTTCATTATCTCCCTTCTTATATTTAAGAAAAGAATTCAACTACTATTAAAATCTTTGGACGATGCTAACAAACTATTTATCCTATTTGATTTGATTAACTATTTATGGCTGTAAATGCCTGCTAAAATTGTAATAGCTTTAAATGCTTAATTTCAAGTTTACTTAACTCAAATAGACTTTTACCTCGTTAAGAGGAAGCGAAATAAGGTTGATGTTGATACTGGATGTGCAAACTGCAGTTCTACTGAATGCTCTGTGGCATGCGTTTGCAGGTACTATTGTCCTCCCTTTTATAACATGTGCTTTTACCAATGCTTTAATTTGTAATTTCTCTGTTGTGTATATACACTGAGTGACAGGAAGAAAAGTTTTTCTCAAGTAATGTTGCAAATTTTATCAAACTATCAGTATTAGTTCATTGCTATGTGTCTTCTCTTTATCCATTCTACCCTTCTAGAGATTTTAAAATTGAAGGTGCAACTTCCTTTTTATTGATCTCATTCCATGTCAGTGTAGGTCTGCGTCTTCCTTCATGTTTACAGTTGCTTCTAGGTTTCTTTATTTTATTTAACAGATATATCTAGCATCCTTCTTTTGATGGGTTCAAATTATTGCAGTAGGTGTTAAAACAGTTTTTACAACAACTCTATCTTGATATTCTCACCACTCTGAGTGTGTGTATCTGATATTTCTGAATACTAGCACATTCACTCCTATATAGCATTGTTGATCTGGGTGGAGTCATAGAGGATTATTTTTTATCTCATAAAAAAATTTAATTGCACCAGACCTACCGCACCCCTGTGCTTTACCTAAGTATATAGTGGACTTTCATATTCTGTATGAAGGGTATCAAGGTTGTTCACACAACTCCAACACTGAACCCTCTGCTTATATTTTTACCTTGAATTAAACTGGATTATGTGGATTTTTTCTTAATCCAATCAAGTTAGAACCCTTTATTATCTATATTCTCTACTATGCTATGATGTACTATAGTGTTGCATTATCATTACAGAATATAAAACATGTAAAACAGTGAGGGCCATCAATTTGCATGCCTACACCTGCAGCAAACCAGCAACCCCTTCTCTTGTATAATGGCTTTTGGAAATGATGGTGAACCTAAAGATAGTTTATCAATTCAATCCAGCTTGTATTTGTAATATCATGAAAGCACTGGGTTTAATGTGCACATGAAGTTGGATTGGATTATCAACTTGTATATCAATTCAACAAGATTTAAGAAAAGCAAGTTTAGCTGACTTGCTCCATCAAGACAAATCACACACTATCTTTGCCTGGTTCTTATTTATATAAACTGTTTTATTTGTATTCTTTTAATAGAATATTCATAATAAATCTTTAATTTATGTGTTAGATGACAAAGTTATCGTGATTCGATAGTTATTAACAGGTGAAAGACTTATCAGATTATTTTTGGAGTAAGTTAAACATCCATAGTAAAAGCTTTTTGGAGTAAGTTAAACATCCATAGTAAAAGCTTTTGACTTCTAGGTCTACTGTTATTTTAAACACTTATATTCTTTTCTAGACATTTCATGCTAATTTTTAAAGAGTCGTGTTCTTCTTAGAAATCGGACACCTCTTTACAAACCAATGCAGCATATGTAACATTTATAGAGGCTGGAACCAGCAGACAGTTTTCAGTGTTTAGTTCATTCAAAAATTGGCACCGACTATATTTTAATTGCATTATTCTTTCATTGATTCACACAAGTACTTGAGTTTTTTCGTAGTACAGTTGCATTGATGGCTTCTACTATTATTTTTTTGATTAACAGGGTTCAGTGCATAAGCTGCTCGAAAGGTTGCCTTTGTAAAGGAAATTGTAAAAACAGACCGTTCCGGAAAGATAAAAAGATACAAATTGTCAAGGTAGAAGTGATGTTGTTTTGTTCTTTAATTTTTTCTATGTCCGTTTTGATTATGGATTTTAAATTCTGTAACCAATTCCCTTTTCCTTTCCACCTACATTGACACTGGGTTTTGCTTAACAGACAGAACACTGTGGTTGGGGTGTAGTTGCAGCTGAGTCCATCAATAAAGGTGATTTTGTGATTGAGTATGTTGGAGAAGGTAATTCTTGCATGTCAAAATATAAATCATATATTTGACTACTGAAATATTCGGTTTTTGTTTCAAATTCTAACTTGGTTCTCTAAGTGCATTGAGTTTTTTTAGAAGTTGATCTTAACTACATTAATTTCTTGAATACACATGCATTAAATATGATATGATGTGCAATTATGAATTATAGTTTCCTTGATGCAATACTATACTTTATGATGTAAGTCAACAAAAGATAGGAATAAAAAAAGGGATATAGAACATGAGGTTTATACTGATGAGGACAGAGGAATAGATGAGTGTAAAAGGAGTTCTTAGTATATTAAATGGCATCAAAGCTTTGCGTTTTCCTCGGACTGAATTTTTGTTCAAGCATGTATGGTATAATTAACAATAATTGCGCGCACTCTCCAAACCACACAAACCCTTCAGCCGTTAGAAATACAAATCCATAATACCCACACTACTCCCTAATCCAATACCCTACAAACAACATGTTGAAAATGTAGCTTGAAGATTGTTGAATCTCGGGCTCTGTTTAGTCCCTCAAACACCACAAGGAATCATCCTAATGCTCAACCTCAAACCACCTCCAAGTAGCTCACAAAGAAAACCACTTCTAATCTCACAAAAGAGATGAAACCAACAAACAATTGAAACACTATCACAAATGAAGAAGACCACCCTCCTTCACAAGAAGAAGAAAACTCTCTATACTTGAAGTTGTGACTTGTTGGAATGAGAAGGCAGCCAAAGAAAACTCCAACTTAAAAAGAACGGGAATAGGGCTCACTAGATCTCTACAATATGAGTCAACAAAGCCTAAATGGGCCAACCTATCCAATAACCTTAAGCCATTCACTTAGAGTGGGCCATGAGCAGCATTTAAACAAGTTTAGGTGTTGCTTCCGATGGCCTTTTAAGGTTTGAGTCGAGCATTCAAATTGGTCTCATAAACGGTGTCTATTTTCTTCTCTTTTAAATCCTCGGTCGAAGCCTATGAAATATAATATATACGATTAACATTGTAGCCCGAATTTATTGGGTATCAAAAAACCCAACACTACATACCAACTTTTATCCCAAACACCAAACCCTACAAACCGACTCATATTACCACCATCTAAATCATTCTCTTCCTCACCAAACAACAACCTAAACCTACCCGACACCTGCCACTGCAACTGCTAATGTGAACCACAATCACACGTAATCTCCACCGTTTCCGGCGACACCTCTACCATGCTATAGAGGATTTCTATGTGTATAGTAATCAGGAGCTAAGTCAGTACTTAAATAAAAAGGAAATATCGCCTCCCTTGGTTAGATGATGTTATTTAGGATGATTTGCTCATTCAGTTGACATCATATGGTCAATATTGTCATTTGGTTAAGAAGAAAGATCGCCTCCCGGGCGTCGGGGTTGCAGTTTGTCTTGTTGGAGCCTAGTTCTCTTAGTGGGGTAGAATGATGAGGAACGATGATAAGAATAAAAGGAATTCTTAGTAAATCACGAATACATATAGTTTGATTTTATATTAGTTTCTTAATTTATTATAGTTTTCTAATTTGACTAAAATAAGGATTTTATTTTATATCTTTAGTCCTTTTCCTACTTAAATTAGGTTTACTTGAAATCCTGATATGAACTATAAAGAGGGCTTATGCATTGCAATAGTTAGGCTTTTATTGAACACACTCATATTCTTTCTCTAATTTGTCTATATTTTCTCCCTTTTCTTCTCAAGTCTAATAGATTGTCGGTTGTGAATCTTTGGTCAAGACTTCCTATGTCAGTCACGTGTATAGTCGCCCGAGTTTCTAATATACAACATTCATGATTTATCCCTCTACTTGGTCATTATCATAGTTACAGTGGTCTTTATGCTTCAAGCAGCTACAACATTTTCCCTTTTCCTGGTTATACTTTTTCAGAAAGCACGTATCGGCCATATGGAAAATTCAAGAGGATGAGGTGGCTCTTTCTTTTAACTGCTCCAACCAGTTTATGCTAAAAAGTAAAAACAACTGCAAATGAATAAAAAGTTATATTTTCCCTTTCCAAATTTGGAAATCTCAAAATATGTATGCTTTATTGAACTGAACAAATACATATCTATTTTAGTCAAGTAACTGTGTGCCAAAAGGAATGTGCAACTCACCCATATTTCGCTAAAAAATTATAATTTCTTGTGGAAAATCTATCAAAATAGCATGAATTTTTCAAGGTACATACTTCGATAACTCACAAGCTTGTTGAAAAGATGGAACCCTACATTGTGCTTGATATTGATTGTCTCTGTCTGCTGAACACAGATCCAAGGCATCTTTATTTGTTATATTTTATTGGCCAACCTCAGAAGGTCTTCTGATCTCATTATTGAAATTTCCCATATTCTCCATCCATCAACAACACTTCTGATATTGCAGTCTATATCTCTTTGCCCAGTGAAGCCTTTTCTTGTAAATGACAGCATTCTTTCTTTGCTCACATTAATTTACTGCCCATGGTACAGAATATAAACTTCCGCTTTCATATTTCCCGTACTAGTGTTAACCTAAGAATGCAAATGCTCTTATCTATTGTATCCTCTATAGAATCATAGATGTCTGAAATGCGATGTATAATTCATAATTTAGCTTCCCATGACTTTAAGAATAAGATCTATGATCTAATATTTTGTTTTTCTCTTCAGTTATTGATGATGCTTTGTGTGAGAAAAGGCTGTGGGAGATGAAAGATCAGGAAGTTCAAAACTTTTACATGTGTGAAATTCGCAAGGACTTTGTGATTGATGCGACATTTAAAGGAAATTCTTCACGGTTTTTAAATCACAGCTGTGCTCCTAATTGTAAACTGGAAAAATGGTGAGTAAAAATATATCGCATTTGACTTTCATGCCTTTCTAATGTAGAAGACTGTGGACTCATTCTATTTCAGTTTATAGGTTCCACAGGCTTGTTCTGTGGACTCCAAACTCTTTCCTACTTATTTCTTTCTTTCGATGTCTAATAACCATATCAAGCATAATTAGGCTCTCACAAGTAATAGCATTTATATTACTTGCACAATTAAGTTGTTTTTCTGTACTGTAAGAAATGAAAAATTGTAGTCTGGTTTGGTTGGTCTTTGTTATGATGGTAACATACATTTCTAACTTTAGGATTCATAAGCTGATGCATTGAGGGCAAAAGGATACAGTTACATTTATTTTTTCTTCCTACTTTCAAGAACTTGTTACCCATTAATACTGGCTGACAGTTACAACTTACAATTGTCATTTTTTCTACAAGTAGTCTTCCCAGTGTTTGACTTTATATTGGCCTCTATTGAACAGGGAAGCTTCTGACTATATCTGTTGTCAAAATTTTCCTTTTCAAAAGGCAGGTTGACGGGGAGATTCGTGTTGGTGTCTTTGCAGCTAGATCCATTCAAGTAGGTGAACAATTAACCTACGACTATAGGTATGTGCGATGGATTGTTAAATTTCTTATTATTTCCGGGATTTGAACTTGAAATAACTTTTCAATAAATAAGCTGCTGTTGTGTATTCAAACCACTTGTATATCAGAATGTCCATAAAAGTTAGCGTATTTTTGGTTTGAGAGCAAATATTGTAAAAAGAGTGTTGGTTCATACACATATATTTCATTTTTTCATTAAGAAAAGAAAAAAAGAAAGTAACTATGATTTCTTTGCAAGTCGATTTTACTTTTCAGCATATCCTTCACCGTGCAAGTGAATGAAGGGACTTGGTAGCATTCCTGAACCTAAGTGCATGTTCTGTACACGGTATTAGGTGGGACCTAACAATATAATAGATTGTAGTCTTCCTTAATATTGTTTTGGACAACCTATCAAACATGAGTCCTTGCTTTGATATAAAACAGCTGCAGAGACTAAAGCTACTGTTCTTGAGTCTGCAGATTTGAGCAATTCGGCCCAGAGGTTGAGTGCCGGTGTGGAGCTGAAAACTGTCAAGGCAATCTCGGGACTAAAAAGAAGACTGTTTCAGGCAAGAGGAATAAAATGAAGATTGATTTAAACTTCTCGTGGGGTGCCAGGCGCCAAAGATCGTCACACCTGGATTATGAGAACAATTAGAAAGAGTAAAAAAATAAAAAATAAAAAAATATCATTTTTTGGCGGCTCTTTCATGTTGTATACTGCTGTTGTCATTGTGTGCTTTAAAGAAAAAGGAAAATAGGACATTTTACAACAACAAAATACAAAGCCTTCTTCCCAGTAAATTTGGGTGGGCTATATTCAATTGTTGTATTAGTTGAATTCTTATGTTTGTCATAGGCATACCTCAGGTTTTCCCTGTAATCTAACTCTGTATATAATTCTCATTAAGCATGGATGGTAACAGTCCAGTTTGGACATGAATTTTAGAGGATACAAATGTTTGTGCTTTAACTTTACATTTATGTTTTTGGCTTCTGCTTCTGCAAGCACTTCTTAATCGTAATGGTAGGCTACGTTTGTTAAAAGTTTTTGTATTTAAAAACATGATTTTGTATGTTTTCGAAGTAAAATATGTGGTTGAAAAGAGAAGAGAGAAAATGTGTGTGGTTAAAAATTAATTTTGCGAATTGTGTTGTTTAATTTATTTTTTTTGCCAAATAGACACGAAGAAATTTATAATGAAGATGAAAGAAATGTTACCAAAAAAAAAAAACCTTTTGTTCCCCCTCCTGATTGGCTTTCAGAAAGTCTTTTGTGAAAACTTTAACATGTGTGTTATTGTTGCTTTCTTAAAATCGTAGTAGCTATACAATTTAGGAAATGGAACTCTTAACAAATTGTTTTATGTAAAGTTAGAGCATCTTCAATGATGTTTTAAATTAGATTAGATCTAAATTGTGATTTAAATTTCTAAAGTAGATGTACACATTTTCAATTGAGAGAGACAGAAAATGCAACGTACGTTTTTCGGCAAAAATGTAAAAAAACATAATTCACAAGAGACAAAAAACAACAAACTCACATGCTCCCAATTTTTTCGGCAAAAATGTAAAAAAAAATATTCACAAGAGACAAAAAACAACAAATTCACATGCTCCCAATTTTTTTGGACCTTCCCGTTAGAGCATAATTTGGATTTAGATTCACTTGAATGTAAAAGTGATTTTGGAAATATCAATTTACACTCAATTTTATACCACAAGTCCAAGATGCTCTTATTAGGGGTTTTTTTTTTTTGGCATTGTCTAACCGTTTATGCACTTGACATTATTAAAATAAAAATGAAGTTAGATCTTATCTGAATTTAATTTTTATTAATTTCTTCAGTTTGATCGTATCTAACATGGTTGAATGCCTAGTGCATAAATTCCTGATTAATATATGTATATATATATATATTATATATATAGGGATAAAGCTTTATTCCTTGCCCTGTTTGCGTATGAGAATTTGATTCAAATCTTCTAGTTCAATATGCGAAAATTCTATGGAATTAGGTACCTGGTTCCTTATGGAACAAAGTGATGAGATGGCTGTTTAGTCAGCCCAATTAAAATTTTTAAAATCAAAATTGGAGCCTACAAATTATGTTTAATTGGTAGCTGACTAGACAATCATCTCATCACTTGGTTCCATAGAATTTTCGGTTCAATATGTCATTGAAAGACAAAGAATCAGTGATACTAGATTGTATTAGGAACATATATAGCATGTTTGTCGGTTAGAAGACAACACTACAGGTCAAGTGCGATTTTGAAGCCTAAGAACATCTCCAAAGAGGATGTGGATTGGGAATGTGAATTGAACGAGTGAAAAAGAGATAAATATATTATTTCAAGGGTGTGTTTGATTGACACTATTTTTCATGAAAAATTAGATAAAATTGAGTTATGTTAGTCAAAAAAATTATTTTTTTAAAGTTTGTATTAGTACAAATCATATCTTAACTAACAAAAAGAAATACGAAAACGAAAAAAAAAAAAAAGAACAGCCAAAATAATTTTCCAGCTAACCTGGAAAAAAAAATACCTAGCTCATGGTAGGAAAAATTTTTCCTCCAAAACAAAGCAAATGGGTCACGTGTGCCCAACATGGAAAAAATTTTCCAACCAAATTTTATGCAATCAAACAGCTTAAATTGTGAGGAAGGAAAATATTTTCTTGGTTCCATGGCAAATTTTGTGCAATCAAATAGGGTTAGTGTAAGGTTTTGAAGTAGAACGTTGAGAAAAAAAACGAGAAAAGTGGAAAAGAGGAAAGAGATAGATATAATTTCAAATAAATTAATAAAAAAGTAGTGGAAGATGTTGAAAAGAATGTAGATTTGTAAAAGATGTGAAGTATGAATGTACGAAAAAGTGAAGAAAAGTGGAAGAGAGAGGTAAAATAGACGTTGAAGTGGGACCCACGAATTTTTTTGTTTCTATATCTCACACCCAATCCATTTTACCATCGGAGATGCTCTAATAGAGGATCCAATCCACTGAATTAAAAAGTAGTGTCATGTCATCATCAATTGATAAAATCATTTTCATGTCATCATCTAAAATATTGATATTTTTATTTATTATTATTTTAGGAAAATAATGACACGTATGCATATATTTTGGGTAGTAGACATAATCCATTGGAGATGAATTTTGGATTTGACCATCTACTCTTTGAACATTAATGTCATATAGGTTAGACGATTTTCAATTTAATTGCCACATAGAGTAGAATAGATTGGATGGATTGGAGATGCTCTAAGGTTCTATAGTAACTCGACTGGAAGGGGATAGGGAATAGGGAGAAAAATAATTATGTCGTTGAAAATAGAAACATTGCTGGCTCCTAGTATTGTCTGTTCAACTTTATTTTTGCACTATCAAATGGAAAAGTGTACAATGAGTGGAGACAACAGCGTACATAGTGAAGAAAGAAGCAGATTGAAGTCATCAAAAGTATGTTTGTGACTCAGTAATCCATCTTCCTTTGAGGAAGCTCTTACAAATCCTTTCCCAGTATTTCCTATCTGCTTCTGCTTTCATTAACTTCAACTTGACTTCTTCTGCAAAACCCTTCTGCAATTTTACAAAAATTATGTCAAAAATGAGTTTGCAGAGTTTAAGAAAGAGCAAAAGACAATTGCAGCAGTTAAATTGACCAAAGTACGTGTGCCATTTATGCACGATCGATATGCATGAATAGGGAATCATGTCATAAATATGTAGCGGAAAGGGCCGGCCTTGGCCTTATGAAGTCCATGCAACCGCATAGGGTCCTCAAAGTGTGAAGGTCTTCAAAAGTATGTAAGATCCAACAGTTTAATCTAATAAATAGCTCAAAATTTTTAATAAAAATGTCCCAATTCATCTAAAAATGTCAGAAGAGTAAATTTAATTTAAGCTCTTGAGAGTTTATATTATTATTTGAACTATTTTTTTAATAATTTTTTTGTTTAAGGCCTCGTTTAAAATATCGCATAAAGACCTCCAATTTTAAGGGCGCCCAAGGGCCAACCGAAATTTTATATTGAAGATCAACTTTGCGCAAACCCTTCTCCTTTATTCGAGTAAAGGACCGGCTATCAAAGGAAAAAAGGTCTCAAACATGTAACAAAATTTAATGTTACCTACTTTTTACAAGGGTTTAGGATCATTACAAATGAAAACATAGTTATAAGTTTAAATAATGCAACAATTTATGCCACAAGATGTCACAAATTTTTGCACTAGCTTCAACATATTGCGAACCCTCCTCCTTTATCGGGGTTTAGGGTCGGATACGGAAAATAACAGTCTGAGGGATTTGAAAATCGATAACAGTATTTACGTTATATGCATGGTTTGTCTACCTCAATGGAGTCATTCGAGAGAATTCGATCAACGAGATTGTCAAGAATGTCTTTTGTATATTCAGGATGTCCCTGAATTCCTAGAATGTTGTCTCCAAATGTGAACATTTCTACCCGTGTTTTATCAGAATATGCAAGAACTTGTGCTCCTTCAGGCACTTCACAAACCTGTCAATTAATTTCACCAACAGTTAAATTTCTTTAATAAAATTTAAGGAAAATATTGTGTGTGTGTGTGTGTGTGAGAGAGAGAGAGAGAGAGAGAGAGAGAGAGAGAGAGAGAGAGAGAGAGAGAAAGAGAGAGGTATATATACCTCATCTTGATGGCACTCAATGATAGAAAGAGTGGGAGGAATTTCATCCAAACTATCATCAAAGTTTCCATAAAAGGTGAAATCCTCAGTAAACCTAACCTTTCTTATTCCAATATCCCAGCCACTATATGCTTTCCCAACTTTCCCTCCCAAAGCTCTACACAAAACCTTGAAACAATGGAACATAATTATAAGTAAAAAGTGAAACAAATAAGTAAAATTAACCTTCATAATTCAAGTTTCATTTCATATAAGTATTTTATTTGTCACCTGGTGACCAAAGCAAATTCCAAGAACTTTCTTTTGCATGGCAATTAATGTCTGCAACAGAAAGCAGAGTTGAACAATCCAATTTGCATCTCCATAAGCATCATGAGGGCTTCCACTGATAACAAATCCTTCATAGTTTTGAAGATCATCCATGTCCGGAAACTCGCCCTCGACTATGCGAAACAAGTCCCATTTCTCTCCTTCATCTGCTAATGCCTCAACAAATACATTGAAATATCCACCATAAACTTTCTTCACATAATCTGAATCCCTTGCTGCCATTAGTAGTGCATATCTTTTCTCCCTCTGGACCTTCATCTTGTAAAATAAGTGAAAATTTGAAATTTCTTGGAGGAATAATTAGTACAAGTGTATAGGACTGTTATGGAATTGTAGTGGGAGTGACTAATCCTTTTATACAAGAAAAAAGAGCATGGAAGCAAGAATATATACAGTAACTAGTTGACAATGGAAATTTCACATGCTTAATATTTTGTTTGCATATAATAATTGTAAATTTTTCCATCTGGAATAGATTCTCATCGCATTTGCTTATGGATTTTAACTTGTTGAATCACTTAGCTTAAAAATTTAAACCGTTAAATAGCAATATGATGTATATTAAATATTATTTGATTTGAAAAGAAAATACTTGATTAGTCAACAATTAATCTTAACCACACATTTTATCAATTTTTATCAAAATTTACTAAAAATCTGATTTTAATCTTTATCAAACAGGGGCTCAATATTCTTTTTGAAGTACTTTGGGTTGAGAATTTAATAAATGTCGTTTCCAAATACACAAATGAATCTTTTGAACACATAGAATATTGTACGTACGAAGCCTAAATTAGGCCTAAATTCATAAATGATACCAAATGATCAAGTGTGAAACTTTTTGTTCAAGCTTATAAGAGGGTATGTTCCTGTTTCTGTCACAGTTGAACCAAAAACGGTATCAGAATTTCATGAGAATGTCCAAAATTAAAATATACTTATTCCAACTGATTTTCTTTGGATTGAATCAGAAATGGAATTTTGATAGCTGGAAAGATGCATTTTGCCATGAAGTAAGCAAAAGATAGAACATTGTCTAAAGACTGCATTAGGTCATCTCCAATAAAAAACTTCATTTTAGTGTAAATTTTGCACCAAAATAGTGTAATTTTCGCACTATCCCATCTCCAATCTATTATTTCAAATGTTACACTAAATGAGCAGTAAACTTTATATTTCTTTATTATTTTAACTCAACAATTAATTTATTTCGAATATTATTTGTTACATATTATATTACTACTTAAATTTTATAAAATGAAAATAATTACTGAAAATATATATTACATTTGTTGGATTCAGGCCCAAAAAAAGGTACAGTGATCCACTAGCAAGGGTCCAATGGACCTTGACCCACGGCTAAGGTCTATTGAATCACATTGGGTCAGGTGCCGAGGTGAAGCGCCAAGCGAACCTCTTTAGTCGAACTGGTTTACGTCTGGCCGATGTGCTTTATACTCGATCGGGGCGCTTTACGGTGATGATCAGGAGAGAGATGGAGTCAAAGATGTGACACTGCCTTTACCAAGATGTGACAGACGCCCATCCCCTACGAAATGTAGCAATGATTACAGTAAAAAAAGCAAGGTTGTCACCTCCAAGAGTTAGGGTGAAGACAAGTGTAAAGTATGCCACGTGTCATGATCCGAGACAAAGAGTTCCCCTATAAATACGACACTCCTCCTGCCTAGTAAAGGGTTAGCCACTACAAGAAAATTTTGCTTTTCCTACAAATAATGCGCATACAAAATAAAATTTGTAGGTAAAGATTGTTTTTCCCCGCAAAATAAGATTTTGTATGTGGAAAAAATTGGCTCCAAAAATATGTAACTTAGCCTACGAAACTCCGCCTAAAAAATGAGATTTGTAGGTAAAGATTATTTTTTCCCACAAAATAAGATTTTGTATGTGTAAAACATTGGCTCCAAAAATATGCATACTTTAGCCTACGAAATTCTGCCTATAAAATGAGATTTGTAGGCGGAGTTAAATTTTTTTCACAAAAATAATTTTCGTTGGAATATAATTTTGCCTCCAAAATTTTAGAAGACAATTTTTAATTCGTAACATGAGTTTATTTTACCCTACAAATTTGATATTTTGTAGAATTATTTTACTTAGATATTTTTAAAATTTATTCATTGATTTATTGCTATTTATACTAATAAGATTGTCGCTTCGAAGCAGGGATTGACCTTTCCTATCAGGTCATAGAGATTTTCGTTGGGGAATCACTTTTCCCCGCAAAACAAGGATTCGTAGGGCTAACATTTAACTCCAAAAATTTCAAGATTAGAGGACTTTTTGACTACAAACATGTATATTTTTCATGCGAAAAAATCGTGGCATAAGATATATTTTTTGCCGACAAAAAATGACCTATTTTAGGCTAATAATTAAAGAAGAATCCTTGTTTTTTTTTAATTTCCCTACAAAATTTATTTTAATAGGAAAAAATAATTAAAAAAAGAATAAAAATTTAATCTAAATTTTAGGAAAAAAATAAATTAAAAGTTTTCTTCTAAAAGTAAAAACTTATCACGTTTCCGTCCCTCCACTCGACTTTGCCCTAGAATATGAAGCTGTCCACCCAAGATTTATTATCACATTTCCCACCTTCCCTCCACTCGACTTATCACGTCTCAATATTTCTCACTATCGAAGAGGAACACTAGTACAAATTTACCCAAAAAAATAACAAATGTAAATCTCTTTTCAAGAAAATCGACGCATATAAAAACGCGGTAGTAATTTTGTAAATTTTTTTGAATTTTATGTGTCGATTTCTAAAAAGAACCAACGTAAATAAGTAGCTTTGAAACCGACTCATATACGTGACCCATACCTAACAAAAGTCCAAAACCCATACCTCGATTGTAATACCGCTTTTCATTTTTACGTGCATCCTTAAATTTCACGTAATAATTATGTTAATGTTATTATAAATTTTAAATTTAATGATATTTTTAATGTCGATAATTTGAATTATTTTGCAGTGGAAGGACTTGGATGCCGTCTCGATCAATGTACCAATTTAAAAGTTTATAAATTGCTATTTTAATAGTTTACGTGCAATTTTATGTGATTAATTGTTTTATTGCCTAAACATGCTATTTTTTATTTTATTGTGTTAAATGGAAAGTTGGGGGAAAGTTTAGTGGCAATTGAAGAATAAATTTGAACTTATGGACTTAACTATGCACATGGAGAGAAAGGAGGGACTAAATTGCAAATTTTTAAAGATTTAAACCTAAACCCAAACCTCACTTCTCTCATCACTCGCGACTCACCCTCTCACTCTGTCTCGGTCGCTCCTTCTCACCTACGTCTCTCTCTCTACCGCTCTTCTCTCTCGGCCTCTCACCACTGCCCTCTCTCCGTTCACGCACCGCCGGTCGCCGGTCACCACCACCACCGTGCACCTCCCTCTCACCGTAAGTGCATCCCCCGCCCTCCCCTCGTACTCGCACCGCGCACACACGGGTTACACACACCGCGCACACACATACACAATTACATATAAGGATTTGTATGCATGTATTGATGTATATATATATTGTATTTATGTATAATTTCAATTTGAACTATCAAGATTTTAGGTTAATTTTCAGAATTTTGACTGTTAAAAATTGATGGGTTAGGTGCTTAGGTGTAGGCATATATTATTATGTATGTATAGGTGTGTGTAAATATGTAAAATTCGGATCTTTATGTGGACATATATACAAATTCAGATTTTGGGAGTATAGTGCTTCTAGAGATTCTTAGTCCTGCTAATTGATTTAATTCTAAGGTTGTGAATTGATTTTGATAAAGGCCCCTTTTTCCCCAATTTTAAGTTTCATTTCATCGACTGCAAAAGAAGGAAAAGAGGGTTTTCAATTTTTAATATATTACAAAATTTTATTACTTTTTTGCTGGTTCATTCTTAACTTTTCATGGTTTTTCACATTGGAAACAAAATACAGGTAACTTGAAATTTGAAGAAGCAATGGTGGTTACTGTGAAACAAATGTCTTTAACAGTAAAGACATTTGGTTTGCTATCCTTCATGTTTGGTGTTATTGTTGAAAATAAGAAGGTTTGTATTCACATCTCTATTAAAATGATAATTTCCATACTTATTGGTTTTTATATTGTGCTTAATCAATTTAATGTATTATTGGTATTTGTATTGGTGTTCAATTCCTTGATTATTGCCTCTGTTTGTTTTTGATACATAGGTTACATTTGAATAATTAGCTTCTTCTTTGTAAATTGATTTGTGTTCAATCCTCACTTCAATTTTGCAGCCTGAATCTTGAACTACATTAAATGGGAAGGGCATTGTCATTTGCAAATGTCAATATGATCCCATTGTTGGGTTTTTATCAATTGTATTACTTGCTGCCTCTACTACAGCTGGTTATTTTTCTTTATTTTACGACTACAAAGGAAATAAAATTCCCCTGGCTACTTTATTCCAAAACACGAGCTTCTTATATTCTTCAATATTGCTCTGTGAGTATACTTCTCTCGATATGCACAAAAGTTAAAATCTTTACCTTCATATTACTTTTGATGTTCTCTGTAAAGTCTTGTGGTGGTTTTGTTATATCCTCATGCTTGCCCTACTATTCGACAGGTTTATCATTTGATTAAGTTTGATAATTATGAAATTTTGTCCAAGTGACTTGATGAGTGTGTAAGCCAAAAGTTAGTAAGATAGTTATGGTTGATAAGTTAATTATCTCAGCACATCCTTAAGGTAACATAATTATGTAAAGCACATTTTGTGTATGTGAAGTAGTACCCAATGATACATATTTTGATATTTTCTGGAATTTCCTCAGGAGATTCATCATGCTCGGTCAAATTTTGAGAATGCTCGCTTCAGTCTGGTGGGTAATGCCATGCCCTTCTCTCTTTCCTTAGATTTCCTGAGCCTACTAGCACTTCTTTTATTTTTCAATTTAGATGTGTTGGGTGATGCAATGCCCTTCTCTCTTTTATTTTCCAAAGTTTTATAGAACACATGGGTCTTCTTGTACATAATCTAAAATTTAAATCTTCCCTGAGTTTGCCGTATGCCCCTTTTAGGAGAGTGTTTGGTTTGGTTCTCCACAATTGACTAGAAACTTATGTAATATTTATGTTTGAGCAATTGGGAGAAAGTACTCCTGCACATCTTAAAAATTGCTCTTTGCACAGATACAGAGCATTAAAGTCTAATTTATGTAAACTGCATTTAGAAATGTTCAAATATAGATGTAGCTATGTATGATGTATTATGTTTGTCAAAAATTGATTTTGCTTACCATGACCAGTAGTATTACTTTTAATGCTTGATGCTGATCAAAGTGAGTAGTCTTGAAATACTTGAAAATCTGGTTGGTACACAATTTGAGTTTAGGAATTTTATTTTTAGATAACAAATTTTAGAATTAGGAAACTGAGCCCAGTGTTTTTAGAGTATATAATGATTTGTAGGGAAGAATGAGTTTTGGACGTATAATATAGCTAAGACTCAATATGTAAGAAAAATTCAATTTTGCGTTTGTGCTTTGATTTTTTTCTTGATTAGTGTTATATATCTTCTGGATGTCTATTTATATATATCTATTTTTTTTTATCTATCATATCTTGCAGGATGAGATACTTGTCAAAGTTGATGAATATCTCTTACAAAAGGATGAGGAACAACAGCTTTCGAAAGACACTCATTTGGAGGAGATATCCGTTGACAATCCCGATGCTGGACTTTAATGAGGATGAGTAGCATATTTAATTAATTTATGAGGATAGATATTTATGTTATTTTTATTGTGTAGATGTCGAAAGAGTATGTTTGCTAAACTCTTTTTAAGTTTATTACAATCACATTCAGTGACAATGAGTTTTTATTTGGAGTTTGATACAATATTTGCAGTTAGTAATATATTGGTTTATTTTAGAAATTTTAATTTAATTTATTTTTTGCATATTGTTATAATTTTGCATAAACAAACAATATTTAATACTACATTTAAATTTAAAAAAAAAATTGATTCAAGTTTCCCTACAAATACTATTATTGTTGAAACATATAAAAAATTTATCCTATAAATAAGCTTTCCCCGCAAACTGAAGTGTGTAGACAAGAAATTAACTTACAAAGTGCTTTCCATACAAACAATTATTTGTGGGGAAAATTATGATTTAGCCTACAACATCATTTTACTCTATACCTACAAACATATTTCGTAGTCCAATCTAACATTAGAATACAAAAAATTGTGTAGGGATAGAAATTAGACGACAAATAATATTTGTCTCTAAAAGATTTGTAGGCTCGAACTTCAGTCAACGAAACATATTTCGTAGGTAAAATAAACATTAGCATACAAATCATTTCGTTGGGAAAGATCTTAGACGACAAATGATTTTTGTAGCGAAAGGGTTCGTAGGCGCATACCTCTGCAGACAAATGTACCAAATTTGTCGGCTTATGTCTATCCCCTCGATGTTTGCCACACAAACCTCCCTACAAATTATTTTTGTCTGGGAAGACTTTTACCCACGAATAAGAACATTTCCCTACAAATTTATTTTGTATGCGGAAAGTAAATTTCTTGTAGTGAGCATTTTGATACTCTTAACTAAATATATTTCTCTCACTCATTTTTCTCTCTTTTACACATTTACATTTTCCGCACTCAAATTATCTTTGTTGATCATGTCTGCTGACTTTGGCATCGGAGTGTAAATGGGAGCCACCTCGGCCCCTTTTGCAAACTCATCGTTTGTCACAGTGCGCAGGAGATCCATGTGTTCAAGAGTGAGGAGTTGAGACGTGTTGGTCCAAGGTCCAGCTGGATTTTGTGGTCAACAACATTTATTAAAAAATAATTAGTTATAATACATTTATAAAATAAACTCAAACTTATACAAATGTATTACGACATTTATAAAATAAACTTCAATTTATTTTTAATCACATATTATATCAATAAAATAATTTTGTACGTGGACTCCCTTCGTTTGTTAATTTTTTTGTTTAAAAACATATTTTTTAAAATTTGATCTGTTGCCCGTCAAATCTTTTGCCCGCCTATTAGAAGAACCCACATGTAATAGGCGGTTTTTTTTTTTTTTTTTTTGCCGTTGCCCGTCGATCAGACCTGCATGTTTTTTTTTTTTATGTTTTTTAGGCAAAATATGTGATTAAAAAATGGAGAGAGAAAGTGTGTGTAGTTAAAAAATGATTTTGAGAAAGTGTGTGAGAAAAAATATATTTAAAAATATGTTTGCCAAACGAAGGCTAAATTTTAACAAAATATTCATAAAAATAAAAAAGAAAAAAAATTCAATTTTTACAATGAAGTATTCTCAAAAAATCAACAGGAAACAGCCACTTTGTTGATCAGAACAAATCCT
Source organism: Ligustrum vulgare (assembly GCA_963555705.1). Lineage (NCBI taxonomy): Eukaryota > Viridiplantae > Streptophyta > Magnoliopsida > Lamiales > Oleaceae > Ligustrum > Ligustrum vulgare. The sequence goes on from OY743185.1 coordinate 12,281,800, forward strand.
AGTGATTCTATGCGGGTTTGTTGTTATAGATTCAAGTGCATATATATCCTCCACTGAAATTTATACTCTTTCCAAATTCCACCGGCTATTGTATGGATTCATCTAAAACTTAGATCATTCACTAAGGATATTAACTTTTAGATCATTTACGAAGGATATTAACTTTTATTATTTAAATAGTTATATAGACAATAAAGTAGATGTTAAGCATGTGTGGGTTCAGGGGTGGGCCGATTGGGCCTAAAGCCCACCCCATTTTGGAAAAATCCTTCAAAAAAAGGATAAGTGTGTAAAATACTTAATTTAGATGATAAAATTGATCTTTACTTAAAAAAAAAAATATTTGAAAAATACTTTATTGTTACTAAAAAAAAATTGAAAATTATCATAATTATCATACTGTGATACTAACATATTAGAGAAGTATCATGAATTTCAGATTGTGATACTTCACGCGATAATGAAGTATTTTTCAGTTTTTACGATTTTATTATAAGTAATGTTCAAATTTTATAAAATTCAAGTAAATTTCAATTTAATCTCTAAAAGTAGAGTATTTATGTGAACAACCCAAAAAAAATCGTTAAGAGCGGCCCAATCCAAATAATAGGATTGGATCCGCCACTGATGTTAAACGTCACATCTATATGCCAACTTTAACTATTATTTGAGTGATATTGGATGTGCTAAATTTATCCATAAGTAACTATTTCATATTTCTCTCTTCTGTTTCCAACACAAATTGTCATGTCAGCTGTTAAAAATGTTTGTTAACTTTAACAAACAAGTTAACAATATATTTAAAAAAGTTCCTTTAATAAATAACTTAACATATCCAATGTATATAAAAAAAATTAATTATTAGTTAATATATGACACTAACAAATACTTTAACACATCCATATTGATGCTCTTAGACATTCCAACAAAAATTATTAGAATAGTTTGGGAAGTTTGGCTTGTCAAAGTAGGGATTTATTCAACCGGATGTAATGGAGAGCTCATACGTCTTAATACAACTCCATGAAATGTATTTCAATGGCTCTAGTACGCAAGGTGACCCCACTAGTTTCTCGAGAAGAGATGGGAAACATGCTTAATATCACTTGATTTCCATTTTGAATGGAGCGAAATTTTTTTTGATTTGTTAATCACGTGATGGATACGAATCGGGGCTGACCTTGCTCCTATATGTCTCAGACTCCCATTTAATTAAAAAAAAAATTCAATTAAAAACACTAATATCAACATTAAAAAATTTAAAGTTTCGGGGTAACAAAAGAATCAGGTGGTTGATTTGCCCCACCTCGCGTTCACCGTCCCGAAAATTGATGGATCTTGCAGGGCAAATACGGAAAATCTCGAATCCATTTCATTGCCATCCTTATATCCAAGAAGGGAAACTATGAAGCGCTAACAAATACTGAAGAATGGAAAAATGTAAATGAAAAAAAAAAAAATGAAATTAAAATCTCATTTAATGTATTGTATTGAGTCGTGTATATCTAGTATGCCCTAAAATGAAATGACAGTATTTGGAGGATATGGAGTCAGTTTAGTGCTCTTTAACAGTAAGAAACCTTTATCTTGTATTTAATTCAAAGCAAAGAATAAACAAAATGAAATGAATTATTTATACAAATGTATTACTTGTCATTAAAGGTTTATCAGTTCCTCAAAAGACCAATAGTTTAAGAGCTTCAGGTTTTCTAGAACTAATTTACCCTTCGTTTATTTATTTTTTATTTTTTAATAAACGAGAATATTCTTATAGAGAAATATTAAAATTTTGAGATCGTCTATAAATTTTTTATTACTTGAACACACTATTTATCTTTTATACAATTTTATATCTCCCAGAAAATATATATTATTTTTTTCTTTTATTTTCACTAGCTTCTTTTCAAATATATTATTTTCCTCCATTAAAATTGAAATAACGAACGCACAAATAAACAAAGAATTCAAGCGAAAACCTTAAGAAAACAAAATCTGGATTCAACCAGAGAATGAAAAATAAACTCAATAAATTTATTAATTCAAACATGCATAAAAACAAGGGTTAATAATTTATTTATAAAGGTTTAAAACAAAAACCTAGCCTAAATGAATTAAAATTGAAAAGAATTCGAAATAAACTAAATAACAAAAATAGTTAAAAGCAGTTTTCGATCCATCTCGTTGTTACATTTTTGTAAAAGATATTATGAGCACAAGTCCGAGTCTGAACGCCAAATCAGCAACTTACCGTCCCTCCTTTTAATCCAAACGTTCATCAATCCATTTAAATGCTTTAAGTGAATTTGGTTATAGAGAGGAGTTCCTCTCTAAATTTTGAGAATCAAGTTCACTTTCTATTTTAAAATATTTTGAATCCTAGAGCATAATTTTAAAAGTTGACTCAAAATAGAAAGAAACACAAGTTAATTTAAAGAACATCGTGGAGATGCTCTTATGAATTACGTGCAAGTAACTTTAATAAAGATTTGGCCATTTGCCAAATCGAATTTAACATTGAAATTTGATTCTAGATCTGGATTGTGTGCGTCACAAAAGAAAAGCAATAAATATTCTTTTTAGCCAAATAAAGTGCAGATCCAAATTCTTTTATACTATGAGATAAGTATTAAGTATTACAAAGGTATTGGATACTAATTCTTTGTTCTTATGATCTTATAGTATAATAATTATAAAATAAACCCTAGTTTTAGGTATCTTTCGTGGTACACTCAAGTTTAATTTCTAGCAGTTTACACCACCTCGGCACCGCCTATGATTTAAGGACATGTTTGGTGAATTAGACATTAAAAAAAAAAAAAAAATTTAACTAAAAGAGATAAAATTTTTACAATTTTCTTTAACTAGCCTAAAAGTTTAATAGTGCCAAATTAGCCTTTATACGTTTGAGTCTTATTAACCGTTTAAAAATACTCAAGTCACTTTTTATTTATGCATTTCGAAAAATGCACAAGTACTATAATCTCTAGTCACCATTCATTTATATAAACACTTTCAAAACGTGCTTTTAATCTACCAAGATAAAATCAAAATATAGTTATTATCCTTTTGGCAGAATTTTTGAAAAATTAAAAGCTGCTTATGAGACAAATTGAATGCTCTTTTATGCATTTGGATACTTTTTTGAAATGTTTTTTCTAGTTAGAAGATATTTTAGAAACAAAAAAATGATTTAAGATAGCTTCCTCAAAAAGCTTTTCTGAAGAAAAAGAAAAGTTATCCCAAAACGAATTTTATATATTCTCCCAAATGAGGAAAAGAAACTTGGTAATTGCACGTTGAGGAGGGATTGAGGAACTAGTCACTTAGCGTCCATATGGTAAATAATTTATAAATCGGTTTATAAATCACACAATTTCTCAAATTACTTTTTAATCATTAAAATTCTCTCTCCAATTTTCAACAACACATTTTACCACAAAATTATAAATAAATCAGTTTATAAACAACAACAATGTTACCATACACGTCAAGTAATTAAGCTGGTTTAGTTAAATGCACGTAGAAGAAAATAAGAATTTGGAACAATGATAACAACATATTTATTCACTAATATATTTTCTAAATCTTTAAAATTAAATCTCCCAACTATTTGGGAACGCTTTTTGCTCAAGCAATTTAAGCGATAAGCTGAAAAATTGGATAAGAATATCTCAAATTGCTTGGAAAACCCATCATGCATGCATGCTTCATTGATTCCGCACAAGACATGCATATAATTTATTCATCTTTTTATTCTTTCAGAATATAATTAAGACCACAAAAAATTCTGTTCCCTATTGATTTTCAAACCCGCATAAAATTATTTTATTAGGAAACAAATAATCTTTGTCCGAATAATGCAAGTGGGAAAACAAGCCACCTTCATGAACATCTTAAATGCATTCTATTGATTAGAGTCTATATGTTAATCTAATAAAAATACATTCAATCCACATGGCATTTGTGCCTAATATACAGGGGCGGAGGCAGCTCAAACCCAGCGCTGGCCATGGACCGAGCTGGACTTTTGGGCTGCCCCGGGTCAGCCCAATGAGGGGAGGGAGGGAGGGGGGGGGGACTTTCAAAACAGAAGGACACAAAGGAAGAAGCTGGACCTGAAAAGTGAAACCCTTTGTACAAAAAAAAGCATCAAACAACCTCCCCAACTTCGACTTCACCTTCCTGCCGCCGCCTGAGCCCCACCGTCGTCCCTGCGTTTCCGTCGCTATGCCGACTCTGAGCTCCGACCGGCGAAGTCACAGACTCACAGTTCGACTTCCTCTGCGGCTGCGGCTCTGCCCTCAGTTCCACTTCTTCCTCAACCTTCCGTTGCTCTCCTGCTCCAGTGCTCAGCAATACGCATGTTAGTTTAAAGTTTCTACTGTGCTTCACTGCTTCTTCCTCTTCAGCCTTCAGCGAGCTGCGACCTACCTGTCTTTTTTTTTTTTTTTTGGGATTAAAATGTTAGTTATTACTTATCATTGCCTATTTACATTATTTTATAATTTCTATGACTATCACTTGCCTATTTTATAATAATGTTTATTGTTGGAACTTGGATGGTTAATGTTTAAAAAATTAAAATGTTATGTTAATTAGGTTTGTGAAAATAATATTGATTTGGCATTTGGGGTATTTTTAATATACTCGATTAACTTTGTTTGAATTTTTCGTAATTTGAGATTTGTGGTTTGTAATTGTTATTTGTTGAGTTTGTTTAATTTGGGAGTTGTGGTTTGTAGGAAAAAATCATGTCGATTTTAGATAGATTTTTTAAAAGAAAATTTTCAGTTGTAGAAAATGTTGATGAGGGGATTTCAAATAGAGTGGATGTTGATATTACACAAGTGATGGAAATAGAGTGGATGTTGATGTTGCACAACTTCCAACCGATCTTGGATTAAGAATTCCAATTTCAAATTATAATATTAATATCCGTGATCAAGTTCGAAGAGCATATTTGCAGAAGGGTGCTTGTCAACCTTCAGATCATGTATTCCCAAAATGACAGTTCAGAACATCCCAATTTAGACGATTCCAGTCTTCCTGGTTCAAAGAATTTGGTAACTGGTTGGAGTACAGTATAGCAAAAGATGCCGCTTATTGTTTGTATTGTTATCTTTTCAAATCAAGTCATGGTAATCAAAGGAGGTGAATCTTTTGTAAGCGAAGGGTTCACGTGTTGGAAAAATTAAAAAAAAGATTTCGACTTCATATGGGAAAGCATGACAGCGAACATAATAACGCTCGAATGAGTTGTGAAGCATTGATGAATCAAGATCAACACATTCATTCGATTTTGCATAAGCAGTCAACACAAGCACGTAGTGATTATCGTATTCGTCTTGAGGCATCAATTGATTGTGTTAGAGTTTTGTTGCATCAAAGGTTATCATTTCGGGGCCATGATGAATCTGAAGGTTCTCTTAATCCAGGTAACTTCCTAGTTCAATTGCAATTTCTTGCTGATCATAATGATGATATTAAAGTTGTGGTATTGGGAAATGCTCCTAAAAATTGTAAATTAACATCTCCTGATATTCAGAAGGATATAGTGAGTGCTTGTGCTGTTGAAACGATTAATGTTATTATCAAAGATGTTGGCGATTCGTTATTCTCTGTTCTTGTTGATGAATCTAGTGATGTATCAGTAAAGGAGCAAATGTCAGTAGTCCTACGTTATGTGGTTAGTAGTGGACATGTGAATGAACGTTTGATAGGGGTTGATCATGTTAGCAGTACCACAGCTATATCACTTAAGGCTGCAATTGATATGCTTAGAGAGAAACATTCTAACTTTATCGTTGAGGCATTGGAGAGAGGTGATGTTTTAAGTGGATGGAGACTTAATCAAGAAACTACTCTTCAGCGTTCTAGTGATACATGTTAGGGGTCACATTATAATTCTTTGGTCAGTTTACTTTCAATGTTCTCTGTTGTTGGTGATGTACTTTAATTTAATTCAGAAGATGAATCTAGTTCTGGTGATAAAAAAAGTGAGGCATTTAATTTATTGAAGTTGATACATTTGTTTGATTTTGCATTTAATCTACACTTGATGAAAAAAGTCTTAGGAGTTTCGAATGAGTTGTCAAAAGCATTACAATTGAAAGATCAAGATATTGTGAATGCAATGGGATTGGTGAAAATATGCAAACAACGACTCCAGCTGATGAGAGACAATGGGTGGGATTTGTTTTTGGAAGAAGTTCATTCTTTTTGTCAGCGATATCACCTTGATGTTCCCAATATGGATGATGTGTTTATACACAGTGCACCTCGTGGTCGTCCTCAACGTAATCCACCACCAGAAGTGACAAATTTACATCATTACTGTGTAGATTTATTCTACGATATCATTGATTTGCATCTTCAGGAGTTGAATGATCGTTTCTCAGAGGTAAATACAGAGTTACTCATTTGTGTAGCTTGTTTATGTCCACAAAATTCATTCTATGATTTCGATAAGAAAAGATTGATTCAACTTGCGGAGTTTTACAAAGAATTTTTTTCAAAATTTGATCTTCTCACACTTGATGATCAACTTGGAACTTATATTTTTGATATGCGCTCTAACAACGCATTTCAAGAATTGAAAGGCCTTGGTGATTTTGCATAGAAGTTGGTAATGACAAAGAAAAATAAGGTATATCAATTGGTTTATAAGCTTTTGACTTTGGCGCTTATTCTACCGGTTGCTACAGCTACTGTTGAGAGAGTATTTTCTGCAATGAGCATTGTGAAGGATAGATTGTGCAATCGAATAGGTGATGAGTGGATGAATGATAGCCTTTTTGTTTATGTAGAGAAAGATATATCTTTGAATATTGATAATGAAGCTATTGTAAAACGATTTCCAAGTATGAAAACTCGCAAGGAACGATTATAAGGTATTACATTTGAGCTGAGATTTATTTATTTGTCATTTGTGAAATTAAGTTTTCTCTATTTAGTTTAATTTTTCTAGGAAAAAATTTTTCGGGGGCAACGCGGACACAAACATTTCATCTTAGTGGGGCACAAAGATGGATTTGTGTTATTCGTAGCGGAATTTACAGGGGCTGCCCCCGATTTTTTTTTTTTTTTAGGAAGAGACTTTAGAAAACACAGATTTACGTTTCAAATATCTATCCATAACTAATGCAAGCAATCAAATAAACAATTGTAAATAAATATTCAACAAATACCAATCACCACAATCAAAGTTGTATAAATGTTGCGAAAAATGAAGAGACACTTGAAATTTTATTACAATTGTTCTCTACGCGTTTTCATACTTTGATAACGTTACATGATCACATTGTTTTCGATATTGTCAAATACATCCTTCTCTATATATGCAATTAAACTATCATTCAACAACTGATCTCCAATGCAATTGCGCAGATAATTCTTGACATAAGTCATTGCAGAAAATGATCTTTCAACTGTAGCAGTAGCCACCGGAAGAATTAAAGCCAATGTCACAATAGACTAATGGATACACTTGATTTTTTTTTTTTTGGCAACCAACTTCTTTGCAAGATCACCAAGGCCATGTAATCCTTCAAAATCTTCATTAGTGTGCATGTCAAGAATATATGTATCAAGTTGATCATCAAGTTCCAAAATAGCTGATGCATCAAAATCCATCGGATAATACTCACATAGTTGAAGCAATTTGTTCTTCTCAAAAGAAGCAAATGAATTACTTGGAGACAAACAAGCAATACAAAGGAGTAAATCACTATTTACTTCAGAAAAATGATCATTCAACTCTTGAAGTTGCATATTAATGATGGCTTAAAACATTTCCACACGGTAGTGATGCAAATTTGTCACGGTGCCACGCCTTGAACGTCCTAGAGCTATGAACATATCTTCCATATTGGGAGCATTGATCTCATGAGCTTCACAAAATGAACTAAAAATCCCAAAAAATGAATTCCAACCATCATCCCTCACCATTTGAAGCTGTACTTTACATAATTTTACCAATCTCACGGCGTTGACAATATCTTGATCTTTTCTTTGTAATTGTTTTGACAGCTCATTTGAAATGCCCAAGATCTTTTTCATTAGATGTAAACTAAATGCAAAATCAAATTTTAACACCGACTCCAATAACATACATGCCTTACCTCTTGTTCCTGTACTTGTAGAATCTGTAGCAATCATCTCAATAACCTCAACTGTAGATGAAAACATGACAATCAAGTTAATTAAACAGTTATAGTGGGAACCCAACGTGTATCACCAGGATGCTTAAGAGTAGTTTCTTGATGGAGACCTAGTCCACTTGATATCTCACCAACGTTTAGTGCTTCAAGAATTGTGAGTCTGTCTCTCTCTAAGAAGATCACTCCGTTTAGCCGATCCTCCAACAATATTCACCAATCTATGTACTACATGAAGGAAGGTTTCAATCTTCGCATGTTTTAGTGCCATGGCCACAAGAGCTAGTTGAAGTTGATGAGCAAAGCAATGAATGTAATAAGCATATGGGTTTTCCTTCAAAATAAGTGCTTTGAGACCATTATACTCACCTCTCATATTACTAGCTCCATCATATCCATGCCCTCTTAAGTTAGACATGCTTAAGCTGTACTTGGAGAAAAGCTGATCAATTCTAGCCTTAAGTGAGGCAGTTGTAGTACTCGAAACATGTGTTACACCTATAAAATGTTCCAATACACATCCATCCTTAACATAACGAAAAACAACTGACATTTGTTCCTTCATTGAAATATAACGAGATTCATCAATTAGGATAAAGAAAAGGCTATCACCAATATCTTTGATAATCACATTTATAGTTTCAGAAGCAATAGCACTCACAATATCTCTTTGAACATGTGGTGATGTTAACTTGAGATTTTCAGGAGCATTCATCAAAGCAACAACCTTAATCTCAGCATTACGATCACACAACCAATGCAATAGTTCAAGAAAATTACCCTGATTATTGGAGTCTACAGATTCATCATGACCACGAGAGGCCAACCCTTGTCATAGAAGAAATCGAATATAGTCAAGTGTCGCATTCAAACGAATTCGGTACTCTGTCGAGCTTGATGTGATTGCTTATTAAGACAGGACAGAATGCCTCTTTGTTGAAGGATGTATTTGACAATAATGAAAATAATGTGATCATGGAACATTATAAGAGTATGAAAACACGTAGAGAAAAATTGCAATAAAATTTCAAGCGTCTCTTTATTTTTCGCAACATTTATACAACTTTGATTTTGGTGATTGGTATTTGTTGAATATTTGTTTACAATTATTTATTTGATTTCTTGCATTAGTTATGGATAGATATTTGAAACGTAAATCTGTGTTTTCTAAAGGCTCTTCCTAAAAAAAATTCGGGGGCTCCACCGCGAATAACACAAATCCATCTTCGTGCCCCACTAAGATGAAATGTCTGCGCCCACCACTGGGTGTGGATGACAAACTCCCTAGGCCACAAGTAGCGGTGTCATGTCTCTAATGCTCTCACCAACGCATAGAGCTCCTTGTCATAGGTGGGGTAGTTCGAAGCGGTCCCATTGAGCTTCTCGCTAAAGTAGGCAACCGGTCTCTTTTCCTGCATCAAAACTGCTCCAATACCTATTCTTGAAGCATCACATTCAATCTTGAAAGTTTTATCAAAGTTAGGCAATGATAAAACTGGGGCGGTGCACAATCTTTCCTTTATTTAATTAAACGCCATTTCTTGTGCCTCCCCCCATTTGAAACCCAAATTCTTTTTAAAGACCTCGGTAAGTGGTGAGGCTAGTGTGCTAAAATTTTTAACGAAACGACAATAAAACTAGCTAGTCCATGAAAACTTTTTATCTCGGTGACACTTTTGGGAGTTGCCCATTTCTTATTGGTCTTGATCTTCTCCTTATCAATCTCAATCCCCCTAGTGCCAATGACAAAGCCAAGGAAAATAACACTTTCCATGCAAAAATGACACTTTTTGAGATTAACATACAATTTTTCTTTTTAAAACTAACAGTACACATCTCAAGTGTTCAACATGCTCTTCCAAATTCTTGCTATAGATCAAAATAGCATCAAAGTAAACTACCACAAATTTTCCAATAAATGTACACAATACATAATTCATTAATCTCATGAAAGTGCTCGATGCATTTGTGAGACCGAAAGGCATAACCAACCATTTGTATAAACCATATTTAGTTTTAAATGTGATTTTCCATTAATCCCCATCTCTCATTCTAATTTGATGATAACCACTTCTCAAATCCATTTTACTAAAAATGTAAGAACCATGCAATTCATCTAGCATGTCATCTAACCTAAGAATGGGATGTCGATACTTTACCGTTATGTTGTTGATGACTCAGCAATCAACACTCATCCTATAGGTCCCATCCTTCTTGGGCACTAGTAACACGGGCATGGCACAATGACTCATGCTCTCACGAACATATCTTTTGCTCATCAACTCCTCGACTTGCTTTTGGAGTTCTTTGATCTCTTCCAAGTTGCTTCGGTATGCCGGTCTATTAGGAATGACGGCTCCGGGAATGAAGTCAATTTGGTGCTTGATGCCTCTAATGGGTGGAAGTCCACTAGGCATCTTCTCCGGGAAGACATCCTCGAATTCCTGCAACAAAGAGGTAGCTAAATTGGGGAGGGGAGGGTGAGATTCATCATGTGTAAGGAGGGACTCCTTATACACCATTAAAAGTATGTATTAGTTTTCCTTTATCGCTCTCTCCACATCTCCCTTACTAGCATAAAAATTCATTTTTTTTTCTAAATTTCCTTTGCCCTCTTCCTTTTCTCTTTCACCCCCTCATTTTTTCACTACACTTCTCACCTTTTTTACCACTCTCTTTTTGCTCCCCACTCATCTCCATCTTTTTTTCTTCTTCTTTCCTTTTCCTCTTCCTCCTCCCTTTTGAGCTTCAATTAATCTTTATAAACTTCTTCCGAGCTCAAAGTTAGTAGTGCTACGGGTTTGTCATTCATTTGGAAGCTATACCTATTTTTCCTCCCATCATACAACACCTTCCTATCATATTGTCAATGCCTACCCAATACTATATGTGTGGCTTGCATGGGAACCACATGACATAGCACTTGATCTTCATATGTCCTAATGTTGAAAATGAGAAGTACTTGCTTGCTTAACTTCAACTCCCCATAACCTCTCAAACATTGCAACTTATAAGGACTAGGATGGGGCATCAAGGGTAATCCCAACCTCTCCACCATGCTAGTACTAGCCACATTGGTGCAATTTCCTCCATCGATGATGAGGCTACAAGCTTTATTTCTCATAAGACACCTAGTGTGAAAAATATTTTCTCTTTGCTTAGCCATTTCATCAACCTTGGCTTGGGTGTTGAGAGATCCAAAGACTTGGGTGGGCTAACAACTCCCTCCACCCCTTCTTCATCACTCTCACTACCATCTCCACCGTGCACCCTCTCTTCCTCCTCTTCATCGCCCGAGTACCACTCCCCATTCTTAAGGAACATCACTCTATTGTTAGGGCACTCTCGAGAATAATGCCCCCGACCCCTACACTTGAAGCACTCAATGTCCTGACTCCTAGAAGCTGTGGGAACAACCTTGGGCTTATCCTTGGCAAAGCCAACTTCTTTACTCTTAGATGTTTCAACTTTGTCCTTAAGTGGCATTTTATCAATCTTATAACTCCCCCACTTAGACTTTCAAGTGGAACTAGGACCCCCCAAAATTTTTTCTTGCCCCTTATTTTTAAATTGCTCATTCTTTTTCAAGCCTCCACTTTGATAGCCATGTGTACCAACTCCTCTATCTCCACATAATGGTGTAAATCCACCACATTAGCTACCTCCCTATTCAACCCACTCATAAATCGAGAAATGATGGCCTCTCTATCCTCCTCTATATTAGCCCTCATCAAGGCCTTCTCCAACTCCTTAAAATAATTTCCTAGCCCTCTAGATCATTGAGTAAGAGTTTGCAATTTTTGATAGAGTTCTCTTTAATAATGGTTAGTAACAAAACTCTTCCTTATGAGACTCTTCAACTCACCCCAAGTTTCAACACTTCCCTCCAAATTCCTCCTCCTAGTGAGCAATAAATTATCCCACCAAGCTAAGGCATAGTTGGAAAACTCTACTACCACTAACTTGACCTTTTTATCCTTGGAGTATCAATGGCACTCAAAGATCAACTTCATCTTCCTTTCCCACTATAAGTAAGCATCCGGATCACTTTTCCAATGAAAAGAAGGAATCCTCATTTTAATGCTTCCAAGGTTACCATCCACCCCATATCTATCTCTATGATTCCTCCCATGACCTCGACCATTCCCTCTAACATTTCTACCTCCTCTATTTCTACCCATATTCCAATTTTGGTCACTACCACTTTCACTTTCCAATTCGTCGTCATCATCATCATCATCATCATCAACTCTAGCTCTCCTTCTATCACCCCTCCTAACATTATGATCACTTGGTGGTGGAACTTCCTCCCTAATCTCCAACCTTGCCAATCTCCCCTCCAATCTTCTTTCGATTCTTCCTCCCATTTCTTCTACTTGTTTTGTCATTGTAATCAAGAGAGCATGTATCATGTCTCTCAATTCTTGAGTTTGTACATTTGAATCTTGTCCACTTGAAGTATTAGTATTTGCCATGTAGTGCAAGTGTGTAAGTGTCCTTACGAAATATTGCTCTCGTGTTTCCACTCAATGTAGGCTTTTACCCTCTAATAAAAGTTCACCACTCTTGCCTTTTGCCACTCCAAGTTTTCTTACTCAAACTTTCCAAGGAACGTAATCAACTTTATTGAGAAATCTATTCATGTATAGCGAAATTCCACAAACAAAATAAGGAAGTAAAAGAAGGATTGACATAATAGCAAGTGGAATTTCTTTGCTTGCTATTATACAAGAATAAAAAAATGAAATTGAAATTTATGGAACAATATTTTCAAGGTATGATCACAATAAACAAGATGAAAGGAACAAGTAGTCAACTAAGAATGTATTTGGTAATTGAAAGGTAGAACTCAACATGAAAACACTCTTTGAGACATTTTATCAAACACTTATGATGCAAACTTGAGTAGTTTATGATTTTCAAGTGTTTTTTCAAATGTAACCCCCAACAATTCTCAAATTGATAACAACAACAATACCCAATATGTAGGAATCAAGAAATATTCATGGGCATCTAATTTTCCACAAATTTTTTTGATTTTCATTTTTTTTTATACGAAGAACAACAAGAAATTTAAAGATATGATTACCAATTTTAGAGTCAAGCTCTGATACCAAATGATGCGAACCCCTTTGGTGTTTAAACCAAAAATTTTCAAAACTATTTGAAATCAACCCAAGAAATCTAAAAATGGTAATAAAGGGATGATCTTGACCAAATCTTAACCCAACCTAAATTCTAAGGAATAAGAACCCAAGCCCAAAGGAGATATTAAAGAAATACCAAGATGTTTGTGGAATATTCAACAACAAATACACAAGAATAATATCTCAAATAAAAGTTGAAGAAATTCCAAGAATAGTTACAAGTGAAGAAAGGATGTTTACCTCTCAAATGCTCTCAAAGGAGTCTTCTATCATCCATAAACTATCTAGGGTTTAAAGCAAAATGATATTTGTAATACAAATGTTGAAAAGTATGAAATTTGGAAAATTGCACAAAGAATTCCTTTTTTTTGAGTTCAGTGACTTTCGATCGAACGAACAGTTTCGATCGATCCAATGGTCGACTGAAATGACACTTTTGGTCATACGAGGATTAGTCGAAACTGACTGAGGCTACCTCTAAAAATCCTATAGAGTTTTGGTCGACCGAAATGGCCTGAACTTCCAAAAATAGGCAATTGACTTCGATCTTGCTCTCTTCCACGTAGACTTGATTTCGAAGCTTGTAAATGAGTGCCTCCATCGACTCTTGGACTTCTTTGGCCTTGGATCTCATCATGGGCCTCACCGGTATTCTTTTCGAGAGTTGACTTGGTTGATTCCCTTGATTCTCATCACGCAGGCTTTCACTTTTTCTTATTTATTAATTCAGTCAACACTTTTTCCCTTTTACAAATGATCATTTCTAATATTATTTATAACTGAAATTTATTTCTAGTAACTTAAAAAAAATTATTTCTAGTATTATTTACAAATTATCATTTTTAGTATTATTTTTAGCTAAATTTTTTTCTTTTACAAATTATCGTTTCTAGTATTATTCATAACTAAAATTTATTTTCACAAAACTCTTGAAGTTAGCTAAATAAGAACAATTTTCCTCATTCAAAAATCCTCGAAATACGAAATATTTTTTATTTTGTTTTAAAGAGTCTATTTAATAATAAATTTTAATAAACTCTTTGTTTTACCTTTTAAAAATAAAGAATGAGATTTGACTCTTCAAATTTAGAATCGAAACTCATAACAATAGCTAAACAAAATATCATTTTTTGTGATCAAGAAGGTTTTCTCAATCCACAAAATATCATTTTATAAATTTATTCACAAGCAATTTAATTACAAGTATACAAAAATGTTTTTGGCAAAATTTCAAACAGAATGTGTTTTCTAACCTTTCATTTTCGAAAACAGTTTTCAGAAATAACAAACAAAACGTGTTTTCAGTAATTTTGAAAACAACACTGAAAATAGAAAGCAGAAAATATTTTCAAAAATGAAAACAGAAAACTGAAATATAAATAGAACGCAGCATGTGCTTTCTTGGGACTTTTACTTCCGTTTTCGGAACATTAGATTTTCTTTTTACATTGTACAACATGCACTTGTTTTATAGCATAGACGAATGGAATGTCAATGCGAACTTGCCTAAACGCACCCAAAATGTCACTATATGGTAAAACTTTCTCTTTTGGAACAAGTTTATATGGAGAAATAGAGCTTTTCGAATGAAAGACAAAGGTCGGTTGTCACCAGTTGCATCTTTGGATTTTGCACTTACATGATTTATTCCGAAAAAAAATATGAGAAAAGGAAAGTTAAATCAAATGCTCAATTTACCGGATCAAGAAAATTTGCCAGTGAGGAGAACAAAACCCGAAGTTGCGCAAAACCAAAATCAAGTGTTGGATGAGTTGGATAATAGGAAACCATGAAAATTACATTGGAAGTGGATGACGAAATGTTCATGTTGAACCAATTTAGCTTATGAATTTTCCTCTCAATTCAGCCTAAATGTTTCCTTTTATTCTACCTAACCCGAAGCCCTATTACAACCAAGCAAAGACCTTTACTTTGCACTTATGTTATTGTTGGCAGAAAATATCTAGTGAGGGTGTTGGCTTTCATTACATATACTTATGGGTGGTTTGAATTGCTTGATCTAGGTTCTATATTGTTGATTTTGGGCAAGAGATACTGTATTGTCTGAATTTTCACTATGGGCAACTTTCACTACTCTGGTGGCTTTTGTTGGAGTTGGGGGAAACAAATTCCCTTGTAGTAACTCATTGATAGATGTCAAGAGAGAAATCAGGAGCAGTGGGAAGATACAAGCCACACTAGGTTATGAATTGGGTCGAGAGTATTGAATTCTTTGTATGTCCGTTCGAGGATATTTGATGATGCATCTCTCGCACACATTAGCACACTCTGATTATGCAAATGAATTTTCGTGCTAAAGAGAAGTGGGTTGTGACCTTGACTTTCCTAATTATGGGTCTATCTTTTGGTTGAGTCATGTTTCTTGTCTTTTACATCATTGTTCGAGAACGAACAATGGTTCAAGTGTGGGGATGTTTGATAAGTGCTTTGATAACACTTATTTAGTTCACCTATTGTCGCATTTTGTTGTTGGTTTAATTCTATTGAAGTATCGTTTAATTCATTTTTCTATATTGTATTGTTTAGGATCACAAAGTACGAAAAGAAAGAGAAAAGAGCCAAAAAATGCTGAAAAACGGAAATTGGGGACCAAGACTGCAAATTAGTTATGGCCGTAAGTATCTTTCGGGTTCAAACAACAAAATCTGCAGAAGTTCACTTACGGTCGTAAGTTATAGATTTATGACTGTAACTTTCAAAAGTCAAAAATTTCAGCAAACCATTTACGGCCATAACATTCCCGCAGAAAACTTTCCTTATTGTTTTTGAAGTCTATCTTTGGAATGTTTTCTTGAGAACCCTAGGGCACGTTTTTGGGGATATAAAAAGAGAACAATCACCATAGAATGGAGGCTGGAAGTTAAGGACAAAAGATAGAGCATTCTTGGGAGATTTGCAAGCAAAAGAACATTAACAATAAGGCGAATTCATAAATCAACTTGAAGAACTCACCATGATCGTGTTGGGCTAAATTCCTTGTCTTGTTCAAGGAGGAAGTTGTATCAATTCAATTTTATTATTTTCTTTTTCCTACAAACTAGTAACATTGCATTTATCCCTTTCCTTTCAATTGTTGAACTATTACATTCTGAATGTTTATTGAGTTTATTCGATTAATATATTTGATTTGGCCAATTGAATTGTTTAGTCTCTAAACTCATTTATAAACTATGTTTAAATCTTTTGATCCGTAATTGTCATTAGATTTTGACTCATAGTAGCAAATAAATCTCGTACAGATTTAGTAATAATTCCACTTGGATTTATTAATTCGAGCTTGTGAAATTGATAATCCAATTCAATCTATATCTTCTCACTTTTCACACTAGCCTTGCGTTAAATTCTAAGAGCTTGTTTAGGATTATCCATTGGCTAGAATTGAATCAAAGAGCTTATTTTGATTTAATTTATATAAGGAAGAATTGAGATAATCAGAGCTTGTTGAGTATTTACGATTGATAAATTGAATTAGGGATAGAAACGCGTTGCAAGGAAAAACATAACAATAATTTAGGGGGCAACCGAACCCGAGAACAAGATCTTCTCTCATATTAGTTCTTTAAACACTTTTACTTGTTATTTTTATGCATAGTTTTCA
Source organism: Ligustrum vulgare (assembly GCA_963555705.1). Lineage (NCBI taxonomy): Eukaryota > Viridiplantae > Streptophyta > Magnoliopsida > Lamiales > Oleaceae > Ligustrum > Ligustrum vulgare. The sequence continues at coordinate 12,298,722 of OY743185.1, forward strand.
TTTAAGCAAATAGAAACAACAAACCCCTCCACTCTATTCTGATTTTTTGATCAACTAATTAGGTCCACTGTTCCTCGTAGGTTCGACCCTTACTCTTGCTACTACATTATTAATTGATATTTGGCGAGTAAGGAATTAATTATATTTTGGTGCATTACAACACGCACCAAGTTTCCAATCTTCTGTTATTGTTATTGTTATTGTTTATTGGTTGGTTGGTGATTATAGTGATGGTGCTTTCAGTTCTGGTTGTACATGTGGTTGTAGAGGAATGTTGTAACGTTGGTGGTGTTAAAGGTTGGTGGTTTGCAAATGGTGGTGGTGAGGCGGCGCAGTAGGTAGGGTAGGGTGGTGGTGGTTGTGGAGGTGGAGGTGGAGGTGGAGGCGGAGATATTGGCTATGGTCGATTGTGGCAGTGGTTGTGGTGAGGCGGGGTTGGGCGGTTGGGCATTGAGGGGTAGGATTTAGATGGATTATGACCAATAAATTCTTAGCCCTTATTTGGTTTTCATTAAATTTTTCTCATTTTTCTACAGTATTTAATATCAACTATCCATTAAAATTCAAGTCCATAATATTTGACTTTTTAACTAATTTTCAACTATCTATTTTTCTAAAAATCATTATTCATTTAAAAAAAGTCATTTTAAATAGAAACAAACACACTCTTACTTGTAACTTTGTGCGACTTGTGACGAGTACTCGATGTGACGAGTTTCTTAGGTAATTGTGACCAAAATATTAATTAATTGTGACTTTATGCAACTTGCGATAAGTGCGGGACGTGATCAAGAAAACGTGTAAGTTTTGATTAATAAATAAATAATATTTGACCAATTATGGATGATTGTGACCAATTAAATTAAAGATTGTGACCAACGGTAACTTTGTGTAAACATTGGATGAGGATGTGTTGTAACATATAGTTGTGTCAAATATGACTATGTATGACTGAGCTGTGGCTTTATGTGATCGAACTGTGACCTTGTGATGAGAATCATGGCGAGCTTGACAGAAAGTTAAATATTCAAGCCAAATAAGAGTGCAATCCAATAAATCATGTCAGAATTAAATACATAATATATGTTTTTCGAGTGGAAAAGTTTCACTGAGCAAAACTCATGGGTTAAAGCCCTTGAGCCCACTGACTTTATGGTCAAATTCCACAATTTTGGGCTTCAAAATAGTAAGTCAATTATGTAGACGGGAATGAGGGTTTTTGCGCATTTTAGTGCATTTTTAGGTTAAATTCTGTTTTTAATTATTTTGTTAGGGTTTTGTACCTCTATAGCGGCTACCCTAGTTGTTAGGTTATTTTTTTACATTTTTTATATCTTTTTCTTTCATTGTAACTTTAAGACTTTGATGAATAAAATATATTGAGTATTTTTGCTCTCTAAAGGTGAGGATTCCCTTTAAATCCGAACTTATCAAATATTGTATGATATTTGTGGAGTTCAACAAATTGAACTTATCAAAGGAATTGGACAACCTTTGTGGCGTTCACTCCGTTATGGTTCTTGTTTCCGCATCGTAAAGGGTCTCAGGTTTAATATATATCTGGTTCTTGCGTCGTGAGGCTTAGGTCGTAGTGTTATCATTCGCTTCAACCTGAATTTCAGAACTTTCCTGGCGTTCTTCGTATAATTCCGCAGTTCTTCGTGATTCCCCTCCCGGAATCACATCACATACTCTTATTAAGTGGTTTCCAATGCAATGTGATTTATTATTTTTCATCGAGTAGTTGAAGGTCATGTTAAAAAAATTTTTTTTTTTTTACATGTTAAATAAATGTGTTGACCATATTCTATTTTTAAATAAAATGATTTTGCTAACACCTTCTATTTTTATTTTTGATAGAATTCAATGAACTAATTGTTAAAGTCCGTAATACATATTTTACAAATTGAACCAACGAGTTTATCTGAACCTAAAGTTGTAGAAATTAAAAGGATAATTGAATTTACTTAAAAAGATCGTATATCCATTATTTCTTTCTCCGATAAGAAAAAGATTCGAAATTAATTGTTTAGGTCAAATTGAATTTAGGAATGAAAGAAATGGTAGATATCATTTTAGGACTTAAATTAGATATATTAAAAAGATCAGATATTTCAAAAAGTAAAAGTATTGCATGAGTTTTACCTTTAGTAAATATTTGAGACGATTTTACGAATGATATGTTTAGAATTTGTTTTCAGTTATTAGCTTATATTAAACTTCTAGTTGAGATCCTGGATTTGACATCCACGTTACATTTTTTTCGACTTCAAAATAGTGCAATAATTATCAAAAAATTAAAAAAAAAAATTCTATAATTTAACTTTTTATAGATGCCCCCCCCCCCAACAAATTCATAAATCATTTATTACAAGTTGCATGAATTGAACTGTACTAATTCAATTATTAAAATAAATTGATAAAATTAAGAAATTTCCTAAAATGGAAAGTAAAAATAAGTGAGAAACTGTGTGGGAATTTATGTCACAGCTACTACTACTACTATTATTATTATTATTATTATTATTATTATTATTATTATTATTATTATTATTATTATTATTATTATTATTATTCACTGATCTATAACATTTTCTTATCATATTGAGATGAATACTCATCACTTACGGGTCTAATAAATTGATAGAGTGCATAATTGTTGTTTAATTTATGATATTTCTTCTTAGTTTAATGATTTTAAATGTTTAAGTTGTAGATATTGATTATATTTTATAGGAAAAAAATACATAACTACAAACCTAAAACTATCTCTTTTTAAAGATAACAAACTTAAAATTTCTTTTAAAAACTCAAGTGTTAATAATAATAAACAAATATAATACTATATAAAAATATTTATCTATTATATTTTAAATTAAAGGTAATATAATTTACCTAAATACCACCCACACTTAATTTTTCCATCCACACCCTTGCACCCCCACCCACACACCCACCTTCCCTACCCACCCACCCCACCCATACAGACCCGACCCACCTACCCATAAAGTCACAATTGGTCACACAAAGTTATATTCGGTCGCATATAAAAATTTATTTACAAATTTAACCCTCCACCCCACCACGCAAAGTCACAGTTGGTCACACAAAGTCACAATTCTGTCATAATTACAAATTTATCCCAAATTCCACCCCGCTCCCGCCCAACCCGCCTGCGAAGTCATATTTCAATTACAATTATAAATTTAATCGCAAATTTCACCCAACCCAACCCACCCCAGACCAAACCCCCACCCCACCCATAAATGTCACAGTTGGTCATACAAAGTAACAGTTCGATTACAATTACAGATTTAGTCGCAAATTTAACCTTCACCCCACCCCACCCCACCCCACCAAGTCACAGTTCAGTCAAAATTACAAATTTTGTCAAAAATTTCATACGCACCCCACCCCCACCCTAATCCACCTCACCCGCAAAGTTTTAGTTGGTCACATAAAGTCGCATTTCAGTCACAATTAAAAATTTAATCCCAAATTTCACCCACACCCCATCAGCAACGTCACAGTTGGTCACTCAAAGTCACAATTGGGTCACAAGCACAAATTAAGTTCCAATATTCACCTAAAACATCACACTCACAAAGTCACTGTTGGTCACACAAAGTCACAATTTGATCACATAAGGCCACAGTTCGATTACACAAAGTCGCAGTTCGGTCACTCAATGTCCAGTTCAATCACACGAAGTTACAAATCGATCACACGGTTTTACAGTTCGGTCACACAGGGTCCAATTTGATCACACGAGGTCACAGTTCGGTCACACGAAGCTATAGTTAGATCACATAAAGTCATAGTTCAGAATTGGATATATAATATATGTTTTTTGAGTAGAAACAGGTCACTGAACAAGACTTATGGGCAAAAGCCCTTAAGCCCATTGATTTTAGGGCCAAATTATATCGTTTGAGGCTTCAAATCGGCAAATCAATTATGCAGACGGAAATTTACAATATTTTCATAATTTTAGGATTATATTTAATTTGTTCTTTATTATTGTTTCCAATTAAATTAGGACTCTATTATCAGAGATTTTATCTATTCTCTAATTAGATAAGATTTTATTTAGTTTCCTACATATACTAGAATTTTTATTCCGGTAGCCTATATAAAGGCGTCTTCATTGTAATATTAAAACAGACATTGATTAACAAAAATTGTGTTGAGTGGTTTTTTCTCAAATATTGTTTTGGATTGAACATTTTCGAACTTATCAAATATTGTGTGATATTTGTGGCGTTCAACAAATTGAACTTATCAAAGGAATTGGACAACCTTTGTGGCGTTCACCCCATTATGGTTCTTGTTTCCGCATCATAACGGGTCTCGGGTTTAATATACTCCTAGTTCTTGTGTCGTGAGGCTCGGTTCGTAGTGTTATCGTCCGTTCCAACCTGAATTCGAAACTTTCCCGGTGTTCTTCATATAATTCCGCGAGATCGACTTGATTCCCCTCCCGGGATCACATCATTTGGTATCAAAGCTGGCATCTGAATTCAGGTTTTATCTATCCTAGTTTGATTTTGCATTTTTATAATAGAGTCTGCACAGAATCATCCATATCCTGTTTTTATTTTGTTTGTCGAGTCTTTGTTTCTTGTTTTTCACGTTCTTGATATTTGTGAGACTTTAATCCTGAAAATATCCATAAAAAAAGTCAAAAGTAGTTATTTTTCTCGTTTGTCATCCAAATTAAGTTTTGTTTGTTTCATTGCGACCGTGTCGAAATTTCTTATTTATTATAAAAAAATATTTTTATTTTATTTTATTTATTTAATCCGAAAATTCATCCATTATTCAAAAAAAATGAAGTACTCTAAAAATTCAAGAACCACTTTCTTGAATTTCCTTAAATTCTTGATATTCCTTACCTTTCAAGTCAAAATTAAAATTCATTCTAATCCTTGTGTCAAATTATTCAATTCTATTCCAAATGTCTAAACTTTGAGAAAATTCATCATCTGGTATAGATAACCATTAGTCTTCTCTGCTTGTCACGATGGAGAAACGGTTTGAGGAGTTCGCTTCAAGAATGGAAGCAAAAGTGGATGCGAAATTAGATGCAAAGTTGGGGAAGGTTAAGAACTCAGTGGATATGCATAGTGCAGAACTTGCTCAACGGGGTGAAAGGGAATATAGGCGTAGCCATAAACCTAGGGTTGGGATTGAAGTTGATTGGGAAAAAGAGATTAATGCGAGGGCGCTTTTGAAGATTCGAATAGAAATTTATAAGGAAAGGATGATGTATGAACGGAAAGCTAGAAAAGAAGCTAAGTTAAAAAAGAGGGAGAGTGAAAGGGAGGCTGAAGCTAAATTGCAAAAGGGGAATGAAAGTGAGAATATAGTGGATTTACAGTTTGAGCCTCGGGATAGGATTGTTGAGAAGAACGAGGGGGAGTGCAAAATTGAAATAGTTGAACAGAAGATGAGGGATTGGGTGGTGAAGAGGTGGATGAATATGAAGTTAAAATTATTGATGAGGTTCATAAGAAGGAAACTGATAATCTGGGAGAGGTGGTTGAGTGTGAAAAGTTAGAAGAAGTGCTTGATAGTAAAATAATAGAAGAGATTGAGCAAGTAGTTGCAAAGAAGGAGGGAGGCAAAGAGAAGAGCCTAGTTGTTGGAGAAAATGAATTGGAAATAATGTACCATAAGTACAAGGATCCATATCTTTTACTTTATGAGACTAACATTCCCCACCCTATTTTATTTCAATCTTTCTTCCAGGTTGATTACACTTGGAAGCTTGAGTCACACCAACTTGAGCCAATTAACCTTGTGTTTCAATGCCTGCTTGTCTACCTATTGGAGAAGCATCACTTATTATATGCATGTCATGGAGTACATAATTTTCCATTCAATCCAGGTGGGGCAGGTGTACATTATGAACAATGCTATGATTTGGGACGAATCATCCTGAAGAAGGAGGGAATGATAAGAATCATGACGGGCTTGACAGAAAGTTAAATATTTAAGTCAAACAAGAGTGCAATCCAGTCAACCATGTCAGAATTGGATGCATAATATATGTTTTTCGAGTAGAAACAGGTCACTGAGCAAGACTCATGGGCTAAAGCAAATTGATTTTAGGGCCAAATTCTATCGTTTGGTGCTTCAAATCGGCAAATCAATGATGCAGACGGAAATTTACAATATTTCCATAATTTTAGGATTATATTTACTTTGTTCTTTATTATTGCTTCCAATTAAATTAGGACTCTATTCTTAGAGATTTTATATATTTTCTAATTAGATAAGATTTTATTTAGTTTCCTACGTAGACTAGGTTTTTATTCCGGTAGCCTATATAAAGACGTTTTCATTGTAATATTAAAACAGACTTTGATTAATAAAAATTGTGTTGAGTGGTTTTTTCTCAAATATTGTTTTGGATTGAACACTTTCGAACTTATCAAAGAAATTGGACAACCTTTGTGGTGTTCACCCCATTATGGTTCTTGTTTCCACATTATAACGGGTCTCGAGTTTAATATACCCCTGGTTCTTGAGTCGTGAGGCTCGGGTCGTAGTGTTATCGTCCGTTCCAACCTAAATTTGGAACTTTCCCAGCGTTCTTCATATAATTTCGCGAGTTCGACGTGATTCCCCTTTCGGGATCATATCAGTATGCTTCATAGAGACTACAGATTAAAATTATTTTAAATGTGTGCTTGAAAGTGAAGGAAAGTGGTATAAAAAATAGAATAATTTTCAAATCAATCAATTGAGCGGTTGAAAATGAAAGTTGAAAAGTGATTTTCTTTTTTTAGTATGTGTGGTTAAAAAAATAGTATACTCAATTGTGAAAAATGAGTTTTTAAAGAATATGTGGTTGACAATGAAAATTGAAAAAAAAAACTACTTTTGAAAAATTAATTCTATACGAATAAGTAATAAAATTTTATATCGTGTGGGTCAAGCCTTATTTATAAATTGAGATGTATAGATGGTGATGAGAATCATAGGGGGCTCGTCAAAGAAAACTTCATCGTTCGAGCCAAAATAATTTTGAAGTACATTTTGTGGAGCACCGAGGCAATTAAGGGCTATTTTGGGAGAAGATTCAAGACTCAATCAAGTAATTAAAGTCAAAAAAAAAAAGAATCAAGTTGGAGCCAAAAATAAGAAGAAATTGGACTCAACCAATTCCGTAATACTTTTGGGAGTTGGCCACTCTTTAATAGCTCGAATTTTCTCCTCATCTACCTCAACACCATTTGCACTAACAACAAATCATAGAAAAATCACCTTTTCCATGCAAAAGGTACATTTATTAAAATTAGCATATAGTTTCTCAGTTTTGAAAACTTCTAATACGAATATTAAATGTTCAATGTGATCACCTAAGTCCTTACTATACACCAAAATGTCATCAAAGTATACCACAACAAATTTACCAATGTAAGCAATCAAACATGGTTCATTAGTCTCATAAAAATACTAGGGGCATTTGAGAAACCGAATGGCATAACCATCCATTCATATAAACCATAATTGGTTTTGAGGGTGGTTTTCCATTCATCACCTTCTTTCATGCGAATTTGATGATAGCCACTTTTGAGATCTATTTTACTAAAAATACTTGCTCCATGCAAATCATCAAGCATATCATCTAACCTAGGTATGGGATGGCGATACTTTACCGTGATAATGTTGACTGCTCTACAATCCACGCACATCCTCCAAGTCCCATCCTTCTTGGGTACCAACAAGACCGGTTCTGCACATGGGCTCATGCTCTCCCTGACATAGCCCTTGCTTAATAGCTCCTCAACTTGCCTTTGTAGCTCCTTCGTCTCCTCTGGATTGCTCCTATAGGCTGGCATGTTTTGGAATGACCGCTCCCGGCATAAAGTCAATTTGGTGTTCAGTCCCGTGAATAGGCGGCAGCTCACTAGGAATCTCCTCTGGAAATAAATCTGCAAATTCTTGCAAAAGAGACACAGCTAAACTTGGGAGGGGGTGGTTAGCTTCGTCAAGTGCAAGGATTCCTTGTACATTAGCAAAATCACTTGCTTATTTTCACATATGGCCCTGGTAATCTCACTTTGTTTTTCGTAGAAGCTCACTTTTGTTTTCTCTCTATTTTCTTTTCTGGCACTCTTCACACACTCTCCTTTTTCTGGGATCGTGGTTGTTCGCTAGAAACACACCGCAAATGCACGTATCGCTTACAAGTAATAGTGGACTAAATGAGTCAAGTTTATCGATCCCACAAGGATTGTCTATTTCAATTACACTCAATTTTAATCAATTTAAACAAGAAACACACAGACAATAAAGTTTGGATTGGAAATGTTCTAGTACTAGAATTAAAATCACAATTGTAAATAAATAACTAGAAAAATGGTGATAACTCAATGATAAAGGAGTGTTGAGATTCTTGATTCCACTTGACCATTACCTAATTGAATTCTCAACAAGCAAAAAGAAATGCAATTTACTAAGCACGTTAGACCCGATTTTCCAAGTTTACTCAATTACCTCTCTTGAGTGAAATCAACCCTAATTAGTGAAATTAACCTATTATATCTCTATGTCGATTAAAAACACACCAATTGCAAACTTTTGTGAAAATAGCTCAATGGATCATCTGGGGTTTTAAGTATATCTCTATCCTAAATAAGAACCTAGAAAAAATATTGTATTGATCTAGAATAAACAACAATTTCTCAATAATTGCACATCCCATGAAATTCAAGTATAAATGTGGCCACAATAAATGTAAGTCAATAAATGCACAAGACAATAAATAGCTTAAATTCTTAATACAAGCATTAAACACAAATAAGTTAGGTCAAGCTTCATCAATCATACAAACACAAAATAGTTTAGCTCATGATGAAATAACAATAAAATTCAAGAATTTAATACATCATTTCAACCATGAAGTAAAATAAATAGAGAAATATGAAGATTAAGCAATAATACTTCCCTTCACCAATGATTCTTGCTTCAAAATATCATTATTCTTCCACAATAATGTTGGTATTTCTCCCAAAATCAACATTCATCAACAAAATTATACAAATTACAAAAGGAATTACAAGATAAAATTGAGAGAAAAATGAGAGGAAATTAGTTTTGAACTTCCCAAGTGTAATAATACTCCAAACCCTAGCCAAAACTCAATAAAAAACACCCAAATCGTGTAAACCCGCGTCTTACAGCGTTTGGGTCGAACCGGGTCGGCCCAAATTTGTTTTCAAAATCATTACTGCGCGATCGTGTGGCCGAATGCCTCGCGATTGTGTGGTTGAGCTGCTAACTCTCGGGTTGGATTTCTTGCATGAGTCGCGAATGCGACCTGAGTCGAGCCACACGATCGCGTGGCTCACCTGGGCGTGGTTTTACAGCTTGATCCTTCTTTTAATTGCAATCGAGGTCCTCCAACTTTCGATGTTGATCAACTTGATCCCCAAAGTTTCCGATTTCTTTCAATTAAGCCCTTCTAAAATTGCATTTGGGGTCCTTCAACTTTGAAAACTTGCAATTTAGTCCTTTGATCAATTGCACATGTGATCCACACTATTCGGAAGTGACAATTTGGTCCTCAAACTTTGACTCTTTGAAGGATTTGAATATTTTCTCCTCAATTTCTTCAATTATTCATCAATTTAGCTCCTTTCTTGTGCTTTCTCCATGTATTTGAATGTTGAACCTATTTAACCACAAAATATGCACAATTAAGTAGGTATTTGTCTAAATTACTCAAAAAGTACCACCCAAAATATGTGAAATATGCATGTAAAATGCACTCAACAGTGGTCCTAACTCTCCTTTGATCACTCAACTCTCCTTTTTCTGGGATCGTGGTCGCAACTCTCTTTTGATCACTCAACTTTTCTTTTTCTGGGAACGTGGTCCCAATCTCTTTTTCTCTTCCTCACTTTTTAGTTTTAATTGGTTCTCATAGACATGTTGTGGTGACAAAGGCATAAGTTTGACATTTTTCCCGTCCTTGGTGAAGGTGTATCTATTTTTATAACCATCGTGAATAACCTTCAATGTTTGCTCTAATCATAGAAATTTCCATTTCCCTATGGTAATCTTCCAGACTCCTACTACCTTGGGAAAGGGTTTGTAATTTTTGTTAAAGATCCCTATAGTAATGGTTAGGCACAAACCTCTTTCTCATAAGGGCCTTCAACTCATCCCAAGTCTCAATAGGTCTCTCTCGATTTCTTCTTTTACTAGTCACCAACTGATCTCACCATACTATGGCATAATCTGTGAATTCTACAACCATCAATTTTACCTTTTTAGCCTCAGAATAGTTATGACAATAAAAAATTAGTTCTACCCTCTCTTCCCACTCAAAATAAATTTTCGGATTGCTTTTACCTTGAAAAGGAGGGATGGACATTTTTATGTTACCAATATGCCCATATATGTCATCTCTATCCCTACGTTCACGCCTATAACCCCTTTCGCGCCTTTCTCCTCGATCCCGTCTCCTACCCACTCTAGCCATAGACAAGTCTCCACTATCAACATCCTCAACATTTTCATTCCTAACTCCATTTTGAGGGTTGAAGTCATACCTCAGTGGTCTCCTCAAATTAGGGAATGCATGTTGTTGTTCCTGACGCAGTTGAACAATTCGTACGCGACGCGGATCCACCAGGTCATTAGTCCTTCCTAAATTCACGCCTGATGGTGCACCCAACATTGCATCCAATTTTGCATCCATCTTTGCTTCCAATTTTGCCATTTGTTCCTCCAACAATGCAAGCATCTGAAGTTTCTGGTTATCCTCCCCTGTTGATGATGCTTCCTTCTGTGACATGGTTAGTAATTTAAAGAAAAGAAAAGAAAATTTATGTAATGATCTTAGCATGTTTGTCACTCGTGTATCACTCAGTTCGGCTTTTTACCTCTAATATGCTCACCTCTCTTTCCTTTTACCTCTCATTTTCCTTTTTCTCTAGTTCTCAATGAACCAACCAAACTAGTTAAAGATTTGATCTCCGTGGAATTAACTCCAAAGCTCAAAGACAAGAATTGAACGAGAACATAATATCAATGGAAGAAGGAATTGAAGATTTTCAAGAAGGTTATTTTCTTGAAACAGGAATTTTGATGGCACGAACCAAGAATGAATTTTAGCGTAGTAATGGACAATGAGAAACTTTCAAGAATGTAGGAAATATTGTAAAAGATATCAAGAAAGGTCTTCTTGAATTTGGAATTGTGTTCTTGATCTTGATTATCAATAATAATCACCTTTTTTTTTTAATTTCGTACTTTTTTTTTATTGATCAAGAACAAGAATTGAAATTGCGACCAATCTTGAATTAGTAAAGAGTTTTCAAGAAACCCAAGAATTGAATTAAATTTCAATAAAGGAATAAAAACACAAAATAAAAACAAGAAATATAAAAAAAATTGGATTTAGAGACCATCTCTGATACCAGATGATGTGATCCGTTATGGAGATCACAAAGAACACGCGGAAATTAGACTCGAAACGCCAGAAAGCCCCAAATCCAGTTGGTAGACAATAACAATGCAACCCCGACCTCACGACGCAAGAAGTAGGGGTAAATTAAACCCGAGACCCGTTACGATGCGGGGATAAGAACCACAAAGGGGAGAACGCCACAAATGTTGTGTAATCCTTTGATAAGTTCGATTTGTTCGTTAAGAACGAAGATAAACAAGGGAATATCTCACCTTTAATTGTTAATAATCTCAAAGTTGTTTTACAATGAATGAAAAGGTAACTAATAAAGAGTATTTTCACGAAATAGGCCAAAACCGCAACATATGAGCTCAAAACGGAAAAAGAATTAAAAACGCGGAAAACTCTAATTTTTATACCTATGCGATTGCGCAGGCACCACGGTACCGATCGCATAGAGAGGCCAAAATGTCCCGGGTCTCTTTTTCAGTGCATGTCGCGATCGCTCTCCATTTTATACCACTCGGTCGCGTGGTTCATATCTCCAACTCCTTGGTTTTGAACTTGATTCTCCGCCCAAATCACTTGCATCAACTTTGGCTCCTCTTCTATCATGTCATGAGTCAAATGTAGAGCTTTTGGTCTTGGACTTGAATACTCATTCACTTAACCTTGCATAAATCCTTGCATGACTTGTTTGATCTTCTTAGCCCTCAGCCACATTATTGGTCCCATCGGCACATGCAATGGGTCCTTGCTCGTTGGGCCACTCCGGTACTCATCAATATTTGTCTAGGTTTACGTTTGTTAATTTATTATTATTTATTTTTAAAATTAAATAGTCAATTTAATTTTTTTTTCAACAGTTTTATGAATGTATATTTTTAAATTTATTTTCCCTTTTTTAATAAATATAAACAAAATCTATTTCAAATCATTTCTCATTTCCTTGGGATAGTGGTATGTTTGATTTTTTATTTATTTTTTCATTATTTTAATATGTAAATACTTAAGTTTTCAATGCATTGTCATCAATTACGTGAGACTCTTTAGATTTCTTATTTTAATGATTAGAATTTTCTTATTATTATTATTATTATGTTAATTAATTAATTTAGTTACATCTGTTCCTTGAATTTTCAATTGGATTAAATAAACCAATAATATTTGTGATAAAATATTTATTTCTACAAGGTAATTTTATAGTCTTTTCGTGCTGGCCGAGATAATAATAAAAAATAATGCAAATAGTCATTTTTTGAGTTGTACACCTTGATTTCAAGGCTATTATTCACGTAAAACAAGAAACTAAATAATCAAAAAGTATTATAGCACTAAAAATAGTACCCGAGCATATTGTAATTACAAATATAATTTAATTTCAATTGTGTTTAAAGTTCAAGCTTGAGAAATTTGATCTAATTTATCTAATTAACAAAATAAAAAAATTAATGCTTCAATATGATATTTATATGAAATTGGGTAGTTCGCACATATGATTATTTTTTGGTACTTTATTTATCATTTTTTTACTATTTAAATGTTAGGTGATAATAATATTTTTATAATTTATGCTTTTTAGACAACGAATGAACTAAAATCAATTTTTAAATGATTATTATTTTTCATTTAAATACTATGCATTAGTTGATTATTGTTTAAATTATCCTTTTTTTAGTATCATTTTATCATTTTCCTATTTATTTCATCATACACATGTTTGACTTGTAATAACAAAAAAATTAAAATTATTGAAGTCACAATTATATGTTTCGTTATAATATTATGCATCGCATGGGTGAAACATTAGTTTTAATCGAAAAGAGCTTATTTGGACAGAAAAAAATATTACCCACAGACATGAGAAAAGTATTTCCTCTCTATATCCCGTTTTACAAGTTCCCCAAGAATCACTCAAAGAACTTAAGACACAAAACAATGGAAGATATGTTGTGTGAAAACTTGATATTTTAATTTTATTCGCAAGCTCACGAATCTATGTAGTGTAGATTAATGAATACAAGGCCGAACCCACGAAAATTGTATTTTTTATGAAAGTGTAGTTCAATATTAATTACTTATAGTTCTAGCTAGTTGATTAAAATCAAGTTTGTTTGAATTGATTAAAACTAATTTAAATGTAAATAATACAAAATAACAAATTCTAGAGAAATTTAATAAATGACAAATTCTAAGGTTTTAGAATATACCACAATTTAACAACATAATTATTTGGTTATCGATGAATTCCCAATTTTGAGCAACAAATCAAAATCAATTTATTATTGCCTATAGATTTAACAATAATGCCCAAATTAAATAAATCTCAAGTAGATTCTTCTTTACTTCTTAAACAAATTATTGAAGCATTTCTCATATCAATTTGAAAGAAAACGAGAAATAAAAGATAATAATTGTTAATTGCATTTTTATAAATTTTTTTATACCTTTAAATTAGCATATCTTGGAATATCTTGAGCAAATATATACTAATTTATGCATATTTTGTATTTAAATAAGTTAATATCAAAGTTTAAGGCCAAAAATCACGAAAGGAGTGCAACTTATGCTGAAATTGGAAGTTTGTGGACCATTTTGTCACTTTCGAAAAGCTTCGAACCTTATGTGCAATTACCTTAGGGACCAGATTGCAAGATTTTTAAAGTTGAAGAACCAAAAGTGCAATTTCAGAAGGACCTATTTGAAAGAAATAGCATAATTCGAGGACTAAATTGAATAACACTGAAAGATGGAGGACTTGATGGAAATTATAAGAAGGACCAAGCTGCAAGAAGGCGCCCCATCCGAACCACGCGAACGCGTGGTTCGTACCAAGTCGCGAACGTGACTCAAGCCCTGAAACATATCAGAAACATTTTGGCTCGCTGGAGATGTCACAGCGTGATCTCGCGCGATCACGCGCTGTTAAAAATGAAAAAATTTTATGGGCCGGACCGGGTTAACCCGACCGACCGGTTCGACCCATTTCGCTATTATACGCGAACTTTGGCATTTTTTTAGGGTTTTTGGTTGATTTTTCGGATAATGTAAATACCAAAATCCTCATTTTGCTATGTTATCATGTAAGTTCTTGCCCATTTTCAATTTCTTTTTTATTTTCCACTCAATTTTTACACTTTTAATGCAATGTTAAGTTAAAGTTTTTATGCTTTAGTAAAGTTCTTCTACATTTAAGTTTCTTATTATTATTTGAGCTTTTGATTATTGTTATTTTCTCACATTTCTACCAAGCATTTCATTTACTTTTAGTGCATTTAATATTTTATGCTTTGGTTGTTGAAGATATTTATGGTTGATGGAGAAATTTGATTCAAAGTGAAGAAAATTTGGAACTTTCATTTCAAGACCTTAACTAGATGGGAGTTCTCTTCATTATCTTGTTTTTAATATCTTATTTAATATATTATTGAAATGATTATGTTAGTTGTTATTTTATTATGGGTTAATTTTATTGTGTTGGAATGTTTAACTAGTTTAATTTTATTTAAGTATTTTAGGTTGTTTTTGGATTGTGGGTATTTATGTTTATGTGTTTATGATTATGAATGTTGTTTTATGTTTTTGTAACTTTTAAATGTTTGTAACTATTTTAAGTTGTAATTGAAATTTACTATACTAGTTAGGTGATTTTAAAAATTTTGATATAATTTGGTTGATTAATTAATTATCATTAATTAATTTTTAAAAAGAAGAAATTAAAACTTTGCCGTTGAAAATTAACTAGGGGGGGAATGATGGTCCAAAATTTGACAGTATAAAAAATCTGCCATTTGGCCTTTTGAACTTATTACACACACACACACACATACACACACATATATATTCTGTTTTTCAATCCTTTTAGAATTTACGTTGTAAGAAATATTTTAGTCATCGGTTCCATTCTCTTGCCTACCGTGAACAATATAATAATTGTTCACATTCAATGAAAAATTGTAAAGTATCGAGTTTTAAATATTATGAACATTTGACTATTTTACATTGGAGATGAGTAATTGTTATGTTGTCCACGAACAACAAAACATTTTTATTTTAGTCATTTGTGTTAAATCTAACGATGTTTTATTGTTATAAATTTTATGTTTTTATCAACATTTCGATAATAAGGGACATATTGAACCCTATAATTACATTTTGTTTGGTTTAAACAATTATTTATCAAGACAAATGTTCGGTAGAAAAATCATTTTTTTTCCTCATAAATTGCAATCAAATAAAAATGCATGTCTAAATATCGTGTAGATTAATTTCAATTCTTACGAAAATACATGAAGGTTGCGTTTGATTTACCATGGAAAATATGATTTTCCACGTAATTTTTCAACTTTGCGCTGTTTGGTTGTCTAAGTTTTCCATGAAATTCATTTTTCCACTTGCCTCGAAATTCGGTATTTTCCTTATTTTGGATGAATTCGTTTTCTAAGGGGGGAGGAGGTTTTATTTTTCATGGAAGATCTTATACCATTTTTGTTACGTTTGATCATTTTTGTTATTGTTAATTAATTAATTTTTCCCCCAAAAATTAACATTATTATTACTAACTACAAACTTGTTAATAAATGAAAAATAAAAAATAAAAAATATTATAATAGCTAAATTTTACTTTATTTTCTATGAAAAATAATGTCAATCAAATAACAAAAGTTGGAAAATTCTCCACTTTTTCTACTTAGAAAATTAAACCAATCAAACATATTAAACTTTCAATTCCCAGGAATTTAATTCCCTAGAATTCAATTCCCTGAAATTCATTTTCTTTCCACCCAAATTCTACCATCGCTATCAAACGCAGGTTTACTTTTAAGTCTGCAAGATTCAACTAGACATCATTCCCCACCAGTTGCAATAGCTCATTTCAGTTAGGGATGTTAACGAGTCGAGTTGAGCAGAAGATCAAGGCTCGAGTTTCGAGCTTTTAGGGGTCGAGCTTTTTTTTGCTCGAGCCGAGCTAAAGCTCGTCCCCAAAAATAAGGCTCGACCCGAGCTTTTTCCGAGCCGAGTCGAGCCAAGTCCCGAGCTTTTAACTTTATAGAAAAAATTCATAAATTTTTATTGAAAATGTATATATATAGCAAGTTGAGCCGAGCTCGTGGTCGAAATTCATTGATCAAGCTTCCAACGAGCCTTTTTTAGCGGATTTTTTTTGGCTCTAGCCGAGCCGAGCCAAAGTCCGTCACTTAAAAAAAATCTCGGCTCGAGCTTTGGCTCGAAATCTCGAGCCACGAGCCGAGCTTACCCCGAGTTTTTTCCTAGCCGAACCCGAACGACTCGAGCCGACAAACTGTTTTGCAATCCCTAATTTCAGTACATTCTACATTGTCATCGAAAGTTAATATTGCTGACCAAAAAAGATTCTAATTCCTATTTGCTATCGTGAAAATTTATATCAAATCGTGGACCCCAAGTACATATAAACAGAATTAAAAAACCTATCAACAGTTACCTATCCAAAAATTTCATATATAGCTACCATCAAAACTTGAAAAACTTATGGACAGTTACATTGAGGCCAAAAGTCATGCCTACATATGCAAAAGTCAAAGAAGGATATAATTTTTCCACCCTATACGACGACTTTGGTGTGGGTTATAATATGAATTTTTTGTGTTTTCTATATAAAATGTGTATTTAAAAATTGATGAGCGAAAATGTGTATGATTAAAAAGTAATTTGAAATATTTTATAGATTATAATTTGGATTATAACCCAAGCCAAATACTGTGTTCATTTTTAAAAATTCTTGCAAGCTTCTGACAGCCACTCACCTTTGTAATTTTTATTGCCCTTCAATCTTGGGTCCCACGATTTGGTAAAAATTTCCAGTTTGCAAATTTTTACTTTTGCAAATTGCAAAATTGATCTCCCACAGGGACCGGGGTAATCCGTACCCCACGGATATCCATGTGGGGGCTCCTATTTGACTATTTTTTTAATTTTTTTTTTTTTTTAAAATCAAACGGTCACCTGTAGTTGCAAACGATCGAATTAATCTATTTACACAATTAATTTGACAATGAAGATGACAATTATATAATGTGAAACTTTTGTTGATGTTGATTTAAAAGATGATGTGATATGTGAAAAATAAGATTGTGTCACGTAAGTCAATTGTCATCCTCGTTGTCACACTCGTGTAGCAAAGTTGGAAATGGTCACCCGTAGGTGACCGTTGCACTTTAATTTATATATATATTTTTTTATTTTTTGCACTATATATATGTTCAAATTTAACATCAAATTACGTTCATGCTCTACACTTTTGCAATAAAATTATTTCTCCACAAAATTTCAATACCAAATTACTTCCACTCTTCACTTTTGCAATAATTTTTTTTTTTTTTTTTTTATTCCATCATTCGGCAAGTAAATGGAGAGCAAAAGTGATGTATTTGTGCCACAAGTAAGTCTCGATCTACTTCCGCGAAAAGGACAAATATTCTCTTCTATTGATGAAGCATTCGAATTCTACAATACGTATGCTAAAGCAGACGGATTTAGCATGCGTCATCACAGTAGTAAGAAGAGAAAGGACATGGGCGAAATTTGATGGAAGCAATTTACTTGTGCAAAATAAGGGAGGGCACACTTCGTGATGGAAGAGCACATGTCTAAGGTGTACACGAAACAATTTTTTTTCCTATTTCAGGAGGAGTTTTCTCAAAGCACATCGTACGTGATACGTCGTGTTGCACATTTGAGTGGTATAAAGAGATATGAGGTCGAACGTCAGTCAGAGAGGGATGGCCATGGTCGACGAAGGACAGTTTCTTACGACAAAGAGGATGACTTCGCCTACTGCGAATTTTTGATGTTCTCGTATGAGGGCATCCCGTTCCGCCATGTATTGAGGTATCGCACACACAAAAAAATTTACAAGTTGCCTCCATTTTATATCACTCGTAGGTGGACAAATGACGCAAAATCGAGTCCAGTTTTCAACGCACCACCCTCGTCCAACAAATAAATGTCAATTCCCTCACGTCTTGAAGCAATGAGGGCAGAATCGAACAATCTATTTGAGGATGCATCGCTATCTCAAATTTTTACAGATTACGTGCTTAACGGGTTAAGAGACATGAAAATTGGAGTGAATGATTTACTTGTGATAGAAGGAGTAATCACATCATCAACTAAGGGTAAATGCAAAGTCACACATGGGGATACTTTGGTCAGGGATCCAAAATCTGTAAGAGCCAAGGGCAGTGGAAAACGAATAAAGTCCTCAAATGAAAAATCAATGAAGTAAACAAACCGAGTATGCAGAATCGTAGTAGAGCCGGACATGACAAGCGAAAATGTCCAGACGTGCTGTCAGCAGAAGACAATGCCTATCGTCCCCATCTCCACTCACATGAAATAGAATAGGCAGGAGCATATCATACACAATCATATTCACAAAACTCATTTCTGGTAGAACCCTATCACCCCGGTCAGACGAATGTCTACCAACCTCCCAAGTACTTCTTCAACTATGATGTATACGGATTGTGGGAATGAATCATTGAAATTTAGTTGTATTATTTTATTTTCGCAATGTTGTAATGTAAGCTTGTCTCAATTCACGTGAAAATTCTTCTGTTAAATTATGCGGTTCAGTATTTGTAATTCCGTAAAATATTTAATTTCAATCGACAAGGAGGTTTAATTAAAATTAAAAAAAAAAAAGATTAAGGAATTTGGGGGAAAAAAGTCCAACGTAAAAAAAAAAAAAAAAAAGTAACCCAAGAATAAAAAAACGTCTAACGAAAAAAAAAAAAGTAAGTCCAACGAAAAAAAAAAGCGAAATAAAAAAAAAATTAAAAAAATAAACAACTAACCCACACGTGGATATTCCGTGGGGTAACACAAGGGATATCCCGTGTGGGATCAAAACCGTTGCAAATTGTCACGTTAGCAAACAACATGTACATTACAATCTTATAATAAATTAAGATTTTCCGTTCCTAATTATGGTGAAATTTAAGTACTCCTTTTTTGATGGAGACTAAAATAATTTTTTTAGTGAATTTTAATAAAAATTGATGAGATATGTGATTCAAAAGTTGTGAAACCATGAAAAATGTGATTATAATTAGTTGTTTACTTTGACTCTCTCAAACATGTCTAAGTATGATTCTTCTCTCTCAATAGTACACAATACCTGTATTTTAAAATATGTGCCTGGACAAACGTCTAGATTGGCATATGCGCGTTGTGCGTCTTTCACACCTCATTGCGCATTTTTCTACATTGGCCGTGCATCGATGCACATTAGGGTGCTTAGACATGACGCGTGGCTTCTACACATTATGTGTATTATGCATTTTAGAACCTCTCTCAATACTCATCAAAAAAACTAATTAGTGAAGCGAATTATATCAATGCACATTAGCGTGCTTAGACATGATGCGCCGCTTCTACGGATTAATTAAAACTAATTTATGAAGCGAATTATATTGTATAAAACCTGCAAATAACCAGAAGTTCTTAAATGTTGGCTGCACATCACTTACGAAAAATACACACGAAATTGTTAAATTTGTATACACAAAAGCTTTTAGTATTGTTGTCTTCATTCTTCAGGAATAATGGGACTGCTGCTTAACATCAAAGTGTAAAGATTTTCACTTCAGCTTTTCAAAAAGTCACTATAAAAAAAAAAAAAAAAAAAAAATGGTAGCTGTAGATATTGCGCCCCCCCCCCCCCCCCCCCTTCTCTCCCTTCTCTCTCTCTCTCTCTCTCTCTCTCTCTCTCTCTCTCTCTCTCTCTCTCTCTCTCTCTGTGAGTCTAATGAATTGCATGTAGAAGGGGAGTTTCAAGTACTTGAAAATCACAATGGCTCCATACAAAAATTTCTTGTTGTTCAGACAAAAATAAAAGTGGACAATGCTATATATATGATTCTTTCAAGTCTCAACATTGGTGAAGAAGGAAAGTGGACAATGCTATTGCTGCCACACTGTGTTATATTCATACGTAATAATTTGATATATATATGTGTGTGTGTGTGTGTGTGTGTGAATATCTATGATGAAAATGATTGATATCTTTAGATTTGTATTATTTACAATGTCGAGTTCACATCTTCTTCAGACATGTAATGTATGATGTATTCAGTTTTGTCTTTCTTTGAGCCTATCATTTTCTCATGCCTAATTTGTTTGGTAAAAAAACATATCAGACCATCACCCAGAAAAATAGAACCACCTATACATGTTATGGGCTTCTTTTTCTTGATTCATTTTTGTCTCTGTTATTTGCCAATTTTGTTCCATAACTAACCCAATTTCTCTCTTAACTGAAAAAAAGGTTTTACACGAAAAAGATAAATTCAGATTTTGTCTGAATTTGATCAATTTGTATTGGGACCCATCTTTACATTTTGATCAATATACTAATGGTTAAAAAACCTTTGGTCCATTACATGGATATATTAACTCCATCACGAAATCTTGCTAATAATATTAATATTAAGAAAAATGCTTAACGAACTACCCAAATTGAACCACCAAGCGAACTCTCTTCTCACGTGTGTAGTGAGGCCCAGTGGCAGAACCACCGTATGGCGAGCTAGCTCGGCCGCGCTAGCTCGCCGCCGGTAGGCTCTGCAAAAACCTTCAAAAATTTCCGTTTTTTTTTTTAAAAATAAAATAAAATGAGTTAACCCAAAAGTCTACAACTCAAAACCAAACCCATTTCAAATATAATCATACCGTCTGAAATCCAATTTCAATTCCAAACCTTCTGCTTGCCATCGAATCCTCCGGCTACCTCACGACGCCTCCTACTTCTACTACTCCACCGACCACTGGCACCGGCTTTATTCGACTTTGACGATGAAGACCCTTGCTTCGTCGCTCCTCCAACAACAAGCCAACAACAGCATTCATTTTTCTCTCTCGATTGACTCTCGATCCTTTTTAGAACTGAAATCTCAGACTCCCGGTTTCAATGTTTCATAAATTGGTATTTGCTGGGTCAAACTTCAAATCAGCTTTTGTAATTTTCAAGTTTTGTAACTATTATACTTTGTATTTTTAATTTTTAAGTTTTAATGAAATTTTGTTCTCTTCTACGTTGCTCTTGGAGTCTTGGCAGCAACTTAAGAGTTACTTAGCAAGGAAATTTTTTATTGGGTCTCAATTTCTCATTGAATCATCAGGTACTGAGGCTGAACTTAATCCATATATTTGATAATTTGAATTATTAGTATTGAAATTGAAGTGTTGTTTATAAATTATGCATAAATGATAAATGTTAGTTTTAAATTTTTGCAATATGGTCACTTGTGAGTTCCCTATTCCCCTTACTTGAATTGTAAATTGAGATTTGACGAATATTTGATTTGATTTTTGAATTGTGAGTATTGATTAAAGGTTGTGAAATGTGACTTATGATTTTGTGAATATTTGATTTGATTTGTGAATTGTGATTATTGATTTACATATTTATGTAACTTTTTTTCAACCTAAATAAAAGTCTCAACTTATTTTGTCTCTTATTTTGATTTGTATTGGATTATATTTTCACATTTTAGTGTATTTATACATCGATTTAATAATTTTTAAAATTAAATTAAATTAAATAATAATAAACATTCTCGTTATTGCAATTGTTGAGCGTCGCGGTCAACGGTCAACGACCCCTCTAGCTGGACGTCAATCCTGGATCCGCCATTGGTGAGGCCCAGTCACACATGTGTGTGTGGACTCCACCCCCCATATGAGAGGGGAGTTCACTTGTTGGTTCATATAGCAAAGTCCGACCCACTCAATGGTAGACTTCATTCCATGTGAGTGTGTTGGTCACCTTGTTGTCCATAAGTTTTGTTCATCTAGCATTATTCATTATTATATATATATATATATATATATCACTTTTATCTTACGCACGTTTCAATTTTTAACCATATTTTACCTAAAAAATTTAAATAATAAACCTTATAAATCAAATTCTATTTATTTTAGTCGCCATACAGAGCCTAATTTATAAACAACATTCTTTTACCAAATCGAGGCAATTTATAAATAATACAATTTCTCAAATAAGTTTTAACTACACATATTTTATCTCTATTTTTAACCACACATTTTGCCTCCGTTTGGTAATACTGTAATGGTTTATAAACTGATTTATCAATGATTTTGAAGTAAAATGTATGATTGGAAAATGTAGAGGGAAAATATGTGTAATTAAAAAGTGATTTGAGAAATTGGATGGTTTATAAACTGATTTAGCCTTTGTTGGGTAACACTGTTTGATTTTTTAATTGATTTATTTATGATTTTGAGATAAGAAGTAGTGGTTAAAATTGGAGAGATAAAATGTGTTTAGTTAAAAAGTAGTTTAAGAAATTATATAATTGATTTATAAATTAGGTATCATCTGTTTTGTAATACTATTTGGTTTATAAACTGATTTATTTACAATTTTTAAGTAAAAAGTAGTGGTTAAAAATTGGAGAGAGAAAATATGTCGGGTTAAAAACTAATTTGAAAATTGTGGTTTGTAAATCAGTTTATGAACAATTTTTGAATGTTTACCGAACACGTGATTTATTAAACGAAAATTGTTTACAAACGGAGGCTTTGTCCTTTTTTGAGCCCCATTATAATCAAATTATTTGAGAAAATGTGTTTTGTAATATTAATTTTTAGGAAAATGTATGGTTTAAAATAAGAGAAAGAAAAATATAATATTATTTTATTAAAAAATGTGTGGTTAAAAGTAGATAGAGAAAAATTATTAAAATTTAATGGGTAGCAAACATAGGCAATAACAAATATATATAAATATCATTATAATTATCTAATTATTTTTAAATGTGGTTAGAGCATCTCCAATAAAATATTGTTTAAGCTAAAAAATAGGTACTATTTGACAACAATTAATTGGACTTCTAATGAATGTTTAATAAACAAATATTGTTGCAAAAAAAATGATCTCCAATGCATTATGTCCACAATCCAATAATAATGCCTATGTGACATTATTTTATTTAAAATAAAACTATTTTTTTTTAAACTAGTTAAAATAAAACTATTTAATACTTAAATAAATACTCTATTAAACAAAATGTATTGATTTTTTTTATTAATATAAATTGAGTTTTTTTTTTTGAAAGTAATATAATAAATTGATTTGGTTCACAGGTAGTGGGGGGATAAATATGAGGTGTTAACTGTAAATGGTAACAGCTGTAATTAATTTTCAGTTTTATATTAAAAAAAAAAAAATTAGTTTTTTCACTACTATTGCTTAATCAGCATATTAGACACGCCTTCTAAAATTAAACATGACCTTGGACAATGTCTAATTTTTTTGCCAACTCAGCACAATATGAGATGCATTGGAGAAGAATATAACTAAACATTGTCCAATTTGATAATTTGTCACACTTTTTTAACTTGGACAATGTGCCATTGAAGAAACTCTTAGTGTGTTTGATATTGTTTATAAAGACTTTTTTTTTTTTAAATGAATAGTAATTTTAGGAGAATTGATGATTAAAATTTAATTAGAAAGTTAAATATTATGAAATTAACTTTTAATAAATGGTTGATATTGAATATGAAAATAAACAAATAAATAAACTATTCATAGAAAAAAGAACTCTACTACAATGTGAGTATATTTGACTGAAAGGTCAAAGCAATTCCTTGGGAAAAGCAATCTGGTTAGTGTAGGCTAATTAGCTGCAAAACACGCTTTCCTCACAAACGAATGAATTTTAGGCCACAAAACAATATTGGGGTAGGGTTTGGTTGCAGTCTCGAAAAAAGAAGGCCTCGGAATTGCAGCCTGTCATTTTGTCAGCAAAGTCAGGTTCAGGTACCCCTCCCCTCCCACTCTGCACATGATAATAAATATACATAAAAACTATCAAGCTGACTGTTTGAAATGGTGACTGGACTGGTGAACACAAGCAAAGGATAGAAGAGGAATTTCATCAATTCTCAAGGCTAACAAAGGGAATCAAAGCAGGACAAAGATTGCTTGCGCAAATCTAGCTAAACTGGCAAGGTCTTTTGAGCCTTGAGCCAAGTTGGGTTTTTAATAGTAGACAGGTGGGGTATGGGCCTCTGGAGTGGGGGATAAAACCATTCTTTCTTTAAATAATAATATTAGGCAAGTGTGGTAAATGATTTATAAATAAAATAATTTTTTAAATTACTTTTTAATCATAAATATTTTTTTTCTTTAATTTTTAATCACGTATTTTTATCTTAAAATCATAAATAAATTATTATTTTATAAATCGCTATAATATTACTAAACGAAAATTAGATTTGACATCTTTCAAAATTAAGAAAAGTAGAAAAAAATGAAAGAAGACACAGAAAGTATGAAAGAAACTAGGGTCAAGGAAATATAAGAAAAATGTAACGAAGAAATCGATACAAAATCTTAATATTTATTATATAATGTGTTTACGAGTTGTAATAGCACAAAACGTCCATATCTTTGACATGTATTGTGCAAAACATCTCAATGTTGTGATTTTTAAAGCTGAACGTCCCAACATTTACATTTTTTTTATTGGAGACCTCATTTTCGTTATATTTAACCCTATTTCAACATTAAATGAGAGACATTTTTGTCCATTTCCATTTTTAATTCATTTCTTAAGGGTAATTGGCACAAAACGTCCCTACGTTTGACACTCATTGTAAAAAACGTCCATACGTTCATTTTTTTGGCGAATAACGTCCCTACCTTTAGATTTTATTGCAGAAATTTTACTTTTCTTTCAATTTAGTCATTCAGTATTTGATTTAAAGGTCATTGTCTTCAAACGTGTATAATTTTTGATCTACAACTCCGAATTGCACTTCTTTTTTTGTGTTGAACTCCAAATTCAACCATCTTTCTTATGATGTATCATGTGCTCATTTATTAAACATTTCGTTTTTGACTTTTGTATTGTAGATACTTATTTTGTTATAGCATTATTGATTAAAGTAAATTGATTTTTGTAAATTTTATTGAAACAATGAAATTTTAATTTTAGTGTGTGTTCGACGGCCAGCGGAATTTATAAATTGGATTTATTTGACTTTTTTTTTTTAAGGTAAAATATTTGATTAAAAATTGGTATGTTTAGTTCATCATACCAATTTTTAACCCAATATTTTACCTTAAAAAATAAAAAAGTCAAATAAATCTAATTTATAAATTCCACTAGCCGTCGAACACACACTAAAATAAAAATTTCACTGTTTCAATAAAATTTACAGAAATCCATTTACTTTAATCAATAATACTATAACAAAATAAGGATCTACAATACAAAAGTCAAAACGAAATGTTTAATAAATGAGCACATGATACATCATAGGAAAGATGGTTGAATTTGTAGTTCAACGCAAAAAACGGAGTGTAATTCGGAGTTGTAGATTAAAAGTTATACACGTTTGAAGACAAAGACCTTTAAATCAAATACAAAATGACTAAATTGAAAGAAAAATAAAATTTCTGCAAGAAAATCTAAAGGTAGGGACGTTTTTCGCCAAAAAATGAACGTATGGACGTTTTTCACAATGAGTGTCAAACGTAGGGACGTTTTGTACCAATTACCCTTAAGAAATGAATTAAAAATGTAATTGGACAAAAATGCCCCTCATTTAATGTTGAAATATGGTTAAATATAACGAAAATGACGTATCTAACAAGAAAATGTAAATATTGGAACGTTCAGCGTAAAAAATCACAGCGTTAAGATGTTTTACACAATACATATCAAAGTAGGGAGATTTTGTACTAATAACCTTTTATAATAAGTGATACAATATAAATTTTTTCTTTACGTTAACCAAACATTCAAAGTAGGAAAATATTGGATTGGCTTTTCTTTAGCCGCGTTATGTTGAGAGACAGATAGTCACCACTCACTCACCAGTTTAATCCAATACACACACAAACACAAAGCAAAGGCCTAATGTCCTGAGTCTTTCCTTGTTCTGCCACTGTAGAAATAAGACAAAAAATACCTATCAAAGCCTTTGAAAAAAATAATCTTGAGTAAGAGAGAAAATGGTTTTCAATCCCAAAACACTGCCTTTTGTTTTCTCACATTTCATTTCTTCAAGATGAACCAAGCAACCCCTTTAAATTATCTTGAAAATGGGAGTTGAAAAAACCCATCTATTTTGTGTTCACAGGGTAAGAGGGTTTTGCTGGTGGCGACAAGGGAGGTTTCGGCATATAATGAAGCCTGGTGCTGCAATTTCTTGTGCTGCAGCTTTCAAGAAAATGGTGATGGAGCAATTGCCTGTTTTTTCTGGCTCTTTTTTGAGTTGGGCTGGTTCCCAAAATCCATATCTGCAAGTGGGCTTTGGTTTCTTTCTCCTCTTCTGTTACTTAGGTGACTTTTGACGGCGGCGGTGGCGGCGGCGGCGGCGGCGGCGCTGGTGGTGGTGTGATATTGGCGGGACGGCTCAATCTTTCATTTGTGACATAAATTTTTGTTCTCCACTTCATTTTGCTAATCACCATGTTTATAAACAATGGATTTGCAAAGAGTTCATATTTCAACTCATCAAGGTTGGCTTCTTTAGTTTCCAATTTCTTATATTCTAGTTAGCATTGAACTAATATACCAATCTCTCTCTTTACAATGGTAGTTTGAAGCGAAAACCAATTAATATCAGTATTTCTGATGACATTATGTATGAATATTCATATTTTGGCCTTTGAAAAACATCAACATTTCATAGTAATTATGTGAGTCCATATGTTCCTTGTTCAATGGTGAAAATTCTTAATTATATTTTAACATATAATTAAAGATACTAATCTTGTCGGAATTTTGTTTATTTCTTTCCTATAATAATGTACAAAACGTGCTCTAACTATATGGTTAACCAAAATAATTTTTTAATGTGCAAAATCAGAGCAAATTAAAACCAAATAAAATAGATCTCACATTCCTACTAATCTCTATGCATTGCTAATAAAACAATTATAGGTTTCATCAATTTTCCGCAACAAGATGCAATTTAAGTTACATTTTTTAAAATTTGAATTGTTTTTTTATTCTCAATTTCAACCAAAATTTTTTTTATATAAAGTAATTTTGTACATGAACATATAATTTTTTTTTTCTTTTTAATCACTGTGCATTCTTAAAAAAATTCACAAATTTATTCTCAAAAATCTTCTATACGTGGACTTGTAATTTTTTTTTGTTCTTTTTAATCACGGTATATTCTTTAAAAAATTCACAAAATAACTGTTCATTAAAACAAACAATTTTTCAATTCACTTCTAACAGTATACACAAACAATATACGTGTGTGTGTTTATATATATATATATATATATATATATATATATATATATATATTTATATATTTTTTTTAAATCACACGGTTTATCTTAAAATCATAAATAAACTTAGGGTGTGTTTGGTTGTTCTTGTAACATTGATAATGTAATTTATTTATATTTTCTAAATAAAGTATGTGGTTGTAAAATGGAAAAAAAATATGATTAAAAAATTATATGAAAAATTATGTACGCAATGAATTAAATTATAAATTGTAACGTCAAAAGAAGACACTCTTATCTATGCGTATTATTTTACTTTGTTCAAAAAATAAGATTGAAAATTTGTTTGAAAAATTGTGGATGGTTGATTTTGAAATAAACTAGTATTTTCACCCTTGCGATGCACGAGAATATAATTTTGATAGTGATTTCGATCAAAATTTATAAAAATATATTAATTATACAATCATATTAAATAAAAATATAGTACAATAATATTTTAATAGAAAATATTATCGATTAAAAACTTAAAATAATAATAATAATAAAAAATAATCAAGGAAATACAACATTTACAAAACTAATAAAAAATAAGAAATTATGATCATTATTAGATTTCTTTTCTTTTCTTTTTAAAATTGTTTGTCTCTTAAAAAAAAAAGTTTATTTACTATTTATTTGTTTATTAAACTTTCTTTCTTTTTAAATAAGTAATTTTATCTTTTTTTTTATATATATTAAATTATTTACAATCATAAATCTATATTTGCTTTGAATTGGTAAAGAATATTGTTGTTATATTTTTTGTTTATTTAATTTTACTCCAAATGAGTAAATGTCGTTTTATTTAATTAAAATCGATTCGACCCCGATGCAACTCGATTCAATCTTCTGACCCTTGATCTGTTGTCTCTTTTAGGTCGAACCATTTCAAGTTTTCTGAATACGGAGTATTATATAACTTAAATAATATAATTTAAAATAAAGTAAAACATATAAATTAAAACTTTGACATTTAATCTTTTGGACAATTTTACGGACAATATTTTACAGTTTTCTCTCACTTGTTATATTGTATTAAACTTCTTGTTGAGATCTTCGATTTGACGCCTATATTACATATTTTTCGACTTCAAAATAATGCAATACTGTGTATGATTAAAAAAGTGATTTATAAAATAGTTTATAAATCATTTTTGCAAGTTTATCAAACACATACTTAAATATAATTTTAATACTGATAGTTGTCCATAAGATTTTTCAAATACATTCCAACATTCGAGAGTGATTACTTCTAGTTCTTGTTAATTGTCATTACAAATGACGGAAAATTATATTTAATCAAATACGAAATTATTCGATTTGAAAGAAATTTTTGGATTAATCATTTAAATTTTTTATATAATCTAATTGGAAAACTTATAAAAAAATACACAATATAAGAAATGTTTTTAAGTTCTTTAAACTAAAACATTTTTCGTTTTTTAACCTAAAACATTTTCGGGTTATTTAAATATTTTTAACACATTTTATAATATAATTTTATATATTTAGAAATAATTTAATGTTACTTACCAAATTAGTTACACTATAATTAAGCAGAATATTTTTTCCCGTGTCGATTCATTGGAGAATGAATCTTATTTTCTTGTTTGAATGCATTTGTCCATTTCAAAAAATAAAATAAAAAATTAAATAAAATAAAAATTATTTATTTATTTTTTAAATTAGACTTATGATTCTTTGTTTTTTTTAAAAAAAATTTAACTACCATTATTTTTTTATATAATTTAACAGTGCTAAAAATGATTTTTTATTTTTATTTTTTGGGAGTAAATGCATTTTGTGCTCAAAAGTGTAATTCAAATTTGCAATCATTACACTTTTCAAAATGTAATCATTTTTCATTTATTTTTTAATTTTTTAATTTTTAGCAAAACATTTTTCCAAATTTAGCAAGTGCATTTTGGCGGGAAAGTGTGTGTGTGTGTGTGTGTTATTTTTAGTAAATACTTTGTTTTTATATATAGATAGATAGCTGTGATAAGTAATAAGTAAATAAGTTGTTATCATGTGTGTAAGACTGTAAGTGTAAAACTTTTGATCAAAATTTATGTTCATAGTTACATTAGTTGATTTATAAATTTGTTTATTTATAATTTTGAGATAAAAAGTAGTGGTTGAAAATTGAAGAGAGAAAATATGTGTAATTAAAAGTAATTTGAGAAATTGTATAGTTTGTAAATTGATTTATAAATCAGTTTATTTTGATTAACAAACGGAGTATTTTTGTTTGATATCACCGTTTAGTTTATAAATTGATTTAGCCTCTATTTGGAGACTTAAAAAACCAATTTTTTTGATTTTTTTTCATGAATCACGAGGTAGATGCAAGGTTAAAAATTGGAGAGAGAAAAAATGTGTGATTAAAAAGTCGTATTGAAAATTCAAGAGATTATAAATCAGTTTAAAAATTGGTTACCGAACAGCTCGAGGCTGAAAAAATCAATTTTTTTTTTTTTTTGAGAGGGAAAAGATGTTTGGTTAAAAAGTTTTATTGGAAATTGAAGCAATTATAAATCAGTTTAAAAACTAGTTACCGAACTATTTATTATTTTGAGGTATAAAGTAGTTGAAAATTAGAGAGATCAATTGTATATCATTGAAAAGTATTTTAAAAATTTGTTATAAACTGATTTATAAATTTTAGTTTACTTTGGTAGGAATTAATCTAATGTTCACAGTAGGTAAATTTTATAACACTCACTATAGTGTGATGTTATCATATATCCCCAAAAATATATAATGAAATACGTGACAATATGATGATCACAATAAATACAGTTATGACACCCACCATGGATACTAAATCGGAGCTGTTACTTTGGTTACCAACGGAAATATTTCTAACATGATAGAAAAGAAAGATAAGAAAATTGGTGTTAGGATAACTATGAACTGTCCAATCAATTTGAAAACACCGAACTCTTTTTTTCTATTTTGAACTAAAACTAAAAGTAGGTTGGTAGAATGCGGTCTTAATGATGTCTCGACTTTTCCGTATGAAACATGTTTCCTTGGTATAGATAAAAATTAAAATTTTAATAAATTATAATAAAAGTTGATAAGACACGAGATTAAAAAGTTATACGCTTCATAAAAATTGTGATTAAAATTAAATGTTAACTTTAATTTTGATTAAAATTTAATTTTTTAGTTCTATCAAACATAGGCATAATATTATTATTATTATTATTATTTTATGCCTGTTAACACTGCGTTTGGTTGCTTCATTTATTTCAATTTTTTTTTTTGTAATCATTACATGTTTTAGTTACACAATTTTTTATATCATTTTTTAACTAGACATATTTTTTCTCTTCAATTTTTAACAAAATATTTTACCTTAAAAAATAAAAAAGTCAATGAACAAAAGAAAAAAAATTCAACAACACAGCGGCCGATCGGCCTGTAAGTCTCCCTATGGTAAAATTTGTTTATAAATTTTATTTATATATGATCATGTATTAATATTTCATTAGATAGTTTTTTTTTTTTTTTAAGTCAACAATTTCGATTGATCAAAATTCTCGACGTTCATTTTTTACTTTTCAAATAAATGAATCAACAAAATTTTGACACTTTGCTAATTATAAACAATATTTATAAACAATCATTTAATGAACGATTTACCAAATAGAGGGTAAATGATCAAATATTTTTATTCCCAATTTTTATGAAATTCAAATATCACTTTTTTCACCGTTAAACAATTTATAAATAGTTTTGAAATAAAATGTTTTGAAATACTTTAAAAAATCAGTAACGTATGGACAAAATACATTCATCATCATCACATGCTATATATATAATAAGCAATACATGGTGAAAACTGTGAACTGTATTACTGTACCTAAGGAACTGTCATTGGCAGACTGAAACATATATTTATCTGTATGTTTGTATATCATATGTATGCATACAGACATACATAAAAGTACATGAACATACATTACAAAAAAATTAAAAAATAAAATAACATATTTCATAATACCTTACTTTTACCAATACCTTTTCATTATGATAAGAGACCGAATGAGGATAGTCCATGTACGAGTAGACGATTCAAGCATGAGAACTTATTCTCTTATTATTATTATTATTATTATGATGGGGAATTGTAGCTGTTATCTTATGTGCACTTGGTAAACTCTTGTGTTTGATGCAATAGCTTAACCACGCCGTCAGATAAATCGTACTAAACAAGCCCCACACGACAGGCTCGACAAAAAAATTGTTGGTGGGAAAAATAAAACTCGTGATCAAATGTCTACACGCTCGTCCATTCCACCAACTTGGCCACTTCATGAGGGGCACCTATTCTCTTATTATAAGTTTGGTAATGGTGGGGTACATCTTTAAAAAAGTTCGATTCTACTGTAAAATCTAATATTGTATATCAAACGTGCACTTAACGTGTTACGTTCATGAGAGCAAACGAGAAAAAGATGGCAATAAACTGTTTGATGTACAAATTTTTGGATGAGTTTTGAATTTTTTGAAGAATTTATGTATGGTTAAAAAGTGATTGAAAAGTGATGAGTTTCATAAAAATGTGTTGTTCAAAATGAATTTGAGAAAATTTTGAAAATTTTAACTCTACCAAATAAAAGGAAAGACAACGAAGAAAGAACACAAGAAAATAGGAGTTTTCCCTATTTATCAGAAGAAGAAAAATGAAAAAAAAAAAAAAAAGATTCCCCATGTCTCCACCCAACACAGGACTTGCAGCAATCCCTTCCTTCTCCAGATCAGAAAGCATGCATGAAACAATGATACGTATATATACTATCTGATTCTATTGTACAACGACAGAGCATTTGGTTCACAGCTTTTGCTTTAAGTTTGTAGCAGGACAAATACGTGCAAGGATTATTTGTCCAGGAACAAGAATGAATGAACTCAGCAAAGAATATTTGTCCCCAGAGTACTCTTTATTAAGTACAGACTTGCTAAGAAAGAATGGGAAGAGAAAATCAGGTCGAAGAAATCTGAAAATATTATTCCAGACAATAAGAAATTCCAGAAGAGTTCAGGACATGGACAAAGTGAAAACCACAAGTTTTACCCTACATAGTGTGTGAAGAACAAGAAAAAATTAGTGTTCTAAAAAGCGTAAAGTGTGACGATGCGGCGATGTCGAGCTTCAAGCTTATGCGTGCTTAAAAGCAACAAAAAGGCTCGACAATACGCGAGCGAAGCGCGGGTAAAACGTCAATGCCAGCTTCAATCATAAACGTGCCTAAGCGTAAGCGAACTTTTTAGAACTTCTGGGAAAAAAAAAAAAAAAAAAGAACACATTACTGAAGAAACAGAGGCACAGCAATAATTTCTATAGCAAAAGACTCCAATTATTCAAACCAGAATGATTCAAGACGGGTCTGATCTAGAGAGGGTTGTCATCTGTGCTAAGGTTTCGAAAAACAATGAATAGCTCCAATAATTCTCTTAGGCATAGCCGCATATGTCCCCAAACAATAGATTATCTTTTTTTCTAGCAATCATACAAGAAAATATAATAAGAATAATTATCTAACTTTTATACTTTGTTTTTAACCTCTCTTCACTTAATATTTGTTCTGTTTTCACAACTTCGCAGCATAGCTTCACCTCTATCTGAAGTTATCATGACAGCAATGAAGAATGAGATCGTTAAACTTGCCAACTTTAAACGGCTACATTTAACTTCACCGAACTAGTGTTAAAGCTGTCATCATTGATTGATTCATTTCCTCCATTTTTCTTTTCAAATCATTTATCGGACGCCAGTCCCGTTGATCTGTGTCTACGTAAACTGCTACGGTAGATGGGGTGGCTGTTTATAATCATCTCCCAATAGGCTGTGGGATAGCCCAACAACATTCTGAGTCTGAATTTGCAAGAGGGGCCATCATGGCTTCCATCTTTGTCTCCAATGAGTTGAATTGTGTTTGAGTAACATAGGGCAGCGTTGTGGGCCTTGTTCTCGGGCCACCGATCCGATTCTGCTGTTGTTGCTTCCATTAGTGTCACTTCTACTTCGTCAACTTGTCATTGCTTTATAATATCCAAGTTCCCACAAGAATTAGTTCCCGATTCTAACTTGATCTCCTTGAGCTTGGCCTATCTGAAAAAAGAGGCGGGGAACTCTCCCCGATTTATACTCCGACATAAAAAATAGTTTTTGGAGGTAGATGGTGTTGGAATTTTAATTCCAATGTTTTGTTCAAATATTGATTATGAAAGAAAGAATTCATGTAAATGGATTAAAGAATTATTTTTGATCTATATCAACATGAAAAATCGCGCGATCGCAAGGTACAAAAACCAAGCGGACACACGTCAAATTTTGACGTGTATTAAATGTTATAACCACAAGACCGCGCTATGATTGAACCACGCGGTTGCACGGTTAAGTTTTTTGATCGTTGTGTTGTTTGAATTTTGGCACCTTTTGGTATGTTTGTGCACCTTTTCACTTGTTCTTTGCACCCATTTATGGATGGAACTTCTAAATCTATAAATAGAGGTGTTGATAAAGAGAAATACAATTCAATAATATATTCATAACAAGTGTTGATCCAAAATAAAAGAGATTCAACTCAATTTCTTATTTTTTCTTATTCCTTTTCCATGTATTCTTTGTGCTAGATGAATACTTGGTTTGTAAGCTTGATTAATCCGCTAATTAAAGTCATTTGCTATCAAACCCTTTAACATCTCGATCGAGAGGGGGCAAATGTACATTTAGAACAACGTGTTTTCACGTGTTTAAGTCTATCGTTTTATTCTACTATTCGGTGTTCTTCTATCATAATTCTGAAGATTTCAAGTGGATGTTTAAATGTGACTAGTTCGTGATTCTTCATTCGGTAAACGATGATTTCGTCTCCAACCTCTCGAGGTGAGTCATTTTATTAACAGATGGACAAATTTAGAGATAATAATAATAGAATCTCTAAAAAGTACATGGCATACGTTCTGCAAAACAAATTACCATCAACTAGGTAGACCACCGTGTGTCAAGTAGATTATCATATTCTAGACAGGCTATCATCAACTAGATAGACCATCATGTGCCGAATAGACTACCATATTCTACGTGCTAGGCAAATTAAATTCAACTACATAGACCACCCTCAACAAGGTTGACCACCATCATCCAAGTTTTCCTAACATCAAATAGTACCATCAAACACAAATTACTTTGCTAGTAATTGGTGGATCTTTTTCAAACTATTTCTCTCGTCTAGCATCAAATGATATGTATAGATACTATCTGATTCTATTGTACAACAACAGAGCATTTGTTTCACAGCTTTTGCTTTCAGTGTGTAACAGGACAATACATGCAGGGTTGTTTGTCCAGCAACAAGAATGAACTTAGCAAAAGAGTATGTCCCCAAAGTTAAGTACAGACTTGTTAAATAAGAATGGTAAGAGAAAAATAGGTCAAAGAAATTTGAAATATTATTCCGAACAATGTGAAATTAGGTAGGTCGAGACATGTACAACGCCCACAAATTTTACCCTACATATGGTGTGGAGAGAGAGAGAGAGAGAGGCCCAACAATATTTTCTATAGCAAAAGATTCCGGTCTCACCGAACATAAAGAATGATTCAGGACAGGTCTGTTCTCAGGAGGATTATTGTCTGTGCTAAGGTTTCGAAATACAATGGATAGCAAGAGAGTCATTGACGGACAGAAAATTACTGGCAATCATTCTTGCTAAGTTCTATAAATTAAAAAGTTACCCAACAATGCTACACTCACCTCATGTGTGATCTCGATCTTGACCACCGACTCACATGGGGAGTGGAATCCATTCATCAATGATGGGCCCTCCCCATCTCAACATGAGTGGGTGGTCAAGCTCCGGGTTATACATAGGGTGCATGGACGGTTTCAGGGGGGTTGGACTGGGCTGTAGTCAGGCCCAGATCCAGCCCAGATCCAATAATGCTGAAGAATTTTTTTTTTTTTTTTTTTTTTTACAGATCAGTCCGGTATTGATTGAGTCCAGTCGGGTATCAATTAAACTTTACAGCCCATGAGCCCAAATTCCTTACATAATATGAATCATATACACAGCAGCCCAAATATAACTTGAAATAATTTTTGTTCTTCATTAGGCCCTCGTTTGACCCCTATTATTTCAATTTAAAATTTGAGTTTTGGAAATCTAATGGTTAAAAAGTGGTTTGAAAAGTAAAAAATTGTGGGCTTGACTTTTTTAGATGGTTAAGAAAATTTGTAAAAAAAAAAATGAGAAATAATGGGCTCAAACAAGGGCTAGATGAGTTCAAATATAACTTTATTAGTGTCTTGGTGAGTTTTTTTATAGCATATATTATTTTTACAGGTCTTTCTACTATATAAATTTCATATAAAAGTAATATATGCAAAAAAAGATTTCGGGGGCAGCCCCCCTGCAACCCCCTCTAAGTTCAGTTTCAGCTCCCCATGAAAAATTCCTGGATCCGTCCCTGATAGGGTGAGAATAGATTAATTCAAACTTTCCTAGCATTACATTGAATTGTCTTTGTTCGCACTGACATGTTATACTCAGCCAAATCAACTGTAATAAATATTGAAAAAACTCAATTTTATTGCAAACCCTCACAATGCTACAATTATACTGGAGAATTCAACTAGACCAATGACTGAAATGACTTGTACTAAAGGCATAATTGCACGTACATTCGAGAAGCTACATGTCAAGGTACATCAAAATGTTGAAGCCCTGTGATTTTAATGTTCTCATCACAATTATAGCCAATTTTCTATGCAAGACTTTACCCTGAAGTCCCAAGATTATCAAAATTGTGCCTTGAGTTTAATTGAATGCCTTGGCCTAATAACAAATATGGAAAATTTTGGTGAGGCATCACCATAAACCATTAGCAATTATACGGCTAACATCGAAATAAGAATCGTTAACCCATCCGGTCAGAACTTGTGAGGAATTGTGTCGCACAATCGGTTGATGCGTTGGTGGTGAAATGGTAGGCACGTGAGACTCAAAATCTTGTGCTAAAGAGTGGAAGTTCGAGTCCATTCCAATCTGGAAAAAGAAATTGATAACTTGTAGTTCTGTTGTATTATCAATTATCATTTTCCCTAGTACAAGAGGATCGGGAAGACCGCACCTCTAATTTTAGATTACAGGAAACAAAATTTTAGCATCGAAAGGCAAAAAGCTTAAATGCCATATAAAAATTAAGCTTAGGTAAAGAAAGATACATAAACTGATAGTTTACAAATATTCACAAAGCAAGTGCCACAAATAATCCACAATAACTATATTTGATAACAGTGCCAAACAAAATGGCGAAAAAATCCCACGGAAGTGAAAATTAAAAAATAGTCATTTCTCATTATGAATTCTTTACAACATAACATTCGTCAAAATAGTAATTTTGTAAACAATGACTCCCCAAAAACATAGTACAAAATCAACAAGTAGACAATTTGTGTCACCAGAGTAATAATGATCATCTCTATAACTCACATCCAACGTACAAAAATTCTACAATCAATGAAGTGAAACCAAAAAAAAAATAAAAAATTAAAATTACATTACGAGGAACAGTAATTTGCAAGAAATACCTGCAGCTGCACTATTGCTGATTGACAACATTTTGCAAGTAACATTTGTAACGTCTTGAATTCTAAACACCCGAAACGACACGTCATCTTTTCAACTAACATTTGAAATAAAAATTAAGCCAAAAATAATTGAAATTCAAAATTTGCATATAAATCTCAAAAGGTCAAACAATTCAAATCTTGGAATAAAACAAAATAATAGGTTCAAATCTTAATAAATAAATAAATAAAATAAAAAATAAAAATTTAAAACTCTTTAGGCTCTGTTTGTTAAAATATTTAAGTTTAAAAATATATTTTTTATATTTTCGAGGTAAAATATGTTGTTGAAAGGTGGAAAGAAAAAATATGTTATTAAAAGTTATTTAGAGAATTGTAGTGCTTAAAAAAACACTTTGCTAAACAGAAGCCTAGTAGCCACCGTCATACGTCCCATCATCGAATTCATAATTTACAAATTTTATTTAAAGATAAACGTGAGAATTTCATCGAAATACTTATAAAAATGAGTTTATAAATAGGAGCATACCTTATTTCTCGAGTCTAAGCAAAAATGATAAAACTTCTAATTCTTTCGCATCTAGTCCTATGAAATAAATAAATAAATAAATAACATTAGACTTTTGGATAAACAAGCCTTAAAAGTGAATTTATGTTAGCATGGTTAAATTCACAAAGCGAAGGAATTAGGTTTGGGTGAAAGTGTTCTTATAGCTTTAGGGACTAAATTGCATAAATAGAAGAATTCAGGGCCTGATTTGTGCAAATAGATGAACTTGGGTCTGCTTTGACAAAACATAAAGTTTCTGGGCCAAAGTCAGAATTTCAGCAATACTCTGGGCCCAATTATACCGTTCTGAAAACTTTTTGCTAAATTAAACCAAGCTAAAAAAAAAAACTTTTGGTTATATTAAAGGGAAAAATACATAAATGAGGTGTTTTAAAATACAAATTTTAAAAATGAGGTCAAATTTCTATAATTTCAAAAATCAGGTTTTTATTAGAATTAATTAATTTAATTAAAGAAATAAAAATATTTTTACAAATAAATATATTAAGGTCACACTATTATATAATTTCAAGTCACAAAGAATTAATACTTTTAGGTCACAAGTCAAAATTTTAAGGTCACTGATATTTTAATAAATAAATATACTAAGGTCACAACATTATATAATTTCAAGTCACAAAGGACTAATACTTTTAGGTCACAAGTCAAAATTTTAAGGTCACTAACTTATTTTTAGGTCACAAATCTTTTAAGTGCTAATTACCAAATTTAGGTTACAATTATTTGATTTCTAGGTCACAACTTATCAATTATTAGGTCACACAATCTTTTAAGTCACATTTATCATATTTTTAGGTCAAAACATCATACAAGCACAAGACCTGCAACCACCACCTGCCAACGCCAACATCCCGCCACCATTTATAAGGTCACAAGAAAAAATTATAGGTAACAGTTCATCATCAAGGTTATCGCCACCGTCACCGCCACCACAATGGTTTCAACGCCATCGTCGCCATACTGATTTCTTTAGGTCACATATTATGTGAGAGGTCACGTTCCAAGCATTCAATGTCTCAAACATTCAACACCTATCACCGCCAGCGTCTCACCACCACCATCACCACCACCACCGTTCCACATGAATATCACTGCCTCCACTTCTTGTTGTCTGCACTACCACCGCCCAAGTCACAATAAATAACGCAATCAACAATTGCAACAACTAGCGTCTCACTACCACCACAGCCACGGTGCCTGTGAATATCGCCGCCGCCTATCCACCACGGCCTCCACCACCACCACCACCAACAGCTCACATCCAAAATCCCAAAACCAAAATTCCACTCTCTCCAACAGCACATACCTCATTCTCCAACAGCAAAACTACATACCTCACAACCTACAACCAGAATCTCGCTACCTCCTGTCACCGCCGCACCCTCTTGCACCCCACCGCAACCACTTGCACCCCGCCATCACAGGTTCATCAGCACAAATTAACAACCACAGATCTCCCAGAATCCCACTCCCTCCTGTCACCGTCGCACCGCCTTGCACCCCACCATCACAAGTTCATCAGCACAAATTAACCACCACAGATCTATCACCACCAATTCGGATCAACTACCATAAAGTGCTGCTGTGAAGGAGGTGCAACAATGACCGCCTCGGCCGCAAGACAGTGTTGGTGGCGTGGAGTTATGAACAGAAATGGAAGAGATGGTCTCACTCCCTCCCGTCACCGTTGCGCACCTGCCTGCACCCCACCATCACAAGTCAACCACCACAGATCTACCACCACCAATTCGGATCAACCGGCATAAGGTGCTGTTGGCTGCTGCGAGGGAGGCGCGAAAATGACCTCCTTGGCTTGGTGATGTCACCGCCGCTGTGTGGTGGCCTGAAAAGAAGCGTTGGCGATGGATTGAAGAGAGAACCCTGCTTCACGTACAGGGGCCTGGACGTCTAGGCCCCCTCACTGTAGCTACAGTAAATCACTGTAGCTACAGTGAGGGGCCTGGATGTCCAGGCCCCTGTACAAGTGGCATTTCCCTTGAAGAGAAGCTTTGGTGGTGATGTGAGGAAACGGAGTGAGAATGAGGAGCGAGAGAATGAGGAGCGTTTGAATTAGGGTTTGGAAATTATGGGTTGAAATAGATAATTAATTTAATTTTGTAATATTATTAATTAATTAATAAAATCTTAATGAAACCTGAAAATTGAATAAATATATGTTTCACCTTATTCTTGAATTTGGATCTTTAAAAGTAGGGGTATCCGTATGTGTAATTTCCACTATATTAAATAGGTTCAAAACTTTGGGGACTTGAGAATAATAAAAAAATCAATCCTTTTTAAAAAATATATATATCCCAAACCCTCCCTCAAACCCGATTGAAAACGAGAGTGAGGGAAAGAGGTTGAGACGTCGCGGGCCAACGGCGTCACGCCTGTAACCAGGGACGGAGCTAGGTTCTCAATTCAGTGGGGGCCAAAATTTTCAAATTGTGGGAGGTGGAGGCCCTCTCCCGGGGG
Organism: Ligustrum vulgare; assembly: GCA_963555705.1. Classification (NCBI taxonomy): domain Eukaryota; kingdom Viridiplantae; phylum Streptophyta; class Magnoliopsida; order Lamiales; family Oleaceae; genus Ligustrum; species Ligustrum vulgare. The sequence continues at coordinate 12,339,119 of OY743185.1, forward strand.
TTCGGGGGCGGAGCCCCCGAAATTTTTTTGAACCAAAATGATTGACATTATGAAGCAACAAATCAAAAGATAAACTAAGTTAACTAACAAGTAACAACTAACTAGTGTAAACTAGTAATTCACAAAAGAAAATACCTATAACTGAAAAGTAAATGTAAACTTTCAATGTGAGAGATACTAGTAATAAATATTGTATTTACTTCTTGCATAAATATAATGATTGCAGAGAGAGAATTAAAATCAAAGGAAATAAATTCAAGATGTTAATTCTTTCTCCTTTTTTTTTTTTTTTTTTTTGGAATCAAAAAAAATTTTTTTTTTTTTTCAGTGGGGGCCATGGCCCCCACTGGGCCTATATGGCCTCCGTCCCTGCCTGTAACTAATGCCGTCGGCGTCGTGGTGACGTGGGGGAAAGAGCGACGGAGGTATGTGGATGAGGGAGAAGCTGCGAGAGCGAGAGAGAGATGCAGAGGCTAAGAGGTGAGGAGGACACGGAGGCACTAAGGTGGCGGTAAGTCCTCTCTTCCTCTTCGCTTCCTCTCAATTTTCTAGGGTTTGGTTACTGTGCGCGTGTTCATGCTGAAGGTGCGTGAAATTACCAAGTGTTTTGTTTTTTTCTGCTGAGCAAATGTGAGATTGAAAGGTGAGCATGCATATATATATATATATATATATATATATATATATATATATGGTTTGTGTGAGTCCATAGAAGGTAGATCCAGTGGCCGAGCCAGGAATTATATATTGCTAGGGAGAAATTTAGGGGGTGGAGGGGAGGCCCTCCCGGGGTTTCCGAACTTTTTTTTGAATCAAGAAGATTGAAATCGAAAATTCTGAGTATTAAATCTAATATAAGGATATCATAAACTATAAATACATCAAAAAATTAATTTGTATAATCAAAATATTTTGATACATTATTTCACATGTTCCCTACACTTTTTTATATTATACTTTTAAAATGGCGTATAATTACATCATTATCAATCTATCAAATATATTTTTTCAATATACATAATCAAACTAGAGGTCGAAACTACTCAAGACAAACTCAAGGGGACACTTCGAAAATTATTCAATGATATGAGTGAAATTGATCACAACCAATTGAGATTGAACCAATGTGCTATTTTTTAAGTTGAAGGATTAAGTATGTAAATATGATTTTATATAATACAAAAAGGAAAGAAAGGGGATGTTGGGGTGGTCATCTTCTTCCTGTTGACTGCTGTTTTCTTAGTTGGCAGAGAAAAACAATTTTCAGAGTTTGAAGGTCTTCAAATGATGAGTGATACTCCTCTGAAATAAACATAGATCAATGCAAAATATTCAAGTAAAAGCTTTACAAATAAAGCTTAATCATCCTTGATTTTTACATAAAAATCAATTCTTCATATATTTCCTGTTTCGTACTACATGTGCAGAGGTTTTTTTTTTTTTTCTTTTCTTTTACCCCTCTTTTTTGGGGAACTTGTAGAATTTTGTTACGGAAAGTGTCCTAGCTTTCCCCTACTTGCATCCCTTAGGTCCATAGAAGGTAGGTGGGAAATTAGGAAAGATTTGGTGAAATTTGTCTTTAATTTATTTTGGTAACTTCCAGATTTCTAGGATTGATTTGATTTTGGTAGGTTTTAGGAAATAAAATCAACTTGTGTAAGGTAAGCACGTGTAGAATCTATGGAAAACTTTGGGCCCAAGAATATCCTTGTTGGGTGAAAAATGACGTTTGAGCTAAACTTAGATTCGGGCTAGACGAGTGCATTAATTCGAAAAATGGTGATCATTAGGATTGGAGGGTCGTAGCGACAAATTAGTTAAAATTAACTTTTAAACTTGAAATTTCTAGGTCGCTCCACCATTTATACGTATCTTTAAGACCATCCTCGAGAAAGATATTGGCCTCCCATCCTATTGCAACAAGCTTTGTGTTATCCATGAGCTCCCTTGGCGTGCCAGCAGGCATACTCGAGTCCCAAAAAATCTTCCGTTTATATTTCACTATATCCTTCTGATAGAGTGCGTAATTGCTATTTAATTTGAGATATTTCTTCTTACTCCATTGATTTTAATTGCTTAAATTGTGGATATTAATCATATTTTATGTTTTGTGAATTAGGTGGAGAATTGAGATCAAATTGGACTCAATATCACAAATTGAAAAGAGGAAGTTAAAATATCAAAAGGTGCACAATCACAGAAAGATTTTGCATAAGGTATGGGCACGCATTACTGTTTCAGGAAGACTTGACTTATATGAGCGATTTTTGAATGAAGAAAATATTACTATTGGACCCACAATTATTTTCTAAAGGGATATGAATATTTAGAGAGATTATTAATGTAATTAATAGATATTTATTATTTTAGTGAATAATTAGATTTTGATAAAAGGAAGGAAACTAGATCCTTTCTTATCTCTAAGAGTCTTTCCATATAAGGACTCTCTATCCCTTTTTCTTGTTCAAGGTCTTAGGTTTTCCATCATTCTCTTTTCTCTTAGTTTTATTTTTCCTTCTCAATTTTTATTGATAGCTAATTTATTATTCCAGTTCAAGGATATTCGAAGTTTTGATTCATCAAGAATTGAGAGATCTAATTAATTTAATTGTTCTTTTATTTGTTTTCTACTTATATATCTTTTGTTTGCATCGAAATTGTTGTTTTGATTGATTAATACAAAGTGCACGTTGTTTTAATTGTCAAAACAATACTTAGTCAATTAAGAATCTAAATCCATAATTGTGTAGGTTTTATAATACAAGTGGCAAATAATATAGTTGATTATAGACTGATTTTTTTACTCATGTTATGAAGATATATAACATAGCTTAAACAAATCACACGTGTGAATTTGTTGGTTTGAATTGATCGTCTATCTAGGAATTAATGTTATTGGTAAATTAAATCCTACGATCGTATTTAGGGTTGTTTATTGATTAGGGAAATAATCAACGAGCGTCTCTTGATTATCGATAAAGTAAGGAGAGATAGGTTGTTAGATCGTATCCATGATCATAACCAATTTAGAAAATGAGTAAAGGATTTTGTTTTTGCATCCATGATCAATTCTATCAATCAATACTTCAATTATACGAATCAATACTTCAATTATACCTTGGATCGGATATTTATTTAATTTGATATTTTCATCATTTTAATTTCGCAATTGTTTATTTACAATTTGATTTTACATTCTAAATCCAAAACCCCCCATTGTTTTTAATTTATTGTTTTACTTTTCTCAAAGAATTAAATCTAACCAATCTCTGTGGATTCGACTTTGCTCATCACTATTACAAATTATTTTTATAAGAGCAAGAAATTATTATTTGTTGGATTCGACACCCATCAAATTTTTTGCGCCGTTGCCGGGGATTGATGTCAAATAGATTTAATTTATTTTTAGTTTTTATTTTTTTATTTTTATTTATTTTTATCCCTTTTAAGCTCAATTAATTCATCATTCAGTGATTTTGAGATAGACAGAAAAATGGCTTACGAGGAAAGGACATTAAGGGAATTGGCTGTACCAAATGAAAATCAACAGTCACTTTGTATTCAATACCAAGCTTTGGAGGTAGACTTTGAGTTAAAATCTGGCCTAATCCATTTGCTACCCAAATTTTATGGTCTTGAGAATGAAGACCCCCACAAGCATCTGAAGGGATTTCACATGGTATGTTCAAGCATGAAACCACGAGGAGTGACTGAAGAGCAAATCAAGTTACAGGCTTTTCCATTCTCATTAACTGATAGGCCAAAGAATTGGCTATTCTATCTACCACCAGGTTCTATAAATATGTGGACGGGTATGGTCAGATTGTTTCTTGATAAATATTTCCCTGCTTCACGAGTTACTAGCATCAGAAGGGAAATTTGTGAAATCAAACAGAGTGATACTGAAACACTTCATGAATATTGGGAAAGATTTAAGAAGCAATGTGCAAGTTGTCCTCAGCACGGGATATCAGAACAATTACTCATTCAATACTTCTATGAGGAATTGTTACCAATGGAGAGAAAGATTATGGATGCAGCTAGTGGAGGAGTTATAGTGAATAAAACCCCAACTGTCGCTAGAAATTTGATCTCCATCATGGCTGCTAATACACAGCATTTTGGATTCAGACAGGATTCCCCTTTGAAAATGGTGAATGAGGTAAATGTATCTTTTCTTGAAAATCAAATAGCGAATCTAACCTCTCGTTCAACAAATGGCTCTAGGAAATATGCAACAGGTTAAAGCTTGTGGAATTTGTGCTGCTACTGCTCATCCAACTGATAAGTGTCCTACTCTTCAAGAAGATTCTTTTGAACAGGCTAATGCAGTTGGAAGATTTCTAGGCCCACTTCAAGTGAATTATGATCCCTATTCAAACACTTACAACTCATGATGGAGGGATCATCCCAACTTCAGTTATCAGACAAGGCCGCAATTCCAACAATTCCAGCCTAGACAACCTACCCCTCAACCACAACAACCTTCTTCAAGTTCAAGTATGTCTCTAGAAGAAATTGTTAAATCACTTGCAACTAACACACAACAATTTCAACAGGAGACGAGGACATGCATTAAGAATTTGGAGACTCAAGTGAGTCAATTGGCATCAACTGTGAGCAGACTGGAATCTCAAGGGAAATTGCCTTCCCAAACTATTGTCAATACAAAACAAAATGTTAGTGCAATTATCTTGAGAAGTTGGAAGGAATCGAAAGAACCAAGCAAGATGAAGCAAGGCAACTTAGGGGAAGAAATTGAAAATGAAGTCATTCCTCAACCTCAATCTGACTAATCTCAAAGCCTCTGAAGAGAACCACCAAAATTTTATGTGACAACTCCTCCGTTCCCTACAAGATTGATTAGATCCAAGGAGGAAGATGAGAAGGAAATCCTTGAAACTTTTCACAAAATTGAGGTAAATATTCTCTTACTTGATGCAATTAAACAAGTACCTCGTTATGCTAAGTTTCTCAAGGAGTTGTGTATCAACAAGAGGAAGTTGATAGCAATGAAAATGTAAGTATGGGAGAAAACGTTTCAGTTGTCCTCCAAAAGAAATTGCCTCCAAAATGTAAGGACTCAGGTATGTTCACTATCCCTTGCAAAATAGGTAAAGTAAGAGTTGATAAAACGATGTTAGATCCAGGAGCTTCAATAAATATCATGCCCCTGTCTGTTTTTTCATCTTTGAATATTGGTCCATTAAAAGAAACGGGTGTGATTTTGCAACTTGCTGATAGATCTAATGTATATCCTGAAGGTGTCTTGGAGGATGTTTTAGTACAAGTAAATGAGTTGATTTTTCCTGCTAATTTTTATGTACTTAATATGGACGCAAATTCTTCTTCTAATTCTACACCAATTCTTCTAGGAAGGCCATTTTTGAAAACATCCAGGACAAAAATTGATGTGCATGATGGTACACTCACGATGAAATTTGATGGTGAAATTATTAAGTTTAACATTTATGATGTCATAAATTGTCCTAAAGATGTTAATTATGTCTATTTAATTGATGTTGTTGATTGTTTAACACAGAATGTTTTCCAATTTAGTGGAAATGATGGCTTGGAAATTGACAATAACAAGCATCGCAAAGTTGATTGTCATATACATAAACCTTTCTATGAAGGTCACTAGATGGAGAATGTGACAAAATTGAGCATTGGGAATCCAATTGATCCCCGGTTGAAGAAAGAAAAGAATGAGTCTAGCCAAAGACGTAAAAGAAAAGCGTTTCTGGGAGGCAACCCAAGTTTTTCTTTAGTTTTAGCAATAAATTTTATTTTTATTTTTGTTTTCATTTTCATTTATTTACTATTATTTTTTTCATGATATCCATAATTTTTTTTTTTGAAGTAAAATTGACCTTATTTTGATTTTTGGGCGGATATGAATCTTCATTAGGACGTGGACACGCTCTATGAAGAAAACAATGGACTGAAAGAATCTTGAAATAAGGCCTGCCCATGCCTTATTCAAAGTAATTCTCGGGTTTAAACACAAGGTCACTAAAAAAAATTTAAAAAAAAAATCTGAAAAAGAAGGAAAAACGAAACCCTTTCCATCATTCTCTTTTCTCACGCATCTCTCTCTCCTCCTCTAACCCTCATCCACTTTCTACATCAATCTTTTGGAATTTCAACAGTAACCACCATCGAGAGCATTATGGGCAGGGAGAAAAGCACCTGTCACACTTCAAGAAAATCTGTAAGGTCGACCTCCGGTGCAGAAACCCGAACAACTCGGATGAGGTCAAGTCACTTCCAGAGGAGTCCTCTATTCCTATTATCTTCTAATTTTCATAATTTATGATTTTGTTACATTGTCCTCAATGTATGGATTAAGTGTGGGAGAGGGTTTTAATGTGCTTTGCTTGGTTTGTAATTTGATTCATTTTAGTAATTTTTTTGAAAATTCTCTTCTTAATTTTGAATGTTGGTGTTGCTTATCCCTTTATGATCTGAATTATTGTGCATTATTGAGATGAATTGAGGCATAGTGGGGAATGGCATGAGAGCTGAGGGACTAAATTGCAAATTATCAAAACTTAAACATTTAAACCTAAACCCTCAGACTCTCGTCTCTCACATCTCCCTCACGCTCACTGTCGACTCTCTCAACTCTCTCGGCACTCTCTCTTCTCCTCCTCCTACTACCTCGCAGTCCACAATCATCGGCGCCAACCACCGCCACCACTCCCCCACGGTAACACTCTTCTCCCCTTTTCCCCGGGGCGTGCTCATTGTTGTACGCGCACGCACACACACACCCGCACGCGCACACACTCAGACTCACACACACACAACCGAACCCACACACAAGCATGTATATTTATTGATTGTATGTATATGCTACTTATATGTAGATATTCATATTTGAATTTAGTTTAAATTTTGAATGTCAATCCCAGTTTTATGAAAACTTATATACATGTCTTGTTCTCTCTGTGTGTATGTGTGTGTGTGAAGTTTTAGGTTTCTAAATCAGTAAGTTAAGTCTTTTAAATTGTATTGCTAGTTTGATTTGAAGCATAATGGTAATTTTTGAAAATTAAGGGGGTTGTATGAATGTTTTTATTAATTTTCACTCAATTATGATTTTGAATTTTTATTGATCAATTTCAGTTTTGGGTTAATGCTAATAAATGTGTGTATATATATATATATATATATATCAAATTCCAGATTTGGATAACGTATGAATTTAAGATTGTTAGTACCTAATTATGAGTTGAAATTTGTAACTTTCTGATTTGGGGAAAATTTTACGAATGGTTAGATTTGTTAGTAAGAACTTTGTAAACTTTGGTTTAACTTTTATTTATTTATTTGAGTTTGAAATTAAAAGATAAGAAAACTTTCTAAAGTGTATGTAGTAAGTCCCCTATTTGGAATATGATATTATATGTGTTGTTCATAGCTCAAGGCCACACTTAGGTTAATTTGAGGTCTTGATCTCGATTGGAAGTTTTGTTAATATTAAAACAATAGGATTTGTGATTTTTAAACTAAAAGTATATTTTATTTAATGAATGGATATAAATTAGGATTATTGGGCACATTGGCGTGAAGGGCATCTGAGACTCTTTCACTTGCAAATCAAGATAACGGTAAATAATAAGGACATCAGGTAAGTAAACTTTCCACTATTTTTATCAAAGTTGAATGTAAATGTGAAATTAATGTGTAAACGACTGTCTTGCAACTTAATTGCTTTGATGAATTTCGTTTACCTTATGAAAGTATATGTTATTAAGAAGAATGTTCAAGCATGCACGTTATCATGTCATTTTGTCATCAAGCATGCATTGGCATCGAAATTGGGAAGTCAAATGTTTCTAAATGAAAGAAATGTGTCAAGGTTCAAGTTTGTTCAAAAGTATGTATCCCAAGTTTTTAAGAAAGAATGGGTGTACTTCTAGTTCATGAAAGATGCGAGTGGGAAATGGGGCGCGGGGGACCGGCGTACCTGAATGTAATGAGCCGTATTGCGGTGGAATGAAGTGAATGAGCCGTTTTGCGGTGGAATAAAGTGAATGAGCCACTTTGCGGTGGAATGAATGTGAGCCGCTTTGCGGTTTTACTTGTAAATGTGATCTGGTTCCAAATAAGAATTGCCCACTGTTATCTGATTGACTAGAAGTTACATCAAGTGAGCTCATGATGGAAATGAAGTAAAAGTTTTGAAATGTCAAGTGAAAGTTTGAAAAGTTTGAAAGTTGGGAAAGGTTAAAGTGAATGGGGATACATACTTCAAAATTTTAAAGCATTTAATGCCATAAGCATGCATTACATGCATAAAGTTTACTTACTGAACTTTAGCTCATCCCAATCCCTCCCCAATGTTTCAGGTGATGACAGTTAGGTGATCTGAGGAGAGTACTTGGTGGAAGACTCAGGCAGTACCCGAAATTGTTATTTTCTTCTAAAATTGAATTAAGGAATTTTCATCAAGTTTTCATTGGGTATTCTTTTATCTTTCATTCTTTAAACGATTTTGATTGGAATCAGTTTAAATAAGTTATGATACTTCTAGTATTGTTTATATTATCATTTATTCATCTGGATTGTAATTTATTGATATACAATTTTGTATGGAGGAGTTGGGATTTATTTTGGAATAGTGTGGCGATGTGGGAGTTTGATATAGAATTGTGGTTGTATGTTGAATATTGAATGATGTTAGATTTAAACTTTTAAAATGGTTATGCTGTCTCTCCACAGGTTGATTAAGTCCAATTTATCGAGGAGATTCTGCCGAAATTTCTATAAGATTTTATAATAGAAAAATGAAATTGTAGTGTTTTAAAATGTTTTATTTCCGCATTAAAAGTAAAGGGAAGTTAACACGCCTATTTTTAAGCTTTTAAACTTGGGGTGTTACAATAAAAGTCATGAGAAATCCTATTCTTTGCTAATCTCCTATTCTCTTGAACCTTGCATTGAAGGAATATATAGGCTTATTCACTTGTGCTTCAATTTATTTTGGTTGAGACTGAAAGACATTGAGAATCAAAGACCTATGATGTAAGTCTCATCTCTCTTTTGAGAAGTGGTAATGTGAAAGAAATGTTAGGGATAAAGTGGTTGAGTTGTAATCTATATCTAATCGAGTCAAACCAAAGTTGATATGATGTAACACCACCCCGATTAACCTAACTCCACTCTTTCTAGCATTAATTATTGGTCACTAAATTTTGAGTTCGAAACTAGAACTGAGAAATGACCTTTATCTCATAAATGGATGAGAGCAATACATATAAACTGTAATTCGTGAGCTTTTGAGCCTATGAGCTACTTTCACACTTTATATTAAGCTCTTCTTTCTTTGATGTGTGTCCTACATGGTTAGTTTGTTCTTGGATGTGGTCTCTTTGTGCATGTCATTGTAACTTCTTGAATCAAGTGCAAAATATAGTAAAGGTATTAGGTGAACCCGCTCTTTCATCCTACCTCCATCTTGAACCCGCAAGAGAGGAATTTCACAAGCTTGTATTGGTTGAGAAGTATGAGACAGACTAAGCTTCAAAAAGATGGTGATTTCACTCTGTGCTAATCAAGGATTAAATGGTGATGGGGTCAAAGGAAAACAAGCTGCAGTAAATTCATTTGAAAAAAAAAAAAATTGTATTCAAGCTACCGGATCAAGAAAATTTCCCGGTAAAGAGAATAAACCCCCAAGTGCATAACAAGAATCAAGGGCTAAATCAATTGGATACTAGGAAATTGTGGAAAGTCACATTGAAAGGTGGAGGAAGATATTATCGTTTTGAACCAAATCGTCTTGTGAACTCTCCTCTGACGTTAGCCTAAATATTTTCCTTTTATCCTACCTGACCCAAAGACCCATTACAACCAAGTAAAGACCTTTACTTTGCACTTGTGTTATTGTTAGCTCCGGTCATGACATCTGAGCAGTCTATGGCAATGAATTCTCTCATGCAGTGAGTTGAGTGAAAATTCTCACACTTGTACACTTTGTGCGAAGAGAGAAATACCTAGTAGGGGTGTTAAACTCTCATTACATATACTTATGAATGGTTTGAATTACTTGGTCTATATTCCGTGCCTTGGAGTTGATCAAAACTAACACCCATGTTCTAATTCATTAATAGATACTCACGAGTGGTAAAAGGATCTAAACTACACTGGGTTATGATTTGATTTGATTGAAATACATGAATTCTAAGTGAGCTCTTGTGAAGAAGTTTGCATAATTCCTTCGATGAAAATAGTCAAAAACATATCTTTTTTATACCACCTTACCTGAGCCCCATTACAATTGGTGTTAAGACCCTTACTTTGCATTCAAAACCATTGGTGGCTCCAATGTGATATATTAGCAAGCATATGGAAAGAATTTTCTATGCTTTGACTTGAGAGTACATATATACTTTACACCCTGAACACTTTGAGGGTATTGTATGAGCCTAATGTGAGGTGTTAAATTCCACCACATGTGGATTTTGAAAAAAATTGTTGAAGTAACTAGCCTTGTGTTGGATTGTGGATGGATGGGTGGAGATAGAAAATGAATGATGATGAGAAGAACTGATAAACTTGATCTAGTTTTTGCTTGAGGACAAGCATTGTCTAAGTGTGGGGGGATTTGATAGAGCGCGTAATTGCTATTTAATTTGAGATATTTTCTCTTACTCCATTGATTTTAAATGCTTAAATTGTGGATATTAATCATATTTTATGTTTTGTGGATTAGGTAGAGAATTGAGATCAAATTGGACTCATTATCACAAATTGAAAAGAGGAAGTTAAAATATCAAAAGATGCACAATCAGAGAAGGACTTTGCATAAGACGTTGACACGCCTTACCATTTCAGGAAGACTTGACTTATATGGGCAATTTTTGGATGGAGAAAATATTACTATTGGACCCACAATTATTTTCTAAAGGGATATGAATATTTAGAGAGATTATTTATGTAATTAATAGATTTTTATTATTTTAGAGAATAATTAGATTTTGATAAAATGAAGGAAACTAGATCCTTCCTTATCTCTAAGAGTCTTTCCATACAAGGACTCTCTATCCCTTTTTCTTGTTCAGAGTCTTTGGTTTTCCATCATTCTCTTTTCTCTTAGTTTTATTTTTTCTTCTCATTTTTTATGGATAGTTATTTTATTATTCCAGTTCAAGGATATTCGAAGTTTTGATTCATCAAGAATTGTGAAATCTAATTAATTTAATTATTCTTTTATTTGTTTTCTACTTATATAACTTTTGTTTGCATCGAAGTTGTTGTTTTGATTAATTAATACAAAGTGCACGTTGTTTTAATTGTCAAAACGATACTTAGCCAATTAGGAATCTAAATCCGTAATTGTTTAGATTATCTAATACAAGTGACAAATAACATAGTGGATTATAGACTGATTTTTTACTCATGTTATGAAGATATATAACCTAGCTTAAACAAATCACACGTATGAATTTGTTGATTTGAATTGGTCATCTCTCTAGAAATTAATGCTATTGGTAAATTAAATCATACGATCGTATCTAGGGTTGTTTATTGATTAGGAAAATAATCAACGAGCGTCTCTTGATTATCGATAAAGTAATGAGAGATAGGTTGTTAGATCGTATCTATGACCATAACCAATTTAGAAAATGAGTAAATTATTTTATTTTTGCATCCATGATCAATTCTGTGAATCAATACTGAAATTATACCTTGGACGGGATATTTATTTAATTTGATGTTTTCATCATTTTAATTTCGCAATTGTTTATTTACAATTTGATTTTACATTCTAAATCCAAAACTCCCCTTTGTTTTTAATTTATTGTTTTACTTTTCTCGAAGAATTAAATCTAACCAATCTCTGTGGATTCAGCCTTGCTCACCACTATTACAATTTATTTTTATAAGAGCAAGAAATTATTATTTTTTGGATTCGACACCCATCACCTTCACCAATTATGCGAGCTATTTCATGCTCACCTACTTCCCAATCCCAACATTCACATGCTCTAACCTACTATAGATCTCCATAAAAAACACCACAGCATCTGCCAAATCATCCATGTGTAGAAACTCATGTAATGGCTTCCCACACCCCCACACCACCACCTCCGCTATATTAATTACTTTCGCTTCGTGAAATATGCATAGTAAAGAGGTTGATGTGCACAAAATTGGTAAGACCAACTTTTTTCCTATGATAAGACCCAAACTTTGACAAACTTAATTTCCTTACAAAATATATAACCTTGAGGACCATCTCAAACCTGACTTGAGCATCAGAGGGGCAACGAGGTTACATCTCATCGCCTTTGTTTCAGGTATTTGGAGATCCAGTTTGTGCTTGTTAGTTGATCAATTTTGGCGAATTACAGATGCAAACATTTGGAATCATCATTAGCGCCATCTGGGAAAAACAATACCAAAAGTCATAGTTAGTACACGTTCTAGACCTTCACCATGAGCTCATCTGCTCATGATCAACCTCCCACAATGGTGGTGGAGTGAGTTCCTCAAGAACACCTCGGTCACCTCCTCTGGTGATAAACTCAAGGATTGCTACCATGGTACCAGCTGAACTCACAAGAATAATCTTGGATAGGATAGCAACATGAATGCATCAGAATGCTCAAGCTCCATTAGGCTTCACACCTATTACACCATTTACACCCAAAGTTCTAGCATATCCTCTCCTAGAGAGGTTTAAATATCTCAATCAAAGAGTACGATGGAACGAATGACAAGGTGAATCACCTCAACGTGTATATCGACGTCATGAATCTACAAGTTGAGCTAGATCAAGTAATGTGTAGAGCCTTTCTGAAAACACTAACCAAATCTGCCATGGACTGGTTCTCTACCCAAGAGCCCAATTTTATCCTCTCATTTGTAGACCTTGCCAACAAATTCTATGCTTTCTTCACAAGCAACAAGCGCGTCAGAAAAAATATTGCATCCCTCATGAGGTCAATCAAGGATGAAACAAGTCTCTACGTGATTTTATGACAATGTTTAGCTTAGAAAGACTTAAAATCTTTGGAAGAATGGTACGATCACTAAAAATTCAGATCAAGAAGAAAGTAAGCCTTAATAGAAGAGGTAGCATCACAATTGTTAATGCAAACCACGTAGCAGTTGTAGCTATGAAACCAACACAAGATTCACATGAATCCAAAAAAGCCAATAGATCAAAGTTTAGAGATTAATTCAAAATTATTGAACTAAGCAACCAACACAATCAATTGATATGTTGACCTCTTGATCACAATAATTATAAATCTCACCCAATTGTTTGAATACCATAAGAATTAAACTTGCAAAGTTTGGAATTAGTTCAATGAAGAACAATGTTTGAAAGCTAAATTTGCCTTTCGAATTGTATTAATCTCAAGGTTGTCTAAATAATACAAAGAACAAGCCTATATATAAGTAAAGAATTAAAATCATATTCTAATTAGAAAACTAAATAAATAAGCTAAACTAATTGAAAATGCAATTCCTAATCTCATTAGGAATATAACAAGATGAAACCTTTTATAACAATAAGGGTGAAAATTAAAAAGTTACCAAAGCTAGACTTCTAATTGAACTAAATTGGAATAAATTTAAAAATTGCAAAAAAAGGACTTATGGTCGTAAGTTCTACGGTTACGGCCGTAACTATGGGAGTTCACAAAAGACAATTTGGAACAGCAATTTCCTTACGGCCTTAAGGACTTTGTTCCTTACTGTCGTAACTGTGTAGCAAGAAATAGTTACGATCGTAAGAGCTACGGTTACGGTCGTGGTTGTCCCGGTTGAGTCTTGTTTTCAACTGCTTGAATGATGTTGATCCACTTTGTTTCTCGGCTCGAGTCCAACATGAGACTTGCTTCTTTAGTTTCCAAGAATGTGGTTTTATCCATTGTTTCTTACACAAGGTTGTCCATTGCATTTGACCTTTTTTGTTCGCAATCAAGTCGTCGGCCCTTCATTAATCAAAGGGTCTTTGTTTGGACTTGTGTTCAGACTCTAGATCACATCAGTGGTACAAGAAAAGATCTAACTCAAGGAAAGCAGAGGCAAGAGCCTCTTGAACCAGTCCACGTTTGAATGCTCCAAGTGTAGCGATCAAGAATTTTCGTGACTTATTTAAATAAATATTATTTAAAACGTGTCGCTACGATTTTGGCCCATTTATTATAAACACATTTTCTCCTAGCCTTTATAAGTGAAAATTTAATTTATTTTAAATTTATCTTAGTCAAATTCCAGTTCCATTAAAGTGAATCAATTTCATTATTTTATAGTCCACATTTATTATTTACCTTTAAGCCTAAATTCTATCCATCTTGGATCAAATTTATTCCTATCAAATTTCAATGTGACCCAATCAAATTATTTGGCCCATTTTATAAAAAGCCCAATTGGTAAATTTTCTGATTTCCATCCAAAAATTTCACACGTTCCCACATTCCCCAAACTCCTCTGATTCAACCATCATCTCCTTCCATCCCCAAATTCTCTCCTTCAACCCCCTCAATCAGCCCAAATCCCTTCAATCCTCCCTCACCCAATCATTAACCATTATGCATTTACCAAACTTGGAGCACAACCTACATGTTAATAATTCTACATTCACCTGCATCACTCACAACACCCACAGACATCCAACAGGTATACCTTCTTCTCCCCCAATGTATATTCACGGCAGCCAAACCACATTTCGAAACCCAAACCCCGAACAAGTGAAACCAAGTTCCAGAACTTCATCCTTGAGCCACTGTCTACCCACCAAAGCCAGACTCAACACCACCACGACGCCCTCACTGCCAAAAAAGGCACCAATCCAAACTCCTTCAATGACCAAAAATCAATTCCAAAATCGTCATCACTGCATCAAAACCACCACCACACGAAACCCGCCATCACCTACTGCCCAACGTCGAAGTTCCCTCAATCGACACCCATGTCATCAAAGAAAACCAATAAAACCAAAAATCAATTTCACAACCTGGACCACCATCACCACCATGACCAATCCACCATCGCAACCACCACACACGAACCACGACTTCAGCCGCAACCACCACACACGCACCACCGTCCAATGTCACTGCCCAAGTCTGAAACTTTACCCAAATGAACCAAGAAAAACAAAATTAAACGAGCCCAAACACTTACCTCAATAAACGACCCATTTCGATCGGATTGTTGCCAGAATCGCAACCCCAAATCATGACCCAGAAACTCGGTTTGTCGCCCAAAAATCTGCTCAAACCTCATCCTTTTCGCCACTCTTAACCGACACAGCCCTCACCACACGATGGCGGCACCACCGCTGGTCGAGCGCCGACGTTAACGCCAGGCGAATGGGCGAGAGGCGTCGTCCGCCTCTCTCTCGCTCTCTGCACTCTCACTCTCACTCTCTGTATCACGAAAATAAGAGAGAGAGAGAGAGAGAGAGAGAGAGAGAGAGAGAGAGAGAGAGAGAGAGAGAGAGAGAGAGAGAGAGAGAGAGAGAGAGAGAGTGATATTTCTATAAAAGGAGTTTTTTTATTTTGTACAAATTGCATTTTAGTCCCTTTTAGTTTTAAAATCATTTAATTCAGTCCTACAATATTTAATTTCAGTCCCAAGTTTTAAGATTTATTATTTTAAGCCCCTGCAAATTTTAAAATATTTCAGCCATCCCCTGTATTTCTGAAAAATTATAGATCAGTCCCTAATTCCAAAAGTTCATTATTTACGAACAGTCCCTAACTTTTCCAATTTCCACGATTTGGTCCCTAAAGCATTATTTTACACAAATTCATCATTCTAGAATTTATCCCAAAGTTTAATTTTAATATTTTTTTATAGGACTAGACGAGGCGCGAGAACATTAGAAAGTGTTTATTCCCGTTTGCTCAATACTCGAGAAATTAAGGTAGACTCTAATCTACAAATTTACATTTTTCAAAAGTGCGCATTAATAATTATTTTGATTATAAGTTTAGCATGTATGATTGTGTTCATGAGAATTACTTGCTTTTCTAAGCATGAGACTATGTTACGAGAATTTACTTGCTTAAATGCATGAGACTTGAACTTGTATGTTCATGAGAATACTGGTCATCGTTAGACACCTGAGACTTGAATTTCATAACTATGTGTTTTAATTTATAATGTTAAATGATTATTGTGCGCGATTCTACTGAGTATTTATTTGAAATACTCACGTTTTTAAAAACAGATTTTGCAGATGACGGAGTTGGCGGCGAGGCGTGCGATGGTGGCCATTATTGAGTTTTAGAATGTTTTATTTGAAATTGAAACTTATCTATTTCATGTTTATTCCAAGTTTATATTTAAATTATTTCAATATTTGAATTTGTTGACCCTTTTGGGTCAAACTTTATAAAATTATGTGAAATGAGATTTCAATTAGTGTGTTATTTTCCGCTAAATCATTTAATTTCAAAGTTAATGGAGACAATGAAGTGGCGTTCCGGGTGTTCAGAATCCGGGGCGTTACACCAAGGGTCAACATCCTCATAAAAATCAAGGATATGAAAGAGTTAAAATGCCCATCAAGGATCAAGTCTCCCCTAGACGCACATGACAAGATCAAGTTTTGCGAATTTCATCATGACCATGGACTTACCATCAAGACATGCTATGCATTAAGGATGGAGATTGAGTCCTTAACGAGCATCAATCTGTCACCATGCCCAACGTGCATCTCTCAAAGGAAATAACAAACCCATGGCAAGAACAGTAAACGTCATCATAGGTGGGATAGTCTCGGGTTGAGACCCACGCAACGGGCGCAAGCTATATGATAGGTGAAATCCAGGACCTCAATCTGTTACCCTCAAGGACATCACATTTAGGTCAAATGACATGAAAGGACTGACCACTCTTCATGACGATGTTATGGTCATAACGGAAATCATAACTAACTTTAAGGTAAAGAGGATCTTGGTAGACAACGAAAGTGTAGCCAACATATTATCCCATGAGGCCTTCACAAAGATGGGGTTATCAGTAAGCCACATCAAGCCCATTAAAACCCCTCTTCAGAGCTTTGAAGGAAGTGTTATCATGCCCGAAGATATCACTGAACTTCCTCTCACACTCATTTCAAACCCTAAGCAGGTAACAGAGATCACAAAATTCGACATAGTGAAATCACCCATGCCCTACAATACCATCCTTGGTCACCCACTGCTCAAAAAAATCAAGGTAGCCATCTCAACCTTTCACCTTATCATAAATTCCCCAACAAGGAACAGTGTTAGAATAGCCAACAGAGATAAAACGTGGCCAGAGTGTTACGTTATGAGTGTTAGGAGCATATCATCCAACGTCATCTTAAGCCTTGTTGCTCGTCTCTACTAATTGCTAGTCATATTTTTTTATATGTTGCATGTGTTTAAACTCCCTAGACTCCACCATTTCCTTTCTTTATTTCATTTTCTATAGCATTTGGGCCTGCGTGCCCACCTTTAGTTTCACAAAGGTTATGCTGTGTCCGGGTGTATAAGTGTTCGGGTATATTATCCCCAATAAATAAAAGGTTTTCTCCATCTCCAATGACTACGCCAAAGCCTTTCCTATGAATAAGCGCTAAAGGCTTGCCCAACACAAGCACTGCAAGCCTTGCTTATATGCAAGCACTACAAAGTCTTGCCCCATGCAAGCACTACAAAGCCTTGCTCATGAGCAAGCACCAAAGTCTTGCCTAGCGCAAGCACTACAAAGCCCCACGCACAAGCACTACAAAATCTTGCTCACAAGCAAGTATCAAATTCTTGCACAGGAGCAAGTACTAAAGCCTTGCCTATGACCAATCACTAAAGCCTTGACCTGCACAGTATAAAATGCACTTATCATACAACAATTGCACACATTGCACATCCACCTTGTCCTCGAACTCGATGATGGATGCACATGGGCCTATGATGTGCACAAAATTGGTAAGATTCGAACTTTTCCCTTTGATTAGACCCAATAATTTCCTAACCAAATATATAACCCTGAGGACCTTCTTGAACCCGGCCCCTCATGAAGGTCTCGAACCTGAGCACTTGAATATTGTCCCATGTAACATTATAATACCCCTGATGAGTCATCATAACCCCGACCATTATTTATCCCCCCGAGCATACCATTCAAGGACGGATGTAGCATGTTGTGAGCTCGGTTGGCCGCTCATGCTGGATTCCATCTGATTTTCAATTTTTTTTTTTAAAAGGCTGTTTAATCAATTTCCAATTGACTAGCCAAGCCCAAAAAGTAAATATGATTATGGAAATGGGCCAAAAATGGAATTTTATTCTAGGCCCAATTTATAATCAAAGCCTGACTCCATCATTCCAGCCTAAATTCATTACACAAAATTAGCTTTATTCCATGGGTTTATTCCACTAGCCTCGGCCATTCCCAAATTCATTACAACTGCAATAATACCCATCTTCCTTCCTACTTCCTAAATCCCAAGTCCTGTTCGCATTTTTGAAGAATTGCAAAGTTCTGCCTTTCGAGACTTCGTCCCTGTTCAGCAGCTGCTCTTCCGACTTTAATCAAACTTCGTCATTTAGAGTTCAGACTTTAATCTAGGCTGCAACTTGTTTTCTCACTCAATTTACATTTCAAGAACAGGTTATTGACTTCATTTTGACTGTGAGAAAAACCCTAGATTGTGAAAACTTAATTTTGGTTTAGTTTCTACGAGTCACTTGTGAGCCCCAATATTTCTCCTTTACTTTCCTGAGTATTTTGTGCGGTACATATGTTCTAATTTTTTTAAAGATTGATGATTTTGTTTATTTTCAATTTTCAGATTGTGTATTTTGGGAATTTTCAATTATTTAGGTTAGAAATTGCAAATTTATGGATTTTATGTCATTAATTGTGATTGGTTAATGAATTGTGATTTTTACATAAATTTGAATATAGTTGCAAATTTCTGACTTGCAGACTTATTATATATTTATATGAAATGCTTTTTCCAATTGAAACGGAAGTCATAGCCTAGTTTATCTAGTTCTACACTCAACACTAATTCTATACAAGCAAATCAACCTGTAGACGATGATAACACAAAGAAGTCTCGGAGTCAATTTAAGCTAGATGATCTTATATCTGACCCAGGAAAACGTCCACCTATCGAATCATATGATCATGACATTACGGATGATGTTAGGATGACATATTTAGAGAAAGGACCTTGTCAACCTTATGGACATAACTTTCCTAGAAGATTGATAGGAAATGATAATAAGTGTTTTAGGAAAGAATGGTTCTCTGAATTTTATTGGTTAGAATAAAATATCGAAAAAGATGCTTCTTATTGCTTGTATTGATACTTGTTCAAACCTAATAGAGGGGTCAAGGAGGTGGATATGTATTCACTAAGACTGAGTTTAGGGATTGGAAACATAAAAAGACTTTGAGAGATCATGTTGGAAATGTTGATAATGTTTACAATCAAGCTTTCAATAAGTGCACCATGCTGATGAATAAAAAACAAAGCATTTCCTATGCATTTTCTAGCCAAAGTAGTATTCAACAACGAAGTTATAGGACAATGTTGACTGCGGTCCTAGATTTTTCTAGATTTCTATTAATGCAAGGATTGGCATTCCGTGGTCGTGATGAGACGAAAGAATCACTTAATAGAGGAAATCGAATTGAGCTATTGAAATGGTATGCAGCTTGTTGTGAGGAAGTGTCAAATGCAGTGTTTACTAATGCACCAGGAAATGACCAAATGATTGCACCGAACATCCAAAAGGATTTGATTAATTGTTGCGCCATAGAGCAACAAAGGCTATTATGAAAGAAATGGGTGATTCTTTATTCTCAATTTTGGTTGATGAGTCTCGAGATAATTCTGTAAGAGAACAAATGGAAATGGTTTTGAGGTTTGTGGATAGTAATGGACAAGTTAAGGAACCTTTTTTTGGGATTTTTCTCATGTACCAAATACTTGTGCTCAGTCACTTAAAGATGCTATTGATGTAGCATTTTCTAAGCATGTGTTAAGCATATCTAGCATCAGAGGTCAAGGTTATGACGGAGCAAGCAATATTTCAAGTGAGTTCAATTGTTTGAAAGCTTCAATTTTAAGAGAGAATCCATATGCTTTTTATATTCATTGCTTTGCACACCAACTCCAATTGTCAATTGTTTCGGTGGCACGTAGAAATGTTGTGCTTGGTGATTTGTTTCTTATACTTACTACTACTGTGAATTTGGTGGGAGCATCATGAAAGCGTGTGGATGCTCTTCGAACAAGTTATCATTCTGAGATTTTGATGAAGCTTAATGTTGGAGAAGTTTTTAGTGGTATCGGTCAGTTTCAGGAAATGAGTTTGGCAAGACTAGGTGATACTAGATGGGGATCGCATTTAGTAACAGTAATCCATTTTATCGCTATGTTTAATAATATCATAGATGTTCTTGAAGATATTGCAGATGATGGCAAAAATGCAGAGCAAAGAACAATTGCTACAAATCAGATGAAAGGTATGCAAAAGTTTGAGTTTGTGTTTTGTATCCACTTTATGCTTCAAGTTCTTGTTATTAATAATGATCTTTCACAAGCCTTACAGAAAAAAGATTAGGATATTCAGAATGCGATGAATCTATTAGACTTGTGTAAGTATGCATTGTAGAACATGAGGGATAATGGTTGGGATAATTTGTTGAATGATGTTATTGAATTTTTTGTTGGTAGACATATGATAGTGCCCAATATGGAGGACATTGTTGTAATGAGAGGCCAACCTAGGCGTGGAGCTCAGCAGGTGACTTATTATCATCGCTTTTATGTTGATATGTATTGTCATGGGTAGACTCAATTTTACAAGAGTTGAATGATCGTTTTTCATTAATAACCACTGAGCTCCTTATTTGAATTTCATGTTTGAGTCCAAAAGCCTCATATGCAGCTTTTGATAGGGCTAAGTTGCTTCATCTTTCTTAGTTCTATCCCTTGGACTTCACCAATGAAGACCTCATACTACTTAAACATCAACTTGACAAGTTTCTTATGCTTGTGACAAGGGACAAAGATTTCTTTAACCTCAACACTATATCTCATGTAGCTCAGAAGTTGGTTGAAACAGGAAAGTCTTGTTATTTTCTGTTGGTTTACCAGCTTATCACATTGACTTTGATATTACCTGTGGCAACTGCAAGCGTTGAAAGGGCATTCTCTGCTATGAATAAAATCAAGAGCGACTTGGGCAACAAAATGGGAGACGACTGGTTGAATGAGAGTTTGGTAATTTACACGGAGCGCAAGATTTTTAAACAAATTGAAAATGAGGCAATTTTGCAGCACTTTCAAATATAAGGCCTCGGAGAATGCAGTTGTCCGAGCTTACTACAACAGAGTAGGATTATATCATGTATTTTTCCTACTATTTTTGTTTGTCTTGGTCTATATTTTTGTATTAAATGACAAATACATTTTATAATATTTATATGTTGTTCATAAAATTTTTAATATTTTTTTTGCTGGGATCGTTGGTCAACGGCCAACTGTCAAAGTTCAAAGTCCGCTCTAGCTGAACCAATATCCTGGATTCGTCACTGATACCATTGGTCCTTAAAGTACATAGCAGTGTTCCAGGTTCATCATGCTAGGGTTGGTTTGTCCCGCATAAGCTCGAGATCTTTTCTTTCAAGTGAGAGCCAGCCTTCTAACCTCAATAGGACTATTGTAACATAACCATTGTCCTACAACCTTATCATGATTCTATTATCAAGACTCCTACATCTAATGGAACTCCCAAGTCTCCAAATCATTCAGTAACATAGTATTACTCGGATTATACTACATGTCTCTATAAATACAAAGTTTTCAACCATTATCCAGGTACACAATTATTAATTCATCTTACAGCTTCACGCTTAAATATTCTCCCTCTTTACTGGCTTAAACATTGAAGAGGAGATGAGGTTATACCTTACTGCCTTTGAGCATTGAAGAGGAGATGAGGTTATACCTTACTGCCTTTGTTTCAGGTATTTGGAGATCCAGTTAATGCTTGTTCGTTGATCAAGTCCAAAAAATCACAAGTGCAAATTTTTGGCATCATCAGAGGGCTAAACGTGTGAGTTCTCATGATAGAAGTTGTCATTTTGGTTGTTCAAATTCATCGACATTGCTGAAATAACATCAAATTAATGTTGAAAATGAAATGTCTGACACATTTTTATCCCATAAATGTTGGCGATTGCATAGCATTCGTTAGTCGGCTCTAACGAGTCGGTCAAGAGTGCGTTCTCGAGGATGGGTTGAGAGGGGAGTTTGGGGTAGATGCAGTACAAGCCAAGGAAGAGGAGTTTCTCGGTATTGTGTTTAAATACAGAAGTAATTACATTGGTCTGGATTTGGAGATTGATGGTGATGAAGTCGACGGGATAGGTGTCATTGGCATGGATGTCACCGACTTTGGCAGGGATGAGGATGATGTAGAACGACTTGTGGGCAGTGAAGAAGTTGTCAATGGTGGATTGGAGGCAAGGTCAAGCTCCGAGTGGGTACAGAGGAGGAGATTGGTGTAGCCTAGTGTAATGCACACCCATTTTTTCACAACATTTTTAAATTCTGATACCAAACTTGTGGCACATGAAAAATCGCGAAAATATTTTTATCTTTCTTTTCATGGGCTCGTGACATAAACGACGTCACATAACTGAGATTTCAAAGTAACTTCACTTAAACAAAGCCCATTTATTTAATAATAACGATATTAGCTTTTAAAGCATTTTTAGTTATTGTCAAAGATCTTAAATTTAGAATACTTTAGATAAACAATATCAATAATAAATAACGAGTTTGGTAGGTCAAACAAAATAAACCTTATTCAGTGTGTCCACAACTCACATGTCATCACCTAAGGTAGCACTATCTGTCTTACCGTCTGAAAATCTGTGCCAACACTCTTTATTTTTATGTCTAACTGAAAAGTTAGATATCGTGGGATGAGCATATACTTGCACAGTGAGTAGAATATAGTGCACATGTGTTATTGCACATAGACAAGTTATCCTCATCTATTCAAGACCAGTACAATATATCCAAATATTCAAGTTCAATGCAAGATATTTAAGTATTCAAGTCCTGTGTAATACATTCAAATATCTACTTCAAGATATTCAAGTATTCCACTCCAGTGCAAGATATTCAAGACCAATTCCAATGCATGTATTTTCAAGAAAAATGACTTTTATGGGGGCCCATATTACAAATTAACTACTATCCTAAGCGCGCTTATAACAATCAGGAAATTTAATCTTAGATATCATGCAGGGAAATCACTCCTAGATAACAAGCAGGAAATTAATCTATGATAACGAATAGGAAAATTAATCCTCGATAACAAGCGTAACCATATCGTGATCCAGTTATTGGACTCCGTGGCACGAATATAAAGACAAGGGGATTGAGTATGACTGTAATATCATGCAGAAAATCTTTTCCATGTCATGCATACGAAAAATCAAGAAAATCATTTTAATACAATGAAATAACTTTAACATGTCACGACATAGCATTTCAGATCACATAATCAAGTACAAGTGTTACATTACATAAACAAGTACAAGTTTTATATCAACTATCTCTCACAAAGGTTAGGACAAAGGGTTGTGATCCCGGGAGGGTGCGCTAACCCCAAAAACCCATCCTCAGTTCGGATTGTAGGCTACAACTTACATTCTCAACCACAATTTTTTTTTTTATTATGTATTTCACTACGAAATACGAAATAAATAAGAAATTTTATTCTTCTAAGTGTGAAAAATATAGCGTCAATGTATTGATACATAAGGTAACTTTATTACTCTTTTACTTCAGAAAATTATCATTTGAATAAGTTAATAAATTTATGATTACAAGAATAAGAATTATTCAAGATATCCAACAATACTGGTTAGTGATGGTAAATTTAGTCATCTTTTTTATATTAAACAAGACATATCTCTTTTTTTATTAAACAAGCAGATTAATAAGTGTTAACGTCAATATAATGTTAGCAAGGATAAACTTTGTTAATCATTATTTTACATTAATAAATTAAATAACTATTAAAGTTAAGATTAGATTAGAGATAACAATATCAAAATTAAATACGAAAAACTTATAATGAGATCATATCAAACTTAAGTGAAGTATCCAAATAAACATAACATACTCCTAACAAATAACTAAATAAACATATCTCACTCATCTCGATCCAGGAATGCTAGAAAGAAGTTCTCTATATTCTGTTTCAAGGATGTATCGATACATGCAGTCGGTTCAGCATTATTAATCCTGGTATCTCGAATTTTCTTCAAGGATTTCTACTTAATGGTTGTGCAGAATATCATTTAAGGAATCAAGATCATATTATTAAGTTGACAAGTCTTGATCCTAAAATATTCAAACATGATTCAAACTTAAAATTCTAAAATATTTTAGGTAGGAAATGAACCATTTTTGCTTTCTAACCTACGGTTATATTTTTGGTGTCCTTTATAGTTCAAGGCCATGTCTATTTATAAGTGAAAATGGACGCACCAAGTGGATGGAAGAAATGGCCATAGATGAGTTCAACTTCAACCTAGCTGACTTGATCTTACTTTGCAACTAAGGAATTGACTAAGGCTGCGATAGCGGGAGGAATTTGGGTGGAAAGAAAATGAATTTCAGGAAATTGGAAGTTTAATGTGTTTGATTGGTTTAATTTTTAAGGTGAAAAGGGTGGGGAATTTTTCAACTTTTGTTGTTTGATTGACATTATTTTCTATGGAAAATAAAGCAAAATTTAGCTATTTTAATAAAATATATATATACATTTGTACTTGATAATAATAATATTAATTTTTGAAAAAAAATAAATTAATCAACAACAACAAAAATGATCAAACGTGACGAACATGGTAAAAAAATTTCCATAAAAAATAGAACATCTTCCCCTCTTTGGAAAACGAATTCCTCCAAATTAAGAAAAATACCGAATTTCGAGACAAATTAAAAAACGAATTTCATGAAAAATTTAGATAAACAAATAATGCAAAAATTGAAAAATCACCTGCAAAATACATTTTATATGAAAAATCTAGCGAATCAAATAAAGCCTAACTTCTTATCTCCAAGGGTGGAAGGAAACATGAGCTGTAAAGGCAAGCAGGAGCTGTAATTTCTAGGTTGGATGGAGCCTTGGCTAATAAAGTGCCACCTCATGCTTGGTTGTTTACAAAATTTAGTTTCAAGAGACAGTTTTTGAGCTTAGATTTGAGATATCAAATGAAGTCAAAATCTTGATTTCTTGTTATCATTTCAAAGTAATCACAACAACCTTTCTCGTAAAATTTACTAAGAAAGAAATAGATAATTGATGAGGAAGCTATATCTTGCCAAAATTGATCACTTAAAATTATTTTTCTTTAAAGTGCTAACTTTAAAAATTCACCGGGAGCAATCCGTTAATTAAACTTAAAAAACCATTTTCATATTCTCGAAGATCGTTTCGAGAACTTGTCCGTACATATATCACATGTAATTAAGAGCTTGTTTGGTAAAGGAAATATTTTTAACACAATTTTTCAAATCTTAACCATCAATTCTTAGTCAAGCTCACAATTTTTGACTTTTCAAACCATACGTCCATAAAAAAAACCCAAGAAAAATCACAAAAATCAAAAAAATTCACATTACCAAACAAACTTTAAAAGAGGTCGGAAGGGATAGAAAAAATCTCAAGAAGATAGGCACTTAAACACTTTTTTATCGTAACTTTTATTATTTACTATTTTCGTTTTTCTTTCTTTAAATTCCCTTTTTCATTCTTTATTTCATTCTTTGTATTCCAAAATAATTAAATAAATTATAAAACACATTTATTACGTCATAAAGAACGTCAAAATTTTCGGATCGTTACACTCAGACAGTGGAGCTTACGGATTAAAGCGGATCCTAGCAGGCCGCGGTGACCGGATACGAAAATTGGGACGGACTTGTATAGGGGAGTTGGATCCATATTTGGATCCGACAATGGTTTAAGGCAAAAGCGGGTACTGATTTGTAGGAGGCAATGCAAAATGGTTGGAATTTAAATTGAGTTTTAATATCAATTAAAGTTAATAATTAATTCTAATGATACATTTCATAGAATCAATTGTGATACAATGTCCAATGGTCATGTATTATATTACCTTGTGGTGAATAAAAAGTAAATTAGGGTAATGTGTTGATTGTATGATTAACCAACATTCTGAAAATTCACCCCCAAAATGTGTTTGTGATGGATACGGTAGTGAACATTAGAGCATCTCCAACCATATTCTATTTTAGAGTTTTTCACCAAATTGAAGTGGATTTGAAGTTCCAACCAAACTGTAAATTCATCTTCAAAATGGTGTGATGAACAGTGGGACGCCATATATATGGCGTCCCACTGTTCATTTGACGTTTTTTTTTTCCTTTATTTTGTACATTAAAATTGCTTTTTCCTTCTATATCCATGGATCAATTTTTTGTTATTATTTTGTTTGGTTAAAATTTATTTATATTCTTTGTTATTGGGTTATTATTTTTATTAATATAATGAATTAATTTAATCTAATATAAATAACAATTAATGATAATATTTAAATAAAATTGTCCATGATATAAAATAAAAAGTTACATACTTGATGAAAATAAAATTACGAGACGATAACTAAACATGACATGATAAAATACGACAAGTAAATTACGAGAATTTAATAATCTGGTAAATCATTTCCAGATCCTCCTAGACCATCAAAATATTGACTGAATGGAGTTGAACTATTTTGAGATTCCTTGCTTCTTTGCTGAGATCTCTTTTCCATAATTCGCAGTTGTTCGCTTCGAATAAACTCACGTAGACTTGGATCTGGTATGGAGTCTAAGTCTTTCAATAAAATTTTATTCTCTTCACGAAATTCTGCAACGGCTACTTTTTTCGACTCAGTTTCAGCTCGAAGCATATGAATTTCATAAATTTTTTGCCTATCATCGCTCCCTTTCTTTAGAATATGAGTGATTTCTCGATTATTCTCTGCAATTGATTGAATCATACCTGAAGATTCGTCATCATTCTTTCTTTTTCCTTTTGCTTTTTTGACCCCAATGGGTCGCTGGACAGAACCGCCACTACTATCTTCATCTAGATGAAGAGAAAACGATGATAATCCAGGAGATGCAGGTGTTGGATGAACGGAAGTGGGAGACTCTGATTGTGACGATGCAAAATTTCCACTTTCCATTTGAAAGTGTGGTAATGTTGTACTAACATCGTTAGTAAAGTTTTCAATATCTTTCAGGATATACCAGACATGATCAAACTTGAAACCTTTCTTCTCACCCTTGTCTTGTGCAAACAATATTTTTGCTCGATCCATCTGCAAGATTGTACTCACGATATCCTGTTCTGATGCACCACTTGGATTAAGAAGTTCCACCTGTCGAACACATCCCCTCAACTTAGCAACATCAGTTAAAATAACAGACATTCGAGATTGTAAAGACCTAAGGGGTCGACTTTGAGTGATATATTCTGGTTTGGAGCTGTTATAGTTAGACTCAACTCGAGACCAGAATTTATCCTTCGATTGGTTAATACCGACAATTGGATTTTGGGAAATATCAAGCCAAATATGACATAAGTGTTTGTCTTCTTCATTTGAGTATGACGCACTACGTTTGTTTGAACTCATTGTGAAGAGATTTCGTAGAGTATGATAGATGGATTTGCAACAAGTTAAGTGTGAGATAAAATGTAAAACTTCATACCATATTTATAGACAAGATAAAGGTGTGAGATTCAAATCAAACGATTCCAAGCTAAAGAATTTCATCCAATGGCTAGGTAGTGATTTCTTTGATTATGATGTGACAAGTCGAAGTGTACAAGATAAAGGTGTGAGATTCAAATCCAACAATTCCAAGCTAAAGAATTTCATCCAACGGCTAGGTAGTGATTTCTTTGATTATGATGTGACAAGTTTAAGTGTACAAGATAAAGGTGTGAGATTCAAATCCAACGACTCCAAGCTAAAGAATTTCATCCAACGGCTAGGTGTGGTTTCTTTGATTATGATGTGACAAGTCGAAGTGTACAAGATAAAGGTGTGAGATTCAAATCCAACGACTCCAAGCTAAAGAATTTCATCCAACGGCTAGGTGTGGTTTCTTTGATTATGATGTGACAAGTCGAAGTGTACAAGATAAAGGTGTGAGATTCAAATCCAACGACTCCAAGCTAAAGAATTTCATCCAACGGCTAGGTGTGGTTTCTTTGATTATGATGTGACAAGTCGAAGTGTACAAGATAAAGGTGTGAGACTCAAATCCAACGGCTAGGTTGTAAATGAAATCATTATTGGACGACTATATAAGAGGCTAGGTTGTGCTCAAATGAATTCATCAAAT
Source organism: Ligustrum vulgare (assembly GCA_963555705.1). Taxonomy (NCBI): domain Eukaryota; kingdom Viridiplantae; phylum Streptophyta; class Magnoliopsida; order Lamiales; family Oleaceae; genus Ligustrum; species Ligustrum vulgare. The sequence continues at coordinate 12,367,530 of OY743185.1, forward strand.
TGATTCGAAGTAAAAAATGAATCTCAATATTGGAGGTCCCTCTAACTATTCATCTTCTACTTCGTCTTCTCTTTCTGATGGAGATGATGACAGAGATCAACAAGTGACTCTTCATCTGGAAGCAATTGATACACAAGAAGAACTGATATCTCGTTTGTATCACAACAACAACAACATCGTCATCTCTCACTTCCTTGATCAGCAACGAAACAACCCAACTCATGGAGGCTCAATACCTGGTCATGTCGTTATCAACCGCGATCGAGCTACTGCTGATGCAAACCTTTTTAAAGACTATTTTGCCGAAAACCCACTTTTTGGCGAATTGTTGTTTCGCCGATGATATCGAATGTCACGAAGCTTATTCTTACGTATACTTCAGGCAGTCCAATCACATGACAACTACTTCGTACAGAAGAGAGACAGGCTTGGTAGACTGGGTTTATCTGCTCTACAGAAGATTACAGCTGTGATGAGGATGTTGGCATATGGTATTGCAGCAGATGCAACTGATGAGTACGTCAAAATAGGAGAATCCACTGTAATTGAAAGTTTGAAGAGATTTTGTCGGGCAATTGTAGAGATATTCAGTCAACAATATCTTAGATCGCCAAACGCTAATGACATTGCGAGGTTACTCCATATTGGTGAACAACGTGGTTTTTCAAGCATGTTGGGTAGCCTAGATTGTATGCATTGGAAGTGGAAAAATTGTCCAATGGCTTGGGCGAGACAATATACAGGTCGTAGTGGATCCCCAACAGTTATTCTTGAGGCGGTAGCTGATTATGATTTATGGATATGGCATGCACATTTTGGTTTGCCAGGATCTAACAATGACATCAATGTGTTGGAGGCATCCCACTTGTTTGCAAACCTCGCTAAAGGTATAGCTCCTCCCGCTAATTACATCATTCAAGGAAAAGAATATGACATGGGTTACTATTTAGCTGATAGCATATACCCAAAATGGTCTACCCTCGTGCAAACAATTCATGATCCACAAGGTCCAAAAAAAAAGTATGTTGCAGCACGACAAGAAAGTTGTAGAAAAGACGTCGAACGAGCATTTGGCGTTCTTCAACAGCGATTTGCGATAGTTGCTGGACCGGCACGATTTTGGTCCAAACATGTATTAAATGATATAATGACTGCGTGCATTATTATGCACAACATGATTATCGAGGATGAACGTGATCTTCAAGCGCCTATCGGAGTTTTTAAAGAAGGACCCCCTCCTACAGTTGAGATGGTTGTAGATGAAAATGTTCGATTTCAAGAATTTCTTGCTCAACATAGACGAATTAAAGATAAAGAATCTCACATAGCACTTCGAAATGCATTAATTGATCATTTGTGAGATAAATATACTAATTCCGAGAATTAGTATACAAGATTTATGTTCATCCTATTTGTATTGTGCGAATGTTTTCATGTTATATGTAACGTTTTTAAGTCGTATGGTTATCTTGTTAATTGTGATATTAATATTAATGTTTTTTTTTAATAAACGTAATATTCTCGATAATTATTTTAAATTATAAATTTATAAAATTTAAGTGGTAGTAAAATATATAATTAAATACTTTTCGAATTAATTTAATTATTGAGAATTGAAAATAATAATAAAATATAAACTTTACTGTTCATTTGGTGTAAGATTTAGAGTTCTGGGTTGGAGATGACTTTGCTGGATAGTGCAAAATTACACTATTTTAGTGTAAATTTACTCCAAAATTGAGTAAATGGGTTGGAGATGCTCTTAGAGCACTGCTTTTCTTGAACAACAATGTGAAGTTGGGACCAACAAGATCTCCTTCACCCAAACTTAGGTCTATACAGTCAACTATTTCGAAAAAGAACATATTCTTCAATCCTCCTAGTCCTAGTGAGTAAAACTCTTATTTTCTACTATATTTAACATAGCACATGCATGTAAGTTGACAATTTCATAAAATTATAAATATATAATTTTAATAAGTAATAATTCATTCAATTTGTTCCCTATAGATGAAGATAGTAGGTCAAATTAATGCACGAGTCTATAATTTATTGTGCAGATTGAGCACGCTAGGCTGCGGGATGATATAATTCTAGCCCATAATTAGGCAATTCCATCCAGCATGCTACAAACTAATAATTATAAATATTTTCTTAGTTGACCATACATATTTCAATTCATTTTATAATCAATAACTGTTCATAAGCATGTGCCAGTTGGAGATCCTCGTGATTCTCATTTGAGATTAAGCTCCTGTTTTGTGTAGACTTAAATAAAAATTTAGAAGATTTCGATAAAATTAACTGATGAAATATGGTTAAAAAATTGTGAATTTCATAAAATCAACGGACTAGAATAAATGCATTTTTTTAAAAAAATATTTTTAGAATACAAGGAAAATAACATTATTTCCGGTGAACGGGTGTTGGGATTCTCGACTTAAGGCTTTTGTTTGGTTTAATCAGGCTCGTCTCATATAAAATAAAAATGTAGGAAAATAAATTAATATTAATCTCCGAACAAATTGCTTCTTGAATTTTTGAATTGAGAACCGTTTGGAACATGAAAAGGTAAAAAAGAAAAAGAAAAAATAAAATCATTGACCCCTCTAAGAGCCTGCCTTAATGTGATATAAGCGGACATGCTTGTGATCTTAAACTTTAGCTTAAAATCAGGTGTAATTTTCTAAGCATGGACTCTATTTAAAAATTAATACGATCGTAGTATAATTTGGATGAATTAATAATATTACGCCTTTTACGCATGCTAGTCTTATATTTGACTTATATATTGAATTAAAACAGAGCCATATTAAATTATTAATGTTTTTAATGAAATAGTCCTAGCCCCTAGGTACAATTCTATAATTCAATGATTCAATTTGTTTTCATCATTGTTAACCAAAAAAAAATTGAACGGGTAATATTTTAAATAATTAAAAATCTTATGAAATTATTATATGTGATTACTATTTATCAAATCTTATTGACCCTATTTTTCGACACGTTTATCCTTCCCTTGCTTTTTCCGACGTTTGAGAATCTTCGAGTTCTAAAGGAGAACCTGTAGATGGGATTTAAAAAAAACGAAAGAAAAGATAAAACGTTGAAAATCAATAAAAATTCCCAAGCACAAACAAAATCTTTAGTGGAATAAGCATTTGGCATGTATAATTCATCTCCAAGAGTTTGGACCAGATTTTCTTAAATTTGGTCCGAACTCTTTTTCTTCTCCAATTTGTGATAAACTGTTTTTATTTACTTTTCTTATTATTTCTAATTTTACAAATTATTTATATATTTATTATCTATTTAATTGGTTTAATTTTATTTTAACTTAGTAGTTAAAGATTTTGAAGTATATCTAATAAAATGTCATTATTGTGGACGTAAAAAACTAAATTATTAAATTATTTATCTCGATCAACTATATTGAAAGCTTGTCTTCAAAAACAAATGAAGACATGTCTTCGAAAGCAGACCCCGATTTCCTTCAGTCAATATTTTGGAGATGTTCAAGGATCCTCAAGTGATCTTCCAGATTACTAAATAATCTGGTCTACGTCTACCTAGTACTTTCGATTAGCTATTGTGTTATTTATGTTTAAGATTGGATAATTAAATAAATAAAATGAGGTTAATGGGAAAAAATGGCATTTTTGTAAATAAATAAATGGCATTTTGTAATAAAATGTTTATCACTATTCATTATCCCAAATTTGGGATAGGGATTGGGGTATGATTGGAGATAAGAAAAAAGAGCATTTGAGGTGCCTTGAGATGGTCTAAGGTAATTCTCCACACTCCACACAAAGTTATTCCTTTATGTTCCTTGCACCAAATATTGTATGAATCAAGTTTCTTAGAAGTGAACAATGTCCGCATAAATATATACCGTACTACTTTCTTTGGATTAATAGAAAACAAACAAGAGATCTCTGCTTCTGAAATTGTTGAAGATGAAATCTAAATAAACAAAACATCCCTAATAGTTTAAGTTATTGAAGTCATCAATATGGTGTAAAAGGCCCGCCCACAAATATCTAAAATCAAGTATGGATTCATGAGAACTGTGCACGTGTCGATTTATTAAAAAAAATAATGAAACATGTGATTAAGAATGCTTTGACAAAGTTTTTTGAGATTGGTTCAATGAAGTGTGTGATTAAAATGAATAATAATGGGTAACTTAAATTTTGAAAAAAAAGCTTTACCAAACAAAAGTTTATTGTCTTCTCCACAAATCTTGAATTTATTACACAAGCCTCCAGGACAAATTTTCCAGTCGCAAAGGAAATGGATGGTAAGTGCTCAGCGCAGCACTGTGCAGAGTTCGATTCCCTGCAAAGTGGAATTGACTTTGTTGCAAACGGGAGTTATTGAGGGATGCTCATACTTACACAATTTCCTCCGTCCTGATCCCTGAAAAACATAACCTGAATTTACAATCTCGAATCAATGATCTTGGATGTGGTTGGTTCGGTCACTAAGAGCGTGTGAGATATACCTTTTGAATTTATTACACAAATAGAAACAGGTTTGCCGCAAGCATGGGTCTAAAATTCAGCGAGATAAGGACAAAAGTTTTCACTCCCCAAAGATTCTCTACCCGCTTATTCACCTATAAATACAATAAAGTCTTCTCCGCACTATCATCTTCTCCACATACAGACTCTTCTCTATTCTTTCTCTTTGCCTCTCACAATCTCCAGGCTCTGTTCTCGATATTTCATCCAAGAAGCAAAACAAGAATAAAAAGGGTTTATTCTACTCTGCAATATTTTTTTTATAATAAAAACGTGAGTACGAGTTTAGAATTATTTCCTGAATGGATTTCAGTTGTTGCTTGTGTCTATGAAATCTTTAAAATTTACATTATTTTTTGTTTCTTTTTAGGTTAATGATTTACAGAAAGCATTGATGTTGTAATGGAAAGTAAAGGTGGCAAAAAGAAATTTTCGAGAGTACAATACGAAGCCCCGCTTGGTTACATCATTGAGGACGTTCGTCCCAACGGAGGCATTGAGAAATTTCATTCTGCTGCTTACTCCAACGTAAGGAAATTACCCTACTTTCATTCTTTATATATATATATATCTGTATTTTCTATTGAAAATGATCATGTATTTTTTTCTTATTTTTTTGGCCATGGCAGTGTGTGAGGAAACCATCCTGATACGTGTATCATCGCAGAATGGACTCTTCATTAGAGTAGAAATTTTTTGTTTTTGTCCCAGAAATCATTTTTCTTACTTGCATCTTGCAAGAACAAAATATTTTCTTGAATATTCCTAGCCAACACATTTTTCATTTTTCCTTTAGGAATATATTTTGTCAAAAATTTTAATGGCAGTTGTTTCGGCGATCGGTTTCGAGGGCTTTGAGAAGCGGCTTGAAATCACATTTTCCGAGTCTCCTATGCTTATGGACCCAAACGGGCTGGGTCTGCGGGCCCTGACTAAAGCCCAACTAGATTCAATACTCGAGCCAGCATGTTGCACTATTGTTTCACAACTCTCTAATACTGAGTTCGACTCGTACGTTCTCTCTGAATCGAGTTTGTTCGTTTACCCTTTGAGGATCATTCTCAAAACGTGCGGGACAACAAAGCTTTTACTATCAATCCCAGAAATCTTGAAACTCGCCGAGTCATTGTCACTCGGTCTAAACTCGGTCCGTTACTCACGTGGAACCTTCATTTTCAATAATATCCAACCTTCCCCTCATCGTAGCTTCACAGAAGAAGTGGCTTTTTTGAACTCATATTTCAAAAACGGCTGTGCTTATTTACTCGGCGATCCCAATTCTCCAAATCGAAATTGGCATGTCTACGTGGCATCAGTTGGTCCCAAGATGTCAACTGATTCAATGGCTGAGATTAATTTGGAAATGTGCATGACGGGTCTAGATAGGAAAAAAGCGGCCGTGTTTTTCAGAGACAACTCAGCCAACAGTGAAATGACCAAAAAGTCCGGAATCGAAGAAATAATTCCAAGTCATCAGATTTGTGACTTTGAGTTTGACCCGTGTGGGTACTCGATGAATGGGATTGAGGGTACAACTTATTCTACGGTGCACGTGACTCCAGAGCATGGGTTCAGCTATGCAAGCTACGAGGCTATGGGCGTGGACTTTGGGGCCATTAGTCTCGAGACTTTGGTGAAGAGAGTGCTGAGGTGTTTTGAACCGGTTGATTTTAGCGTAGCCATCACTTTGCCGAAATTCGCTTGTGTTGACGAGTTCTGTGTCAGGGACGTGGAAGGTTACACGTGCGTGAGTGGGGTGATGCAGCGTTTGCTTGGCGGCACGTGCGTGGTGTATCAGTGTTTTACAGCCACGGCGAAGGGTTGCGGGGTGCGCAATCCCAACAAATCTGTTTCGCAATGTTGGAAGGAGGTGGTTGAGGAGGAGGGTGAAGTGGGAGGTTTTGGCATTCTCTTGTGTTGAATCAGCCTAAGCGAGAGAAGATTAGATGAACATATTCAACTAGTTTAGTAGATTCAGCGACGATCGGTGATTTAGTAGTCTAAATGGACAGAATTTGAGTAGTTCAAATCTCTCTTCCAATTTTAAGTTGTTTTATGCCTTTTCTTTAGCTTGTTGATCATGCTATTAAAAATTAATTGTTTATATATATATGTATGTATGTATGTATGTATGTATGCATGCATGCTATGAATCTTGTAATTTTCAATTTGTAATGTATAACTCAAGCTGATACTAAGTACCTCTAAATTGTTGAGAAAATAAGAAGCAAATCAGAAAATAAGTACAAACACAAAAATTAACGTGGTTCGGCAACTTACTTACGTCCATGGACTCTCCCCAAAGCTTTTCACTATATAATAAATTGTTACAATTATATAGAATTTGCACTCACCAAACCCCTCAAGTATTGTAAGAAAAATAATCAAACTTTACTTCGTCTATCAAGTTCTACTTCTTTGTATAACCCACAAAGAACCCAAGAAAAATTAAGATGTTCGACTACATTTTTCCTCACTATGCTCTTTAATCAATGTTCAATTAATTGGCTCTTCAACACACATATTTATAGGTAAACATAACCCAAAACGTGTGTTACTTGTGCCCCAATATATTTTCTTGTTGAAGTAGAATAATCAGAATAATGAAAGAAATTCATGCCAAAAATATTATCTTCCTTTCTTTTCACCTTTAACTTGGTTTCCAAGTTAACCACTTTAACAAGAAAATCAAATGTCTAAGATATTTTTGGGTCAAAACCCAACAATCTCCACCTTGACACAAAAATTATTCCAAGCCAAAAAATTCAAATTCAATCATTGGGTAAACAGGCAAACATTTAACACTTTGACGATCTCATACTCCACCATATGAGTATAATCAGCACTCAGAATTATCATCGAACTCCGAACTTTTCATCGGTTCATGTCAAAATAAACTTTGCTGAAAAATTATGGTGCAACTCCCATGTTTGGCTTTCTTTGGGAGTTCATCAGTCATCAACATCAATTTCACCACACACCTTGCATTAATGCCAAACCAATGCCCGTGTGCAAACACATATACCTACTAGCAAGAACACATTATCTATCATAACAATCGACTTCATACCATAAGAAAATCTCATCTTACTAAAGTGCATCATCACCACCCTCCACCAGGAGAGTCGTATTGTCCACCTACGAGCAGTTAGCCGATTCTGCTCCACCTTTTGGACAATTTCTTTTCACATGACTATATTTACCTACAGTTCCAACACATTACCTTCTTCATAAAGTTACTTCTCTTCCACTTCTCAGTAATAAGCAAAGCTTTTCAGATGAACTGTCACTTCAACCTAATCAACTGAACTTCTGAAAATTCTACTGTTTCCTTCCCGTACATCAAAATCAGCATGATGTGCTCAAACGTGGATGGAAGAGATCAGATGAACCTTATCATCATCATCATCAATCTTAACTCCAATAGATTCCAGTTCAGAAACAATCCCATTGTGAACACCAAGATGGTCTAAGATTTTCATATTTGAATTCATTCTCAAAGAATGAAACTGCTCCTTCAGATACAAGTTATTTGACAAGCTCTTCATCTGATACAACTCTTCCAGTTTTTACAACAATTCCTTCGCAACAAATATCCCATAAATATTTACAAGAACATTTTTGGTCAAACAAAGTTGTAACATGCTAGCAGCCTTCAAATCCAAATCTTCATCACTCGTGCTGGATTCAGTTTCTTTGTCAGAACTCGAGGTTAGTTTTTCCTTCAAAACTTTCTGCAGTCCCTTCTGAATCAATACATCCATGACTTGTAGTTACCACAAGCTAAAATTAATCTTCCAGTCAAATTTCTCCACGTTGTACTTTACAAACATATTTTATTTTGCTCCAAAAAATTTTTTCGAACCACCTGATGCTCTATTAATTAGACTTCGATTTTCCCGTCGACGGCACCACTGTTGGGAATTATACACAAATTTCCTTTCTAATTAACCCACAGAAATTTTGATATTCAAGAAATAATAAGTAAATCAAAAAATAAGTACGACCACAGAAATTTACGTGGTTCGACAACTTGCCTACGTTCACGAACCCTCGCCAAAGCTTTTCACTATATAATAAATTGTTACAATTGTATAGAATTTGCACTCACCAAACACCCCAAGTATTGTAAGAAAAATAACCAAACTTTACCACATCTACCAATTTCTACTTCTTTGTACAACCCACAAAGAACCCAAGAAAAATGAAGATGCTAGATTACATTTTTCCTTACAATATTCTCTAATCAATGTTCAATTAATTGGCTCTTCAACACACATATTTATAGGTAAACATATCCCAAAACGTGTATTACTTGTGCCTCAAGATATTTTCTTGTTGAAGTAGAATAATCAGAATAAAAAAAGAAATTCATGTCAAAAAGATTATCTTCCTTTTCTTTTCACCTTTAACTTGATCTACAAGTTAAGCACTTTAAGTCTTTAACAAGAAAATCAAATGTCCAATATATTTTTGGATCAAAACCCAATATAGACTTGTATAGTTCAAGCATCGTGCTACCTTAATCTCTTGTAATTTTTCTCCCCATACATTGGCCACTGGAATTTAACCAAGTTAGTACTTCACCACCCAATTTCGAAATGTTTCCAAACACTCAGCCAACTTTTCACAAAACTATGCTTTCATCACTAAACGTTTATCGGATCTCTAATTCCTAATAGAATGTCCTCCATGACTAGAGAATTTTAGCATGATACGTGAAAGCGTTAATTTTTGTTCAGTCATTAAATTGCATAACATGATAGGGTTGAAATTTGATGGCTGGACGACGGTCAAATTGCATCACATGTCAAGGTTGAAATAAGGGCGTATTTGACCGATGTAATTTAATAATTGTATGAAAATTACCGTCGTCACATGCCACAATTGAAACTTTCTAATGTTTCATCAAGAATTTGAGATTGTTAGATGTTAGGTGTTGGATGAGTAACTTGGTCGAAAGTAGCGTTCAGGAACCTTTCAAAATTGAGTGGTTAAATAGTAATCTCGTCAAAATTAATTGGCTACCGGTTAATTTACCCATAAAATCTTATCTATACAAAAATTAAGCAGTGGCATTTACTAAAGAAGTGTTACATTTGCTCTCTAGAACGTTCATTTTATTACTTGAATTAGGTCTTAATCTCCTATGAAATTTTTTTTAAAAAAAAAATTGTTCGCCTTCTAAAACGCATGGAAAATTAAAATAAAAAAAGTAGTATAGTAGTGTACAAATAGAGGGGAGCTGGAAGACACGCTTATTGTCATTTATCCACATTTCAAGTAATTAATTAAGTCCTTAAACCATTTCTTAATGGAGGTGGTCGGGAACATATAAATCTTACCTAATTAATTAAACGTATCTCCGGCATATCTACGTTTGTCCTATCTCGATATACAATATTTAATATTTAGATATAAATCAATAACAATATTTTACTTTAAAATAAATCATTTGACCTGAGTTCTGGCGTGCATCCTTATAGACACAAACTCAGCATCCACTATGTTTGCATTTACAGACAAAATCAACTTATAATCCATTATATGCCAATCATTGGATTATAAGAAACTAATAATTTTTTTGAGCTTGATTTAATAATTAAATTAAAAAAATTAAAACTTAACTTTCTGACGAGCTTATTCTCAAGATAAATATCGAAGTTCAAATAGGATTTTTTATTTCCAATGAAATTCATCACTTAGCATGCATGTGTTCGGTAAACATGATTTTTTGATTTATAAATCACGCAATTTTTCAAATTACTTTTTAATCATACACATTTTTTTTCTCCAATTTTCAACCACTACTTTTTACCTCAAAATCATAAATAAACCAGTTTATAAATCAAACATTGTTATTATTCAGATTATTAGTTAAGGGTAATTTAGTCATTCACATTATTAGGGTTACAATTAGGGTTTTGTGTCTTTATTTACAGTCTTTGTAACTGTTTAGTATTGTAATCCTATTGTTTAACCCTATTGAATATAATTCACATGACATCAGAGCCAAAGTTCTTGGTGCCCTAGGTTTTTCTTTTTCTGAGTTTTGGTTGTATCTGGCGAGCGGCGGAGGCACAACCGTTCGTTTGGCCAATTTTTTTTTCTTTTTCATTTTTGCCAAAATACACAGTTGTAGGGCGTGCAAAGAAATCGAAACTGATATGACCGAACTGCAACCGAACTGACAAAAATCGGAACCTTATGGTTTTAAAAAAATAAAATAGAAAATTGATTTTGGGGCCAAGAACCGATTGGTTCTTGGTTTCGCTCTTAGAACCGAAAAATCGAAGTTAGAACCAAATCTCTGATCCTTGTTTATTTTTTATGGTTTTAATTAGTTCTCCTAAAATTAAAAAACAAAAGAATTTATAATTTTTTGAGGTAAAATAAAAATGATTAAATTTTTTTATGAAATTTGTTACGTCTCTATCTCATTGTAATATTTAACTTCACACTTGGACTGAAATTCTTAATAAACGAAAATAGAACTAGACTAATTAATAAGCAAAGTTGTAAATGACTACGATGAAGTTAATTAAGTATTTTCTTAATGAGCAATTCCACCTGGGTGACAAAACGGCGACGTTTGGTGGATTTCAGGGTTTTGAGGTCAGATCATTGAAGATAATCAACATGTCCGACCTGACACCCCCAAGTCGAACAACGAGTAAATCATCTCCAAAAAACGAAGAGATAGGCTCCAATCATATTTCAGACTTTATTTATTCCCAGCGGTGGAAAAGACGAGGTCCAATCTATAAGTCCGAGGTGGAAGAGTCAGGTCAGACGTCGACTTGCAATGATTGAACGAGGTCATAACTACTTTCTTACATGGTAGTTGAAACAGTTATTCAGACATGTAATAAGATAGAACAGATAAAAATCAACTACCTAGTCCTATGTAAGAGTTCAATTAATTTAGTTATGTCGTAATGTCAGGCAGTCAGGTATTGTAATAAGCCAGCTCATCCATTTTTCCTATAAATATAAGGGAAGATGGCTCATAAAGGGATCTCAATTTTTTCTATTCAAAGTCGAATATAAATATATTAAACCATATGTGAAATCCAGGTCGGCAAGTTCGAACTGGGGTTCACTTCTTCTACGTACAATGTTTTCTTCGCATAACTGATATTCACTTATTCTTCTTGCTGATTTGGAATATTTATATTTCAACCGTCAACAATTGGCGCTAGAAGGAGGGCCGGTTGTGATAAAATTGCAGTTCATTCGAATACTTCACAATCCTTAACAATATTCAGACAACATGGATGACTTAGGTTCCGGGAGCAATCACGGGAAAAAGGCGGAGGCAAAAGGTGGGACAAGGAAGGAAGATGACCTGGAAGTCAGGCCTTTTTCGGACCCCCAAATGGATGAGGTAATGCGTCAATTGAGAAATTTGACACAAGCAGTTGAAAGGATGCAGCATCAACCACAGGGAAACCTTCTGGCTCCCCATATCATACCAGAACCATCTCACCAACCCCCTGAAAACAAACGAGTGCGCTGAAAGCTCAACTATGTGCACGATAAGTCTGAAAGTTCTACGGGAGAGAGCAACTCCCATTCTCCCCATAGGGGGTCGCCCAAAGGAACTCATAGCGTATTTAGCAGGTTAGGTCCAGATCCCATAGCTCCAACCAAGAAGGGTGAAACTTTGGGGATGAACAGAAAACATGCTGCTTCATACCGTTCGAAAAGATATACACGAAGTCCATACCATGAACCTACTCAGACCCGAGGCAGGAATTTCAAGGCTACCATCGAAGACACGCCGACTTTGGACCTTAGCGATCCACCTTGTATTGATGGAAAAGGAAATTTGGAAGAACTCAACGCGTTGAAAAAACAAGTAAGTGATCTGGAAGGTAAACAAAAGAAGGACGGCCTAACTGATAATTACGCTTCCTCTAGGTCTTCCCCATTCTCGAAAGAAATTCTGAAAGAAACTTTACCTAGCAAGATTAAGGTGCCGCAAGTACCTAGCTACGATGGGACAATTGATCCAATAGCACATATAGACCGATATATTTCTTGGATGAAGTTACAAGGAGTTAGTAATGCTATTATGCGTAGGACCTTTCCCCTAACTCTAGGAGACAGGGCTCAGAGGAGGTTACGTACTCTACCAGACCAGACCATAACAAATTGGAAGGATCTGTCTTCTCAATTCCTCTACAACTTCATGGCTGCAAAAACAAGGACGGCCCCTAAGGAACAATTGGTAACCATCAAGCAAGGGAGGACTGAATCATTGAAGAGCTATCTGGACCGGTTCAACCGAAAAATTATGGATAAGGATAAAGTATCAGATGACGCACTCCTAATGGCGATAACGTCAGGTCTATGGCCAGAATCCTAGTTCTTGTGGACAGTGCATGAAGAGGGGCCGAAGACCTTCCGAGAATTTCTGACAAGGGCAGATAGGGCTATCAGAGCTAAAGAGGCGAAGTCTAGTAGATTGGAAGACAAAGAAGAAGCTAAAGATCAAGATAGATCCAAAAGGAAGGAGAAAGAAACCTAGAAGAGTGAAAGATTCAGCAAAGAAAAGAAGTTAGATTTTCGAGGACCAGGAAATTTTCGAACCCATCCATCCAATCCAACACCAGTAGACCTCCTGAAAGCCCAACCTGAAACCATATTTATGAATATTAAGGACCAGAATTTGTTGCCAAGGCCTATGCCATTAAGGACAGGTTCATCTGAACTTAATCAATTCAGGTACTATAGGTACCACAGATCATCAGGTCACGATACGGATTATTGTAAAGACCTGAGGATAGAACTCGAAAAATTGATCAAGGCAGGCCACTTGAAATAGTACGCTGCAGAACCTCAGGTGAGTCAAGAAAAGCAGGGCCAAGAAGAAATCGGGGGCATACCTCCAGCTGAGATTTGCATGCTGGTAAGCAGAAGTCAAAGTCAGGAAGGTTCTAAAAGACAAAGGTGTCAGCACATCAGGGATGCACGAAATAGTTATCAGATCCTATCAGCAAGGGCTCCAGTTCTTGCAAAGGAGGACGAGTCCTTCAGTTTTGATGAAAGAGATGCTGAGGGAGTCCTCCAACCACACGCGGATGCTTTGATATTAACCATGCTTGTCTCTGGGGTGAGATCCACCTTACTCTGGTAGACAACCGGGAGTGCTGTAAACATCTTATATTGGAAGACCTGCCTCCAAATGGGAGTGGAAGGACGACATCTCAGTCCTTACTCCATGAATTTACAAGGTTTCATCGGCGATTATGTCACACCGCTAGGTCAAATCGTACTAATGGTAGAATTCGGGAATCCTCCGTGCACCAGGAGAGTAATAGCGGATTTTGTCGTAGCAGACATACCATTCAACTATAACGCCATTTTGGGAAGGCCTATTCTACATGAACTGAAGGCGGCCACCTCAATATACCATTATGTGATGAAGTTTCCCACTTCTCACGGGGTAGGAGTAGTGAGGGGAGACCAGAGGATGGCCCGAGAATGTAATTTGAGTTTCTGCCCCTATCGGGTACATCAAGTAAAATGTATCCAGATGGAAGACCAGATTGAAGAAATCCAAACGTTAGATCCACGCTTGGATCAAAATGAAACAAGGATCGGACTGGTGGAGGACCTGACGTTGGTAAGTTTGGATCCAGATATGCCTGAGTTGCGGTTGAAGACTGGGAAAGACCTCAAAGAACCAGTAAGATATGAACTTGTAGACTTTTTGAAAGAGAATAGGGATGTTTTTGCCTAGACTCATGCTGACATGGAGGGAATACCTGCACACTTGGCCTGTCACAAGCTCAATTTTGATCGTGGAGTAAGATCAAAAAGGCATAAGCGTCGTCCATTAAATGGGGAGAGATATGAAGCTCTTACAAATGAGATCCTGAAGTTGTTAGGAAATGGATTCATACGGGAGGCCAGATATCCCAAAGTGGGTGGCCAATCCAGTTCTTGTGCATAAGAACAACAAATCCTGGAGGCTATGCATAGACTTCACGGACCTGAACAGGGCCTGCCCTAAAGACAGTTTTCCACTTCCACTCATAGATCAAATGGTAGACACAACGGCGGGGCATGAGCTGTTGAGCTTCATGGATGCGTATTCAGGCTATAACTAGATTCCCATGTATGGTCTAGATGAAGAACATACATCATTCATCACATAAATTGGCTATATTGTTATACAATGATGCCATTCGGATTGAAGAACGCAGGGACAACCTATCAGAGACTTGTCAACAGAATGTTCGCAGAGCAAATTGGTAAAACTATGGAAATATACGTGGATGACATGTTGGTAAAGAGCATCAAATCATCAGATCATGTCCAGCACTTGACTGAAATGTTCACCATTCTTAGACAATACAAAATGAAGCTAAATCCACAAAAGTGTTCCTTTGGGGTAGGATCAGGAAAGTTCCTTGGATACATGGTACATCAAAGAGGAATCAAGGCCAACTCGAAAAAAATCAAAGCCCTGATTGACATGAAAGCCCCAATCAACATAAGGGAAATTCAGAGTTTGACTGTAAGAATAGCAGCTTTGAATCGATTCGTCTCAAAATCCATTGATAAGTGCAGACCTTTCTTTGAAGCGCTAAAAATGGAGAAGAACTTCTATTGGACATAGCAATGTTAGAAAGCTTTTGAAGACCTGAAAGTGTAGCTTGCCTCACCACCCCTACTCTCCAAACCAATACCAAGAAAAGTGCTAAAATTATACTTAGCGGTGTCAAAGAGGTCAGTTAGTTCAGTTCTGATCAGAACAGAGAACGGTATCCAATACCCAGTCTACTATGTCAGTCAGGTACTGAAAGATGCAGAACTAAGATATCCGCCAATGGAAAGATTAGCACTGACATTAGTTATGAGCTCGAGAAAACTGAGACCTTACTTCCTGGAGTACTTATTGGAGGTGCTAACCAACTATCCGCTACATCAGACCTTACAGAAACCGAACACTTTGGGAAGATTGATGAAGTGGGCAGTAGAACTGGAAAAATTCGATATCACTTACAAACCAAGGACTGCAATCAAGGGGCAAGCATTGGCAAATTTCATAGTAGAATTCCACATGGAGATTGACTAGCACTAGCTTGACCGAGATGAGCTCTGGTCCCTTTATGTAAACGGTTCATCTACTGAGAACTGTGCAGGAGCTGGAATTGTTTTTGTCAACCCCGAAAACTTACTGTACTATCAGTCCCTCTGCTTTGAATTCCCAGCAACCAACAGCGGTGTGGAATATGAAGCTCTCATTGCAGGTCTAAAAATGGCAAGAGATATGGGAATAACCAGAGTGACTGTACATAGCGATTCCCAACTGATTGTGAACCAAATCCAAGGAACCTACAATACGAAAAGAGGATAAAATGACATCTTATCACAAGATGTCTAAGAAATAATTGGAGAAGTTCATCCATGTGAACGTTAAGCAGATACCAAGAACCCAAAATAGTCAGGCAGATGCTCTCGCTAGGCTAGCCACTAGTGAAGGAGCCGAGACTATGGACAGTGTCCCCATCGAAAAGGTTCAAAACTCATCCCTAACAGAAGCAGAGGTGTAAACTATGGCAATCGACACAAACAAGAGCTGGATGGATGAAATCATCCAGCACTTGAAGGAGGGAGTGGTGCCCCCAAGCAAAGATGACGCTCGGAAGCTCAAAATCAGATCCGCCAGATACACTCTGATAGATGATGTGTTATACAAATGAGGTTTTTCCCTCCCATTACTCAGCTGCTTGAATGAAGAGGAAGTCCAATATACTATGAGAGAAATACATGAAGGTGTATGTGGCAACCATACTGGAGGACAATCTCTTGCATTCAAGATCTTAAGACAAGGATACTTCTGGCTGTCCATAAAGAACAATGCCCTCGAGTTCGTAAGAAAATGTGACAAGTGTCAGAGATTTACCCCAATGATCAGGTTTCCCCCAGAAAACCTAACCTCTGTCATGGCACCATGACCATTTGCAAAATGGGGTATTGACTTGATTGGACCTTTACCAACAGGAAGAGGATCAACGAAGTATGCAATAGTGGCGGTTGACTACTTCAGAAAATGGGTAGAAGCGGAGGCTTTAGCAAAAATCACTGAACAATAGACCACTGATTTTATATAGAAGTCCATCATTTGCTTCTTTGGCATCCCTCACTCAATTGTAACAGATAACGGGAAACAATTTGACAACGCAAAGTTCAGGTCCTTCTGTGAAGAGCTGAAGATTAGGAATCACTATTCTACCCCATGCCACTCGCAGGAAAATGGACAGGTGGAAGCAATTAATAAAATCATCAAGCATACATTGAAGACCATACTGGATGAGCTGAAAGGGCTTGGTCCGATGAACTACCAATGGTGTTATGGTATTATAGGACAGGTTGTAGGACAGCAACGGGAGAAACTCCTTTTGACCTTGCTTTTGGAGCTGAAGCTGTGGTCCCTATTGAGATTGACATCCCCTCAAGCAGAATACAACATTTTAAGGAAGGGGTGAACACTGAAATGCTACAATCCAGTCTGGACTTGATTGAAGAGAAACAGCTAGACTCAGATTTACTGGACCAGATACTATAATTCCAAAGTCAGAGACCGAAAGTTCCATGCTGGAGATTTGGTACTCAAGAAGGTGATCATAGCCACAAAGAAAGCTCAATCAGACTCGCTCGCCCCACCTTGGGAAGGACCTTATAGAATTAAGAAAACCTTGCTGAATGGGGCATATGAACTGGAAACTTTAGAAGGGAAAACCTTACCACGTCCATGGAATGAAGAGCATCTCAAAAAGTACTATCAGTAATTGTTTCCTTCCAAAATATGTAATGACCAACGTGTCATGAGAATACTTCATTGAATAAAATTTTACAAATTCCAAGTGTTACTGACAAAACAAGCTACGCGCTCAATAGGTCTGTCATAATGGAATTTACGAATTCCTTAGGACCTCAAGCTATGTGCTCAAAAGGTCCGCCATAACGAAATTTACGAATTCCTTAGGGCCTCAAGCTATGTGCTCAAAAGGTCCGCCATAATGGAATTTACGAATTCTTTAGGACCCACAAATGAGACCTAAATGCGCACTAAATCGCCAAGTCCATTTTTCAACCAAACCGACCTGACTGCTCCATTTAGGCGATAAGTTTAAATTCTATAAGTCTATTGTTGGATCCAACCGACCTGACTTCTCTAGTTAGGAGGTAGGTTTAAATTTTACAAGTCCATTTCTGGACCAAACCGACCTGACTGCTCCAGTTAGATGATAAGTTTAAATTCTATAAGTCCGTTGTTAGATCCAACCGACCTGACTTCTCCAGTTAGGCGGTAGGTTTAAATTTTACAAGTCCTATATTGGACCAAATCTACCTGAAGGCCCCAGGTAGCAGCAAGTTAAAATTCTACAAGTTTATTTTTGACCACACTAACCTGATTGCTCTAGTTAGGCAACAAGTTTATATTTTTATGAAGTCCCAAGTTGAAGACCAAAGTATCCTATCAGGTCGGAAAAATTACTTTGTTTAAATCTTATGTTCAGAAGTGAGTTTGGAAGAAGAATTGTAAAGAAACAGGTTCAGCTTAACAAAATTCATTTATACATGAACAAAAGAGAGGCCAGACAGGCCCTTACAGACGACGTGATATAAAATAAGACAAATTACAAAGCTTTCATTACTCAGTCAAAGGAGCCTTCCCTCAAGCAAGTTTAGACATGGTCTCAGCTTGATCCTTCTTGAGCTTATCCAGTTCTGCCTTCAACTGGTCAGCATTGAATTCGGGATGGAGCTCCTGAAACCTACTAACTACATCTTTCAATGCCATGATGTAGGTATCAGTATGGTCCACCTCATATTCTTTAGACTCCTTGTAAGCCTCAACTGTCGAAACTAACTCAGATCTGGCTTGTCCAATGTCCTTCTTGACCAATTCAAGTTCAACAGCTGCCCCTTCTTTGGTCTTATGATCGACTTCGGATTTAGCTTTCAACTAGGCATTCTCAAGTTTAACTTTCTCCAGCTCGAAAAGAAGGAGATCGTTTCTCTGGGCTAAGCCTTCGTATTTAAGCTCCAGTTCCTTCTTCACCCCAACCAACTTCTCCCTCTCAAGTCCCAGTACCTGGTTCTGATCCTTAACCACTATGCTCTGGCGCATCAGTTCGTCGAGCAGCACCATCTGTTCATGAGCTTTAGCGCGAACATGGGACAAGTAATTTTGCGCAAGCCCCAAGAAGGCAGAGGTGGCATTAGCGGTGTTCAGTAAGTCCATATCAGAAGCTAGAGGTGGCAATGGGCCGAGCCGAGCCGGCTCGGCCCATGGCTCGCAATGCTCGGCTCGTCAAACTGACGAGCCGAGCAACGAGCTCGGGTCAAACGAGCCGAGCTTAGGCTCGGCTCGTTTAACCCTGGCCGAGCTCGGCTCGTTTAGCTCGGGTTTTTTTTTTTTTTTTTTTTTTTTTTTTTTTTTTTTTTTTTTTTATAAAAAAACCTCTCTTACCGTTTTTAAAAAAAAAAAACCCTCTTATCTTACCGTCTCAAGTTTATTTATTTAGTCGACAATCTTCGGTAACTAAAATATTTGAAATCTTGAATACTAATAAGTATAAATATAAGTATAATATTAATAAGTAATAAGTTATGTATTAAATAAATTATTAATAACTTAATAAGTAAAAATACAATGTTTTTTTTAGTTTTCAACGTAAAAAAAATACGTTTAAATTTTTTTTTTTTTTTTTACACGAGCCGGCGAGCGGCTCGGCTCGCCGGCTCGTTGAGCTCGTTGGCACGAGCTCGTGGCTCGTGCCAACGAGCCGCTCGTTGAACCACGAGCCAAGCCAAGCTCGGCTCGTGGTTCAACTAAAATGCTTGGCTCGCCCACGAGCTCGTACGTTTGACGAGCCGAGCCGCCCTCGGCTCGTGTTTTCGCGAGCCGAAGAGCGGCTCGGCCCGTTTGCCACCTCTATCAGAAGCCATAGCTTCTTCTTTTTGTCCCAGGTCCGAATAACGATGTCAATCAAGTTATGGACACTGTTAGGAAGAACCTTCAAAGAGTTTGAGCCTGGGCACTTGTGAGATCGGACGTCCCTCAAGGATTTAGGGATTTTTCCTTTCAGCTTCACCATCTCAATAGTCCGGGCCTTGTGTATGCCGAAGTAGGAGAAGTCCGTGGGATCAGTAGCTGGGGACGAACGGACAGGAAGATCTGAGGTAGTGTGAAGATCTGACTGAGTAGCAGTCTCAGAGGAGGCTTGATGATCAGAAAGAACTATGAGATCAGAAGGTGGGGCAGCAGAACAGAAGGAATGTCTTCCACCAGTTTCCTCTTGCCATGAGATGACCTGGGAGGGCTTTGTCCCGAACCCCGTGTCCCACTGGACTGACCTGACTAAGGAGTTGGGCCAAGTCCAAGAGATAGGGTCTTCCCACTAGTTGTGGTTCTTCTTTTCTTGTTCCCAACAAATGCCGATCTGTCGAAGGGAGCATGTCTTTTCGCTTGGATTTGGTTGGTCCTCAAAATAGAAAAATGTTAGCACAATGAAATTTTGTAAACGAACTAAACAAAAACACTTACGAGTAGGGGGAGGACAGAAGGTTGCAGAGGGAGGGACAGTGGGGAGCCTGGCTCTGAACAAGTTATCCTCCGTGATCAACTCCCTAAAATTCCTATCACGTCTGTCAAGGTTGCGCGCTCTTTGTAGTTGCTGCTCGAACTCTAATGACCTGGATGGATTGGAAGGACCTGAAAAAAAAAGGGCAAGTAATTAATATTAGAGAAAGCAGCCTTGAATAAACTCACAAAATCATAAACATATAGTAAGGTTTGTAATGAGTTGGAACTATGTAGTCCGGATCGTCATTCCGGTCCGGAGTCTGCCATTCGCCTCCGAAAAATAACCATCGATCTCGCCAACCTTTGATAGAGTCAGGGAGCTCTTCCACTAAATTCCCACCAGTTCGATGCCGGACCATAACATAATACCATCCTGAATCCTTCCCATCAACCCGAAGCTGGTAAATAGAATCGAACTCCCTCGCCCGAGGTGGTGGAAACCCCATCTTACTACATATAATCAAGAATCCTATGATAACCCTCCACCCGTTTGGTGTAACTTGGGAAGGAGCTAATCCCCAATACCTAAGGTAATTGGTGACAGTCCAGGACAAAGGAAACCTAAGGCCCGCCTCCAGCATCATTCTATTCACAGCCACACACCCTGCTAGAGGCTCATCTTTCCTATCATCACTCCTAAGAAAAATTATAGCACTGAGTCTGGAATCCTAAATTTATAACACCATTCAACCAGGTTGTCCTCGGATACTATTGAAGGATGATAGTCGGCCTGCCAGAACGTCGAACTCAAAATGGACAAACCAGCCCTATTAGAGTTTAGTGGGGGACGCTGTGTAGGACGGGGAATTAACGGGGGTTATAGATCGGAGGGGTTGCACCTCTTGGGGAATGGTTTTTCCTACATCTCCTATATTCAATACACTTGCATCCGACCCTCCAGAATGAGAACCTAAGTCTGGACTGGAATTCTCGTTACCCATCCCCCAAGATTCGTTCCTAATGGCTTCACTATCACTACCAGAATTACTCATGATTGATCTAAGTACGAAGAAATACCTGAACCGCGAGGCATATCTGAATCTGAGTTCGTGTGGTAAGATAGCCAAACAAGAGTTCACATCGGACGAAATAATAGAGAGTATCTTGGAGAAGTTAAAGTCCAATGAGAAGGAAAAATGTTAAAGAGTTCTTTATATAAGAATAATATTAACTATCAGTATAGAATTCGAAGAGGCAACTTGAGCCCTTCAAAGGGAAATGACAGCTGATTGCACTTCTCTGGCATGGTCAGACCTAGCCATAATGGGCAAGTGACACGTGGCTGCATCATAATTACTTAGTCCTCATGATTAATTCTTAAATAGTATCTGTAGGAGCGGACCAAAAATCCTATCAACTCCACTCCTAGGGACAATTGTTAATGGGCAATTCCACCTGGGTGACGAAATGGTGATGTTTCGTGGATTTCAGGGTTTTGAGGTCGGATTATTGGAGATTATCAACATGTCCGACCTGACACCCCCGGGTCGGGCAACAAGTAAATCTTGTCCAGTCTATAAGTCCGAGGTGGAAGAGTTAGGTCGGATGTTGACTTGCAATGATTGAACGAGGTCATAACTACTTTCTTACATGGCAGTTGAAACAGTTATTCAGAAATGTAATCAGTTAGAACAGATAAAAGTCAACTACCTAGTCCTATGTAAGAGTTCAATTAGTTTAGTTATGTCATAATGTCAGGTAGTTAGGTATTATAATAAACCAGCTCATCCATTTTCCCTATAAATATAAGGGAAGATGGCTCATAAAGGGATCTCAACTTTAGCTATTCAAAGCTGAATATAAATATATTAAACCATACGTGAAGTCCAGGTCGACAAGTCCTAACTGGGGTTCACTTCTTCTACGTATAACTTTTTCTTCGCATAACTGATATTCACCTATTATTCTTGCTAACTTGGAATATTTATATTTCAACCGTCAACATATTTAAATACAAATATAAAACAATTAATAATAATGCATTTAAAACTCATGATTCATCCCACAAGTTTACTACACAAATTTATCAATTTGTATGTCTTCTTTCCATGCTCGAAAAACCTTTCAGGCCATTTGTTTCTTATTTTGGTTTATGAGCATCTTTTGTTTCATGGAGAATTCTATGCTTTCTTCAGGGTGAAAGGATTTTCGAAATCCTTGATCTTGGTATATTAGGTAGAAGTTTATTTCAGATTATTGGCTTGCTTCTCAAGGCTTTATACTCTTTGATAAGGCCCCCAAAAAATAATTATTATTGTAGAACCGAATTAGAATCAAAACTGAACTAAAATTGAATGGTTTGGTTCTGGTTTGGCTCTGGGCATTCAATAGAACCAAAAAGTATGGTTTGATCCCGATTCTTGAGATATTCGAACCACCGACACCCACCCCTACTCAGTTGGAAGTGGAAAAGGCTCTGGAAGTACCCCATGTTTCCCGGATGTAAAATCTCACCTTTATGTACAACAAGCCAATCATCACAAACACTATTAAACCTGTTCCGAAATTTGAACTTCCAAAAGCCTCCGGAAGGTGAATGTGTTGTGCAAACCTGAAAATGTTCCCAATACGGTCAACAAATTTGGAAGAGACTGTGGTTGGCGGAATTTGTGATTTGGTAGGTGATGAAGATGGCGGAGTTTGTGATTCGACAGAGGTGGTGGAGCATGTTGAAGGTGTAAGGTTTCGGGTCATATGTGCACAACGAAAATTAAAAGACTCGAAACCAAAGCCCGGATCAATCTTGCACTTAGATAAAATCTGTGATAAACTAGATAATACCTTTGATGAATGTCGTGAATTTGAAATCTGAAACAGGTGGTACAATGTTGTCACCATCAAATATCCAATTGTCCACCCTCTAACAAAAACCCACACAACGAGTTGAATCTAGAACTCCAGCAATCTCCAACGGTTGGAATGAATTTAATAGAATATTGATTTTTCTCTTTGTGCTAGCAATAGAAAAACATTGTGCTAAAATATTACTAAAAAGAGACCCTCTCATAATTTCTCTACATTAGTGCACTTATTAATATGTGCACCTAAAAACCCTAACTATATTCACAATAGGGCCATCAATAGGCCTAGATTAATTAATCATATTAATTAATTTAATTATATAGTGGCTCAACTTATTGGGCTTGTACATTTAATTCTAACAATCTCTCACTTGGACAAAATCCAATTCCTGATACTCAATTCTCGTCTTTTGTGTGTGACCCATTAGGTTCCATTCACGATGGCAAATGTCGTGTTATTAGTATTTCAATCTAATTGGAATAAGATGAATTGAAATATTTATTTCTAATTCATCATCGACTCACCAAGATCGATTAATTCACGCCGCTGTCCAAGATTGACATCTAGTACTGTGTCAAGGCAATCCATATGAAAGGAAAAAGTCATGTGGTATGAATTATGTGCGGTTACCATGAAAATATAATCCATTCATCAATAAAACCCCAATTTGTTAAGAGATATGGACCCCTCAATCTCATTTCAATCAATTATGTTATTCACCTCTTCTTTTAGTTGATGTTATTATGATTGAAAATACCTTTTCAACTCATAATTTTACCCCAGCCGAAAAATTTACATCAACTTAGTAGGAGAAATACAGGTTATAATCTCCTACTATCCAGGAGTAACGAATCCTCATGTTGGACATACACAACCTTCATATGACTCTCCTTATACCCGTACGATGTCATCTTGATGACTTCCTCTCAAGAGCCAACATTAACACTCGTCAAAGTATAGCAATCCTCATATAAGATTCTATAACGTCCTCAAGACAAAGGACTAAATCCACAACCGCGCATTGGAGATTCACCACTAACGCCGGACAGTTATCCATGATGAATCTCTAGGGGGGTCATCCAATACTTTGTTTATCTAATAATACATCCATATATTCATTCAAATGTCCCCCTACATTCTAACTTGTGATCAAACTACTTTCTTCATAAGAAAGAAATGCAACATATGCTAGTCTAACTGCAACAACAATATCTGTATCTTGTTGTTACTTCGACTAGGGACAGTTTTAGAATAAGTTATTAATGACTTGTATATCACAGTCACAACCCATTTTGACTTAGAAGTTAATTAAACTTACTCTACGGACTCTATTTTTTAAGTAATGAGTTAAACTGAATGTAATAATAGATCTACCTTTATTGAAACAATGATAATATGAGTTATATTATCTCAACAATTGGATTTAGAGTATAATATTGACATACTCCACTAGATCAATAACTCATGTATCCCATGGGTTTATATGTCAATCAAATTCTTATTGGGATAGTGGTTTTACAGATAGATTTCTGATATGTGACTCTTCACATATTCAACTTTCTCACGGTTAATGGGCATAAATTCTATTTTTCTACAATTTTCGAATGAGAAAGTAGTCCCCCAATACATTCTCAAATCATTGATGAGACCCAATTCCTACGTTTGAGCGATGGCTCCATTGTTGTCACAGTACTCATTACTGGTGCTACAATGCTAGGAACGCTTATAATTCACTAATGAATTTAACGATCGAGATTGCTTCACAAGCACCTATGTATTTGGACTTGGTTGTATAGTTAGCGAATAGATTCCATTTTTATTTTGAGAGAGTTGAAAAAGCACTTTCTCTTCTATACATCTGCCCTTTCTCAACGCATCTCGCTCTTCCTTGTTTGAACAATTTCAAACTGATCACACCACTACTATGAGTATAATCACAATAAGATTGAAAATTCTCATCATCCTTTCTTGGACTGAAGGGTCGTATCTCTATACACAAAGTCTATAAGTCTACATTTCTCCTCATGTCTATTGTATTCTTAGTGCCTCACAAGTACACAGGAATACAAAAAGCATCGTACATAGTATCGCGTTCAAGAAGATCTTATTGTCAAACAATCAAGTATCTATACTACATCATTCTCTCTCAATTTTTGTTCTAAGCACTATTTTGAGAAGATTAATCTCATTACCCTTGGGATTGAATCCTACATTGAATTATTTTATGCTAACCACATTAGCATTACATCTATGTACGTGGATTAAGAAATAAAAACAACATTCTAGATCTATCTCTATAGATTTTGATTCCCAAAGTGAAGGTCTATAATATCAGAAATATTGAATACTCCCATTAACCTTTTACATGCACACGTGATTCATCTACAATTTTTGATAAAATCAAACATTTTGATTATCCCATCAAAATTAATATTCTAGCTTCTTGAGGCTTGTATTAATCCATAATTAAATCTTTGTTGCTAGTATACTATGTTTGGATATTTAAGGATTCAAATTATTTAGATTGTGTCACAGACAAACCTCTTGTCAAGATTCCTTTCAAGGAATACGATTTGATATCCATTTAAAAAATACCATTATCACAGCATGTTGCTACTGCAAGCAGATCTCGAATTGATTCAGAGTAAATGCATTTACACCCATGGGTCTTACCCATTTCAGGCGGATCAAACAAGTTCAAAAACTTGTTTTTATCTCGGATTCCATGTCTTCCTGCCATCTCATTTAGTCAACATTTGAATTTGCTTCTATGTAAATATGGCTCATTATCCTTGATTACTAATATAATATTAGCAATCAAGGATGTATAACATAATGGAGTATACATGATCCTAATATCTTTACATTGAGCTAGTGCATTCTCATTCGTCACCACGTCCTGAGTAGCGATCGCGTCCTAAGCATCAATCTGTATCTCATCCAATGCAAACACATATTTTAGCTTATTTAATAAGTTAATTATATAAGTTGTAATCATGAACTATTTCATGTTCTACTTTTACTCCTATTGTCTTCTCTTAGATGAAATTATTTCTCCAAAATATTGACAAAATTAGAGATGGACTTTTTGTCTCTATAGGAACGTTGAAGTAATATCCAATAATTTTCTGGATATCCCACAGATATATATATATATATATATATACACACACACACATCTCACTTATCATTTTTTCCAAGAAAAATTAACTTTAAAATTTACCTCAAATGTGAGACACACACACACACACACACACACAAATATATATATATATATATATATATATATATATATATATATATATATATATATATATATATATATATATCTTCTATGCCTTATCAATATTCAGAATGTAGACTATTTGTAATTTACCTGACTTCCACGGTATCCTATCTAAATTAACGAATAACTATTACAAGAATCACTTCATATCCAAACATGAAATGGAAGCGTCGTTCTTCATAAGAACTATAACTAACAATTTGTCTAATTTTAAATTGAATGAGAAGTCAAAGGTAGGTGATAGCTTCTTAAGCTGTTCAAGCAACATTTGCTTTATTACATACAAATAGGTATATCACCATTTTTTGAAATTATCCTACTTTTAGCCATTGTATATTATCGGTACCTAATACTCAATTGGCTAAGAAGATTCTTTAACCTCTATCGAATATAAAACTGGAGTAGAAGATTCACCGAACTTCTCACTTCTTCAGTTTGATTAAGGAAGCCTTGCAATTATTAATTTAATGTCCTATTATTGGCATATTCGAGAAGAGTATTCTCGATCATATCGTGTTTGAGATCAGTTCTCAGAGGACGACGTCAATTCAAGGATTTCAGTCCAATAAACTTGCTCAGTGTCAATTACAATGTATAAGTTCAAATAATAACTCAAATTTTAAAACTCATACAACAACAATAATAAATTAAAATAGAATCATATATTATCATGCATAAATCAATTCTTTTACTAAATCGATTACTCCCACTGTTTTACTAGAATTAATAACCCTCTACATTAATCTCGTAAAATCTTGTTAGATCCACAGTGGGGTTAGGATCCATTTGTTCTATTAGAACCTTGAGTGACTCAACAAGCACTAATATAACATCCAGATATATACTCCTATCAATCACATCTCCATGTGACTCCTAGATCATCAAGTAGACGATTTTTTGTCGTACGTATCTTATATATTTATCTGACTGTGCCTCCAAAATCTCATCTTCTTGAGTGACTCAGCAAAAGATAGATTTCAATTAAATTCTACCCATTATTCAGAAACATCTTATGTTTCATAATAATAAACACACATTCTCACTAGCAGCTTTGAGTGATTCAACAAGCCAACATCGAGGGCGATTCTATTTTTTTTCACTATAATAATGTAAGACATTTTGTATTAATCAATCAATACGAATTTCATTAATTACTTCCAAAATTGTATCCCTTTTGATTTACTCAATAAAGGATACAATTTTTGGTTAAGTTCTCCCCATTGTTCATAAGTATTTAATACTTCATAATGAAAAACATATTTACCAACGAGTAGACTTGAGTGACTCAACAAGTTGACTTCGACAGCAAACTCTTTGGTTTTTCATTATAACAATGGAAAGTATAGTAGATAATATAATTTTTAAGTGAGGGATTTGGTCGCATAATTCCTATGTATATTAACTAACATCAACCATACAACTAATCATACATATAATATTATTGTGGATGATTACGGACAATATCTATTTAGTCCTCTCGAGCCATGAAGAAGACTAGTTGGTGACATTGCATTCGATCATCAAATGCTATATACAATCATTTCCATCTGCTGCTGCAAACTGTATTGTATAGTAGTTGTCTTCTCGTTGCCAACTGCAACATGTATCATAAAATATTTGGCACACGAGCCAATGTCAAATGGACGCACAGGCACATATCTACAAACTTAAGCTTACATGCCCAAATAAAAATAATAGGCACACATGTCCAATTCAATAATAATAGGTTCGCATACCCCAATCAACAAAAGTAGAATAAATTAACCGTTAATCCAACCAATCACATGGGTCGAATTCATAATCATCCACTAATTACACATTCATCATATAAATATTTAATAATATAATATATAATATTATAAAAATAAATTTCAAGTTTCTAACAATCTAGGTCGTCTAAACTAATTTAGATAAAACGGATCGGAACAATAATTAATTATTCAAATTAATTAATTAACTAACTTTAATTACCTGTCTATTTTATTAAAATCCTATTTTAATCAAATATCAAATTAGAGTCAAACTCTAAATCCAAGAAAATAAAAATAAAATTGAATTAATGTCTTAATTTAGGATAAAACTCCTAAAATAAAATTTGATTTAGTAATTAATTAATCAATTACTTTAATTAACGGGTTTATTTAATTAAAATCAAATTTTAATCAAATACCGAATTAGATTTAACTCAAATTTCAAGATTTTAGGACTAACTGAATTTATGATCAAATCCTAAATAGGATTTAATTAGTAATCAATTACTCAAATTAACCAATTGTTTAATTTAATTTAATTAAAATTAAATTTTAATTAAACACTAAATTAGAGACCATGCTCTAATTCAAATATTAGGGCAAATTGAATTAATATTTTAATTTAGGATAAAACTCCTAAATAAAATAAAATTCAATTAAAACAATAATTTAAAAAATCTTGAATTTTAATATAAAATTTTGAATTGGATCAATATAAATTTTGCTCAAAGTTTTAAATTGGGTCAAACCAACTCAAAATCAAATTTTAAGCCCTTTTATAAATTGCAATTTGACCCCATATTTCAAATTACAAGTAAGTCTCCAATTTCAAAAATTGCAAGACAGACACTCTATTCATAAAATTATAATTTGACCCTTATTTTTATTCATAAAATTATAATTTGACCCTTATTTCATAATTGCAGACGGGGCTTAAAACTTCAAAAATCTCAATAATGCCCCCACCCCAATTTTAAATCCTAACCCAAAAATTGCAAACGGGTCCCTGTAATGTGGTAAATTGCAACAGACCCCTCGCTCCCAAAATTTCAGTCCAACCAAGAAGTCCCTAAGATTTCTTAAGGCTACGCCGACAATCTCGACGTCGCCACAACCAACAGTTGCCCCATGTGGGGTGTATCGTCGCCATCAAACGGCAGTAGAAAATCATCGCAAGTAGGAGTGG
The DNA here is from genome assembly GCA_963555705.1 of Ligustrum vulgare. NCBI lineage: Eukaryota > Viridiplantae > Streptophyta > Magnoliopsida > Lamiales > Oleaceae > Ligustrum > Ligustrum vulgare. The sequence goes on from OY743185.1 coordinate 12,396,691, forward strand.
TTGAGATATGGTTTTCCGGTGGCTTCACCAGCGACCCCTCCTACGATGATGGCGGCAACTTGTTTTTTGGCTTGGGTCGGCGCCGGACAGGGGGTGTGTGTATTTGGGCGAGAGTTGCTGTTGATTTTCTGGTTTATTGTTTGTTAGGCTTCGAGATGAATTTTGTGTGTTTGTGTTGGGTGATATATGGATTTGGGCCTTTTGTTTGTTTTGATTTAATTTTAGAAAAAATATATAAATAAGGTGATTATAAATGTAAATTTCAAAATTAAGATGAAACTTGTAAAATTTCAAAAATCAGGTTTTAAGTTTTAATTAAGATTAATTAATTAAATTAATAAATAATTATAAGTATTTTAATTATAAATATTAAGGTCACAATGTTATAAAATCTTAAGTCACAAAATACAAATCTTTTACGTCACAACTATCATTTTCAAGGTCACAACCATCCTTTCATTTTTTAAGTCAGAGTCATTAAACGACCAAAATTTTAGGTCACAAATCGAACTTATTTTTAGGTCACATTAACAGTAGACACTGATTTCAATCAGGTCACAATTATAAAATCATTAGGTCACAATTAATTTAACGTGACATTATGCCACAAGTGCCACATCTCAACTTTTTCAAGGTCACAATTATCGAATTATTAGATCACAAATTGATTTCAGTTCTAGTCACAACTCAATAACTCATCAATAATTAGGTCACAATTTTTTTAAGTCACATTTACCAAAATATTAGATCCCAATAAAATGTTTTATCTCACTGATCAACACTTCACCACTACAATCGTTGCCGCCTCCACCTCCTCAAGCTAAAAAAATAAAAAATAATAAAAACGAAAACGCAGTAATCATTCTCCGCACAACACAAAAACATCACCGCCATCAACCACCATCATCGCTGCACACCACCACATCCACCAGACCACCGCACGGTGTCTATAACAGCTTCCAGTCACCACCATGACCGATCGACCAACACATCACACATTAACCGGACGCCCACCGCTTCCAGAGCAACCACAGCAGTTGCCTGTACACCACCCACCACAACCAGAGCGTCGACAAAGCTAAAGGCAGTAAGCAGCGGAGGACTTCTTCAGACTTTAGTCACCATGGGAGAAGATTTCAGATTTGGAAGGAGAGGGAGGCTTTTGAATCAGATGAAATCGGTCAATTGAGTTCAACAAGAGAAATTTTGAAGCACCGGCGCAGTTGCTTGCCGCCTCCATCAAAGCAGCGTTACCACTTCCTACCTATTGCTGCTGCGTCGGGAAGTTTTAGATCTGCTGCGGACACGTGCGGCAGCGGCGGTGCTGCTGCTTCTGATGGTGTCGTGTCGTTGCTGTTCGGGTGACTGGCGATGGTGGTGTTTTGGGGGAAAGATGGGTAGTAGAGAATATTATAGGTGAAATAGGGTTTGGAATGGATAATTAGTTTAATTTATAATAATATTATTTAATTTAATTATATTCAATTACAACCTGATTTTTTAACTAATAAATGTTTGACCTTATTTTTGAATTTGAATCCTAAAAAAGATGGGTAGGTGTAATTTCCACTTTAACTTTTGGGTTAGTTTGCTAGGTTATGGATTTGGTTGGTTGTTGGGCCCATTGTGGGTAATTTAGGTAAACTTATTGTTTTTTTTTTTTTTTTTTTTGCTGGATGATATTATATGTTAAGGTTTTTGTATGATTTAGTTTTATATGGCCTTTAGTTTTGAGCTGTGATATGGACTGTTCGTATTTGATTTGGGTCTCTTTTGTTGGATTAATTTTTATTAGGTCCATCGTAAGTGTTTGATATGGTTTGGGCCTGTTTGGTTAATATGGTTGTTCTTTTTGTCTCCCTTTCTACATCTGTTAATCTGTCGTCTATTTTCTGGTTCTCTCTTTTATTTTGTCTTCTGCATCTGTGGATCTCTAGTAATCTGGCATTCAGTCTCTTCCCCTTTAATTCTCTTCCCAATTTGGTCCAGTTAAATTTGGAATTGGTCTTCTCTCTCTCTCTTCTGAAATTTGGTTCAGTCTAATCTAAAATTGGTTTTTCTCCTTCTTATTTGGTCTTCAGCAGTGGTGCATTTGGGATTGGCAATCTCGTATTGTCAAATTTGTTAGATTTTGCTAAATTAGGTTAATGGACTTGTGAACGTGTCTTAGCTCTACGTGGAGGGGGACTGTCGAGGACTCTAATCCTGATGGATAAGGGGAGTGTAAAGCGTGCAGGTGAAAATAGATACTTACATTACTCAATCATTTTCATAGTGATGAGTTCAACTTTGCATTTAGAGTTATGTTTTGAATTACTCTCTGTTTTGTAAACCTTTTGACAAACTCTTGATAGTATCGTGAGTTGACGGGGGGTGTTGAATAATATTCTTGTTATTTAAATTATTAGTTAAGGGTAGTTTGATCATTTACATTATTAGGATTACAATTAGGGTTATGTGTCTTTATTCATAGTCTTTGTAGTTGTTTAATATTGTAATCCAATTGTTTAACCCTATTGAATACAATTCACAATATCAAGTATGACATAACAAAATAAAAATACAAGTACAATAAGAATGTGTTTGATTGGATCCAATTTCCATGAAAAAAGTCAAATCAAAGGAATTTATATTCCTTCTTATGTGTTTGGTACAAATATTTGCATGGAAATTAATTTCTAGGTACAATCACATGATGCAATTTTTAGACCAATTTTCTTGAAAAAAAATTCCCATGGTAGGAGGCTGGAAAATTTTGTTGGAAAAGGAATTTCCTTTTCAGTTTTCATGATCAATCAAACACACCTACAAAAATTAGTATCATGCCTTGTCCAACGAGGTATGCCACGAGGCATCCTTGCTTAGATAGAACATGATGTCACTCATAGCTCGCACTCCCTCTCACTCCTAAGCTTTGAATGTCAAGGCGACTGGGAAGGATGCGAAGTGAAATGACACCTCATTCGAAGTGATACCATTTCATTATCGTCACGTCCAAAGCGAGGCAATACAAGACATCCCCAACAAATGATGCTTTGGACCAAGAAATCTTCTGTATGAATTATGGATTTAGCAGCTTCTCTTCTAGCCGCTTTAAATCAACTTCACAGTCCACTTTTCAGTTGACAAACTTATCAAAGTGTGCAGAAAACATAATCGTAAATGGAAGTGAAGTCAATATCTAATGATCATATGTCTCGTCCAATTTCAAGGGTATAATTAGATTGAGGCAAACTATATATGTATGCTTATCGTGTCCTTAAGATCATTATTGGTAAAAAGAAAAAGGAAAATTACACTAGTACAGAAATACTCATAAAAATTAACACATGTGCATCGTTTTTAGATAAATCCGACGCCTTTATAAAACGCAGTGGCAATTCCGTAAATAAAATATAACAATAGGCGTCAGTTGTCATGTAACGATCAACGCGAAAGGGAGAGACAAATAAAAGGCGTCGATTTTTACGTTAGAACCGATGCCCAAATATATCATTATAGGCGTCAGTTCTACACAAGAACCAACGCCTACAATAAAAGGCGTTGGTTCTAAAATAGAATCGACGCCCAAAATTAATTATAGGCATCGGTTCTACACAAGAACCGACGCCTATAATTAAATTAATATACAACACCCTTGCCATTTTTCTTCATTTTCAGTGCACTAGCTCTTCTCCTCTCTAAATCCGGCCGCGACTACACCACCACTGCCAACCAGTCGCCACCACTGACCCGACGCCAACATCTCTTTCTCACTCTCTCTCTCTCTCTAACCCCGAAGCCACCCTCTCTTTCTCACTCTCTCTATATCTAACCCGCGTCACCGACTGCCACTGCCACTGCCTCCACCTCCCGCCGCCGATAACCCTCCCTCACGCACCCACCTCCACACACGCACTTACACAAGGACACTGACATATGTGTGTGTGTGTGTGTGTGTGTGTGTGTGTGTGTGTTATACCCCCCTCTTGAAGAAATCATTTTTCTTCAGGGAAATGCAGAAGTTGCTGCGTCTCCTTTCAAACAAATTCCTGGAGATAGAGTTGACAATGCAGTAGCCAAAACTGTTGATGTCAAGAATCTTCAAATTCAGAACAATTACACGAATATTGTTCTTCATTCTATGTGTTCTCAGTTAACCAGAATTGAAGCCAATTTTGACACTGAAAACAAATCCAAAATACCCTCTAATGTTTTTTCAGCCATTAGAGATTCTCCCTCCTCTTCATCTTCTTCAAGTAATCAAATGTTACTCTTTCAACCTACCAATCTTACTCCTGATCTTGGTAAGAAATCTTTAGTGACTAGTTCATAAGTCATTAAAGAACTTGCTGATCAATTTTCAAAATTATCTGCATCTTCAAAAACATTAATACTATTGACATTTCAGATGTCGAAAACCAATTTATTGAAGAAGAGCCTCTTCAAGTCAATAAATTGAGAAATTTCAATTCTTCAAAATTACCCACATTCTATCAGTGTCCTTCTCAACCTGATCTTCTTTTAGAAGAATCTTCTTTTAAAAGGAAAGTCACTGAGACTTATTCAGGTGATGAAATCGTCGAATGGAATATTGATGGTATGACTGAATACCAGATTATTCAAACTATCGAAAAAATGTTTGTATGCTTCAATGCGTATAGATGTCAAAAGATTGAAGAGTTGAATGCCTGTAATAATCTTATTATAGGTTTCACTGGAAAATTAAAGGGATGGTGGTCTAACTATCTCACTGACGTGAGTCGGTTAGAAGTTCTTAATGCTACCAAGCTTGTTGATGGTCAGTATGTTTCTGATTCATTGATGACCCTTGTTATTTCCATTGTCAAACATTTTGTCTGATTCTTCTTCTTCTTCTTCAGAAGAATCCAATCCTGATCACATTAATGGCCTTATTTCTCTTCAAACTGATGAAGAACGAATTAATGTTATTAATCGTATTCAGCTTCAAAAATGGTATTGTCAAATGACAATTGTCGTTGATAAAACCTTCAAAATTACTACCAGGGTTTTAATTGATTCTGGTGCAGATCAAAACTGCATCCGGGAAGGATTAATACCTACAAAATTCTTTGAGAAAACTACTGAGCGTCTTTATGGTGCTAATGGTAAAAAACTCAACATTCAAAAGAAACTTTCAAAAGCTCATGTTTGCAAATCAAATATTCATTTCAAAAATGTTTTCTACTTGGTGAAAGATTTGGATCAAGATGTGATTCTTGGTACTCCTTTTATTGTTCAAATTTACCATTTTCAAGCTAACGAAAAATGGTCTTCAGACCAACATTTTCGATCAAAATTTGTTTTTCAAATTCATGCATCCTCCATCTTTTAAAGATGTTTGTGATCTAAAAAATGCATCAATTTCTCAAATTAATAATATTAATTTCAAAAAGGACAATAATGAAAAGGATACCAATGATGACACTTTTGACAATTTGGATGGCAAAGGTGTTTTCTGGGACCCAAGACTTTTGATAATTTTGATTTCTTTTGAGGAGTGGGAAACAAAGAATCATGACCTTTTGGATAAAGAGAGGGGTATTCAGATTTGAAAGTTTGATTTCAAGAATTTTTCCAAATTTTTTCTTTTGAAAATGAAGTTTAAATGGATTTGGATTTCGAAGAAGATTTTGATTTGGAAGAAGATTTTGAAGATTTCTTTTTCTTACCAAAAACTTTGAAATTAATCCATTTGTAAAAATTTAAATCTTCTGGTTGAATGAAGAACTCTTCCCAGTAAGATTCAATTTCTTCTTTTGAGAAATTTTGACGAAAAAGTTTTCGAAAATTTTTGACTTTAGGAGTTTGATCATGTTTGAATTCAGATCTTCTATCGATGCTAGAAGAAATGACGTTAAGTTGAGAAGATAAACTTCTTCTGTGATGTTTCTTTCTCAGAAGAGGAATTTCTTCAGAAGGAGGCTGCATACAAGATGCAGAGGGTGAATCTTGTTCAGATTCAGAATATTGAGGTTTTGGAATAACAGATTCAAAGTTGACATCTTTGAGTCTGCTGAATGAAGTTGAGAATCTTGAAGGAAGAAAAAATGAAATTTGAAAAGATTTAGATGAACTAGATCTTGAAATATTTGAAGATGATTCTCCAAAAATCATCCTAACACTTCCATCGGGAAATGAAAGAATCTGATTAGGAGTATCAGAAGTAGGTAGGGGTGGGCGTTGGTTGGGTTGGGTTGGGTTGGTTTTTTGCCCAACCCGAACCCAACCCACTACGGTCAGGTTGATAAAAAATCAACCCAACCCAACCCAATTACGAGTTCAAACACAACCCAACCCAACCCACCATATTTCGGTCGGGTCGGGTTGGGTTGATCGGTTTGGGCTTTGGCCCAATTAGTAAAAATTTTGAAAAAAAAAAAAAACTCATGAATCTATCTTTAATTCAAATCAATTATGTACACTACAATAACCAAAAATACAATAAGTTGAATACTTGCTAATAAAATTAAAATATGTTCAATCAATATTTAAATAAGTCGAGTTTCATTACTTATATATATATATATATATATATATATATATATAACAGTTTTTTATTTGGGTCGGGTCGGGTCGGGTTATTTACCCAACCCACAACCCGACCCAACCCGACAAAAAAATTAAAAAAAATCCGAACCCAACCCAATTTTCATGAAAAACCGACCCAAACCGATTGGGTTGGGTCGGTTTGGGCGGGTTCGACGGGTTGGTCGGTTTTTGCCCACCTCTAGAAGTAGGAGGAGGTTCGGGATTGTTGGCTCTTAGAATATCCCATTCTAAGCTCCTAGTTTGAATATTCCAAGGAATTCTCTTAGGAATCATGGTTAGTATGAAGATCATTCACCTCAATAAGAAGCGATTCGTTTCTTGGAGAAGAACGAAGAGCACGAATGTTGAGATTCGTACCCAGAAGCTTGTAATATACTCTGTATATCATAGCGAAGGAATTTGATTCATCCAAAATAAGATTCTTAGTTTGAACATGAAGTTTGAGAGTCTTAAGGATATGCTTATCGAAAAGACTGACTGTGAAGTTTGGATAGCAGTTTGAGAAGACTGGACCACTTTCTAGATTTGATTCTAGAACGGTCAAGAGCGAATGCTCGAAGTTTGAATGTCTTTGATCACGAAGTGTAATCAAGACAGGAATATCCAGACCAAGTCTGAACAGAGGTTTGAGAGCAATTTGAACAAGACCAACATGTAAGAATTTAAATTTCTTATGATGTTCTTGTATGGAAATTTTTGAAAGAAGAGCAAGCTCAGTATTTAGACCCAAAACATGCATGGTTTGCTCATGTGTTTTGATGATGTAATTTTGAGTAAAATCAAATCGACCAATTTCATAGATAGATCATTTGTCTACCTTAGCAATTGTCCAATTATAAAGTAATTGTTCAATTTGAGAAATTTGAAGTTCATTTGTATTTTGAAAAGTTTCAGAATCATTTTGAAGTGATTCTTCAGTATTTTGAAAATTGTTTGACAAATTATTAGCTCTATTTCTAGAACTACCAGATCATTTGAACCAACTGGAAAAAGAGGACATTTTTTAACAAGGTAAGCTTGAAAAGAACTGTAACTTGAAGAATGAAAGCGATACAGGGTAAGTGAGACCGGAATAACGTTTACCTAACACCCCACGTGGTCTTACACGGGTCTTACTGTCATGCTGCCCTGCCCCGGGGTCTCGAACCTCACGCCACTCAACCTGTAGAACAAACACAAAACAAGCAACAATCCCTCCCAAGGTTAACTTGAACCTAAATGGCTCTGATACCAAATAGAACCCAGGTTAGATAGAACACGGAATATTGCGGATAAATTGAAGAACAATAAAAAAATAAAGAAAAAGATTCAACTGAAATGAAACAATTGAAAATAACTTGAACAAAATTTTGAAGAACTTTGAAGTATATTGAATTATAACGAAAATCGTTACAAGATTTTTGAAAGAGAAAGCTTAATGGATAACGTATTCTCAAAGAGAATGTTTATCGCTCACTAACTCTCAGTTGTTTGAAGGAGATATTAGTTTTTATAACTCAAACTAATTCTACCTGACGATTGAAATGAAACCTTACATTTATAGAAACTAGAAATGAAAAGTTACATTGAAAGGAATCTTGAAAAATTGAGCTACAGCTGGAAAGTCTTGATTGAACAGTGCTCTGTCGACTACTTTCTAAAAAGTAGGAATCTCTAAAACTTGATTGAAGCTTGAAAGTCGCTGATTGAATAGTAGCATGTCTGAAGCTTTTCCCAAAGCTAGCCAACTACTCCACCGAAAGTTTGAAAAGTTAAAATGAATTTATCCTTTTAATAAAGAAGAGATTCTTAAATTAAAGTGGACATTGATTTTTAACTCTGATAATTTTGAGTGCAATTTCTTTTGATTTTTGAACTCGAAAGTCTCTGAGGTCATCAAGAAAACTGCGTTCATGTAGTCATTTGGTAGTTTGAAAGTCGACCTGAAGGGATTCGTCCAAATTAATCCCATAACGGTCGTCTTCATTTTGATAGAAACTGTATTCGACGTTGAAGTCCGTCTCTGAACTAGTTTCTGAAGAATCTTGAACTGAAGAAGCATTTTCAGTGAGAGCAGCAATCTTTTCTGTTAAAATTGACATTTCTTCAGGGCTGATGCATTTTGCAAGAAGTGCTAATAATCTTCCTTTTTCAGCAAGAAAATCAGCATGTTTATCTTGAAGCTTTTTTGACGGAAGTCCTTCATTTGATTTTTGATTAATCCATTATTTAACTACCTTGGGACAACAATTTGTTTCATGAAATTTTGCCCACCATTTAATTTTGAATCTTCTTACAATCTTTTGGGGACTGAAAGAATCAGTTGAACTTTGAAGAAGAAAAAAGTCCCAACAAAGAACCCATGAGACTTTAAAATTGAAAGAAAATTGAAGGAGAAGATTCTCCAGAGACTTAAGCAAACATTTTGCCTCATTTTTGAAATGATTGAATCCTTGAAGGACAAAATCAGAAACATAATTCACGCACCCAAGGAATCTTTGAAGAGAAGTTTTGTCAAGGATTTGATCTGGAAATTTGTCAGTAAAATCCAAACTTCTTTGAATTGGTGTAATAGTTCCTTGAAAAATTGCATGTCCAAGAAAACGAATACTTTCTTGACATAAGACAATTTTCTTTGCAGAAACTGGTAAACCATTAATTTTGACAATTTTGAAAAAAGTATTAAGATGTTTGAAATGTTGTTATAAACTTTCAGAATAAAGAAGAACATCATCAATGTAAACAATGAAATTTTTTTGAAAATGATTAAAAATGTCGTTCATAATTTTTTGAAATTCTGAAGGAGCATTTTTTAGTCCAAATGGCATAACATTTCATTCGTACTAGCCAAACGGAACATTGAATGCAGTTTTGTAGCGATCTTCTTCTTTTATTTGAATCTGCCGGAATCCTGACTTAATATCAAATTTTGAGAAAATAACTGGTTTGAGAAGACGATTGAGGAGATCTTTCTTTTGAGGCATTGGATATCTTATCCATTGCATTGCAGAATTGAGAGGCTTGTAATTGATAACAAGTCTGGGAGCACCACGCTCAATTTCTGCTTGATTGAGAACGTAGAACGCAGAACAACTCTAAGGAGACTTACTAGGACGAATGAGTCCTTTTGAAAGCAAAACCTTGATTTCCTTAGTACAATACTCAAGGAGTTCTTTGTTCATTTGAATAGGACGAGATTTCGTTGGAATGGCTGATTCATGAAAATCATGTATATATATATATATGTGTGTGTGTGTGTGTGTGTGTGTGTGTGTGTGTGTGTGTTTTTATTTTTGTTGTTAAAAGTTAACTATTTGGATAAGTTTGTACATATAGATGTGTGTTTATATAAATTTTAAAAATTTTAGAATTTAGGTTTGTATATATGGTTAATTTCAAATTTTGGGATTTGTAAATTTGAGGTATGTTATTGTGGTTTTTGGTGTTATTGATGAACTTTGATTATGGCTTTTTGTTGTTGAGGAGTTGAGATTAGATTATGGATTAATTTTGGAGTAGCTGACAATATAGAAGTTTGAATGGTGTTGGGTTTGACTATTGAATATGTTGAGTTTGAATATTTAATTTGGTTTTATTGTGGCATTTTCATTCCTCCTACAGGTTGGTTAAGTTTAATTTATAGGAGGAATTCTGTCAAAATTTTTGTAGAAATTTTATAAATTAAAAAATAATGTTTAAAGTGATTTCATATGTTGAATACATGTTGAATATGCATTTTGTTATACTATAGGCGTCGGTTGTTAGTTAACAATCGACGCATAAAGTCAAGACTTTTTGCGTCGCTACCGTACGCGTCGCCTTTACAATCAACGCCTTTGTGTTTGTACAACCGACGCAAATAACTCTGTCTGTACTAGTGTTATTTAGGGGGAAAATTTGGTTAATAATTGAAGATTTGGATGAGTTATGATCAATGTTCTAAAGCGTAAAGCGTGACGAAGCGACAAAATCGAGTATCATGTTTAAATGCGACTAGGTGCAAAAAAATCCGATAATGTGCAAACAAAGCACGGGTGAGGCGCGAAGCGTGAAAGGTGAGCTTCGCGCCTAAAGATATCTAGGTTATGTCTAAGCGAGATTTGTAGAATAGTAGTTAGAATAATAAGCATATGGGGCTTATAAAAATAGTGAATTTCACATAGACTTCCCTAATGTAGAAATGGACAAAAAAATGTCACTTTTGAAAATGTGCTTAAAAATGTCTTTTTGGGGTGTAAAATGTCTTAATTACCCTTATATTTACCTTTTGCATGTATTTATTACTTTGATATGATGATTGGCTTGTTTAAGAAGAAAATCCATGAACTTACCTAGCCCATGTTTGATATTCATTATTTGACTGTTCGACGACATCTGAGTCACCGTTATTTTTGAAAGTTATTTTTTAAATAAAATGTGTGGTTAAAACTTAAAAAGTAGTTTCAAAAAATATGTGTTTTTAAAAAATGGTATTGAAAATTGTAATAATTATAATTTTTATGATAATCAAAACCGCTGAACAGCCAGTAAAATAATATAATCTGGAATATTAAATTTTTGAAGAATGTGTGGTTAAAAACTAAGAAATCTATTTTGGATTTATCATTTATGTGTAGATTATTTTATTATAGAATGTATATACGGTTGAAAATGAGTTTTGAGAGAAAAATGTTTTGAATAATAGATATCAAACAGGATTAATATATAATGGATAATAAAATTGTTTTAAAAAAAGTAAAAATATATTATTAGCTAAGTAAATTATTTATATTTTTTTTTTCAAAAATATAAGGGGTTTTTAAAAATAAAAAAAAAAAACCTTCTAGTGCTAATTCCTCTTGTGCTAACTGTGAATATCGACAGTTCAAACGTCAAACTCGACATTTACTCATTGTTAGGATAGACATTTTAATAGTCTGTCTAATTGATTTGCAACCATTAAATAGAGCATTTATTCTTAGTTATCACTTGTATGCAATTAAAATCCGATATATTAAGTCCTTGTTTGGTGAAGATTAAAATAAGATTTTTAATAGATTTTACTAGAAGTTGATGAGATGTGTAGTTGAAAAATTGTATACCCCATGAAATCTTAGATTAATATCTAGATTTTAATAGGTACCAAATGAGGGCTAATTGTGTTGAATGTTTATCATTTATTTCTCATATTTTTAGGCACAATTGATAATCTGAGATTCATCATGTAACATGTATCAAACTAGACCAACCTCAACCAAGAATATTTATTGGATGATTTCATCATTTGCTTTAAGAGTTTGGTTTGGGAGTTCTGGACTTTGATGTTCGATCGTTGTTAGACCAAATTAATTATTATTTTCACCCTATTCCTGCCGCTCATAGTGAACAGAGTCAAGTTTGATGCAGAAGTAAATATAAAGTGCGTCGAGTGATAATATTATATTATCATTTGAGTTTTAATCTTTTTGCATACTTATTTTGCACAAAACATTCCCTTCTCTCGAATTTGTTAAGCACCAACTTGACGCAGTTTAGATTACTTTCACGAGACATTAGATAAAAAGAATTTGAAATTAATTTGTAAAGCACAACGAGATGGGCATAATTTAACTATCGGAAAAAAATGAAACCTTCGAGAATTTCAGCAGTTAACTGTTGAGATTGACTGTTTTCTGTCGATACTTACACATATTCTCGACAGATAGGGGCCATACCAACTTGTTTTATAATCTCAATACAAATATCTAGATCAAAGTCATATTGAATCACTTTGCATCAACAATTGAGTCTTAATTGAACTTTTTCCCCACAAAAAAAAAAAAAAAAAAAAAAAAAAAATCCTTGAAATACAAATGTAACTACAATTTCCAACTTGAATCTATAATGGATAAAAAAACAAGATAACCTGACGGTTTGGGTAAAATGACACATCTTCTCAAATGAAGTTACAACTATAATAAATGAAAAAGAAAAATAACACACCAACAAGGGCTGCGCCTTTAACAACCGTTTTCAAAAGTTGCTTTCGACCATGCTTTATTGGAGGGTGTCCTTATTTACTTCACATTGTGTTCTACTTTGTCCTAATCCTAAATAAGAAAAAGAGTAACTCTCTGTTTGGAAAATTAGTTTTTAAACCTATTTTTTATCACACAATTCTTCAAATTACTTTTTAACTACACACATTTTTTTTCTTCACTTTTTAACTACACATTTTACCTAAAAAAAAAAAAAAAAAAAAAAAAAAAAAAAAAAAAAAACATGTTTTTAAACAGAAATCATTATAGGTTACTCATAGACTAGGGGTGAACGCGGTCCAATTTAAACGATTTTTTACTTATTTGCATACTAAACTATTTCAAGTGGTTTCGCATTTCTTGAAACCAAACCAAATCAAACCATTTTTTTCAGTTTGGTTCGATTTTAATTCGCATTTTTTATTTATCGACATAATATAATATATTTTAGATGTTACATTAATTCGTATATTTTAATATAAAGATAAAATAAGTTAATATACAAGCTAATATGAGAATTAATAATATTAGATGTTAAATTCATTTGTATTTATTTTCAATTCAAAATAAAAATATGAAGTTAAAAAAACAATTATAATTGCATTGTATTTGTTCTCTAACTTCTTTCTGAACAAACAGACAGGTCATCGTAATCAAAATTCTTAAAAAAATCACTAATCTTAGACATACCATAGCTAGTCATTCTTTTTTTTTTTATCTAAAACCATATACGGATAATATTCTTGCATAAATATGTGATATGATTCCATAAAGTATTAGTCCCGCAATTTTTAGTATGATGTTTATACAATTTTCTACAGTCCCGCAATTTTTAGTATGATGTTTATACAATTTTCTACAGTAATTACATTTTGGCTTGGCTCTCTTCTTGTTGGTCTTACATTTGTTGTCCAAATTTCGGAATTCAGTAAAGAATAAATTATATAAAATAAAATAATTGAATGATATTGCTTACAAAGAAATTTAAACATATGATATTCAAATTCTTACCTTGGTTCGAACATTCTGATATTGATCGAAAAATATTTTCTGACTCTCCAAAATAAAAATTGAATGCAAAAAGAAATTGGAAGTACACGTATCACCTCTATCTATTGTTCTACGAATCTAATTGATATTAGTGAAAATGAACTTTGAAGTTGGAAGGAGGCAAGGAAGACGAATAAAAACAAAAAATGACTAATTGAATTAGGAAGTATAAACGTTTTAATTTTGAATCTCAATTAAATGGGCTTTCGGTGTTGGACTCTGTGGTTTAAGGATTGTGTGGGCTATATGTTAAGGAGCTTTTAGGGTTGGAGTATGTGTTTAAAAGGTGGTATGAGTTATAGGTTAATCGGATTTTGGGTTGGACATTAGATGGGAACCCTTTTTTTTAAAAAAAAAAAAAACTAGACTAGAACTTTTATTTATTAGATAAAGTTGAATTTTTTTGGGGGAAAAACTCTAAATTTAAATGAATAAAAATTATTTTTTTAATTAAAAAAATTAGCGATTTGATTTGGTTTAAACGATTTTTAAAAATTGAAATATAAACCAAATCATTTTGAAACTGTTTGGTTTGGTTTTGTTTGAAAATATAGATGGGTCCCGTAGAACCGAACAAACGATTTCTATTCAATTTGCGCTTTGACAATTTTTTTGTGCATCCCTATCATAGAAAAATAGAGCACTTTAGATATAAAAGTTTTATGTCTAAATTCAAGTTCTGGGGAAGGGGAAATAATATGGTGTATGGCCCAGCCCATTGTGTCTTGAAGGGCGCTAGAAGATTACTCTATGGTGAAGTTCGTGGTAGGTTTTCAAACTTGTATCAAACTTTTATCAAAATTCACTATAAATTTAATTTTAATTTCCATCAAACATAAAATTTGTTTATTAATTTGAGGAAAAAAGGGTAGAAGTGAATTTTTCAATTTTTGTAGGGGTTGGGGGTGGGATGACGGTGGGGTTTGGGGTTTGATGTTATTTTAACTTTTTTTATATATTTTTTTTTTATCTAATCAAATCAACTTTCATTAAGGATATCAATGATATTCAGGGCAGGTTTTGTTCTGATTGAAAACTAGAGTTTTATCAAAATTAAAATTAACAATTAATCATAATCACATATTTTATGGACATTTCAATTTTTTAACCACACATCTCATCAACTTTTATAAAAAACTATTAAAAATCTGATTTAATCAACATCATACCACTCAATATTTTCAGAAGGGCAAAAGGTTCTAAAGTGACGGTTTTTTTCAAAATTATTAAAAAATAAAATTTTTGTTAATTGTTAATGCAAATAAAAAAATGTGACGTAAAAATATTAATGATGAAGAAGAAGAGGGTCGATGGTTCATGCAGTCATATTTTAAGCCTTGAAGAGAATCCGTCCTTTCATCAAGCTTTGTAGATTGTAGATTTATTACTCCTCATTATTAATTGGTCAATCCATACGATGGAGTTCTTTTACGGCTGTTTTGCGTTGTCAACCATTTCAAACTAAAGAAACTTCATGTATCCGTTTGATAATAAATTGATTTATAAATAAGTTTATAAATTACATAATTTCTTAAATTATTTTTTAAATACACAAATTTCCTCTCTCCAATTTTTAACCACAACTTTTTACCTCAAAATCATAAATCAGTTTATAAACCAAACGATGTTACCAAACATCAAAAGAATCACGTTTTAATTGAAAAAAAAAAATACACACACACACAGCCCTTGTTCTCTAGATAATTAAATATATTTTATTAATTAAATAAGTGACTAAATATGTTAAAATCACAATTATACAATTCATGTTCACAATTACAAATTTTATAGATCACATATTATGAAATTAATTGGTTACAATTTATTTTTTGGATTACAAGTTTTATAGGTTATGCTCATTTTTAGTCGCAAATTACTTGTTAAAACTTATTTCACAATCACAAACTGTACAAATTACAGCACCACCTCCAACACATCAATGGATTCCCTACTATCATCGCGGCCCTCAACTCCACCTATTAAATTAACCAACACGAAGGAGGCGCAATCTTCACTACCAACACAAACTATTGAGTAAAACAACACACGATGCACCATAGGCCCCCACCACCCTACACAGATCTACCAAACCAAACATCACCTTTAAATAATCAGATCACCAAATCCATCGCAGATGACCACAACCAAAGGCCACGTCATTGTCATCACCAACATTGATATGTTTCACAAAGGCCTCTTGATGTGATTCTTTCTGGGAAACACATCAAACTCATGGAATTGACTCGAATAACGCTTGGAAAGTTCCAAAATTAGACTAGTTTAGCTGGTAACATGAAGACCCCCGGCTTCACGGCACAAGAACCTAAGGTATATTAAGGGAGTGTTGGACGGCTAATTAAATCGATTATAATGAATTATTGTGTTTCTAGGTAAAATGTGTGATTAAAAATTGGAGAGAGCAAATATGTGTAGTTAAAAAGTAGTTTGAGAAATTGTGTAAATTAAAAATGACAATCATTAACTTTTATAAAGAGATGCCGAACACAGGCTAAACTTTAGACTCGTTCAGATGCGAAAACGAGAACCAACATGGGGAACGCCAACACGTTGCCTACGTCTTTGATAAGTTCAATTTTGAACGCCACAAAAAATTACACTTTTTGATAAGTTTGAAGAAAATAAAGGCAATCATCAACCTTTAAATATTGAAATCACTCAATAATGTTTAAAAAAAAAGTTAAGTTACAATGAATGATAAAACCCTATTATAAGGTATGAAATTTAACCTAATAGCCATCATTAATGGGCCTAAAATGGAATTAAAACATTAAAAATGAAAAAATAACGAAAAGTAGAAAAACCCTAAAAAGTTCTACAACACGGTCGCATGGTATAAAGCCTCGCGAGGTTATCCCATGAAACTCTCGGGTTGTGAAATTGAGATCCGCATGATCACTTGTTGTTTTGGTCATAATTTTGTCTCCTAATGTCCGATTACAATGATTCGAAATGTGTTGAAAAAAGACTCAAAGGACTACAATTCTTTCAGCAATAGTAATTTCCAAATTCTAATGTTTTCTATACGAAAATGGGCTCTCGACCTCTGACTAAAAATTTGAATCATAATCTTTGTGGATTTTTTATTTCTACTTGCATTCCAAGTCTTATTTGACCAAGATTTTGTCCTTCAATCTTCTTCCCACATGCCATGCTCGATTTGGAGCCCTTCTAACATTCCTTTTAAGTCTTGTTTTGCTTGAATAATAGGTCTTCTTGTAAAGCCTGTTACGATTCTCATCATTCCCTCCTTCTCCAAGATGATTCGTCATGTATCATAGCTTGGTTAATGGTGTTTCTTTGCAACTCCTGGATCAAATGAAATTTTGTTGCTTCCATGACACGGAATCAATAAGTGGCACTCCTTCAATTGGTAGGCACGAATGTATTGAAATACGAGCTTGATTGGCCAAGATTGGTGTGACTTAAACTCTAAGTATAATGAATCTGCAAGAAAGATTTAAGCCAAATAGAGTGATGAATATTAGTTTCTTCATGTACAAGGTATGGATCCTTGTACTCGTGATATATCATCTCCACTTTTCGAACCACGAGACTCTTCTCTTCACCTCCCTCATAGTTTTTTCACTTTTTTGCTCAACAATCTCCTCTATTTCTGCAATTTCCTGCTCAACCACCTCTTTTAATTCTTCACTCTCATGTACCACCTCTTCTATATTTTTATCCTTGTATTTAGGCACCTCCTCGTCACTACTCAAAATTTTATCTTCCACTTCCACTTCAATTTCAAATTCACCCTCCTTTTCAACATTCCTATCTCTAGGCTCCTCTTGCAACTCAACCACGACCTCACTTTCACTCTCCTTCTGCAATTTATCCACAGCATCTCTTTCACTCTCCCTCTTGTGCAACTTAGCTGGCTTTTTACCTTTTAATGCAATCATATCCTTTTCTAGATGTTTTAATTTCCTCTTAAAACTCAACATTGGGTGACTCTCTTTTTTTCATCTTCTTTATATCTTCAAGTGCTTGTTCGGGTGTTAAATCAACTGGGGTGGTTGGCTTTCATCCTTAAGAAACTTTTATCTGTTCCTACCCTTATCACGAATTGCATTCCTCTCATACCCCCGTGGTCTACCCAACAAGATATGACAAGACTTTAGAGGTACTACATCACATAATACGTCATCGATATACCTCCCAAAGGTAAAATTTACTAAAACATGCTTGGTCACATTGAACTTCTCATACTCCTTCGACCATGTCAACCTATAAGGAATAGGATGTGGTAGTAGAGACAATCCCAATATTTCAACCATTGTGATACTAGCCAAATCAAAGATGTACTTCCTATCAACAACCAAACTACACATATTATCACCCATAAAACAACTAGCCACTGTTTGATAGAGATTAAAATCAATTTTTAGCGGATTTTGATAAAAAAATAATGAGATGTGTGGTAAAAAAGTTTTGGGATTTTGATAAAAATCTGATTTTTAATGAGAAAAAATAGGCACGTAATCTTGAAAATAGAATTTGGGTCATAATCTCATCCTTATATGTGAATTTCAAGAACTCAAGAAAATCTAAGGAAAATATGATCTAATATCTATACATCGATGAGTAAGAAGGAATTTTTTTTCTTACTCGAAAAACAAATGGAAGAAATGAATTTTCAAGAATGTCAAGAATTTAAAGATTTTATCAAGAAAGTTAGAAGAATTAAAGATAGTATTTCTTGAAATTTCGGAATAAAAAAATAAAAAATAAATAAAATTTTTGGACGAAAATTAGCTTCAATAATCAAGAAACTCAAAAAAAAAGTTTTGAAGAACTTTAATTTTTTCGAAGAAATATAAAACTAATTGGAATTAGTGACAAAACAAATGGGATATGAAGGATTCACAAGTGACAGACTCGATGAAAACCCAAATAATCAAATTAGGATAGTAAAAAACTTGAATTTATAGCCAGGATTTGAAACTAGATGATATGATTCTTTTTGGGAAACACATCGAACTTGCGGAATTGACTCGAAGAACACTCGAAAAGTTCCAAATTCAGACTAGTTTAGAAGGTAACATGAAGACCCGGCCCCCCGACACAAGAACACAAGGTATATTAAACCTTAGACCTATTTAGATGCAGAAACAAGGATCAACATGGAGAATGCTACAAACGTTGTCCACGCCTTTGATAAATTCAATTTTGAACGCCAAAAAGAATTACACTTTTTGATAAGTTCGAGAAAAATAAAGGAAATCATCAACCTTTATATATTTAAATCACTCAATAATATTTATAAAAACCAAATCTAAGTTACAATGAATGATAAAACTCTTTTAAAGTATAAGGGACGAATTTTAACCTAATAGCCGTCATTAATGGGCCTAAAATGTAATTAAACATTAAAAACGAAAAAACCGCCAAACCCTTAAAAAAATATACCACGCGATCGCATGGTATAAAGCGTCACGATCACGAGTTTATCCCATAAAGCTCTTGGATTGTGAAATTGATGTCCTCGCGATCGCTTGTTGTTTTGGTCATAACTTTCTTTCTTGATATCTGGATGCAATGATTCAAAATGTGTTGAAAAGAAGACTTAAATTACTACAATTATTCCAGATGTAATAATTTCCAAATTCTAATATTTTCTATACAAAGATGGGTCTCAACCTCTGACTAAAAAATCTAAATCATAATCCTTGATTATTTTTTTGAACATTCCTTTTAAGTTTTGTTTGACTTGAATAATATGTCTTCATGTCAAGACTGCTACGATTCTCATCACCTCCATTATTACTTCATCCCATTGATAGATCTGCTTTGTGAATCTTGATTGCGGGCAGCAATGGTGAGACCAACTCTATGCGATCACGTTGTTGTACCTTCCATCGGAGGTCGGATGCTGGGAATGGCCAAGCTGACACATGTGGTTTTACTGTGCATCGCTGCTTCGATGGTCCATAGCACAAGGGACTGACAAATACATCGTGCGCTGTGGTGATGGATCTCCGCCTTTCGCTGCAAGCAGAGCCGTGGTGACCTTTGTTTTTTTTTAGCCAGAATGAAATGGGTGATTAGTGAAGGTTGATTTATGTTTGAATTGGGTTGGGGCATTTTTGGTGTTGGGTAGTTAGGTAGATTATTTTATTTTAATAATATTATTAATTAATTTATAAAAGTGAATTATAACCTAATTTTAGTATAAATAACTAACAAATCCTACGATAGATTAGAGACATACTTCATTTTGATCGAGATAGTATCTCTAAAATCTATAGCAACAATAATCAAGTGATCGACTCACTCGTATCCAAGGGTTGTGATCAGCGAAGCTACTTGGAGCCAGATCGCATGATATACCTTGCCGACTTAGGACACTTGTACTGATTGACAGATATGAACTGCCTAAATTCAGAAGCATCTAATGAAGTTTGCATTTACTTTCTTTTCATTGATTGTGATGTAGTACTCCCTCACTTTCTAATTGTTGCACTAGTACTCTTTAGAGGTCATGTTTATGTCACCATTCTTTCATGTATTATCTCTTGTTATGAGAAATACATGGTTGGGGAACTTCCATTGACCTTTCTAGGTGGGGCCTAAAAACTCATCAAGGCTGTGTAGATGTCTTTGCTGAGAAAAAAATGAAATAAAATAAAAAAATCTTCCTTTTGAATTGTGAATTTAAAAGGTTGGTGTCAGCGTAATTTTCACTATAAAAACATACGAATTGATTTGGGCCATATTCTAGCTGAGATTTGGGCCAAGTAGTCACTACAGCTTTGGTTAATTTCTTCCCCAGTCCAACCCAATAAAAAAATGTGAATATCATATATCACTTTTGGCTGATATCTACATCTTAAAACAAAACATTATTATACCATGGGGATCCTAATATTTTGAAAATACTCAATTCAAATAAAAGAAATCGAAATTTATTATCAATCACAATTGAGAGGAAAAATTGGGATGTGAACAATACTTACTTCCATTTATAAACTTGAAATCCACGTCGCTGTCTGAAAAAAAAAGTGTACAAGGATTAACCTCTACGATTTGAAACTAAGTGCAACATCGAATATATAGATTTAACAAGGCTATTTATGGGTTGTAACAAGACCCTAGGGCATGGTTTAGAAACATAAATCATTTCTTCAACAACTTTGGGATTGGAAATTCAATGGTTAATATCCATTCACGATATACACAAAAAAGTCAACATTGTTTATCCTTGTGTATGTAGATGACATAATAGTGATCGAAAGCAACAACATAGAAGTTCATGAGCTCATTATTCTACTCAAACAAGTAGTTTTCTACCAGAGACTTGGGTTTCTAAGTTATTTAAAATTTAAAGACAAAAGAGAAATCAAAGATCAAGCCCGGGTCGGGCCGTGTGGCCCGCCGAGCCACACCGACCGACCCGTGCGGCTAGCTAATTTGACTCTTTTTTTTTTTTTAAATGTAATAATATAATTTTGCCAAAACACGGGCCAAATTGGCCAGTGTTTTGCTACTACCTGGCAAGCGTGTTGAATGCACGTAGCTACTGCTGTTCTTTGCGTGTTGCAGGTAGCTAGTATAGTTGTCTGCAACACGAATATGGTACTTTCTGTTGAAATATTAGATGAAATTTTAAATTAGAGCCATCTTGCACGTATTTTTGCCTATAAATACCATTTATTTGTTTATCAAACTCACAAGTTCACTTACAATCTTTTTGCCATTATATTCATTGTTTTACTATAATTTTCTGTTCAATTCTCTCTATATTATTGTTATAATATTTCTCCTGTTTCCAAATTTGAAAGTTGAATACATATGGCTCTTGTATACTTGAATGATTGGGAATTTACAGATTTACGACTTGAAGATAAAGTTGACAACATCATGATCGAAGACATGAATCAATATTTAGGATATAAAAAATTGTAAGTTTTTAAAAATTAGTTTGTGTATTTTAAATTATTATGTTTAAAAAAAAATTGTACACAAAATATTTTATTCATGTACAATTTTAACTCCACATATGTTAATCGTAGCCGATCACAAGCCAGAATAAAGGAAGATGGTTGTAACTTGTAACTTTTATTGAATACACATAATACAATTAGTATAGAATTTATGAAATCTAAATTTAAATTTTTATTGAATCTAAAGTTATGTTTGATATTTTAACTACATTTATTATGTACAATAAATATTTTAATGTTTAAGCAAACGCAATTCATTTGCCGCGTGTAAGTTGTGACATGAAGGAAAAAAAAAATCGAAAAAATCGGGCCGGCCCAACTCGAGCTCGGCTCAAAGAAGCTCGAGCCGAGCCTAAAAATTTTGGTCGAGCTTCGGCTCGGCTCGGCTTGAGCCAAAAAAAACTCTACCCCAAAAAGCTTGAGCCTTAATGATCGGCTCACGAGCCAACTCGACTCGGCTCGTTGACATATCTAATTTGATATTATTTAAAATGAGTTTTTTTAAAAATAAATAGTGATTTTTATGAGAATTGATTATTAAAATTTGGCTGAAAATTTAAATATTATGGACTTGACTTTTAATAGATGTTTGAGATTGATTACTGTGAAAAAAATGAAAAAAATTTAATGAATACCAAATAAAGGCTAAATAAAACCACTACTAAGATAAACATATGACCTGACCAAGGAACTAGGTCTATTTCCTTTTAACTTGCGCAATGAACTACAAGAAGTTATTTAAAATTTAAAGACGGAAGAGAGTGAGAGAAAATATAAATTTTTATTCATATAAAAGTTTTTTTATTATAATACAATTTCTATTAAATAAACCCCTAGTTATATTTTCTAAAATAAGTATAAAATTAAAAATTAAATTAAATAAAACCTCTACTAAGATAAACATGTGCCTGAGTCCCTGACTAAGGAGCTAGGATTATTTCCTTTTAACTAGCGCAATGAACTCCAAGAAGCAAGAACAAGTTCAACTCGTGTACAATAACTATCACATAATCTATGTGAGGAGCATGATGAACTAGCACATTAGATTGTCCTGCAAAAACAAATGATTGCAATAATGGTAGCTCGAATGTGTCCCAATAAGGAAATAATTATGCTATATTGAAAATAAAACCTTCATTTGAGTTTGATTGTCATCAAATATATTAATCTTAAGTGAGTAATCCGAAAAAATTTCTTTACATGTTTAGGTGACAACACTATATGAAATCATCACGTGTCACGGTCAATTATGTTAAAACTCTCATCCTAGCTATCGGAATATTCAATAGGTGTTCAGCAATAAAAACCTCATTTTTTTCCTCAGGATGAAGAGTAACATACGCGAGGTTGAGAAGTTATTATCCAGACTGAAGTGGAGACCTATCGTATGACATGCTTAGTGGAGACAGAAGGATATGTACCATAGATTGACCTATCGGTAAGCTTCATCTAAAGATTAGGAAGCGAAAATATCGTAACGCATGAGTTCATGATTCAAACAATTGAAAAACCTAGACATTGTAACATAGGAAAGTTCATAAATATCATGATTGTTAAATAGCCCTTCGAAGTGGGACAGCTATTTCCTAACATTGGATGCAACTTGCCATGGTACAAAAAGAATAGGTCCAACAGTTTAGTTCAATAATACACACTAACGTATTTAATATTTAATATTCGTTTCATCCCATACTATATAGTGACAAAGTGTTGTAACAAAAAGGACTTTTAGTAACACCTAGCAAATCCGACAATGGGAGTTTCTCAAATAATCAACGAATTTTTTAAGATTATTGAGACAATCTTGAAATCACCATCAAAATCTCATGGTTGTAATGTAAGTTGCCTAGAAAGATAATGAATGTCAGTGATAAATTTCCTCCATTAAGATTTAAGATCATGTTTGGTAATGTAAAAAATAATTAATTTTTGTAGTTTTTTTTTTTTTTTTTTTTGGATATGTGGATTAAAAATGTTTGAAAAGTAAAAAATGGTTGAGATTGAATTTAAAAAATTATGATAAAAATTTTACCTTTACCAAACAACCTCTAAGAATAATTGTACAGACAAGGGGAGGAGAAGGCACCCTATCAAAATACCGACTAAAGGGAGTCGTTAGCTATAAGATTTGTTATATGAATTCATGGTGTTATATCATATATTTTAATTTTTTGAAAATTGAAAAGTCAAACTACGTACATGACGAGGTTTAGGAGAGTCAAATAATGTCCAAATTATCATATTCAAGCTGATTAAATCAATGGACATTCGCAAAAATACCAAAAAATTGGGGTCAAAGTAAAATTTATGTCATTTAGACACTATCATAGCCTCACATTTTGAAACTTTCAAAAATTTTATGTTACTCCTTATTTATTAAAATTTACGTCATTTTAAAGTATCATATTACGACGTTTTCCAAATTTTTATCATATGCTTAAAGCCTAAATTTTAGTATCACATATTGATACTTATGATACTTTGAGAGTAAATTTGAGTAATAAAAAGAAAATGACGTAAATTTTAATAAAATTTTGCAAAAATTATATTTTAGTTTAAGAAGAAAAAATGGGTGCATTATCCCTTCAATTAATTCTCATAAGCGGCTGATTCAATTAACAAAACCAAAATACATCACTGGTCCTACAAAGAATAGCATTTTTTTTTTATTTTTTTATTTTAAATTCAAAAGGTATACTGAAAGAAGTAATCTAATTCAAAATTATTTAAAAAGGAAAAAAAAAAATCGAATAATAGTATCCTGAACAGTAACCGATGAACTATGTTATTTCGAATTAAAAATAATAATAATAATAATAAATAAATAATAACAAGCAGCAAAATAAATAAGCGAAACAACAAATTTCGCTCGTTGATTTCTTCTCTTAAAATCAAATTGATTTAGGATGGAATCAAACTAAACAGTAAAATTATAGGAAAATGGAAAAGGATAGAAAAGATTTAGACAGACGGAGCATAAATTGATGAAAAGATTTTCAAATTTTATTCATATATCAAAGTTGTGTCTATTACAATGTATAAGCCTAGAGTTTTCAATATCCTTTTCTAAGTAGGAAACATATCTAAATTTTATTAAATCAAACTCTAATTAAGTTTTCCTCTACTAAGATTCCCATTATATACCAAATTAATGTAGAATATAGTTGGGCAAGAACTAGAATGAGTAAGAGGAAGACGAAAACGAAAACGAATACGAATACGAATACAAAGGGAGAGGAGAAAAAGAAAGGAGGGGGGGAAATAGTTATATTATAAGATGCAGAGACACGAGAAGAGGGAGAGGAGGAGAGAATACACAGAAATTTGGAGAGAAAGTATCACTTTTTGTCAGGGTTAATTACATCAAATATCACTCATGTTTATCAAAAATTTCAAATCTATCACTAATGTTTCAAAACGACTCACACTTATGTTTAAAATTCTTACACCATATATCATTTTGTTAATTTTATACTTTTAAAATGCCTAATTGTATAATAAAGACAATTTTTTTGTTAAAAAATGTCAACTCATATTAGATTTTTTATTTTTATTTTTATTTTTTTACTTTTTTGTCTTATTTTTATTTTGGTACCTACTTTAATTATATTATTGGTTCCCCGATTTTTAAAATTTGTCATCTTAGTCCACAAATTTTGAAATTTCTTTCGAAAATGTCCTTATTTATTTGCAACTTAGGTCCTCCAACTTTAGATTTTCTTGCACATTAGTCCCCAAATTTTAATTTTCTTTCAATTTAATCATTCTCGTATTTGCTTTACTTATCATTGTTTTCAAACATGTATAACTTTTGATCTATAACTCCAAATTCAACTCCATTTTTTGTATTGAACTTCAAATTCAACCATCTTTCTTATCATATGCTCATTTATTAAACATTTTATTTTGACTTTTGTATTGTAGATACTTATTTTGCTAGGGTATTATTGATTAACGTAAAGTGATTTCTGCAGATGTTATTGAAACTTGCAAATTTTAATTTTAGCGCGTGTTCGACGGCCAGCAGAATTTATAAATTGGATTTATTTGACTTTTTGATTTTTAATAAATTTAATTAATAAATGAGCACATGATACACCATAAGAAAGATGGTTGGTTAAATTTGGAGTTCAACGCAAAAAATGGAGTGCAATTTGGAGTTGTAGATCAAAAGTTGTACACATTTGAAGACAATGACCAATAAAGCAAATACAAGAATGACTAAATGAAAGAAAAGTAAAGTTTAGGGACTAATGTGCAAAAAAGTCTAAAGTTGAAGGACCTAAATTGCAAATAAATGAGGGCGTTTTCAAAAGAAATTTCAAAATTTGACTAAAATGACAAATTTTGAAAATTAGGGGACCAATAATGTAATTAAAATAGGTACCAACATTTTAGACAAAAAGGAAAAAGAAAAATAAAATAAAATAAATCTAATATAAGTTTGCATTTTTTAACCAAAAAAATTACCTTAAATATACAATTACGCATTTTAAAAGTAGAAAATTGACAAAATGGTATATGATGTAAGAATTTTAAACATAAGTGGTAGTTTGCGTCATTTTAAAACGTTAGTCGTAAATTTGAAATTTTTGATAAACTTGAGTGGTATTTGGTGTAATTAACCTGTTTTTGTTCGTATTAAAGTTGTGTCCATCATGATACATAAATCCCTTTATATAGGATTTCAAAAAGACCATATTCTAAGAAGGAAACTAATAACTTTTATTAAATCAAATCAAATCAAATTTACGAGCATAAAATTTGATAACTTATTATAAAATACGTTGGAGTGTTACATCCCACATTAAAAGTATGGAGTTGAAACATATTGATTTAGGTTGCGGAACATATAATCTCTGATACCATGTTGATAAACAGAAATGAAGAAAGCCAAGTGAAAGAAATTATTGAAGAATTGTATTGAAATGAATGAATGTACATCAGATCTATTTATAATAATAGATTACAAAGACAGAAAAATAACTATCAGCTAACTAACTCTTCTAACTTCCTAACTAACTAACTTTTTTTCTCCAGCTTTCTTCTTTTCTAGCTTTAGTTTCTCTTCCTTCCGTTTCAACTCCATATTTTCAATGTCGGATGTAACACTCCAACAAAATATCTGCTAAAGTTCCCATCAGATATCAATGAAGGACGTTAAAAGAATTTCGAGGTAGTTAGAAGACATTATCAATCATGATTTCATGTTTCAGGAACACGCACATCTCTTTCTTAAGGAATTTTTTCAGACGCAGATTCAACATCTAACCCATTTGATAGAAAATCAATTTCTTAGTCGTGTCTATTTGGGAGATAACATTGTTACATGGAGCTCTAAAAGGTAACAACATATCTCAAGCTTTCGTACTGAAGCTGTAGCGACTCGGGTCTTACGGCGTACTATCCCCACTGTACCAATACGAGTTTTTTTAGCATATTTTGTCCTCACTCGCACGCTCCTCGAGAAAACTTCCCAGGAGGCAGGAGGTCACCCATCCTAGAATTTTTCCAAGCCAAACACGCTTAACTGTGGAGTTTCTAACGATGGACTTCTGGAAAAGAGGTGCACCTTGTTGGTATGAGTAGTACCAATCAAATCTTTTAAAGCTTTCTTGACCTGGCTGTTGCAATCACCTCTCGTTAGACTCGCGACGTCCTCGTCGCGCTTAATCCATCTGAGGATCTTTTTCCAGGCGTTAGGATTCTAGAGGTAGCTCTCCCTCTATGGCATAACACTTAGTTCCCGATTTTCGGCTGGTAGTCGGCTCTGATACCATTTGTAACGACTCGGGTCTCATTTAACGACGAAGAGAACGTCGCGAGTCTAACGAGGGGGTGATTGTAACACCCAGGCCAGGAAAGCTTTAAAAGATTTGTTAGTTATTACTCATACCAACAAGTTGCACCTTCTTTTCCAGAAGTCCATCGTTAGAAACTCCACAGTTAAGCGGGTTTGGCTTGAAGAAATTTTGGGATGGGTGACCTCCTGTAAAGTTTTCTCGGGGAGCCTGCGAGTGAGGATAAAGCATGCTGAAAAGACTCGTGTTAGTACAGTGAGGACAGTACTAGGGATGGCAACGGGGTAGGGAATACTCGAACCCGAAGGGGACCCGCCCCAAACGGGGCTGGAAATCCCCGACAAAGACGGGGATGACCGTCTTATCCCCACCCCGCCCCGCCCCGTCCCCAATCCCCATCCCCAATTAACAAGATCCATTAAAATTTAAAAGTCAAAAAAAAAGTCCTATATTATCTGTATAAAAGTCCTATTATGTCAAAATTTCTTGTACAAAAAATTTATTACTTATCAAGTCATAAACTTTAAATACTTATTTTGAAAAAGCTACTGATTATTAGTTATTAAGTATATCGAGCTGTATTTTCTCATCTAATCAAATATAAAATAAAGACACAAACAAAGATGAATATATATATTCGATTAATGTCCAAATAATATGTAAAGATTATTAGATTTAGAAAATATTACGGTTGTTCCTGCATGTTTCCTCATATTGTCTGCATAAAATTATTTTTAAAAAAAATAAATGGGGATTTTCCCATCACCGCCCCGCCCCCCCATCCCGATTAAATGGGGACGGGACGGGGACGGGGATGGTAAATCATTAACGGGGCGGGAAAGGGGAAATGCATACCCGCCCCGTTTCCATTCCTAGACAGTACGCCGTCATCTAACGGTCGGGACAGCCCGTTAAGTGGGACCTAGGTCGTTACAAATGGTATCAGAGACGACCGCCAGTCGGAAATCGGGAACTAAGTGCTATGCCTTAGGGCTGGAGCCACCTCTAAAATCCCAACGCTTGGCAACAGATCCTCAGATGGATTAAGCACGACGAGAACGTCGCAGGTCTAACGGGAGGTGATTGTAATACCCCGACTAAGAAAGCTTAAAAGAAATAATAGGTACTATTCATACCAACAAGATGCACCTTCTTTTTCGGAAGTTCATTGTTAAAAACTCCACAGTTAAGCGTGCGAGTGAGGACAAAGCATGCTGAAAAGACTTGTGTTGGTACAGTGGGGACAGTACGTCGAGATAATGGTAGGGACAACCAATTAAGTGGGACCCAGGATGTTACAAATTATTGTAATACCCTGACTAAGAAAGTTTAAAAGAAATGATAAGTACAACTCATACCAACAAAGAGCACCTTCTTTTCCGGAAGTCCATCGTTAGAAACTTCAGAGTTAAGGGTGCTTAGCTTGGAGCAATTATGCAATGAGTGACTTCCTGTGAAGTTTTCTCGGGGAGCGTGCTAGTGAGGATAAAGCATGCTGAAAAGACTCGTGTAGTACAGTGGGGACAGTACGGCGTCATCTAACTGCCGGGACAGTCCGTTAAGTAGGATCAGGGTTGTTACAAATGGTATCAGATACGGCCGCCAGTCGAAAATCGGGAACTAAGTGTTACGCCTTAGGGCGGGATCCACCTCTAGAATCCCAAACGCCTGGCAACAGATACTCAGATAGGTTAAGCGCGACGATGTCGCGAGTCTAACAGGGGGTGATTGTAATAGCCCGACTAAGAAATCTTAAAAGAAATGATAAGTACTACTCATACCAACAAGGTGCACCTTCTTTCCCGGAAGTCCATCGTTAGAAACTCCACAGTTAAGCATGTTTGGCTTGGAGCAATTATGTGATAGGTGACCTCCTGGGAAGTTTTCTAGGAGAGCGTGCGAGTGGGGACAAAACATGTTGAAAAGACTCGTATTGATACAGTGGGAACAGTATGCCGTCATCTAACAGTCTGGACAGCCCATTAAGTGGGACCCAGATCGTTACAGAAGCAACATATGAATTGCACTCTATGTGATAGATAAAAGACTTACCATCTATGCAAAGGCGAATCCAAGGATTTAAGTGACCACGAGAGATCGCCTAAGGGTGAGGAGTTTTTTTTTCTTTCTCTGCCCATGCATCTACTTAAGTATGTAAGAGCTGTCTCCAATGCTAATCATGGATTGCAGCTTATTTGACAGATAAAACATGGAATTATTGTCTAATGAAGAGAGTCAAATATAAAATTGTTCTTCAGTAAGTTTTCTTTATAACTCTATTAGATAAATTGTTTAAGTTAAAATATATCTAACAAAACTTCTGCATCTAGATGAAATTGAAACCTGATTCCAATTTCCATGCTATAATATTTAACCTCTATTTTGTAAACAAGTTTATAAAAAAGACATTGTTCAAATCATTTTCTAATCATGCATATTTTCTCAAATCATTTTTCAACTACATATTTTATCTCGAAAACAATAAATTCTTTGTTTATAAATAAATAAATTTGCCGATCAAGATATACACTCCTAGCTAATCAAAACGCGGAATTTACAATACAAATTTTATTAACATTAATAAAAATTTCCAGTGGCTTTGGATTCCTCCCTCGTTCGTGGCCACTATTATACACATGCACG
Organism: Ligustrum vulgare; assembly: GCA_963555705.1. Lineage (NCBI taxonomy): Eukaryota > Viridiplantae > Streptophyta > Magnoliopsida > Lamiales > Oleaceae > Ligustrum > Ligustrum vulgare. The sequence goes on from OY743185.1 coordinate 12,426,676, forward strand.
TGATTGCTTTTTTCACAATAAAAAAGCAGCAATTGAAATAAGTAGAAAGCAAAAAATAAGAGATTAATATGAGTAGAAGAGAATGTTAAGGCAGGCACGAGAGGCGATGTCAACTTTTGCTTTTGAATTGGCTTTATTTATGCTTTATATGGTTTTCAAATTTTAAATTATCCACTTCAAATAGCAAAAAGCCTTGTTGGAAGAATCAATTCTCCTACCGCATGGCATGAAAGAATAAACGCACTTCCACAAAGATTTCGATTTGCAAATTCCAATACGATTTCCACTTTATAATGTAGTATTGTTCTTATTTGACTATTTCTTATTCCATATATACATTAAAGTAGATATAAATTATTATAAGATAATAGTTCAAAATAATTAAAAGAAAAAACAAAAGTGACTGTCTTGAATTCTTAGGTCATGTTCTTTTTGTGTTTTCAGGTCATTTTTTATTTTCATTTTTCGAAATAGCGAAAGCGTGTTCTCTTCTCTATTTCTGAAAATACATTTTCGAAAACAACAAAAAAAATTGCAAAGAAAATGTAAAACGGAGAAATAACCGTTTTGAGTATTTTCAGTAGAAACAACATGAAAGTTCAAAAAGTTCTGAAGGATATATATATATATATATATATATATATATATATATATATATATATATATATATATATATATATATATTTCAAAATTTTTAAATAAAACGATAGAAGAAGGTTCGAATACAGAATCTTAATGACGAATTTCAACAACCAAACCAAAAAGATGACTGATGGTGTTATGCTCTAAGCTTTGTATTCTTATAATATTTAAATAGCTAATTTCTTATAATATTTTTTGAACTTGAACATTAATAACTTTATCTAATTTTGTAATATTTTTTAACTATATTATTAAATCACACAATATAAAATTAAATAAGTTAATTTCTAATTTAACAAAAATAAATGTGCAACAATAAAATTAACAAAAATAATTACTATAATTTGAATTATCAAAACACAACTATGAAAAAACAAAAGAATTGATGACTAAACTAAAATTAAAAGTTACTAAAATAAATAAATAAATAAATTAAAGCGATAAAAAGTCTGAATTAGTAAAAGTAATATAAATATAAATTTAAACTACAATCCCCGACAAATACCCCAAAAACTTGTTGCCGACCGCAAGTGTACGGATCGCATAAGTAATACAATGAGTTTTTAAGTCCAGATATCGTATTTACAGGGATTGGGTAAATTATATTTTAAATTATCGACCTCAACCGGGGCTAAGGAATTGCTTTAAATTTTTTATAAACTAAATTAAACTACCAATTAAACTAAAAGAAAAAGAAGAAAATTGATTAAACTAAACTTATGAAGCAAATATGTAAGAATTGTGAATCCATTTTATCCCATCATCCATGTTTTGACTCAAATATTTAACAACAATTTATGGGCGATTGAAAATTCATGTTCCTTATATTTTTTAAACCCTCTTTTGAACAGTGAATTAAAACTCAAACATATAGAAAAGCATTATCGATTTGTGAATACTTTTTGGGATTACACAAAGTATAGGGGTATATTTATATCCCATATCGATCCCTCGTGACAATTTATTCAAGTATAATGAATTCCTAATCTTTCAAACTTAGAGAAACATCACATACATCATAAAATTATGTTTCCAAAACAATAGATGAAAATCAGTCCAGAAATAAATTGCTCAAACCCATAAATTGCATAAATTAAATAATAAATCAATACATGGAATCCGAAATATAAAATATCATCACAACTATAACAAGTAAAATCTAGCCTGGAAACATGATGGAAAATAAATCACAAGATAAATGAAAAGGATGTCACCCCACTCATGTTCTTGATCCTTGATCTCCAATCTTGAACTTGGCGTGACTTGTTCCTTGATGATTTGGCAACTCGTGGGGATGTTTTGACAAGTTGGGAATCCCCAAATTCGTGTCTAAGGTCATGTATATATAGGTTTAGTCAAACTCTAAGTAAAAAGAGGAGAAAATCATTGAAAATTGCTAAAAGACCCAACTGCGCGGCCTAGAATTGTACCATGCAATCGCGCGGTTATAAACTATGCCATGGCATGGTTATCAAATTTTGATTCTGACTATTTTTTAACAGGTCATATCATCACGCCATTATAATCCATGCAATCACATGGTTATCCGATTGCAATGCAATTTTCATGTTTTCATTTCTTTTAAGTTGGTCATTATTTTTTATTGCACAACAAGTCCTCCATCTTCTGATTGATGTAATTTAGTCCCTGGACTTTAAGTTTCTTCCAATTAACTTCTTTCTTCTCTTGATTTGTTCAATTAAGCCCTCGATCTTCTTCCTTCTTCCATTTTAGCTCCACTTTGCACCTCGATTGAATTCATCAACTCTTCATTTGCACAATTTAGCTCTTTTATCATCTAATTGACTAGTTTTTGCTCAATTCCTTCATTTTCTCAACTTTCGGATATTTCTAGAATATAAACAAATAATAACAAAAATCAATAACAAATATTCCAAAACAATAACTATTGACCACAAAATCTGGCTGGACCTTGAACCAACACGTCTCAGCTCCTCCCTCTTGAACACGTGGATCTCCTACGCACTGTGACAAACAATCAGTTTGCAAAGGGGGCCGAGGTGGCTCCCGTTTGCACTCCGATGCCAAAGTCAGTGCTCATTTCAAGCGAATATAAATTGAGTGCTGGAAATATAAGTGTGTAAAAGAGAGAAAAGGGAGTGAGAGTCTAAATATATCATTAAGAGTTTATGTTTACTAACCCTTTCCTTGGAGGCAAGTGTGCTCTATTTATAGAATTAGTAATTCTCTTAGATTGTGACACGTGTTATGCTTTACACATGGCAAGATCCTAACTATTTATGAGGTAAACCATTTCTTTGGCTATAATCATTACTACATGTCATATGGATAAAGCAACCATCAAATCCCTTTAAAGATGTCATATCAAGTTATCTTGTCACCTTTCCAGGGTACTCACTTCGGCTTAGGAGTACCTCGGGATAAGGGTACCTCGACATAACATCACCCTGGTATAGGGATACCTCAGAATAGGAGTACCTAGGCATAGGCAGCATAACATCACCCCAGCATAGGGGTACCTCGGCATGCAAGAGTCCAGCAAGTTTGGTATCCACAGTTTGGCCTGTGGTCATAATTAGGTGAATGGATGTTTTGTGGATCCCCTATTGGGCCCATATGGAGGACGTGTCATGTAAAATTAGTCATGGTCGTAACAATAACAATAAATCCTATTTTTAGGATAGAAATAAGTGTATAAAATACACTTATCAACGACATATGATACTTTTGAAATTGTGTTATGCAGTCACAAGCCTATGAAAATCGAGATTGACCCATTTTAGCTACTAAGTCCTCAACATGATTTCCAAAAAAAAAAGGGTGGGACCCCAACCTTAAGGGCCCAACTTGCCCTTGCTGTAGAGCTTGGTAAATGATGTAAATCGCGGGATGTGTTTCAGTGAAGTAGGATTGAGAGCTTGTTATTTAAGTGTGCTTGCTAGGAGCCTCATCCATACCAAATGTAAGATTCGAACTTCCCCATTGCAGCTGCTGGCTCAGCTAAGATTCCCTATTCTCATCTTTCAACCACTGAGCTATGCCCCTGGACATCAACCTGATTTCAAGTATCAAACATCTAATGGATATAAGTCATTCTCTCGTGATATAAAAGTTCACACTTGTTCTTTCCCAAGTATAAGGTTGTTCTATCAATATTCACATATAGCAAATTCGGTATTCTCTCTTCAAACTCGACACATGTCCTTGTCTAATGTGTCTCTCACATACTCAATATATAAATTCAATATTTGACTTGAACTTCTGAGTAGCAGTAACAAACGGGCCTAGCAACTCATCGGCTCGGCTTGCTAAAAGCTTAGCCCGTGAGCCACTCAGCTCGTCCAAATCATGAGCTTAGGCACGAGCCAATCAACAACTTAGAGAAACGAGTCAAACATTGTGTAGCGACCAAGATTTTTTATGCAATTAATAATTATTTTAATATTTAGAAAATTGTGTCGCTACTATTTCACCCATTTTTATTAAGTAAACGCCACGACGGATTCGTCTAGCCAAGTCAAGAAATATCGAATTTGTTCGATTTTAAATTAAAATCCGAATTTCTAAAATTATGTTATTTATTTATTCAAAGTATTATTTTCAAAATCATTTTGAATTCCAAATTTATTAAAATATCTCAATTTTCCTTATTCAAATGTATTTTCAGTCCGAAAACATCATCATTTTGTATAAAGAATATTACACCATTTTCTATTTCATATTACACCAAATTCTACACTATCTTATTCTATAATACCAAATCAATACATATATCCCTCTTATTCTCCATTCACAAGCAATACCATCATTATCATCATATAACACGGCAAGACACAAACCACCATTTCTTTATTTTATCATTCCAATTATGAGTATTCCATTCAATGATATCACTTTCCATCTCATTCCCAATTTCATAATTCATCCTCACCAACCACCTTCACTACCTTATTCAAATACTATCTCTACTCCTACGAGATTCAATCTGCACAATTCAAATCATGGCACAACCCATATTCCATTCTATTATTTATTTTGATTCCTCATGTCTCCCCTTTAATCATTTCCTTTTTCCTTTTCTTTTCCTTTAAACCACAACAAAACCTAATCATTTTATTCTGACACTTTACATCTAATCTAATTCCTACTCAACCTAAAACTCCACCACGGTTTCACCAAACCAACCCATGCTCCACTTATCACATCATTACCTCCACTTACCTCAATTCCACAATTTCAAACCCAATCTGTATATAATCACCTGCGAAATCTTCATCATCAATCTACAATCAGTTCATAACCATCATCCTCAATTCACCAAACAATGCCACTGCAGTCTTCATCTGTACCACCACCCATTTCGTTTCTTCCCGTTTTGATCTCCAAATCAGACAATCAGCATCATCATCATCAATGTCAAAACCAACGATCGCACACTGCCCTTCAGGTGGACACCCAACCGAATCCCAAACCACCCCTGTACAATTTCAGTTTAGCATCCACCCAACTTCATTTCAGGCAATCACTTCAGCTTCATCCATTTTCACTCCCTGTCACTAAATTCAATCCACCACCAGAGTCTCTGAATCATCACTATCATCAACTGCCATCATCAGCAGTTCACAGCCGATCCAGTTCCACTGCCAAGTACCATCTCCAACTCACCTCCGATCTGTTAAACAGCCATCACCTCTAGCAACTCCAAGATCAAGTCAATCCCCAAATCACCTAAATCAGAAACCAGAATCACCACCTCCAGCTCCAGTCACCAATTCCACCATTAACTCCAAGATCGCCTCTGCAGTCACTCGCGACCACTACCGCCTCAACACTGCCCAACCTCGAATCTCCAAGTTCAGCCCAAACTCAAAATCAAAACCCAAATTGAAACCCAATGATAAATGAACTCAGTTACTTACCTCACCTCAGACCACCTCTTCGCCGGAAAATCACGACCTAAACCGCGAACCCTAGCTTCGGTTTCACACGATTTTACACCTAAACTCATACCAAACCCCTCAAAAATTGGAACACCCATCCTTGCCGTCGCTCACCGTAACCTACGCCTGCCTTTAGCCGGTGTTTTCGCCGTCGCAGCCCTTCGTTCACTTCGGTCCAAGTTTGAGACAGAGAGTGTGGTCGTGAGAGAGCGAGTTGTGAGAGAGAGAGAAGATAAAGATCTGATTTATTTATTTAATTTCAAAATTTGCGCGTCAGTCCCTGAAGTTTTAAAGTTTCAAAATCAGTCCCTGACGTTTTAAATTGTTTCAAATCAGCCTCTTTCACTTTAAAGGTTTTCAAATCAATCCCCAACTTTTAAAGTTATCCATTTCAGTCCCAAAGTTTTAAATGATTTACTTCAGCCCTTTAACTTTAAACTCTTTTATTTCAGTACCTGCTGATTTATTTTTAAGCCCAAGTTTTAAAAGTATTCATTTCAGTCCCTCAACTTTCAAAATATTCATTTTAGTCCCTGAACTTTGAAAATATTCATTTTAGTCCTTCAACTATCAAAAGTATTCATTTTAATCCCTCAACTTTCAAAGTATCTATTTTAGTCCCTGAACTTTCAAAAGTATTCATTTTAGTTCCTCAACTTTCAAAACATCAATTTTAGTCCTCAAATTATAATTTATCATTTTGAGCTATATATTCGATAGACTAAAGTGACTTATTGGCTAAGACGAAGCGTACGGAGAATTTAAAGAAATTGAAGTCATTCCCGCTCAACTTTGCACTCGTCGGATTTGAGGTAGACTCGCACTTATTAATTGATTTAAATTATGATTTCATATAAATGTCATGTGACTTGTGAAAGTCAATTTTTATGAAAAGAAAGTATGTTTTTATGACAAGTAAGTATGTTTTTATGAAAGGTAACTATACCTTATGTTTTTATGAAAAGTAAGTATGTTTTTATGAAAAGAAAATATACTTTATGTTTTTACGAAAAGTAAGTATACCCTATGCTTCACGAAAATGTTTTTTTGGATCATTGCTATGAAATCAATCTACCAAGATTGCTATGGGTCCCATATGATAAGTTTATGATTATGTTAAGGGGACCGGAGTTTTAGTAGCGCTACACATAAGAATTCTTGCCACCTAAGTTCGGTAAAAGTCTTGTGTCTCCATATGTTTATGAGGATTTCGATCCTAACCTATGTTTATGATGCAAATGATCCCTATGAATTTCAAAAATTATGCTTGGTATACTTACTGCATAAGAATTCTTGCCACCAAAGTTCGGTAAAATTCTTATGTTTATGAGGATTTCGATCCTATCTTATCCTATGTTATGATGAAAATGATCCTTATGCTTTCAAAAGAAAATTATGCTTGGCATAATTAAAATGTGTTTTATAAGTATATGGTTTTCAAAGAGCTGTTTTCAAAGAGCTGTTTTCAAATAACTGTTTTCAAAGAGCTGTTTTCAAAGAGCCTATGATTTTCAAAATATGTCCCGTGCTGTAATGCACAATATGAGTTTTATCAAGAGCCGTTTTATAAAGAAGCCTTATAAATGCCCGTTTTATAAAGAGTCGGGATTTATGTGTTTAATCATCTTATAAATTAATTAATTTGCGATGAGTCTACTGAGTATTCCCCCCATGAAATGCTCACCCTACTTTTTAACAGTTTTGCAGATTTCGGAGACGGTAGCGAGCGATGAATGATGGTGGCAATAATCGTTAAACTGTTGAAAGTTTAACATTAATGATTTCCGTATTTTCCAAACAATCGAATAAATTAGAGAAGTTCATTTATTTGAGAAATTATGACATTGACAATTTCTTTACAATATTTATGGTTCGATTTACTATTTCAAATGGTTTCATAAATGTTTTCAATTTTATCGGCCATTACAGTTTATTAAATGTTGCCAAAAATGAATTTCAATTATTTCTTTCGCAAAAATATTATTCGAAAAAAAATTTAGACAGAAAATGACGTAGTGAACCGGGTATACGGAACTCGGGACGCTACACATTGACCCGGCTAGTAAAGAAACGAGCTACTCGTGGCAATGAGCCACGAGCCAGTGAGCAGAGCTCGTTTAAGTGACCAAATGGTCACATTTCAAAAAAAATTAAAAAAAAAATTGATTTTAAAGATCTATGACCGTCTTTCAGACGATAACAAATATATACATTTTCTATATGTGGCTTAAAGAAATAAACATTTTATGATTTTTTACCCTCACAACTTTTTATAATTTCATGTTTACCCTTAATGTTAATTAATGAATAATTATTTTTTACTATTTTTTCATTTTATTAACAATGTCATTAATTTCGATATATTTACAATCTATACTCTTTACTTTTTCACTAAAAATCTTTCAAATAAAACGTAAAACTTTCAATCCTCAATTTTATTTTCCTTTGATTTATTTTAGCAAGTGTTTGGTAAATGGTTTATAAATCAGTTTATAAACTACTTAATTTTCCAAATCTCTAAATAAATCAGTTTATAAACAGCTATAGTATCATCAAAAGGATGTTTAAATATTATTTATTCTCCATAAACAAAACATATTAATACACTATCGTAAAAAAATAGTAAAAAAGATTTGGTTATAATTTTTTCACCAAATCAAAATCTTCAATCTTAATTAAATATTAATATATTATCATCATTAAGGTTGTGAGAAATATGAATAATATATTTTTGAATCATATTTTAATATTCTATTATTTTTCATTTGTCAACAATGTCATTTTAATTCAATAAGAATATTTACGACTCCGACTCTATTACCCAAGTCACACATTATAACCTTCAATCTAACACATTTACACAGTTACATATACCTCCCAATTACTAATGTTCACTAGCACATTTATAATTTCAAGAACCCTAAATATTCATGTTTGTTTTTATATTAAAATGAATTCAATACAACCTATACTATGACTCAATATAGCCCATTATAAATTCAAAATGAGGTTCAAAGTCTAACCTCATATTTTGCTCAACTTTATTTAAATTATTATTTCTTTCAAGTTTAGATCTTCAATAAATCGAATGGTTTTGTCCACAAATAAAAGTATCAACCATATGTTACTACAAAATTTAATCGAATATGATGAACATTGAAGAATAAAGATTTTTAATATTTGTACATGTTCCATTGAAACCTATATATAACGATGAAAGTGTTAAAACATATTTTAAATTTTTTATTAAAGAATATGTGATATTTTCCATTATATTTGTCTATCTTTATTTTAACAAATTTTCGATATTAAACTAATATATTGTCTTTTTTAGTACTTGTACGGTGCCAGATTCTTCTTACACTATATTGGGCCACAGTTAAGAATTTTACTCTCATGCATTAGAAAGGAAAAATATATAAATGTTATCATAAAAAAATTAAACCAATAGTAATCATACATTTTCAAATGTGCCTGATGAATTAATTTCACGATAAATAACAAGATTGAAGAGATTGAATATGACATCTAACTGAAATTTTCAAATTTATGCATTGTTGAATTCTCACAAACCCCCAAACTTTGTTATAAAGGAAAAATACTTGATATTAAATCTTAATTGACAATTTTCCCCCTTTTTATAATACCTCAAATATTATAAAAATAAAATCTATCATTTATTTTCAAATATTAACTACGTTGTTCTCAATGTGAAGAAATTTCCTTTCATCAAATAAGTGAATCTAGTAAAGGTTTGATTGAGAGAGTGCAATATTGTTTTAAAATCTTTGTTTAAATGTTAAAAATTATTAATTTTTCTTAATTCTATTGGTCTTGCATATTTGGTTAATTTTCTTTAAAAAAAAGCTTGAAATTTTTGCATACATAATTTCTGAAAATTACTTTAAATGGACAATTAACGTGTAAAGCATGCTTGTACAACTAGTCTTTTAAAATGACCGTTGAGGTCATTATAACATCTTTTTTTTTTCATTTTTCATCTATAAATACAACATTTTTTCATTCCAATTTCACACAAATTCTCTATAATTATTTACTCTCCATTCTCTTGTATTATAATCTAATTCAAATCTCAATTTATATATTTCAATTACATTCACACTTCTTCAATTCAATTCAATTACATTTCATCTTTACATTCTACATTTCTATACATTTCAATTCGCATACTACAAGTCTAAAATCACATTCGCACTTCTTCTATTTGTTCAAATGTCATTTTTCAACATATAAAAGAATGAATCCAGGGTGTTGATTTATTGAGAAATTGTTTGATAGGGAAACTGGGGGATGAACCCCACAAACTAACTATAACGATGGATTTGCCGGTCTCAATGACATTCTCATTTCAAAAAATATTGATGAGACTAGTAGCCATGCAACTGATTTGGATGATATTGAAGAAGATGTTGAAATCATGAAAGATGTGCAGATCGATATTTCCGACGCAAAAGGGAATAAAAAAGGTAAAAAAGCTGCAAAGTGTTAGGAACATTTTAAATTGGTCTCAATTGGGCATACAACTGACATAAACCAAGAATATAAAACAGTGTGCAAATATTGTGCACAACAGTTGACATGAAAAAATGGTATATGTACTACCCACCTCAATTGTCACCATCGCAAATGTATGACCAAACATTGTCACATTGAAGCAAACAAATCTCAGCTTCAATTTGATGTCTGGTTAGGGGTGTCAAACTGGCCAAGCTGGACAGGCTCGGTCATGTCCAAGAGCCGGACTGGCTCATGCTCGTGTGGGAGACGAGCTAAGCCGGCTCGTCTCCCACACGGCCTGCCCTTGTTCGGCTCATGGGCTCGTGAACCCACGAGACGAACGGGCCGGCTCGTGCTCGTCATATTTTTTTTCTCTCTCTCTCTCTTCTTCTTCCCCCTAACGGCCTAACTTTATAATGCTAAAACAATTTAAAATATTAAAACTTAAACCCTCCACTTTAATCTGGGCTTGGAACCGGCTACATTTACTTTCTTGTAGGCGGAGTTAAAATTGTACACGAGTAAAATGTTATGTACAATTTTTTTTATTTTAAAGAAAGAATTGAAAATAAAGAAAAAGAAAGATGCATTTATTATAGAGTAACTGTAAGGATAATATTAAATAACTACTCACCAATACGATTGTTCCCTGAATTCCTCACCCAGAATTTCACTTATTTGATCTTGTAACATTTTCTCCGCAAACTGTCAATTCTTCAAACACATTAACCTCTTCAGTATGTTTTCTTTAAGCCTTGACATATATTCAAATAAGACTCTACCACTTGCACTAAAAGCAGCCACCGATGTTACAGTTGATATCGGAGGTGCTAGTAGATCTCGTGCAGTCATATAAACAATTGGACATTGACGCTCGTTTAGTCTCCATCACTTAAGAATGTCAAAATTATTTCTTTCATCGTCGTCTAACATGCTAAGAAGGTCGTATGAGAAATACCTAGTTAACTCGCTCGAAATTTCATCTGAACTAGAAGAACTAGAAGTACTAGGAAGTGTACCAGAAGTTCCCTTCATAGTCATAAGATAGGAAAGTAAATCAGTGTCTTCATTTTGTATGAAATTAGGGGTGGGAGCGGTTCTTCTAACATTTTTACCTGACCTTTCGGTATTGATCTCGTACATTGGCATAAGTATTTTTCTAAATCTGAGCATGTTATGGGAGTCCCAAAAGTTAATTTATTTGATATTGCATTTATGGCATGTTTAGTTCCCTCTAAATTTATTCTAGGGTCCATTACCGTTGCTGATGGAAACAGAGTGGATAAATCTTTTCAATATTTTCTAAACTTAGTCTTCATTGCTACAAAGATTTGAGACAAAAAAAAGGAAATGATTTGTACTTGTTAAAATTATTAGCAATGCAATAAAAATGCTTTAACACTAAAGGATTAGTGGGATAATAAACACTGGATAATTCGTTTGTAGCATCATAAAAGGGTTTCAAAAAAGTTTTAACATGAAATACAAGTTCCCAAGCAGTAGGGTGTGAGTGTCGACCGTTGTAATATTCACATTAAATCCTCATAACCTCGACAATGTTCAATCATTAAATAAGTTAAGTTCTATCTATGTCCTACATCAGTAACAAAAGATCGTACATAATTACTATGTTCTGCACAATGTGCATCAAAATCTTGTTTTCTAGAAGGTGCTATCATAATGAAATTGTAAGCATATCTGATTTTTTTTCAATTCATCTTCTGTAAGCTTAAGGCCATCTTGAAAAATCAAATTAAAAATGTGACACACACAATGAAATGAAACAAGACTACACCAAATTCAGGATTCATGTGAGTAACTAATCTATCTATTACTGGTTTATTAACAGAGCATTATCTAGTGTTAAACCAAGAACTTTACTATCACAGTTAAATTCTCTAAGAATTGCAAGTAGTACATTGAAAATATTTGTTGCATTATGTGGGTAATCAATAACTTTAAATGTCATAATTCTTTTGTGCATTATCCAACTCTCATCTATGTAATGAGAAGTAGCAGCTACGTTACCTTTATGATTATTGTCAGTCCACAAGTTCGAAGTAAATGATAAGTTACCATTATATTTATTTAAAGCATCAATAAAATTTTGTTTTCTCTCAAAATATTTAGCAGTTGAATTAGCTCGTACAATGTTTCTAGAAATGAGTTTGTACCTGGGTTGGAAATACTTCTGAATGAAATCCGTGAAATGTGGACTTTCTACAATTGAGAACGGGAACTCGTCACTCGGTACGAACATGACCATCCCTTCCCAACGCGTGAGATCTTGGTTTTAGACCAAATTAGTTGACTCGATCGACCAAACTATAGAATTGATTGATTTGCATCAACCCAGCTAGATTTCTGACATTGTTTGTAGTGTCTGTTGAGGTGTGTTGTGCCCCCACCCTTCTTCAAAGAGAAAAGTTTGCCACAAGTTTTACATTGTGCTTTATGTACCGTGTTCCCATCAGCTTATTTAGCCGTTGTTTCGATCAAATCTAAAATTCCAGCAGTTCGCTTTTTCGGCCGTTTCAGATTTTTGTTCGAGGCTTCCGTCGTGCTAGCAAATTCGGATCCATATGCAGCAGCAATGGCTTTATCACCAATGTCATCCAAATTAATATGAGTTCTAGTATCTTCGATCTCATTTTCCAAGTCTACCAAATTGTCGAGGATTGGAATATCATTGAGAGCTGGGAATTTATCAACAAATTGGCTAGAAGAATAACCATGAGATTGTGATGTACCATTAGAAATAATAAAATTGGAAATTTGGAGATGAAATATGAAATTTGAGATAATATTGTATGTGAAATATAGTAGTACTGGAATAGAACTAGAAGTAGAAGTTGAATATTGCAATTAAGACTTTAGACTTGAGAGAGTTGAGAAGAGAGTGTAATTTCTTATAAATAGTACGAATGTATGATATCACGAGCTAGAATGAGCTGGCTCGCGAGCCAGCCCAATTTGGCTCGTGAGAACGAAACAATACAAGCTTGAAATGGCGCCGATCCATTTTGTTGTTCGTTGGACTAGTCCATGAGCCAGTCCAGGAATTTCAAGAGTCGAACCCGAACTGTTCAACACCCAAATTTTTTCATCCAGCCCAAGTCCCTTTTTATACTAGCCGAGCCGAGCTGAACTGAACCGAGCCGAATTCATGAACTCTCGAACTGTCCAGTCCGTTTGCAACCCCTATGTCTGGTAGTGGTTCTACATCTACACTTACAACGTGAACATATTCAGAATAAGAAGTTCGCGTTGGAATGGTTAAATTTGTTGTCGGGGCAGAGTTATCGCTAAGCATAGTAGACAATCAACATTTCAATACCTACGTCATAATATCTTCAATCGATGTATTTTGGGATTAGTAGAAATATTCTTTGTTCTGACACTGCAGAATATTTTTTTAAAACTAAGAAGAAATTAGTAACTGACTTAAATAAATATGGCAGTGCTATTTCATTTACTTCGAATATTTGAGAATGAATAAGCCCTGTTTGTTTTTCATTATTTCAAAAACATAATTTTTCCTCTTCTTTTCAGCCACACATTTATTAATAAAATAATATTACATAAAAATTAAAAAAAGAATCCATACTTTTAACCACTGATTCTCCTAAAAAATACTATTCAAAATCACAAAAACTCTTTTTAAACAACATAAATGTAGGGTTTAAAACTCACACTTCGTTCTTTAATGCAATCATTATAATTTTATAAATCATATTTTGGTAAATAAAACAACTTCTCAAACCATTTTTAATCACACGTTCTTTCTCTTCATTTTTTAACCACGCATTTTACTAAGTATCCGTTTAATAAACCAAATAATAAACTACACATTTTCAAAATCACTTTTTAACCACACACATTTTCTTTCTCCAATTTTCAACAACTAATTTTTACCTTAAAAATATAAATAAACCAATTTATAAACTATACAGTGATACCAACCATGCATAGGCTAAAATTATAAATAAACAAATTTATAAATTACCATGTTTGGTACCCATTATTCAGAACATCATTTTTTGAAAACTCGTTTTCAATCACATATTCTACAACAATAATCTACATATAAACTCATAAAAGATTTTCTACTTTTTTAAAACATATTCTACAAAAATTTACTATAAACCACTTATATCAAATAACGGATTTCAAACATGAGCATAGTGTTAAAGAAGAGTGCATTATTTATAAGGTGTTTGATTTATGGATATGTTTGCTAAAGAAATTTTGCTTGAAAATAAAAATGTGATATTTTCGAAATAAAATATGTAGTTAAAAAGTAATTTTAAAAAAGTTATATGATTAAAAAGTGATTTAGCATGTATTTGGTAACTTCCATATTTGATTTATAAATCATACAATTTCTCAAATCACTTTTTAATCGTATACATTTTCTCCCTCAAATTATAAATCATTACTTTTCACCTCAAAATCATATTTGGTGCCTATTTAAATAGGAGAGAATAATTTTTTATGTTTTTCAGGTAGAATGTGTGGTTAAAAATTAAAGAGAGAAAATATGTGTGGTTAAAAAATGGTTTGTTTGATTTTCAAAAAATGAGGGCCAAACGGTCAAAATAAATTTATATGAAAAAGTGTTACCAAACAGACACCGTTTGGTAAAAGAATTTTCTTTTTGTTTATAAATAAATTTATAAATAATATAATTTTTCAAATTACTTTTTAACTACGTACATTTTTTTCCTTCAATTTTCAATCATTATCTTTTAACTCAAAATTATAAATAAATAAATTTATAAATCAAACACTTTTATTAAACGAATGCGAACGTTTAAAAATAAATTCGCCGAATTATGAAAAGAAACAGGAGAAGACGAGCTGTAATAATTAGGGGCGTTGGTAACTTGGAAGAGTGGCACTGCACTGTGTAGTCCAATCTTTGCAGACTATAAAAAGGAACAAAACACACACACACACACACACAGGGATTTTTATCTCACGTCAATTCCCGAAACCCAATTTCTTCCGCATGATCTTTTCTTTCATGAATGAATTATGTTACACGAGATAATGTTATTTATTAAGAATGTGTTTGGTATTGTTTAAAAAAAAATATTGAAATGAATAATAATTTTTAAAAGAATGAATGAATGATTGAAATTTAGTTGAAAAATCAAATATTATGAGTTTAACTTTTAACAAATAATTTAAAAAAAAATTAATAAATAACAAACAAGGACTAAGAGTAGATATTGATCTCTACTCATTTATACCTTCCTAGCTGGAGATGCACATTTACGTATGTACAAGACATCTACTTAATTTTTTAATAAATATGTGCCAAACGTTACTTGTAAGGAATCTATCACATCATCATCAATATATTATTTGCGCATAATTATGTGTCCGTTCGGTAAAAGAATATTTTTATTTATAAACATGTTTATAAATAACATAATTTTTTAAATTATTTTTTAATCACAAATAGTTTCTCTTTTCAATTTTTAATAATTATTTTTTATTTCAAAATTATAAATAAACAAGTTTATAAATCAAACAGTGTTATCAAACGAATTTGTGTGTTTGGTATTATTTAAATAAAAGTTTTTTTTTAAATAAATAGTGATTTTCAAGAGAATGTGTATTGAAAAATCAAATATAATAGGCTTAATTTTTAATGAATGGTAGAAAAAAAAAAGAAAATTTTTAAAAAAATCAAACAAGGACATTTAATGAATGGTAGAAAAAATAGATTTTTTTTTATTTTTTTTTAAAAAAAAGAAGACATTTATGTAGAAATGACACAATCCTTCATTACAACAACCAATTTTTTTTTTCCTCTTGGTGATTTTTGGTTGATCAGAGAGTGTGTAGGGTTTAAGGGGTTGAAGAGAGAGAGAATTAATCCCATGGCAAATTGCAGTCACTATCAAATTCTGAGCTTCTAACCTCTCCCTGGATGTCACTGACATCTCTTGATTCTCTCTCTCTCTCTCTCACTCCCGTCAGCAAAAAAAAAAAGAAAAGAAGAAAACACCACAACCCCATACAAAAGTTGTGAAGGAAATTCTGAATATTAAAACTTATTTATAAATAAATATATATATTTTTAAATTACTTTTTATCACATATTGTACTTAAAAAATATCGAATTATTTGTTTATAAGTAAATAAAAGTTGCAATTTGTTTATAAGTAAATAAAAGTTGCAAAATAGTTTAGCCTATGTTCTAATAAATTTATAAATTTCATAATCTTTTGTACTATTTTTTAATCATGCATATTTTTTAAAATTATTTTACAACATTTTTTATCTCGAAAATAAGGTGTGAGATTATAAGAGTGGGGATAGGAAAGAAAAAAGAAGATTGTTAAAAAGGAAAAGTTGTGAAACAAAGAACCACTCATATCCAAATGCAGACACTTTTAGGTACAGAAGCACCACAACGAGCACTTTTTTCGTTCACTCCTCACTCTCCCCCCAGTATTCTGTATTAACTTCACACAGCTGGAGAAGGAAAAAAAAGTGTAGAAATATTCGAGAAAAAGGGTGTTCAAATACAGTAAAAGATGGCCTCTTCTTCGTGAAAAGAAGAGAGCGCGAGTTATGCGTGTGACTGTGTGAGAGAGAGAGTACTACATACATGATGTTCTTCGTGGAACAATTGTAAGACACTCCCGTTATTGTCGTTTCTTTCCCCGAGTTCCCTCGATCATGCTCTTGTATTCTTGCCCGTGTAGCTCTTGCATTGAGAGAGAATCCTTGAGCTCGAGTTTTTAGTGTTCTTATTGGTTTCTTAGCACCGGATCAGGTGTTTATTCCATAGTTTCAATCATGTTCTTGATTTCGACCAACGCCGTTCTCCTCCTCCTTTCCTTTCTATCAGTTTTCTCGAGTCCTTCCCTTTCATACGAGGGCCGCAATCCTGAAGGTATCCACTGTACTCTATTCAATGAACATCATAAAGTAAAGTTTTCTACACTAATTTTTTTTTTTTTTTTTTTTTAATTTGTGGGTTGTAGTTGAAGCTTTGATTGCTATACGGGATTCTTTAAATGATCCTCATGGAGTCCTGGGCAATTGGGATGAAGACTCAGTGGATCCTTGTAGCTGGTCTATGATCACTTGCAGCGCCAATAACGTCGTCACTGCCCTGTAAGTCATTATGATTTTAACCTATTTTCAGTGTTTACAGATGCCAAATTGACCCGCCATTTTATTTTCCTTTTCCTGGATTCTTGACATTTATTACACAGAGGAGCTCCTAGTCAAGGTTTATCAGGTTCTTTATCTGGGAGGATAGCAAACCTTACAAACCTCAGACAAGTGTAAGAAAACTGTAAAAAAAAAAAAACATAACTTTAAAGCTATTTTCAGTGGTTCCCTTGTGAAATTCCCATGATTTTGTAACGCAGATTGTTGCAAAATAACAATATTTCTGGGCATATTCCAAATGAGTTTGGAAATCTTTCAAAGCTTCATACACTGGATCTTTCCAATAACAAGTTTTTTGGTCATATACCTGAGTCTTTTGGTTTCTTGAATGGTCTTCAATACCTGTAAGTATGAAAATTTCCATGGTTATATCTAGCAAACTTTAAATTGTGTTGTGTGTTACTTTTTCATGTAGAAATTGTGTTATGTACCATCTCTTTCTTTGACTCTGTGAACGGTCTATTGTTGTGGTTTGTCATGTAATGAACAGGAGGTTGAACAATAATAGTTTCAGTGGGGCTATTCCTCTATTTTTAGCCAGGCTCCCTCAACTTACTTTCTTGTGAGTACCATTCTCTTTATTTTTTCTCTACACAAGACTTCACATTTTGTTTTTGTTGTTTGTTCATCAGCTATTGGACTGTATAGAGTCTAATTGTACTGTACACCAATTTGGTAATTTGTTTATAAACTACACATTTTCCTAAATCCCTTTTTAACCAACCATACGCATTTTCTCAAACCACATATTTTGCCTCAAAAATATCGCATTCTTTTTTATATTTATAAACAAAAATATTTTTTTACCAAGCATATCATTTCTATAATTACTCTCAAAAGTAGGTATTTAGAGTTTAATGAATGAAACAGTACATTTTCTGGAGTCAGCAACTGAATTATTGGTTGTTCTGTTTTTGTTGGATTTTTCAGGGACCTGTCCTACAACAATCTCAGTGGACCTCTTCCCAGCTTTCCTACTAAAACATTTATGTATGCTTTATTTGCAGAATCCTGTACTTATTGTAATATAGTAACATTTATGACATGACAATGCCTATATTCAAATATAATTGTATGATAAGAATTCATTTAGGGTATGCATTAGATCAAGTGTTTGTATATATTCATTTGTTCACAAATAATTTACTAATTCATTGCTACCTTCTTTTTTCTTGGTTGTTTTCTTGTAGTGTTTTGGGTAATCCTCTAATTTGTGGAAGCCGCTCTACTGAAAATTGTTCTGCATTAATCCCAGCTGATCCTCTTTCATTCTCCATAAATTCGTCTTCAGGTAACCTAATTATTATTTCTAGGGAGAATTGCAACCAATGTTCCAAACCTTTCATTTTGTCTCAGACTTTACCCAAATCTTTAGTTTGTTCCACCTACGGTCCCAAATCTTTTGTTTTGTTGCATTACACGGACAAATGGATGGTTTCCATTAGTTTGACCGTTAGTTGACCAAGAAGATAAATTTTGACCAAATGAGAAAATGACAAAATGTTAAGTTCGTATACATATGTATATATATTTAAATTGTTTAGTGAAGTTACAATTTTGCCCTTTTTACATTTGGTCAAAATTCATTTTCTTTGTCAACCAATGGTACGGATGGAATCCATCCATTTGTCTTTGTCATGCAACGGAACGAGAAGTTTGAAAGTGTGGGTGGCTCAAACTAAAGGTTTGGGTAAAGTCTGAGGCAAAATGAAATGTTTGGGACCATGATTCTCCCTTATTTCTATTTGCATATGTTCAAGTGCAGACCTTAATTATGTTTCTGATACTCGTTCATGCAACAACCTAGGAAAAAACAAATCCAAGAAACTCGCAATTGCACTCGGAGTCAGCCTCAGCGTTGCCTCCATTTTACTCTTAGCATTCGGATATTTGTTCTGGAGAAGAAACGAGAAGATAAAACAGTCTATTCTATACATTACTGGTGAGTGCTTCTCACTTCAAGTGTAAATGTAGAGTTGATATAATAGATATAAATATATTTATTTTTTTCCCTGAAAACATGAGTTTGTATTGTAAAAAATGATTTTTTTTTTTTGGCAGATATGCAAGAAGAGGACCTAGTAAAGTTAGGCAACCTTAGAGGCTTCACATTCAGGGAGCTACAAAATGCAACGGATAATTTCAGCTCTAAGAACATACTTGGTACCGGGGGTTTTGGGAATGTTTACCGGGGGAAGTTGGGGGATGGTACATTGGTGGCGGTGAAGCGACTGAAGGATGTGACTGGAACTACTGGTGAATCACAGTTCAGAACTGAACTAGAGCTGATCAGCTTAGCAGTTCACCGGAATTTGCTCCGCATTATTGGATATTGCGCCACTTCAAACGAGAGGCTTTTGGTGTATCCTTATATGTCTAACGGCAGTGTGGCATCAAGGCTTAGAGGTTACAGCTCATTTACAAGCTTGCATTTGATCAATTTTTATTATATCAATCTTGTGTTCCATTAATGTTCTTCTTAGGTAGTTGTAGTCAACTCTGTATTTTCATGACTAAGATCAGGAAACAAATCTAGAAAGTACATGGGGCAATTTATCAGAAATTGGAAAGTATTAAAATCTTAATTTCTTCCCCTACAGAATAAAATGTTACCCGCTTGGTTAATAATCTGATGCATCAACTTAGGCTAGCATTTGGTGCTCGCATTGATGACATGTTTGTTAAATAAGAAACCAAGTACTATTCCATACCATGTAATAATGTGTAACCCCTCTTAAATTGTAATTACAGGTAAACCAGCTCTCGACTGGCACACTAGGAAGAGAATCGCCATTGGAGCCGCAAGGGGTCTGCTATATCTGCACGAGCAATGTGATCCGAAGATAATTCATCGAGATGTCAAGGCAGCAAATGTCCTCTTGGATGACTACTGTGAGGCTGTTGTTGGTGATTTTGGCCTTGCAAAGCTCCTTGATCATGCTGAATCTCATGTCACAACTGCTGTTCGTGGAACTGTTGGGCATATTGCACCGGAATATCTCTCGACTGGCCAATCATCAGAGAAAACTGATGTCTTCGGATTTGGAATTCTTTTATTAGAGCTTATAACAGGAATGAGAGCTCTAGAGTTTGGGAAATCGGTAAACCAGAAAGGTGCGATACTGGAATGGGTACGTCTTTACTCTGATCAACTTTGATATTGGAATATCTTCTAATGTGGGAAGTACATTGTCATTTTCTATCCATCATTTTCTTTGCTTTAATCATGATATTTCAGGATTATATGCTTGGAAATATCATAATTTTGCTGAACACCTTAATTTATCTGCAAAAATTATGTTCCTGTCAACTTCTGATAATTTGGTAATGGGGACTCTTGCTGAATCACTTTCTCATAGGGATGGTTTAGACCTTAGAGCCTCTTTCAGAATTTGGTATACAATGTAATTTATTTCCCTAAAAACCAAACTTTCTGGGATTGTGATTCAACTTGGAACTTGTGCAATTGCAGGTGAAGAAGATTCATCAAGAGAAGAAAATAGAATTGTTGATGGATAGGGAATTGGAGACCAATTATGACAGGATTGAGGTGGGTGAGATGCTACAAGTGGCTCTTCTTTGTACTCAATACCTTCCGGCCCATCGTCCCAAAATGTCTGATGTCGTCCGAATGCTTGAAGGCGATGGTCTTGCGGAAAAATGGGCAGCCTCCCATAACTATATGAACACCACTTCCAGTTTTTCCCGGGAAAATAGCAAGTCACGCCCTACCATGGCCTTTGGACACGACGAGAATGATCATGACCATTCAAGCATGTTTAGGATAACGATGTCGATGGATGACGAATATGATGCTCACTGCATGGAGCTTTCTGGTCCAAGATAATAGAAAACTGGGAAAACCCAGAGAGGAGAATGAAATGAAATTAGGTAAACAAATTTTATTTTATTTTCATTAGGTTTGTTGTTGGATGGAGCCAAACTAGGCCCAACCCTCTTTAAGTTGATGTGTTTTCGAATTTTACGGTCATAATGTAAATATTCTTTCATTTAAGTGAATAGATATGTAATTTCTATGTTGATGTCATTATAATTTATCCACAAATGACAAGTCTCGATATTCCTTTCGTGGGAGTGGAGTTGGAAGATTATTTCATAAATACATTATATTTTGATTGCATTAAAGGTCCTTAATTTTTATTCATTGTTACATTCATGTTCGTTTCTTAGTGCATTTATGTCCCTAACCTTCTTTTTACCAACACATCTTCTGTGAGGATTTTCATCCAAAACTTCGATTAAGTTATTAACTCAGTTTAAAATGATGGACAAATGTTTAATCACAAATTTGTATATATTATTTTTTATTTTATTTTTTCTTATTTAATAATATACTAGACAAATAAGTCCTTTTACTCTTTTGAATTTTGATGTAATTTCTGGATCAAGAACAAGATGTGTAAATTAATGATATGTTGAGAACTGAAAATGCTCCCCCTACCCGTGAAGGGTAAGGGATTTATTTACTCAACACATACAAAACTCACCCCTCCTTTGAGGTGGGTATCAGTGGTCCCCACTTTCACTCCAACTTTTTACCCCTCATCCCAAGAGGGTTGGGTATCTAACTTCCCAACCCTTCACGAGTAGGGGAGCAAAACCGTGTTGAAAACTAAAGCATGATGAAAGTACATTGTTGACGTAAATATAATAATGAATAACGGTTATGAATCTTCTAAAGAATTAAAATGCGGTACAACTATTAAAAAATGTGTGGTCAATATACTTAGCCGAAGAAAAATAAGGTTATGAATCTTCTAAATAATCCGTTGGTATAGAGCAAAAATGCAAAAAATGCAACAAGAATTCTTCCTAACGTTTCAAAGCATGCGAATGAAATATTTTTGACAGGAATCATCAACAACCAGAACTTCGGAAAATATAAATTTCAACATAAAAATGATAAGTGCTACAATAAGCAAATCTTGAGCACACTCAGTGCAATTAAAAATATGGTGCAACATGTAAAAACTGTGATAACAAAATAACCACAGTAAGGAAGAAAGGTACAAACAAAAAGCAACAACATGCAGGCCAAGATGATAAGTAGCTAAGAAGAAAAGGCCTTGCTCAAGTCTAGTAAATTTCAATAAAATCTCATAAATAATGATAAACAAGGGAGTATTCACATTCCGATGGTAGCACATACCCACTAGTTCAGTATCAAAGAAATTTACCTTTTCAATAAACTGATCAAGAGCTAGTACATTTTAAACTACAATGACGTGGTCCTGAAGACTCATTTGGAATCATGAACTACTTATCGAGTCCTCGTCTTGACCATTTTGGGTCTTGAAGCTTTCCTCTCCATCTTTTCTCTCTTTTTTCGTGTCTTTTCATCTTCCTCTGCTCCCTGCGTGATTAATTAAATGCTGTAAGAATTGACTGGCCCAAACAATTACACAATTTGACTTACTAGTAACTGTAAAAACCAGAAATGAAAACAGGGTGAGTGAAGTACCTCTGCACCATGCGGCAGAAACCCTTTGACAAGTCCAAAGAGTTGATACGCAGCGAATCCCGGTATCTACAGAGCAAAAGACAGAAAAGATTATCCAACAAGATTACTATCTCAACAATATTTCCAAACTTCCAAGTTACAGCATGTGCATGTATTGGAGCTAATTATTTCCATACTCGCCCAACTTTGGGTGTGTCTATGTTTTACTCACTGAATTTCAAAATGCTTCCCATTGATCACTTAACTTTATAGTGTTGCACTCGTGACAATACCCAACGTTGGATGGGTGATGAAGTATAATGCTCTAAAGTTGAGTGATTAATGAAACACGTTTCGAAGTTCAGTGAGTAAAATGTGACAATACTCAAAGTTGGGTGAGTGTTGAAAAAATTAACTTGCACATATTGTTACTGACTTACTGTCTTCAAATATTAATTAGAATTGACTACTAGAATTCTGAATGGGTCCTTCACTTGAATATTTCAAGAAAAATGCAAACGTCCAACTTAATTATTGCCGGACCCTATTAAACTAATCTTGAGCCCCCGTCTCCTTCAAACTATGTCAGCTACATAAACTCGTTAGGCATCTGAGTTATCAGCCTACAGCTCCAGATCGTTGATTATGTGTCGAGGAAATTATCAGGACTCAGACACACAATCTCAAACTTAAGTTCCCATGAAGAAGATTGATGACAATTGACTGGGGACCCTTTTCCGAAGAAAGAAAGCAGTTTCAGTATCAAGACATTTTTCACTAAACCAAAAATTCAACCTAATTGAAGCTGTTCTACATTACATGATAGCTCAGAATTTTTACTGTGCAACACCGTTACACCAAGGAACACAGTTGTGATGCCAAAACCTTAGTAGTTTAACTCAACACCCATATGGTTTAAGACTCGTAGTCATGCCACTCATAATGTTACAGAATTAACTAACACGAATTTTCAAGACAACTACAAACAAACATCTCAATAGTCTGATTCTGTCAAGCATAATCAATTGATCAATTTGATTGTTAAAAAGAGAATAGCAGTGTGTCTCAATTTTGCATGAAACAAGGACCTTGTTTAAGTCTTAGCAGGTATCTCCTCATTCTATTTTGGTGAACCAGGAAAGTAGTAGAAACAGAACATTCTCAGCAGATCAGTACTGTTGTGGAACAAAACTCTTGGCTATGTCGGTGATTTTATTTAGGATCTGCAGCACCCATCTATTTGATCAGTTTGCTTGTTAATGTAATCTATTTTAATTAAAATACTGACAGTAATATTACTTTTAAATTAGTCCAAGTGCATCTGAAGTTTGTAAGCAGAGAGGCCACCATGTTGACTAGGTAGAACAAAATAAATAAATAAATCCAAAATTAACTGTATACTTTTGATGTCAATAAATAGTCCACAGAATAAGAATTTGCAATTTAAAGTACTGTTCTCTACTCTTTCCACCAAATTAATAGGGTTCCAAATTGAAGTATCTGTCACAATTGCCTACAAATTCTCTACAGTACCGAACTTCATTACTAGTTCAGCTCTTTATATTCTACATTCAGAATTGACATAATCATGCCTCAAAGTTACGCTGTGTTTCCAGAAATTCCTAAGCTAGTAGAGGATTCCACAGTAAACCCATTCTATAATTAAGGTTATGTTATACCATCTACAGTTAGCTTTCCCCAAAAAGGATGTTTAAGTGCGTCGCGAAACCAATTTTTTCCCCTTTCTTTTCTTTTAGAAGCAATAAATGAATATTTAGAAAAAATAAATTTTGAATTGGGATCTTACCACCAAGTATATGTACCAAAATTTTTCAGAAATGATGGAAGTGACTTGGACAAAACATGTAATGTAGATTATATCATGTAAATATCTGCAAGAAAAGCAGTAGATAGTAAAACTGTTAGTTATCTCCATGAAAACTGTTCTACGTATATAAACAGGCATATAATCACGTTAACAGAAAAATACAAAGCTGAGAGAAATATTTAATACAGAAGAAGAACATCATATTGCCTGGGCACCTTGTAGGCAATCAAAGGAGAAAGGAAATCTTACCATTTTGCTTGGAGTTGGCTATGAAGCATATTCTGTTAAATATAAGACAACATCTTATGCACTAAATTACTTTGTTTAGGTTTTATCTGTGTTTTATGCATGAAGCAGAATAAAAAATCTTCTCTAGCTAAACACTTGGCTTGATTTGGTGGACCTTAAGTCTTAAAAAAAAAAAAAAAAAACAATGTCTCACTGAGGTTTGTTGAAAACCCTATTTAATATGGTTCAGTGAGTTCAAGATGAAAGCAAGTCCCCCCAACCTCCTATATACCACTAATTTCAACTTTCTCGAAATGCTTTCGGCAATGGTTGAACACCTTTAATTTACTCAACAGTGTGAGATATATCAAGTTAAGTTGTGATTTACTCAAAATTATCACTGGAAACCCAAAAAAAAAAAGGCTCATATGTTTGCTCAGATCACATACTTAGAATTAGCTCTATCATGCTTCAATTTAATATATATTGACACCACTTCGTTAAGCTCACAAGAGCTTGATTTCCCCTACCTATTATGCATATTAGAAACTACAACCAATGAAATCTAAAAGATGCTTCTGCCTTCAACAATAATCAATTCATCACTTTATTGACCTTCAAAACTTATTCTTCATTGGTGCCTATTAATATAGAACATGTACACATGCCAACAAAGAGATCATGAGGTTTGTCCATAAGACAATATACTATTTTCCTCAGCGACAGACAGATGTCTTTCATTATCCCTGCCGGAAAGAAAGAAACAATGCCATCAACACTTACTTTCGGTACAATATGGACAGTTAATTGACACCAATAACTTATATTTATTAAGTCATGAACAAATAATTATCAAGCATTAGGGTATTAAATAACATGTACATGCTCTGGAAGAAAAAAACTACCTGACCTCAACCCTATTTCAAATTTACCAAGACCAGTGATCCTACATCAATATTTCTAGCGGCTATTGGAACACCCTGTTTCTGTTATAATCCAATATATCATGTTGTTCTCTACTTAGGGTAGTGGTGAAAGGAATCCTTAATCAATCACTATCAGTCAAGGTCCTATATTATGTTCCTAGGCCCTAGCCTTCTCCAGTTAAAAGAGCACAATTTAGATTACTCACTAAAATGGCTGTTTGCTCAACAGCTATTAATTTTGCGTCACAGCCAATAAACATTTTTTTTTTTCAATTAAGAAAAAATAACCTAAAAATCTGTCCAATTACCCCAAAATAGAGATCCTGAAACTCATCTGATTCAATAACATGAAACCCAGAAAAACCGCATAAAAACCGAAATCACTTAACAAAAAAATCGTCATACCCACAAATGCCACCCGTACTCATATCGAACCCACCATCCAGAAGCTCCCCATCGTCACTGTAACTAGGCTTTGCCATCGAGGATAGCTGCTTGTACGGAATAACATAGGCTAATGAAGTCAAAATCAAGCCAGCCCAATGCTTCCACGTGAAACTAGAGTGAAAAATCCCGAGCCTTATTACAAGATATATAACCTGTTACGAAATTTTAACAAATTGAATTAACAAGACTGGCAAAAAAAAATAAAAAATAAGAAGAAAGGGGGGAAAAATTAGAGGGGCTTTTAGGTTACGTTTGATGCGAGAATGAGGCGGAATAGGTTTCGCATGTGTCGGGTGTTTTCCTCTTTCCGTTTCTTCGCCCCCTGATTTGCCATCGTTAAACGACGTCGTTTAGCTGCCGGCTGTAAGGGATTGCACAATCGGTATTTGGGGGTAGGAGAAATTGTGAAGTGAAGTTTCTATGGAAAGGGGTGACCAAGGTGGACATAGCGAAAAGATTAAATAGCATCAATGGTCCTCAAATTATTCTCAAGTATTACGTTTTCGTTTTGAAGTTTTGAAATCAGTCTTCTACTCTACCTTATAACTTATTAAGTGCGTTTGATTGTGATGGTGAAATTCGGGTAGAAATAAACGAATTTCAGAGAATTAACTTCTTGGAAAATGAAAGTTAAAGTGTTTGATCGCGATAATGAAATTTAAATGAAAATAAAACGAATTCCATGTTTTGCTATTTGATTGGTGATATTTTCATGCAATTTGATTGATGAAAAGTATCGTTTAATAATAAATTATTTAATAAATAAATAATATTAAAATATATGAAGTCGTGAAAAATTAATTGAATTATAAGATTTAGAAAATTGAAGGACTAAATTGTAACTATTCAAAAGTTGAATCAAATTAAAGAATGTAGATTGAATTTGACCACAGATCAATTAGACCTAATTGAAAGTTGAAGTATTAAATTGGAAGAACAACAAGTATTAAATCAAGCCAATAAAAAAGTTGAGGACCAAAATGCAAGAAAATAAAGTAAATTCCATTTAGCCTAGAAAATCAATTTCCACCACTTGGCAAGAAAATGAATTCCTTGAAAACATGAAATGGGAGATGATGTAACAAATGCCAAGAAATCAAATTTCATGAAAATATTTACATATTAAACAAGTCAAAAGTGAAAATTGAAAAACATATTTCATTTTCCATGAAAAATTTTAGCCAATCAAACATAAACATGGCTTTATAATAACAGTCAGAATTTAAGCTATATACATGTAATTTTTGCAATATTATTCCAAAAAGCATGTTTTGGTGTCTTCCAGGCTTGATGTGAGCAATGCATGTATTTTTCATTCTTTATGACTAATCACCTCGATTAGTCATCGTGAGGGGTGACAAAAAAATCAAAACTAAGTAGACAAAATAAAAAAGATAAAAACTGTTTGATTTTTAATTTATTTTTCTTTAAAAGAAATCCATCGATTCTCAAAGCCAAAATCGAAAATTAAAAGCAAAATCGATAAAACATATTTGATTGTATTTTTCCTTAATTATGTTCCCGATTTTTGTAGTTCAACTATTTGATATTATTTTCATGTGCAATATTATTTTCATTTAGTTTGATTTTTACGCACATTCAAACATTTTCATCAAATTCAATTTTTTTAATAGGAACAAACAAAAATTTAAAAATAACTGAAATCGAACCAAAACAATTTTGTTTTGAATAGAACAGAGCCAATGAAAGTTTCGATTCCTTCGATAATCGAACTAAATTGATTAACGTCCACGCCTAGTCATCACCCATTAATACAAACCTCATTTTTTTTTTAAAAAAAAAAAAAAATCATTTTCAACCACATATTCTACTAATAAAATAATTTACATATAAATCCAAAAAAATTCTCTACTTTTTAATCACACATTCTCCAAAATTTACTTTTACAAATCACATTATTTTTTAAATAATGATCTCAAGCAGAGCTAAAACCTATGAAAGCAACTTCACAAGTTTTTCTATGCCACAAACATTGTATCCAGTTGTTAGAGGGCTTTATCTTTATGGAGGTGCAAGATTATGTTGATGGACTTGTTCTCTGTTCAGTTGGTACAACGCATCAATTAGACTTTGAGACCAAAGAACTAAATATCGTAAGAGCATCTTCTTTAATGGCACCGTCGATCTACCTGCATCAACAATGCCAATTTCAAAGAGAGAAAATTGGAGAGAGATGAGCAAGGTCCTAGAAGAGAAATGAAAGAGATGAAAGAGAGCGACACAAATAAAAAGACCTCTGACTCGGGCAAGGTCTGTCTGCAGACCTTGCACTCGACCCTGTCATGCCTTTTTCTGATATTTTAATAATTTTTTGGTTGTCACGTTGACAATAGAAATGGACATATCTTCACCATTAAAAATGCCCTAAGAGAATATGTCAGATTGAAAGTCAGTGCTCTCATTTCTATCGTGTAAGCATTGGACTTCACTATGAGTTGATAATGTTAATATGCTTTGCATCCATGGTCAATAGCACATGTTCTATCTGTTCCTTTCATGTATCTATTACTTCTTCCAGGCCTTGCAACTGGAGGAAAAAGAGGATCAGTTTTCACAACTTCATGCTTAATGTCCATAGCCGTTTGCAAGTATAAAAGCCTAGCAATCTATTTTTCACTGCTATACTCAGAAATAGGTCATACAAATTAATCCTGAAGTTATGTTGACTACAGAACACAAGGATGTTGCAGATTCCTCTGGGCGGACACATATGGGGGGGTCCTTGGGGGTCACGGACACACACACACACCCCCCTCCCCCCTTTTTATTTATTTATTTTTAAAAAAAATCCAAAACAAAAAAGTTGCTTTGAATTGTTGAATAATTTTTTATTTTTTTTTAATTGAATGAAGGTAAAGTTTGGACTTTGAGTAATTGAAATTTATGCATATTGAATAGAGTGTTTTAGATGAAATATATGTAAAATATTGTAACATGTACTCAGTAAATATAGCCTCTTTTTTGTACCAATTAAAATCTAAATTATAATCTTGGTCAAAGTGAACAATCAATCTCAACCATAGATTTCATAGGATCCATAATATTTCAACCACGCATCTCATCAACTTTTATCAAAATCTACGAAAAATCTAATTTTAGTTTACACTAAACAAGAACATAATTTATTGGAATTTGAATGTGTTAATTAATTGTTTACTGCGATATAATATGTCAATTTCTTTTGAATTATAACGTAGATCTTACTGAAAATAATTTAGTATATTTGTGAGATTGCATATTATTTAGTACATTATCTTTTGTGAATTTGAATTTTATCATTATTTTCGATCATTTCCTTGAAAAAAAAATTCGGGGACAGCTCGTGGGATCTACCGCAAACTGTACCCCTTGCTACAAAATGTCTATGTCCGCCATTTTATGTTCATTTGAATCATGTGCATGTCTAGATGTTTATGTTAGAAATATAATATGGAAATTATTATTGAATAATTGTTTTGTGAATAACTCAATACAATCAACTCATTATATAGGGGAATACTCTAAAAGGTAAAAATAAAATCAAAATATATAGTTTTCTAATCTATAATATCAATAGATTTAATGTAGAAAACTAAATGATGGAGAAATATATTTATTTTCATTTTATATTTAACAAAATAGAACTTACATGGTGGATTTCAGAATTCAGGTAGAGCAGGGTTTCTACTTTTTCGGCACACACTTATCGAGTCTCGTTATTCAAGAGTTTCAACAGTCAGCTGTTCAACAAGATGTTGAAGTTTCCATGGGAAGAAAATTGCAAGTAGTTATACTGTATTTTCTTCTAATAACTTGAAACAATAGCATAATTTTTTATCGTACATTTTAGGTCCCTCTAAGTGCCAATGGATGTGCGTATTTTTTTTTCCGATGAACTCTGTGACAGGCCTATCGAAGCTGCTGATTATTTGGGATTATCCTGTGAATCATTTTTGGGTTTGAGCATGCTTGTTTGTTGAAGAAATATTGAGTTTGAACATCGGAAATGAGGCTTGTTACTGTCAAATTATGGGTATTCACTGGTTTATTATTCACCAGATGAGTTGCACATACTGGCTTTGGAAGATGTACCAACTTTTGGGCTCCATAACAAAACTGCAGCATATCGGTTTGTCACTTTGGTTGATGTTGAGTAATTTATAAGGGCTTGAGTTACATTTCTTTGGTAGGTTGTCTTTTATACGTAATTCTCTTGGTTTATCTTTAAAATATTAACATTTATTAAGTCTAAATATGGCATCAAAGTCAATTAAGCTCTAACGATCCGATTAAAATTCAGAAACTAGATCACGAATTTCAAGTTTGATTTGCTCAAATTAATCACCGTCTTATTGGACTGGTTAAAGAATAAATCCCATATTGGCTCAATATACAAGGATTTTTAGCTACTCTTATTAATAAAATTGACTATTATTAATATATATTTTTTTTTAATATTTATGGCTCAGGTGTCCAAATTTCGTTCGATTAATTCTGATGGATGGCGGCATTCCCCTTATTTGCCGTCCAGATAAATCTGAATGTTGATATAGCTTATGTACGCATGAAGTCGACATTCAATCAACGGTTCTCCTCTCATGAACCTCACTTTACACCGTATGTACTGAACTCTCGAAGGAGTTACAGAACGCACCATGACCCTACCTTCATAGAACCACTTGCTCTAGCATTTAAATGTCAGTCTTCCAAGAATCAAGATTCGAATCTTCGATTCTCTAATTTCAACTCCTCCTATTTTACCCCTGCATCATGCATGTAGAGGCAATAAGATTGACACTTAAGATAAGAGTACCGTGGACAGAGAGTACGGAATTACACTTAAAACGGAGCTCCAAGTCGTTAGATTTTCTTGGGATTTATAAATTATTATCTGTAGGTGAAGTATGAGAATAAAGAAAGGCTGTCATGCAGTGCCTAGGAGAGTCCTTTAGAACTGTTTAAATGGATTGTGAGAATGTCAGATGCTCAACAAATGGCACCCACAACCTCTTCAAGATCGAAGAAATCTGACGATTCAGACGTGTGGGGACAATGAAAAGAACGTACCATCAGTAAGTAACGAAGCTTTATTTCTAGTAAATATAAGAATTGAGTCACTGCATAGCTTCATTCATACGTCTACAAAGTGTTCAACTTAATCAAAATCTCGAGCTGGTTCAGAAGCCACAAAAAGGAAATAAAATACCATCCAATCCCATTCCTATCTCACTCCAAAGAATCAGGTTATGTAATCATCCTCATCCAAATGGCGGAATAAGTCTGGTTTTTTCCCCCCAATCCGAAAATTAGTGAGTTTTGATCTTATACCCCGGCTAGATCACCAGAGGCAAATAAATTTCTCATAGCATGGCACATTTGATATCTGCAAGAAAACAGAGCAATGAGTAACTGGAGAAAGTTATGTCTCTGTTCTGATTCCACAAGCTGAAGTTGAAGATAAACACGTACCTTGGTTCCTATACCAGTACCTCATTGCAAATGAGTGTTCCATAGAATGAAAAAATATCATAATTCGTACATCCGTTCTGGTAACAAAAATGACTAACCGGATAACCATAATGCATCTACTCCAAACTTTACGGTTAATTTGAAGTTATTTTGCCTATATTTTTCCCCGCTCAGCAGTATAATAAAATCAGTCAAATTTGAACAAATTTGACGAAACCTGAAATGAAATAAGTGCTTAATAATTAAAATTCTGAGCATAAATAATAGAAGCAAACTTCAAAAGTACTTGATAAATAAAAATTCCGGGAAAAATAATAGGAGCAAACTATAAGGTCTGACCGGTTTTATGGAAATTTTCCTGCACAGTGCAAACTAACAATCATAATCAGGTTTAGGTCAATTCGATAAAGTCAGTCTTATACGAAGTTAGTGCATCAGATATTCATTAATGAAGACCACAGGTATACAGCAGCAGTGATGGGCTCAATCTACACATTTTTGCACAAAGCAACTTGCCAGAAACACTGGTAGAGCTACCTTCAGAGCAATTAGGAAGCATTAGATGTATTGTAAGACCAAGCAAGTCAAGAGGACAAAATGTCAAGCAACACCATCAAGAAATCTGAGTTGTCACGTAATCATAATAACTCTTTTGGTCTAAGATTGAATTTATTTTTAAGTGAATTGGTAAAGAGAAATGCCATCTCTTCGTCTTAAATGCTAATCAATCAAGAGGTTCTTCTACTTTTACCTTAAGTCATGATAAGAATCAGATACACTGTTATTAAGGCATGCTACTCAAAATAAAATGAATAAACACGCATTTGAGGACCCAATAAGAAACAAAATTAAGAAACTTCTGCAGGGAAACCAACACTACCTTAACATGGTGTGGCATGATTTTTATATCATAAGGTACATGAAGCCATGCTTCTGGTGGATAGAACAAGAAGTTATCTGGCTTGCTGGTATAAACATCGGCAAATTGATGGATGTGGTAACTAAATGCAGATTCTTGACCAGTGTCAGTAAGAAATGTAGCTCCAAATGACCCATTAAACATGCTTTTCATAGTGCAACGTGCCTTCTGCCTCTCTTCGTTGAGCTCCACAAGAAGAGACTTGTATGCTTCACTCTCACTATTAGGAACAACGGAATGCAGTTTCCCAAGAAGTTCTTGTACTATATGAAACTTCGACTGTTGCAGAATTTGGGTTTTACAAAAATAAGAACAATAAGAAAACATAGTATTTGCCTGTTGCAGAATTTTGGCTTTACAAAAATAAGAACAGTATGATAACATAATGATTCGACAGAGGTGCTTAGAATTTTTTTGTATATTGATGGCACCAGTTAAAGAGTAAAGAGACTGTCAAAAGTGGAAATGCAAGAAATTCAAACAACTAAAAGAAAATCTATTAAACCTAGAAGTGATTGAGGAATCATCGTTTAGAATAATCAAGTCACCCAAGTATACTTCAAAACCTAATTCCACTCATTTTGACTCACCACTAGCAATCGTGTGCGCCTTTAAATACCCAAGATTTCAAACTGATATTTGCTTATATTTATGGGAGAGGAAAACAATTTAAGAAAATATTACAACTTCACTAGCATTCCTATGTTCTACATAAAGGTACTGGAAAACACATAAATCGGGGAAAAAAACATTACCCAATTTATTCCACAAAATGCAAACATATGCATAACAATTGTTTACAGAATATCTATGTCAGAAAACTAGTTTAAGTAGAATATTCAAAGTTCGAACTTCCAAGGGGTTACCTGCTCAAAACGATAACTATCCTCATTCTGGATCCGTATCTCATTCTGCAGACGAGATAAATAATTGATTTATGTCACCCAAAATGACAGTTATAAACAGATATGGGATGTAAAATATATCCAGATGCATGATGTTCTTCAACAAATGAAAATATGGATAAAAAGTGTGTTCATCGGACATGGTTGTCGCCAAAAGTTGATAAGCCAAGTTAATAATCAGCTGTCAAGAAAAAAATTAAATAATAAAGGGCGGGAAATAATCCGAGTTTCACCACTTGCAGATTTGACATAGACATCTGACAGAGCATCAAACACAAGTTAAAATACAGAAGCTATAGAGTAATGAATTCTACCGGTACAAAGTAATTCTTAGAAAACATATGCAGACAAAAATTTGAAGAAACTTTTATATATTCTCTGCTACTATTTTTGCCCTTAAATTATTTCCAAACTATGAAGCATGGATAGGTGCGTGTCCAACATGTATCGTGACGTGTCATGGACATGTGACAGACAAGTCATGTGCCTTGTCCTGTGTTTTTTATGTCAATTAAATTCCAACGCTCAAAAAATACGTAAGAGACACTCCTCGGGAAAGTGTTTTGACATGTTTTGTCCTATATTAAAAAGGATAAAAATTAAAATATAATAAATAGATGTATAATTTTAAAATTTTAAAAAAATGTGTTGGTGTCCTACATCTTAAAAATCATGGGGTATGTGCCAGTATCAGTGTCGTGTCATGCTTTTTCGCGTCTGTGCTTCATTTCCAAACAAGAACTCAAGAATCATATGAACAATCGTCACCATTATAGTCACGCAATCGGAAATCATGACCATTACCAAATCAAGATGTAGGAGCATTAATCGAGCTATAAGAAGCCTATTCTCAAGCTGTCACAAATATCTTGTTATCCAGAGTTTGATACAACAAGTTCAAATTGATTATATTAATTTCTTAGCCTGTCCTTATCTTTTCAAAATGGTTCAGACCTTGGTTTTACAGAAACATGATGCCAAAAGAACCCAATTTGAGTAAATGTTAAAGATTCAACAGATTTGCAGTTCAATACGAAGCTTGGGATAAAGCCCAGAAAGTTGTATAACATTTTTAACTAGTCCTTTTCTCGTATCCACAAAAGTGTGAGTTATAAGTAAGTTACCTGCCTCTTAAGAAGAACCTATCAATGCATATGGAAAGGATCTCTATTACAATATCTAATTTTCTTCCTTTGGGGGGACGTCCCCGTACACAAACTTTCTTTTCCTGATAAACTTTTTCTACAATAACTACATGTAAAACCTTATAAATTTCCTTCTGAATGTTCATTTAAAAGCCATGTCATATTTTAACAGGACTAGTATAAAGTCCAGTTTGTAAACAGTCTAGCGTTCTTTATCCAGATACGGAATGATGCAGAATATGCATCGACAAATTTGAAAAGTGAAGGATTGAATGCATACTTCTAATTCATGGATAATGGCAGCAGTACGCCACCCTGCTTTCGAAGGCCCTCTCAAGTCACTAAATAGGTGATCCCCAAAGTATATCACCTACATATTGGAAGTAAACTGTCAATGGCAAAAGGCATAGTTATAGAAAAATAGCTATTTAATTTTTCATGTTACTTCGCTCAATAAATAGCTCAAATAAATCAAACATATAACCGAAGTCCAAAAGCACAGCTTGTTAAGTACTGTACCTCTGGACCATTCCACTTAGTTATTTGTAAAAATGTCTTCAGGCATCCATGGTAGTAAATTTTGTTCGGAAGAAAAGCATCCACCTTCGAAAAAGCCAAGTTGTCTTTCTCCACATCATAACAGCTATATGGAATTTACAAAATTCATAAAGAGAGGAAAAGGGAAATTAATCAAATTGTATGTAGCGGAATGTCGCCAAGAGTTAAAGAACAAAGTTCAAAGGTAAATTTCTCCTGGTATCCATTTAATCAGAATCATAGAAAAATGATAAGAGACATATAGATATCAAAATCTCTCATCCAGCCACGAGGCATTTTGAAGGGATGAACTAAATCTTATAAATCCTGGGGAGGTTGGTTAAATTTAAACATTCATATGGTTTATTCATTTATATCCCAGGGAGATCTCATAAGTGTAACATGTGACAATTCTTTTATTTTTTTAAGATATCTAACTTCAAAGAGTACATCTAGCAGTTAAGATTGCTGCTGACATCGTTGACATTATAAAATCATTCAAAAATCACGTATTGAATTCTTCA
This sequence comes from Ligustrum vulgare, assembly GCA_963555705.1. Lineage (NCBI taxonomy): Eukaryota > Viridiplantae > Streptophyta > Magnoliopsida > Lamiales > Oleaceae > Ligustrum > Ligustrum vulgare. The sequence continues at coordinate 12,462,344 of OY743185.1, forward strand.
GCATTAATTAACACCATATGTTGGTGCCATGATTGACTATATAAAAGATCATACAGACAAACTTGTGCACTTATCCCTTGGACATGAAGCCAACAAAAATTTCTTCTTTATGTTTGTTTTGATGGCTTCACTGTGGGGAAGCAATCACTGTTTATATTTATGACCTGGGAAGTGCAAAAGATTTGACAAAATGAACTTTTATTTTCATGTATACCCTTAAGTGATGTGTGGATGAATATTTAGATGTTGATTCAGTTTCTGCTTTAAAAAAGATGATGTCACATGCATGGACAACAGAGAAACAGCAAGTAAGCAAGTTTACATTATACACAAAATTCAGAAAATGATAGAAATCATAGGAATGGAGAAGAGAACCGAAATGGATGCTCAGATGTGTAAAACTCTGGTTTGTTGGCTTTAGCAATAACGACGTCAAAAAGTTCCCTCCAGGAGTCTAGGTGTCCCAAAGAATCCTAGTTAACATGTGAGGCAAAATGATTAGTAACTTATTTCAGTGTTTTAATCCAAAATCCCCATAGACGGAAATGAAGTAGATAGGAAACAGAATTGGTGATTTCAAAGTGATGCTCTCAAGTAATATAAGCAGATAAATGCACTTATGTGGTTAGAATAAAGAATGTAATGCTAAAGTGACCGATTAGCATGAGCAGGTAAATCTACTCAAATTATTCTATCAAAAAATTACAGTCCACTTTATGATGCATATGAAAAATGCAGTAAGAAGTTATAGGTAAATAAATATAAAATAAAATTCATATGCACAACACAATATTTTCTGTATTCACGAAATGAAAAGTTTAGCAGAATAAATAACAGCTAAAACCTGGACTTAATAATTTCCTATCACATTATAACTACACTGTAACACGTTGTCGTTACCACATGAACAGATGCTCAATTATCATTATCCAAAAATTACAAGCCTTGATTCAAGTCTGCTCTGATAGTGAATAAATAGAAAACAAATCCAAAAAGATTTAACCCGCATAAAATTTTATTATCAATATACAGAGAGGGCAGGTGTGCTTGTTTACTATTTCAGTTCAAAAGTCACATCTTTTTAAAGATAGTCACATGTAACACGATATGTCTATATAGTGCAACAGTTTCAGACTCAAGAATCCATAATATGCTATAATAGATGAGTGTAGCACTACTTCGTCTCACAAATCTTAACTTCTATATCTGCAACTTGCCAATTATAAGTCAACCAGACTCCAATAACTGCCCAACCCTTTGCAAGTCAATTGATTTAAATGCTATTATTACATTTTATTTTTTTATCAAAACCAGGCTTCTCTCCTTTATGATTACTTCAGTCCCTTTTTGAAGCTTCCACTCAATCTCCAACAGTTCACCATGAAAGGGAAAAAAATAAACAACCATGTATTATTATGAACTACAATTCTTCGTGTACATCTTATGATCATTATATGAAAAAATAAGTGATTTATTTTTTCTAAAGTTACAATTTGATGCATAGAATTGAGGCTGCCAAAATAGCTAGCATTTGTAAAAAACACATAAGAAACAAAATAAAAGTAGACATGGATTTCATCAAGCACGAAATTTATTAGCCAATGAATAGCAAGGGTGACAATGCTTGAGTACCATTTTAGATTTGCAAATGCCACAGTTTTCATTATTGGGACAGATATAAGCGGGATTTTTTTTAACAAGGCAGTTTCAGACTCGAGATGTAGAGAGGGTTTATCTTGATGATTATGTTATTAGGAAAGGATGAGGCTTATGTTCTTGGACTGAAAGAAAGAACTAAGATGATGGAGTTCCAAAGTGGGTGTAGAGTTAAAAAGGGGGATGACTGAGAAGATAGAGAAGATAAGAAACCAATCAAGAAGGAAATCAAGAACCCTAACAAAGAAGACATTTCAGTCATTATAAATTCATTTAGAAGGAAGATAGCAAGAGTATCTTTTAACTTAAAAGACTTCCCACTAACTGTCATGAATGTAAAAGAAAGTACGCTTATCCATTTTATAAATCTTTAGACCACATCACATTTCCTTCAAACCAAAAACGCTTTTGTAGCTACAGAAATCTTAATTTAGGCTCCAGATGCCTGGAGATTTGTCTCGAAAATTAGCAATTACAGCACCAGCAACGAGCTCTAACACCCTATACCCCTGATGAAGCCATTTAGTACAAGGAACACTAACATCTGATTAAACTAAGTATTAACTAATCAACAAAACCTGAAGAAATAGCATATTCATTTTAAATGAAGCATTTAGACTGACTTCATGCATTTCCATGCCACGTCACAAGTTCAACGAAGTACAATATTGACTATGCTGCAAGCAAGGGCTCTCAAGGCTTGAATAGTAATTATGGAAAAATGCATGCTTTCTTTCAATGTTCAAACAATTACTTATGTTTTTTTGTGGGAGCACGATGAAAAGGTTGCTGCATGGTAACTTGGGAGTCATGGGTTCAAGAAATGGAAACCTCGGATATGATTGCATTCACCTAACTCTCCTAAGACCCTGCAGGCTGTAGCCCTGTTTCCTGAGTACAACCTATCCATTATCTAATTTGGACAGTAACAGAACCTATAGAAACTAGAAGTAAGCATTTAAGGAGAAGAATGAGCCAAAAAAAAAAATTACAATTTACAATGCAAATATATCACTTCATCAAAATCTTTGATTATATTTAGGCACTATTAACAGATTGTCAATGCCAATATACTTCCAACAAAATTGATCTAGTGCCAACCAAGGGCACATACTATTGTGCCAAACAAGACACAAGCACTGGGTCCCCACACAGTTTTGGGCCCAGTGTTTGTTTCTTGATTGGCACTAGATCAAAACTAATACTTCCAATTCATAGAGAACTGAAGGTGCGAACTCATTTCTAAGAAGCCAGTGAAGATTGACACTGTGCAATTACCTCCAACATAAAGCGCATCCCTCCATCCACAAAATAATAGGGAGAGTTGGTCAACAAGAAAAGCTTCTTCCCTTTCTCTCTCAGCATCCTTAAAAAGCGTAATAGCTGACCCTGGAGTAGTCATATAAACATTGAAAAATCTGGTACCAGTACATAAACTTAACTACCTAATTTGAGAATGAGTTAAGACACCAAATAATTATAAGATAGTGGCAAAAATATAGAAACAAGGTCAATGACATACATTCTTTACAAGGTATTTATGTGGATCAGCAAGAATTCCTCTATGAGCTAAGCCACTTCGATGAACATGTTGAATTGCATGATTCACATCTTCATAGACATAACTAGCGTCAAATTCCAGCTCAGCCTCAACAAAGTGTTGAACAATATCAGCAATAAGGCATGCCTGCAAACCAGTAAGGAAAAATTCTAAACTGTTTTATAACCTAAAAGATGGCTTTACTGATAATACTATGGTACTTTCACATAAACATACATACATGAAGCACTGAGGCAATAAGCACACCATGACCTTGCTAGGGCCCATTAACTAATTATGCTAGGAGGGATGCTTAGGGAATAAATCCAATGCTTGACAATTTTTTGCACCCAGAAAGTAATTACACTTGTAGATTCTAACCCCAATTACTATACAAGCAACGAAGAATAATTATGTATTATAGGATAATAAAAATAAGCTACGTCCCAAGACCAAGACTTACGAAGAACACACCAAAGAATGTCTGGCATCAAACAATCATTTGCGATTAAGCTACAAAATAGCAACAGAACTTGTGGAAAAATAAGGTCTGGAAAATATTTTTAAGGATTATTTACTACCGAGAACCCCAAAAACAATGCAAAAATTGTTAAATATAAAGTAACTATGGTGAAAATGTAAAACCAGGGAGAGAAAATAAAACATGAGATACAAAATATAAGAAATATGAGCAACCAACCTCGCTGAAGCAAAAGAAGTCCATCAAACCCACGAGTCCACGTGCTTGATCACGACCAATATGACGTGTGCCATACATATTATTTATTTCTGTTCGGCTAAGCTGCATTTGCATTACAAAGAAAAGTATAGTAGTTTGCAACTTTGATATTGTTTCAAAATCATTTTTCCCAATTCAACTGCATTTGGCTTATTCTGCAGCTCTGAGTAAAACTTCAATATTTTTATATGCAGAACTGTTAAAGAGATAAATCTTTAGAAGTGCAATTTATGATTTTATTAAAGCGTCGCCAGTTTGAAGACTTGGGAAGCTCAGGTGAAAGAATTTAACAAGAGACTGAAGTCGATGTACATAGATTAGGATATGAAGGTCTTAATTAGGTAAAACAGAAATCACAATAATAAAACTGATGAATCCTGTTTATTCAGCAAAATAGGTAAACAAAAAAAGAATCAGAAAGCAATTGCAAGGAAATAATATTATGGTAGATTGAATGCCTAGTCTTTCTAGCAGAATAGCAAAGGCATTGAAAGAAAGCCTCCAGATGTTGTATTATATGAATATTGAGAAGTCACAGAATAATAAGTCAAAACTGAAAAAAAATTGTAAATTATGACCCCTACTTGAATTACGTAAGCCACCAAAAATCTGCCAAAAGTACACCTGTAGGAAATTAAAAACACTCTCTTCAACTGGAGATGTTATAGAACCCTACCTTGCGCCTTCCGAAGTAGCACCCATCAGGTTCAATTGACCCAAAGAAATCCAGCTTCATAAGACACCCTTTAGATTTGTCATAATACAACCCTCTTATTGGAAATTTATGATCATATTTAAACTTCAAGCAGCTATCTGGATATCTAAGCTGAAAATAAATCACAGAAAAAGAAAAAAAAACAGAAAAGAAAAGAGAGAAAAAACGTGTTTCCCAGTTATTCCCAGTATACAAAGAACAAATTCAAACATAGCTGAAACTTCACATCAGAACATTGTAAACAAACCTCATTAACCAAATACTCTTTGGCAAGATCATATATTAAGCTTTGTAGATTGGGAGAGTAATGAGCCAGCGTATAGTCATAGTCAAAACCATATACTTGTATATCATCCAACCTCAAGTTCTTATTTACATATATGCCTAAATTTCCAACACAAATAGCATTATTTCACAGGTACAAATAAAATGTCCTGGAGAAAAGGTATTGCATACTCAGCTAGGGAAAGAAATGGTAGATAACCTTTAGGATCCATTCTAGGCATTTCTTTTAATGCATCAGGAATTTTCAGAAACCGTTGTTTTGCTGCATTGTATTCATGCTGAATGTATGCAATTTTGTTCTCCAAATTCTGACTTCCTTCTTCTTCCAGATTTAGTACTCTTTGCTCTGAGGTGACAGTTGTGCTCCATCTACGTAAAATGTTTCCTCCAAACCCTGCAAATTCCAAAAGCATTATGTTTCCAAATTTCGAATATAACTGCATTATTTTTTACTACGTAGAACATATTTTTCTAAAATGGTGGAGTGTAAACATTAATATCTACTACTTTTAACCTAAAACTAAATGAATCTGTATAAAATATCCATCCCAAAATTCATATATTTGTTCCCCAGAAAAATCAATCAACTTTAAATTGAGAAAGTGCCATTAGCTGCATTCTTTAAAATCGAATTTGGCCACAAATTGATGGCTCCATTTGAGTTTTAACTGATTTTTGGTGAGTTATAATATAAAGTCCCCGATTTGGTGCCTCCAAAGATGGTATATGACATCTCCCACACACATTATATATGATTTTTCTTTCACCACGCGCACACGCAACGATAGAGAATACCTTCCAGATGCCCAGAATGAGAAGAGTTCGGTCTCTGCAAATTAACCCAAAAAAAATGCAATTATGCTGTTGAAATTGAATGATAAGTCATAAGATTAAAATACATTAGGAAATAAAAGGATGAAGTTTTAAATTCTACGTAGAAATTCGAGGATCTAGATGCATAAAAATATGAGTATTTTTATATAAAACAGTTAAATCACCAGAAGATAAGAACTAATGAGCACAAGTCTACTGCGAAAAGACGCCATCAACCAAGTTAATAAAGTTTCTTTCGTCCGTCCGGTAGATTCTTTATTATGAAGACATTTTTCACTGCATAATTAGGGTTCTCTGTAGAGTTGAGAAATTTGAAATGTTGGCAAAGAAATCGTATATAGAACTTGCGCGCCGCCGTTTTCGAGCGGACGCACGGTGGCAAAGAGATACGCGCTTTCTTACTGGAAAAATGAATAGAAAATTCTTCAAGAAATTGTCAAAGTAATTTTCATACTTTTTTTTTTTTGGGGGGGGGGTTGGGGGGGGGGGTATTTTCTGTAATAGTTTTGTCAAAATGCCAATAAGTCAATTAGTCAAAAGGAATACATTGTACAAATAAAGATGACAAATAAGATGAGGCGATCATCCAAGTCAAAAAGATCTTCCTATTACTAAAAGTCCTTTTTACCTTTAATGAAATCTAAAATTTTCAATTCTCAACCACAAGTTGAATATTTTGAGATCAGTTTGAATTTTCTTTAGATAGATTAAGGTCCCCTAAATTAAAAACAAATACTTTGTTCTATTTTTCTTAATGGATAAAATAATCAATTATGCTCGTATTTATCAATATATCTTTTAGACTTTAGTGGAAATATTAAAACGAGTAACAGACATAAACAATTAACTTGCAGATAATAGAACGATCTTACAGTAAACAGACAAGTACTTGCAGAAGGTAAAATTGAGTGTGACAAAATGAGATTTCACCGAGCTTGCCTCCATATGTTGTATACTCGGAAATAACAAGTCAGTATTATTTGTAATTATAAAAGTGGGTTATAGTCCAACAAGACTTCCGCACACTCACTTCTTTTCTCTCAAACTCTTTTGCAAATCTTAATCTAAATTGCACGGGATCACAGCTTTCATTTTAACTTCTTGTTAAAGTATCAGGGTTCTTACTGCTTTCTCCAGACAACGCCGAAACGTCTACGCACGGCTAACGAAAATAAGGATTCCAAAAAGTTTAGAACTCCATAAAAACATCACACTGATTTTAACAACATTCTTAGCACTTTCTCTAAGAAGTTTAGAACTCCATAAAGATTACCTTATTCAAAGCCTCTGAAAGATTAAAAATTAAAAACTAAAGACTAACACACACTAAAAGGTTAAAGGGACTTATGTAATTGTATATCTTTTGAGATATATCAATTATCCGATACCTTCAATTTAGAACTATAATTGTATTTATAGACATTTTTTGAGAATAATTGTCCTTCAATAATGGTGGAGATAAGGTTGGTGGGTTAGGTGCACCGCACTTACTTGAGCTAATGTTCGGTAAATACTTTTCTAGTTTATAAACAAGTTACGTTCAAATCGATGAGAAATCAAGTGAAAACCTTATACAATCAAATCAAACAATTTATTGTCTCACAAAATATTTTAATTCTCTCACCTATTACAAAAACAACCCTACCATGTTTGAACACTTCACACTTGACCACAAAAAACAAGGGTTAATTTAAGGAATTTAAAATTGACCTAGCATTGAATGTGTACTTTACACAAGAATCGATTTTAAAACATCCTGACGCATTCACAAATTAAAGTAGGTGACAACATTGGTTTGGGTGAATTTTCTTTATGAACAGTATTTTTTTTATCCGAACAAAGGCTAATTTTTTTTTTTTTTTTTTTGTTCTATAGCGGTATATAATTGAAATAAGAAGCTCACAGTTTTTCTTTGTCAAAGTAACATTTAGATAAAGTAGTGATAAAGGGATCCACTTCAATTATTTCTCCAAGTGGCTCTCAAACCACTCATCTACGCATTCCTCTGTATCCAACTAAATTGGTGACATGTCGCCATCATCTGTACAAATTCTATAGTTGTGATTTGGATAGCCCACAACTCTTTGCACAATTCTTCTCTCATCTTGTTTGTTATACTGGCTCCATTTTTGAATATATTCTCACACTATGCATCAAGATACATCAAATCTTCTGACTTTGTTGGTGATGTGGCCTTTAAATAGATTAAATGATTTTAGGACTCGTATAACCAAATTGCTTTTTTTTTCTTCTATAATTTTTTGTAGGTGTTCGAATTGTTCTTTATACCTTTTTGCTCTACGAAATGCAGCCAAAATAACAACATCTTTTGGTGTAGTTTGATGTATTTCACTACTTTCAGGTTGAAACTGTCTAGTAGTTGTAGCCATCCTTATGACGACTTGTTGATAGCAATTTGTCTTCTTTATCATCACATTCAGGACTTGCAGAATAGAATCTGATTTAGATGTTCTCATGTTTGAGGACTTCACAGTATCTTATAATGGACTTGGTCACATCCTTTGGTAACATTGATATTTCTTTTAAAGATTCTGATGGATAAATACAAATAATATTTCTCATTTCATATAGAGCACGAACCCAATAAGAATGAGCACCTAGATTTATATTAAATTTGTTATATGTTCCATATGTTAAGGTTTTTATCCAATTTCCAATGCTGGTAAACCAGCTACACGTCAGATTAAACAATACATATTCTTGAATAAAATTATCTTTTGTTTTTATGTCCATAACACCTGGAGTGTTACATGGCTTTGATAATATTTGAGTTGTTAAGCTCTAGTATAGAAATATTGTCCCTTGTAGGTTTTTTCTCCTATGAAGGACTATTTAAGGTAGTATTTCCTTGTATAGATAATTTACAAAGCTTGAATGCTTCTTGTTCAATATTGGCACTTGGGCTTTCAGATAATATAGCCTTTTTGGCTTTCTCAAATATTGGCTCGGTGGCCATCTTCATTAATGTCATCATGGCCAATGCTATAATCTTCAAATTTCAGATAATATAGCCTTTTTGGCTTTCTCAAATATTGAATCTGTGGCCTTCTCCATTAATACCATCTTGGCTTCTAACGCTATAATCTTCAAATTCATTTCGAATATGGATTGTTCTACTTCCTTCTTTAGTTGTTCCACACCTAGTAAGAAAATCTAGAATTAGATTCTCCTTTCCTTTAATATGGACAATATCAAATTTAAAATGTGCAAACCAAATTTTCATACGAATAAGCCGTCTTTTCTATAGCATTGGTGCCTAATTTATTTGTTAATAGTGGTTTAACTTGGGTATTATCTGTTCTGATAAGAAATCTCTTTGATAATAAATAAGGCTCGAATTGAGCTACTCCTTTTTTTTACTGCTAAACCTTTTTACCATTGATATCATACCTTATTTCGGCGTCCTTGAAAGTACATGAAGTATAAGCAACAAGTTTTTATGGACATTTACAAGTTGGATTACAAAGAAATTCTTTATGACGTTCCTTTATTTTTAAAATTGCTCCCCAATAGAGCAATGAAGCATATGTTTCTAATATGAAAAAATCATCTTCATTAGGTTTAGCTAATTCGGGTAAATTTCCACATGTTCTCTTAATTTTGCTAACAATTTCCTTATCTTCTTGATTCCATTCCCATTTTATTCCCTTTTTAAGTTTCTTAGCGAAATGACTTTTATATTTTGCATAATTTTTTATAAATTTTTCTGAATAATTTAGAATTTCAATAAAACTTTGTAATTCCTTTATATCCGTATTTTATTCTGAGCAGTCAATAATCTTTTGACCTATATGTGGTTGTTGAATAATTTTATTACTTGTAAACTTATAACCAATAAATTCTATTTCTTCCTTAGCTACTTTATCCGTTTCCTTAGATAGTAGTGCTAACCCATATTTTTTAGCCAAATAACAAAACTTTTTTTAAGATGTTCAATATGATCCTTAAGATTCTGACTATGGATAAAAATATCGTCAACATACACTATACAAAAATTTTATTTGTCTAATAATTTTTATCTATTCTTTGCTGAAATATTATTGGCGCATTCATTAATCCAAATGGTATAACATTCCATTCGAAATGTTCTAATGGATTCGATGTAGTAAAACTAGTTAAGGATTTTGATGCTTCATCTAATTTTATTTGCCAGTAATTTGATTTACAATTGAATTTTGAACATATTTTACTTCCTTGAATTTTCTTTATTAATAAGTTTTGTATGGTAACTTATAACTGTTTGGTTTAGTTTCGGCATTTAATTTTCTATAATTTATGACCATTCTAATTTTTCCTCTCTTGATCTCACTATGATTTCTTACCATAAAAGCTAGACTATTGTGGAGTTGATTCTCTTATTACTCCTAACTGTAGAAGCTCCTTGATTTGTACTCAAAATTCTTTTTTATCTTCTTCGCTGTATGGGAATTGTTTTCTTATTATTTTTGCTTTAGGATTTTTTAGTTCTATTGTTACCATAGGTTTATCCTTGTCCCATTTGGCTAATGAATGTTCACAATAACATTCTTCTAATTCTTTTTTAACATTTTTTAAATCTTCATCTAATTCTTTTATATTTAGAACTGGATTTTTTTGCTATAGTTTAATTTCTGTATAACATCCACCACGATTACTTGCAGAACTCTGATTTATGGGTTTATGGTGAATAGGTTGATGTGCTATTCCTATTACCTTATATTTTTTTTTTAGTATATATTTTATGATTACAGTGGGTAGTAAATTCAAAACCATCCTTATATTGAGTAAAAGGACTGTATGTATAAATGAAATTCTCTCCTAATAATACATCACATCCAATTTAGTCTGTTGCTTATATTCTTGGTATAAAGCATCCTCTATTTCCTATTATTATAGGGGCATTTTCTACAAAGTCTCTATATAGTCTACAACATCACTAGCAGTTTGGCCATATGTTATTTTCTTATAGTCTTTCTTATAATAATGTTCTAGGAAAACATTCTTTTTGTATAGACTTATTCTTGATCCATTATTTAATAAAGCGTGAAACTTTATCATACAATTATATGGTAGGTTAACTGTTATTTCTATATATGGACTAAGTATACTAGTCTTATTTGATTTTATACCTTGTCTCATATATATTATTTCTTTATTTCTATTTATTCTAGGAAGTATTCTCTGCTTTCCTTCTATATTCATTTATATAATATTCTTCCGAATGTCAATTATCAAATGATGAGACTTTCTCAAGAAAGTTCATTCCAAGTAATATAGGGCTTGAATCATTTCCTTTCCGTTTCGTTTCGTTTATCTTTATGGATCTTAAATGTTAATCTAAATTGTTCTCAAGCTATATCTGTAAAACATAATTCTAGATTAACAATTGTTCTAATTTCATATTTAATTCCATGATAATCTGTAAAGGTTATCCCTTGTGGTAGATCTTCTTCTATCAAATGATCTGCTAAATCAACTCTAATATGACTTGTACTAGCTCATGTATCTATAAGAGCTATAATCTCTTCATATTTATTCTCGCTACTAATGTATTCAACTAAGATGAGGAAATTATCCTTTTCACATCTTCTAGGATCTATACTCCTTCTAGGAATAATTGGATAGTTTTTATTTATTTGTTGAATAAAGCTTGGAAGTTCCCTAGTACTTAAACGTCTTCCTAATCTTCTATTAGGCATTCTAGCTATAAGTTGTCCAGAAGGTTCTTGCATTACCAACCCTTGATTAATTTGATTATCGTCTATTCTTTTAGACTGTTGATGAAAATTAAGTAGTATATCTTGTGGTAGTGTGATGTTTTGGTTATTAAGCATTCTTGGTGGTGTGAATTGGGCTAAGTTTCTGAAATCTTCACGAATCTGTATAAAGTCTCTAGAAATTTTATTGATTTCCTTTTGGTGAGTAGTAGTAAAAGCATATAAAGCTTTACAATGTAAAGTTATGGCTTTACTTCTTGGTGGCATTTCTAACCTGAAAATTTTATGGTATAAGTTTAATCCTAAACTTAAATTCTCATCTAATAGACATGGCAAATTCAGGTTTTATAGTAGACATAATTTTCTTATATACAAGGTTTCCTGAAACCAATCCCAATAAAGCATCCATTAGATCATGAATGATCCTATTATCCATAATATATATTTGTATGGGAATATTCATTCCTTCTCTAAAGTATCATTTTACCATTATTTGGATTCCTCCAATCACTACAGTTTTTATTTTCTCTCTCGTTCCTTTTTTAATATTAGCTAGTTCTTTATTAACTCATTCTCTAGTTATACATTTTCTATGTTAATAGATACTTCATCATATTTTGCAACATATATAATTTTATTTAGCCATGGTAGAATTGGTGTTATAAAGACATCTTTGTCTCTTAAAGATAATTGTTTCTCTTCTATAGCTTCATACTTTTCTTCACCAAAGACTATAGTTTGTGGAGTTCCTTCTTCATTATCTAAGGATGTTTCTATAGTGTCTATTGTTTCTTGATTCATATAGATTTCTTCGTATTCTAGTTCTTCTATTTATTCCATATCTAACTCATATATAGAATCACTTTCAGATAGCTCATGTATATCTTCTATAATTTCTCTAAGTCAGATTCTATCTCTTCCATTAATCTTATGACTTTAACATTTTCTTTTTTATTCCTGTTAGGAGTTAGGACAATTTGGAGATATATGTCCTATTTGCACGTGAAACATTTTCATTTTTTTATAAAATTCTTCCTTATATTTCTTCTAAGGTTTTTTACTCCGAGTATAATCCATTTTACATGGCTTTCTTATTCTAAAGTATTTCTTATAACTTTTGAATCCTTTATACTTCTTCCAAGGTTTAAGATATTTTTTGAAATTCTTTTTATAATAAGACTATTTAGATGGTCACAGCCAAATTGTGGTATTGCTGCTCTCTCTCCATAGCAACATAAGTTTGCTTTTCTTGTTTTCTAAACAAGTGTTGATGCATATATTGTTTACACCATTTAGATATTTTTCTTTTAGCAAAATTTATTTGCATTCATAGGGTATCCATTTTTCCACTAGCATCACTCCAATCTATGTTATTCCAATAATTTCGGCATTCCTCAAATAATTTTTTACCCCAAGCCATGGTATTTAAAAAAATATCTATTTAGTATCTTTTTGTTCTCTTCTGAAGTATCCCATAAATCTATCTTTTTAGTTATTCTGTAGTATATTGATAAGTACATTTTATACACTTATTTGTACGTCTAAATTAGATTATATTATTGTCATTCTTGAACAATTGCTACTTAATTTCTTTATAATTGTTTATATTTTAGGAATTTTCCCGAAGTCATTGGAATGAAGCACTAAAGTGGAAAAGTGGGCATTTGGATGTTATTAGAAGCTTAAAGGCACAAAATCGATGATGGAATTGTCAACTGGGATTTTAAAGGAGAGCTAAGTGGAAGGAATCAAGGTTCGAAGCTAAATTGAAGATGGATTAAAGCTTGGAAGAAGATTTGAAGAGTTTTGGAAGTTCAGGGACTTAATTGTTACAATCAGAAGATGAAGGATTCATGAGCAAATAAAGTTCAGGGGCCAACTTAAACGTACTGAAAAGATGGAAATTGCAATAGAAGATTTGAAATGCGCTGCCATGGGTTATCTATGTGGTGGCTGCGCGAGATTTTTGAACTAAACAGAACCAGTTTTCAGTCTACTGCGCGGCCACCAGAAGTTTACCTGCATGGCCGCGCAGTTGTCCAAAGCCCAGCGAAAAAAATCCCATGTGCGGATTTCAGCGTAGTTTAGCCTAGGTTTCTTGGAAAATCTATAAAAGGGACTTATCAAGCACGAATTGAGGACTTTTGCACAATACTCTAGAGACACAATTCATCATCAAAGATTTGGAGCATAACTTGGAAGCAAAGGCGAGGAGATTTGGAGATAACATTGTAGAAGACAATTCTTGGTGCAAGAGTTCTATTTTTCTTGTTTTCAAATTACTCATGATGTTTAGTTTAGATTATTACTGCGTTATGATTTCATATATTATGAGTAACTAAACTATTTGTGGGGTCAAACGATGAAGCGTAGTTTTACGCCTTTAATTTCATTACTTAAGTTTTACGGTTTGATTGCATGTGTATGGTTTTATTTTGTGTTCAATACGTGAATTAACTGGCCACTAATTCATTGATTAATTGGATCATTTTCATAATCCGATAGGTGAGCTAATGATCTAGAATTAGGAATAAAATCCGATAATTGAATGAGCTATAGAAATATACGTTCGTTGTTATTTTGGTCTTAATTGAGCTCTTGTATTCCATGTACCTAATCATTATAATCTGTTGTTCGTTAACATGGTTGACTAATTAGGTAGAAATGCTTTAAACCCGAGAGGAGAATTCCATGCATAAGTGAACTCGACCGATCACATTAGGAGATTAAAACTTGAGTAGTGAGATTAAATGTATTGACTACTTGAACTCGTGACATCTCAAATCTACACCAATTGTTTTACAAAAGCATTTTCATTTATTGCTTATTATTTTTAGTTTAATCTCTAGATTCTTCATAACTTTAGTTACTTTTTGTTCAAATAAAGTGAGAATTAGAATAACTTTGATAATTAATCACATTCCTTGTGTGAACGATAACTCGACCTCTAAAAGTCCAATTTATTACTTGTCACGACTCGTACAATTACAGTGTTATTTTAGGTGAGCAAGTTTTTGGTTTCGTTGCCGAGAAATTGTCATTAATATCAATTTCTTTTGATTTTTACTTTAATTTGAATTTTACTTTTAGTTATTTTTAATTTTTATTTTTATGCTAAGAAGATCTAAGAGTTTTGATTTGCTTCCCTTTGATTCAGAAATTGAACGTACTTTGAGAAAAAAGCATAAACAGCAGTTGGAAGCAACTGCTCAACCAAATAGAAGAATGGCAGCCGATGGGGTTCCAAATAACCCCATAATTCCTAACAATCCATTGGTTAATCAGAATCAACCTGATGATGCACTTGGGTAGGAGCCTCAAGCTCGAGGAGGAGGACCATTGATGGAGTACATGGTCCCACTTGTGGGAAATAATAGGACATGTGTCATGCCACTAGCCATCCCTTCCAACAACAATGAGATCAAAACTTCATTGATCTCATTGATCCAACAATCAGTAGTATTCCATAGGCTACCTTCTGAAGATTCCCATGGGCATTTATGAGCTTTTCAAGAAATCTGCAACATGCAGCAGATGAATGGAGTTCCAACAAAAGCTGTAAAAATGAAGTTATTTTCTTTCTTTCTTGCAGACAATGCTAAAGCATGGTTCTATTCATTGCCCGCAAGCTCCATAACTTCATGGGCTATTTTCAGTCAGAAATTCGTGGATAATTTCTTTCCATCGGGAAGAATGTCAAATCTTAGGAGGGAGATATTGGTTTTCAGTCAACAACAAGGGGAATCAATATTCGAAACCTATGAAAGGTTCAATGAGGGCATAGCTGACTGGATACTAATTCAGCAATTTTACAATGGTTTGACCTATGAGAACAAGAGGTATGCAGACTCAGCTGTACGTGGATCATTAATGGATCTGACTTATGAGGAGGCCTCGGTCATCTTTGAGAAGATGGCAGGGAATAGTTACCAATGGTACTCAGATCGAGCTGTGCAAAAGACTGTAGAGTTTTGGAAGTGGATGGGATCACTAAGTTAAATGCTAAGGTTGATGCTACGGTGAAGAAATTTGATAGTTTGGGAAAGCAACCAGTACATTTCATTCAGGAAAATCAAGTTTATGATAATTGTTTTGAAAATCATGGGGTTCGTGGGTATCCTGCTGCACTACAAGATCAAGCAGCTGTGGAGGAAGTTAATTACACGGGAAATAATCAACAACAAAGAGGACCATACTCTCAAACGTACAATCCTGAGTGGAGAAAGCATCCCAACTTCTCTTGGTCGAATAACCAAAATGTTCAGAATCCTCCTGTTTTCAACAACAATCACAACAGCAAAAGCAGCAGCAGTTTCAGGCGAATCTTAAGGAAAACATGGATATGATATTACAGCTTGTCAAAAGCCAACAAGAAATGCTACAGACTCAACGATCTGAAATAAAGGAGCTGAAGAATCAAGTTGGCCAGCTAGCAGTGAATAGAACAAAAAGACAACCTGGATAATTGCCTAGCAATACAGTAACCAACCCAAGGGAGAATATTTGTGCAATCACCACCAAAAGTGGGGTACTGCTAAAAGAAGTGAAATTAAGAAATATGATCAAATGGTTGAGAAAAAGAAGGAAGAGAGTCCGAAAGGAAAAGATCTGTCCGATGGAGATAAAGAGCAGAAAGAGCGGGAGAATGTGTTGAATCAGGTTGAGGGACCAAAGAAAGTGAATGATGAGGGGAGGCTAGTAAGACCGCCGGTAAAACCTAGGACTGTAAATTTAAACCTCTAAACCAAAATCGTTGGTCCGGATCCACGCGGACTCGTCAATGTTTTGGTTTTGACCCAAACCGAACTGCTTTCAAATGGTTTGGTTTATGTTTCACTTTTCAAAACCCGTTTCAAACCGTTAATCCGCAAAGTCCATTTTTGTCATTTTGATTCTTGTATAATTTGTCATTTTGTTGGGAAAAATTCTTAGTACTATCGTCATGCTATATTGCTGTAGACAATGGACATTTAAAACATTTTGATTCTATCTTCATTTTGAATGAAGGCGTATGAATGTGTGTGATTAAAAAGTAATTTGAGAAATTATATTATTTATAAATTGATTTATAAATTGTAATGATTGCATTAAAAAACAGAAACTTATATTTATTTAATTTATGCAATATCTATTTCATCTTGATATTCATTATTCAAAATATCATTTACTACACATTCTACAAAAAAATTACAAACCGCATTATTTGAAATGATGGATATCAAATATAATGAGATTTGAAATAGTAAATTTTTTGATAATGTAAGGTTAAAAGTAGAGAATTTTTTTAGTTTATTTTTAGATTATTTTATTGGTAAAACGTGGTAAAAAAAAATGAGTTTTGAAAATAAAAAATGATGCTTTGAATAAATGGTGAGTAAATGTGTATGGGGCAAAATTAGTTTAAGAAATTATGTTGTTTATAAATTGTAATAATTGTATTAAAAAACACAAGCTTATAAGTATTTATCTAATTTATGCAATGTCTATTTTACAAACCATATTATTTGAAATGACCGGTCTCAAGCGGGGGGCTAATAATATTTCAAATAATGAGTTTTGAAATAGTAAATTTTTTTCACAATGTAAAGCTAAAAGTAAAGATTTTTTTTTTTTTTACTTTATTTGTAGATTATTTTATTTATAAAATGTGGCTGAAAATGAGTTTTGAAAAAAATTAGAGATGGCAAAAAAATCCGATCCGATCCGTTGATCCGTCGATCCGACCCGACCCGATCCGAAAAAATCCCGATCCGTGGATCTATGGATCGGATTTGGATCAGAGGTGATCCGATCCGACCCGATCCGAGATCCGAAATTTTTTTAAAAATTAAAAAAAATATGTAAAAAAAATTAATTATTAAATATAAAATATATAATCTTTTATTGAATTTGGTACAAAATCATTAATTCTCTGTATATGTAATATTTTGTTATATGAATTAGATATTATATTAGTTATTTTATGAATTATGTATTGATTTATTTGTCGTTAACGAAAATATATAACGAAAATTTCTTAATGTTTGTTTCGATCCGATCCGATCCGAACCCGAGACGATCCGAGATTTTTACTGTTTGATCCGATCCGATCCGATCCGAAATTTCGTGGAGCGGATTTGGATCGGTACTGATCCGCCCCGATCCGCTCCATTGCCATCACTAAAAAAAATGATATTTTGAATAAGTGGAGAGAGTGTGGTTAAAAAATAGAGATACAATGTGTGTGATTAAAAAGTAGTTTGAGAAATTATATTGTCTATTTCGATCATGTATTTTACATACCACATTATTTGAAATGACGAGTCTCAAACAAGGGGCTAATAATAATACGATACATTATTTCAAATAATGAGGTTTGAAATAGTAAATTTTTTCATAATGTAAAGTTAAAAGTAGAGAATTATTTTTTTTAGTTTATTTGTAAATTATTTTATTGCTAAAATGTAGCAGAAAATTAGTTTTAAAAAAATGATGTTTTGAATAATTTGAGAGAAAATTTGTATTGCTAAAAAGTAGTTTAAGAAATTATGTTGTTTATAAATTGAATTATAAATTGTAATAATTGCATTAAAAAAACATAAGCTTAAATTTATTTAATTTATGTATATTTCATCTTGATATTCATTATTCAAAATATCATTTATGACGCATTCTACAAAAATTCTACAAACACATTATTTGAAATGACGGATCTCAAACAGGGGGCTAATAATAAAATGACACATTATTTCAAATAACGAGGTTTGAAATAGATTTTTTTTTCATAATGTATGTAAAAGTAGAGAAAAGTGGAAGAACTTAAATATATTGACGTCTTCAAAAAAATTGTACAATAATATTAGATCAAACATGATATACCATTAAATAAACTACTACATTTGTATTTTCTTTGAAATTAATAATAGCTCATAAAAATTATTGAAATTAATATTCATGTATTACTTAAATATATAAATTGACTTACTATTCAAAGAAGCTATTATAATTTGAATTAGATATATTATCTATTAAATTTTAATTGTTATTGTAATATAATATTATTTTTCATGCATTTTGAATTTGTGTTAATTATGTATATGTATTAAAGTTTTACAAATACTTATCGAAATTGATATTTTTGAATAACTTCCGTGCATCGCATGAGATAAATACTAGTTTGTATTTAATTGCTTCAATTTGTCATGAAAAATATCATTTCAAGTAAAATATTTCCTTTCATTTGTGTTTAATTGAAAATGTGACATGAAAACTAATTTTCATATATAAGTACGTAAAGTACATTTTGAGTCATTTCCAACCAAATATTTTTTCTATCATTTTGGTGATAAAATTTACATGAAAAGCATATATTTTCAATCAAACATAGCTAGGGGGACTACGAAATTAATAAACGGTTTGTTTGGTTTTGTTCTTAATACCACTGATATGCAATAAGCCCTTGTTTGCCCTTCTTTAAATTTTTAACCACACATTCTCCTAAAAATTATCATTCATTTCAAATATACTTTTTTAAACAACATCAAATCAAATAGGGCTAAATACTGGGAACGATTTACTGTGAAGGATTGCGAAAAAGAGTTATTTGTTAAAAGTTTTGTATTTAAAAACATGTTTTTTTTAATATTTTTGAGATAAAATATACGGGGGAAATTGGCACATTCAGTCCCTAAATGTTGTCCTCTTTGTGCATTGCGTCCCTAAATTTTTATTTTTGGTACTGAAATCCTTAAACGTTACATTCTTTGGCGTAAGAGGTCCTTTTGGATGATTTCCTTCCATTTTAATGTTAAAAAATTCTAGAAAGACGAAAATGTCCTTATACATAATTGGCCCAATTAGTTCATAAACTTCATATTTGGTGCTTGAGTCCCTAACATTTCAATTTGGTGTAAGTGATCCCTAAACTTAGGTATTATTTAGCGTATAATAAGTCCTTAACATTTCAATTTTGTGCTTAATTCTCAAAACGTTGTATCACGTATTCTTTTAGATGGTTTTCTTCTATTCCATCTTTAAAAATTCAATTTTATTTTTATCTAAAATATTAAAATGTTCTTATATTAATAAATAAATAAATCAATCCCTTTTTGGCAACTTAAAATTTTTATTTTTTGGTTTGTCAGAATCTCTCATATTGTTTCAATTGAACTTCCTATAAAGGTTTTTACTGTGCTAACACAACTTCCCCAATTTACCATCTTTAAAAATTTAAATTTCAAAAAATAAAAAAATAAAAACAAAAACAAAAACAAAAAGAGGCTTTATTTATTTGTTTAATTAAGAAATTGATTTTAGACAAATTAATTTTTTTTCCTTTTCTTTAGATAAATCTCATTTTGTTTCTAAAAGAAAATTATTTTTAGATAAATTTTATTTTTTAAATAAGCCTTAAAAGTTGTAAATTTCCCATTAAAAAAAAGAAATAATTTTCTTTTTGAAACATTATCTGAAACAAAAAGATAAATTTATCTAAAATCAATTTTCTTAAATGAATAAATAGGCGTATTTAAAAAATAAAATTTATCAAAATCAATTGTCTTTTAGAAGTAAAAAAAAAAAAAAAAAAACTAAATTTATCTAAAATCAATTTTCTTATACAAATAAATAAAGCCTCTTTTTGTATATTTTTTTTTTTTTTTTTGTATAAAAAGAAAATTGAATTTTTAAAGATGGAAAATTGGAGAATTTGTATTAGCACAATAAAAAATAGGGAAAAATACACAAGTAAGGTGTTTACAAATATAGATTTCAAAAATAAGGCAAAACATATATATATATATATATATATATATATATATATATATATATATATATATATATTCAAAAATCAGGTTTTAGTTAATATTAATTAATTATTTTAAATAATTAAAAATAATTTATTAATTATACATATTAAGGTCACAACATTGCATAATTTCATGTCACAAACACAAATCTTTTAGGTCACAAGTTTCACAACTGATTTCAAGGTCACAATTTAATAAATCATTAGTTCACACAAATATCAAATTAGTCAATCAGAACTTTTTTCTAGGTCACAACGTATTAAAATATTAGGTCACAAGTTTCACAACTAATTTCGAGGTCACAAATTACTAAATCATTAGGTCACTTAAATGTCAAATTAGTCAATCTCACGTTTTTCTATTTCACAAATCACAACGTATTAAATTATTAGGTCACAAGTTCCCCAACTGATTTCAAGATCACATATTACTAAATTATTAGATCACACAAATGTCAAATTATTAGGTCACACAAATCTCAAGCATTCACAGCCCAAGCCGCCGCCCAAGTCGCCTCCATCGTCGCCTCCATCATCACCTCCTTATCCGGCACCCCCACAACTCAACGCCGTCTTCGTAACCGCCACCATCACTACGCAGCCGTCACGATCAACACCTCAACCGTTGCCGCAATCACGACTCACAACACAACCCCACCCCATCGCTAGAAGGCCCAGAACCACTACCACCTTAAACAGACCACCGCAATGTTCAAAATTCCAATACGAAAATTCCACTCCCTCGCCAGCTTCACCATCGCCGCCACTTCAAGCCGACTGCAACACCATCGCTTCTCCCCTCTCTTGTCCAAATTCTGAATTCCGTATTATTTTTTCTCGAATTCCGTACATTGCTTGTCAAGGTTTCCAAACTACCCTATATCAACCTATACTACCACCAATTTCCATCAATCACATCCAATCTCACACCCTACCTCTACATCACCAACATCTCCAAATTCACACTCCACCAACTTCAGACTCCAATCTCAGCCCCCCTCTCTCTCACGGCAATCCACTGCTCAGCAACCCAACACCTTCATCCAGCCTCTCCTCTCAACACAATCGACATTGGAGGAGCAGCCTCAAACTCATTCCCATTGTAACTCCATTGCAGCCTCCTCTCGCAGCCAGGTAAGAACAGCCCTCAACCAAGTTCATCGCACAACCTGGCAGCCGGCCACCACTACTACCAAACCACCACAACCACCTCAACCTAGCAACATCTTCACCAATGGCACCACCAAAATCAATCCCAAACCACCAACACAGCCGGCCACCACTACTACCAAACCACCACAACCACCTCAACCTAGCAGCATCTTCACCCCTCAAACTGTCACCGTAGCCACCTCGATCATAACCTAACCCATTTCCACCATCACCACCGGCACCATCATCGCACACACAGCCCAACTCGAAATACCCCCAAATCAAACCCAAAACCCAAAAATAACTTACCCAAGCTACTCACCATCGACCGCCGCTTCTTTGACCGGAGTTTCATTGCGAACCCAGCTCCGCTTTTGACCTCTGTTTCGCACCAAATCTCGCACCTAAGCCCCTCAAATCTGAACCTTGCCTTGGCCGCTGCTTGCCGCCACCTTGCGCAGGTGTTTAGCCGGCAAATCGCCCGTCGAAGGATGGTTGTGCGAGGTGCGACTCGCACCTCCTCCTCTCTCTGCTCCGACAAAATGGGGAAGGAAAGAGAAAGATTTGATTTTTATATTTTGATTTTCAGAATTTGCAGCTTTAGTCCCCTAGTTCCGAGTTATTGAAATCAGTCCCTATTTTTTAAAAATTAATCATTTCAGTCCTTGAGTTTTTTTTTTTTTTTTTAAAGATTTTTGATCAGCCCTTCATTTTTAAAATCACTTATCTCAATCCCCACAATTTAATATCCATTTTGAGTTTCAACCCAAATTTTTGAAAATTATTCATTTAGTCCCTCGACTTTCAAATGACTCATTGAAGTCCCTCAACTTTTAAATTATTCATTTTAGTCCCTCAACTTTCAAAGTATTCATTTTAGTCCCCCCAACTTTCAAATCATCAATTTCAGTCCCTAAATTATATTTTATCATTTTTAAACTATAAATTTCTAAAGACTAATTTAACTATTTTTGTAATTGGGTAGACGAGGCGTACGGAGACTTGAAAGATTGAAGTCATTCCCGCTCAACCACACTCGTTAAGTTTAAGGTAGACTCGCCCATATTAATTGATTTAAATTATGATTGCATGTGAATGTGTATGTTATGTGACTTATGTGAAAGTCATTTTTATGAAAAGAGACGACAATGTATTTCTTCGAAAATATTTATGTTGTTATACTTGTCATAACTTATATGCTTTTATGCATGAGAAAGAAAGAAGAGAATATCTTGCAAGATAAATGATGATGTTATGCATAACTTATGTGTCTTATGTGCACGAGAAGAAAGAGCAACCTACACCCTATGATTTTAAAGAGCCTATGATTTTCAAAGAGAAGTCATATGCTTTAATGCACGAGAAGAGCAACCCACACCCTATGATTTCTAAAGAGCATGCATTTACGTGTTCAATTATATTGTAGATTAATTAATTGACGATGAGTCTACTGAGTATTTCTATGAAATGCTCATGTCTATTTTAACAATATTTGCAGATTTCGGAGAGGGTGACAAGTGATGGATGATTGTGGCAATAGTCGTTAAATGGTTGAAAATCTTATTTTAATGATCCATATTTCTAAATTTTGGCTATTTTTGAGATTTTCAATTATTTGAGAAATCATGGCATTGCCGAATGCTTTGTATCATTAATGGCTCGATTCGTTATTTGAATTGTTTCATAAATATTTTCGAATTTGATCGACCATTACAGTTTATTTAATGTTACCAAGAATGAATTTCAGTTATTTCTTTCGCTAGAATATTATTTTAAAGTTTAGACCAGAAAATGACGTGGTGAACCAGGTATTTAGAACTCGGGGCGCTACAACTTGGTATCAGAGCCAGTCTGCGTTTCTGTAGACTGACAAATTTTCAAAAAGAAATTTCAATAAACATTTTACACTATTTAATTACTATTGATGAAGATTGCCATTGCCATCATTCATCCCACCAACTCCAAGGTAAAGAAGTTTATGATGTTTAACGTTATTTCAGTATTTCGGATACTTATTTTAATGATTTATGAGAAAGAATGAAGAGAAAGAGATTGTATCCGAATAAGAAAGAAAGACAGAAAGAAAGAGAACGAGTGTTGAGCA
The DNA here is from genome assembly GCA_963555705.1 of Ligustrum vulgare. Taxonomy (NCBI): domain Eukaryota; kingdom Viridiplantae; phylum Streptophyta; class Magnoliopsida; order Lamiales; family Oleaceae; genus Ligustrum; species Ligustrum vulgare. Next base: position 12,485,871 of record OY743185.1, read on the forward strand.
TAATGAGAATAATATGATATAAGAATGATTTTATAATAATTTTTGTCCTCGAACTTAGAAATGATGAACTCTACCTGGACTTTGCATAATTGATTTTAGACATGGCACCATTTACGAGAAGTCAACAGAAAGGATTAGACAATATTTTCGAAATATATATCGTTTGGACCAACACCTCATGTTGGGATATATGACCACACTATTGACTACTGTGCCGCACGTTATGAGGCCATGGCTAGTGATTTTAGAGCAATTGTTTCTAAAGTTCATTAGTCACTTATTGTCAACATTTTCAGTAAATCAACGAGAAATAGAAAGCCAGTTTTATGAAGTTGTGATGAGATGTTGAGATTATAAGTGATGTGATTTTATTGAGACTTTTATGAGAATAATTATGAAATTAGAGATTTAAAGACTTGGTTCTTAATTATTGGGAATTAAGGACTTGATATTGTGTTTGAGTAAGTGGACTATTCCTCTATTTTGAGAGAAATTTATATTGTTGTTTGGTCTTGTAATTAAGAAATTTTGGAACTATGATTTGTGGCATATATTTTATAAGTATGACAATGAGTGGTCATTTGAGCCAATTAATGTATTGAAGGAAGTGATATTTTGATGTTGTAAACTATGATTTGAAATTGTTATGTTGAGGAATTATGAATTGATTTTTGGGATATTTTTGATGGAATTGAAGTTTGTTGGAATTGTTGTCAATATTTAAATCGTGGTGGTCAGATGTGGAATATAACTATAGGTTGTTATTGTTGGTTATGAAGTATACCTACGGGTTGAATAAGTCCAAATTACAAGGGAGACTCTGCCTAGAATTTTATCATTTTGAGTTAAGAACTTAGTGCGATAAGCAACCCACTAAGGGAATTGAGGTTAGACTTGCAAGTTCATTTACACCACAAGCAAGATTTAGTAAATGATAAAAAGGGATAATGACTCTTGAGATATTTTCGGCTTCTTCGAAGTATAATCATTTTTGTAATGGATATAGTTATATTGAGATGCTCTCCTTGTTTCAAAATTTCAAAAAACAAGATGATGTATACAACTACTTGGATGTCAAGGTATACGTGAAGTTATGTGATGACTTGATCCATACATTGGGAAATGTCAAGTTATATTTTGAACGATGAGTGAAGATAAATATTATGGCATTATTGGGAAGAATCTTAATTATTCTTGGGAACAAATTGATTATTAAATGATCACCTATATTGGAGAATATTATAAACTATGATGGTATGCGATAATACTGTTGATTTATTTTGGAAGTTGATTGGTAGATGATGTGTTAAAGATTTAGTTATTTACATGGAATTTGATTATTTGGAAAAGTCAGTTATCATGAAAGGGAGGTATTGAAAATATTTTATGGTGAGATGCCTTAAAGGAGTAACTATTTATTCAAAGTGAGAAATTGGGGACATGTGATTGAATGTTTGGAATTATGTGAGATAATAATGATTGTCATAAGGTCATTTGAATATATAAGGTACGAGAGATAATTATAAGGAAAAATGTGATTTTTCTTATGGTGAGAACTGAAAGTCTTGATGTGTTGAGATTATGAAATAAGTTGACCTTCCATGAATAAGTCATGCTATATTTGGTTCTAAGTGGAATTCAAAGAAAGATGGAACTCAGTCATGGAAAATGAATCAGGGTTTCCTCATGATCAATGAATGATTCACTGATGTACATTAAGTTTTCATTTATGATACTAGAAGATCATGAGAGAAATTTTTTGATGAATTGATGAAAGAAATTTTATCGGGTCCTAAATTTTTACAAGTATTACAGAAGTAATACATTTGATAGATGAAAGGTTTATGATAGATTATACCTTAAAATTTTGGAGATTGTTATTGATGGTATATTGTTTCGAAAATAAGGAATGAACTTTTATGTATTTTGTCCTTGTGGATAGGATTTGTGGGAAATGGGGATAAGACTTCACGACGATTACTTACTTTGGAGTAGTGTGTTGCTAAGAAAGAGTGACAAATGGTAGAATTCAAGATTTATTGAGTTTGAGAGATTTGCATAAAATCTTAGTGACTATTCTGACGTTAAAGGTTCATGTGATGGATATGATGGTTATTATGTTGTAATCTTAGAGAGATCGAGATGATTAAATTGAGGTCATATGAAACGATGATAAGTAGCATGTTACACGATTACTACAAGATATGGTGACTAGACGGTTAACGGATGTTATGGTTAACCCGTGAAAGAATCGGGTGAATATTGAGATAATTGATCTAATCTTGATGGTTTATTGAATTATGGTGAAATATTACCTACGATTGAGAATCTTCATTTTAAGTCATAAGATATATGAATTTATTTAAGATTTTGGTGATGCAATTTCGATTACTTATTATCAGTTGTGCTTTTGATGTGAGCAAAGTATTTGCTACGATAATGGAAAACCTGAGAAGATCAGTTGTGTGACTTTTACTTATAATGGGATTGTATCTTTGGGTTAAGTAAACTTTATGAGGAATCCTATATGATTCACAGAAGTCTTATTCAATGGTGCTAGACCTAATCAGAGTATTGTTCAAAATGGGACATGAATTGAAGTTTTAGGAGAACAGGGAAAATTGTATTTTGAGCTTCAGATTGGGAAGTTAGTGAGGTTTTTAGATTTGATAATATCATATCTGATCCTTATGATGCTGTTTTAAGTTAGTACATTAGTCCTCGACTAGAATGAGTATATGATACCAGGTACTTGAGGCATGATTTAAAAGTATGGACTAAAGGATTTAAGTTTGAATTTCTCCAATTTTGAAAAGGAAATCTCAATCGAGTTTAGAAATGATTACGTATGTGAATCTTTTTAGAAAGATTCTGCCAAGTTTGGATTTGTGCTCAATATTTTGGATGTGATACCGCGTTTCTATATTTTGGATCATAAGGTTTTATTCTTGATCAATCTTCTTGACTTTTAGTTTAAGCATTGGAACAATTAATATTTATATCGTGGATTCGATATCAGTATAGATCCTTGAAAGGTTGGAAATAGAAGGTCAATGAATGAGTTTATAAGTTGGATAATGTCGGTTGGGAGATTCACCTACCGTTGGTGGAATTTGCCTACAATAACAGTTTTTGGGCTACCGTTGATATGTCACCATACGAAGCACTGTATAGGTGAAGATGTCGATCGCCAATCTAGTGGGATGAAGTTGGCGAGAGGAAATTATTGGGTTCAGAATTAATTGAGAAAACAGTATAGGCTATCGAGAAGATCAGATTACAGATTAAAGTTTCCCAAGACAGACAGAGAAGTTATGCCGATCAAAGAATAAAAGACTTAATGTTTGAGATTAGAGAGAAAGTGTTCTTGAAAGTAGCTCCTATTAAGGGTACTTTTCGTTTCGGAAAGAAAGGGAAATTAAGGCATCGTTTCATAGGACCATTTGCAATAGTAGAAAAAGTGGGTAATGTGGCTTATTGTTTGGCTTTGCCACCAGAACTTGCAGCTGTTCACAATATTTTTCATGTTTCTCTATTGAGAAAGTATGTTCATGATCCTAGTCATGTGGTGAATTATCAGTCTCTTTCAGTTCAGAAGGATTTGACTTATGAAGAGGCACCTATGTGCATAGTAGAGAGAAAAGTCAATGTCTTAAGAAACAAAAAGATCCCTTTAGACAAAGTCCAGTGGGGTAGATATAATAGTAATGAGGTTACTTGGGAAAAGAAGAGGAGATCCTAGCCAAGTATCCAGAAATAATAGATCAAGTAAGTTTAATTTCGAGGACGAAATTATTTTAAGGGGGTAAAGTTGTAGCGACCAAGAATTTTTCACGCGACTAAATAATTATTTTAAAATTTCGAAAACCGCGTCGCTACTATCTCACCCATTTTTAAGTTAACGTCACGACGTATTCGTCTAGCCAAGTCGAGAAATGTAAAGTCCATTCGATTTTAATTAAATTCTGAATTTCCAAAATTTTATTATTTTTATTATTTATTTAAATTATTATTTTCAAAATCATTTTTAAATCCCAAATTACGTCAAGCTCATTTTATCAGATTCTTTTCTGACCCAGTTGATTCACGCGTATTTTTTTTTCTCGAATTCCGTACATTGTTTGTCAAGGTTTCCAAACTACCCTATATCAACCTATACTACCACCAACTTCCATTAATCACATCCAATCTCACACCCTACTTCTACATCACCAACCTCTCCAAATTTACACTCCACCAACTTCAGACTCCAATCTCAGCCCCCCTCTCTCTCACGGCAATCCACTGCTCAGCAACCCAACACCTTCATCCAGCCTCTCCTCTCAACACAATCGACATTGGAGGAGCAGCCTCAAACTCATTCCCATTGTAACTCCATTGCAGCCTCCTCTCGAAGCCAGGTAAGAACAGCCCTCAACCAAGTTCATCGCACAACCTGGCAGCCGGCCACCACTACTACCAAACCACCACAACCTAGCAGCATCTTCACCAATGGCACCACCAAAATCAATCCCAAACCACCAACACAGCCGGCCACCACTACTACCAAACCACCACAACCACCTCAACCTAGCAGCATCTTCACCCCTCAAACCGTCACCGTAGCCACCTCGATCACAACCTAACCCATTTCCACCATCACCACCATCACCGCACAGACAGCCCAACTCGAAATACCCCCAAATCAAACCCAAAACCCAAAAATAACATACCCAAGCTACTCACCTTCGACCGCCGCTTCTCCGACCGGAGTTTCATCGTGAACCCAGCTCCGCTTTTGACCTCAGTTTCGCACCAAATCTCGCACCTAAGCCCCTCAAATTTGAACCTTGCCTTGGCCGCCGCTCGCCGCCACCTTGCACCGGTGTTTCGCCAGAAAATCGCCCGTCGAAGGACGGTTGTGCGAGGTGCGACTCGCACCTCCTCCTCTCTCTGCTCCGACGAAATGGGGAAGGAAAGAGAAAGATTTGATTTTTATATTTTGATTTTCATAATTTGCAGCTTTAGTCCCCTAGTTCCAAGTTATTGAAATCAGTCCCTATTTTTAAAAAATTAATCATTTCAGTACTTGATTTTTTTTTTTTTTTTTTTAAAGATTTTTGATCAGCCCTTCATTTTTAAAATCACTTATCTCAATCCCCACAATTTAATATCCATTTTGAGTTTCAACCCAAATTTTTGAAAATTATTCATTTAGTCCCTCAACTTTCAAATTATTCATTTTATTCCCTCAACTTTCAAATTATTCATTTTGAAATGCTCATGTCTATTTTAACAATATTTGCAGATTTCGGAGAGGGTGACAAGTGATGGATGATTGTGGCAATAGTCGTTAAATGGTTGAAAATCTTATTTTAATGATCCATATTTCTAAATTTTGGCTATTTTTGAGATTTTCAATTATTTGAGAAATTATGGCATTGCCGAATGTTTTGTATCATTAATGGCTCGATTCGTTATTTTGAATTGTTTCATAAATATTTTCGAATTTTATCGAACATTACAGTTTATTTAATGTTGCCAAAAATAAATTTAAGTTATTTGTTCCGCTAGAATATTATTTTAAAGTTTAGACCAGAAAATGACGTGGTGAACCGGGTATTTAGAACCTCTATTTATAATATTACATTGGACACAATTACATCATTGCTTACATCATTGACCTAACAATTTTACAGCTTTTTATTACATAAGGACACACCTATCTTCTTTTATTTATTACAAGGACACACCTGTCCTCTATGACCCTTCCATTATAGGGATACCTATCCCTCTATTATTTTCAGTCTTCACATGGCCCTTAAATTGTGCTGTCTTGTTTCATTAAAGCAAATTTATCAAGCAGCTTCCACCTGTCCATCAATTATGTTGGCATGTGGGGCAATTCCTGGCTATACACGCCTCTTGTAAGGTAGTAAAGTTTCCATGAATTTGATGAGTGTCAAACTTGTTGATGTATTCTTTCAAGATTGTTTACTTTTCTTTTCCTCCATTAGTGAGGGGGGTCCATCCATTATATTGGTATATGCATTTGAATTTTTTATCATACAAGTTTTTGACAATGTTGTAGAGAACCTTAATTCCCAACACCTTTCGAGATCTAAACCATGATCTTGTAATATTTGGTACTGGCTTGGTATTTTTTCCGACTTCGATTTGAAAATTTCGAGCAACATATCCAATTGTGATAATATGCTCAGCAGGATAATACATCCTTCCATCGATTTCAGGACTGATTGAGTAAAATTTTAAATATATAGATTTTCCTTGTGCGAATTTTGAAATTTCTCATTTTAATAAATCATCAAAATTTTCAATCTCTTTCAAGTCTTTCCCTGGGTATATAAGATCCAAAAATCAATAATCTACTGTCATTTTTGCCATAACGGGATTTCCTCCCTGAGTAACGATCAATCGTGGGTATACATGATCTCCAGATGCAATGTAATAACAGTCACATTCTTGGAGTTCATATATAACTTTGACAGTAGTTTTATATTCTTCTTCTTTTGGTAAAAAAGGGTAATCATCTTCTTCCTCAGCACGAATTCCGACTACCCTTGTATGTTCATCTTTGGCATTGATTGTTATTTTTCGAGGACTTGCTTCATTTACGACAGCTTTCTTGGGACTTGGTTTATCTCTTTTAATCGTTGGTCCACCACTGCTTACCTATTTGTATTTTTGATATAACCTGTTTGTTATCAGTCTGTTTGGTAATTAACGATTCAAACTAAGATTCAATCTCAATTATGTTATCGCTCAATTCTTTAGTATAGCTGTAATGAAACTTTGAGATTTACATCAATTGCTTGAAACTTTCTTGGAAAGTCTCTGCTAGTTACTCAATTCCGAGTTTTATTTCTTCAGCTTCCTCTGTGAGGAAGTTCATTCGCTGTTTGGCGTCTATCAAGGATTTTTTGATATTATCCATCTATTTTCCTTTTTTTTGTTCAGAATGTTTCATTAGCATGAAAGTTGGACTACTATGGGGTCCATTACTTGGTCTGATTAATTTTTTGTTAAGTAATTCTTTTATTTGATTTTTAAATTCTTGTGTATCTTGTATAGTATGCATCATTGGTCTAACTCTTATAATAACATTTTCTGTTAATTCTATTTTAACTTTTGTATGATGTGGTTTCCAAAATAATAATGGATTTTCTTCACAAATTTTTTTCTAATTGATCAATGATCTTTTTCATGTTTATTTGTATATTTGTTTTCAAGACTTTTTTATACATTATTCTTTTATTTTTTATTTCATTTTGTGTAATTGGTTTTTTCTACCATTATCACCTCGCTGTGTTGACTGAATTCTGTAAGGTCTAAATTCTCTTGGTATTTTTAGTAAATGTCCGCAAGGTGTTTGTAACATTATCATGTAATTATTTTGTTTGTAATAGTGAAACTATTGTATAAAGTCATTTCCTAGTAATATATCACATTCTAATTTATTATAACTATATATTTTGTTTACAATCATTTATTCACTTCCTAGTATTATATTAGTTTTATCAGCACTTTTAATTATTTGAGTAATTTCTCCTGTAACTCCTGTTATTTTTATTCTCCCATTAATATTCCGTGATTTTATTAAGAAATTTTTAAATATTGTTATATCACTTCCTGTGTCAATTAATGCACATGTTGTCATATTTGTTTCAACAATAGTAACTTGTATATAAATAGCTAATGGAAAACTTATTTGGTTGTTCATTTATTCAGCTTTTCTACATAGTATAGTTTGACCATTATGAGTTATATATAATCCTTCACGTTTTATACTATAATCTTCTAATCCATCTAGGAAGCCCATTCCTAATAACACATGAGGATTTACCATACTGTTATCTACATGACATGGTACTAAGAGATTTATTCCTCCTATTTTTATTGGTACTTTAACTTCAAGTTCAATCATATGTATTTGTCCATCAAAATTTACATATCTATATAGATCCATTTTATGAGATATTAGTCATTTATTCCTGTTTGAAGCTATATGACATTCACTAACTCTTGTGTCAATTAATATATTTGATCATTTTATATGTTCTTTTCCATTGAAATATTCACCTTCTATTTTTATATTTCCAACATTTCTATGAAGTTTTATTTCTCTTGTATTACTGGTTTCTCCTAATTGTTTTCTATTGGGTAAACTTGTTGATCTTCTAATTAATCTGCTATCTTCAAATGTTATGTTATTATTAGGATATTATTCTTTTCTTAACTCTATAATTTCTGGTTTATTTTTTGTTATAGTAAGTTCATAATTTCTTGGAACTAAACTTATTTGTTTATGTGGTTCCACAGCTTTACCAAAGTCTTTGTATTCGTTATGAATTTCAATATATGGTTTCTTAGAATAAATATTTTCATAATTAGAATTAGTAAATGTATATAATGCCCTATATTCTATAGTCATAATTTTATCTCCTAGTTTCATTATATCTTCTTTATGTAATTTGAAATGTAGTCCTAAAATTTCATTAAAATTTTTGTCTTTCAATGATATACAATATTTTGGGTAACATGTAAATATTAATTTCTTATATGCTAGATTTCCTTCCACTGTTCCTAAATGACTATCTTTTAAATTTATTATTCTTCCATCATGTAAACTAACAGTCAAAGGTGAATCTAATCCTTCTCTAAACAATGATTTAAACATTATTTGGATACCTGCTAAATAAATATATTGGGTCTTTTCACTTTATTTTCTATTGATCTTTGTTAATAATTCTGTAACCGTATTTTTGTTAAAAGATTTAATTTGTGTATTCCTTGAGTAATTCTAACATCTATTACCCTTTCAATTTTATGATATTCATTTATTGCTACTCTTTCTCTTTTCCATATTCTGTCTAATATTTTCCATTTTCCTATTTTCAAATCTAAAGATAATTTTTGTATTTTTCTGAACTTATTATTGTCAAAAATTACTTTTAATTCATAACCTTCTATTCCTTTATATTCTTGTTTATCTATGTTCTTTTCTATTTCTTCTATTTCTCTATTTTGATTCGATTCATTACTTTCTGAATCTGTTTCACTTATATAGACTTCTTGGTCATAATATTTTTTAATGTCAGATATTTCACTTTCTATTTCTAGATATTCTTTTTGTAATATTTTAACCTTCTTTTTGTGTAATCATGGCTTATATGTCTCATTTCTCTACAATTTCAACATTTGCATGGGCTTTTGTCTTTTTTATAAGTTATATTTTTTCTGTTTTTTATTTGGGTTATATCTTCTTTTGTAATATCTTCTCTTAGGTTTTATATATTTTTTCCTAAAGTTTCTGAAATTTTTAAACTTTCTATTTTTATATTTCCTTTTATTATATTTCCTTTTTTAGGGTTAAATCCCAATTGGGTAGGTTTTTCCATATCTTCACAACATATTCTAGTTAATTTTCTTGATTTCTTTAATAATTGTCTTTGCTGACATATATATGCTAATCTTTCGAATATGAATTTTATCCTTGATCCTAATGTTCTAGGTGTTCCAGGGTTGTCTCTGATAAATTTTTCAAATTCTATTTTAAAGTATATTCCCCATTAACCTGGTCATTTATTGTAATACATATCTCTATATACTTCTTGATTTTCATTACTATAGAATTGGACATAATAATATTCTTTGAATTTACAAGTGTATTATTCGATTTTACACATATCACATATTGTTAAATTTATTAATCTTACTCTTGCATTATCTTTTTTTCTAATTGATTCTGTTTCAACATTTCTTATCCAATTTTCCCCTAAAAATTCATCCGCAATATAATCTACTAACTTTTCTATACCTTTTCTATCTGATTTTATTAGTTCTGTTTGTACATTTCTTCTTATTAATGATTTCGTATCACTACTTATTCCTTCCCACTAATTCCTAACATGTCCTTCAAAAGATGATGTTAAAAAATCTATCGTTCTTTCAGTATTTTCTCATGTATCATCTTTATTATATAAAAAGAATAGTATCATCAAATCTGCTCAAGTTAATAATGTTTTTTTAGTATCTATTTTACAATCCAAATCTAGTTTTGTTCCTCCATGATTAATAGGTTTATCGTAATTATTATTTGGTTCAAATCTGTTTTTATATTTATTCTCTTTAGGTGGTTATCTATCTCTGATTCTATCATAATATTGTAGGTGTGGTTTACTAAATAAGGGTGCATAACTTTCATCCGGATCTGGTAATTCTTGTTTGGAAGTTCCTATTGGAGATGTGTTGGGTGCTCCTCCAATATTCATTAAAACTTGGTATTCATTAAAATTTCCTAGGCTTAATTAATCAAAATTTTCTATAAGCAAATCTAATTCTTCATTCATTTTTATCTTGTTCTTCTTCAGTTTTTCTTCAGCTTTTTGTTTTCCTAAAATATTTTCTATGAATTTTTGTAATTCTAACTCTTCTTCTAATACTTTTGGTAATATATTTTTTCTAAATTCATCATCCATATTTCCTGCTTCTATTACAATTTTTCTTGTTCAAAGTGTTTCTTTCCTATTCTAAGTATTTTTTTTTCTATGAGTTTTTTTGTCTATTTTCTTATCTTTGAATTCATTATTATCTTTGAATTCTCTAATATCTAGTTTTAGTATATTTATGTTATTTCTCACTTCTTTTAATTCATTTTTTTACTTCTTAAACATCTCTTATCAATGATTTTATTAATATTTTTAGATCTTCAATATATTCACTTATTGACATTTTATACTCTTGGTTTAATAGTTTGAGCTTTTTGTACATTAAATAGTCTGTCATACATATCATCTATTTTTATTTCTAATTTTTTGATTCTTTCTTCTATTGATATAATTATTTCATTTTCGTTTTTTCATATTTTCTCATTTAATTTATCTGTTTTTTCTATAATTATTTCAATTTTATCTTGATTAATTAATTCTCATGATTTTGAATTCTTTTAAAAATTTCTTCATCTATATTTTTAACTTCTCCTATCATATCTTTTAATTCTTTAAATTGTAATGTTAGTTTATTTTGAATGTTCTGTAATTTTTCTTTTATATTTATATCTTGTATATGTAACTGTTGTAATTATTCAATAGCTAATTTATCTTGTAAATTTAATTTTTATATGTTTGCCATAAAAATGCACTTATCCAATTTAATTACATATATTGAGAAATTCATCGGATTCTCCCCATGAGTTTAATGGTTGAAACATATTTGTATTAGCTCATTTTATTTGATATGATCCAACTGGAAGTCTTATATTTTCTATTATTTGTTTTTCAAATTTTATTTTTGGAGATTCTGTCATTAAATTCTTCCTTTGATATGTTCGATTTCTAGAATAAGTTCTATTTCATATTTTACTTCTTGTAATTCATTATTTGATATTCACAATATTCTTCTATTGATCCAAGCATTAATTTTCTGTGATATATTTTATAATATTTTAGATAGTCTTCCAATATTTTTGTTTCATCATATTTTTCTTTTCTAGTTTTTTCTTTATCTTCTATAATCATTTGTATTTTCTGTAATTGCTTCATAATTCTATTAAAATATTCTTTCTTTTTCTCTAATAATTTTAATCTTAATTTTTCTTGTCGTTTTATATTTCATTCTTCTCTTATTTAATCCATTAAATTTATTCTTTGTTCAATTATTAAATCTAATTTTTCATTTTTTTTCTATGTCTAGATGTCTAACTAATTGATGATCTGCTCTATGATAATCCATTTCTATAATCTTTATATAATTCTTCTAGTATATCTTTGTGGATTAAATCTAATATTTCATTTATGATAAAATATTCCTTTATTATATCGAAATTTATTAGATCATAAATATCTCTTCTTATCTCTTTGTCTAAATCTTTTAGAGTTCTCAAGATTTCTATTTTATAATTATTGGGTAGTTCTAATATATGCATAATTAAAAATCTTAATGTATATATTATATTTATTTTTATTTTTTGTCATATAATATTTATCTTTTAAATCTGTCATATGACTCTGATACTAATTGAGGGGGTGCTACTATGAGCGAACAAAAATCAGTTAAAACAAAATTATCTAAGGACTTAAATGGAATTTTTCTATATTTTAATGGTTTATATTGTAAATCTTATGTATGAGAGTATTTTAGTAAATTTGAAGTGTCAAAGTCTATTTTCACAATATTATGGTTTTCAAGTCTATTTTGACTTTTCAACCAAATTTCAATCATCAATTATTTTAAAAATTATTATTCATTTCAAAAAAATCTCATTTTAACTAAAATCAAATACACCCAAAATATCATAGTTGTTGAATCTATTTATGGTTATTTCCCTTTTTTCAATCATCAATTATTTTAAAAATTACTATTCATTTCAAAAAATCTCATTTTAACTAAAATCAAACACACCCAAAATATCATAATTGTTGAATCTATTTAGGGTGTGTTGGATATAGAGGTGTCAATCCGGGTGGTCCGGGTCGGGTCGACCCTCCAATAAAAAGCACAGTAACGGCCCGCTTGAAAAAAAGCCCGCCCGCTGCGGGTTACTGCCCGGTTACGGGTTAGCCCGCAAATTTTGAACTATAACGCAGGCCCGCCCGCTGGCCCATGCGGGTCGCGGTTTGTTCTGATTTAGCCCGTATGAATAAAAACATAGATTTTTCATATTTATAGCAAATTTCTAAATACAAAATGATTAAAATGATAAATTCATATTTATACCATAAAATATTTATATAGAATTTAAAATTATAGTTTATGTTATATGAATTACTTCTAAATTTGCAAATTTAAATAAAATATAAACAAATAATAATTAAATGATAAATGTATTTCTAATTACTATTGTCAAAAAATATTATTTTTATAGCTATTAGGGAGAAAAAAATAAGATTTTACTTTAAAAGTTGTATTAGAGTTTCTAGAAGAAGAGAGATTTTCAATGTTACCATATTTAATAAAAACAGTTTTTTTTTTATTTTTTTATTTTTTTCGGGCCAGCGGGTTAACCGCGGCCCGCGAATGTTTGACCCGCAAAACCCGCGGTTCACAACTTCTTGACCCGTAAACCGTCCGCACGGGTCATGGGTCGGCCCGCGGTCCCGGGTCAATCCGGACCGATTTTCACGGGTCTGGTCGGCCCGTCCGTCTTGACACCTCTAGTTGGATAGCCTAGAAAATGCATGGAAAATGTGAAATTCCACCTTTTTTTCCAACTTTAGCTTGTTTGATAGGTTAGAATTTTCATGGAAATCAAGTTCCACCTTTGCAACACATGCGCTTCCATTCCAGCTTTTTGATGAATTTCGTTTCCAGCCTGTATAGGTGAATTTATTTTTTTGGGAAAATCACGTATCATTTTCATCACGTTTGATCATTTTTGTTATTGTTAATTGATTTATTTTTTTTCAAAAAATTAACATTATTATTATCAAGTACGAATGTGTGAAAAAATAAAATAAAAATAATTTTTTTATTATAATAGCTAAATTTTGCTTTATTTGTTATGGAAAATAATGTCAATCAAACAACAAAAGTTGAAAAATTCTTCACTTTTTCTATCTAGAAAATTAAACCAATCAAACACATTAAACTTTCAATTTCCAGAAATTTAATTCACTAAAATTCAATCTTCTAAAATTCATTTTCCTTCCACCCAAATTCCACCCTCGCTATAAAATGAGCCTCATGGTTATTTCCCTTTTTTCTTGGCCAAACAGAGGTTTATAACCTCTTGCCACCATTATCAGTAAATTTCTACAAGGATAAGTCATTTTTCTTCATCACCAAACTCTGGAGGTAATATAAGTTGAACGCATGTTGATTTCTGACTCGATTTGATTTTTGTAAATGATTTAATTTCAACACTTATATGCTTCTAGCTTCTTAGATTTATTTTCCAAAATTGTTGTTTCATCTTCTTTCCTTTAGAACTGGGCAACTGGCCCGCAAGTGTAATCGGTGAGTTACCGAGGACCAAAATCCAGTGGGTTAGTGTCCCTACTAGATCCCAGGTGGCTCCGCCCAGCTATCTGTAAAATTCATTCAGATACTTTACGTTTTAGGAAAATATATTATCTGATCACTGAATTTACTCAAAGAGATGCAAAAAATATCATTAGCATCCCGTGCTGAATATATGTGTTGTACATGTATATGTATCATAGGTGTGTTTTACAGTTTTACTCGGTTGCGTATTTATCTTCTTCCCCCTTTTTGGGAGGTTTATGTGGTTTAGGAGAAAAAATAGACTTTGGCAGGTGGAATTGGAAATGAGGTTGCCGTGGAAATTGGGAATTAGAAAAAGGATGCTAAGGGAAGAATAGAAGTAATTAATTTGTTTTTGCTGCTTGCATTTCAGATAATAAAAAGAAACAGGAAAGGATGAGAAAATCTTGATTTTTCCTGTAATGCTGTTGTCTGGACTCTGTACTAGATTCTGGACATTGCTGGAAAGTATCTATGTGGATAGAAATATAGTTTCTTGTAAAGAAATTAAGGAAACTTATACTTTCATATGATATTTGGCTTTAAATTGGACCAGTCATGGTACAATTGCGGTGTATATTTTAAATTGGGCAAATCACAGGACAAGTGGCAGTGCATCCATTCACGGCAGCGAGTTATCAAAATTTAGAAAGTTACTCACTGGCACTTAGTCCCAAATCGTGATGTATCTTCCTTGACATTGAGGTAAATTACAAAAGACAAACATTACACAGTTGATGATCTAGGTTGAGGGCCTTGTAGGGGATGGAGCTATGTGAATGTGGAGTGCCAAAAGTGCATGCTACTTATGTGTAAAAAGGAAAATCCTTTTTTCAATTATCCCAATTCAAGTACCATTACAAGGTCAGACACCATAGCCTAGGTTGGTAGTTCAATTGGTACTAGCAAAACATCACAATCAACATAAGCCACAAAGGAAATAACTCAAGCATAAAGGGCAAATGTACTGTCTCCCTTTTGTTCTCGTGAAACTGAATGTAGAGCTATCTTTGGAAAGAAGATTGATCCCAATTGACTAACATTCTAAGTTTTGTCGTTAGGAATGCCATTAGATTTTCTTTCTAGCAGTTGATGTGCAAAGTCTTGCATTTCCTTCACAGAGATACAATGCTAAATACCATTAGAAATCTTGGTTGCTGATTTCGGTGAAAATGGCGACTTTGCGGTCATATGTTTCATATTTCTTCCAGCTTTAGGTATATAATGCCAATCACATATAGAGTTATCTAGATATGAATTCCCGATTCAACTAATTTCATTTCTACAGCGCGATCTTGAAGTACATATTCTCAATATAATCATACCGAGTTGTGGTTTGCAATCTTGTTTCAGTCAGTGGAAGCTTTTGTAGTCTAAAGAAGAAATGTAATATTGAGCTGATCAAACCCCTTTTCCACTAGCCCCATGGTTGAAAGTTGAAACAAGAGATTTCCATCCATAGAGGAATAGCTGAAGGGAATATTTTGCTTGATTCAACTTGCCCTGGGAGTTTTTTTTTTGTGCTATAAGAATTAGTTTTCCTTTTATTTAAAATAATATCAATTTTACAATAATATTTTCTATTCCTTATTTTATACAATTTTAGGTATACTTTCGTCACTGATGGACTAAATTTTGGTAGGTGTGTGACGTAACATTTGAAATATTTAGTGCTACTAACGACTATTTTCTGTAAATATCTCTTCTGCAATAAGAATACTGCTCAGTCTTGAAATGCGAACGTTTCCACTATAGTTAAGATCAGGATGTCACTGTATAAAGGCATCAGTGAACCCTGGATCTATATCAGTTAGAGAAAATGATATTCTGGAACTACTTGCTATCTGACTCGAGTCTAGTTGTTCTTTACAGTCAGCTGTCTTATCATGTGACAATAGATCCTATTATAAATTTACAGTGCTAATAATTGTTTTTTTAGTTTTATTACGGATTGTAACCTGTATCTTGTTGCTTTTATTATCTGTGACGAATAACAGATAAATTCTCTGGTATTGGTTGGTTCTGGCTCAAATGGCTTCTAGAAAAAATATACCATCAGGACATGAAGGACGTTCTGCAGATGCTCCAGGCATGATGCGTCATGTTTCATTGTCTGCTGCCCGCCACCCTACAGAATCACTTTCTCCGGCATTTTTAGAAAATAAATTTGTCTCACAGGCAGCAGAATTCGAAACCCTTTCTGCAGACAAGCATAAATTGACAACTGCCAATATGGCCTTGAGGCAGGATCTTGTAGCTGCTCACCAGGAAGTAGAGAAACTTAGAGAACACATAAAAAGCACTCAAACAGAAGGTGATATTCAAATTCGGATTTTGTTGGACAAGATTGCAAAATGGGAAGCTGACACCAGAGCAGGTGAGAGGGTTAAGAAAGACCTGCAACAGGCTCATCTTGAAGCACGAAGCTTGGTGACAGCGAAGCAAGACTTGACTGGTCAAATCCAGAAAGCTACTCAGGATTTGGACAAAGCCCGTGATGAATTGAAAAAGCTTCCAGAAATGACTGCTGAACTCGATGGCTTGAGCCAAGAACACCAGAGGTTACGGTGAGAGTTTTCCTTGTTTTCTTTAGGATCTCTCACTCTCTCCATCCTTAGATTTCATTTGATTTTTTTTTTTTTTTTAATGGATTTTCCTTGTTTTCTTTAGGATCTCTCACTCTCTCCATCCTCATAGATTTCATTTGGTTTTTTTTAATGGATTGTATATTGAAATGATTCATTGGTTATCTAATGGATTTGCAAGTAGGTATTTTTTATGTTCTTTCCAGCATATTTATTGGAGACGGGGGTTTACTCTATTTCAAAGACAAAAAGTATCCTAAGATAATTTGAAATGAACGGATTGCTCTGTTTTCCTTGTATCTGCGATTTTTTTTTTAATAATCAGACAATAGTCATCTATTGAAACTATTCTTCATTGTTTGGGATCACAGTAAGACCTTTGAGTATGAAAAAGGTTTAAACATAGAGAAAGTGGAGCAGATGAAGATTATGGAGAAAGAACTGATTGGTATGGTTGAAGAAGTGGAAAGACTGCGTGCTGAGGTTTTAAATGCTGAAAAGAAGGCACATGGTAATAAGTTTCACTTATATCTTCATGTCTCAACTAGGATTTCCCCTCCTTTTCCATTTGTACTGACGGCAACTTCTTAATCTGTGTAGTTCCAAATCCATATGGTGGTACGTACATGAATCCAAATCCTCCATATCAACATCCGATGAACGCTAATGTGGTTTTTATGGATGGTTATGGTAGACCACAGTACATGGATGGAGGAGCTGTGGGAGAGGGAATGAATCCATATGGCAGTAGCACTACTCCTTTCGTAAATCCTGGTTGGGGATGATCATATGATATGTCTCACACTCTGAAGTGAATGGGCATCAGATACATCTGAATACTTTCCCATGTAGTTAATTTGGATTCCATTTGAATTCTTTCTTTTGTTTAGTTAAGTGTAGATTCTGTAATTCTTCACAACTTGTTTCTTATAATCTATGCAACATTGTTGCTGTAACATAATGTAACTCTTTCCTGGTTTTACTTGTCATTTTATTCTCTTAAATTATCTAGTTTTGTATAATTTGTTGGGTTATGATGTAACATTCCATGAATGTAGAAATTTTTGTTGTACTTTATAACGTCCACTTAAATTTCTTCTATTGTATACCAATTTTCCTTCTAGCGATCATATTAATTCTTGAAAGAAATACAATAATTTTTTACCACAATTTTCTTGAATAAATTCTCACCTTGCAAGTTGGCACTTGTGTTTATATCAACTACAATTTCTTGTTCCTCTATTTAAACTAATCTTCATTGTTTGTGACCACAGCAAGACCTTTGAGTGTGAAAAAGGTGTAAACACTAAGCACAGAGAGTGAAATCATCAAGAAAGACCTAATTTCAAAATACTGTAAATCAATTTGTTTGAGGTAGAAATTTGAAGACGTTCATTTTAAAATATTTTTCCTGATGAAGAAGGAAGGTAGTGATTTCAGAACAATTTTTCTGATCAAACATTATCTTAATTAAATATGATATCTTTTGTGGCTCGAATAATCATATCTTAGTAAGTAACCAATGTTAGATACATCTCAATTTTCTCAAACATTTAGGATCAGATGTCTTGAATTCTCACTTGACATGCATGATTAATATTCTTTGTGTGTCACATTTTAATTGATTGCTTTCATCTTGATTTTAAAATTTGAATAAATTGTCAAATAATATTTATTATCCCAGCAATCAATAATTAGAAGAAGAAAATGGTGATATTATTGATAAGGGTACTGCATAATTAATAGAAATTGAATAATGTTTAAGAGAAATTGAGTTTGGTATTGAGATTGTTTGATTCAATATTTTGCACATTTTTAGGTGAAATGCATAGGGAAATTTGGACAATTTTTATTCAATTTCTAAAGCATATATACTTGGAATAAAAAATATCAAAATATCGTTATAATATCACGTGCACTGCACGCATCACATACTAGTTTTAGTGTCTGTTTGCTGTAGGTCATTTTTGAGAAATTTTTGGAAATTTTGAGTTTTTGGGAGAATATGAGGTTGAAAAATATGAAAAATAGTGGTCCATAAAAAATGAATTTGAGAAAAACGTTGAAAAAAATTGGCAGGAGGAAACAAGCTATTCATAAATTGTACCTTCCCGGAGATTTTCTCAAGTTTCTTAGAATCAAATTATACAAAGATTAATATTATCGCTCTAACATGCATTTTACTCTTTCCTATGTTCCTGGTTTTCCTTCCCATTTTCTCCCTGATTTCAATATGTTGGTTCATGGAGGAAGGGAAGAATCAAGCTATTGCATCCGCTGAGCAGTGACCACCCAAGAGGTGTTTGGTGATGAATTTTGCCAAGGATTTTTGTTTTGTTTTGTTTTGTTCCTTTCATTTTATTTTTTTATTTTAATTTTTTGGGAATAAAGGATCAAGCCCATAATACACCTTACATAAATTTCACATCGAATAAAGATGAAAAAAATTGTCAATTTATTCGATATTGGACCTATCCCTTAACACACACAACAAATTGGCCACCATTCAGAAAGGCTGAAACGCTCTTGAAAATGAATTTATTGATTTTATCCCACATTTTCAACCACAAAATTCTTGGATAATTCACTAGAAAATAATAAAAATATCACCATAAACCAAGAACTAAAAAAATAATTAATTTCTTGAAAAGGATGACAAGAATGAAACCAGAACATAACATGATCCCCTACACAAATCTGCTGCTAGCCTGCATGCTCCCACATTGTTGCAACAAATAACAACAAATGTGATATTATAAGTAACAAAGACATGACACAAAGGAAAGTCCCAAGTTTCAACCATTTTCTCTCTAATGTCCTAACATAGCCATCTTTACATGCATCGCAGTCGTAGCATAGCATGGTTTCATCATTTTGCCATAAATCACAGTCTCTATCAAATGGGATCGTGCTGTCGATATCTTTGTTTCCTCTTCTCCAATAAGTCGCATTCACGAACTCCATCTCGCATATTGATGGTGGCGTGCAGCATCCCGACTTTGTAAATATACAAAACAAGAAGAAAAGAAAAGGATAAATACCATTTCTTTGGTGTCATAATAAGAATATAGAATTATACTACTTTACCCACCCCATTCTACCATACCGAGTGTCCCATCTCACATGGGTGGGTGTGGGACCAGTCTCATAATGAGCGGTCCCACCCCTTATGTGAGAAGTTGACACTCGGTGGGGTAAAATGGAATAGATAGAATAGCATAACTCAAGAATATATATGCATGTTCTTTGAGTAATTAAAGAGCTTCACGAAAAAATGAATAAGATAAGAAATTAGAGAATCAGGTTCAATCTCCTTCCCACGGTGGGCAGTGCTTATCCTGTCCACTGCACACGTGGCAGGAGATCGGGCTTTGAAGTGTAACACCTTGTTCCCATACGTGGGCAAGAGATCATTCTCCATAAAAGTTTATGTCAACAAGATGAATGCACGAATAGACATGATGTAGGTATATTACCTCGACGGGGGACAAATTACTCTTCGAGATACCGTTGGTATCGAGCATATACGACCTTGATATCAAATCATGACATGTTCTTGTCTCATATATGCAAGACTTGACATCGTTCCACGTATCGCTGTTATGCACCTTCAGTTCAAGCCACTTAGGTGAAGCAACTATCCTCCGGCTCTCCATCTTAAAATCTCCGAGGATCCCGAGCCCTACGATTAGCGTCAAAATCATCAGCATGATGATCACGATGAGCCCAGGTACAGGAAACTTAGCCCTGGTGTAGATCACAGCATTGCTTAGGAAGAAGATAATCAACATGCCAATGCCAATCCCAATTTGCACTCTGGGCAAGATCTTCAATAGCCCTTCACAATCATATTGCTGAATGTAAAGCAACCATATACCTAAAAACAGAATTGGAATCGAAAGAAGAAAAGTAAGCAAGACTATTGGAAGCACAATTTTCTTGGAATTAAGTGATTTTGCTTCTGGCATAATAATCTCTTTTTTTGGTTCAGCAGGTGGAGGATTATCAGGAGTTTCTTCTTTGGTTTCAGGCTTTTCTTCAACAACTGTGAGTGCTACTGCCTCTGGAGGTGGATTATTAGTAGTATTTTCTGGTTCAGCCATGTTAATGGAGTATGACAACAAGTGAGGTCAACTAAGGTTAGTTTGTTGATGTTAATGTTAGAATTCTTTGATTAATAAAGTGTTTCTTTGGAGTATTAATTTACTAAGTCAGTTCACTGAATCTGCTATAAACTCTCCAGTTTGAGAAATTACAGGACAGGTGGTTGTAAGAACAAGTCCATTCTCCCAACTGAACCTAAGTTTGAGCATACTTGCCTTAAAAACTTTTTGACTAGATTTAGTTTACTAGTAAGGGTTGGGGGGGCGGGGGGGAGATTATTTACTATTAAGTATTAATATTGAATTGAATAAGTATTATAGAAACACCCCCTGTTTTTAAATAAATAAATAAATAAATAAGGATTTTTTTTTCTATACTCTTATTAGCATTTTTTTTTTGTTCTTATTTCTTAAAGGAAATGGTGTTATAGATTAATTGATGCGTGTCGCAATGCACTAAAATAATAAATAATTCCTTACTCGTCAAATATTAATTAATAATGTAGTAACGAGAGTAATGGTCGATCCCACTAGGAACGAAAACTAATTTTAGTTGTTCGATCATTTAGAATGGAATTGGGGGGGGGGGTTGTTGTTTGAATTGCTTGAATGAAAAATATGCATAAAAATAAATAATTAAATATGACTCAAGAAATAATATGAGAAGAAATCTTGTTCTCGGGTTCGATTGTGCCCTTAATTAATGTTATACCTTTCCTTGTAACGTGTTTCTATCCTTAGTTCAATTATCAATCATAAATAATCAACAAGCTCTGATTATCTAAATTCTTCCTTATGTGAATTGATTTAAAACAAGCTCTTCGAACCAATTCTAGCCACGGACAATCCTAAATTTTTTCTTAAAAACGAAGAAAATCAGCGCGTGTTGACCAAAGCTAGAAATCCAATTGCCAAGAAAATGTGGGAAATTAAACACCCAAAAATCTAAAAAGTGGGAAAACGAATTCATTTTCTCAGGAAATGGTTGACTTTCGAACGAACCTAAATTTTATTTATAAACTACAATTGAAAACATTTTCATTGGACCATTTGGGTGGTCAAATATTCCAAATTCACTATTTCTTTTTTTACTTTTCAATCGAGTAAAGCTATTCGTAGTCACTAACTGTGATAGTAGCCCTACGTGGCATATACTTAACGGGTGGTTATTTAATGCACTAATCACCACATTAATGCATCAAATAACCGACTACCATGTGTAAGTCACGTAGAGTGACTGCAATAGTCGCTGACTATAAATAGTATTATTCCAATCGAGTAATGCCATTCGTAGTCTAGTCGCTAACTGCGATAGTCGCCCTACGTCCACATACACTTGGCGGGTGGTTATTTGATGCAATAATAAATAATAAACTACCACATTAATGCATCAAATCATCGTCTGATGATAAGTTTTATTTTACATACTTATATATATGTCCAATTTAGGATAATATGTTGTCGTTTTAGAATAAAAGCTATTGATTTGTTTGTATTTGCTTATATTTCATAAATAATCCCAAAATCACATGAATAAAGCAATGAATGGAAAATGTGAGCTTTTTTGGATGAGTTTTGAAGTTAAATTGGATACATTGGAGAAGTGTGTGGAGTCAATTGAGGAAAGCAAGGAATAAAAGAGAAGAAATCAGACGTATAGGACCCAAAATGTCGCAACTGGAAGTTGGAGGACTTGGAAGTAAATAAAGAACGAGGATCAACTTAAACAAGAATCAAAGTTGGAAACACGCTGAACAAGTTTCTACTCGCGGCCACGAGCACTAATGATGGCATGCAGGACCAGACCCTAGCGTTCTTAGATCGTTGGGATCGACAAACGTGAGGTGTTGGGTTTGATAACTTCAAATGGCCATAACTTTGTCATACAGTGTCCGTTTTGGGTTCAAGGGTACTTTTTGGAAAGGTCTCGATGAGTCAGACAAGATTCACAGCTTTGATGTGATGTATGTTGGATTTTCGCCATTTGAGGTCGTTTGGAGAGTCAAAACTGCAATTTTCTATCTTTATTTACTAATTTTGTGTTTTCGTTTATTGTCGTCTTAAGCCTGGCCCGTTTAGAGACTCATGGTCCATTAGGTTTTCTTTATTTAAGACTATCTTATTCCAGTTAAAGGGGGGGGGGTTTTCGACTTTGAATAAAATCGTGTGTTTTCTTCGAGAGTGTAAGTTCGTGTTATTTGTGAGATTGATTGTTTTGTGAATAATTTGTAGGTGCGCCTACATCACCCAAAGTCGCGCGCATGCACGACAATCCTGAAATTAACATAACCAAATTTATGTTAACTGCATGGCCTCTAAGGTTTTACCCGTGCTGCCGCGCCTCTTTTTCGGCCCAGGCCCATGCACGTATTTTCTCATTATTTTGCCTAGATTTCTTCTCCAATTATATATACAATCTAGAGGCACGAATTGGAGGACCTTTGCACAGCTTACCAACTACACAGTTCATTTTTCTATCATTCAATTTTTGGAGGCAAAGATCAAGATAAAGGCGGGGGAATTGACGATCATCAACGGGGAGCGATTTCTTAGTACAAGACTTTCTTTATTTTGTTAATTTGATAAACTCAACATACTTAGTATAGACTTTTACTGCGTTTTTAACTCTTTATTGATGAATTATTAATTTCAAAGTTGAGATATTCGATATAGCTTAGTTTTACGCTTTTAATTCGATAATTCTAGTTTTGAACTATTAATTGCATGTATTGATTTTATTTTGTGTTTAATGCATGAATTAATTCGTGACTAATTCATGATTTAATGGATGTTTTCATAATCCGAGAGGTGAACTAACATTTAGATCTAGGAATAAAATCCGGTAATTGGACGAACGATAGAGATATACGTACGTTATTATTGCGATCGCTACATGAATTTTTGTATTCTATACCCTTAGTCATTATGACTTGCTGTTCGTTAACACAGTCGACTAACTAAGTAGAGTTGATTTAACCCCGAGAGGAGAATTTCATGTGCATAAGTGAATTTGATCAAGGATTATAATAGGAAGAAAACTAGACAATTGGAATTAAGAGTATTGACTATGTGAAATCGGATGTCCGAACACTTATAAACGTCAATTTAGAATATTATTTAAATGTATTTTATTTTCTTTTGTTTTTCCTTTTAATTTAGTTCTATTAAAAAAAAAATCACAAATTCTACCGTTCAAATAAAGCGAGAACTAACACAATTTTGGTACTTAATTACAATCTCTGTGGAATGATAACTCGGACTCAAAAAGTCCACGTTAGTACTTGAATGCGACATCGTACACTTTCGATTTAGCACACATCCTCTGCTATGTGTATACCATGTAGGGCGATTGCGGTAGTCGCTAACTACAAATAGCATTATTTACCACATTAATGCATCAAATAATCGCTTGCCATATGTATGCCACGTAGGGCGGTTGCGGTAGTCGCTAGCTACAAATATCATTATTCTTTTCAATAAAATGTGAAAATTTAAAGTTGTCTAAATTCTATGAACGGACCGTCCCAGATAAGTCTGGACAATAACCAACTAACAGTAAATTGTTTGTTTTGTTTTAGCGCAATACCAGATGAATCTTGCTGATGCAGATTTGTCTGGATAGTAAAACGTAAATGGACAGAATAAATTGTTCTGAATCGTAAATAGACAAAAACACAATAATTTGAGCTTAACGTGGGAAAAATCCTAACAGGGAAAACCCACGACCCGCACCCTGCAGACAAAAACCAATCACTATATAAGAAAAGAGTTTATACAGTTCAATCTAAATTACAGGATAAATCTACGCATAGACTTATCAAACATCCAAGAAATAGACCACTCCCTGATCCTTCTATGGCATGTAACGTGAGATGGCATCCCACCACTCTTCTGTAGCTTTCTTTGAATTTGCAACAATCTTCAGCAACACGAACTCCTGTTCGTTCTTGATCCAAAACTCCCGTTTGATCTTCACGTCGAAATTCTTTTCTTCTCTATGTGATTGATTCCTCATCCCGGAGTACCGAAGTCACAACACAATTTGAGCCTTGAATATTAGTGCACCAAATGAAAAATAGGCTTCTTGACTTCTTAAGAAAAACGTCCTGTCTTTCTTCTATTTAAATGCAATTAAGTTACTTATCCTCCAAGTTTCCTTATTGCAAAAGATCTCTATTACCTGCAAAATAAAGCAGAAATAATTAGAGAAAGGTAAGATAATTATTCTTGAATAAATCTTACCATAAATTAGGATATAGATAAATCATGAAGGATCTTACCATAAGTTAATCATTTACCAATCAAGTGATTAACATAAACTTGAACACCAAGAATAGGAACCATATTTTCGGCCAAATCAAGAATCTTTACAATCAAGATTTTCAACCCTATCAAGAAACAATCTCACCATATGTAGATAAGCTTGAATATGCTCGGCCCTATCAAGATGATGGTAATATGCTCGGTCCTATCAAGATGATGATCTTACCATATGCAAAGATATGTTTAAATATTTTCGGTCATATCAAGAATAAGCTTGAATGCCAAGATTACTCATAAATAGATCATCAAGAAATTTACCAAAATCACAAGATATCGAGATCATGATCCTAATCAAATCAATATTTCTTGATCATTATCTTCCAACAATAAAATGATTGACACGAAAATAGGAGATAATATTTTCTTCAAGAAATATTTGCGTAATTTAATTATACTTAATAAATTATTAAATACTAGTATTTAGTAATTAAATTAAGTTTTCTTAAATTACACATTTGTGGAAAAATAGGAAATGCCAACAGTATTAAGTTAACAATCTCTCCATTTGACTTTTTCTATTTTTTCGAAACCAATAATCTTTTTACAATCACAAGAAATCACTATGCTCCCCCTATCAACAATCTCCCCCTTAAGTTATGCATCATAATAAACACAATCAACTAATGCATGTAAAGGGTATCAACACATAGAGAGCATTAAAGACAACCAAAAAGATGATGAAGATTTTCGAAAATACTAATACTACTCCCCCTTTTCGGAATAAAGAGGAGAAGAAATTAGTCTCACAAAACCTGCACGTAAAATCCAAACACAACCTAAAACTGATCACAAACAATGATTCAAATATGTTAGCCTTCAACCCAACAATTTTCGCTTCTAGCTGGCCAATCCTGACATCCTTACCAGCTGACTCCAGACTTCCAGCAGTCTCGTCCAAATACGGGCAGCAAAGTCAAATGTTTCATTTAGTCCCAAGGAGAAACAATGTTCTAGCAGACTCTCTCTTAAAACTAGAATCATGGATGAGTTGGTCAAAATTTGCCTTCACAATTTTATGAAGAATTTGGTATTTCTTGGACATCTCCGACCTAGGTAATTTTTTTAACCCTTTTTACTGGCCAAGTAACCTTACCCCCTGACAACTCCATTGCAATCTCATCATTTGTGGCTTCCATAGACTTATCTTCATCACCCACATCTTCATTCAACCCTAACTACTTTCTAAGTTCCTTTGCAGAAATCTTAATCAATTGTCCTCTAACAAATAAGGAAGTGGTGAACAGACATTTTTGGAGTTAAAATCAATAGGGATATTGGCATAAAATTCTTTAACCAAGGTCTCATTGATCTCCCCCTTACATTCAGTTAGTTTCTTCAACCCAAAGTGTGAAACAATATCATCTACCTAAAATCATCAAATTCTTCTATAACCACCCTAGATTCATAATGCAGTCGTTTACCCAATATATACTTTTGGAAATCAGAGTATGCCCCAGAAGACCAAAATTTAAAATTAAATGGGGTAAACATACCTCTGGCCATCTGCACGGGAGTGCAGACGAATGAAGATATATCAAATTTGGATCTCTCCGGACCCGCAGCAGTGTCTCCCTTTTTCTTCTTCGAACTCACTTTGACTTCTACCTTCTTCTTTTCCTTTCTGTCTGGGATCACAACCTCTTTCTCAGTCTCCTCCTCTGACTGCTCAGATTCCTCTGCATCCTTAGAGTCCTCTGTTTCTTCTGGTTGTGCTTCACCCCCAAACTCTTTTGCTTCCTTGTCTTCCTCGAATTTTTCATCCTCTCCAGACACTTCCTGCTCTTCTGATTTTTCTTTTTCATTACCAGATTCAGTTTCACCAGATTCGTCGCCACCTTCTTCTTCCACAATTTTCGTATCTTTTTCCTTTTTCATAGTTGCAAGTTTTCTTGCACCCTGTAACTCACTGCGAATATCCAAGGGAGAAATGTGACTTTGGCCAAGATTACCTGATATGGGTGCCAAGTTTATGCCCATGGTCTGTGGAATGATCGGCGTGCCTCGGCTCAATTGGGCCATAAGGAGACCAGGAGTTGGAGTAGTGCTGGTGGTAGAGAGCGAAGTTGGGGTAAGGCTGGTGCCGGAGGTCGGTACCGGCACAATGGCGCCAACGCTTGGAGTTCCCATCTCCGATGGGTTTGGTTGAGATGATTCTACATTGCCATCGCCGCCTCTGGTGACTCTCCTCCTTCCAGATTGCTTACTTCTGGCCATACTCAGGATGGGTGTTGGATTTGTGAGGGTAAGAGGAGAAGGAAGTTAGGGTTTAGATGAGAGGATTTTGGGGTTTTGGAATTTTGGTACGTGAGGTTTGTGAAGAAGTGTGAGGATTTTTTGGTTTAAGAGAGACTCTAATATAAAAGGAATTAGAGTTCATTATGGTAACTTGAAAATCCTGATTCCTGCCAACTTCTTTCATTTTTTTTTTTTTAAAAAAATAGATAAACATAGAAACAGAATATGTTAAGAATTAGGAAACAAATAAATTATCAAAATTGGGCCCCACAATCAACTGACTTGTTCTGCAAGATTTGCACATATTAGTCCATGATATATTGCCTTAAAAATTAAAGATTTACTGAATAAAATCTAAGATACGTGAATAAGGAAAAGTCTAAATGCTTTTGGATACCTGAGACACGTCTGAGCACTTGTTGGCATCTGTTGAGTCAGATATATCTGGCACTATACAATCCACCACGTACATAAATAAGTTGATTAATGTGCGTATGTGATCCGAGCAACCCTTAGTCATCCACATACTGTCAAAAATCATATGATTGCCCTGACTTATTGATTTGTCACCGTAGTGTACAATAAGACCGATTAAAATCTATTTAAAGTACATTTTCTCAAATCCGGCTTGTCGACTTTTTCAATATTTTGAAAATGTCTTTTGGAGGTGGAAACGACTTCACACAATCCCCAAAAGTTATCTTACAAGATGTTCCCTTTTAGATTAGAAGAAGGGTATGGACTTGGCTTGGATTGGTATATTCACACAATCCCCATAAGTTATCTGACTAGATCTTCCCTTTTCTTCTATGATATTTCCGTATTTACCTTAAATCATTATATTTTGAAGCTAAAGGGTATGAACTTGGCTTGGATAGACAGCCTTCTTTTCCACTAGCCCTGCCCTTGGATAGTAAGAATATGCGTGCAATGCTATAAGCAAGATTCAGATCATAGGTCTACACACAGAATATGAAATCTCATCCAGTAACAACCATATGACTTAGACAGCAGTGACTTATCATTTGGATTGCCCATATTTGAGTGCTAGTTAGATTCATTCGGAGACATGTTGACTGCTATCAGCTGACGTATCTGTCTCGTTATCAGCCACAACCACTCAGATATATCTGCAAGCAAAAACAAGATCTACTTAGTATAAGAATAAGATAAATGCAATAAAAAATGCATATATATATTTTTTTGAAATATGAATGTTCCTATTCAGGAAGAGATAATACTCCAATTTGTTTCCTAAGGCTTTCAAATTTGACAGTATCTAGGGCCTTAGTAAACAAATCTGCAAGCTGTAGATCAGTCTATATGTGTTTTAGATTAATAATCTTTTGTTACACCAATTCTCTAATGAAGTGGTGTTTGATGTCAATGTGTTTTGTTCTGGAGTGCCGGACGGGGTTTTTTGAGATATTGATAGCACTGGTGTTATCACAGTACATAGTGGCTTGTTTTGTAGAAATCCCACAGTCTTCCAACATTTGTTTCATCCAAAGGAGTTGTGTACAGCAACAACCAACTGCAATATACTCAGCTTCGGCTGTGAAAAGTGACACTGAATTTTGTTTTCTACTTAGCCATGCCACCAAGTTGTTCCCAATGTAGAAACATCCTCCGAATGTACTCTTTCGATCATCCACATTCCCAAGCCAGTCTACGTCTGAAAAACCTGCAAGATGTGCAGTGGTATCTCTTGTAAACCAAATTCCGTAACTCAATGTACCACTTATATATTTGATGATTCTTTTCACAGCGGCAACATGAGACTCCTTAGGTTTGACTTGATATCTTGCACACACTCCAACACTAAAGGCTATATCTGGCATACTGGCAATAAGGTACAACAGACTTCCAATCATGCTTCTGTAGAGAGATGGATCTACATCCTTGCCACTGTCATCCTTTGAAAGTTTTAGAGTAGTTTCCATAGGAGTTCTCATTGCCTTTGCATCTTCAATTCCAAATTTCTTCACCAGATTTTTAGAATATTTTGCTTGAGATATGAATATGCCAGATTCATCCTGCTGTACCTGTAAACCAAGAAAAAATGTTAGTTCACCGACCATACTCATTTCAAATTCTCTTTTCATTGTATTTATAAATTCATCAATTTTGGACTTAGATGTAGACTCAAATACAATGTCATCAACATATATCTGAGCTACAGTTAGTCCAGGATTTAGATTCTTAATGAAAAGAATTTTATCAGTTCCTCCCCTTTTGTATCCGTTGCTTAGCAAGAATGATGTGAGCCTTTCATACCAAGCTCTAGGGGATTGTTTCAATCTATATAACGCCTTTTTGAGTCTAAAGACATAGTCCGGCTGAGATGGATCTGTGAATCCTTGGGGATGCTCCACATAAGCTTCCTCATTAAGTACACCGTTCAGAAAGACACTTTTGACGTCCATCTGAAATAATCTGAAATTAATGTAGCAGGACACAACTAGCAACATCCTGATGGATTCCAGTTTGGCTACCGGAGCAAATGTTTCATCAAAGTCTATCCCTTCAATCTGGGTATAGCCTTGAGCAACAAGTCTGGCTTTATTTTTTTACCACATTTCCTTGTTTATTTGATTTGTTCTTGAAGATCCATTTGGTTCCAATTACATTACCTTCTTTAGGATGTGGTATTAACTCCCAGACGTTGTTTCTTTCAAATTGGTTGAGTTCCTCCTGCATTGCCTGTACCTAGTGTTTGTCTGTCAAAGCTTCCTTGACATTTTTTAGTTCAATTTGAGACATATGACAAATGTTTCCCATCTCGGCAGCAAATTTCTTCTGGTCACATTTCTCTTAGATATATCAGTGAGAATATTATCAAGTAGATGAGTCTTTTGAATCCTAGCAGGTGGTTGTCTCGATACTTCTGATTCTGCAATATCAGGTGTATCTGGGTAGTCAGACGCGTCTTGATCTGTAGATATTACTGGGTGCCCAGACTCATCCAGATCGTATTCTTCAGCATCATTGAGACTTCCAACTTGGTGCTGTTCTTCTTCTGATTTTTTAGTTCCAATTTTTTCTTTTGGTGGAACTTCCAGTTGATCACCATCCACTTCCCGCAAATCCGAGTTTAAAAAATTAGTGTCATCCACTTTCATATTAATTGACTCAAGAACGGTTTGGGTTCTTAGATTGTAAACTCTATAGACCCTACTGTTTTCAGCATAACCCAAAAATATTCCTTCATCCGATTTTGAGTCGAATCTCCTTAGGTGTTCCTTGTCTTTTAAAATGTAACATTTACTTCCAAAAGCATGAAAGTAATCAACCCTAGGTTTTCTACCCTTCCAAATTTCATATGAAGTTTGATTTGTTCCTGATCTAAGCATGACTCTATTAACAATATAACAAGCAGCGTTTATGGATTCTGTCCAAAATTTCGTAGGCAATTTGTTGCTGTTTAGCATGACACGAGCCATCTCTTGTAGAGTTCGATTTTTCCTTTCTACCACTCCATTCTGTTGAGGAGTCTTTGGGGATGAGTACTCATGCTTGATTCCATATTGGATATAAAAATCAGCAAAGTCAGAGTTTTCAAACTCTCTTCCATGATCACTTCTGATCCTCTTGACTCTTACATATTCGTCTGCCTTTTCATTGCTCAATTTCTGAAATAGATTAGCAAAATTGTCGAAGGTATCAGATTTATCACGAATAAACATGACCCAAGTGTATCTGTAGAAATCATCAACACACACATAAATATACCTCTTGTCACAAATACTTTCCTTTTGGATAGGACTCATTAAATCCATGTGAATTAGTTCAAGTATATGAGAGGTATTAATAGATGTACCTGATTTGTGTTTACTTTTGATTTGCTTACCTTTTTGACAATCACTGCAGATTTCATCTGGAATGTTTTTTATGCTAGGAAAGCCTCTCATGGCCTGTAGCCTGGTCAGCTTCATGAGATTATGGTAGTTTAGATGCCCTAATCTATTATGCCATAGTTTCTCATTTTTGGTTCTAACAGAATTGCAAGTTATGTGACTTTCAAGTGTATAGCATTTGTCTCTTGATCTAACTCCTTTAAACAAAATGCTTTTTAATAGATTAGAATTCTTGTGACAACTTAAGACCTTGCAATATTCTTTAGAAAACATGACAAGCAAGTTATCATCACACAATTGTCCTACACTGATCAAATTTGCCTTAAGTCCTATAACATATAAGACATTTGTTAATGTAGGCAGTGCCTTGATGTTGATGATACCAGATCCATCTATCTTACCCTTTTGGCCATCACCAAATGTAATAGCACCTGTCTCGCCTTTTTCAAAATGTGTTAATAAAGAGAGATCACCTGTCATGTGTCTAGAACATCCACTATCAAAATACCATCTGTTAGGAATCAAAGCACTTAAAGATAATTGAACCACATAAGCATTAGTTCGAATTTTCTATTCTTGTCTAGAAACAAGTCTTCTTTTGTGTGAATTGATTAATTTCAAGTACACATGACACCTAAATACATCATGACCAGATTTAGCACAAAAATTGCAAAATACCTGAAAAACAGATTTATCCTGCTGACTCTGTCGAGGTTGAAATTTCCTGCCATTCTAATGGACAGACTCATCTGCTTTATACAGATTCAGCTGAAATTGTCTTCTTGTATAGTTCCTGTCTAGATGTGAGTTTTGAGTTCCAGCAGCATTGAATTGATGATGATGGGAGGTAGATGCTTCTGTATAATTTCTACTCTGTTCTTTGTATCTGTATCCAGATTCTCTTACAAAGTTTATTTTATGGTCATGATTTTTACCTTTACCTTCATATCCAAGACCTGTTTTTAAGCTCACAGGTTTGCCACTGTTCAGGATTTCATCAAGTTGGACAGATTCAAGTGCCAATTTCTTGATTTTGTCGTTCCCTGCTGTGTTAGGAGAAGGCCTGCAACAGTTGGACTTTTCTTCTGTATCTTGAAGTTCTTTTCTCAAGTTTTCAGTGTTTGGTCCAGATTCATTTGCATAAGAAGAGTTATCAGATTCAGTACCGGATAACTGTAAAACAGTAAGGGTAGTTACCTATTTTTCAGAATTGCTACTGTCTGATTCTGATTCAGATTCATCTTAGTCTCCATCACTCCATGTAACATTCATGGCCTTCCTTCCCTTGATCTTCTTTTGAGTATTAGGAAAATCCGCTGCAATGTGTCCATATCCTTCACATTCTCTGCATTGAATTCGACACTTAGGCTTTCCTTCAGACGAGTTAGCATTATTTTTGGGATAGAAATTGTTTTTCCTCCATTATTTTTGTGGTTTTTGATTCTAGCCTTGAAGATTTGTGGATCTTTCTTTTTGTTTTCCCTTGAGGAACTTTTTAAATTGTCTTGTAAGAAGTACGAAGTTTTCATCTTCATCTGTTTTCCCAGATTCTTCTGGATCTTCACTGCTTGCCTTAAAAACAATCCCTGGTTTTTTGTCTTTCTTTCTTCGGGCCAGATTTAACTCATAGGTCATTAATGAACCTACAAGTTCCTCAACTCGCATGGTTGAAAGATCATTGCTTTCTTCAATCGCTGTCACTTTTGCATGGAACCTGTTTGGTAAAGATATAAGGATTTTTTGTACAATCTGAAGCTTTTGAAGTCTTCTTTCTCATCCATAGATAGTTGTTCAAACTCTAGAGTGATCATCTGCAGCTTGGAGGTTTTGACAGCATTGGATCCTTCGTTTGCTACCCTCAAAGCATCCTATACTTCCTTGGCGGTTCTTAAGGAGGAGATGAGTCTGAATTGACCTGGATCAACCAATGAAACAATATCGTTAAGTGCCTTAGAATTCCAATTTACATTAGCTAATTCGTCTGCAATATAAACACTTCTAGCTACAGCTGTAACAACACCTCCAGCAGTGACAATGGATGCTGTTTAACCTTCAAGGATAGATGTCCAACAACGTTCATCAATAGATTGAATAAAGATTTTCATACGAATTTTCCAATATGCATAGTTACTATCAGTTAACAAAGGTGGCATAAGAGATGCAAAATTTTCCATTTAGACAACCGGATCTCACTTTCTAGAAGTGAACCTGCTCTGATACCAATTGAAAATTTAAAGTTGTCTAAATTCTATGAACGGACTGTCCCAGATAAGTTTGGACATTAACCAACTAACAGTAAATTGTTTAGTTTTGTTTTAGCGCAATACCAGATGAATCTTGCTATGCAGATTCGTCTGGATAGTAAAACGTAAATGGACATAATAAATTATGCAGAATCGTAACTAGACAAGTACACAATAATTTGAGCTTAACGTGGGAAAACCCTAACAGGGAAAACTCACAGCCCGCACCCTGTGGACAAAAACCAATCACTAAATAAGAAAAGAGTTTATACAGTTCAATCTAAACTACAGGATAAATCTACGGATAGACTTATCAAACATCTAAGAAATAAATCACTCCCTGATCCTTCTTTGGCATGTAATGTGAGATGGCGTCCCACTACTCTTCTGTAGCTTTCTTTGAATCTGTAACAATCTTCAGCAACGCGAACTCCCGTTCGATCTTAATCCAAAACTCCCGTTTGATCTTCACGCCGAAATTCTTTTCTTCTCTACATGATTGATTCCTCCTTCCGGAGTACCGAAGTCACAACACAATTGGAGCCTTGAATATTAGTGCACCACACGAAAAGTAGGCTTCCTGACTTCTTAAGAAAAACGTCCCGTCTTTCTTCTATTTAAATGCAATTAAGTTACTTGTCCTCCAAGTTTCCTTATTGTAAAAGATCTCTATTACCTGCAAAATAAATCAGAGATAATTAGAGAACGGTAAGATAATTATTCATAAATAAATCTTACCATAAATCAGGATATAGATAAATCATGAAGGATCTTACCATAAGTTAATCATTTACCAATCAAGTGATTAACATAAATTTGGACACCAAGAATAGGAACCATATTTTCGGCCAAATCAAGAATATTTACAATTAAGATTTTCGGCTCTATCAAGAAACAATCTTATCATATGTAAATAAGCTTGAATATGCTCGGCCCTATCAAGATGATGATCTTACCATATGCAAAGATATGTTTAAATATTTTCGGCCATATCAAGAATAAGCTTGAATGCTAAGATTACTCATAAATAGATCATCAAGAAATTTACCAAAATCACAAGATATCGAGATCATGATCCTAATCAAATCAATATTTATTGATCATTATCTTCCAACAATAAAATGATTATCACGAAAATAGGAGATAATATTTTCTTCAAGAAATATTTGTGTAATTTAAGAAAACTTAATTTAATTACTAAATACACTAAATACACGTATTTAGTAATTAAATTAAGTTTTCTTAAATTACACATTTTTGGAAAAATAGGAAATACCAACAGTATTAAGTTAACAAAATGGAACAATAAAATATTGTCACATCATTGTTTATAAACAACTTTTACCAAATCGAGAACCATTTTTGCAAAATGCAAAATAATGAACTTTATTATTAACACTAAGCCCCTGTTTGGCCCTCATTTTTTTTAGGAATAATGTTGTTTTGAATAGTATTTTTTGGAGAATGCGTGGTTAAAAATGTTTGAAAAGTAAAAAATGGTAGACTTGACTAAGATGAATGATTGAAATTGTGTGTTGAATAAGTTTGATTTTTAAAAAATTTGGGCAAAATAGGGGCTAATATTGTTGAATAAATTCAATCAACATTTATAGTTATTAGTATTAAAATTATTATTTAATTGTTGATATTTTATTGGCTGTGGTTCTTAACATTATAACTATTAATAGTCAAATCATTTGTCATCTTTAATATTACAAATCATATTTTTCTGAAATATATTATATATATTATTATTAACTATTTTAATAAAATAAGCCTCCGTTCAGCGGCTTTCTTTTTGTTCATAAATAAAAACATTGTTGTTTCGAGGTAAAAATATGTGGTTGAGAAGTAACTTTGTAAAATATGGGCGATTGAAAAGTGTGCTGAAAAATGCGTTATTTATAAACAATTTACAGACAAATTTATTGAATGAAGGCTAATATTGAAGAGATAATACTTTGATATTTTCTTTAGTTTATAATATTAATAGAATGATTGATATTTTGTATTCATTCTTATTTTTAATAATTTTTTAATGATTATAGGGTATATGATTTTTCGTATAATTTAATGATCTGGACCATTGCTCGGTTGTTGTATAATGAAGATCGCAATATTTTTGAAATTATTATTTTGATTGCTTATTTTTGTAAATAAAGTTATGATTTTATTAGTTAAATTCAAATATCTTCTTTGTTAAGATTAAACACACATTTCTAGTTACTGTGATTGATGTTTCTGAATGAAAATAGAAAAATAAAAAAGTTAAATACGAAGAGACAAATGTAGAAGTTATGAAAAATATAATGATACATTTCATACGCATCAATATTCGTACACATAATGTTACATGATATTTACATCAAACATGATATATCATTAAAAAAACTACTAAATTTGCATTTAATATATGAAGTTAATAATAATTTATAAAAATTATTGAAACCAATAATCATTTATTATTTAAATATATAAATTGACATTTACTATAAAGAAACTTTTAATAACTTGAATTAGTTATGTTATTTTTTAAATTTTAATAATTGTTGTAATAGAGAGTTATTTTTTATATCTTTATATAATATTTATGTTGATTATGTATAAACATTAAAATTTTACGAATACATATTGAAATTGATATTGTGGATAACAACTTCCTACATTGAAATATTAGTTGAACATACTCCTACAATCTAGAGGTGTCAAGACGAACGGGATGACCAGATTCGTGAAAATCGGTCTGGATTGATCTGAGACTGCGGACTGCGGGTCGACCTGTGACCTGTGCGGGCGGTTCAAGGGTCAAGAAGTTGTGAACCGCGGGTTTCGCGGGTCAAACATTCGCGGACCGCTGGCCCGTGAAAAAAAAAAACCGTTTTTATTAAATATGGTAACATTGAAAATCTCCGTTCTTCAACAAACTCTAATATAACATTTAAATCAAAATCTTATTTTTCTCCCTAATAGTTAAGAAGCGTAATGTTCTTTGGTAATAGTATTTAGAAATACAATTAGCATTTAATTGTTATTTGTTTATATTTTATTTAAATTTGCAAATTAGAAGTAATTCATGTAATATAAAATATAAATTTAAATTCTACGTAAATATTTTATGGTATAAATATGAATTTATCATTTTAATCATATTGTATTTAGAAATTTGAGAAAAAAACTACTATAAATATGAAAAAAATTTATGTTTTTATTCATACGGGCCAAATCATAATGAACCGTGACTGGCATGGGCTCCACCCGGATGGTTCAGCGGGCGAGCCTGGATTGTAATTCGAAATTTGTGAGCTGATCCAAAATCGGCCCAAAATCCGCAATGGATGAACTTTTTTTTCAAACGGATCTTTATTTACTTTTATGTTGACGGGTCACCTCGGACGGATCACTCGAATTGATACCTCTTCTACAATCAAAGGTAGGATTTCTCATTTGTCGCCCCCAGGGCAAATCATTCAGTGGTAAAGGGGAGGGGTGGTAAGTGCTCAACGTAGCAGTGTGCAGAGTTCGATTCCCCACAAGGTGGAATTGACTTTGTTGTAAGCGGGAGTTATTGAGGGATGCTCATACTTACACAATCCCTTACACCCTGATTCCTGGGAGGAATAATCTGGATTTACAATCTCGAACCAATAACTTTGGACGTGGTCGGTTCGGGCCCTCGGAGTGTGGGATACTCCCCCTCATTTGTCACTGCTCGAACCGGACCGGACGGTATTAATATCAATAGACACTTCTTTGTCTGCTTAAATTCCCAAAGGATTCAAACGAACACGCAAGTTGCACCTCAAAGACGAGATACTTTCTGTGATTCGAAGGGCTTCCTGTTATCGATTTACATCTTCAATGGCCGAGGTAAAAATCCCTATAAATTTTTTCATGGTTTAATTTTCATTGTTTATTCTCATTGTTCGCGTCTAGACTTTTCATTTCAAATCTCTGGGTAAACCAATTGACATGATCTGTATATGTTTCAAAGCATCCTTTCAGTGGATTGACGAAATTAGATGGCTAGATTACTATTATCCTTTTATATTTCGTTAATTGCTGGATGTTTATGTGTCTCATCTTTGTACTTCAATACATTTATTTTATTTTTAATTTTTTTACGTGTTTCAGCCTCGTACTGTTTTGTTTGGTGAATCCATCTCGATCCTATACGTTTTCGTTTGAGTGGGATATGATGTTAAATAGAATGTTAATTTTGGAATTATTAGCGCCCCTTCTGATTAAGGATTTTTGTTTCCGCTTGTTTGGACTTTATTATCAGATTGCACTTAAAACTGCTCCAGCTGATTTTCGATTTCCAACAACCAACCAAACTCGACACTGTTTCACACGCTACATTGAGTTTCACAGGTAAATTTTTTATTTTTTATTCTTTTTTTATTATATTTTTTTTAAATATGAAATTCATTTCTTGCTACCAATTTGACGGACTGTTACCTTTTGATGGTGTGTTACCAAACTAATTAATCGGCTTGATCTCTACTTGTGACAAAATATGAAATGACATCGGACAAAGTTTGACATTGGAAAAAAATGACGGGGCAATCTGATGTTTTCTTAGTGCTTGTTTGATGTAGGATAAATTGGAAGAATATTTGAATGAATGATTGAAAAGTGGTTGAAAAATGTGTAAATTGGCGTGTCACGAAGAAATGTGTGGTTGAATTTGAGGAAAAAAATGATAGACTTCTCCTGGACCAAATAGGCACCTTGTCTCTCTTTGGTTTATTTGAGTTGTATAATGTATTCTAACTGTGTAGCATGTAAGTGACCATGTCTTTTCTGTAGATTATGATTTGGCTTGCATCAATTTCAGCATGTGTTAATTAATTGAATATCTATCTTATTTTTACAAGTTGGAAGCAAACATGCATTCTCATTCATACAAATGGTTAGAGCAAACACAATCACTTTGGATGCTTGAAACAAAATTCGTGGATCTTGAGTAAACTGAAATAACTTTTTGCTCCAAAAGAAGTTATATGTGGTAGCTTATTATGTCTTGTCAACGTGTAGCATGCCTCTATTTTGTAACGCAATCATTACAATTTATAAACAATACAATTTTCCAAACTACTTTTTAACAACTCACATTTTCTCTCCCTCTCCACTTTTTAAAAACACATTTTACCTCAAAAACATAAATAAATCAATTTATAAATTGCTATAGTGTTACCGAGCATACTATTTCTAGCTTTTAGTTGTGTTATCTTTGAAGTCATGTTGTTCCATGAGCTAGTTGATAGGATGAGTTTAGGATTGTTTAATGTGGTGTTCTTTACTTTCAGCTGTGGACATGATAGGATGCCCTAAAATTTATATAAGCTGCAACTTTTGGTTGATAAATGTAACTGAAAGGCTGCTAAAACTCATAAGGAAGCTAAAGTTGAGCTATACATGATTCTGGAAAATAAAATATGTACAGTTTTATTTACCCGGAACTAATTAACTTCATCTTTATTGTCAGGTGCGTGGCTGCTAAGGGAGAAGAATCTGGTGATTGTGGAAAATTTGCCAAGTACTATCGTTCACTTTGCCCTGGCGAATGGGTGAGTTGATATGCTACTCGGACAATTTTCCTAGACAATCATGGTTTATTGGCGCAGTATGATTTTTACAATTTTATTTTTCCTGGGTGCTGTGATGAATATATTCAAATATCATCCTATGTTCACACACTTATTGCTGCATAATTTTGTGTTTGAATATGAAAATCTCCTTTATAAGAAATTCAGAATTGTGTATGTGTAGGGCTGGGTATATTTGAGAAATATTTACAAGTTTGGTCATTTTAAGATATCAAAATAATGAAGAACTATTTTGCTTTTGAGGTAAAATATTTTTGTTGAATCCCGTTTAGCTCAAAGACTTAATGCTTTGTTCGATAACATTGTAACAATTATAAATTGGTATATTTATGTTTTGAGGTAAAATGTGTGGTTAAATAGTCGATAGAAAAAATGTGTGGTTAACATGTGGTTTGGAAAATTGCGTTGTTTATAAATTGTAATGATTGCGTTAAAGAACAGTGACTTCATTTCAAACTTCATTTCAAGATTTGGATCTTTTCCTCTATATGACTATTAAAGATGATCTTTTCATATTCTTTTTCTCTTCTTTTTTTTCCTTCTGTTGCATCAAAGGAAAATATAAACTGCCAAGGATCCTAACTGATATAGCTCCTTTTAATTTTTGAGTGGAACCAAGTGGTGCTAAGATCTTGAAGCTTGGATTTTGCTATGTGCTGATTTTTTTGTTTGTTAACGCATTGAAGAATCATGAGATTCTCATTTGTTAGATATGAGATTAAAGCATGAAGCCAGAATAAATAATTGATTGCTGTCTGTCAAATATTGCTCTAAGGGATGATAGGAATTGAGTGCCTTGCCTTCTGTTGTATTACATTATAGATGGCGTTTTTAGGCTTTACAAATCTTGTAAAAGTGAAGGGGCATGAATATCCTTTTTTTTTTTGTAAATAAAGTCGCGGTATTGTTTGACCCTAAATATTGTTTTTGCTTGTCTTGAGATGGTAATTTCCTACACTACTCCACACAAAATTCTTGAGATGGTAATCTTTGTGTTCTTCAGTTATGAGGTTTTCAGAACTTATAAATGCAATAATCAAGTGTCTGAATCCATTCCCTACGTGCTGTGCTTTAGCGTGGTTACGATACTTCAATGGTTGGCAGTGGACTTGTTTGGATATATGAACTTAAAACCATGAAATGCTTTCAATTAATGTTTGAGTGTTCTACTCGTGGATCTCATCCTTCATCCTTGGGGCTGATTGGCAGAATAATTTATAATTATTTTTTTGCTGAGACAATAGCACAAATGATCTCTGCTATTATTCTTCGTCTGCAGCTTTTTTGGTCTGTTTTTTCCTTTTTTTAATCTATTATTTCTCCTGATCCACTACTAATTTAATGTAAATTTATCAGTAATTGTCATAGACTGTTCATTTTCATTGACCTTTATGGTTATTATTGCAGGTAGAGAAATGGAACGAGCAGAGGGAGAATGGAACATTCCCAGGGCCTCTATAATGCCAAACCATTTCAAGAACCAAAGCATCCATTGGTACTTCATTGTGCATTTACCTTTTCTTTTGAAGCTGTCATCGGGTTATTAATAGATTAATAAGGCAAATCTAATGCTTCATTATTACAATAATAAACTTGTTGGCCAAGACAAGTTTTGAGGAGTTACAACTATTTCGGAATGTTCATCCGTATCATTTGTTGCTATCAAAAGCATTTGTGGTTTTTCTTCTAGAGACGTCTTTCAATCTATTTAGGATCCATTTGACACGACTTTTGCTTTAGTTTTTATTTTATGTTGAAGAGTTTCCTAAAAAAGCTACCTTCATATTTGCTTGAAAATTAATTTTTAAAAGAACTTCACTTCGAAAGTGCTTTAGGAGGAAGCCACAACTACCTCTAAAATTTCTTCCTACTAGTGAAAACACTTTTAAAAAAATTATCAGGCAACTTTTGGTTTTCCAAAAGCCATCTCAAACAAGTCCTTATTCTTTTGGGGCCTTGTGACTCGATCTCTACATGTTGAATTTTTGGTCATCCACCGAACTAATTTTGTAATTTTTTTGCTCATCAAGTGTAATTTTGAACCAGCCGAAGGATGATATGTAATTTCCTTGTATGAGATCTTAAGAGTAACTTGTAAATCAAAGGCAACTTAGTAAAAACTCTTATTTGTGATGTTGTTGCTTCTCCAACGTTAACGTTGGAGGGATTCTTTCTAATGTAAGAATAGATGTTACTCATGGAAGACAAATTAAAGGAGACAAAATATTAGCACCATTATGTGTGCCGTGTGCGAGCGCCAGTGGCAAAGCCAGGAAATTTTCTTTCCTGGGGGCAAATATGGAATGGCAAACAATATTTGAAATAATCTCCTCCAATATTCCTTTCATTTCATCTTGAACAGTCCCATTAACATCATTACTCTACTATGCTCTTCCACAGAAATTGGAAATTTCCTTTTCAAATATTTCTCCATAACTCAATACCAATTTAAATAACCAAAATGTTAATTTAGAAACTAGAAAACGAAAAAAATCATGAAAGTCGAATTAGTTAACTAATAAAAAGAGAATACAACAACAATCTAAAAATTGAAAGGGTAAACCATATTATTTATTTATTACATCACATTATAAATACACAACAACTAAAACAAAATTTAAATAAATACACCACCATAAATTTACAAATGCCTACATAACATTGTAACTTAATTAAAAAAATTAAAAATTAAAAGTGTAATGATGATATACAATGAGCACTATACATCATTGCCTTCCACCTCCCTTCTCTCAATTACAGAAATTTCCATGACCACCTAACTTTTAATTTCTCTATCTGGTTTCAAGAACTCAAAATCATGGAGAGAGAGAATCAATTTCAATTTTTCATATTGAAATCCTTAGCTAATTAGACTTCGACTTTTCCCATCTAGCAATAACTTACAATTTGTTTGCTCATACATGGTCTCTGGTCTCAATGTAGCAGTAGCAAGAAATGCCTTCTCGATCTCTAAAACACTCATCTTTGGTGGAAAAGGTGAGACGAACTCCATTTTTATTAGTGTATACTCTTGTGGAATAACACCTTCCCTTGAAGCCCGGTCATGATCTGTACAAGGCTGCCCTTCCAAATGAGAATATACAGTATATCTTAAGTCCTTAACAATCTTACCCATTGATTTCAATTTCATCATTTTCCATCGGTTAAATGAATAGAAATAAGGGTTCATATCTGTTGTGATAAAAGTTCACCTCCATTCACATCTGTTAAATTTGTGCAAGAAGAATAAGAAAATTCTGATTCTCAATCATTGACTTCAAAGAACGTAATATGCACATATATATACAATTATCAGCTAACTTCCTAACCATAATTTTAACTGATAACATACTTAACTAACTATCAGAAATATGACTAACTAACTAACTAAATGTTAACTGTCATCTTCCAACTTCAGCTGGCCGTTTCCTTCTCCAAGCACTTCTTGACACTCCACTTCAAGATGCACATAAATATTGTTTATGTTCATCTTGCTAAGAAGCTTATAAAACTGATTTGTTCCCAAAGCTTTGGTGAAGATGTCTGCAGGCTGTTCTTTAGTAGAGATATGTTGCAACTTGATTGTTCCTTCCATGACTTTCTCCCCTACATAATGACAATCCACTTCTATATGTTTAGTCCTTTCATGGAATACAGGGTTTTTTGAAATATGTATTGCTGATAGGTTGTCACAGTATAATTCAATAGGCATCTCTAAATCAACCTTCAAATCATTCAACAAGTATTTTATCCATGTTACTTCAGCAACTATCCCTGCTATTGCTCTATACTCTACCTCTGCCGAACTTCTAGAAATTGTAGATTGTCGCTTTGATTTCCAACTGATCAGAATCACCAATGAAAATACCAAAGCTTGTAATAGACTTTCTGGTATCTTGACAACTCGCTTAGTCACTGTCTGCATAGGCTCTCAGCTTTAACTGTGACTTTGATGATAATAAAATTCCTTGACTGGGAGCCCCTTTGATATATTTCATAACCTTGTAAGCTGCCTGTAGATGTATTCTGGCTGGTTTGTCCGTGAATTGAGACAAAATTCCCACAGAATAGCTTATGTCAGGCCTTGTTATATTCAAATATAAAAGCTTTCTAACCAATTGTCTATAAAATGTAGGATCTTCCAAAGGCTCTTCATCTGAATTAGCAAGTTTATGATTCACCTCAATTGGTGTCTTGCAAGGTTTAGCACATAGCTGACCATATTCTTCCAGTAGCTCAAGCGAAAACTTTCTTTGACATAAGAATATGCCGGCTGCTGACCTTGCTATCTCAAGACCTAGGAAGTATCTCAAATTTCCCAAGTCTTTCATTTTGAAATAAGAATACAGTCGCTGTTTTAGATCATCAATAGCAGGCTCTTGTGCTCCAGCTATTATGATATCATCAACATAGAGTAAGAGAGCCAAAAAATCATTTTCACTTCCTTTAAAGAGTGAGTAATCAGCTTTAGATTGAACAAATCCCTCCTTTAGCATACATTGTGTAAATTTAATATTCCATTGCCTTGACGCTTGCTTTAAGCCGTAAAGAGATTTCTTTAGCTTGCATACAAACTTTCCCTGATTAGAAGGATTATTAGATTCATTTCCTTTCTCCCCCTGAATTTGATAGAATATCCATATAAACATCTTCAGGTAAATCTCCATTGAGAAAAGCATTATCAACATCCAATTGTGATAGGAACCAATTTTGTGTGGCGACTAAGGCCAAGAATATTCGGACAATTGTATGTTTTGCAACTGGGCTAAAGGTTTCTTGATAGTCAAAGCCTTCTCTTTGAGTGTATCCTTTAGCCACTAGACGAGCTTTA
The DNA here is from genome assembly GCA_963555705.1 of Ligustrum vulgare. Lineage (NCBI taxonomy): Eukaryota > Viridiplantae > Streptophyta > Magnoliopsida > Lamiales > Oleaceae > Ligustrum > Ligustrum vulgare. The sequence continues at coordinate 12,529,637 of OY743185.1, forward strand.
TATATTTCCACTTCTCCATTAGCTCGAAATTTGGTTTTATAAACCCATTTACATCCCATTGTGGACTGATTAGGAGGAAGACAAACAATGTCCCAAGTTTGATTCTCAGATAAGGCTGCAAGTTCTGACTGCATTACTTTCTTCCAATGTTCATGCTAGACAGCTTGGTGATATGTAGTTGGTTCAGGTGATTGAGATGAAATATTCGTGACAAAATGATGAAAATTTGGAGATAGCTGAGAGTAGTCTAGGACTTTACTTAAAGGATGAGAAGTGCAAGATTGTGCAATGCGATGAAGAGTAGTATGATAGTCTATGAGATAATCTGGAGGCTGTTTGAGTCTTGTGCTACGTCTGAGATGATGATGAGGGGGACTAATTGGAGCAGATGTATTAGAAGAAGATTGAGATGAAGGTTCAACAGGTTGTGATGTATCATGAAAAATTGGATGAGTGGTTTGAGAATGTGAAATTGCTTGGGAATTATCTGATGATGGTTTTGGTAAGGTGTATTTTGGAGTTGCGATGTCAACAAGTGGAGATGAAATTGTAGGAAAAATATTAGAAGATTTTGCAAATGGGAACATAGTTTCATGGAAAACAACGTCTCTGGAGATGAATACTGATTTGGAACTCAAATCAAACAGTTTGTAGCCTTTAAAACCTAAAGGGTATCCTAGAAATATGCAAGTTTTGGTTCTTGAATCGAATTTCTTCTTGTGTGGGGTAGTATTTACGGCAAAGCAAAGACAACCAAAGGATTTTAGGTGAGTATAGGAAGGCTTTTTGTGAAATAAAAGCTCATATGAAGTCTGGTTATGTGTTATTTTAGAAGGAATTCTGTTGATGAGAAAAGTGGCGGTTAAAACTGCATCTCCCCAGAATTCTGTAGGTAAGTGTGCATGAAAAAGAAGAGCTCTAGCTATATTTAGAAGATGTTGATGTTTCCTTTCTACCACTCCGTTTTGTTAGGTGTGTAAGGACAAGAATTTTGATGGATAATCCCATTAGAAGAATAGAAAGTAGGTTGTATAAATTCTTTCCCATTATCAGTTCTTATGATTCGAATTTTTGTATTGAACTGATTTAGAACATGATTATAGAATTGAGGCAATAATTGAGATACTAATGATTTGTGTTGCATCAAATATACCCAAGTACAACGAGAAAAATCATCCATAATGCTAAGAATATAATGATTTCCATATAAATCTGATTGGGAATATGGACCCCATATGTCCATATGAACAATTTCAAATACAGATGTAGAATTCTGTCTATGTAACGGAAAAGAAGCACGGTTTTGTCTAGCTTTGGGACATGTAAAACAAATATCACAAGGGGGAAGTTTAGACAAGAAAGAAAATTTATTAAGAGATACATGTCTTAGTCTATGGTGCCATATGTTGAAATCACATGCATTTGGACTGGTAGTTGCTGCAGCTCTGTGTGGATGATTTGGTGGAATATCTTGGACATAGAACAATCCATTTGTGACTTTAGCAAGCCCAATCGTCATCCATGAGGAAAGGGCCTGAATAAGACAGAAATTGGATGAAAATATTAGAGCAAAATCCTTTGAAGTGGTCAATTTGCTAACTGAGATCAGGTTGAATTTGAATGAGGGAACCAGTAGCACATTGTGTAAAGTAGGAGCTGAATTGAGGACTACAGTTCCAGTATGTGTGGCCGGTACTCTATTTCCATTAGGTAAAAGGACATAGGACTTGGAAAGAGTAGTGAATGAAGTGAAGAATTTTAGTGAGCACCCTATGTGATCAGTGGCTCCAGTGTCCAGAATCCAAGAATCAGAAGAAAGTGATGTGGATGCAAGACAAGTAGCTAAGGAAAGAGAGTGAGATAGAATACCTGCAAGATTAGCAGTTAGTTGATTCTGTGTGGCTGATAAAACAGGAGGGTTGGTGCTGGATGATGGAGAATTTGGATAAGCTGTATCAGATGAGACATTTAAGAGAGCAAGCAACTTATGAACTTGTTTCTGGGATAGGCTTAACTGAGGTAAACCTTTTAATTGATTTGGTGCTTCCTTATGGTCCTCTGTAACAGAGTAAACACTAGCATTTTTCCCTTTTGTGAATTTGAAATTAGGTGGGAATCCAATAAGCTTGAAGCATTTCTCCCTTTTGTGACCATGTTTTCTACAGTATGAACAAATCACATCTGTCTTTCCTTTCTTCACAGCCATGGCCGAAGATAGATCAATAAAACTTTGCTGTTGAGTGAGATATATTCTGATGCAAACCACGTAGCAATTGTAGCTACGCAACCCACAAAATATTGAAATCGACTCAAGAACGCCAAGAAACCACGATTTATGGATCCAATTAAAATTAATTGAACCAAGCAACCAATACAATCTCAAGGATATATTGACCTCTTGATCACAAGCAATATTAATTCTCACCGAGATTTGAACAAACAAGAATAACTCGCAAGTTCGGATTTTATTCAATGAAGAATAAGGTTGTTGAAAGCAAAATAGCCTCTCAATAATAATATCAAAGTTGTGTGTATAATAATGAAAATTATATCCCTATAAATAGGGTCAAAACCTGTTTAAAGAGTTTTAATTATACTATGTAACAAATTCCTAAAAATAAGGAAATAAAAAAATTCCTAAAATTATGCGTATGACTATTTACGGCCGTCAATCCTTCCTTTACGGCCGTAACTTGGTTTTTGTTCAACGGTTGCTGCCGTGACATAATTCTTTACGGCCGTAACTCTTTTTTTCTGAAAATCATAATTTTAACCCGAGACTTCATTATGGCCGTGACAATGTGGATTACGGCCGTAAGTCCAACTTCTTTCAAATTCTCAGTTTTCAGCGGTGGGCTCTTCACGGCCGTAAGAATTATAGGTTACGGCCGTGAATTTTGAAACTTTACAATTTTCTTCGACGGCTTGAATGAGGTTGATCCACTCGTCGTTTTGGCTCGGTCCCAACATGGAACTTGCTTCTTTGGATGACAAGAACATTGTTTTGGCCATTATTTCTTGTACTAGCTTGTCCATTGCTTCATTGGCCCTCTTTATTTGCAATCGAGTCATGGGTCCCCCTTTGATCATCAACGAATCTTTGTGCGGGCTTGTATTCGTGGTCTGAATCACATCACATTCTCTGAGATTCTTCTCTTAGCACCAGATTATATACTTGATCTAAATTTGGAAAAGGTTTCGTCATAATGATCTGTGACCTTAACCCTTGATACATTTCAATCAACCCGTTCAGAAATTTGAATACAAGATCTTTATTATGAGAATCAACAAATTCCTGAAAACATGCATTGTTGCATTTCTCGCATTTACAGTGAGGCAATGGTCTGAAGGTTCTTAGTTCTTCCCATACAGCCATCGATTCAATAAAATAGACATCAACTGATTTTGTACCTTGCGAAATGTTGCTGAGTTGGTATTGGAGATTACAAATCTTTGAATCATCAGGTTGGGAGAATCGCAGTTGTAACTTGTCCCATATCTCACTTGCATCATTCAGATAAAAAAATGGTAGAAGCAATCGTCTGCGAAATTGATCTTAATAGCCAAGCCACGAGAAGATTGTTGCATCTGATCCAAGGCAAATATGTTGGTTCTGTCGAAGCAGGTTTAGGAATGGGTTTGTCCAGAAAGCCTTGTTTGTTTCTGATGGATACCGCCAGTAAAAATGATCTTCTCCAAGTCGCGTAATTTGTGGTTGTTAACATAGGAGTAACAGTAACATATCCATGATTCTTAGAATTATGTAAGAAATAGGGTGATGAAGAATCATTAGTGAGATTATTGCGAGATTCTGTTTCTGTCGTTGGTGAGGATTTTTCCATTGTTGAAAAATAGAAAAAAATGAAGACAGTGATGAGAGAAAAATGAAGATGAAGTGATGAAAAATGAAGAAGATGAAGTGATGAGAGAAATTCTAGTTTCCCTGCTCTGATACCATGTTAAATTTGTGCAAGAAGAATAAGAAAATTCTGAATCTCAATCATTGAATTCAAAGAACGTAATATGCATGTATATATATACACAATTATCAGCTAACTTCTTAACCATAATTTTAACTGATAACAACATCTGAACCCAAAATTTGCCATTTCGTTACAAGTAAGCGCACAGAAATTACACAAAAATGTGCCAGATAGGAAATATATATCTTCTACAGCCAATATGAATGGCATCAAGAACTGAAGAAACCTTCCAAAGTGGACTTATACCACTTACATAAATTTTACACAATGGCGTGTGTTTGTATCCGTCTTATAATAATCGTTATTTTTTCAATATGATTTTATGATTTTTAAGAATTTGGATTTATCACTTTTTTTTTGGTAATTAATTATTTTCAAGAAACAATTTTTTACGGCAAAGATAATGACAGATGAGGAGGAGGGGGTTGTGGTGTAGGTAGAAATTAGTGAGAGACTTTCTGAATAAAAAATTAATAAGATAAAGTTAAAAGGTTGTTTATGTCATTTTATTAATGTCTATTTTTGTAAATAAATAAAAATATTTTAAAAAATGTGGTTTAGAAATAAGTATTGTGGTAGGTAATATATCCAACCCAATTGAAAATTAACATATCGGCAAGGCAAGGTAAGGTAAGGCAAGGCAAAACAACGCTCCACTAAATTCATTTGAATAATGTTTTTACAAATAGGAAATTAGACATTAAAAAATAAGTACTTGCTAATTGAGAAAATCTCAATAGTGAAACAAAATTGAGTGTGGTAATGAATTGTCAAGTTTGAGATCTACAAAATAATAAAAGTAGAATTTAAAAACAAATAATCATAATTCTCATTCAAGATTAAAATAATATGCAAACTTAACAATTATTATCCACTCAAATCCCAATTCAATATTTTAACCACAATACCCAAACCCCTTATCTTATTTTCATTTAGAGCATGTTTGATAATGTGATTTTTTTATTTTTTTATTTTTTAAATGAATGTGTAGTTTAAAAAAGTTTAGAAAGTAAAAAATTGTGGACATGATTGTAAATGGATGGTTGAGATTGAGTTTGAAAAATTGAAGTGAAATTTTCACCGCTACCAAATGGGCTCTTAGTTGTTAAAAAAATAAAATGAAAATGAAACTTTGTTGGGGCAATTGCTCCAGCTTGTCGAAGTGTAGATCCGCCACTAAATGCGCGTGCTGTGCATCATGTAATTTAATCTCCATTTGGTAAAAATATATTTATAAATTTTTGTTTATACATGGATATATGGCTATTGTTCTTAACAAAGTTGATCTTTTGTGATGAAATCTCAAGTTTTAATATGGTATTAGAACTCATTAAACTGCAACGAGCAATTTGAGTTGATTAAGATTAAAAAAATGAGTTCACATATTTTAAAATTGATATGCTGAAACGAATCATCTTGAGGAGGTAAGTTAAGAGATAAAATTTCATATCGAATAAAGATGAAAATATTGATCAATTTATAAGAGTTTGAACTATTACTCTAACAACCTTGATGAAACCATAAGGGTTAGCAGAGTGATATTTTTTTTTTAATTGATTAAAATACAATTTTACCGAATCATATCTCACAACATCATGTATATGTACACCAATTAGTAAATGATGATTTACGTTTAAAACAACCGTACGAAAAGATACTCTAATCATGAGGTGATATAATAATTTTTGAATACACTTGCTTTAAAAATAAACAAGTATTTGTGTACCATAAATGTTAACGAGTTCTTTGACTTCGACTTCAACTTTTAAGCTACCCTAAACCAGCATGCTGGGTACTTTGATTTGGTCAAAGGAATGGTGTGTACGAATCATTGAGTTAAAATTTGAACATATCTTAAAGGTCGTAGTCATATTATAGTATTGTGTAATCCATTGGCTAACTTAAGTGCAAAACTAAAAACACACACGCAACGCGTTATCAACTAAGTCAGTTTACATTGAAAACTTGAGAGAAAATTAAAATAAGCATTTTTCTCATCCTACTTTTTACGACACGTCCCACCAAATTCCGTGGCCGTAACGCTTATACAGTTCAACGCAACGGTGACAGGCGCTTATTTGCTCAATTCATTTCTATTTTCGCGTTTTCTATGATTTATATACTTTATTTTAACAGTTATATATATATATAGAATTTTTGGATAATTGAAGTAGTATATGGTGATTGTTGTCAATAGAAATGATCATGAAATAATTTTTTATTATAAAAAAGATTTCAATTTTTTTTGTTAAAAATAATATGAATTTATGACGTTGAAAGACAAAATTTCCATAAGAAATTGAGACGTTAAGATAAACGTGTGAATCGAACAAATTGAGATGACATAAAAAAGAGATCGTTGGAAATGTGATAAAACCTATACTTTTCGTTAACCAATAAATCGGAAAAAAGATGAATCAATTTACGAAAGAATTTCTTGGCACATGAAAAGTAAAATTGTGCTACCAAAAAATTATCGAATAATTGGAGATGAAAAAGAAAATTCAAAATTTATTTATTTGAACGAGGTTTCTTTTATAAGAGGAGTGTTACAATCTTAATAAAACGTGTTTGAAGAAAATTAAAGTCATCATTTCTCATTAGCAGGTTTGCATCTTACGGTCTGTTTGTTAAAATTTTGGTGTTTAAAAATATGTTTTTTAGATAAGATGTGTGGTTGAAAAGTGGAGAGAGAAAATATGTGTGGTTAAAAGATGATTTGGAAAATTGTAATGTTTAAAAACTTGTTTTTTTGACTTTTACCAAACAGAGGCTTATGCAACTGAACAAAATACTTAGATCGGGTTCTCTTTACTATTTTCAGACCATTTTTAATTTTCGAAAATATTGAAAACGTGTTCACTTCATCATTTTCCCTCAATTCTTAAAATAGTAGAAGAAGAAAAATAAAAAAGAAAATAAATATTTCAATACAGGGAAAATGAAATAAATACAGCTTCGTTCACAGTTCACAGCACAGGATTATATAAAAGTTGACCGTCGTTCCCGGCGTAACTTTGTAGTTGAAAGGTGAAAGTGAAAATTTTTAATTGAGATGACAATTATAAAGTGAGAGTTCAAATCCTATCTTGCATTAATAAGACTCCCTACAAGCGCAATCACATAATAAACTCTCAATCGTGATCCACTTAAAAACACATATTGCAATTTATATTCTTCCTCAAAGCTCCATGACTGCAGCGGGTGGGGCCATTAAGGTGGGGGTTCTACATAATTTTTTTTATTTTTATTTATTTTAAGTTGACCGTTAAGCCAATGCAGAGAGTCGTTCGGCAACTGGGACCCACGTTTTCTGACATTTCAGAAACCAAACCAAAGATGTATTCTTATCCTCCAACCACAAAGCAAGTAGAGTTTGAAGCTGTACTCTCATCTCACGAGCCCACGTTCCACGCGTCATCTAGGGTCGGTTTCTTCTTCTTCTTCCTCTCTCATTGCTTTGAACCTTCCAAACAAGTGAACAACCCAACCATCCTACATATATATACAACCGCATGTATACATAAATATCATCACAAAAGTCTCGCCTTCTTCATCTAAAATCAGACACCACTTTTCTTCACTTTCTTGAATTCTCCACACTTTGATTTTTTTACTCAATATATTCTTGAATTCCTCTATATATTTACTTTCTTGAAGAATCTGATATCAAGATAAACGAACAATATGGTACGCTTTAGTAACAATTTGGTGGGCATTCTCAACTTCATCACACTTTTGCTCTCTATTCCCATCATAGGAGGGGGCATATGGCTCTCAAGACAAGCCAACACAGAGTGTGAGCGGTTCCTAGACGTACCCGTAATCGTTCTGGGAGTGTTTATTCTTCTGGTTTCATTGGCAGGTTTAGTTGGCTCATGCTGCAGAGTTACGTGGCTTTTATGGGTCTATCTCGTTGTCATGTTCTTGTTAATTTTGCTGTTATTTTGCTTCACAATCTTTGCTTTCGTGGTTACGAACAAAGGGGCCGGCGAGTCCTTATCTGGTAGAGGTTACAAGGAATACAGGCTTGGGGATTACTCCAATTGGCTGCAGAAAAGGGTTAACAGTACCAAGAATTGGAACAAGATTAGGAGTTGTTTACAGGACAGTAAGATCTGCCAGAAGCTGGCGGATGATGGGTCCCCCACCGATGTTGAAGATTTTTACAGGAAACAACTCTCTGCTCTTCAGGTAAAGGAAACATACATGTTTTGCTTATATTTGTGACCATCATCTCAATTCTTGGTGTTAAGTTCTTGGGTATTTTGGTTTTTGGTATGCAAATTCATAGTTCTTTTAAAAAAAGTTAAGCATCCGTTTGGTAAAAGAATTTTTTTTTGTGTTTATAAACAATACGATTTCTCAAAATCACTTTTTAACCACACATATTTTCTCACTTTAATTTGATTTTTTACCTCAAAATCATAAATAAATAAGTTTATAAACCAAACAGTGTTATCCGGATTTGTAATTGTTACTTTTGTTGTTGAAACCTACTAGTGCTTTTAAAAAGTTGGGGAACTACTTAAAAAAAAAATGAAAAATTTGGGATATGAAAAGGGGGATCTCCTTTTCAGTTTGGATTAGAATATCATCTTCATTTTTTTTTTTTTTTACTTTGATGTCATATTATTGACTATAAAGCATATATTTTTCTTCCTAACATGTTAGTTTTTCCTTTTTTTCCTTTAATTGTCTATTTTGTTGACAGTATTTTGTGTGCTTGATGAGTTGAAAACTAGACACCCCTTGTCTGATTTGGATAAAAATAAGAGTTTTAGCAAATATTGATATCAGTTGTGAAAAATTTGAGAAGAAATGAGTTTCAAAGAAACGATTTTTTTAAGGGTCAGTTTGATCTTAACCCATTTCTCAAAATTTCCATCAATTCATTTTCAACCACCTAATTTGGTGGGATTCATAACTTTTAACAATTTTCAATTATATTTTTTCAAAAACTTTAAAATTTCTCGAAAACTTGAAAAAAATAAAATAAAAATTGAAGACCAAATGGGCTACCTTTTTCACAATGGTTGTTGGGAGGTTGTTGTCCGCTTTTTGTTCAAATTTTGGCCACTGTTTCCGAAATTGTTTCTTGGGAATGACGTTTTGATTTGCCCTTATTTGGTTTTCTATTTCATTTTTCTACTGTATAAAATCTTCACTACACAATCTACTAAAAACTTAATTTTTTCCAAAAATAATGGGAATCAAACAAACACTAAATTAGCTCATAAATTGGTTCTTCTCTTTAAATTTCCTCTTCGTTGGATATTTGATGCTCGTCTTCATTTTTTCCGACTAGAAGCTAGCTCGTATGATCTTCAGACGCATGTCATCTTTATGTCAAACATAACTTGATAGTAGATATTTGTTAAAATATACTAGATCGTATGAAATATAATAAATGATATTGTATGATTTCTACAGTCTGGTTGCTGTAAGCCATCAAACGACTGCAACTTCCAGTACGTTAGCCCGACCAACTGGACTCGGACCACTCAATCATCGAATCCAGACTGCTCTACGTGGAATAACGACCCTAATGTCTTGTGCTATGGTTGCCAATCATGCAAGGCTGGCTTGCTGGATAACATCAAGAGTGACTGGAAGAGGGTTGCTGTCATCAACATCGTATTCCTCGTCTTTCTCATAATCGTCTACTCCGTCGGATGCTGCGCTTTCAGAAACAATCGAGAGGACAACGCATGGAAACGATACCCTTGAATAGATAGATATTAGAAGAAGAGGTTTTTGTTGCATTGTCCTAATGGTTTGTTAGGTGTACAATGTGCTGTTTTCATTTTGTTTATCAGACCTAATAACTTGATTTTCGATGTATATGTTGCTTAGGATGTCATTTATTACATATATTTATATCTTGATTTTCTGTGTATGTTGTTTGCAATGTCTTGCTATTAATCGACTTATTATTAGGTTTGCCTCTACTCAAGTTTGATTATTAGCAACATTTTAGGAGGAATAGCTGCGGACCGCGGACACCATGAAATGTGAAAAATAATAAGAAATAGCACAAATCCTATCCTATAAAAATAGACTGGTTTCTATTTCACTTAAGAAAATATAATTAACATCTTGTAAATATATTTTTTTTCTTATATTTTTCATAATATTTATACCCCTATATAATGAACATCTATACTTTTAATAGGAAAAATAGAGATGACAAAAAAATTCGATCTGTCCCATAGATTCGTTGATCTGAAAAATCTTGATTCGCATATCAGCGGGCAGGGCTGATCGGCCATGATCCGCCCTGTTTCAATTTAAAAAAAATAAATAAATAAAAAGTTAAAATTTTTTTTTTTGTGGGGTTTTCTTAAGATATAGTTTAAATTATCTTTAATAAAATAAAATAAAATAAAATCACGGGGCAGAATTAGGGATCGATCCGCCCCGAGAATTGGCGGATTCGGATCGGATAAAATCTTTGGCGAATTTAGTTCCATCTCGATCCCCCTGTTGCCATCACTAAGGAAAAATGACTAATAATTTGAGACTACTAAAAAAAAAATAAAGTTTCTCTTTATAAAATAAATAGAGTAGTTTCGTTTAAAAATAGCTTCTGATGAAATAAAAATGTGTTCTCAAATAGAGACATAAATTACATTTTATTTTGCGTGCTTTTATTTCATTGGATTCTTTCTTGAGAAAATTACACCCTCTTAGGCTTTTCAACTTCCAATTTCAAAAATCAAAGTGTAAGTATGACTTATACAAAAATCAGTTCGTAATTTAATAATAACAATAATATATATAACATATATTCAGCCTAAATTCAATCATTAATCTCCATCTATAAAGAAGCATTAACTTGATCCTACAACAATATTACATAAATATTTAGTCCTCCACATATTACGAAGTGTCAAGCGACAACATGGTTTTTAATCTTGTAGAACATCAACAAGGTCCTCGAACTATATTTAAACGTTAATTTAGTCCTCAAGTTTATAAGAACCTCAATAAGGTCCAGAAAATATTGTTAAACCCTCATGGGCCCAATGCCCATATTTTGAGCTATGGTCATGTATTGAGCCCATTCTCAGTATGAGCAGTTTTCTCCATAAAATTATTATTATTATCGTCAAGATTGGTCAAGATTCTCACAATAAAAACACAAGTAGAGAATCTTGTATTCAAGAAAATGATTAAATTGCTGTTATTACAAAAATAAAAATACAAGTAGACACGAAGAATTCTGCTTATCCTATACACGAGTCGTTGGCTACTCATTGTCCTTCTCTTTTTTTTTTTTTTTCAATTGGCACGGTTGATTCTTACTCTATTTAATTTAAAGAAAAAATTCAATTTTCCAGGAGTACCATTCCCTATGCAATAGGAGCCCAAAAAAGTGGAAAACCAATTAATCGGGATCTATTGCAAGGCAGCAATCTCCATTGGTAATGAATAAGTCTCGATACCCTTTAAGTACTAAAAATGCTAGATTATTTATGATAGAGATTAAACTAATATCTATATAACTTAGTCATTCATGTGAGATAAATAAAGGACTCTCTTGCCCCAAGGACATATCTCTCAGTGACGAAGGGGAGGGCGGATAGGACTCAGCGTGACAGGGTGCAGGGTTCGAATTCTGAAATACTGAATTTGTGCCATGTTGCATGCTGGAGTTATCACGGTTAATAACTAGGTCTATCCATAAGTTTTCCACCCTAACTCTTGGGAGGCACATTCTGCGATTTACCTCCTCCACCGAAGGCCCAGTGCAGGGTCGATGGGAGCCCTCAAGGTTGGGGTTCAACCTTTTTTTTTTTAAAATAAAGGACTCTTCAAGAATTTAAGAGATGCATGTGCGTGCCTTCACTTAATTCTCAATTGAAAAACGTATCATGTGTACGTGTGTGTTTGGTCACGGCTAACATGCGCGAATCATGGTGGTCCAAACAGCCATTGCGATGAGTCAACTCAATTTTAATTTAGCCGGGAAATTTTAGAAGTGAGGCTAATAAATTTTTTAGAGGATTGTTCTTAATTTAAGGTTGATTTGAAACAAACCAAGTTGAGGTCGACAGTTAAGTGGATTATTGTACTGAATTGTCGGACCATTCAAACAACGAATGGGAGTTCTGCAGATAATGTTTGATTGTATATTCCTAGCCAAAGGCTTGCGAGGAATGAGGAACGGGAAAGAAAAATATTTTTAACGTATAAATTTTTATTACATTAGTAATTATATTCATTATTGTGTATCTAATACTTATTGACTCGTTGAATTATGGGAAAGCAGACATGTTCTTTGTGAGTATTAGTCTTCCCATGATGACTGAAACATAATATGATGCATTGGACAATGAATTATTACAGGGAAAAAGTTAAAAGGAACAACCACTTGAACATTCCCTCACACGTGAGTGTTCCCGTTTTTATGCTTGGGCCGTAAGTTAGAGGTGAACGCAGTCCGATTTGAATAATTTGAATGTTTTCAAATCAAACCATTTTAAACATTTTGACATTTTTTCAAATCAAATCAAATCATTTCTATTTTACAAATCAAATCAAATCAAACCAAACTATTTTTTGTTGTTTGATTTGGTTTTAATTAACGATTTACCTGTCGACAAAATATAACATATTTTAGATGTCAAATTAATTTGTATTTCTTAATATATATAAAGCTAAAATAAATTTATATGGTAAAATTCTTTGATTCTTTATTTACCTGTTTACCATTACATGTGATAACATAGCACTAAATGCACCAGTTACATATACATATACATTTACATCTAATTGTAATTGTAATTGATTATCATTCATAAAACACATCTATAAGCTAATATATGGTAAGATTCTTTGATTCTTTATTTACCTGTTTACCATTACATGTGATAACATAGCACTAAATGCACCAGTCACATATACATATACATATACATTTACATCTAATTGTAATTGTAATTGATTATCATTCATAAAACACATCTATATCTATATAATATATAAAAGTAGATGTATTTTGACGGGAAAACTCAACTTTTATTATATTTACATTGTTGGTACTTTTGACCAATGATGGAATGATGCTTAATTATAAAGAATTTTTATGGAGAATTTTTTTACTTATTTATATTTGGTTATTTGTGTTTAAACCTCTATATTTTCATAAAATTATTCTGAACTTTTAATATTTTAAATCTTACAAATAAGTATTTGTATTCAGTCATACAAATTCAATGTAAAATTTTCACTTCAAAATTATATCGAAATTGTATTACATATCTAATACTAAATAAACTTATCGTATAAAACTTTTTATAAATAATCTTACTTTTTTGTTATTTAGTACATCTAAAATTCGAGCTTCTTTTTATTTCGTTTTATTAAATTAATGAGTATTTTTATAGAAAGTTACATTTAATACGTAAATAAATTTTTATAATGACTGTATTTTATTGATCTTAATCTTATAGATAAATAATTTTGTTTAGTCATACAAATCCAATGTCAAATTTTCATTTTCATTTTCATTTATATTGAATATTTAATCAAGTGTATTAGATTTTGTTATAAATAATCTTACTTTTAAGTTCTTTGTTATATATACATAATAATGTTCTTTTCTATATTAGATTATTTGTTAAAATAATTTTATATACAATTACATTTAATTATTATTTAATTTTTTATTCCAAAAAGTCTCATATCACATTTTTTAACATTAACGGTTAACAAATTTATTTATATTGTTTTGAAATGATATAGTTGTTAATGATTTTTTGTCCTAAATGTTAACTCTAAATTTTAAAAATAATTAACTATGCCAAGATATTAATTGTTATATTTTAATTCAATATTTATTATTCTTAAATTTCTACAACAATAAGTAAATTGTCTCCCAATTTACTTAACTGAAAATTAAGATAATCAATGCTATATTATAATTTTTATCAAAAAATAATTACGTTGTATAAATATTGAAAACCTATAATATCATGAATTTGATGAATCTTTGTCAATCTCACAATTTTTTTTTTAATCAAATTCATTTTATATAGTATTGTTTTATATTGTCATTAGTCAAAACATTAAATCTTATCTTTTATACTCATGATCTACATTATTAACTTTTTTCATATATTATTTGATTGTTCAGAGTGCATGAACATTGAAGATACTACATTTAAGTGTTCATTTTGTAAGACAAATTTTTGGTTCGAGGAGAAAGCATATAGCATTATAAAACATGTTGTAATCCGAAATTCTCACTTTGTTGTAGAGGTGAATACAATTTGTTTTGGTCAGTTTGTAGTAATATTTCAAACCAAACCATTTAAAACTGTTTGAAAATTTTTCAAATCAAACAATTTCATTTTCTAAAGAAAACGAAAGCAAACCATTTTTTGTGGTTTGGTGTAGTTTGATACCATGGATTGCCAACGAATGAATTAGTATATTCCAAAGTGAGCTCAAAGACACATATTCGTCTAAAATTTCGAGTTGAAACTAGCTCAATAATAGTATTCAGTTTCTAATTGAGTGCTTTATTGTGAATCAATTCATGTTGATAAACAAACTAATTATATAGAAGCAAATATCTAATTTTTTCTTAAATAAATTGTAGTTAGTTCTTACATTAAAAATTTTATTGTAAGAAAATGTCTTGGATGATGATTATGAGATACAAGAACAAGAATTATTCCAAATGGTTGTGGATTTGAACAAATTAATCTGTGACTCCTTAATTTTGGTTTGTTGACAATAAAAAATGTGCTGCATTTTTCTTTAAAATTGAACGTTTGCCTTTATTTTATTTTATTTTAATATTTTTAAAATTTGACGGGTTGACTGTTTGAAATTGCGATTTTGATAATTGAAACCTAAACCAAACCATTTAAGACAGTTTGAAAATTTTCCAAACCGAACAAAACCATACCATTTGTTGAGGTTTAGTTCAGTTTCACGACTTATTTATGCACTCCTACTTTGTTGTATGCAAGGGAAAGTGAAAATTCCTCTTATGGAAGATCATCTCCTTATTGTGAAAGATTTGTTATATGGTAGGGACGACATAATTAAGAATTTCGTTGAGAACATTTGGACATATAATTTGATGTTTTCGCTCAATTCTATGGGGGAATAGATAATGGACTGAATGATGGTAGATGACATCCCATCTTCAGATTACATGGTCAAAATTGTCATAAGGTTGAGTGTCTGTTGCCTGATAACGGTTCAGCTCCGCAATTTACTCAGCTTTACATTGTTGACAATGCGAATGAGATTGAAAGCAGAAAAAGGGTCGTGGGGTACATATAATGTATTTATTGCTCATATGTTTATATTGTTTACGAATAGTTTTGTTGTGATAGTCTAAAATTTAATTTATGTCTTTTAATGTCCTCCGATAAGAGTGAATCATACGATTCAATGTTGCATGATTGTATAGTTTTCCAATTTGAAGGATATGCTAGATATGCTACACAAGTACAACAAATTGGTAAGGCAGTTTAGGTCAATTAGAGAAAAGATGATTGAGGGAAAACACTTTAAATGTAAGACTTATACTTATAAGTCGGTGGGCGACTGATGATAGGCGATATGATTTGCCTATTGTTGATGAAATTGACGGATTGATTGTTGGTGGATTTTGGTACACAACCTGGACACATGGATATCATTATTGTGCCACATGGTGGACTGTTGCAGCGGATAAGCGAAGTGCATCCTCTTTATTTGTCTGTGCAGTATCCATTGCACTTTCTGAGAAATATTGATCATACACAGGGATTGTGTAATGGAACAAGGTTGATAGTTACAAATTTGGTGACCATGATCTAGAAGGTCAAATTCTTTCTAGCAGCAATCCATGACACAAGTTCTTTATTCCAAGGAGACAATTTCCATTAATGATGTCCTATGTTATGATTATCAATAAGAGTCAGGGACAATCACTCTCCCATATTGGACTTCTTCTTAAACGGATGGTGTTACACATGGACAATTTTATGTTATGATTTCTAAAGTGACAAATCGTTCCTGATTAAAGATGTTGATTTGTGGTAGGAATGGAAGACCAACAAAATCAACAAACAATGTTTTGTACAAAGAAGTATTCCAAAATTTGTAGTCATATGAAACCAATAAATGATGATCTTATCTCTTATTTGCGAAATTTATTTATTTTATCTAAAGGATTCATCTAATTTCATATTGAATTATTTTTATTCAGACGTTTCTTCCCGTGCATCGCACGGGTGATTTACTAGTTATACTATTAACAATTTCTCTTTTGATTTCAATCTCACTGGGACGATAAATGCATGCCGCTACCATGCAGTAAGAGATGAGCTTAAACAATTGATTGGCTTCTGATGAATTAAAATTCCGACGTACTGAAAATTGCTTATCTTGAATTTTAATGAATATCCTTTATCATTTGGTGGAGTTAATAGGATACGTGGGAAAACTTGTTTTCTACTAATATATGCATTTATTGCTTCATTGAATTCAACACTTTTTTCTATGAAATAGCTCGATTATTTTTTTCATTGAGATGGTCAACATTCTCAATTTTTGTTGAAAATTTTTCATGTTGTATCACATAATCACAAGAAATTGCATGTAATAATATTAAATTATATTATAACATTGTATATTGTTAGATAATACATAAATATAATGAAATATGCTATTAATTAATAAGGACGATATTAGATAAGGATTTAGAGAATTGATTCTCATTGTTGCGTATTGGCTTCCAAACATTACAAAATGTTATATGATTATTAATTCAAGAATTAATTTATATTAATGTAGTTTAATGTTATTGTATTAGTAATTATATTGTATGTAAGTGTGAATTAAAATTTGTAATTTTTTTTTCATGTAACATTTGAAAATAAAGTCACAGATTAATGAAATTATAATATTTTGGATCGAATTATATATATATATATATATATATAAATTATTATTCAATATTTTATAATCATAATAATATTTATCAAATGATGAAGTAGAAATTATAACATATTTTTTCTTAAAAATTTAAAATAAAAAACTATAATAATAAATCAGTACAAAACTTAAAAATATATTGAGAAGGTCACCCGAATAATAAAAGGATAAAAGAAATGTATATGTGAATTAAAATTTGTAAAATGATTTTTTATATATATAGAATATGAAATATAAGTTACGGATTAATGAAATTGTAACATTTTGAATTGAAGTTCATGTGGTTATTACATATATATTTTAAAAATTATATTAATATATTATATTGTAATAATATTTATTAAAAGATGGAGTATTTTTCTTTCTTCTTTTTTTTTTTTTTTAAAAAAAAAACTAAATTGTTGATGCATTGAAAAAAATCATGAAGGCCAACTCAATTTCCCTCAATGGGCTAGGCCCACATCGAAGGGTCCTCTATCTGAGTATGGGCCTTGCTACAATCCATTACTCCAACCTCCAACCTAATCAGATATCCGTCCAAGGGGCCATAGTTAAGGTCGGTAAAATACCGACATCGATTCACTGTAAGTAATGTAGAAGATCTTGACTAAAGTGCGACCACTACCTCAGCATAAGTGGACAAATAAACTGCCTCAAGCCACGTAAATCATAAAATATCCATGCGAAGACGGCTCCAACCTTACCAATTTATAGAAGATTAGGCGTGAGTAGGCCCACAAAAATATAGGTTATAGCTTATTCAACAAGCTATAATCATTATTTGTATAAATTAATGTGAAAATATTTATATTTAGTTATAGTAAATCTTTAAAGTCATCATCTATAAATAGAAGAGTTAATCACATTTTAATCCATGCAAAAACTTGAGGATAAAAAGCCATTACCATACTCTCTCAATACAGCGTTTTCCCATTTTTCTATTTAAACAAGCTTGCCGATCAAAGTTGACCAGAAAACGGCTACATATCAACTACAATTCTTGACGTGAACATCAATAAATAAAACGTATAATAATATAAGAATGTACTTGCTGTGTATTAATACTACTTGTTGAACATATATAAGTCTATAATTTTGTCCTGCTGCAAATATTTGATTGAAAATACCAATTAATAAATGTCGTGTCATATTGAATATTTCGCTTTCCCTTGTCGCGAGAAAATAATTATCTAATAGCCCTTCTGATAATGTTTTGAAAATGTGTGGTTAAAAATGAATTTAAAGAAAATTTATAAAAATCTTTCATTAGCAAACAAGCCCTTAATTACCAAACTACTTATTAGAGCAACTCGAATGATATGACTTCCGAAATGTTTGTTCACATCCATGTATAGAGACATGTCTTCTAAATATATATAGTGTAAACCATCAAGAGGCAGGGACGAATTTAGGAAGTCAATCCAATAAGAGCGGATTTGATCGAGCACGATTGGACATTACAGTGTAAGAAAAAAAAAATTGACCAAAAAATTACAAGATAAAATAAAAAAATTTAACAGATTTAGTACGAGGAGTCGAACGCTCTCATTAGTGGCTCGATCCGCCCCTGCCAAGAGGAACGAACATAGTCTACTTGTAGCAAATTCTTTATAAATAAACAAACAACTTTTCCCAAACATAGGCTAATTAAGTATGGATATTGTTTATTAGAATTATCCTTCCCAAGTCAAATGTCACGGATATTCCAAATAATGAATAATTTCAACATCATCTTGTTTTGGGGACACGTGGTACGATCCATTTCATTTGAAATTTTGATCGATGAAAAACAAAAATTTATCAAACCTGACACTGAACTTACCCAGTATTTTGATTGCAGTAAATTGTGTAATTCAGTATTTTGATTTCAGTAAATTGCGTTGGGAATTACACGTTAATTTTCATTCTTTAACTCATAAGATCTTTTGATATTCAAGAATTGATTGAGCAATAAAAAAATAAATAACAACAACGCAAAATTTTAGGATCGTCAAAGCCTTTCACTATATAATAAATTATTACAATTATATAGAATTTCCCTCACCAACCCAATCTCATAAACTATAGAGAAAATACTAATAATGAACTTCTATCTAATACAAGTTTCTACCATTTGAATTATCCCGCAAAGAGTTTACAAGAAACTACAAAGATAAAACTCTCCAATTTTCTCTCTAATTAGTCTCACATAAGATTCACATTATTATGACCCTCTAATATACATATTTATAGGTAAAAACAACCTCTAGAATATGTAAAATTCGTGTCCAAGTAAGTTTCCTTATTGAAGTAGAATACCAAAATAAAGTCTTTTATTTTCTTTCATTTTCACCTTTAACTTGGTCTCTAAGTTAACCACTTTAATAGGGAAATCAATTCTACAAGATATTCTCATTCTTAATTTGGGTCAAATATCCTAACAATCTCCACCTGACACAAATTCATTCGAGCCAAAATATTCAAAAATTAATCACTGGGTAAACAGGCAAGCTTTTTCCACTTTGACAATCTCATACTCCACCATATGAGTATAACCACTCAGAATTATCAACGAATCCCGAGCTTTTTATCGGCCCATGCCGAAACAAAATTGCTGAAAAATTATAATGCAACTCCTATTGTTTGATTTTCCCATAGGAGCCCATTAGTCATCGACATCAATTTAACCACACGCCTTGCATCCAACTCAAACCAATGTTGTGTGCAAACACATGCACCCGTGAGTAAGAACACATCATCTATTATGGCAATTGGAATCATGCCATGAGAATGTTACATCTTACTCAGAGTACATCATCACCGCTCTCCACCAGGAGAGTCGCATTGTCCACCTTCGAGCAGTCAGCCGAGTCTGCTCCACCTTTTGGACAGTTTCTTCTTACGGGACCGGATTGTCCACAATTCCAACATACAACTTTCTTTTTCATGGAGTTACCCCTCTTCCACTTTTCAGTAACAAGCAAATTATTTTCAGATGAATTATCGCATCCACCTAATCTCCGTTCTTCGGAGATTAACTTACTTGTAACTTCTGCAAAGTCCACCGTTTCCTTCCCGTACATCAAAATCGGCTTGATGTGCTCAAACGTGGATGGAATAGACCAGATGAGCCTCAACGATTTATCCTCATCTTCAACTTTGAGTCCAATTGATTCCAGTTCAGAAACAATCCCGTTAAGAACACTAAGACGGTCAGAGATTTTTGTACCTGAACTCATTCTCAACGAATGAAACTATTCCTTTAGATACAAGGGATTTGACAGGTTCTTAGTTTGATACAAATCTTCCAGTTTTTCCCAAAGTTCCTTAGCAGCAGATATCCCATAAATATTTGTAAGAACATTCTTGGCCAAACAAAGTCGTATTGTACTAGCTGCTTTCAAATCCAAATCTTCTCAATCTTCATCACTCTTGCTGGATTTAGTTTCTTTTCCTTTGTCAGAATTAACGGTTGATTTTCCTTTCAAAGCTTTGTGCATACCCGCCTGAATTAAAATATCCTTGACTTGTACTTTCCACAAGCCAAAATTAATTCTTCCATCAAATTTCTCCACATCGTACTTGACAGACATATTTTCTTTTGCTCCACTAAAATCTTCGAATCACCGATGCTCTGATACCTTTTGTTGGGAATTACACGTTGATTCCCGTTCTTTAACTCACATGATCTTTTGATAATCAAGAATTGATTGAGCAACATGATGAGATTCGAAGCGCGGAAGAAACGTCGGAAAGTTCCAAACTCAGGTTTTGGTTGGACAGATGAATCATGACCCGATATTCACAACGCGATGGCTCGACGATGCGGAATAAAGAACCACGACTTTCGAAACGCCACAAGGATTTGTCCAATCTCCCTGATAAGTTTCTGGTTTTGAACGTCATAAGAAATATTCTTGATAAGTTCGAAAACAAGGAATCCGCCTATATCTTTTAATGAATTCTCAATAAAAACTGTTTATATCAAAAATCAAGTATGATTACAATGAATGGAAAAAACGTATAAATAAGTAACATAAAACCCTAGTCGCTAATGGACTCAAAATAGAGTTCTAACTAACCTAAAATAGCTAAAATTGGAAAAGGAATAAAAAATACGAAAAAGGAATTAAAAATCCACCTTATTTGCGAAAATCCTAACTTACGACCGTGACAGCATCACTTACGGCCGTAACTATTCTTCTGCTTAAGGATTACGACCGTGACCATAATACTTACGGCCGTAACTTTGAAAACCTGGAATTCTTCATTTTGATCCGAGAGTGACTTAAGGCCGTAAGAATATTTGGTCACGGCCATAACTTTGCTTCTGCATAATTTTTTGGTTCTTTTCGACACAGTTTGATCTTCAAAGCTCGTCAAACCTGCTAAATTCTTGTTTTGGCTTGAATTACTTGAATTTTCCCGTCAAGCCTGCTATGACTCCGATTGTCGAGGGTTCGGAACACATCACAACAAGAAAATAAATAAAAACAACGTAAAATTTTTGGATCGTCAAAGCCTTTCACTATATAATAAATTATTACAATTATATAGAATTTCAATCACCAACCCAATCCCATAAACTATAGAGAAAATACTAATAATGAACTTCTATCTAATCAAAGTTTTTACCCTTTAAATTATCTCACAAAGAGTTCACAAGAAACTATAAAGATAAAGCTCTCCAATTTTCTCTCTAATTAGTCTCACATAAGATTCACATTATTATGGCCCCCTAATACACATATTTATAGGTAAAAACAATCCTTAGAATATTTAGAATTTGTGTTCAAATAAGTTTTCTTATTGAAGTAGAATATCAAAATAAAACCTTTTATTTTCTTTCCTTTTCACATTTAACTTGGTCTCCAAGTTAACCACTTTAATAGAAAAATCAATTGTTCAAGATATTCCTATTCTTAATTTAGGTCAAATATCCCAACAAATTGTTAATTGAAAATAATCAATGAACTATCTCAGTTTATATATATTTTTTAGAGGACATGTTTGGTGTACTGTAGATAAGAGGATATGAATAGGAGGGATAAGATTAGGCGGTACTGAATTATGAGGTATTCTAATATCTCTTTGAGAAATGCTAGACATACTAACAAATACACTAACAGCCTACTAACAAAATTTGGACTGCAAAAAATGTCCTTAAATGGAACAAGATATTTCAAAATGATCGGGCAACTCTAAATGACTCATTCTGCCCTAATATTGCCAGAAAGAAGTCATCACTGGGTGCTCTCGCGAGGCCAGTCATCCAGTTGACGAATCCGACCAAAAAGCCGGTTGGACACAGTCCAGCGAGCCCTATTTTCAGCCATATTAATCAAAACATGGTCAGTAAAGGCAAACTTGGCCAAAGTTCCAAAAATATTTCACAGAAAAGAATCTGGTGTGAGAACAAAAATTCAGAAATTGAAATACATAAGTGCTCTACGAAAATGATAATAAAATATTCTTGAACCGGATGAATTGTTGGACACTATTATCGTTCATTTCAACTGCATTATGCATTTAGGAATCTTCTGCATTATTGAACTAAAATATTTTTTTTTAAAATTATTGCAGCGGAAATTTGTTTTACTAAATATTCTTTAGTTTCTACATATTATATATGAACATAATTTTTTTAAAAACATTAATTATTCCAGGAAGTAAAAACTCAGCAGCTGGTGAAGAGAAATCACTTACCGATAGCTGGAATAGTTCAATCAGACGGCAGAAATTAATGGTCCATTTCCGAAGAAGAAAGGATGAAGGAAAAAGGAGATGAAAGAAAAATGTCAAAAATGGATGGCGCCCAGAATATGTAAGTGCAAAACATATCTCTGCTTTTTCTCAACTAGTGATTATACCAAGGCAGGAGAAATTGGACGAGATCTCGCAATATCTCGTTTGCTAGTAGGTTGTTAGTAAATTTGTTAGTATGTCTAGCGTTTGGGCTAAACCGGCGCCCAGAATATGTAAGTGCAAAACCAGTGTTCTAAAAAGCGTGAAGCGTGACGAAGCGTGGAATCCAAGAGTCAAGCTTTTGAAGCTTAAGCAGGAGTAAGCGTTAAAAAGTGTTTTTCAATTTCTAAATATTTGATTTAAATTTTATCCATACTTGAACAAGTAAAAAAAGAAAAAAAAAATGGCAGCTGAGCGCATCGGGCGCGCTTAAGCTTACTTCAGCACGCATTGTGCGCGCTTCGCGCGCGCTTTTTGGATAAAAATCTTCAAAAACGCGTTTTTCTCGCTTTTCGCCAAATCGACGCGCACAGTGCGCGCGTTTTAGAACACTGTGCAAAACATATCTCTGCTTTTTCTCAACTGGTGATTATACCAAGGCAGGAGAAATTGGACGAGATCTCGCAATATCTCATTTGCTAGTAGGTTGTTAGTAAATTTGTTAGTATGTCTAGCATTTGGGCTAAACCTATAAGAAGACGGTACAAATAATGGAAAAATAAGTATGACAATATTTAAGCGATTTATTTTTCCTTATAAATGATATATATTTTGCTTACATAGAATTTTTAGAGTAATGTTATTTAGTACTAGTTGTGCAGCCTAGAACACTTCTTCATGTGAAATAATACAATATGTCCAATCTAATCTAGTCTAATCAAATGTAAAATATGAAACTCAGTTAACCCCAAGCATAACTTGACTTATCATAATTTTCCAACCTAATTAATTTGTGCTTCACCACCAAGCATTAATCAAAATTTTAAGTTATATATAGTATTTTTACCAAATAAATAAATAAATAAATGATGAATTATTATCTTATAAATGATTTTTACTTACAAGTGATTCTTTTAAATTATGTGTAGTATTTTTTTTTTTTAATAACTTTTAACTAAACTGCCTTTAAGTGAACTTTTTACTTATAGGTAAACTCATAAAATGTTTTCAATATTATTCGTCACTTCATTTGACAGATTAATCATACGATCTAAACACACATCAGCAAGAAGTAGAGAATTTAATACGCACGGAGAATATAGGAGGATTAACAAAACAGAAAAAATAGACTAGACCAAAACACTGCATCAATTTTTATATATTTTTTTAATTGCGTGTGTTGACAACTTGTAAGCACCCCAAGGACATGGCTTATGTTAAAGTTGTCATGTTTTTGGGGTGCTTACAAATCGTCAACAGTGTGTACCAAACATTATCAAAATGTCTAATGATAATCGTAAAACCTAAAATCAGAAGTTGTGAATATCTCTGTTTTCCAATCAAGTACCAATCACCACTTAGATTACATAGATTGATTTGACTTTCTATTTAATCAATAACTATACTTAAACAAAACTTGAAGACAATTGAATACTAGTACTTAACAAAGTTCCTACGTAACAAATACTAATCAACTTTCGAGGTTACTCAAGTCGAGATTGATATATATATATATACACATACATATATGCACATTAGGCAGAATACATTACAAAAGAAAAACAAAAAATTGAACATAAAAATAAACAAATGTTAATTATTTGACAAATAAGGGACTCGTTCAAAACTTTGGAAATGGACCTAAATGAAAGAGTTGAGCAATAGGGTACCCTAATGATTGAAGGTTCTTGAACACTGATTACCTTTGTTAGGACATTTGCATGGCCCATCCATGTGTGCACGCGTACCCTTTTCATATTTATAATTATTAATATATATCTTATGCGATGTACGAAAGTTATTTTCTACAATATCTATTTCGATAAGTATTTCTAAAATATTAATACTTTTACATAATCAAAACTAATAAAAAATGCATAAAATAATAATATTTTATTCCAATAATTATTAAAATTTAAAAAACAATGCTCATATGGAATAAAATTAGATTTTTAATAGATTTTGATAAAACTAATTGTTGACTTTGAGTTAGATTTTAATAAAAAGTTTTAGAGTTATCAAACATGATAAATATAATTAATTTAAATCATTAAAAACTTATTTAGACAGTAAATGCTAATTTATATATTTATTTAAATAATAAAATGTCAATTATATATTTAAATAATAAATGATCGTAGGTTTCAATGATTTTTATAAGTTATTTTTAACTTCATTGAAAATGCAAATTTACATGATATATTTTTGTATTTGCCTCTTATATTTAACATTTTTTTTCAACTTCTATTTAAAAAATTATCAAAAAAATTATAAATGTGTGTTTATTCTCAACCAAATAAGTATTTATAAATATTTAATTAATAAAATTATACTTTTATTTATAAAATTAAGAAGTTAAAATAATAATTAAGAAAAATCTTCAATTATCATGATATAACAATCCGACAAAGGTGGGAGATCAAGAAATTATATTGAACACCTTAAGAATGATTAAAAATGTTAAGAGATGATACCCAGAAATATTTCACAAAGTGAACAAGAAACAATAACGCAAGTAAAAACTCAGAAACTTTTATAAAAACTTCAAACCACAAAGTATTCAACAACAAATATACAGATCACGTCTCTTATACAAAAGAAATCAGAAAACCTAAAACAAACTCGTAAAACCACAAAGTATTATATACAGAATAACAATCTGTATACAAACCACAGAGTTACACTGATTTTACACTAAGAATCAGTAAAAGAACCACACAGATATGCGAGAATCAGAAACAATATTAGGGTTTTTCTGAGAGAATGAGAGAGACGAAGTTTAGAGATCAGATGGATTTTTCTCGAAAAAGTGAGAGAACCAAAAGTCATCAGCACGCCTTATGAACAGAATGAAGGGCTCAGATCAAAGGCAATGATCCAACGGTGTGAACTGAGGCGGTGAAGATAATGGGCTCAAAATCCGGGTCACAAGCATTTGGGCTCTGCCTTCAAGATATTGGGCTTCTACCATTTTCGGTCCAGAAGTAATACAAATACTTGGGCTTTGATCTGTTCCGATCCAATACACAACATATGAGTCAGATATGGGCTGCAGCTGTAGCGCCCCGAGTTCTAAATACCCGGTTCACCACGTCATCGTCTGATCTAATTTTTCAAATAAAATTTTTGCGGAAAATATAACTGAAATTCATTTTTGGAAACATTAAATAAACTATAATGGTCGATAAAACTGAAAAAATTTATGAAACATTTCGAAATAATAAATCGAGCCATTAATATTGTAAAGCAATTGACAATGTCATAATTTCTCAAATAACTGAAATTTTCAAAATTATCCAATGTTTGGAAATACGGAAATCATTAAAATAAGGTTTTCAACCATTTAACTTCTATTGCCAAAATCATCCATCACTTGCCACCCTCTCCGAGATCTGCAAATGTTGTTAAAATAGACATGAGCATTTCATAGAAATACTCAGTAGACTCATCGTCAATTAATTAATCTACAATATAATTGAACATATAAATGCAGGCTCTTTAGAAACATAGGGTGTGGGTAGTCTCTTCTTGTGCATTAAAGCACGGGGTTTCTCTTTGAAAATCATAGGCTCTTTAAAATCATAGGGTGTGGGTAGTCTCGTCTCGTGCACTTAAGGCACGTATGTTATGCATAACATCATCATTTATCTTGCAAGATACTCTCTTCTTTCTCATGCATAAAGCAAGTTATGACAAGCATAACAACATAATTATTTCCGAAGAAATACATTCTCGTCTCTTTTCATGAAATAAATTTCACATAAATCACGTAACATACACATTTACATGCAATCATAACTTAAATCAATTAATAGGGGCGAGTCTACCTTAAACTTGACGAGTGCAAAGTTGAGCGGGAAACGACTTCAATTCTTTAATTCTCCGTACGCTTCGTCTAGCCAATTAGAAGATTAAGTCGAATTAGTCTTTTGAAATTTATAGTTAAAATGATAAATTACAATTTAGGGACTGAAATCGCTGATTTTGAAAGTTGGAGGACTAAAATGAATAATTTGAAAGTTGAGGGACTAAAATGAATAATTTGAAAGTTGAGGGACTAAAATGAATAATTTGAAAGTTGAGGGACTAAAATGACTAATTTGAAAGTTGAGGGACTAAAATGTAAATTTTCAAAAGTTGGGTCGAAGCTCAAAATGAATATTAAATTGTAGGGATTGAAATAAGTGATTTTAAAAATGAAGGGCTTATTAAAATCATTTGGAACTTAAGGGGCTGAAATTATAGGTTTTAAAACAGTAGGGGCTGATTTAAATCATTTTGCAAAATTGGGGACCAAAGTGTAAATTTATGTAAATAATCAAAATAATAAAATCAATTTATTTCTCTCCCTTTACCCATTGTGTTCAGAACGTTAGAGAGAGAGAGAGAGAGAACGAGGGCAGAGACGGGCGAGAGAGGAGACGAAGGCGACGGCGGTTTGAGACTTGCGAATCCATCCTTCGACGGCGATTTCGCCGGCGCAACACCGGCACTGGGTGCGGCGACTGGTGGCGGTCAGAGTATGGTGCGAGTGTGAGGAAAATAGCAATGTTTTGGGTACTTTGATGTGCGAAACCGAGGCTTGAATCGTGATTTTTCGGCGAGCTTATCGGCGGTCGAGGTAGGTAAGTATCTGGGTTATGTCCTATTCGTGGTTTTGGGTTGATTTTGGGTTTTGATTTGGGTTGGGTTGGGGTTGGCCGCGATTTGTTGCTGTGCGGACTTAGAGCTGAGATGTGGCGGCGGTGATAATTTGGGGTCTTGGCAGTGGGTGGTTTCGGTAGTGATGATAGTGGTGGTGCAGTGACTGTGTGAATTGGCCGCTGTATTCGGCGGTTGGAAAATGATGGGGTTGGCAGTGGTGTGGGGGTGATGGTGATGATGGTGGTTCGTGGTGGTTGTGTTGGTGGTTTGCAAATTGGACTTGGTGTTTGTGGTGGTTGGTTTCTGATTGAGGTGGTGTTGATGGTGGATTGGTGGTGTGATGGAAGTGGTGAGTTGGAGGTTGTAATGGAGTCTGCAATGGAGCTGGAGGTAGGGCCGGGAAGAAGCTGGGACGGTTGAGAGGAGAGGCTGGATGCAACGACATTGTGTGGAGGTGGTGGTAATGGTGAAATGGCCAGCTGCATTTGGAGGTGGTTTGAATTGTGTTGAGAGGAGAGGAGAGGCTTAGGAAGATTGGGTGGTGAGCTGATGATGAGAGTTGGGTTTGGAGGGGTAGGTGATATAGAGCTAGGGTATGGGTTTGATGTAGTTGGTGGAAGGATGAGTTGATGGGACATGATGGAAATCTTGACAAGAAAGACACGGAATTCGAGAAAATAATACGCGTGCATCAACTGTGTAGGAAAAATGGATCTGATAAAATGAGCTTGACACAATGAAATTTTAAAACGATTTTGAAAAGAATAACTTAAATATATAATAAATTTTTTGGAAATTCGGAATTTAATTTAAAATTGAATTAACTCGATATTTCTCGACCTGGCTAGACGAATGCGTCACGACGTTAACTTAAAAATTGGTGAGATCTCAGCGGCACGAATTTCGAAACTTCGAAATATTTATTAAATCGCGTGAAAATTCTCGGTCGCTACAGCAACATTCTGGGCTAAAGAATGGGCTGACAAAATTGGATCTACATACTCCACCTCAATTTTGGATCTGCTCACCTGTAAATATCAGAATTCAAAGTAGTATCAAAATTCTAACAAGTTAAGAGAAATTAAAGCATCTTTAAATTTATTTATAGGTATTATTTTAGTTCCTACATCTGCAGGATTCAACTGAGTTTTGATTTTAACAAGTTTAATAACACCTTTTTCAGTTATATCCCTAATGAAGTGAAATTTAACATCAATGTGTTTGGATCTATTATGAAAAACAGGATTCTTACACAGGTGTAAAGCACTTAAACTATCTGTACTAAGTTCAATAGCAGAATCATCAATACAGGAGATTTCAGACAACAAACCTTTTAACTAGATACATTCTTTTACAGCATCAGTGGCAGCAATATATTATGCCTCAGTTGAGGACAGTGCCACAAGTTTCTGTAATTGTGATTTCCAACTGATGCATGTACCATTTAAAGTAAAGAAATATGCAGAAGTAGACTTCCTATTGTCAATATTACCTGCAAAATCTGAGTCTACAAAGCCATTTAACTTGAAATCATTTTTGGTTCTAAAAAATGCTAAACTCGGATTTGCAGTGCCTTTCAGGTATTTTAAAAGTGATTTTACAGCTTCCCAGTGTAATTCACCAGGGTTACTCATAAACCTATTAAGAACACTCACATCAAAGGCAATATCAGGTCTAGTACACACCATAAGGTACATAACAGATCCTATAGCATTAGAATATGGTACATTTTTCATCCTAAGTTCTTCTTCTGCAGTTTTAGGACCATGATCAGAAGATAATTTGAAATGAGTAGGCAAAGGTAGAGACACAGGTTTAGAATGAATCAAATTAAATCTGGTCAAAACTTTTTCAATATAATGCTTTTGATTTAAAAATAGATTCCCAGATTGTTTATCTCTAAATATGTCCATACCTAAAATCCTTTTAGCATGCCCTAAATCTTTCATTTCAAATTCAGAATGCAGTTTGTTTTTCAACAGGTTAATCTCATGTATATTAGGTCCAACAATTAACATATCATCAACATATAAAAACAAATACATGAAATCAGAATTATCAATCTTAAAGTAAAAACAAGAATCATATTGGCTCTTTTTAAAATTTAGGCTTTGGATATAAGAATCAAACCTCTTATACTATTGCCTAGGTGCTTGTTTCAAGCCATATAGGGATTTTTTCAATAAACAAACTAAATCAGAGTTTCCCCCTTTTTCAAAACATTTAGGCTGATTCATATATATAGTTTCATCTAAAGAGCCATACAGAAAAGCAGTTTTAACATCCATTTGTTCAAGTTCTAAATTAAAATGTGCAACAAGAGCAAACAGTATTCTGATTGAAGTATATTTAACCTCAGGAGAAAAAATTTCATTGTAATCAATTCCTTCCTTTTGAGAGAAACCTTTAGTCACAAGCCTAGCCTTGTACCTAGGTTTAACATCTTTAGAATCACTTTCATTTATTTTGAAAATCCATTTGCAGTCAATGACCCTTTTATTATAAGGTCTATTAACCAACATCCACGTGCCATTTTTCAGAAGAGAATCCATCTCTTCCTGCATGGCAGTATACCATAAATTTGATCCTTTTGAAGAAACAGCTTCTTCAAATGATTCAGGTTCAAAAACAAGAGGATCAGAATAAGTATAAGCAGACACAAAATCAGGATCCTGAAACTTAGGAGGAGGTCTTATCTCCCTTTTAGGTCTATCCCTAGCTAGTTGATAATTATCAAGGTCTGTTTCAGCTTCAGGAATGTTACCAGGCAATGGTGAAGTCTCAGTCAGTTCAGGTTCAGGTTCAGGATTGTCATTTTGAAAATGTAGAGGTTGCTCCACCTGAAACTGAGTATGGGGCAGGCCATTTTCATCACCTAAATGGTTTGCACTCATCTCAGTGGTAAGGAAATCTTTATTATTTACAGGATCATCTAATTTTTCATCTTTACAAGGAAAAACAGTTTCATTAAAAATGACAGACCTACTTAAAATAACCCTGTAACCTCCCTACTCCCTAACCCAAAGTCTATAGCCCTTGACCCCTTCTCCATATCCTAGAAACACACATTTCAGAGATCTGGAGTCAAGTTTAGTTTCAGTTTGGTGTGAGTAGGCAGCACAACCAAAAATCTTCAATTTTGAAAAATCAGAAAGAAAATTATTCCAAATTTGATCAGGTATTTTGAAATTAATTGCACTGCAGGGAGAAAGATTGATCAAATAAGAAGCAGTTTTAACAGCTTCTCCCCAGAAAATTTTTGGTAAGTTAGAATCAAGTAGAAGACACCTAGTTCTTTCTAAAAGGGTTCTATTCATCCTTTCAGCAACCCCATTTGCTGTGGACTGTATGCAACAGTCCTATGTCTAAGGATTCCTAAGTTTCTACAGAAAGAATCAAAGTCTTGATTACAAAATTCTAATCCATTGTCTGTCCT
The DNA here is from genome assembly GCA_963555705.1 of Ligustrum vulgare. Lineage (NCBI taxonomy): Eukaryota > Viridiplantae > Streptophyta > Magnoliopsida > Lamiales > Oleaceae > Ligustrum > Ligustrum vulgare. The sequence goes on from OY743185.1 coordinate 12,560,528, forward strand.
AATTATTTTTACCTTCTTATCCTTCAAATTTTGGACTAAGGTAATCCAGTTTTTAAAAACAGACACTGTAGCATCCTTAGTTTTCAATAAATGAACCGAAGTTTTCCTAGAAAAGTCATCTACAATAAGAAGAAAGTACATATAACCTGAGACAGAATTAACAGGAGCTGGACCCCATAAGTCAGCATGCAAATATTCAAGAACATCAATAGATTTATGAATACTTTTACCAAAAGAAGTTCTTTTCTGTTTTCCTAACACACATTTCTCACAGAAATCAAGTTTATGCAGCACATCATTACAAAAAACACCTTTGTTTTCAAGTAACTTAAGACCTTTTTCACCTACGTGTCCCAATCTTTTATGCCATAAAACAGCTTTATCCATATCAGACACAACATTAAAAGATTTTGCATAAACAGGTAAGGTATTTAACACATAAATCCCATTACTTTCAGGAGTAGAGAAAATCATAAAGTTACTTTTGAAAATACTCAAGTAACCATTAAACATTCTAATCTCATAAGATTCAGAATCTAGTACTCCAAGTGAGATAAGATTTCTTTTTAAATCAGGAACATATCTTGTTTGGTTTAAAACAAGAGTTTTGTCATTTTCAAGTTTTAACAAAACCTTCCCAGTTCCTTTCACAGCACATGTAACATTGTTACCAAGTTTCACTGAGCCAAAATGATCAGAACAGAAGTCAGAAAATAAATTTCTTTCAAGACACATATGAAAAGTGCAACCAGAATCAAGTATCCATTCATGTTTGTTTTCAGATTCAGTGGTAACATAAACCACTCCATTATTGTCTTGGACTGCAGCATCTGTTTGATTGCTGGTTCCTATTTCATTTTTCCTTTTGAAACATTTTTTGATATGATGTCCAGGTTGGCCACAATAATAACAAAGTCTGGGTCTATTTATGTTATCAAGTCCCCCAGAATTATCTTGCCCTCTGACATTATTCTGACTTCTATGGTTGTCTTGATTTCTAGGGTTATCATAACCTCTAAAATTGGTCTGACTTCTAGAATTATTGAGACCTTTATAGGTGCTGTCATTTGACCTATTGAAATTGGCTCTATTTTGGTAATTCCCTCTTGCAGGCTTATTATTCACATTATTTCAGGTTCTATTATTGCTAGAGGTATTCCAATTTTTATTGAAATTACCTATTGGCTTATTATTCCTAAAAGGAGTCTTCTTCTTGGAGGATCCTATCACATTATAAGCCTCTTTAGGATTGTTCTTGAACTCAAGTTCTTTATTTTTAAGTGAAGTGTGAACAATTTCAATAATCAATTTTTGTCCTCCATATTCAAGAGCATTTCTAAGGTCTTTGAACTTATCACCCATAGCATTGAGCAAACAGACAACCTTTTGTTCATCAGTTAATTTTTCATCACAATTTAACAGACTCTGAGTAATTTTGGTAAACCTACTCATGTTCTTTTCTACGTCCTTTGATGGATCAAATTTAAAAGAGAAATATTGTTTCCACAGAAAACACTTATCAGGCAAAGACACAGTATCAAAAACTTCTTCCAGTTTATCCCATAATTCCATAGTGGTTTTAGTCTTGCCTACTTGTCTAATGACATTATCAGATAAGTGTAAGAACAGAGTACTCCATGCAATTTCATCCATTTCAAGCTGTCTATCTTGAGGGGCATCAAGAGGCCAGGACCTATCTATAGCGTTAGCACATTTCATTTGAAGTAATAAAGCCTTCATTTTCTGGATCCAGAGATTAAAGTCTCCTTTGCCATTCCATACTTCAACATCTACTTTTACAGTAGCCATTGAAGTAATGACCAAATGATTTTAGAAGATTATTTAAATTTAAGTCTTTGTTATTCCAAATGAATGATCAGACAGATTGAAGTACAAAGTACAAACACAGAAACCCAAGATTTATCAGTAAGTATTCCACAAAGATCAAGATATAAGAGTATAGTTTCAAACAATTTATGAAACAGCAAGGCAATCAAGATGATTACAATTCAGATACTGTCATACTGATCAGGCTAATCAAATAACTACACAATGCAAATGTATAGAAACAGGTTCTCCCAGTATATCCCTCAACCTATTTATGGGTCAGCCCAATCTCCCTCAGATTCCCGGATTCTCAAGGAATCCTGGACAAAGGTAAGAATTAGGGTCCAATAATAGGCTTCAACGGAGGAATTTTGGAAAGAACCAAGAATTTTTTTAAAAATAATCAGTATGAATTGCAGTAAATTGGAAGGATCACCTGATGCAAAAAATTATATGAGCTCAACAGCACAGAGATTAATTTTCCACAAAGATTCAGAATCCACAGGTTCAATACCACCAGGTTCCAGAAATATTTCGAAGATCAGCCAACAAAGAAAATGTAGGATCTATTGTGTATGATTCAGTATATTTATTAAGTAAATATACTGAAAACCCCACAAAACAAAATAAAGATCCCCAAAGAATTATATATGACTCAGAATAAAATCCAAAATCTTGAGAAAACCTAATTTCAAAATAGGTTTTAAACAAGAAAATACCACAAAGCAAATTTCTGAACCACGAAGAGAGTTTGAAAATTTTCAAGCAATTTCAGAAAACTGAAAAAAAAATTCCAGAATCATAAACTAGTTTACAAACAGGTTTTCAAGAAACTTTAAGAACAAATATTTTCTCAAAGATCACCACCAAGAACTGAAGAAACCCTAAATCGTTGTAAACAGTAACCACAAAGAAATTTTCAAGAAAAACACAGATCCGTACAGAAAAAATCCTGGATCTAACAAATCTGAGTCAAAAATCAGCGTTTATAACATGAACCCTAAGGCTCTGATACCACTGTTAAGAGATGATACCCAGAAATATTTCACAAAGTGAACAAGAAACAATAACGCAAGTAAAAACTCAAAAACTTTTATAAAAACTTCAAACCACAAAGTATTCAACAACAAATATACAGATCACGTCTCTTATACAAAAGAAATCAGAAAACCTAAAACAAACTCGCAATACCACAAAGTATTATATACAGAATAACAATCTGTATACAAACCACAGAGTTACACTGATTTTACACTAAGAATCAGTAAATAAAAGAACCACACAGATATGCGAGAATCAGAAACAATATTAGGGTTTTTCTGAGAGAATGAGAGAGACGAAGTTGAGAGATCAGATGAATTTTTCTCTAAAAAGTGAGAGAACCAAAAGTCATCAGCACGCCTTATGAACAGAATGAAGGGCTCAGATCAAAGGCAATGATCCAACAGTGTGAACTGAGGCGGTGAAGATAATGGGCTCAAAATCCGGGTCACAAGCATTTGGACTTTGGCTTCAAAATATTGGGCTTCTACCATTTTCGGTCCAGAAGTAATACAAATACTTGGGCTTTGATCTGTTCCGGTCCAATACACAACATATGAGTCAGATATGGGCTGCAACATTCTGGGCTAAAGAATGGGCTGACAAAATTGGATCTACAAAAAATATTAGCATCCATTTGATAACTTTATCTATATATTTATTTACAGATAACACATTTTTCACTCACTTTTTAACTATACATATTTTTTAAAAAAAACCATTTTTTATCCACGTATTTTATCTCGAAAATAATAATATTTTTGTTTATAAACAAAAACAAAGCCTTTGAACGGAGGTTTTAATTTATTAAATAGTTAATAATAATATATATAATATATATTTTAGAAAATATAATTTATTATTTAAATGATAATAAATATTATCTAGATGAATTTTTATTTTATTTTTTTTTTCTCAAAATTGTAAGTGCATTTTGGAGGGAAAATTACATTTAATGCTTCCCTCTCCTCACTTGTACTTTTATATATGCACTAGTGCATCACCTGTGCAATGCACGATATTGGATATATACAAAATATTTAAAGTAAAACGTAAAAATTAAACGTGCCAAAAAAATAAAAAATAAAATAAATAAATTCTAATTTCCAATGGTAAGTTGCCTTTTTTTTGTTTTTTAACTCATCCAGGCTTTTATTAGTTTATACTGCATGTTGATTATATATTTGACACTTTTATATTAAATTTTGTGATAAAAACGTTGTTGATGAAAGAATGAAGCTACAAAGAAGCTTTCTTTGATTAATAAATAATGAGATAGTCTTGAAGGTTTAGTGACATTTGGGAAAAAAACTAGATGTTGCCAATTAAATTTATTCTTCTTTCTAAAATTGCAATTTTTAATTTCTTACCAAGCATTGTATTAGGTTATATATTTTTATTACTTCATTTTTTCCTATTTTCACTTCGGGCCAAGCCATTGTAATTGCAATTATAATAGTCCAAACTTTAATTTCAATTACATTACAAATACAATTTCTTGTATTTTACTATGATTAACATATACGAACAACATAATTATGAATAATTAAGTCATTCATAAGATACGTAATAGAAGTCAAATGTTTATAAAGATTTGTAGCAGATATCAAGTTTCGAATACTGAGTTGTGGTAAATATCAAAGTTATTTAGGACTTATGGTAGATATAAAATTGTTGAAACGTAATATAGGACAATCATCTAATCCTTCTATTTCTTGATCACAACATGACTCTTCTTTATAGGTGTAGTGGTTGACAAACAGAACTCTTCCCACGGCCCCACACTCTCCAATGTGAGGGGTTTGACACCTGTGTGTTCAAATAGATTAATCCTCATAAGAATCAATATGATTTGTGCATCAAACTCTTTTGAACAGAACAATAGATCCTATCCATTATATATATAAAAAAATATTTGAAAAAAGTACTAAACAACAATACAAACAATTTTTAATAAAACTATAAAATATAAAAATAAATAAATACATATAAAAAACACTAATTTTATGAAGAAAAAAAAATTAATTATAGTTAATCGAACCCCATTGAAAGCATTCTCAGTTTAATTTTACATGAAAAAATGGTGTTCATCACCGGTACTCGTATTTTTTGTCATAAGAATTTTTCGATAATAATATAAAACACATACAATATAACATCGAACAATCAATAATTCCCCAAAAATAAAAATTTTTTAAAAAAAAGTAAAAAATTAGATTTTTGTAAATCCTAACTTCAGTTTACTTTTACTTGAAGAACTGGTGTCCATGTTTGTTATCGATATTTTAAGTTATAAAGACTTTTGAAAACGACCTGAAATTCATGAGCTTTACAAAACAACTAATTCTCAAAAAATATTGATTCTGATGAATTCAATACCACTAAAAAGATCTTTCAATTTACTTTCACATAAAAAAGTGTTCAAACTCACTATATATTCAGGTTTAAGTATTATTCGGCAATAGCGTAAAATTCAATTGGTATAAACTACAAAGATCATTGAATCTCCAAAAAAATAATTAAAATAATTTAATTTTGCCGATTCATATCCTTTTAAAATCCATTTCAATTTACGTTCAAATTAAAGAACGGCATTCATGTTCTGTTTTGATATTTTCCGTTATAATTATTTTTCGACTACAACATAAAACTCGTATGGTATAATCTTATAAAAATACTCATTCCAAAAAAATAAAATAAAATAAAACGGTGAGTCCTGCACCGTTGGAAAAGCTCTATATCTATTTTCTTCCTCATATATATCATGATTAACCGTTTCATCATGGCCGATGAAGTCAATGCTGTAAATATCAGCCAAATTATTTCTTGTAGGGCTATTGTACCCAACAGGTCCTCCTCTCCCTGCATCGATTTCACCAGCAAGGCTGACAAGCGGTGCCATTATTCATTGTAAATTGCTGTCGACATTCAAAAAAAGAAGTTCGTAATTAACTTCAATGGAATACCGAATAACTTTCGGAGATAAAATTAATGGAGAATTTCTACCATGAAACAAAAGAATGCAGCTTTCCTTTTTAAAAAATGAAACAGTTATGGTTTCAATGGTTAAATCTACCATGAGGATAAATGTGCAATCAAAAGTGTGAATGCTTCGTAGAATCCGAAGATATTACGTGTGAAGGATTGATAATTACACTTTACATTTAATTAATACATATATATATATACACACATATACATACATACATACATTCATACATATATGTATATGAAGACGAAGCAATCCAACTGGTGAAAGGTTCATAGACGTCGAAGCAAACAACTATCTTCACTTAATCTTAAAAATGAGAGTCTATCTAGAATCAAAAGGAGTTAAAGACTTAAAGTATCATATAAATAACATTTTATTAAAAAAAATGAAACAGTTGAACCAAATTTTGAAATTTTTTTTTGATGACTTATAATTGATAAGTTTATTTTATACACTTATTTGTACGTCTAAATTAGACTAAATTATTATCGTTTTAAAATATATGTTATTTAATTTGTATTTATTTGTTTACTTTGTAGAAAATATCCCAAAAGATGAAGAATGAAGTAATTGATGAGAAAAATGCATAATTAGATGCTAATTGGAGCTAAAATGAGCAATTGATAAGTTTTTGACGTCAACCGGAAAGACGCAATGTGCCGAAGTAAATGAATAAGAAGTTGGAGGATCCAGTTGAAGGAATTGAGATTTGAAACGAGCGAATAGAGAAGATTACAAAGTATGAGGACTATATTGTTGCAATTGGAAGTTAAAGGACTGAAGAGCAAATTAAACATGAGGGAGCAACTTGCAAATATCCAATGATTGATTTGGATAAACAGAAGATACTTTGAGGATTTTTAGGAGTCAATTGGATGCAAGTAGAAGTCAAAAAGGAATAGAATATGATAAGAATATTACCATAAAATTGATTCCAATCCTAGAAGATTCTGGACAGAATTCTAGTCAGACTTTGAGACCAAATTTTGGGGTAGTAACCGTTCGAATTAGGAAAATCCTATTTCAAGAAGAATTGTATCCCTTTAAGTTATCTTTCAAACGCAATTTGAATCATCTTAATCGGATAAGGAAAGAGAAAGATACGATCGAAATACTGAACGGTGTGCAGATACCAAAAAGACTCGCACGCGGATTTGATGAATGTCTTTCCTTCTTCAACTTGATCTCTTTACCAACTACAAATACAACTTCTTTGTATGAAAATAAAACCTCTGTCTCTCCATAGAACGAGCCACAATAGAGAATTCAATATCAAATTATTGGGGAATCAAGCGTTGCAAAGGAGCGTGAATTGAAGATAATTGAAGAATAGATACTTGGTGCAAGATTTCCATTTTTTTACACTACTTTCAATGAATGCTTATATTTATTGTTTTTGTTCTTTATCAATGATGTGTAACTAAATTCTATGTTGGGATGAACGATGTAGCCCAGTCAGATTATTTTAATTCCAAATTCCATTGTTTTAACGATTTTTGTTGCATGTATTGATTTATTATTGTTCTTAATGCTTGAATTGCTTGATCACCAATTCATGATATATTGAGTTATTTTCATAATTCGAGAGGTGAGTTAATATCTTAGAACGTGGTAATAAATCCAGTAATTGAACAAGAGATAGAGATATAATTTTGTAATTATTGCGGTCGTGTGTGAATTCTTGCGTTTATTGCATTCAGATAAGGAATATTCAGACCTGCTGTAGAGATACATGGTTGACTTATTTAGGTAAAATTGATTTAAACTCGAGAGAGGAATTTCAATTTAAATTAGTGAATTCGACCGAATGCATATTTGGAAAATAAAACTGGAATTGGAATTGATTTAATTGGTTAGGTAAAATTGTGAATCCCAACTACTTTACAATCGTTTTTAAAAACAAAACAAATTTCGCAATTTTAATTTTTTAAGTATTGTCTTAGTTTTAGTTAACAATCACAAATTCTCTTTGTCTGTTCAAATAGAGTGTAGAACTAAAATATTTCGGTACTTAGTAAACAGTCATCGTGGGAACGATCACTCAACTCCAAAGTCACTTTATTACTTGATTGCGATATCGTATACTTGCGATTTTACATAACAACAATAATGCTTTTCAACTTGCTCTTCGTACCAAAATAAATCTCTAAAATTCACATTTGCAAGAAGTATCTCCAATATTCCAGTAATTTGCAAAAAAAAAGTAATAAATGCTGCACATAATTACATTTTGCATAGAGAAGATTTAATTAATCAAAGGATTAAAAAAATTAAGATGTTTTATCGTATATTTGTCATTTACTCACAAAAATATTATATGGGTGTGTATGTACATTTAAAATCATTTTTAAAATCCCCAGCCCATTAGTAATATTTAGTATATAAACTAAAGATTGTTCTTACCAAATTTTTTTTGGAAAAGGAAACTTGTATTTAATGGGATTATGGAGGCCACAAATATATGGTATTATATATATTTTTTTTTGGGAAAAACCGACATTTAATGAGGCTCACATATATATACTATATTGTATATATTTTTTTATGAAAAAGGAAGTGGCAAGGTATTTAATGGGGTCCACAAATAAATAAATATTTTATTTTATTTTTTGGGAAAGGAAGTGAAAAAATGGCGGGAAAAGACTTTTGCTTTAATATAAAGTAAGATAAGATAAGATAAGATATAGAAGATATAGATAGATATAGATATAGATATAGATTACAATTCTAATATTCATAAATGCTAGCGTGCACGGGCGACAGACTATCCTTATACACGTGGATCGCCCGATAAACATATCCTTTTTTTATTGTGTGCAATGATAAAGTAAGAGGAGTTGAAAATTAGAGTATTGGATGATTGAATTTTGGTTATTGAAAGGAAGTTTGGGTTATTGCTGACTCCAAACAACAAGGATTTCTAGGTTTTAAAGAGTTCACCACTGCCATGCAAGTTGTATCAAAAGACAAAATAAGATTTCAATCAATTCATTCATTATTTTGATATTACTTTATTTATTTATTGATTCTATTCATTTTTCTATTTTTAATATTATAAATTTAAATAATAACAATATGTAGAATATATATTACAAACATTAACAATTAGTTCATATAATTTTTATTAAACAATTGATCAGTGCCAGGTTTTATTAAAATATTAAAATAATTATGCAACAATATGAATAAGAAATTGTCAATATGAATATATCTTTTGAGAAGAATACGATGAAGATATGTAAAAAGAGAAGTGTTAGTCCTAAGGAGAATATGTAGGTTGGGTCTTGCACATGTATTGTATGAGCTTAATTTTGTAGTTAAAACTTTTTTTTGAAAAATAAAATTTTATTTATTGAACCGGTAAATCCAGGAATCGAGTTGATAAGATTGCGGTACAATCGCTAAAACACTTAATTCATGTCATGTTTCCTTACAAAGATGGTAAAACAATTAATCAATCCGCAATTTTTATTAAAATTTTAAAATAAAAATTATATGTCGTCAAAAGACGATAAAATTTTATTTTTTAATTTTATGGATATAATAGACAAAAAGACTCAGTATATTATTTCGATTTTTATTAATAATTTTTTTAATATTATTGAAATATAATTAAATATGCATTTTATTATATTCAATTAAATGCGTCGTACTTAAAAATAAAAAAATAATAATTATGCGAAAGATCTCCTTTGGCTGAATTTCACTTTTGTGCATCGCAAATCTTGAGGTTAACTTTCATTTATGTGCATTGCCAATGTCGCTTAATTTGTACATTTATTTAAATATATGACCACATATATTTAACGTGTTGTAATTATTTTAAATGTAGAGTTTTATTTCCATTAATGGTAGTAAAAAAATATTTAGACAAAATTTTTTATTTATTCTACACAACATAAGTTTGAAAAATTGCATTGTTTAATTTAAGTTTGAACAATTGTTTAAAATATATTCTGTTTATAACAACTTTCATATATCACAAGGGTGTAGGTAATCAACTGTAAAAGAGGTTTTTTTTTAAAGATTTGTGAGAATTCTAATTCATTTTTATTTTGAACATCCATTGACAATTTGTATCTTCAATCAAAGTAAAATGTGTATTCAAACTTTTTTTTCCAATATTTTGTAATGATATTTACATTAAAATCATTTCATGTTATTCTTATGTGCATCACACATGTATAACACTATCTATCTATCTTCTATCTATATATAAAAATAAAGTAGCTGTCACAAAAAATATACACACACTTTCTCACCTAAAATTACTTACTAAATTTTGAAAGTTCTTGCTAAAAAAAAAAAAAGACTCATTAAAGTGCAATAGGAATTAGAACCATTTCAAAATGTAATGAATGAACAATCCAAACTCCAAAGTGTAATAATTGCAAATTTGAATTACACTTTTGTGGTAGTTAATTTTTTTTTTTTTTTAAAAAGAAAAAGAATATGATGTTTTCGAGATCAAAGTTGAAAAATTGAGAGAAAAATATGTGTGATTAAAAAATAGTTTAAAAATGTGTTGTTTAAAAATATTTTGTCAAACAGAGATGCTTTGTTCCAATTCAAAAAAAGGACAATTTGAAATTATTTTTTTATTTTTTTGAAAAAAAAAATGTGTTTTTAATTGTTAAACAGAAATGTTTCATTCTTTTTCTCCTTCTTTTTTTGTGAAAAAAGATGGAAAATTTACATCAAAAGCATTATAAATCTAAATAAATAAATAATTTTGATTGTTATAAAAATGTATTCAAAATCCGTAATTTAGAAATTTTGTTAAATTTATAGAAAAAAAAGGATTATTCAAAAATATTCTACTTAATCATAGTGTAACTAATTTGGTAAAGTAATATTAAATTATTTCTAGAAATATAGAAAATTATATTATAAAATGTGTTGAAAAACATTTAAATAATCCAAAAATATTTTAGTTTACAGAGCGAAAAATGTTTTAGTTTAAAGAACTTAAGAACATTCCTTATATCGCGTGTTTTTTATAAGTTTCCAATTAGATTATATATATATAAAACATAAATGACTAATTCAGATATTTTCTTCCAAATCAAATAATCTCATATTTGATTGAATATAATTTTCTTTCAGATCGAATAATTTCATACTTGATTGAATATTTTATATATATATTTTTTTGAAATACAGTGTTCATTTATATTATTATTATTATTATTATTATTATTATTATTATTATTATTATTATGTGCAATGACAATGTTTTAATTTGAAAAACACTATTAAAAATTCTATAAAATTATAAAATTATATCTAAGCAATACAATAAAAAATAAACTTTGTCAAAAGTAAAAATATATTTTGTTCGTAATCAAATTAACTAATTTTTTTTTTTTTTTTTTGCATTATTATTAAAAATTTACTTTGATTGCGTCATATGTAATGAAAATTAACGAGAACTTTAACAAAGATAACAAGTGAGAATAAATTATAAACACTTTGTCCGTAAAAAGTCACAAAGATCAAATGTAAAAGTTTATTATATATTTTTTTTTAATTTTCATTAATATCTCATTCAATTTACATTATATCATTTAAGTTATATAATACTTAGTATTCAGAAAACTTAAAATCGGTTCGATCCGAAAAAGGAAACATATCAAGGATCGAAGGTTGAACGTGGTCGAATCGATTTTAATTAAAAAATTAATAATTGTTTCAAACATAACAAAATTTTCTAAAAAAATTATTTTAGAAATAAAGTAACATTTACTCATTTGGATATAAAATTAAATACTATATATATATATATATATATATATATATATATATATATATATATATATAAGATTGTTAATTTTATTTATTATATTATATTATATTATATTTCAAAATAAAATAATTTAACATATAAAAAAATAAGTTAAAAATAACTTATTTAGAAAGCCAAACAAATAATAAATAAAAATAATTTTTGAAAAAGAAAAACAAAAATACCATAAAGATCAGGATTTCCTAATTTTGATTAGTTTATTAGATGTTGCATTTCCTATTTTGAATAGTTTCGTCTTTTTAAAGTTTTGAATTCGATAATATTTTATATTAAAATGTTATTGTATTATGTTTTTACTTAAAAATATTGTATAATTAACATATTTTCATAAATTTTGATCGAAATCACTATTACAAATATATTCCCGTGCATCGCACGTGTAAAAATACTAGTAGTATATATAAAACAAAAGTAACGTCATCAAAGTTCGCACATAGTTTCTCGCCAAAAGAACTTTCTAAATCTGGAATTTTTTTTGACAAAAAAAAATTGTATTAAATGTTTTGGCAAGTATTTGGCATGTGTCATTAATGACATTAGCATTCATGCTATGCTATTAATTTATAGTATCAAGATGTTATTTTTTAATGTATAAACTACTTTTTTTGTATTGTAATAATTATTATTCTTTTAATAATTACTAGTATTACACCCGTGTGATACACGATTATTTGTTACTCACATATATCTAATTTATTTATTATTATATGAAATGAATATTTAATTAAAAATGAGAAACAAAAGAAGGAAATTAATTACAAAAAAGGTACAATTATACGTACTTTAATTTTTTACGGTTCGTATGTTTACCGTTATATGAAATTTACACTCAGAATTTTATTTTAAAATGAAAAGGAAAAGAAAAATATGTTGACGACCGCTTCTATTTTATTCTCTTTCATTTTCTATTTTTAAAGAAAAAATATTTATGTGATATTGACAACCTTTTTTTTATTTATTTTTACAAATTTTAAAAAAAAAAACGTAATTGATTTTCATATGTTAACATATGGAATAAATTTAATTAAGAATGAGAAATGAAGAAAGACAATTAATTACAAAAAATATATAGTTACAAATATCTTAATTTTTTTACGGTTCGTATGTTTATTGTTCCAGGAAATTTTTATAAACATTGTAATTTAAATTGATTTAAAACTTAAAGTGAGAAAAAAAATAATATTTAAATAGAATTTTTAATAAGTGAAAAAATAGATATATCTATTATATACGGTCAGAATTTTATAATAATAAAAAGGAAAGAAAAAATAAGACCGATTAACGCTCCCATTTTATTCTCTTTTATTTTCTTTTTTAAAGAAAAAAATATTTATGTGATATTGACCAATTTTATTTTATTTTACGAATTTAAAAAAAAATTGTAATTGATTTTTAAGAGGGGAAGACAGACCCAGAAACTTCAGGATGATTTGATCTTTGAGACAATTTTATGGATAATACATTTTCAGTTTGCTCTCAATTGTTATCTTGTATTAAACTTGTAGTTGAGATCTTCGATTTGACACCAATAACATATATTTTTTCAATTTCAAAATAATACAATAATTATAAAAAGAATAATATTTAGTTTATAGATAACTAGTATTTGCCCCCGTGCGATGCACGAGAAATATAAATGATTAAAAAGCATATATAACATAATTAAAAATGTGTATTATGTTATATATGCTTTTTAATAATGTTTTATTTTACTAATAAATTCTCTAACAATTACGTTATCTTCAATAATGATTAATTATTATAACTCTGGTAAAACATCATATATTTTTAATTACGTTATTTTCAATAATATTTTAATATTAGCATAACATGTATTTAATTAAAACAATATATACACATATTTAGTTATATTCTTTTTTAATTACATAATTAAATTACATTCTTTTAAATATTGTTTTATTATTGCAACATTATTATTATTAATTAAAACAACATATATTTTTAATTATGTTACTTTGTAATACTATTTTACAAATTTAAAATTTTAATTATATTCTTTTCATAACATAATTAAGTTATGTTCTTTTTAATAGTGTTTTAATTATTATAATAATTTTTTTTAAAACAATACTTTTTTACTTATGTTATTATTATTAATCCATCGTTTAAAAATGTACATGGTTGCATTCTTTTATGAATATAATTTTATATTTTAACTCTACATCATAATTTCAAATTATAAACGTATATTGAAAATACCAACTAATTAATAGCTGAATATATAACATTACTAATAATGAGATAAAATCATTTTCAAAGTGAGTGTTTATATTCTCTAGATAAAAGCAATTTTGAAATGTATATATAATCACTTTTTTTTTTTTAATCTCTATAAATCATGAATTTCCATTTTAGGAAATTGTAAAAAAGGTAGGAAACTATGTGGTGTTATATTTGACCACTTTATTGTTATAATATATATAAAGATAAAGATATTATAAAACTTAAATGATTTAATTTAAAATGATTGAGATATTGAGTAAAATTAAAAAAATATAAAAAATTTTACATTTGATTTTTGAGACGATTTTACGGACAATATATTTACAGTTTGTTCTCTCTCATTAGTTTATATTAAACTTCTCATTGAGATTTTCAATTTGACACTTATATTACATGTTTTTCGACTTAAATTTAAAAAATTATTATCAAGTAAATAATAACTATTATAAAACAAAAAAATAGTTTATACTTCAAAATAAATTAAAATCTTGATGTCAACAATTGCTAAAATATTTATTACACAGTTTTTTTTCATAAATTTTCAGATTTAGAAAGTCATTTTGGGCAGGAAACTATGTGCATGTTATTTTTGACATTAATTTTGTTTTTATTAGATATAAAAAATAATATTATATTACAATAACTATTAAAATTTTATAAATAATATAACTAATTCAAATTATAATACATTCTTTAAATAGTAAAAGTCAATTTACATATTTAAATAATAAATAACTGTTATTTGCATCCCGTAATCATAATCAAAATATACAAATAACAATAAAAATATTGTTTAATGGCACTCATTATTCAAAGCATCATATTTTTAAAACTTATAATTAACCGCACAATAAAATAATGTATGCATAAAGTTAAAAATAATATAAAATATAGAACAAATTTTTTTATATTAAATTACAATAATTTTTCTTTTATAAAATACAATAAAATTGAATTATTTATTTAAATTAAATTCATTTCTTTTTATTTAATTTTAACTTTCTGTTTGCAGTTGAATTTTATTCTTTTGTTAAGTATCATTTTATTAATTTTATTTATGATTGTGTTGAAAAAGGAATTTAAAAATTACATTCACAGTAAATTATATAGAAGTAAATCTGATCATGTTAATTAATTATTTGTTAACCAATAATTATATCATGGTCTATGTAATATTATATAGAATCAAATTTTCTTTCGATAAAAAAGAGTTGATATCAACATAACTTTCATCTCTGAGTAATTCAAACAATCATTGTGATGTGTAGAAATGTTTACCATTGTCTCCATTGCATCCAGAGAGCCCGCCAAGAACCTTTAAGTTCAACTAAACCTGGAAGTCTGAACTCGTCATGGACTGCTTCATCTGATGGAGTAAAATGCCCCCAAACTTCCTATTATATTTAACCACAAGTAGGAAATATCAAGGACATCACAAAAAAATTTTAATTCATGAATAACACTAATAGAGTGCTCCTTAATGTACCAATGCTAAATTTATCAATTGGAACCTCCATGTGAAAAAAAGGAAAATTTTATAGCATAAAGAAGTACCTCAAGTAATTTTTGAAGGTTTTCAACACACAATCCCACCGACCGAAACTTTGTATGAAAAAGTCCTGCAAGTGAGCATGCATAACCACACAATTAAAATCTTTAACACAAACATGTTTTTGTGCAATGAATATTAGAAGTGGGCATCAAGGAGATGGAAGATAGGACACCACAATTTTATGATATATAATATATATAGAGAGAAAGAAGTAAAGAAAGTTGGTTTACACTAAAACGGTATTAAAATTTGAATTGGAAATTAAAATTCTACCAATTCCCTGCTTGTTGATGACTGCAGGAAAATACTAATCAAAAATAGCACTAATGACTGCAAGAAAATATATGCAAATCAGATGTTAGAGCCTGTTTTGTAATGTTAGAAAAAACTGAAACTCACCTTTAATTAAATGCTAGCAAAGCAGGGTGACAATGCTTCCCGTTGATAAGTCATTCTCCGATGGGAAGCTTACGCCATTACATCTCTCTTCCATTCAAGAACCGATGAGGTTTGTGGAGACGGCATCTGAGATCAAATCACTGGACACGCCAAGACTGAGCATTAGAAATGAGATTTCTTTTACAGATCCTTACTTATTTCCCCCAAAAGCAAGCTTCCAATGAACTTGAGCGGGATTTTAACCTATAGTTTTAGGCGGGAGAATTTTTCAGAATGTTCATACTTTATCATGAGAGTAATATATGTATAAAATATTATTGGCGGAAAGACAACTACAAATCAAAAAGACAAATGAACAAAATCATTGTTGATTAAAAAACATGACTCCGACAACAAGAATTTATACAACATGGTCACAAACAACTTCTTAATCTCAAAAGTAGCTTTTCATTTATGTTTAGCCAAATAGACCCTAAATGAGGTGGATTTTACATGCGAGTGTAAATTGAAGCCATGAAGATCGATTTTGTGTTGTTCTTGTTGTGACTGTTAAAGAAACCATAGAATTAAGTCACCCAATTACTAGAAGATTAATAAAGTTAATATGCTAATCATTTCGTAAGGAATAGTAATAAAACTCAAATGCAATGCAAATTCAAGGGATGCATCCTCATTGTATGCTCCAGCAAACCCGTGTATCAACAAAAATTTTAAAACCAAGAAGAAGTGAAGCCTCTTTATTTCCCACTTCAGCAAAAAATATTTATTTTTTATATTTGAGTCTATGTTTTTTAACATCATGAGTAGACTAAAATTCTGAATTGAGTGTGTACCTTAAATGATAACAGCACCATTGAACAATTGTCTGAAGAATTTGAAAAATGTCTTTAATAATTGTTCCACACGTTAAATAATTTGGAAAAATAAAAGTAACCAAACTCTCTACAGAAGAAACCATCCTCATCCTTTCCCTTCCTTTTACCAAGTAATGGAACCAAACTCTCTACAATGCATAAATATTATGAGGACCACTTTTCCTAATCTTGTAATATTCTCATTATGATTTTTCCCCTCTCTGTTCATGTTGATCTTTCCTTCAATGGGGAATTATTGCTCCAGAAAAACCAACATATAATTATAAAATAAAGGAACGATTCAAAAGAAACCCACAAAAGGAATCTGAAGCCTACCACACGACCATTTTCCCCAATCACTAACAGACACCCACAACAGTTATTGAGATTGGATTTCACGATAGTATGGCATATAAAGTTTCAAAAATTAATATTTGAAGTAAAGAAAGAAGTCAAATTCACTGCCCTTACCTTCTCAAAGTCACATCCACATTAATCTGTCAAAGAAAAGGTAATTTTGTGTCATGTATAATCATCAAGAAACCACCACTCTAAAATCTCATTATTCATAAAAGTATCCAAGCTCAATTCGCACTCCGATCCAAGCATATAATAGCATATAACCTACACAAGACATCTCAAAAGGCTCAAGTGGACAAAGTTAGCCTGTAATGCCTTCGTCTGAACGAACATAGAAAGAAAGCATAAATAAGGAAAATATAATATTATGTCATGGCTGAAATATGGTATAAGGATCATCACACCTCTCTAGCACGTTAGATAAGCCCTACAATGTGCATTTACCTCAAGTCTCTTCTCCCAATCCGAACCATAGAAGTTACTTAAAATCAACCAACAGATTGTTGTGAATATGACATTCAAACTAAATTAACATTACTAATAAACAATACTAATTGATTTCTTTGGTAAAAGTCCATAGATGCAACAAACATAATGTTAACATATCAAAAAAACTAATTCTTTGGCTGACTTTGAGCATGTTTAAAAAAAATAAAAAAAAATAATTGATATAAAAAAAAAACTAATAGCTTGGACAAACTAAATCAGAGATTTTTTACAAAGAACATGTTGCACCTTCCAGTAAAAGACAGGGAAAAAATGACATTTTTACAAATAGAATTTTTTGCTTACACCAAAATCTATTATTTCCAAACAATTGGGCTTAATGCTATATATACTTAAAATATTATTCAAAAAGAAATAACTCATCATTACTTAGAGATGGATATAAAAATAAAATGGTGGTCATAGCCATAGCTATGCCTATTCTAAAAATGAACATTTCATGGATCACACAAATGAATCGAAATATTGAGTATGTTGTACTCTTAGTTCTAGTTGACTATAATACAAATGCATGTTTAATTATGTTCAGTCATCAACCAACATATTGTTGTGAATATGACATTCAAACTAAATTAACATTACTAATAAACAATACTAATTGACCAGTAGTGCACATATATATCTTCTTTATTATCGAGTAATGCACTTATCTCGAATTGGCAGTATCCAGTATTCACAACCATAATTTCTTTCTCCTCCTAAAATTTAACACCTATCTTTTATTTCACTTTAAATCTAAGATTTAACAAATAAGTCAAAACGAAAAAAAAGGTAGAAATGAAATTACCTGTCCATTGTACCCACGTTTATTGTTTTACCTGTGACTTCTTACATTCCAACCACTTAGAGTATATCAGTGCAACAATGAATGAAATGACACAAGGCAAAAATGACATGAAATGTAAAGTCTTCACTATATGTATGTAACAAGAACTTAAGAAAATAATAATGACTTACAATCAACATGAAAAGAAAATAAACTAAATAAATAAGCAGACACTATAAATAATGAAATTCTCCATCCAAAATAGAAACATTAAGACATCTGCAAGAGGTTATAGAAGCAAAAGGACTGACTCCATGATCAAGGTGATCCACAACTATTTTTGTCATAAAATCTGAATGTGTAGAAGTCCTATTGTATAATTACTTCCCAAAATATCATTGGTAGCGGAAGTTCAAAATATTCAAATCTACAAAGAGAAACTATTCTCAAGAGATAAATTTCATCAACATAAAAGAATGGAAATTTAAAAGTTCAAGAAAATTTAAGAGAACACTTCCACTCCAACACCTCACGAAACTAGAGAACTTCTTCAATTTTTGGACCTCATCAAATCGAAGAATCCAACATCACAAAACATTGCAACAAAAATAGGAATCAACGCCGAATAAAAAGAACAAACAAAGCCGAAAGAAAATGAAAAACGAAAATAGATACTTCCCCTGCCGTAGTGCTTCTTTTCTTCTGAAAAGTGCAAGAAACTAAAAAAAATAAGAAGGAAAATAGAAATAAATATTTCTGCAAGCAAAGAGCAACAAAACATAGGCATCAAAACTGAGAAAACTTTCCTTGCCGTAAAGATTTTCAGTGAACGACGTCCAGTAAATACATCCTGCATTCAGTAGCTATATCTCGTAGATAAAGAAAAAGATTCGAAATAGGAATAAGTTCAGTTGAAGGAACCCTACAAAGCAAACATGGAAACCCAAAAAATCTTTATAACAAACCTCTCAAAGCAGACACCAATAAAACGGAGATAACCTAAATTCCAAGCACGACGACCACTTTTTCCATTGAAAACAGACTGTTCATTGCAGCTGAACACTATGAAAAATTTTGACACAAAAATACAACTTTCGAACCCTAAATCGTGTTTGAATCCATTAGGTTGACAACCATGTGTGAAGAATTTCGACACATAGACATAATCGATGAAATTGATCAATATTCAAGTTTCAACTATGGAATCGTTACAGAAATTGAGTAGAGGTTTGAGGATCACACAATTTAGGAAAGCTGAACAGAAAAGCGTGAGTAGTGCTTGATGTTGAAGAACTGAAGAAAATGACGGGAAATGATAAATTGCTGTGGGTAGAACCAAAGACTTCCATTTTGAAATTTGAAATAAAAAGGACAGTGCTTTGGAAATGGTTTTGATAAGTGTATTTTATACACTTATTTCTATCCTAAAAGTATGAATTTATATGTTTGTTTTAGAATATTTGCTATTTATTTTGTGTTATTTGTTTATATTTCAGAAATAATTTCAAAGTCGAGAAAACAATGGAATTGGAGCAAAAACAAGCAAATTGGATGATAAAAGAACCAAAGTATGCAAATCAAGAATGGATGAAGTAGATTAAGGGCTAAATTGAAAGAAAAGTCAAAGAAAGAACCAAATTGGTAGATTTCAGAAGTTCAAGGACCAAATTGCAAATATTCAATAGTTGATTCGAATCAAGATAAGATACTTGAGGACTTTTAGGAGTCAATTGGATGTGATTAGAAGTCAAAACGGAATGAAATATGGTAAGAATATTACCATAAATTCATTCCAATCAAACAAGATTTCTGGCAGATTTTTAGTCAGATTTGAAAGCTAATTTCGGGGCAGTAAACGTTTGAATTGGGAAAATAATATTTCAGAAAGAATTGTATTCCTTTAAGTTATCTTTCTAAAAAACTTTGAATCAGGTCAATTGGATAAGGGAATAGAAAGATACGATCAAAATACTAAATGCTGTGCAATAAAAGGATGATGACCAAATTGCTGAAATTTAAAGAAGAAATCTGTTGCTACCGGTATAACCGTGCGGCCGCACGATTGAAAAAGTGAGCGGTCACACGGCCAAAAAAATCAGCGACTGAAGGTTGGCTTTTCGAGGCTGCGATCGCGTAATTTTGAACCGTGCGGTTGCACGGTAGTCCCGATTGGGCCGCAACTGGGCTTTTTTCGCGGAATTCAGCAGTTTTCTCCTCCATTAACCTAATTCTCGGGGAAATCTATAAATACCAGACCTAAGACACGAAATTAGGGGTTCCCAATCTTCATAATTCATTTCAAAATGCTGTCTAATTTCGAGGGGATCCATAGGAGGCCAAATTCAAGATTGAAGAACAAGGATCAATGAGATGAATAGGGTGACATCTTTTCATACTTCTTGTGATTTATTTTCGATCATGTATTTAGGCTAGGTTTTCATTGTTAGAATTGTGATGAAACATTAATCTATTGATTCCATGTTTTGACTTTATATTTATATTATGCAATTTATGAGATTGATGCAATTAATTTTGTTGTTATTATCATCTATGATTGTTGACGCATAATTATTGATGTTTGTGATAGATTTCTATGTTCGAAAGAGTAGGAATTTATTAGACCTTGATTAATTGCCACGAAGTCCGATAGGGGATATAAATATACCTCTATTCTTCGTGTTATCCTAAAAAGTGTTCATAATTCGTTAATGCTTTTCTACATGTTTGGATTGGTCATAGAAATATAGGCTCGTCTCTTGTAGGAAAAAGGTGTTTATGCATCGCTCGAAAGGGGACATAAATAAATATAGGAACACGGATTTTCAATACTCATACATTATTATTAAATGTTTAAGTCAAATACATGGTTGATATGTTTAATGTGGATTCATAATTCTAACATATTCATCTCATCGTTTTAACAAATCAAATTTTCTTATTTTCTTTAGTTTAATTTTTAATTTGTTTTTCAAAATCAAAATTTCCAAATCCTAAGCTTTTCTTGTTCCGGTTAAGGTAGTAATCTAAAAATACGATTTAAAACAATCTCTGTGGGATCGATACTTGGACTCACGTCCACTTTATTACTTGCCAACCCGTGCACTTGCGGAGCGTTATCAAGTTTTTGGCGCCGTTGCCGGGGATTGTTCTTTAAATTTATTCTTAGATTACTTTCACTAATTCGGATTTTTTTTACCACTTTATTTTTATTTTATTCTTGTTTATTTTTTGTTCTTGTTTATTTTTTGTTCTTGTTTTTATTTTATTTTAGGACTTTAAATTCTAATTTTAGTTTAGTTACTAGTTTCGTTGTTTTTCTTTTAGTTGTGTATGTTACGTTCGAAAAAAGGGAATCTTTTCGAAGTTGACTCGGAAATAGAACGTACTTTACACCATAAATTAAGAGAACTTAGGGAACTAGATAAACAGAAAAATAAAAAAAATTCAAATGGCAAACAATATGGCTTTACCTGGAATTGAGCTAGAAGACGAGGGAAATAGACTTGTAGGAGATTTCATGACCCCACAAATTGTCCAAAACCATCAAGCATAGTTTATCCACCTTTTGGTCTTGCAAACTTCCAATTAAAGACCAATGTGATAAATATGTTTCAAAATGGACATCAATTCTATGGCAAACCCGATGAAAATCCACATGCACATGTGTCTAAATTTTTAGACATGTGTGAACATTTTATATATCAGGGTGTGTCAGATGACCCCATAAGACTTAGGTTGTTTCCATACACCTTACGAGATAGGGCAATAGATTGGTTAGACTCCCGTCCTCCTGCAAGTATAACAACTTGGAATGACTTGGCCCAAAAATTTTGCACAAAATTCATGCCCCCAGCCAAAGTTGCTAAACTCAGACATGAGATAACGATTTTTCAACAACAAGAGTCTGAGTCATTTGATGAAGCATGGAATAGGTTTAAAAGCATGCTTAGGAAGTGCCCTTAACATGGATTACCTAAAAATGAGCAGGTAAGGTACTTTTACATTGGCTTGCTCCCTCAATACAAGAGTCTTGTTGATTTGTCATCAAATGGATCAATAACTACCCAAACTCTTGATGGAGCACTTGAACTGTTTGAGAGAATAGCCAATACCAATGCAATGTGGGTGTCTGAGAGGACCATTCAAAAGAAACCAGCAGGAGTTCATGCAGTGGATGATGTTTCGGCATTGTCTGCTAAATTAGACTCTTTGATGAATTTCATACAAACCAACCATTCAGTGAAAAGTGTAGTAACTGGATGCGAGGAATGTGGGGCCAATCACAATACCTCAGATTGTCCAATTTTGGCAGCTCAAGCTGAGCAGGTCAGCTTTATACAAGGGGGACATCGCCAAAATAATCCATACTCCAACACTTATAAACCTGGCTGGCGAAATCACCCTAACTTTTCATGGAGGGATAATCAAAATGGAACTGGCCAGCAAGCCCCTCCACAACAGGTAGTGGAGAAGAAACCTCAACTTGAAGAGATGGTTGTGAAATTGATGGAGAAGACTGACCAGTACATGAGTCACACCAATCAATTTATGGCTAAAACTGATCAGTTCATGACAAAAACTGATCAGTTCATGAGGATGACTGAAACTACACTGCGAAATCATCAAGCTTCAATCAAAAACTTGGAAACCCAAGTTGGTCAGATAGCTCAGGCTTTAGCAAACAGAGCCCCAAGTACACTGCCTGGTAACACTGAGGTTAATCCTAGGGAGCAAGTGATGGCAATAAAAACTGTTGAAAGAGAGGTAGATTTTGTGCCAGGAATGATCACTTTTGCTCCATGTGACAGAGTTTATGAACCTCTCACTCCTTTTCCCCAAAGACTGAAAGGTTGGAAAGAGAAACAAGGAGTAAATGCAATTACCACATGCAGTGGGGTGAGATTGCCTAAAATTCATGCGCAAAAGCCAGATGAAGAAAAGGGAAAACATGTTGAGGCACCTGAAAAACAATCTGCTGAGAAGAAAGAGGATAATGAGGTAAAATTGACAATTAAACATCATGAGTCCCCTATTCCATTCCCGCAAAGATTCCAAAAGCCTAAGGAGGATCATAAGTTCAACAAATTTCTCAACATGCTCAGAAAGCTGCACATTAACATTCCTTTCCTAGAAGTCATTACCCAAATCCCTAGCTATACCAAGTTCCTGAAAAAATGATGTCAAGTAAGAGAAAACTTGAGGAACTTGAAGAGATGTCATTGAATGAAGAGTGCAGCGCCATTTTGCAACAAAAGCTGCCACCCAAGCTGAGAGATCCAGGAAGTTTTTTCAATTCCTTGCATCATTGGTGACTTAAAATTTAACAAAGTTTTATGTGACCTTGGTGCAAGCATAAATTTGATGTCTCTTTCAGTCTATATGAAGATAGAATTAGGGAACCCAAAGCCAAGCCCAATCATCTTGCAGTTAGCTGATCGTTCCATTCGATACCCATATGGAGTCATTGAGGATGTGCTGGTTAAAGTGGACAAATTCATATTCCCTGCTGACTTTGTGATTCTAGATATGGAGGAAGATAATAAGGTGCCACTGATTTTAGGCCGACCCTTTTTGGCTACTGCTAGAGCCTTGGTTGATGTGGAAAAGGGGGAGGTCATGCTTCGAGTAGAGGAGGAGAAAGTAACATTTGACATGGTTCAACTAATGAATCAAAATCCACTACTTGAAAACTGTTCAAAAATTGAAGAGGCACAACATCTTCATCTTTGGGAACAAGTTGAGTATGGGGTCAAGACAAATGATAGGGTCTCAACATCATGTTTCAGGACACCTTGAGAAAGTTTTCCAAAAAGTCTAGCTCTAGACTTTAAATGAAGCGCTTGTTGGGAGGCAACCCAACTTCTCAAACCATTTTTCTTTATTTGTTTTATCTATTTTCTTTATTATTGTTTTGATGCTATACACTGCATTTTAGGATCACTTGCATGCTTAGAATTCATATTTTGACATGTTAGTGGCATTGAAAACTTCATTGCACCTATTCTTGCATGTTTTAGCATCTTTAGGATTTATTTGTTTTCTATTTGTTATGTAGCTTTTTATCACAATCTTCCACTTGATCACCTAGCTTAGGACATGAGCATATAGTGTAGAGGTTAGTTGCAAGCATTAGAAGGCATTTAGGGGTCGAAAACAGGGTCCAAAACTCAAATTTTGAAAAAATTCAAGTCACTGTCCATTAACACCATGCGGTCGCACGGTGTTACAACCGTGCGGTCGCACGGTTATAAATTGGACAGAACCGGCAGTTTGATATATATTGCCAAACCTTTCATTTTAACCACTTCAAACCCGTTTTTCCTCCCCCAAATCGCCCAACATTGAATCCCCAACTGTTCCCCTAAGTTTGCACATCATTTTAACTTCAATTCATGTGTTGCATTGCATCAAAATCATCCAAAGGTAAGAATTTTTCACCAATTTCCAAGATTATGCATAATTTTTGTGTTCTTCAAATTTTTTGTGAAAATTGAATATTGTGAATTGATGGTGATGGGTTTAGGCTAGAACTTGGAGTATTGAATTGTGTTTATTAGGTGAAATTTTTTTGGTTTGATTCAAGTCTCTAACTCTATGATCTTCATTGATTTCTTCATATGCATGCTAGGTGCTCGATAAAATGCTACAATGAATGTTTTGTTGAGTTTTCGCAATTCTTTTGGATGATCACCTTCATAACACGTTATACATCATTTGTGTATCATTCAATCACTATTTATAGTCTTTTGAGGCATGAAACTCAACATGAACATCTTTGCACTTCAATGCACCTCATTGCAAGGCATCACAGCACCACTGCACCAATTCCAGCTTCATGTCACCTACTTTGTCACATCCTTTCATGACCCAAATGAACTCCAAATTTGCTGAATTTTTGATATGTTGTAGACCAAGTTATGTTCTTTCATATGCTTGGGACATGTCTTGGGAAATTTTCACTTTTTCGAGACGATGTCAAGGGTTGAAAATCAGTGGTCGACCACTTTTCAAAAATTTCAATTTTTTTTTTGAGTCCTAGTTTGTGTGTGTTGTGTTGATTTTCTTTAGTTCCTATGTGATGATTATACTTCTAATGACCATTAATGTTTATTTGCAAGGAACATATTATCATGGGGTAATTCACGCCAAACATGGAAAAGGAAGTAAGGGATCATTTCATCCAACAAAACATTCAAGTCAAAGCTTAAAAAATGGGAACACCAACTCTCCAAACCCGGGAAGTACATTAACCCTCTTTGTTATTTTTTTTGTTTATTTTGTTTATTCATTTTGAATACATTGAGGACAATGTATGATTCTAGTTTGGGGGTGGGAATCTCATTCATGTGCTTTCATCTACACATTATTCGATTTTGGGTAGAAAATTCATAAAAAATTGAAAAATTGAAAAAAAAATCATAAAAAGTGAAAAATTTGAAAAATTTGGTTGATTTATTTATTGCTTATGATATGATATGAATTGATTTTTGTGCTTTAGTTAGAAAATTGGGCAACATGCAAACTAAATTTTTCTTAACATTCATCCATGTGAGACTTTAATCAAACTTGAGTACATAGCCATTTCAAATAAAAACTTGTGTAGGGAGATACTTGATACTTGTGGGTTAAACTTGTGCACTTTGAACATAGAATTGATTGAAAAATCCTAAACCTTAAGTAATTAGATCCCGACCTGAAATGTAGAACCAAACTGCTCAAGAAGCAGTTTGGGGGTGGGAAGGTTAGTATGAGTATGCATTGATGGATTGAAGATTTGGAGTTTTTAATTGTACATCTTTAGTGTAAGGGATTTCGATCAACAGGTATAAACCATAATAACCAGCATAAAAACAGAAAAATGCTGAAGGTCTTATTCTACTCTTCAAATGCCTTTTTGACTCGAGCAAGTAAGTCTGAGGGATTCTCTGAATCTGGTCCCTAAACTCAACTGAGTTGGGAGCTGCCGACCTAAAGCTCGCTACAGGGGTCAACTAGAAAGCAAGTACGGAGAGTGGACTTACACATAAGACGTTAAAACATCTTTAACTTTTCTGTTTAAGCCTTTATGACTCGGGTAATTAAGTCTGAGGGGTTCTCTGAACCTGGTAACCTAAGCTCAACTGAGTTGGGAGCTGCCGACTTAAAGCTCGCTACATGGGTCATATAGAAAGCAAGTATGAAAAGTATTGCACAAAGATGATAAAAGACAAGGACATTAAAAGAAAAAGTCGTCCATATGAAAAAAAAAGGGATAAAATGGTATAAGCTTTGTTGATTGAAATTCCTAACACTTTGTTAATTATTCTTGGTCTGTCGTGCTTACTTGTCTACTCCTAACTGCTTGTGGGGAGAAATGCAATGTATACATGTTTAGAAACCACATCATTAGGAAAGACCTCGGGATATGAGAGAAAAGCAATAAGGTTGTGATCATCCATGAGAGGGTAAGTAAAATCAAAAGAAAATCATTGTTGACCACACGGGATTCGGGCTTACTGTTGCATAAAAAGTCACACATTGTCAAGTTTATTTTTGCATAAGTTTGCAGTTGATTTTGGCTATTCACACACACACAATGAAGTTGAGCATCGGATGAATGAAAATATTTTATGTTGTTCATATTTCTTTGTCTAAAGTGAATCGTCAATACGGATTGTTGAAGCGGATGGTAAACAAGTTGACAAAAGTAAAAAACATAGTTTTTATTTATTTTGCCTTTTTACATTTATAGTTTAGTTTTATTTTGTTCGAGTACGAACAATAGTTCTAGTTTGGGGGTGTTGATAAGTGTATTTTATACACTTATTTCTATCCTAAAAGTATGAATTTATATGTTTGTTTTAGAATATTTGCTATTTATTTTGCGTTATTTGTTTATATTTCAGAAATAATTCCAAAGTCGAGAAAACAATGGAATTGGAGCAAAAACAAGCAAATTGGATGATAAAAGAACCAAAGTATGCAAATCAAGAATGGATGAAGTAGATCAAGGGCTAAATTGAAAGAAAAGTCAAAGAAAGAACCAAATTGGTAGATTTCAGAAGTTCAAGGACCAAATTGCAAATATTCAATAGTTGATTCGAATCAAGATAAGATACTTGAGGACTTTTAGGAGTCAATTGGATGCGATTAGAAGTCAAAATGGAATGAAATATGGTAAGAATATTACCATAAATTCATTCCAATCAAACAAGATTTCTGGCAGATTTTTAGTCAGATTTGAAAGCTAATTTCGGGGAAGTAAACGTTTGAATTGGGAAAATAATATTTCAGAAAGAATTGTATTCCTTTAAGTTATCTTTCTAAAAAACTTTGAATCAGGTCAATTGGATAAGGGAATAGAAAGATACGATCAAAATACTAAATGCTGTGCAATAAAAGGATGATGACCAAATTGCTGAAATTTAAAGAAGAAATCTGTTGCTACCGGTATAACCGTGCGGCCGCACGATTGAAAAAGTGAGCGGTCACACGGCCAAAAAAATCAGCGACTGAAGGTTGGCTTTTCGAGGCTGCGATCGCGTACTTTTGAAGCGTGCGTTCGCACGGTAGTCCCGACTGGGCCGCAACTGGGCTTTTTTCGCGGAATTCAGCAGTTTTCTCCTCCATTAACCTAATTCTCGGGGAAATCTATAAATACCAGACCTAAGGCACGAAATTAGGGATTCCCAATCTTCATAATTCATTTCAAAACGCTGTCGAATTTCGAGGGGATCCATAGGAGGCCAAATTCAAGATTGAAGAATAAGGATCAATGAGATGAATATGATGACATCTTTTCATACTTCTTGTGATTTATTTTCGATCATGTATTTAGGCTAGGTTTTCATTGTTAGAATTGTGATGAAACATTAATCTATTGATTCCATGTTTTGACTTTATATTTATATTATGCAATTTATGAGATTGATGCAATTAATTATGTTGTTATTATCATCTATGATTGTGGACGCATAATTATTGATGTTTGTGATAGATTTCTATGTTCGAAAGAGTAGGAATTTATTAGACCTTGATTAATTGCCACGAAGTCCGATAGGGGATATAAATATACCCCTATTCTTCGTGTTATCCTAAAAAGTGTTCATAATTCGTAAATGCTTTTCTACATGTTTGGATTGGTCATAGAAATATATGCTCGTCTCTTGTAGGAAAAATGTGTTTATGCATCGCTCGAAAGGGGACATAAATAAATATAGGAACACGGATTTTCAATACTCATACTTTATTATTAAATGTTTAAGTCAAATACATGGTTGATATGTTTAATGTGGATTCATAATTCTAACATATTCATCTCATCGTTTTAACAAATCAAATTTTCTTATTTTCTTTAGTTTAATTTTTAATTTGTTTTTCAAAATCAAAATTTCCAAATCCTAAGCTTTTCTTGTTCCGGTTAAGGTAGTAATCTAAAAATACGATTTAAAACAATCTCGATGGGATCGATACTTGGACTCACGTCCACTTTATTACTTGCGCAACCCGTGCACTTACGGAGCGTTATCAGGTTTCTTTGACACGCATTTGGGAAATGAAAAATATTTTAAAAACTTTGGGAACCATATGATGTGGCGGGATTTCCAATTCTTTTCTCCGGCTGAGATCTAGTATGTAGAATTGATGATGTGGGCCAGAGCTTTTTTTTTTTTTTTTTTGGGAAATCCTTGGGGGGAACACTGTGCAGCTAAGCTCCTTTAATATAAGAATAAGATGTATGTATAGAAGATATAGATAGATATATAAGATTGTATTATTTTGAAGTCGAAAAATATGTAATATATATGTTAAATTGAAGATCTCAACGATAAGTTTAATAAAAGTTAGCAAGTGAAAGCAAACTTTAAATATATTGTCAATAAAATCATCTCAAATATCAAATGTAAAAGTTTTACTTTATATTTTTTACTTTTTATCAATACCTTATTCATTTTAAATTATATCATTTAAGTCCTATGATACTATACATAATTTGTCGAGTGAATTCAATTCAATTATAAATGATTAATTTAAGTTCCCGTTGTTTTTCTCATAAAATTAAAACTAATAATAAATATACGAATTTTTTAAGTAAATTCAATTAAGTTGTTTTAATTTTTACATGAACTTCAGATTTCAATCAATTCATTTGTTATTTTGAAATTACTTTTATTTATCTACTGATTCTGTTCATTTTTCTATTTATAGTATTATAGATTTAAATAACTACAATATGTAGAATATATATTACACATTTTAACAATTAGTTCATACAATTTTTAATGAACAATTGATCGGTCGGCAATTTTTATTAAAATAATAATATAACAATGTGAATAAAGAAATTATCAAATTGAAGAAAGAAGAATCAATTAATGTAACAATATTTATTAAAATTCGAGGGTTATTATTTTTATTCATAGTGGTCAAAAATATTTGGACATAATTTTTTATTTACTCTAAACAATATAAGTTTGAATAATTGCATCGTTTAATTTAAATTTGAGTAATTGTTTAAAATATGTTTTGTCTATAATAACTTTCGTGCATCGCACGTGTGCGACAACTACAAACTGTATAAACAATGTAGTATTTAAAGAGGTTTTCCAAAATTTGTGAGAATTCTAATTCATTTCAGGAGCATTCGTTGATAATTTGTATCGTTAATTAAAGCAAATTGTGTGTTCAATTTTTTTTTTTTTCCATATTATATAATGGTATTTGCAGTAAATAAATAAACGATGGACCTAAGATCTGATTATCAAATGGTCTAGATGAATAATTCAAGTTTTGTTAGTAAATGTTTGGATTTTCTGGTAAGATAGGTCCAATAGTATATCAACTTGTACATATCTAATTAACGAGTTTGATTATAATGTTTGACATATTCGTTAGATAATTTTGCAGATTATTTTTTACTCTAGACTGTATAACTCATGTGTTTAAATGATTAATCAGTAGGATTAATCATTTATATTCTTCCAATATTTTTGTATTATTTACTAAATTATTAAGTAAAATACTCAAGTGTCCGACAAATATAATTCTTTTTATATCTCGCTTATTTTTATTGATCGATTAAAATAGTCTAGTATTGAATTTATAGTTACTAGATTTAAAAGAAAAGTGTCTGACACATTCTATTACAAATCAAATTTGTATTTTTAGTGATACCAAATCTATTCACCAATTTTACAATATATTTTGTATGATACAATATACATGCATCGCACGGGTGATGCATTAGTACTTGGGAAAATGACATAATTATACAACTAAAACTTTCACTTTTTAAACATAACAAATTTAAGATTATTTTTTTTTTTTAAATAAGGTGTAAATTAATTAATTAATTAATACAATATTATAATAATTATAATGAGTTGTCAAACAAAGGCATAACATTAAATAATAAAATCAAAACAATACATAATCCACAACCACTCCACTCTACTCCACTCCACTCCATCCCAACCCAACCCCGCACCCACCCCACCACATCGACAATCCACCCACCCACCCCATAAAATAACTTTTTTCCTTCTACTTTTCCACACTCACCCCCAACACAACCTTACACACCTCACCCCCACTCCTCCCCAACCCAACCCACCCACCCAACCACCCCGCCACTACTCACTCACCCACCCCACCCCACCCCACCACACCAAACCACACCACAAGAATGATTTTACTTCTATTTTTCTCATCTCATCTCACCCACCCACCCCCACCCCCAACCCACCCACCCAGCACGCCCACCCCATTCCAAAAATAAGTATTTTTTTTTTTTTTTTTTTTGAGATATTTTCCACCCCTCCCCACCCCACCCCACCCAAAATGATTTTTTTTACTACTTTTTCACAACTCGCCAGACCCTACCCTATCCTACCCCGCCCCTACCCCAACCCTACCGCACCCAAAATTAATTTTTTTCTTCTAATTTTCGACTCCCCCACTAGCCTCGCCCCAGACCCTACCCCAACCCACCTTATCTAAAATAATTTTTTTACTACTTTTTTACGACTCGTCCAGACCCTACCACGCCACCCATCCCCAACCCTACCCCACCCCACCTAAAATTAATTTTTTCTACTAATTTTCCACACCTCTACCCACCCCGCCCCGACCCTACCTCGCCACCCAACCTCCCTACCCCACCCAAATATGATTTTTCTTCTATATTTTCACACCCCACCCTAACAACCCCGATCATCTTTCTTAAGCCAAAAGAGGAGCTTAGCTCTCATAGGGCTCGACTACTAGAGCCCCACCTTAGCAATCTCACCACAACCCACCCCACCCAAAAATGATTTTTCTTATATTTTTTCACACTTCACCTCAATCGTCCCATCCTATCCCACCACACACCCACCCCACCCTACTCCCATCCAAAAATGATTTTCCTTCTATTTTTTACACCCCATCCACCCAACCATCCCCATCCCACCCAAAAATGATTTTTTTTTTTCTATTTTTTCACACTTCCCCCAACCGTCCCACCCCATCCCACCCCACCGCACTGCACCCCGCCACCCACCATACCCCCATCAAAAAATTATTTTTCTTCTATTTTTTTACACTTCACACCAACCACCTCATCTCAACCAACCCTATCCCACCCACCCACCCACCTACCCAAAAAATAATTTTTTTCTTCTACTTTTTTCAATCCCCAACCCAACCTCGACCCCACCCTATCCACCCACCCCAATCCAAAAAATAATTTTTTCTTCTACTTTTCCCCTCCCCTCCCCTCCCCACCCCACCCCACCCACCCTACCCTACCCCCACCCACCAAAGAAAATGATTTTTTTTCTACTTTTCCAACTTCGATCCCAACCCCACCCCATCCCACCCCATCCCACCCCACCCACCCCGACCCTACATCACCACAAAAAATGATTTCTTCTACTTTTTCTAGCCCCACCCGACCTCTACCCCACCATCCCCACCCCCAAAATCACAGTCAGTCATGTAAGTTGACACGAGATCGCAGTTAAGTCACACAAGGTCACACGGAGTCACAATTACAAATTTAGTTGTAAAACCCCACACCTCCAAAGTCACAGTTGGTCACACAAGGTCAAAGTTCAGTCACACAAAGTTGCAGTTTGGTCAAACGAGGTCACAGTTAAGTCACAGGAGGTTACAATTAGGTCAAACAAGGTCATGGTTAGATCACACGAGGTCACAGGTCGATCACATAAAGTCACGCTTCGTTCTTACAAAGTCACAGTTCGGTCACACATAGTTATATTTGACACAATTGTAGGTCACATCACGTTCTCGTCCAATGGTCACACCAAGTCACAGTTGGTCACAATCTATATAAATAATGTGCTCAAGCAAGTAATGTGTAATGGTCAAGGCTCAAATTTGAGAATTAATGTTGACATGAAAAGCATAACATACACAAAAGGTAGTCATGGGAGGAAATAATTCGCAGAATGAAGTGTGCAATTAATCGTTTAAGCCCCAATGTCAGGCAATGGAATAAATAATGGCACAAGCTGAAGATTCCTAACATGTTTTCTTCGATGGCACACTTCAAATGCAAGGGTAATGAGAGGTCCATCAAATCCATGTGACAATTTCCATTATGACAAACCAAAACAAAGATGTAGAGTCACAACTTAGGCCAATGCGCGTCGTTACGTACCAAAATTTAATTAAATATCTTACTTGCAAATCATCAAATTTAATTGTAATAGCGGAAGTAAGAGTCGATCCCACAAGGAACGGGAACTAATTTAGTGCTATGTCAATCAGAATAGATGGGGGGTGTTTTGAGTTCAAATGTTATAAATGACTTGAAAATAAAATAAAAACACAAATTGGACAGGATATAAATCAATTATTGCCAAATCCTAGTTCTCAGGTTCAGTTGTATTCTATCACAATGTTATCACTTTCCAAGTAACGCGAGTTCAATTTCTTCTTTGATTTATCACCTATAAATAGTTAATAAGTTCTAACTATTCCTATTCTCCCTTAATTACATTCAATTAGAATAAACTCTTTAATCAAACATTATCCATTGAATAATCTAAAACAAGATCTTTAGATTTAAGACAACAACTATATAATGATTGAGAAGAATCAGGGTGAATTAGATTATCAATCACACAAGCTCGTGAAAATTAACCTAAGTTGGAATTTTCTATGGAAATACTAAATTCCCACTTGCTATTATGATTTGAACAAAAAGACGATTACGGATCCAATTATTCAAAATAGCAAATCTCAATACAATAAATTAAATGAAAAGGCCTTAATCAAATAAAGGATTGCATTGATTGAATTAAAAACGCATAAAAATCCAACAATCAAAGTAAAGAATTTAGAACTACGTTACTAGTTTGGAAAATTGATGAACAAAGTAATTAAAATACAACGTCCCCTTTTGAACTAGGTGGAGAACTTAGCCACTTAAAGCCATGAAGAATTCTGAAATTTTTCTCTCTTGATTTACCTTCTCGAGTCGCTTAATTTCTCTTCCAAGCTCCAAGCAAGCCGCTCTTCTTTCAAAAAAAAATTTCTCTCTTTTTCTGTCATGAAATTCCCTTTTTATAGCCTCAAATTTGAGCCCTAGCTTTAGGCTCAAGACATACCAAAACTATGTAAAGATTCAAAATAAGGAAATTCTTGACGGGCAAGTTACGGCCATAACTTTTTGTTTACGGCCGTAATGTGGGTTCTGCTAATTTTGCA
Organism: Ligustrum vulgare; assembly: GCA_963555705.1. Taxonomy (NCBI): domain Eukaryota; kingdom Viridiplantae; phylum Streptophyta; class Magnoliopsida; order Lamiales; family Oleaceae; genus Ligustrum; species Ligustrum vulgare. Next base: position 12,594,569 of record OY743185.1, read on the forward strand.
CCATTGAAGGTTACTGCCGTAACTTTTTGTTTACGACCGTAACTCGTGTTCTGATCCTATTGTAAGACAAGTTTGGGGGTGGTCGACCCGGTGAAGAAGATGGTCTAGACGTGTGGTGATTCCATGCATGTTGGAAATAAATTTTATGTGGAGTGTATTTAGCCAAGTATAAGCTAAGTAATGACCGTATGCTAAAGTTCTAAGCCCATTTTAATTTTTGCATTGCATTACCCTATCTCGAAGCCTTTTTGACTCGAGTAATTAAGCCAGTAGGAGTATCTTGAAACTTGGTGCCTTAAGTTTGAAACTTGGGAGTCCCGGCCTAAAGCTCGCTACATGGGTCAATTAGAAAGCTTAAGGGAGTGGGGGAAGACACGAGCATTCATCACATTAGTTTTTAGAAATCATGCATTTGTACTTGCATAAGGGCTTTTAGATTAATAGTGGGTTTGAATTGCTTAGTATAAACTTGAATGTCGAAGCGCTCATCTAGTGGAGAGTCAGTGCATTTCTAGATTTTCGAAATTGCTGGTAAAACGCACCCAAACTAGAGTGGAAAAGAAAAGAGTGATTTGAGAGTACCCTCTAGAATTGCATCCCGGGAGAGGAAAGAAAAATATTTATTGGGGGATGAATGTCACGAGTGAGAAAGAAAAAGAATTGACCACTAATGGTGGGTAGTTTTGACTTGAAACCCCTTTACCCATCAATATTCTTGAAAGTGACTATGCGCGCGCGCACACACACACACACACACACACACAGATCGACCATCGGATTAGCTAAACTTCTTTTTGGTAGCATTATTTGGAATCATACTTTTGAATTGATTATACAATTTTGCACTCATGAGTAATTTGCAAGTTATCTAACATTGTTGATCTATTTTTCACATTACTTGATTGCACTAATAGATAATTTTGCTCGAGACGAGCAAAAGCTCAAGTTTGGGGGTGTGATAAGTGTGCTTTTTACACACTTATTGTGCTTTTAAATAGACAATTTAATTGACAAATTGAGCAAATATCTACTTATATATTGTATTTATCTTGTACAATTAGGTACAACCTCAATTGGAAAGCAAATGGACAAGATTGGAGTGCAATCAAGCTAAAAGAGGAGCAAATTTGATGTCCAAGGACCTAATCGAAAGAAATTAAAAGTTCGAGGACTTAATTGCAATATCTCAGAAAGTTGAAGGACTAAAGATGCAAATATTTCAAGGGCATATTTGTAATAAAAGTCAAAATTTGAGGACTAAATTGAAGAAGACCAGAAGTTGGAGGACCCAATTGCAAATCATGGAAAGACGGAGCTGCAGGTGAACCACGCGATCTTGTGGATCTATCATGTCGCGTTCGTGAACTAGGCCACAGATCCAACCCGAGAGATTTCAGCCTAACCAGCGATCGCGAGGCACTCTGCCTCGCGATCGCGTAGGCAACTTTCTGGCCAATACCGGATTTTATTTTCTGTTTTTGTTATTTTCAATTAAGGGCATGTTTGGCTATAATTGTATGCATTTTTTGGGACTTTTTAGGTCTAATTTATGGGAGTATATATACTCCCATTTCTTAACACCCAAAAAACAATTCCTCCTCCCCAAACCCTAGCCTCCTTCCCTCTTTTCTTCTTCTTTCTTTTTCTTTTCTTTTCTTTGTTTTGGTTTTGTTTGTAAATTAGTTATAGTTTATTTTTAATTTTCAAGTTCTAGTCACCATTGAAGCAAGGAAGCAAGAAGTGAGGTGAAGATTAAAAACATTATTGAAGGAATTTTGGAGCAAAAATCAAGGGAAGTGCTTTATTTCATTATCTTGTATTTTTAATCTTTGATTTCTATATTTTGTGATGTATTTTTGTAAACCTCAACTTTTGTGCAATATTTATATAATGGGCTAGTTATTTTATGTTGGGATGATTGATGTAGCTTAACGTAGTTTAAGTAATTTTAATGTTTGTTTATTAATGTTGAGCTTATTTCATGTGTGTTTGTTATTGAGATTATTCCATTTGTTTGATTGATCACCAAATATATGTTTTATGAAGTGTATGATAATCGAGAGATATTATGCATTTTAGACCAAATAACAAATGCTCTAGGTTCTTGTTAAGGATAGAGATATACCTTAAACCCTAGATGATCCATTGATCTATTTTCACAAAGAGTTAATGCAATTGATTGGGCCTTAATCGACATAGAGATATAGTAGGTTAAACCAATTGATTAGAGTTAATTTCACTCGAGAGAGGTAATTAGCTAAGTTTAGAAAATCGGGTCTAACATTGTAAATGGGTAATTTATTAATTTGCATGTGTTGATAAATCACTTAAGCAAGAGTTAAGTGAAATCATGAATCACAACTACTTTATCTTCCACTTTCCTTATTTTAATTCGGTTTAGAATTACTTTCTTTAATTTAGAATTTACAAAAATCCAACTTTTAATTGTGTGTTTCTTTTTATTGTTAGAATTAAATTAATTAAAGTTATATAATTTAAAGTAAACATTCATCGTGGGATCGACAATCCGGACTCAAAAAGTCCACTTTATTACTTGTACGCGACCCGTGCGCTTGCGGTACACTATTTTGAGTGAACACTCAACATTAATAAACAAACATTAAAATTACTTAAATTAAGTTAAGCTACATCAATCATCCCAACATAAAACAACTAGCCAATTGTATAAATATTGCACAAAAGTTGAGGTTTACAAAAATACATCACAATATATAGAAATCAAAGATTAAAAATATAAGATAATGAAATAAATCACTTCCCTTGATTTTTGCCCCAAAATTCCTTCAACAATGCTTTGTATTTCCACATAACTTTTTGCTTCTTTGATCGAATAGGTGCTAACAACTTGAAATAAAAAATAAATTACAAACTAATTTACAAACAAAATAAAAACTAAGAAAAGAAAAGAAAAATAAAGAAAAAGAAAAGAGAGAAAAGGGTTTGAAGATGAAAAGTGAAGAAGAAGTGAGGAGCCCTAGCCAATAAATGCCCTAAAAACCCCCAAATTCGCGTAGATCGCCGTCCTCAGCATTTGGGCCGAACCGGGTCGGCCCAGAAAATCAGTTCAAATTTTTGACCACCAGATCGCGTGGTTGACTGCCTCGCGATCGCGTGGTTGGCCCTATGAGTCTCGGGTTGGATTTTTGGCCTATCTCGCGAACGCGACCTGGTCGAGACATGCGATCGCTGGTTCACCTGGCGACTCCGTCCTTCCATGATTTACAATTGGGTCCTCCAACTTCTGGTCTTCTTCAATTTAATCCTCGCTTTTTGAATTTTATTACAAATATGCCCCTGAAATATTTGCATCTTTAGTCCTCCAACTTTCTGTTATGTTGCAATTGAGTCCCCAAACTTTTGATTTCTTTCAATTAGGTCCTTGGACATCGAAATTGCTCTTCTTTTTGCTCAATTGCTCTCCAATCTTGTTTATTTTCTTTCCAATTGAGTTTGTACTAATTGTACAGGATAAACACAATTTATAAGTAGATATTTGCTCAATTTGTCAATTAAATTGCTAAATTAGGAACTAAATAAGTGTGTAAAGCACACTTATCAAGCGCATTTTGGTCATTTTTCCTTCTTTTCTCTTCCTTTATGATCCTATACAACATAAAATATAAAATGCATTAATAATACTTAGATAGAATCAAATTATTGCTAGTCCAAGGTTATAAGTGCATAAAATAAATATTAATAAAGCACTTATCAAACCCCCCCCCACACTTAAACCATTGTTCGTCCTCGAACAAAGATTTACAGAGAAAAGAATAGGACTTAAATAACAGATTACAATTTAGAGACTTGAGGTTGCAACCCACTTTTCTTTAGAAAAAATGTTCCATTGCATGATCGGATTGTTTTAGTGTGTGCTAGAGATGCAACGCCATCTATTTCCCATCCTAATCATGGCTCGCTATGGTTTATTTCCTTTCACCTCTTGTGTGCACTCACCTCCCAATCATTTATGTGTGGAAAATAGTTTCGCCCAATTCCGGAAGAAATTACTCGCGTAAACCGAGTTGTTCATGATGTGAATTCAGTCAACACAGTATCCCCAACCACAGTCCTAGCACATACCCTAGACCAAGCAATTCAAACCAATCATAAGTAAATGTAATGAGGTTAACACCCTCACAAGATATTTCTCTCTTCGCACAAAGTGTATAAGGGTTAAAATTTTCGTTCAGCTCACTGCATGTATAAGTCAGTACCACAGACTGTCTAAATGTCATAACTGGAGCCAACTATAACACAAGTGCAAAGCAAAGGTCTTTATTTTGGTTGTAACGGGGCTTCATGTTGGGTAGGATAAAAAGATATATCTAAGCTCAACTTGGTTAACGCTTGTAAATCTCTATCTCCTCATTTTTTTTCTTTCAAAAGTCGAGTGTCTTACTTTCTCAACTACCAATTTTCTTTACTCCATTTTTCAATGCTCTCTCTCTCTCTCTTCTTCTTCTTTTTTTTTTTTTTTTCAAATAAATGCAGTTACCCATCAACACACGATAGGACTTCTCTACCTTGAATTCAATCCATTATGTAACTATCACAAGACAGCCATCGCACTTCTTAGATCTAAACAACAGCACATTCCCCAATCAATCAAAGCTTGCGAATCCCTTCTCCATGGGTTCAAAACAGAGATAATGCGAAAGAAAGGGTATTCGTGGCTTGTATTGTGGCATCAAAGATTCAAGGAAAGGCTAAAGCTCAAAGGGGCTTCTATTGGTCCATGTAGCAAGGTAGGCTCTTTTAGCAAGTCCAATTTGGCTTAACCTATTGCCTTTGCTATAGTTTGCACTTAAGTCAAGAAGCTACAACAGTTTGCACAGAAAAACACATCCAAGTATAACCCAACCATGCAGGACACACATCAAAGAATTACGAGCTCATAAGTATTAAAAACAGCTCTTAGGCTCAAAAGCTCACAAATTATGGTTTTCATGTGTTTCTCCCATCCAATTATGAGTTATAGGTCATTGCTTGATCTTCATTCCAAATCTAAATCCATTGGTCGAGGATAGTGTTTAAAAGTATTCAAACCATGACTACTCACAAAAGTCTAATAATTTCTGTTGGAATTGGGACGCTCAGGGTTATATATGAAGGGATAATCTGTCTATTCTGGTTTGGGTTGGTTAGGTTATAGACAATTGATAATTTTACTTTTCATTTTCAACCTATTCGCGCTATTTTGGACGAGATCATCTCTATGTGCTCAATTCATATCCAATTATGCAATGATTTTTTTTTTACAAAAAAATGGACCAAAAGTGGGGCCGCTTCCTATCAAAGTATGGTTTAAGACCTAAGTGGCGTAGATAGGTAACAAAAGTAGAGAACAGAATTAAAATGGATGCTGACTCAAAATGAGTTTAACGATTTGACTACAGAAAGAAAATAAAGAAATTCAGCTTACAATCAATTTCCCCCCACCCTTAAACATAACAATGTCCTTATTGTGACAATAAAGCAAAACAATAGAAGGGGGAAAAAGAAAAAGAAACTCCCTCGGGTCTAATGTGGCGGTGGGTCGTCCTGGGTCCTTGCAATCGTCGAATCTCCTCCCGAAGGGCTCTCTACTCTTCCAGAATGAGTTGTTGATCATCTTGCATGGCATTCAGTTGAGTCTGGAAGGCTTGCATCATTTCCAGCATCTGCAGCTCGAAAGGGGTGGGAGTAGGAGGCTGTTGTATCCCTTCCCGCGCAACGGGCTCCTCGGCGCCTTGATCATCATCGGATTCCCCCGAATCACCGTCCCCACGACCTCGCTTGGAAACTATTTGCCTACGAGCATTCTCCAAACTAGCCTTTGTGAGGCGATTCCCATGCCCAAAAGTGTCCTCACTCAACGCAGCGGGAATTTGTTGAGCCCGGCATAAGGCAGTAATCAAGCAAGGGAAAGGCATGCCCCGCTTCTGTGGCATCAGGCTGGCCTAGGTGAAAATAGTGTCATAAATGTGCTGTCCCAAGTCAAATTTGATCCCCCTTGAGATAGCATGGTACACTCGGAGGTAACGGATAGAAACTGTAGTGAGGCTGGTGTATGGAAATAGACTCCCCGACCCCCACTGATGCAGTTATCAAGCGTCCCTCTGCAAATCCCGATTCTTATAGTGCGGATGTACGACATTTAGGGAATCGTGGAGTTCTGGCTTCAAAGCCCATTGGAGTACCTCCCTGTCCGGAAAGAAAGTCCCTGCACTGGATGCCATAGGGACCGTCCCAGTACTGCTGATGCCCAAGTAGTTTTCCACCCCCTCCTTATTGAACTTAATTCTCTTCCCAGCGACCTTGGTGTGGTGATAATCGAACGATCCCTCATCTCCAGTTTCCTTATTGAACCGAGTGTAGAACTTGAATACGAGAGGGGGGTTTCCATAAGGGAGATCGCTGGCAAACTTTACCCAGCCGAATTCTATGAAGTGAGCCCAAAATGGTCGAGGAGCAATGATCATGTCAGCGCTCCGCATTTCTTGAAAGTCCTTGGGGAAGAAAAACCGCTCCTTAATGCATAACTTAGACTGACCCTTCTCCTAGCGGGGCTCAGATGAGGATTCACCCTCTACTTGCTTCCCTTTCTTAGTCGGTGGAGCCATGGAGAATCCTGTAAAAGAAATGAGTGAATTAGTCGAGCAGGATAGTAATATAAAGAGAATGTGCTCAAGCAAGTAGTGCGTAATGGTCAAGGCTCAAACTCGAGAATTAATGTTGACATGAAAAGCATAACGTACACAAAAGGTAGTCATGGGAGGAAATAATTCGCTGAACGAAGTGTGCAATGAATCGTTTAAGCCCCAATGTCAGACAATGGAATAAATAATGGCACAAGCTCAAGATTCCTAACATGTTTTCTTAGATGGTCACAATGATCCATAATTGATTACATATTATTCATTTATTGGTCATAGTTACCTAATAATTGGTCATAGTCATCAATAATTGATCACAATTTATTTATTGATTGATCAAAACTTACTTATTTTCTTTATCACATTCGCACTTATCATATGTCGCACAAACTTACAATTAGTCAATATTTTGATCACGTATACCTATAATCGATCAAAATTATCATATAATTGGTACGTATTATTTATTTATTGGTCATAATTTACACGTTTCCTCAATCACAATTAGTTAACATTTTTGTTACATTTACCTGATATTTGGTCACATTCCGTATTCTTAGTTTTCTCGGTCACATCCCCCATTTCTCACAAGTCACAATTAGTAAATATTTTGGTCACATTTACCTAATAATTGGTCACATCCCGTACTTGATCACACAAAGTCACGATTTGAACATACAAGATCACAGTTCGATCACACAAAGTCACAATTCGGTCATACAAGGTCACAGTTCAATCACACGATGTCATAGTTCGGTCACATGTGTTACCAAACTATGACCTTGTGTGATCGAACTGTGACTTCATGTGACCAACTGTGACTTTATGTGATCGAATTGTGACTTTATGTGACCGAATTTTGCAACTAAACCAATTGTGATCTAACTGTGACCTCGTGTGACCAAACTATGACCTTGTGTGATCATACTATGACCTTGTGTGACCAACTGTGACTTTAGGAATGTGTGGTAGGTGGGTGAGGTTTTTCAACTAAATTTGTAATGTGAAATTGTGTGACCAATTGTGACATTTTGTGACTTTGCATGTGGGGGTGGGGTGATCGAATTATTAGGTAAGTGTAACCAAAATGTCGACTAAATGTGATTTTGTGTGACTCATGACGAGTAGGGAATGTGAACAATTATTAGGTAATTATGACAAAAAATATTAACTAATCATGAAAAAAATGAGTAAGTTGTGACCAATAAATAAATAATATGTGACCAACTATAAATGATTGTGACCAATTATATTAAATGTTGTGACTATCTACTTTTTGTGACCATTGGATGAGGAAAAGTATAAGAAAAAAATCATTTTTGTGTGGGGTCGGTTTGTTGGATGGGTGGCGGGGTAGGGACGGGGTGTGAAAAATTAGAAGAAAAATCATTTTTGGGTAGGGGTGTGGTTGGTGGGTGACAGATATGGGGTCGAGACGGGGTGTGTAAAAGAAAAAAAAATCATTTTTGGGTGGGGTGGGTAGTGGTGGGGTTGTTGGGTGACGCGCATAGGGTCGGGATGGGGTGTGAAAAAGTAGAAAAAAAATCATTTTTGGGTGAGGTTAGTTGGTTAGGTGGGTGGCGGGGTAGGGTCGGGAGCGAGGTGGGTGGGGGTGTGAAAAATTTAAGAAAAACATTATTTTTGTGGGGTGGGTAGGAATGGGATGGGTGGGGTGGGGTGGGTGCAAGTAGATGTGTCAATCCGGGAGGTCCGGGCCGGGTCGGCCAGCAAATAAAAAGCCCGGTAACAGCCCGCTTGAAAAAAGTCCGCTCGTTACGGGCCAGGCCCGCCCGCTGGCCCATCCGGGTTGAGCCCATGCGGGTCGCGGTTTGTTCTGATTTGGCTTGTATGAATAAAAATATAGTTTTTTTTTTTTCATATTTATAGTAAATTTTTTGTCAAGTTTCTAAATACAAAATGATTAAAATGATAAATTCATATTTATACCATAAAATATTTTCATAGAATTTAAAATTATAGTTTATGTTATATGAATTACTTCTAAATTTGCAAATTTAAATAAAACATAAACAAATAACAATTAAATGATAAATGTATTTCTAATTACTATTATCAAAAAACATTATTTTTTTAACTATTAGGGAGAAAAAAATAAGATTTTACTTTAAAAGTTGTATTAGAGTTTCTACAAGAAGAGAGATTTTCAATGTTACCATATTTAATAAAACAAATTTTTTTTATTTTTATTTTTTTTACGGGCCAGCGGGTTAATCGCGGCCCGCGAAGGCTTGACCCGCAAAACCTGCGGTTCACAACTTCTTGACCCGTGAACCGCCCGCACGGGTCACGGGTCGGCCCGCGGTCCCGGGTCAATCCGGGCCGGTTTTCACGGGTCTGGTTGGCCCGTCCGTCTTGATACCTCTAGGTGCAAGGGTAGGGTCTAGGTGGGGTGTGAAAAAGTGGAAGAAAAAAATTATTTTTTGGTGGGGTGGGATCGATTGGTTGGGTGGGTAGTTGGTAGGGTCGGGGGGCGGGGTATGCGTGTGAAAAATTAGAAGAAAAAAAATCATTTTTTGGGTGGGATGGTGGTGGGGTAGGGTGGGAAAATATGGAGAAATAAAAAAAAACTCATTTTGTGGGGTGGGCAGGGTGGTGTTGGGGTGGGGGCGTGAAAAAGTAGAAGGAAAAAATCATATTTGGGGTAGGGTGGTGTCGGGCTGGGTGGTGGTAGGTGGAAAAGTATAAGGAAAAAAATCGTTTTTGGGTGGGGTAGGATATGGGTGGTGAGCTGGGGTTGGTGGGTGGGGTCGGGGATGTGGCTAGGGTAAGATCAATTTGTCACTTTGCGATGAGGAGAGGTGGGGTAGGGTAGGGTAGGGTCAAGTGGGGTTAGGTTGGGGTGGGATGGGTTGGGTTGGAGAAGTGTAGTAAAACATCGAGAGAAAATAAAAATAAACTTATTTTTAGGGTGGGGTAGGATATAGGTGGTGAGGCTGGGTGGGTGATGGGGTCGGAGGATGTGGTTAGGGTTAGATCAATTTGTCACTTTAAGATGAGGTGGGGTATGGTGGGATGGGGAATGATAGGAAAATATCGAAAGGAAAAAAATAAAAATTATTTTTGGTGTAGGGTGGGTAGGGTGGTGTGACGACCCGAATTCTCTTCCATTCGAGTGCCACTAAAAGTGACTCATATTATATTATCGAGACTTAAATAGTAATGTAAAATTATTCAAAAGAATAATTAGAATCCCATAATTTTATTTGTGAATAAAAATAGAACATAATTTTCTTACATAAAGTTCAACATAATTATCTCATCAATCTTAACCACTTTTGCCACTTCCATGTTGACCGCCTCGAACCTTCAATTATCTGAAAATGGTAAATATCGTGGAGTGAGATTTATAAAATCCCAGTAAGTATACCAAGCATAAATTTTCTTTTGAAAGCATATGGATCATTTTCATCATAACATAGGATAGGATCGAAATACTCATAAACATAGGGAGACACAAGAATTTTACCGAACTTAAATGGCAAGAATTCTTATGTGTAACGCTACTAAACTCCGGTCCCCTTAGCATAATCATAAACATATCATATGGAACCCATAACAATCTTGTGAGATTGATTTCATAGCAATGATCCAAACATTTTCATAAAAACATAAGATATACTTACTTGTCATAAAAACATACTTACTTTTCATAAAAACATAAGGTGTATTTACCTTTCATAAAAACATACTTACTTTTCATAAAAACATAAGATATACTTACTTGTCATAAGATATACTTACTTGTCATAAAAACATACTTACTTATCATAAAAACATAAGGTGTATTTACTTGTCATAAAAACATACTTACTTTTCATAAAAACATAAGATATACTTACTTGTCATAAAAACATACTTACTTTTCATAAAAACATAAGGTATACTTACTTGTCATAAAAACATACTTACTTTTCATAAAAACATAAGATATACTTACTTGTCATAAAAACATACTTACTTTTCATAAAAACATAAGGTGTATTTACTTGTCATAAAAACATACTTACTTTTCATAAAAACATAAGATATACTTACTTGTCATAAAAACATACTTACTTTTCATAAAAACATAAGGTATACTTACTTGTCATAAAAACATACTTACTTTTCATAAAAACATAAGATATACTTACTTGTCATAAAAACATACTTACTTTTCATAAAAACATAAGGTGTATTTACTTGTCATAAAAACATACTTACTTTTCATAAAAACATAAGATATACTTACTTGTCATAAAAACATACTTACTTTTCATAAAAACATAAGGTATACTTACCTTTTAAAAGATTAAAATGAAGTGTAGTAGTAAATGGACCAAAACTTTCTTGACCACCTTGAATTCCTCTTACTTGTGGATTTTGTCAAGAGATTGGAAATAAGTGTATATGTGTAGAGTTGTGTGTAAAAGAGATGGGTTTAAATAGATGTATAAAGTTGGCATATTGTAAACATAATCATTCAATTCTATTAATTTTAACACATCCTTATCCTTTTCTTAAAGTAAAGCACCATTCATATACTTTTCCATATTTATACAAATAATATGCTCTTCATGATTATATATAATGGAGTCTTATCAATCATTCATATACTTTTCCATATTTATACAAATATTATGCTCTTCATGATTATATATAATGGAGTATATAAATCATTCATATACTTTTCCATATTTATACAAATATTATGCTCTTCATGATTATATATAATGGAGTATATAAATCATTCATATACTTTTCCATATTTATACAAATATTATGCTCTTCATGATTACATATAATGGAGTCTTATCAATCATTCATATACTTTTCCATATTTATACAAATATTATGCTCTTCATGATTATATATAATGGAGTATATAAATCATTCATATACTTTTCCATATTTATACAAATATTATGCTCTTCATGATTACATATAATGGAACCTCTCATGCTTGCATATATTTTTCTTAATTTAAATAATAAAAGTAATTTTTGTACAAATAAATATTGGGATAACATTGAATTAAGTACTTAGACTTAATATACTTTAAATCAAGAGAATAGAGATATTTTTTAGAAATTCGGAATTTAATTTAAAATCGAATGATCTCGATTATTTCTTGACTTGGCTATACGAATACGTCGTGGCGTTAACTTAATAAAAATGGGTGAAATAGTAGCGACACGATTTTCTGTTAAAATAATTATTAATCGCGTAAAAATTCTTGGTCGCTACAAACTTACCCCCTTAAAATAATTTCGTCCTCGAAATTAATCTTACTTGATCTTATGATTTCTGAACACTTAATCAGAATCTCTTCTTCTTCTTCTTATGTAGCATCATCGCTACCATATTTAACCCAACCATATTTAACCCACTGGACTTTGACTAAATGCATCAATTTGTTTTCTTAAGACATGGACTTTTCTATCAATAATAGACATATGTCTACTCATAAATTCTTCTGAATCAAAATGAAAATTTCCAATCGTATGTGATATTTCATCATATCTTGTAGTATTCATGTAACTTGTCATTTATTATCGTATCATGTGACCTCAAATATTCGTATTAATATCTCTAAAATTTCAATAAATCTTTACTAACATATCATACCATAATAATTTGTCATTTCTTCTTATCACCAAATATCTCAAAATAATTAAAACGATTACCTGAATATTCTCTATGTAATATACCCAAACATGTTATTCACATATCAACATAATCATCAGTTTATCTTTCCAATATTTGTAACCCAAAATTCTGCAAAATTCAATAAACAAATATCTCCCAAATAATTAAAATTCTTAACTCAAATATCATAACATTTCCCGTAAGGTATTCCTTTCACTTGCACAAACTTATTAATCCTGATTCAATACAGTCCTTATTTCACTTTCACGTATCCCCGTATTATTTCTATACCTTGATTATTATATCAAAATATCAGTACCCAAAATCCAAGAAAATATTCCATATCTCAAATCCCGTCATCATCAAATCTTCCTTTTATCAAGAAAGTAAACGGCGCATAAACTCTTGTTCCCTCTTTTCCATTATTCTATTCCGCGCTTTCTTGCTGGAATCAATATCACGCGGATTCCCTCCGATCCTTAATGCTTTTAAATAGTTCATGCTGGGAAGAGGTTAGATCCATCAAAAACATGGATATCATTCTTACAAACATTCGCAAGTATTATTCCAGTCTTCCAATGAATGATCTGAGGAAAATTTATCGAATAAGACTCGAAAGATTGAGGTTGCTGATGGCTCATGGTGTTTCAGAAGATGTTCGCTGGTTGATCGAAGCAAAGGTTCGACTATCTGGTGAATTACCTATGACATTTCCAAAGCACATGCCTGGTTTAGGAAAAAGCACCTTCGCAAAGAAACGAAGAGCAAAAAGGCTGTATGTTGCTACAAATGTGCTCGTTGGAACTGTGATACTCGTTGCAAAACAGTAGGATATTCTTCTACTAATCGGGATGATAAAATCAAATTCATAAAGGGTGGACTGAGTAAGGAGTCTTTGGATGATATTCGACTGACTCTTGAGACGCACCCAAGTGGTTATGTGCAACGTGAACTTCTCTCCTTATACGCTCAGTTTAACGAGGACAAAAATCGTTATAGTCTCCAAAATATAATAGCAAAAGATCCTGTTTGCCAGTCTGTTTTACAAAATGAGGCTTCTGGCAGTTCAACAATGATATAAGGTAAATCTCTTGATACACATTTAAAATATTTTGCTGTTTTCTTTCACGCGTTTTGGAAATAAAATATATTTTCCTTTCTCGAGTTTTGATAAAGCTGGAAATAAATCACCGAAAGGTGATATCTTTGGTAAAACAGTCAAAAGTTGGCCGATTTTGTCAAAAGTAAATCTTTACTTTTTCATAATCAATCAAAAACAGTAAATTTTTTTCGGCTTTAAATAGCCAAACATATTTCATAGTTCAGGCATCCCAAAATCACATCTTCTTCGTAAGTTTTCTCTTCTATACTATCAAAGATGGAAGCACCAAAACTTCGACAGATCAAAACTATTTGTGTATTTTGTGGATCAAAAGTGGGGAAAGGCTTCAGTTATCTAGAAGCGGCCGTAGATCTTGGAAAGAAACTGGGGAAAAAAGGTATCACTCTTGTGTATGGGGGTGGTAGCAGTGGTCTAATGGGTTGTGTTTCCCAATCTGCTCTTGCAGAGAAATCAAAAGTAATCGGTGTCATACCTGTCCCTTTGGTAGATGTTGCAGGCAAAACACGAGGGCATGAAGTTCAAACCTTATCCATCCATGAACGCATAACTTGTATGCTATATGGTTCTGATGCCTTTATAGCCCTGCCCGGAGGTTTTGGTACCTTAGAAGAAATCTTTAACATTACCTCGTGGGCTCAACTAGATCTCCATACTAAGCCTATTGGGCTTCTGAATGTTAACAATTTCTTTGATGGTTTGTTAACCTTTCTTGATTATGCTGTGGAACAGGGATTCATCTCTCCATTTTCCAGAAGGCTTCTTATTTCTGCTCCTACTATTGATGAACTACTGGATAAGCTGCAGTCATATATCTCAATACAAGATCCAGCAGGGGTTAAGATAGATTGGTCGCAAGGAAGGGGAATCAAGCGAAAATGGAGTCCGGTTAATGTAAACTTAACTTTATGAATCTTAGAATAGGTGGGGGTAGAGTACGGAGTATTCTTACTCTCGAGACACCCCTCTAATTTCCTAGGATTTCCTTAATGTTTAAATCTTATGTGTACCTCAAAGGTTCCAGGTGGTAGATTACGGAGTATTCTTACTCTCGAAACACACCTCTTTGAAGGTTTCTTTATTTCCTCAAAAGGTCAGAGGTGGTAGGATACGGCTACTCCGGAAACACATCTCTCAATTTGAGGAATTTCCCATGTTGCTTTCTTTTGCTTTTGCGTGTTTCATGTATTTCTTTTCCAGTGTGACTCTTTGTATGTTCTCCTTATGAGAAAATAATAAAATCTCTGCTATCATCTACTAAATCTCGTTTGTGATGTAAATGAACTTGCATGTCTAACCTTAATTCCTTTAGTGGATGCTTATCATATCATGCTCTTAATTCCAAATGATAAAATTCTGGACAAAGTCTCCCTTGTAATTTGGACTTATCCCAAACCATAAGCATACTTTATAACTCACAATAATAAATAACTCCACATTTGATCACAACGATCTAAAAATATTGAAAACGATTCCAACACTTCAATATCATCAAAAAAATATCTCATAATTCAATTCATAATTCCTCAACATAACAATTTCAAATCATATTTTTCAATATCACAATATCACTTCCTTCCATACCTTAATTGGCTCCAAAGATTACTCATACTTATATTTATAAGTCATAAATCATATTTCCAAAATTTAATCACAAGGCCAAAGTTCATAATAAATTTCTCTTCAATATAGAGGCATAATTCACTTACTCAACATAATATCCATTACTTAATTCCCAATAACCAAATCTTTAAATCTCTAACTTCATAATGCTTCTCATAAAAGTCTCATTAAAACCACTTATAATCTTAACATCTCATAAAACTTCATAAAATTGGCTCGCTATTTCTCATTAAATCTAAATGATAGATAATCTGAACATATTTCTAATCATTTATGTTGACTTCTCATACTTAATGCCATGTCTAAAATCAATTATGCAAAGTCCATTTAAGGTTTATCATTTCTAAACTCGAGGACAACAATTATTTTGAAAATCATTCTTAAGTCATATTATTCCCATTATGCTCAACACCCGTTCTCTTTCTTTCTTTTCTTTCTGAATTTTTTTTTTTTTTTTTTTTTTCAGAATTGAAACTTGAAGAGTGGTACCAATAATCATCCACAGTTTTTCCTTGCTTTTAAGCAAAGGTAGTGATAAAGGGATAAATTATTGAACCGAAAATTGAAACTTGAAGAGGAAGTACTAATAACCATCCACAGTTTTTCCCTTGTTTTTACACAAAGGTAGTGATAAAGGGATAAATTATTGTACGAATTCATTATCACTTTTGTTTGTTTAATATATTATTCCATATATTTTGGGCAAAAGTTACAACCCAACTTAATTTCTAATTGAGTCAATCTTACTAAGCTTAATATGCACCAAAATTCATATAAATATCCTCTCTGTCTCATGATTCTACATTGAAAAGAATAAAAAAATTGAGTCTTCTATCAATTTATATCATACTTGACATGTATATTATGTGTAACACATAAAGATTCATAACATATGAAGATTTCATACTTAACATGTCTTAATAAAATCGTAAATGACTTGCAAAGCATATAACATACCTGGTTCGAGGAGTCAATACGTGGAGAGTGACATAGTAGAGTGATGAGTTAAAATATTTCATATAATCTTATTTTCCTTTAATCAACAATAATTTAATGTGGTTGTATCCAAATCAACATTTTCTTGAATCATAATTCCTAATTAATCACAGTCTTCAAAACAAATCCAATATCGATATAGTAATTATCTCCCCATCAATAATTAATAACTTAACCCAAATAAAATTTATCGTCAAATCTTATTTTTCCTTTAGTCCCCGAACTTCTAGAAATTTATCAAAGACATCAATATAAACATCATATCACTAACTAATTATATTCCATAAAATTTTCAGGACATTACAAACTCCCTTGCTTAAAATGAATTTTGTCCTAGAAATTCGCACATCAAATTTCATCATGCTTTTCAAAATCATAACCATACTTGACATGTGAAAATTCAACTTTCTTTTTTTTTATAATGAATAGTGATTTCGTTCACTGTTCATCATGAATAGCACGTCGTTTTACTGTTCACGTGAATAGTGATTTTTTTTTTTTTTTTTAAAGAAATAAAATTTCAAAAATCTACAGAATCGTTTTTAAAACTCTTTGCTCTGATACCAACTGTGACGACCCGAATTCTCTTCCATTCGAGTGCCACTAAAAGTGACTCATATTATATTATCGAGACTTAAATAGTAATGTAAAATTATTCAAAAGAATAATTAGAATCCCATAATTTTATTTGTGAATAAAAATAGAACATAATTTTCTTACATAAAGTTCAACATAATTATCTCATCAATCTTAACCACTTTTGCCACTTCCATGTTGACCGCCTCGAACCTTCAATTATCTGAAAATGGTAAATATCGTGGAGTGAGATTTATAAAATCCCAGTAAGTATACCAAGCATAAATTTTCTTTTGAAAGCATATGGATCATTTTCATCATAACATAGGATAGGATCGAAATACTCATAAACATAGGGAGACACAAGAATTTTACCGAACTTAAATGGCAAGAATTCTTATGTGTAGCGCTACTAAACTCCGGTCCCCTTAGCATAATCATAAACATATCATATGGAACCCATAACAATCTTGTGAGATTGATTTCATAGCAATGATCCAAACATTTTCATAAAAACATAAGATATACTTGTCATAAAAACATACTTACTTTTCATAAAAACATAAGGTGTATTTACCTTTCATAAAAACATACTTACTTTTCATAAAAACATAAGATATACTTACTTGTCATAAGATATACTTACTTGTCATAAAAACATACTTACTTATCATAA
This sequence comes from Ligustrum vulgare, assembly GCA_963555705.1. NCBI lineage: Eukaryota > Viridiplantae > Streptophyta > Magnoliopsida > Lamiales > Oleaceae > Ligustrum > Ligustrum vulgare. The sequence continues at coordinate 12,611,865 of OY743185.1, forward strand.
AAACATAAGGTGTATTTACTTGTCATAAAAACATACTTACTTTTCATAAAAACATAAGATATACTTACTTGTCATAAAAACATACTTACTTTTCATAAAAACATAAGGTATACTTACTTGTCATAAAAACATACTTACTTTTCATAAAAACATAAGATATACTTACTTGTCATAAAAACATACTTACTTTTCATAAAAACATAAGGTGTATTTACTTGTCATAAAAACATACTTACTTTTCATAAAAACATAAGATATACTTACTTGTCATAAAAACATACTTACTTTTCATAAAAACATAAGGTATACTTACTTGTCATAAAAACATACTTACTTTCCATAAAAACATAAGATATACTTACTTGTCATAAAAACATACTTACTTTTCATAAAAACATAAGGTGTATTTACTTGTCATAAAAACATACTTACTTTTCATAAAAACATAAGATATACTTACTTGTCATAAAAACATACTTACTTTTCATAAAAACATAAGGTATACTTACCTTTTAAAAGATTAAAATGAAGTGTAGTAGTAAATGGACCAAAACTTTCTTGACCACCTTGAATTCCTCTTACTTGTGGATTTTGTCAAGAGATTGGAAATAAGTGTATATGTGTAGAGTTGTGTGTAAAAGAGATGGGTTTAAATAGATGTATAAAGTTGGTATATTGTAAACATAATCATTCAATTCTATTAATTTTAACACATCCTTATCCTTTTCTTAAAGTAAAGCACCATTCATATACTTTTCAATATTTATACAATTAATATGCTCTTCATGATTATATATAATGGAGTCTTATCAATCATTCATATACTTTTCCATATTTATACAAATATTATGCTCTTCATGATTATATATAATGGAGTATATAAATCATTCATATACTTTTCCATATTTATACAAATATTATGCTCTTCATGATTATATATAATGGAGTATATAAATCATTCATATACTTTTCCATATTTATACAAATATTATGCTCTTCATGATTACATATAATGGAGTCTTATCAATCATTCATATACTTTTCCATATTTATACAAATATTATGCTCTTCATGATTATATATAATGGAGTATATAAATCATTCATATACTTTTCCATATTTATACAAATATTATGCTCTTCATGATTACATATAATGGAACCTCTCATGCTTGCATATATTTTTCTTAATTTAAATAATAAAAGTAATTTTTGTACAAATAAATATTGGGATAACATTGAATTAAGTACTTAGACTTAATATACTTTAAATCAAGAGAATAGAGATATTTTTTAGAAATTCGGAATTTAATTTAAAATCGAACGATCTCGATTATTTCTTGACTTGGCTATACGAATACGTCGTGGCGTTAACTTAATAAAAATGGGTGAAATAGTAGCGACACGATTTTCTATTAAAATAATTATTAATCGCGTAAAAATTCTTGGTCGCTACAGGTGGGGTGGGGTGGGGTGGTGGTCTGTGGCTGAGATAATATCAATTTGTCACTTTGCGATGAGATAGGATAGGGTAGGGTCGAGTGAAGTGAGGTTGGGGTGGGCTAGGGAAGTGTGGAAAAATATCGGGAGAAAATAAAAATAAACTTATTTTAGAGGTGGAGTAGGATATGGGTGGTGAGATGGTGTGGGTGGGCAGGGTGGGTGGGGTCTGGGGATGTGGCGAGGTTGAGATCAATTTGTCACTTTGCGGTGGGGTGGGGTCGAGTAGGGTTGGACTGGGATGGGATGGGGAAGTGTAGGGAAACATCAAAAGAAAATAAAAATAAACTTATTTTTTTGGTGGGCAGGATATGGGTGGGTGGGGTCGGGGGATTTGGATAGGGGTGAGATCAATTTGTCACTTTTCAATGAGGTGGGGTAGGGTCAAGTGGGTTGGGGTGTGGGTGAGATGGAGAATGATAGGAAAACATCGAAAGAAAAAAAAAATTATTTTTGGTTTGCGGTGGGGTGGGTGGGTGGTGGGTGGTAGGTGGGGTGGTGGTAGGTTGTGACGTCAAAATTTGAAATTTTGATTTAATATTATATTAGTTTTAATAAAATATATAGTAGATAATTATGTTTATCTTATATATATATTATTATATTTATTTTTAATTATTAAATATCTAACTAAATGAATTAACACCTGAATTTAAAAAAAGAAAAGATTTCATTCACATGATTTTTGAACTGCATCTTTGAAACACAAGATTTTATGAAATTTTACCTTGGTACTTATCAAATTAAAAGGTCAAGCTCAAACTCAATTCAACTAAGGGGCCCAGGCCCATCTAGGTAAGAGCCACTAGAAGCCTATTTGATCCACCTAAATGCATTCCGACTATATTAATATCCGACCTTACCATTTAGTACGGTGGACCCATCTTCAGTTCAGATTATACCAAGATGAATTACGCTACATCCTATCTCAAGAGCTCAACATTTACATGGTACTCAACACTTAACAAGTAGGCAAGTAGATTGCATTGAACCACTAACAATGAAAGGGGCTAGACGCCACCTTTATGTCTTTGAAGGAAGTGACGTTTGCAATTGTGGCTCGTGAATTTCCATGTCGGTGAACCCATTGAAAGTCTGAATTTGACAACTAATCATCATTACTTGTATAGGAAATAGTGAAAATATCTATATTTGTCTATAGTAAATCCTTAATTTTGCCTATAATTAGATAAGGCAATTGCATTTCATCTAGGGCAACAATAAAAATTACTACATTACTTTAAGTTGATTTACTCTCATCTTTACTTAAATTTAGTCACAAAAGCTCTCCTTCACTCAACTATCTAAACCATCTTTAACCACGATTTATACCATACTCCTATTTCAATTTGACTAGATATTTGTCACATGTCCAAGTCATTTTTTGACATCAACAATATTTTTAAAACATCCTCTTATGTACAATTCAAATTATTTTTTGATTAAAAACTTTTATACGTACACAAGTTCTTCATATAAAAAGTGGCAATTTACTTGGTTGTGATTAATCAATTTATCTAAAAACTTAAACTATCAAAGAAATTTAATGTCTACACATTATAATCCATCTTCAAACATTTCAGTATTTAAAATTTTGTAGCACATAGAAATTCAAACAAATAGCACATAAAAATTCAAACAAATACTCACATATAAATCTGAAGTGTCGACATGGATCGCCCATAATCAACAGATGCAGGTGCCTGGTGTCCAGAAGCTTACTACTAATGTTCGACGGAGAAAGTTAGGCTTGGGGTTGGTTGCGGCGAGCATTAGCCCCCCAAAACTTAAACTTTTTAGCATACTAAACATTAATTGTTGTATGAATTTTAAATATCATTTCGAATCATGCAATAGTTAATTTCCACATACACTAAATGTTGGGAATCGAATAAAAATTCATTTAGTTTACTTGCATGATCTTTTTGTTGTTCAAAGAAGAATTGCAAATAAAGAAATATATAAAGATATAACGCAAAATTTACGGACCCAAAACACTTTCCGCTATATGAAAATTTGTTACAATCATATAGAATCTCGCTCACCAAACCTCTGAGAATTTTGCTCAATTTTTATTTTAATTCATTTTTGTAATAAAAGTTCTCTAAACTTCAAAACAATCATAATTGAAATCATTTTCGAAAACACATAGATCAACCATTTAATTATAATTTGAACTTGTTTGAGACAATTATCCCAACAATCTTCAACTTGCTGAAGACGAGCCAAAATTCAATCACATCTTTTGTTCACTGTTCGCTCAAAATAGTGTACCGCAAGCGCACGGGTCGCGTACAAGTAATAAAGTGGACTTTTTGAGTCCGGATTGTCGATCCCACGAGGAATGTTTACTTTAAATTATGTAACTTTAATTAATTTAATTCTAACAACAAAGAGAAACACACAATTAAAAAGATGGATTTTTGGAAATTCTAAATTAAAGAAACTAATTTTAAACCGAATTAAAATAAGAAAAATGAAAAATAAAATAGTTGGGATTCGTGATTTCACTTAACTCTTGCTTAAGTAATTTCTCAACACATGTAAATTAATAAATTACTCATTTACAATGTTAGACCCGATTTTCCAAGCTTAGCTAATTACCCCTCTCGAGTGAAATTAACCCTAATCAATTGGTCTAACCTACTATATCTCTATGTCGATTAAGGCACAATCAATTGCATTAACTCTTTGTGAAAATAACTCAATGGATCATTTAGAGTTTAAGGTATATCTCCATCCTTAACAAGAACCTAGAGCATTTGTTATTTGGTCTAAAATGCATAATATCTCTCGATTATCATACACTTCACAAACCATATATTTGGTGATCAATCAAACACATGGAATAATCTCAATAACAAACACACATGAAATAAGCTCAAAATTAATAAACAAGCATTAAAATTACTTAAACTAAGTTAAGCTACATCAATCATCCCAACATAAAACAACTAGCCCATTATATAAATATTCCACAAAAGATAAGGTTTATGAAAATACATCACAAAATAAGAAATTAAGGATAAAAATACAAGAAAAATGAAATACAACACTTCCCTTAATTTTTGCTCCAAGAATCTTTCAACAATGCTTTGTATTTCCACTTACTTCTTGCTTTTTTGATCAAATGGATGCTAGTAACTTAAAAACAAAACTAAACTACAAACTAAATCAAAAACAAAGAAAAGAAAAAAAAAAGAAGAAGAAAGAAGAGAAAAAGAGGCTAGGGTTTTTAGAGAGTGAAAATTTGGGATCAAGTATGCTTGAAACCCTCCTCAAAATGCCCAAAAATACCATTTTTTGGCTTAGATCCGCGTCCTTTCACGTTTGGGCCGAACCGAGTCGCACCGGGTAGGCCCAGATTATCGCCCAATTTTTTGACCACGCGATCGCGTGGTGGACTGAAAACTCTCGGGTTGGATTATAGGCTGACTTCGCGAACGCGACCTGGTCTAACCACGCGATCGCGTGGTTCACCTGGTAGCTTTGTTCTTCCATGATTGCAATTTGGTCCTCCATCTTCTGGTCTTCTTCAATTTAGTCTTCGCATTTTGACTTTTATTACAAATATGCCCTTGCAATATTTGCAAAGTAGGGCCTCCATTTTCTGAGATGTTGCAATTGAGTCCCCATACTTTTGATTTCTTTCAATTACGTCATTGGACATCGAAATTGCTCTTCTTTTCGCTCAATTGCTCTCCGATCTTGTCTATTTTCTTTCCAATTGAGTTTGTACCTAATTGTACAAGATAAACACAATTTATACGTAGATATTTGCTCTATTTGTCAATTAAATTGCTAATTTAGGAACTAAATAAGTGTGTAAAGCACACTTATCATTCATGATACTTGAAAAAATATGTGAGTCTTTGACACACTTTAACGGTCCTAATTCTCAAATCGAAGGATTAACATATTCCACCATACAGGTATAATCACTTAAAATAAACAACAAGTTTTAAAAGTTTCATCGCTTCATATGAAAACAAACTTGTTGAGAATTATGGTGCAATCCCCATGTTCGACATTTCGTGGGAGCTCATCAGCTGTCAACATTAATTCCACCACAAACACTGCATCATTTCCAAATCAATGTTCGTGTGAAAACATATGAACCCGCTAGTAAGAATACATCCTCTTTCATGACAACTAGCTATCTGTCATGAGGATGAAAACATCTTACTCAAAATACATCTTCAGATGTCCTCGACCAAGAGAGACACATTTTCCGACTTCTAGCAGTTAGTTGAATCTGCACCACCTTTTGGACAATTTCTTCTCACATGAATAGGTTGTCCCTAGTTCCAACAAGTTCCTTTCTTCCTCCCTCATGGAGTTACATCTTTTCAACTTTTCAGTAACAAGTGATGAATTTTGAGATGAAATATCACTTCCACCTAATTTTCTTTCTTCAGAAATCATCTTATTTGTAAGCAAAATTCATAATATCCTTCCCTAAATCAAAATAGGCTTGGTGCTCAAAAGAAGATGGAAGAGACCCGATGAGCCTTAAAATTTTATCATCACCATTATCAATTTTAACTCCAATAGCCTCTAGTTCAGAAATAGTCTCATTGAGGGCACTCTGATGATCTGAGTTTTTGTACTTGCATTCATTCTCAGAGAATGAAACCGTCCCTTCAATATAATAGATTTAAAAGACTCTTTGTTTAATACAACTCTTCCAATTTCTTCCAAAACTCCTTAGCAGGAGATATTCTTTGAATATTTGCAAGAACATTCTCAACCAAATTTTCCATTCAAAGCTTTGTGTAGTCAGTTCTGGATCAACACATCCCTAATTTGTATTTACCAAAAACTAAAATTGATCCTCCTATTAAGTTTCTCCAGGTCATATTTGACAGACGTGTTTCCTTTTACTCCAACTATTCAAATCACTTGACGTCCTGATACCACTCGTTGGAAATTAGATAAAATTCCCTTTGATTTACTCGTACGATCTTTTTGTTATTCGAAGAAGAATAGCAAACAAAGAAATATATAAAGACAAAATTTACGGAATGACAAAGCTTTCCACTAAATGAATTTTTTTATTACAATCATATAGAATTTTACTTACCAAACCCCCTAAATATTGTAGGAAAAATATCAAAATTTTACCACATATACCAATTTCTACTTCTTTGTACAACCCACAAAGAAAACAAGAAAATCAAAATGCTAGACTACATTTTTTTACCTCACAAAACTTTATAGGTCACATGCTCTAAAATAATAAATAACATCTATTTATAGGAATAATTACTACATTGAAGAGTTTAATCTCAATTCAACCAATACAAATGAAACTCTTTTCTAATGAAAAAAGAAAACCATGAGATTTATTTAAAAAAGAAATCAATCTTTATTTAAATTAGCTTTTGCAATAGAAGTCTTCCAAACTTCAAAACAATCCTAATTGAAATACTTTACAAACACAAAGATCAATCATTTAATTAGAATTAGAAATTGTTTGAGACAATCATACCAACACAAAATATCGTGTAAATTAGTCATGGGAATTTTAATAGGAACTGAACCTCCTGAACCGAAAAAACTAGAGGTTCTAGTCCGATTCCAAAAAAATAAACTAGGAACCGAAAATCAACTGGATCCTGGTCGGTTCTTGGTTCTTGAAGCAGAACCATGAGTACCGAAAAGGAAACAAATTTTTATGTTGTTTTTTTTATTTTTTACAACTTATGGGCTTTGTAGAAAAATACAAAACTTCAAAAATATAGTTTAGGTAGTAAATTTTCTAAAACTGTAGACTTTAACATTAAAAAATCAAGACTTACTCCTACTTTTTCCCTCTCGCCTTACATCAAATTATTTCATTTCATGAGTTATTTTAATATTTGCAATTTGAGTTTTCTATGAATAAAAAAGTTTAAGCTAGTAATATGATTTAGGTTGAATATTCTGACTGTCAATGAAAGAGCCTCAGGATAGAAAATTAATTTTGAGAAAACATCCATCTCTTTCACTCTAAATGTCAGCACACCAGAGAAGGGAGGCAATAAAAACTATTCTTGGGGTGGAAAATGTGGGACTTTAGAGTACTTACCTGGGCATTTCAATCGCGATAGGACGCAATAAATACCAAGTTTTTTATGTCAATCAAAGAGCGGGTTTGGAAAAGGATGAAGGGGTGGAAACCAAGCATTTTTTCTGCTGTGGTTAAGAAGTCTTGATCTAATCGGTGCTACAGGCTATACCAACCTATTTGATGAGCTTATTTAAATTACCAGAATCACTTTATCACGATCTTGCGTCCTTAATCCGTGGGTTTTGGGGGGGGGAGTCCTGAAAAGAGGAGGATATCTTAGCTACAGTGAAAGAAAATGTGCATATCAAAATTCTGTGGTGGTATTGGATTTTGGGATTTTAAAGCCTTCAATCAGGCTCTAGTGGCCAAATAGGCATTGAGGGTCCTTCAGTCTACAGATTCACTTGTAGCCCAACTAATTCAGAGTAAATATTTTCGCCATGCAAATTTTTTGGAGGCTCAACCGTCCAATGGCTCCTCCGCCATTTGGCGTAGTATTTTATGGGGACGGAAATTGTTTGGAGCTGGACTTCGTTGGAGGGTGGGGAGAGGGAGTTCAATCCGTATTTTCCAAGATCCTTGGCTACCTCGGCCACCATCGTTTTTGCCATATTGATTGTGAGCAAATTCTGGCATATTGATTGTGAGCAAATTCTATCAATTCCGTGGGGAAATGTAGGATAGGATGACAAATTGATTTGGCACTATGAAGCTAATGGAAAATATTCGGTTCGAAGTAGATACAGGTTGGTGCAAAAGGGCAACTTTACAGCTGTAGGACAGTCAGGACAAGAAGCATGGTGGGGGGGGGGGTATGTGGAAAATCAATGCTCCTCCTAAGGTAAAAGTCTTTTTGTGGCGTTTATTTCATGATATTTTATTGTCCGGTTTGAATTTGGTTCATTGACTTATTATCCATGACAGTCAAGCGCGGTGCGGATTCTACGTCGAGGTGGAGTCCAGTTTGCATGCGATTTTCTCATGCGAATGGGCAAAAGGGGTGTGGAAGGAAGCGGGGTGGTGTCAAGTAATTAAGAGATTGCTAGGACCTCTGGATGGGAATGCTATGCTCCATGAATTATGCAGAAACTACAAATCTGATTTGGGATGGCTAGGAGGTTTGATGTGAGTCATTTGGGGGGAACAGAACTGCATTATGGGGGGACTCGGCGTCCAGCTCCGGTGATTATGGAGGTGGTTAGGGGGATGTGGAAATGGAATGCTTGTGAGGCTGTTGCTACATGCTCCTCGGTGAGGATAAGGCCGGAAAGTAGTATGGGTCGGTTAGGGTGGAGGTTACCTCCATCGGGAGGCTCAAGATCAACACCGATGCAGCGATTCAGCAGAGCAAGGTTTTTATTCCATGGGTGCAGTGCTTCGAGATGATAAAGGAGTTGTCGTGGGAGCTCAAACGAGATGTTTTGGTGGGGTTCTGGCTGTGGTTGACGCTGAAGCTATGGCGGTACTTGAAGGCATTCGGCTTGCGAATTCTTGTGGTTTTTCTCATTTTCTGGTGGAAACGGACTCCCTTCGAGTGGTTAAAGAACTTGCCTCTGATTTTTCTTATGCTCCGAATGCACATATTCTACCGGAGATTTCCTCGTTATTGTGGGTAGTACACGGGAAGTGTTGCTAGGAATAATAATAAAGTTGCCCACTTGCTAGCTGCGTTTGGAGCAACTAAATGTGTCAATTATGTTTGATTTGATTGTATTCACCATTTTATTTCGGATCTTATCCGAGAGGATTTGAATTAATGAAGGTTAATTATCAAAAAAAAAAAAAAAAAAATGTTATTTCTCTGCACTGTGGAATAATGTAAAGGAGAAAAGTATAAGTCATCCATTTCTCGGCCCTGTGGAATAAGGTAAAGGAGAAAAGTATAACTCATCCATTTTCCTCCCGTCCCTTCACTCAACATGAATAATCATAGCTTAAATAAATGCCTATTCATATCGAAAATGAAAGAGAAGTATTATAACGAGAAGGGATGGTTTTTGCAGTCTCCAATATGAAGCTTAATATAAAACAAATTAAACATCGTAAAAGTATCTACACCCAAAATCGAGTTAAGATGATAAATATACAATAAGACGTATGACATGTCAAATGTGACTAAGAAGAGCTCTTGTATGATGACCCTTTTTTAAATAAAAAAAAATAAAAATAAAATTTCATACTCATTTTCAATCATAAATTCATACAATAAAATATCATGCACATAAACTCAAAATTTTTTCTACTTTTTAAATACACATTTTTTAAAAAATTACTATTCATAACTTAAATTTCTCTTTCAAATGGCTGTAAAGGCCCAAGTATTATCAATAGCGCGTAGACATAAAAAGGTTGCACAGCACAGCATGTGGAGTCAGAAGTCACAATCTTCGTAGGTTGCTTCAATAATTTATGAGATTCAGAATACCTGAAAATGGGTGTTATGAGAGGATAGCCGTAAATATTGGGGGTGAACAGAACACCTGTTTTGCGCAACTGTCTGGTCCCAATCTCTCATCTGTCACCACGTGGGATAAGATTTCAACTTCCATAGTGATATGGTTTTCAGCAAACTATTTTTTGCTATGGAATATAATAATATTTTGGGAATTTCAAATATGATTTAACTGATGTAGATAAGAATGTTGTTAATTAATGATTAGCCTCCTTTTGGTAAAAGTTCGTTTATAAATAATTGAACAATTTATTTGAAAAGTCAACGATTTTAATTAGTTAAAAATTACTCTCAACAATTTTTACTTATATAAAAAAATAGATTAAAAAGTATTGTCACATCACTATTTATAAGTAATATTTACAATCAAACGTTTATAAACAATTTATCCAAGAGACCGTAAATTTAGGGTAATTGGGGGCAAAACATCCTTACATTTGGACACTCTTGTGCAATTCGTCACTACCTTTGATTTTTTTACAATTTCATCCTCACATTTACATTTTTTTGCTGAAAAAGTCCTTACCGTCCCAAATTTCGTTAGTTGACCAATTAATTATCTTTTGACCATTTTAATGAAGAGTAAAAAAGTCTTTTTATATTATTTAACTTAAATTATATAACAAGAAAATGAAAAACAAAATTTAAAAAATTGTAACTATTCATCTTCCCCCCTTCACTCCCACACAACCACCACCCCAATCCAACTCATTGTCATAATTCTGAAGACTAGTTAATAAGCTTCGGCAGTACTACCACCACAACCATAAATGGAAGTGGTAGATGACAGAGGAGAAGTCGTGGGGCAGACGTAGGCTAGTGCGCCTGCGGCTTGAAGGAGGATCACCAGTCGACCAGCTCGCAATGCCCCCGCAATTGTTGAACTTGAGCTTATCGTCGTCGTCTTCCTTGTCCTCTTTTCTAAGCTTTGATTCGTTTCTAGTTCTGGATTATGATAAAAAAAATTGTAACTATTCATCTTTCCCTTCACTCTCACACAACCTCTACCCCCAACCTAACCCATTGAACCAAAAATGAGGGGGAACAACTTCAGTTGCAATTACTAAATCTCTTAAATTCATACCAATTACCAAATATTTTATAATTGTCGATTTTGTGTGCAATAGTTCGGTATTGAAAAATAGCTTAAGTTGCATCTGGTTCATCATCTTCTCAATTTGAGACACGCGAAATCCCCTTATATTCATGGCCTCCACTACGTATTTTGAGATGAAAGAGGGGTTAGTGAGATTGTATAATTGTTGAAATTTGGTCAGTCGAAACATTTTTTGTGCTAAACATTGAACAAAATTGTCGTAAAGAGAATCTGATTGGGCAGAAAAAAATGAATTGAAGGAAGAAAGGAAAAGCAGAAGTAGAAGCACCTTGGCAGAGGCCAGAGGGTTATAAATACCCCCTACACATTCTCATAGAAATAGATAATTCATCTTACCTTGATTTTTTGTTCGATGGGATGAGTTTGATTGGGGGTGGTGGTTGTGTGGGAGTGAAGGTGGGAGATGAAGGGGAAGATAAATAATTATAATTTTTTTATTTTGTTTTAATTTTTTCATTTTTTTGGTATATAGTTTTAAGTCAAATAATGTAAAAAAGACTTTTTTGCTCTTAAAATGGTCAAAAGATGATTAATTGGTCAACTAACGGATTTTTGGACGGTAAGGACGTTTTCAGCAAATAAATGTAAATGTGAGAGTGAAATTACCAAAAAATTGAGGATAATGTTGAATTACACAATAGTATCCAAAGATAATGATGTTTTGCACCAATTACCCGTAAATTTATTGGGTAAGTTCACGTTTGGATGCTTAGGGGTCCCACTTTGTCATGTCCAATAGAAGGCAGTAGGCAAGATGTTTTTTAATCCGAGGAATATGTTCAGTCATAGACTCGCAATCATGATTTGTATGTGTTAGAAAATTTATCACAGATAATTATTTATCTATGATCTAAAATCATCATACTAAATTATCAAGAATTAATAACTGAAGCGGAAGCGTACCTTAATCAAATGTGATTCACGATAAACGATTCGACGGTTGGATCTTCCAAATCAATACGCAGTCCTTATTTTCTCTCTGATGATGGGATGTCAAAAAGAATGAACAATACGTAGGATTCAAGGACCATAACCGACTTTATATACTGAATTTCCAGTTAACCTAATTCGGCCCATCATGAATTAGGTAATGACCTGGTATCTACACATAAAAGCCCATACATTAATTAGATGCATTAAAGTCCAATATACCAAATCTTTATTAGATCACTTTAAATGGGCTTAACCAAAATTGATAGTCTTTTATTCAATACACAATAATTCACATATAAGCCCACACGATTGATTAAAATCCTTACAATCTCCCACTTGGGCTATATGTGTAACCTTACAATTATGTATCAATCATAACCTTATGAGTACTCAGAATTTTGCTATCATTACTGAATGCATCCCCAAACAATCCGGTCCATCAATTATATCAACATAGGATCAAAGCGGCTTTCGCTACATTAATCGTAACTAAACCTATCAATGGTCACGTATATCGACATAACTGAATGACATGGATCAAGTATGAATGTGTAGCATGGAAATTACATGTAATGTGATCTTCAACATGCCTATTTCCAACTGGTCCAACCTTAGTGAGATCATCTTCAAACAAGTTCAGAGATAATAAACCTGAAACCTTACAGCTGTAAATAACTTTAACTTTAAACTGTATCCAAAAGGACAATAAATGTGTCTAATGCACCCAAAATACAAACTCCCACTAAAATCGAATATCCTTAAGAAATACAACACCCATATGAGTATTGTGCTCATGAAATACCTTGGGTTGTAATACTTTAGTAAGCGGATCCGCAATTATGGAGTTTGTCCCAATGTGCTCTTATTGACACGTGTCCACTCTGAACTGTATCCTTCACAACCAGGAACTTATGTCAATGTATTTTGACTTAGTTGAGCTCCTGTTATTACTGGAATATAAATCTGCGGAATTATTGTCACAATATAACTTTAGTAGTCTTTCTATACCGAACAGAATAAGCAGCCCAGTGACAAAATTTCGCAGCAATATTCCATAATTAGATGCCCCCAAAAATGCTACAAACTTTGCTGTCATGGTGAAAGAAGCTAAAGTGTCTGTTAAGCACTCCATTCGAAAATAGCTCCTCCAACTAGAAGATAGATGTAGCCGATATGGATCTTCTACTTTCTTGACATCTAGTAAAATCGGAATCATAATGCCATATGATCTCCAACTGATCCGATTTTTTGTATGTGAGCATGTAATCTTTTGTTCTCTTTAAATACCTTATAACTCATGTTTGGCTGCTTTCCAAATGATCCATCTCAGGGTTACTTAAATATCTCCTCAGTATCCCAACAATGTACGCAATATCCGGACGCGTACAAATTTGAGCATACGTCAGATTTTCTATAGCTTAACTATATGAGAGCCTCTGCATTTCTTTAACTTCAAGATAACTTTTCGGGCATTAGTCGAGACTAAATTTGTCTCCCTTAGCGATAGGGCTGTCCCCTGATTTACTGTCTTGCATGCCAAACTTCTTAAGTACTTTATCGATATAGCCCTTTTGTGACAATTCAAGAATACCCCGAGAACAATCCCGGTGTATCTGAATTCCTAATACAAAAGAGACATCACCAAGATTTTTAATCTCAAAATTCCTTGACAAAAAATCTCATAATTTTATGTGAAATACCTATATCATTAGTGGCAAGTAATAATCAACATATAAAACCAGGACAATATACTTACTCCCACTGAACTTGTAATACAAACAACCATCAACAACATTAATCTCAAAACCAAATGAGATAATTGCTTGATGAAATTTGTATTACCCTTAACAAGAAGCTGGCTTGAGCACATAAATGGATTTCTTTAATTTGAAAATCATTTGCTTTGGGTCTACTGACACAAAGTTTTCTGATTGCACCAAATAGATCGTCCCATCAATGTCGCCATTGAGAAACGCCACCTTAGTATCCATTTGATGTAACTCGAGGTCAAAATGTGCAACAACCTAACTTTTCTGAAAGAGTCTTTCATTGAAACCGAAGAGAAAGTCTCTTTGAAGTCAATGCCATCATTCTATTTAAGGGCCTTATATACAAGACGAACCTTATATCTTTCCACATTACCTATCGAATCCCTCTTCGTTTAAAAATTCATTTAAAACCAATGGGCTTCGTACCTTATAGTAATGGGACAAGATCTCAAACTTTATTGTCTTGCATATGCTTATACTCCTTATTTATGGCATCAATCCACTTTTGAGAGTTAGAACCCTGCATGGCCTGATGGAAATTGATTGAACCATCTTCCACAATTCCATTATTTTCCTTATGTTCTTGGAAAAATACTATTTAAATTATCCGAAATAGCATTTTTTCTCTTTCTCTCGTGGATCTCCTTAATGGCTTTAGTTATTGAAGTTGTTGAGTTTGTACTTCTGAAATTTACTTTAATTTGGATGGGAGGTTCTTCAATATTGTCTAGTTGAGGTTCTGAATATGCTTCTTGATCAATGACATGCATAGAAACTTGCACATTGTCAAAAGCAATAGTAGGAATCGAAACTGATTCTTCCTCAACTTATTCCTTAAAGACAATATCTATAACCTTATTTCTCCCCCCCAAACTCAACTTCCTCAAAAATGTTGCAGTTCCCGTTTCAAAAATTGACTTAAGTGTGGGATTATAAAATTAATAGCCCCTTAACGACTTTATTTTCTTTATTTGTTTTCTTGCCCTTATCTTTAGAGGTGTTTTCCAAGTGAACACTTTCAGTTCTGTCCTGGTTCAACTTTTTTTCCTCTTGCACACAAGATAGAATGAGCTCATTTAGAGTTCATTTCTCCCTTTGATAGTTATAACTGACCTTAAATTGACTGAATTGTGCAAGAAGCTTGCACACTATGAAATGAGCTCATTTAGAGTCCATTTTTACTTTGACAGTTATAACTAACCTTAAATTAACTGTATTGTGCAGGAAGCGATATCAATACCAAATGCACGAGCAAGTCATTAGACAAGTCGAGTTTTAGTTCCTTAAGTTTTGAAGCAGTTTGAGACATCTACATGATGTACTCCCTTATTTTCCCATTGCCTTTATAATTTATTGAAATCAAGCTTTGCATAAGCGTGCTTGTTTCAGCCTTATCGTTTTTCGCAAAACGTTTCTTAATTTCGGCAAGGAATTCATTGGCATCATTTACCTCCTCAGATACTATGCCACTAAAGGCTTCCGGAATGTCGCACTTAATGATCCTGAGACTCATGTAATTTAAGCAATCCCACTTCTCAAAGTTCCTCATTTGATTAGATGAACTTTCATCCGTAAGAGGAGCATGTTGCTCAATCCTTAGTACACGGTCTAGATCCATGCAGCCAACGAAAAGTTAATGTTCTTGTTTTGATCCTTGAAATTTATTCCATAAATACAGGGATTAAATTTCAGCTTGTAGATATACTACTAACAGAATTTGAAACCGAATAGAGAACACTTAAATAAAATAGCTCACATAAATACCTTATTATGCAAATCATACTTTCAAATAATGGTAGGGCCCATCACAAGATACCTAGCACAACATCAATATTTAGTCTTTAGACAAAAATATTGACTTGTAAGTGGTACTCTTGGTGTAGTAATCAAACACTGACAGTAAGACATGTCAACCAACAAACCTTTCTTTGGAACGATTTATTGATCACACGTAAAACCAAATAACTGTCACGTATTTATCACCACAAGTTCATGTGAAATTCGGGCCAAATATTGACCTTCCTTTGGGCCGATCAATATCCGCATGAAATAACACACAAACACCTAATTTTCCCTTAGTGCAGTGATCAAACACTGGCAATAAGATATGTTAACCAATAAACCTTTCTTTGGACCGATTTATTGGTCACACGTTAAACCAAATAATTGCCACGTGTTTATCACAACAGGTGCATGTGAAATTCAAGCCAAATATTGACCTTCCTTTGGGCCGATCAATATCCGCAATGAATAACACACACAAATATCTTCTAATATTCAAAGTTAATTAATATCCACAAGAGAGGGAGGTTGCTTTGGCAACATGTTGCTTCAACTAACTTACTTTCGAATATTATATCTCTCAAAAGATTCCGATGTACCAAGATTTGAAATTGAAATCTTCTGATTTGCATATATTTTGACTTTAGGATTTGAATTATAGAACTCAAAACTTTAGAATAAAGCAATCCTTAAGTTGAGAGAGTCAATTGCAATATTCTTAAACTTTAGGTGGTCAATTATATAAAATTTTAAGCTTGAAGGGCTTAAATTACAATTTTTCCAAAACTTTATTGGCCAATTTAGAGAAATTCCAAGCATTAGGTCCCAATTTGAAAGAAAAACAAACTTTAGAGGGCCAAAATAGGAATTTGTAAACTTTAAGGACTTAATTGAAAAAATTTCAAACTTTATGGACCAAATTGGAGAAACTTAGAACTATAGATGCTGTATTAGAAAATTTTCAAACCTTAGGGGACTGAATTAGAAAATTTTCAAACTTTAGGGACCAAATTAGAGAATTTTTCAAGCTTTAGGAACCAATTTTGAAAATTCTCAAACATTAGGGGCTGGATTAGAAATCTTTTCAAACTTCAGGGGCTGAAATATAAAATCAGGAACTTGAGAGGTCCTGACTTAACTATATTATAACTTTAGGGGCTCAATTATACAATTTAGAACTTTAAAAGGCCCAACTTAAATAATTTTATAAATTTGGGGCTGATTTCATAAAATTCATAACTTTAAGGGCCAACTTAAATTATTTTGTAACTAAAGGGGATGAAGTTGTAAATTGCATAACTGTAGGGCTTAAGATTTAATTCAAAATAAAAGGGAGGACCAGATGGGAAATTTTACATAATTTCCCAAAATTGCAACAGAAGTCCATTGAGACTTCTAATTTCCGGTGTAAGCCCCTTCTCCAAAAACCTTTATTTTTAGCAACAGTTAGGGTTTTCTACCCTAGCCTTCCGCCGCCTCCTAAACCGGCAGAGGCGCAGCCCCCCCCCCCCCCCTCCGGCCCCTCCGCTCCTAATGGCGCTGCTAACCTGCACGGAGCAGCACCGCGCGACCACCGCGCGCAGTAAAGTTGTGGCGCTGCGCGCATTCCGACAGTAGTGGTCGCCGGTCACACCACAACCATGCCAAATTCGACCAAAATAACTGGCCATACCTCAACCCAACGGAATCCAACCCAAAACCTCGACCACAATCAAAACCCAGTTCGAAAAAAAATAAAATTATCCCTTAATCTTCAAAGCCAGATTCAGAGCCCAATATCAACAAATCAAAATCCAAATTCGAAAACACATACATATTTTATATCAAATCAGATTCTGAACCCAAAAAATCCATAAGTCAGCCAGCAGATGGAGAGCCTAATTTCTTGAAATATACATGCAGTAAGAATATGAATGAATCCATGGCAGTTTGGAGAAGATATCATATGGTTTTTGGTACTTTCAGGTGTAAAATATTCAATTTCAAACGGAATCCATTACGTAATTCCAGAATCAATAAAAATTGAATTTTCAATCCAACCATACCATCCTTTAAATGTAGATCTGATAATTCAACGTGATGATTGGCTCTAATACCACTTGTTAGAAAATTTATCACAGATAATAATTTATCTATGATCTAAAATCATCATGCTAAATTATCAAGAATTAATAACTGAAGCGGAAGCGTACCTTAATCAAATGTGATTCACGATAAACGATTCGACGGTTGGATCTTCCAAACAATACGTAGTCCTTATTTTCTCTCTGATGATGGGATGTCAAAAAGAATGAACAATACGTATGATTCATGGACCATAACTGACTTTATATACTGAATTGCCAGTTAACCTAATTCGGTCCATCATGAATTAGGTAATGACCTGATATCTACACATAAAAGCCCATACATTAATTAGATGCATTAAAACTCAATATACCAAATCTTTATTAGATCACTTTAAATGGGCTTAACCAAAATTGATAGCCTTTTATTCAACACACAATAATTCACATATAAGCCCACACGATTGATTAAAATCCTTACAGTATGTTTATCAACTTTTGATAACAGAGGGAAAAACCAAAAATAAATAAACAAGTGAGACATATATTATTGAGCAAAAAAAGTTGTAGAGAGGAAAAAAAAAATTCTAATTGTCGAAGATTATTTTTTAAATAAATAAACAAGTTTATATTTTAAGGTTATAAGTTTTTAAATAAATAATTCAACTTTGTATTGTTGAAGTCCATGAACACGAGAACATGTTAAAAACTACAACTAGAATAGTAAATATTTATCAATTTTAACACGATAAGATTATAGGTAAAGTACGTAGTTCGATATAAATTAACATAAATTAAGCTTATTCAGAGCATACCTCCAAATTAAACAAAACATAATTCATATTTATATCTTTCAACTTTCCACTCCATTAACATTTTCCTAAGCCAACCATTTATTTTAAGTTACTTGAATGACCCTTGATTTTTCATAATCACGTATTATCCTTTGTTTGGTTTTTGCTAAAATCACACTTTTAGTAAATTTCTATAAATTTGATGAATTTTATATTTAAAAATTTGATAAAAATATTGAGTCCTTAAAATGCGTATTAAAAAATGAGTCCAAATTTTTTCCTATTTCATTTTTAATCACATACTTCTATATGACTTACCACTTCACACATCTCAATCAATTTTCAACCACATATTTGTTGGATATTGGTTAATAAATCGAGAATTGAAAATCGATCAAAGTGACTTCGTGTCGATTTCGGCCAAATACTCAAAATCTCGGCTCAATCCGTTTAGGCAAAATTGTTTGCCACTTCGCCGCTTCGGATGAATGAGAAATTACGAAAAAGGATGAAAATCAAGTCAAAATATTTGATCGTGCGACCTCATGGTTAGTAAACGCGCGATCACACGTTAAATTGAATTCCGATTTCTTTGTGTAAAATCGTTCGACCGCACGGTCTATAATCGTGCGCAGGTTGTCCGGCCACAAGACACATTTTCGTAAATGTGCATTGTTTGGAAATGGTGTATGGTTGGACCTCAACCATTTCGTCAACACCCTTTCATGATCTATATATAGGACCCTTTGGGTGTCCTATTCCTCACTTTTTGATATGCAAAACATCTCTCACCTCACTTCTCTCCAAAATCAAATCATTTCATTTGTTTTGATTTTCATTCATTGCATCATTTTGAGTACATAAGCGTAAATTTGGTTCGTTGTACTTGTATTTTGGAGTGTTACAAACACAAGTGAAGCCGTTGTATCTTGGGAGTCGATTGCCGAAATCCGTAGACACCGTTACAGGGCAAATTCGACTTAAGGACAAAGAGTCCAACTCTTGCCTCGACTTTATTCCTCTTTTCTTCTTCTTCTTGTTTGTACTTTCCTTGCCGTTACTCTGTCCAAATTTCGGCTTGGATTTACAAATTTTCATTCTACTTATTTGGCGTCACTATTCACAAATCCACCCAACAATATTATCTCACAAACTCTGAAACTACCTAAACCAAAGAGGCTCTATTTATTCTTATATATGGTTGTTGACGTTTCGTAAGCACCCCAAAAGCAGGGCATTGTCAACATAGCTTTAGCTTAGTGGTACCAGTGAGGTCTATAAAATTCTTAAGTTCTATTGATTCAAGGTACGAAATCCCTGGGGACGCATTAACCTCGCGTGAAACAAATCAACACTATGCAGTGGACAATACACCTGTTCATCCCGTAAGCACCCCAAGAGTAAGGCAACGTCAACCATGGTAAATTTTCTTTCTTTTCTCTTTTAAAAATTTACGGTTTTCTACTTTCTTACATTAATCAAAATGACTACAAATAGTTTTGTCTATCAAGCAACCATTCTCTAAAATATATCGAGATAAGACAGGAGGCTACCAAATTAAAATGTGTTGCATAATGAACATTGGGCTGAGTTTAGCTAAGCTTAAATAATTTCATAACAGCTAAATTTACAAGCTAATAAGTAAACCAATAAGGGTATTGATTGCGGGATGGAAAAAAAAATATTTTTCAAGGAATTGATTTGTCTGAAAATTATTTTCGTGAAAAATATCAATTATAAGTGTTTAATTTTCAAGGTGAAAAAAATGGAGAATTTTCCAAGTTTTGTTTTTTTATTGACATTATTTTTCATGACAAATAAAGTAAAATTTTGATATTTGAATCAATTTTTTTTTAAAACACATTTGTACTTTTATTTTCAGCAAAATCAAGCACCTAAGGTTAAATGAGAAAAGTTGGAATTGATTTTCATTTTCCTTGAAAAATAAACACATATCAAACATGCTCTAAGTTGAAAATAAATAAATTACCCAAAACTACTTAGCAGTAGATTTGAAGCTTTGAAATTAGCATGTCCACTAAAAGTGTGATCCAGTCCACATCTTAAAAGAAGGTGAAACGCTAACCTCAGGCGTCCTCGCCGTCCTTGGAGATTGATGAAGGATGTAAATCGCAGGTTATGCTTTAAAATAGTCAAAATTTGAGTATCATGCACTGAACTGATAAAATGTCTAGTAATTCGAACTTGCAACCTCTTCGCTGGATCCTCAAATTTTGCCAATTGAAATGTGCTTCGGGCAGAATCAGTCCACATCTTACTACGGTAAGTGAAAGGCAATGCACAATCTTTTCATTTAAGTCAGGAAGCAGGGCGGGGATATGTCAAATAATAATTGAAAATCAGTACAATGAGAAAGCTATAAATCACAAGTGCCAACTCCGAGGCCAATGGCTTTAAAAACTCCATGTGGTCACCATGTGAATCCACTTCTCTTTCTTGCCAAAGCCAAAATCTATGCGCCAAGAATATTTCTTCTTCTGGGACCCATTTTCCCTTCCCTCTTCACCATGTTTTCCGGATCCTGCCAATTCCAAAATCTCCTCTCCTTATAAATTTCCAATCGAGTAATTCTAGGGAACCAATAATCATGTTTAGCTAACTCCTCATCACTAGCTAGTTGTCTTATTTTTTGTCACAAACTAGCAGCAAAATCAAAACAAAAATTTTAGGTGGACATGTTTTTTTGACATGTTTAAGTGACATTTTCGAGGTATCATCTAAGTATAAGTAGACAAATTAAGGTGGATGAATGATTAGATTATTATTAAGCTAACCATTATTAGCACCATTCTCTTTCGGGTCGACCCCAATTTAACACGCTATCAATAGTAAATGTTTATCAATTTGGTATAGTCGACTTGGGACATTAAAGACTATATTCAAATATTTTATATTCTAGCTAATATGTTTAAAAAATTATTACATTAAAATTTCAGATTTTTTTTTTTTTTTTTTTTTCAAATCTAACTTATTTTTCTCTTCTATTGAAATTTAAAGAACTTTATTCCAATTTCTACTCACGTTATTTTATTTATTTATTTTTATTTAGTACAATTAACCCTACTGATCAAGATTCATTCAAGAACTTTTTTAGTATAGAGCAAAATTATCTATTTAATATATATTCTCCTACTCAAGTTTTAATGTTTTATAAGCTTTTGTAACTAGCTAGCTAGTTATTTTACAGTTGCAAATTATCTTTGGATTAACTCAAAAATGAAAAGAACGTTTTATTTCCAATCAAACATCAAGAATCACTACGAGAAAATGACACAACAACGATGACAAAAGTTGTTGCTGAAAGGCCAAAAGTCGCTACTAATGAGTACTAGCTAGTGACGACATAGTTGTCTCTAATTAAAAAAAAAAATCATTTAGTATATATATTTTTTTTACCCAAACCCAACCCAATACAACCTCGACCCAACCTGATGTAGAAAACACAATAACATATATATCCTTATATATGTTCTACAAATAAATTAAGAGAAAGAAGAAATAATGGAAGAAGAGAAAGAGAGAAGAGACAACCCTTAAAACCACACCATTCATTATAATACTCAATCCTATATATACATACAAAACAAAAGCATATGCTTAGAATATTCTAAAGCATATAAAGCATATTCTAAGCATATTCTAAAGCATATTCTAGAATGTGCTAATTATTCTAACATCCCCCGCAAACTCACGATGCTATAGCATGAAGCAACAAGAGTTTGTCAAGTAAGAATCGGAAGCGAGAAGTCGGATGGGACTTGGTGAAGAAGTCTGCAAGCTGCAATGATGAAGAGACAAAAGGTAAGGCAATAGTCCCATGCTGAAGATGATGACGAACAAGGTGACAATCAATTTCAATGTGCTTCGTGCGCTCATGGAACACTGAATTATGTGAGATCTGGATGGCACTCTTGTTATCACAATACATAGAGGTGGGAGATGAAATAGAAACACCCATATCTGCAAGTAGCCAACGTAACCACACAATCTCAGTAGTAGTGGAGGCCATAGCGCGATATTCTGCTTCAGTTGATGAGCGAGAAACTACTGTCTGCTTCTTACTTTTCCATGAGATAAGAGAGTCACCCAAAAATACACAGTAGCCAGTAGTGGACTTACGATCAGTTGGGTTCCCAGCCCAATCTGCATCAGAGTAAGCTCGAAGCTCTAAGGAGGAGGTCGATGGGAATAAAATACTCTGAAAGCAAGAGCTACGAAGATAGCGCAAGATTCTAACAACCGCTGCCCAGTGAACCATGGTAGGTGCTGAAACAAACTGACTGACAACATGCACAGCATAAGCAATGTCTGGCCTAGTAATGGTAAGATAAACAAGGGAACCAACAATAGTACGATACAAAGTAGGATCAGACAGTGGTTCACCATCAGAAGATGAGTAACGAACATTAGCCTCAATAGGAGTATCAGCTGTTTTAGTATCAGTAAGACGAGCACGCTCAACGACATCTGCAGCATATTTAGACTGAGAGAGCATATAACCTCGAGGAGAAGAAGCAACCTCAATCCCCAGAAAGTAAGTTAAGGGACCCAAATCCTTCATTTCAAAAAGACGAGCCAATTCTGATTTTAAATTGGTTATCCCTACAACATCATCACCAGTAATGATCATGTCATCAACATACAACAGAAGGAGAATACGACCAGTGGAAGTACATCTACAGAACAAAGCGGAATCATGATGGCTAGATGTAAAACCAAGAGAGAGCACAACTGTAGAAAACTTCTCAAACCAGGCACGAGGTGCTTGTTTGAGACCATATAAAGCTTTCTTAAGTTTGCAAACAAATCCAGGAGAACGAGGAACACCAGGTGGAGGAACCATATAAACATCTTCTTGAAGATTTCCATTCAAGAAGGTATTTTTAACATCCATTTGAGAGAGACTCCACTGACGAATAGAAGCAACCGCAATAAGTGTACGTACAGTAGTCATTTTTGCAACAGGGGCAAATGTCTCCTCATAATCCAAGCCATACTGTTGAGAAAATCCCTTAGAAACCAATCGAGCCTTGTAACGCTCAACTGAACCATCAGATTTGGTCTTGATCTTATAGACCCAACGAGATCCAATAGCATGTTTTCCTGGTGGTAAAGAAACTAATTCCCAAGTGTCTGTCTTATGTAGAGCATTAAGTTCATCAGTCATAGCCTGTTGCCAAAGAGGATCTAAAGCTGCTTCTTTGTAAGAGGAAGGTTCAGAAAGCTTATGAATGGAAGACAAAAAACAACAAAAGGACTCAGAATAACAAGAATAATCAAACTCGGGTAAGTGAGCAGACTTACGTATACGTTGAGGATATCGAGGAGGAGGAGACTGCGAATCCTCAGCCTCAGACGGTGCTTGGGGATCCATAGGAGAAGGGAGGACATTCTGAGATGGCGCATGTGTACCTGTAGTAGATGACGAAGATGGAGAACAAATAGTAGGGACATATGTAGATGGTCTATCAATATCATCAGTGAAAGGATCAATACAAATGAGATCTGACGTGGTCATGTGAGAGGTATTATCTGTAATATAAAATAAGGGAATGTGTTCAAGAAACACAACATTACGAGAGACATATAACTTGTGACTGACAGGATCAAAACATCGATAACCTTTTTGTCCCTCACCATATCCTAAGAAGACACAAATAGCTGAGCGTGGAGTTAATTTGCTACGTTCTGCCGTAGGACGAAGAACAAAACAAGTGCACCCAAAGACTTTTAAGAGAGAGTAATCAGGAGAATAACTAAACAAGGTTTGAAATGGTGACAAACCAGATAAATGAGAAGATGGTATCCTATTTATCAAATAGACAGCAGTGAGAACTGCCTCCCCCCAAAATTCACTATGTACTTTGGCAGATAGGAGAAGGGAACGAGCAGTTTCAACAATGTGTCTATGCTTACGTTCAGCAACACCATTCTGTTGAGGAGTATCAGTACAAGAAGTTTGATGAATTGTACCATCAAGAGCAAGCAACTCACGAAAATCATTAGAAACATATTCCCCACCCAAATCACATCGAAAACATTTAATGACAGCAGAATGTTGAGTTTTAATAAGTGCTCGAAACGAACGATAAATAGAAATAAAATCAGAACGTCGCTTCATAAGATATACCCAACAGTAACGTCTATAATCATCAATAAAGGAAACATAATATCGAGATCCTCCTTTAGTAGAAACAGGAGCAGGGCCCCATACATCTGAGTGTACAAGATCAAATGATGCAATAGAAGAAGAAATACTACGAGGAAAAGGTAAACCTGAAAATTTAGCAAGTTTGCATCCACTACAATCAGAAATATCATGAGGTTTTAAGTCTCCCAAACAACCTTTAGAAGCTAAAAATCTCAAACGACTAGCAGACACATGTCCTAGGCGAGAATGCCATAAATAGAAATTAGAAGAAGAAGAATTCAAATGGAAAGACGATAAATCAGTACTAGAGGCTGCAACATGCGCTGGTCTCAGATTATCTAGAACATAAAGTCCTCCTCTTTGCCTATGGCCGATCCCAATCAACTTCCGAGACTGCGGATCCTGTACATAACAAGTAGTAGAAGTAAAGTGAACAGAATTACCAGAATCACATAATTGACCAACAGAAATAAGATTTAAAGTAAGGTCAGGAACACAATAGACATCTGATAAAGATAGATTAGAAGTATGAACAGAACCAACACCTGCTAAGGACAACGGGGTGCCATCAGCAGTCATAACAGGTGAAGATGACATAGAAGGATATAAATAATCAAAAAGTGATGAGTTAGGAGACATATGCTTAGAAGCACCCGAGTCAAAAATCCACGAGGAGGTTTTACCTGAGGAGTTCTGAGAGGACAAACCTACATGAGTAGAGGCTGACATGACATGTGACTGTGAGGCTAAAAACTTCTGAAACTGCTCACTAAGATCAGTCAATCGGGAATCAGATGAGGGCGGTGGACCAAGTATAGAGGAGCCAACAGGTGGAACAATCGCTGTTGTGTGGGCATTGGATCTATAAGACTGCTAGGACTTCAATAACTTAGGACATTGAGCCTTCCAATGTCCCTTTTGTCTACAAAAACTACAAACATCATTTGGGAACCGTGTATGTCCTTTGGTTCGATTCTGTGTAGATGGTAAAGCTAAAACTGAAGTCCCAGAATGTGGAAGAGATACATCTTCAGTAAGGGATTTTAACCGTGTCTCCTCAGCAACAAGTTCACTAACAACTGAATCAACAGATGGAAGAGGAGTACGGTGCAAAATAGAACCTCTGAGTCCCTCAAAATCACTACGAAGTGCCATCAAAAACTGAACCAATCGTTGCTCCTCTCTATAAATAATATAATCCGCACTTGCTTTCAGACCTGCCGGTTCAGTAAGAGTTAACTCATCCCAAATTGATGTCATAGCAGTATAAAAATCCAGAATGCTCATATTCTTTTGTTGCAATGCTCGAATGTCAATCTCTAACTGATATCGTTTTGCAAAATTAGATTTAGTGTACAACTTCTGCAAATGGTCCCAAACCTCCTTTGCCGTTTCATACTTAGCCAACTGTGTACCAATACTATGTTCTACAGAATTATTTATCCATGTATGAAATTTTGAATTATTTGAATCCCAGGTATCTAACAGAGTTGCATAATTTGCATCATTATTTTCCGGTTTCTCAACTATTCCACTGACATAACCCCACAACTTTTTACCCTTAAGAAAGTGTTTCATAACATGACTCCAGTAAGCATAGTTTTTACCATTCAAACGCACATTAATAGCCTGAAGAGAATCATCGGATGCCATTAAAAGAGAGAAAACGATACTAACCAACAAAGTCAAGCAAAGCAGTGTGTAAAAAGAATGGATAACTGAAAACCAACACCACAAGCAGATAGAGGATGAATAGTCGATCGCAAATCCGTCAACCGTGCCGCCAGAAACTGCCGCACGCGCCCCCACGCGCCACCAGAAGATCCGACTGCCTGACTCACGCGCCTCCTTACACCGGCGCGTGTAATCTCACGCGCCACTCCGGTCGACGCGGCTCCACCTGCAGATTCTGAATATGGTCTTAGTTCACCGGAATTCCTACTGCAAGTGCCTCGAAATTCGTGAAACAGTACGGTTTAGGGTTTTTCGCGAAGAAGAAAAATGCACGCTGATTTCGTTTTTTTTTTTTTTTCGAAGGCAATGTGAATCAAATAGCTCTGATACCATGTAGAAAACACAATAACATATATATCCTTATATATGTTCTACAAATAAATTAAGAGAAAGAAGAAAGAATGGAAGAAGAGAAAGAGAGAAGAGACAACCCTTAAAACCACACCATTCATTATAATACTCAATCCTATATATACATACAAAACAAAAGCATATGCTTAGAATATTCTAAAGCATATAAAGCATATTCTAAGTATATTCTAAGCATATTCCAAAGCATATTCTAGAATGTGCTAATTATTCTAACACCTGACAGCCTGACCCACGTATTGTGTGTAGCTTGAAAGATAATTCATAATGGTGCAATGCAAAGACTTGAACCATTAACTTAAGGGTTGAGTGAGTGGAGACTTAAGCAATGGGACAATTCAATTCTTGTGTTTTCTTTTATTTTTGCTAATATATATTAGTTAAGTGAATAAATATTTGTTCCAACAAATATTATTTTAGTAATTATTATTATATAATATAATTGTGTAATAGAAAATTTGAAAAATATAGAGCCTGTTTTATACCAAATATTCAAAAACTCATTTTCAATCTATACATAAACTTAAAAATATTCTTACTTTTTAATAGCAACGACATCGCTATTGGTTCGGACAATAGCGACAACATAATTTGTCGTTGCTATTTCGTTGCTATTAGTCTGTAAAATAGCAACAACATACCTTGTTGTCGGGAGGACCAATAGAGACGATTTTTGTTGTCATCGCTGTTTTTTTAACCAATAACGACGACTTACATTGTTGTCGATGTTCCCTTTTCTTGTAGTGAATGTTTTTGTTGACATGTGTCTTCTTTAATCTTTCTGTACTTGACACAGCGTGATTCAAGAAATTCAAGCGAAAACCATAAAAGAAAATAAAATCGAAATCCACGAGGAATGAGAAATAATTTCAAAATTTATTAATTGAATGAATGAATAAAAATAATGATTTAACCATTTATTTTTTAGGTCATAGAAAAATAATAATCTAAATCAACTAGGAAAGCATAAAACATATTATAGATCACTAAATTGGAAGAATTCGAAATAAACTAAAAATGACATAAATAACACTAAAATACTTCGTTTGGCAAACAGTTTATAAATTAGTTTATAAACCATATAATTTTCCAAACCATTTTTTAATCAAACATATTTTTTCTTTCCACTTTTCAACAACACATCTTACCTCAAAATTATAAATAAATCAATTTATAAATCACTAGAGTGTTACCTAATGAAGGCTAAAAGGCTGTTTTCGATGTCTAAACGAACTCGGATGGCTAAAATCACTCATACATCACAGAGTTGTGAGTCTTGTTCGCCTCATCGTTTCCTTTCTGAAAAGGTATTATAGGCTCAAATCTGAGTTCGAGTGTCAATCATATATTTTATAATTTTGCCCTTTTCAGTTCAATTGTTCATCAATTCATTCAGTCACCAGTGCTACTAGTTCCTCAACATCCAACATACAAACATGCATTATCCCTAAAGCTACTCTATACCAGAGATTACCGAACAAATCTGATCATAAGGTTGAGGGTTCAACTCTCGGGAACACGTCCAGTCAACTGGGACAAAAATCTTTTACATGGAACAATTCGTGTGTTGATAGGTATGACATACACTACCAACCGTCAACACTTATGAACTGCGGACTCAACTTTTATTGAAAATTTTGGACTAATTACCTTGTGTACGTGAAAGTTATCTATTTATTAACTCAAAAAAGTGGAAATCTGAATAATGAATATTTCAATTTTCACCTCAGTTATTACAATCTTCTGGGCCTTCTTTCTGACTAGCACATTCCAAGTTCTTTCCTGTACATAGATTCCCAGAGGAATTAAGTTGCACGAGGAGGTGAAAGTTGACAAGTTGAGAATTTTATGTCTCATATATGTATTGTGTTGTCATAATAAGTTAAAGATATTAGGTTTGCATAGCATCAAGAATTCAAGGTGATTACTATATTCGTCTTTTGTGACCCCACAATTTTCAATAATCTGTTTAGGGTTTTGAATTGTGGGTCATCGACTTCCATGTGCCCGCATGTGCAATGTCTTTCTCTCATTGGCCCACCACCTCCCTTCTTTCAGCAATAAATAGGCTTTATGCACATTCTTCTCCTCCTCATTCTTCTGTGTGTGTGAAGTTCTTGGTGACTGATACAATTTGGATCTGAAGAAAATCTAATTTTTCTGCAATTTCTCTCTGTCCATAATTACATCTGAATACTTTTCCAGACAGTACTTTCAATGAAAGCAAGGTAATGCAAGTTTTCTTTTCGCATACACAAAGATGATTTGAAATTTATGAGTATGTGTTAATTGTATATACTTTCCATGTTTCTGTCATTATTATGCATTCATAGCTAATAGTTTTATCAAGATTTAACTCATCAGATCTTCATGTATTATTTCAAATACAATTCATGCATATTTATGAACTGTCTAGCAGTTCGATTTCTGTAATTCCATTTTAGTCATGGAAGTTTCTTGCTTAAAAATTTCGTTTATACAGTTACAAGAACTGGACCATAGATTTCACTGGCAGAAGTTTGACAAGTTTAAAACAGTATTCTTATTCTGCGTGTAAATAAGAGATTTATAGATGGAAGTTGTATCCTCTTAAGAAAGAAATGAAGTGTCAATTGCCCTAATAACTTTTTTTTTTAATTCTGTGTAGAACGGGCTATTCGATTTCCCTCAAACAAGAATTTCTTAAGAAATGGATAAAGGGCCTCCATATATACAGTAATTTCAAGAAGGACATGGGCATTCTGGAGAGAAAAAAGGCCATAAAGTTATCAGCAGATGTGGCCATTGCTTCCACCAGAAATGCCAGCACTCGTTGGAGTCGCACGCTAACAGCCAATATTTCGAAAGTTGAGACGAACAAATTTCTCGTTGAACAAATATTTTCGGATTCGGAAGTAATTAAGAAGCAAGCTTCAAGTGGATTGATGTCATGCAGCAATAGAATTGCAAGCAAGAAGATTTTAAGAAGAAGCCAAATTACTCAAATTAACGCAAGAAAAATGGGACCCCATGTAGTTAAGGCCAGCTCCATCGCGAAGAAACTGGTGAAGA
The DNA here is from genome assembly GCA_963555705.1 of Ligustrum vulgare. Classification (NCBI taxonomy): domain Eukaryota; kingdom Viridiplantae; phylum Streptophyta; class Magnoliopsida; order Lamiales; family Oleaceae; genus Ligustrum; species Ligustrum vulgare. The sequence continues at coordinate 12,641,655 of OY743185.1, forward strand.
ACAGAACCCAACTGCTTAAAAGTCTTGTACCTGGGGGTGAAGACATGGATGAAATCTCTTTGATTAAGGAAACCCTAGATTACATTGTCTCTCTTCAAGTTCAAGTGGATGTAATGCGACTACTTGCAAGTGCTGCTGCGTATTCAACAAGTTCGTTATAATCAATATCTACTTATTTTATGAATTATGAATTTTTTTGTTTTTATGCTTCAAAGTACTGAAGATCAAGAAGAAGCTAGATCTTATATTTATGTGTAACCATATATACAGATGAACATTATTCAAGTCAACCTGGATCGACTTGAAGAAAATCATGGCTAAAAATGAGCGAAATTGGTACTGCATGAAGAAAATCCCATATGGTGTCCTTAATTAGCCAATTCACAAGTAATTATATCAAAATTTGATGTTTAAATTCAATCAATTGTATCAGAAATTTCATTTCTTGAAGCAATCTTTATGTGCAAACCTACTTATTGGATTGGTTCTTGAATCCAAATTAAAGTTGAGTAATTTTATTTATGGGGTTCGAGTAAAGCTTAATTCTGCTGAGCTTGCGCTCTTCGGAGAGTAATATTAAGACCAGAAACCCGTCTGTCATCAGTGTAGATGCAAATCCATCCAAAATCCAATTCTAATTCAGTTTTTGCTACATGTATAAACCAAAATAAATAAATAAAATCTTCATTCTATCTTTGACACATAGTCAATATATAAATTATTATGAGCCTGTTTGGTAATGTGAAAAGTTTTGGATTTTGTGATTTTTATTTTTATTTTTTATGAATGTGTGGTTTAAAAAAGTTTGAAAAGTAAAAAAATGGTGGACTTGAGTAAGAATGAATGATTGAAATTGAGATTGAGTTTAAAAAATTGAGGTAAAATTTTTACCATTAACAAACAGGCTCCACTACAACATTTTGGGCTTTCTATAACATTTAAATATGGGAAGAATACATAACTAAGGTTTTTAAAAGAGGAAATTAGCCCTACACACACCTTATTAACATTATTTTTGAGATTTGACACTCTTAATAATATAATTTAGTTATTGTCATCTCAAGATAGATAATTCAGTTAAATATCATTTAATTAAAAATAATAAAATCATCTACGTTTTAGAATTTTTGATTTCTTTCCTGATTTTCCTCCCATTAATTCGTAGCGTCATTGTTATCCTAGCTCACCTCCCTCAAATTCATTACTCTCTCTCTCTCTGCAAAGGAAAACGCCATAGACAAATAGGGAAAAATATCAAGGTTCCCAAGATTGAAGAAATGATAGATACTTCATGGGAAACACTAAAGAAACTCCGCCCGAGATGGGCGAGACGACGGAGGGACTCCGAGACAGAGAATAAACCTCTAGAAGCGAGAGGAAAGAACTCTCTGTAAAGACCTATCCAAGAGCATTTTTAAGTTCTTTGGCAATTATTTTCTGGGTTTCTTCTTCCAACTTGATTTTCTATGATTTGAAGGCAAACATCAAGACCAATTATTTTCTTTGGTTCGTCTTCTAGCTTGATATTCTGAAGATTGAAGACAGACATCGAGTACGATTATTTTTTATGTTCATCTTGCAGCTTTATTTCTGTAATTGACATAAGAAATCTAAGTCCGTTACTTTAAGAGATTCAACTCAGCTCCAATACCGGCCCGATCCCCATTTCGAAAGGTGCATGGATGTAAGCCCCTTTTTGAATACCATACACTTAAGAAGATATGTTCCCCATTGATACTTTTCCAACAACATGATTGTATTCATTTATAGATTCCCCTATTTTGACTGATACTCATAGTTGCAGTAGCCGAATCAGGTGATGTGCAACTACTTAATTTTTGACCATAATGATAATATTACCAGTGAGATAATATTTCTTTGTGTTCAGTACAACCCCATATAATTCTTACACAAACCGAGGATGGGTTGGTTGTATTAGTTGAAGTGTCTATCGCTGAAGCTTAACATGTGGTGAATTTCTCAATGGTTGCTTTAGTTCATGCTTTTTTGTATATAAAATTGGCAAATGTGCTTTCATCATATGATTTTTTTTAACAGTTTTTTCGGACATAATTATAGCCTTATTCGATAGTTTCTACCCACAAAAGGCTGAAATACTGGTTTTGTTTCATGATTTACTTCCCTTGTAATCCTTATAATATACTCAAACATGGACAACCACTCAGATTCTATGCTTTAATGTTTTTACGGCATCCATTGGAATCAACTTGGAGTACTAGATATTTAACTCTTGAAAACCATGTGATGTTTACCATTATAGCACTGTAGCCAAGGTATTTGATTTCCATTTTGTGGTCTCAGGAATTATGTTAATCAGCAATTACTTTTAGTTATTTATTACTTTGTTTTAAATACCATCTAATATGAGTGTAGATAAATTGAAGGTTTTATTCAAAGGAATATGCTCATCAGCTCATGGATTACACAATTGATTGCATCGTGTTTTAACTTCATTTTCATTAATTACACAGGAAAAGTTTGACACACCTAAGGTATCAAGGACATTGAGCTATTCTTCAAAAATTGCAAACATCAGTAGTCCAATTTCAATGAGCTATCCTTCTTGTAACAAGGTGTGTTCCACTTGTTCCTATATTTTTAGCATTATGTATGATTTCAAATGCAGGTTCCCCCATTCTTTGAGAAGCGTTCAAACTGGGAAAGCCACTAAAGTTCTGTGTTTTCTTGTTTAATAGGTATCCATTCGGAGCAATTCGAAGTACAAGACTATCATTGAATCTAAAAAATCGTGATAATACCCCGCTAACGTTGAATTCTACTGTTCACACTTCTCCCTATACTCCCTAGAATATATACTTATTGATGATTGCTCCCAGTAACAAAAATGTTTGGTTTTTAAGGAGATGGGATTTTCAATTCAGATTTGGATTAGTCGAAGCACCAGAGGAAAACTGCAGTCGCATTAATAAATCACACTCACTTTTCCACAAGTTGTTGCTAAATAAGAACTTGGATCTGCGGGATTTGTTTCAGAGATTTTATAGTTGATACTACTTGCTTTGTACTGGTTATGATCATGAAAGATTATCCGTTCATTATCATGATGTATAGAACCCGTTTATTGAGGAAGGAGCCAATGTCCATCATTTTCTTATCTCATTCATGAGTTCTATTGAAATTTGTCAATTACATATGATGTTTGTGTATCTGATCAACACAATTAAAGGTTTCTTAATTCCATTTTTTCTCATATATTTAAACATGATAATATTGCACTATGTTTTTTGAATATGTGCTATTTAACATTGAAAACGTTAATAGTTCATTTTTCAACTCCCAGTTTCAAATGTGAGTGTGGTGCTGGATTGGGAAGTTGTTCTCTTAAAAAAATGGCAGAGATAGTTTACAGCTTCTGGACCCGTTTGAACCAAATATGATGGTTAATACTTAATAGTCACATCATGTGTTTGATCTAGAATTAGTTTCGCTTGTATCTGGGAAAAAAGAGAGCATAAACTCACCTGACTCTTCAACATTAACTATCTTAACCGAAACAGGCCTTGTTTTTTTATCTCATGCTAGAAAACAAAGGTGAAGAAGATATACTCAGAACAATGTGAGGTAAGTGGGATGCTAGAAGTGATAAGATATTCAGGAAAATAATGGGATAAATTATATATGGATTTAACCCAACCTTCAGCTCACTAATCTATATCTTATAAATTCTGGGAGGTCATCCGTCAACATTGTCTAGGAACTATGTAAAGGGTAAGATATGGGTGTGACAAAGCTGAGAGCAAATGAAATTAGCACCACTAAAAGGCTAGTTCTAATGCAATCTGCCCACTTTCTTAAGAATCCTCCTATTCCACTTAGTAATGATATCAACATGCTAATCTGTATGAATTAATCCCTTCACTGTACACAAAGCCCTGGAACTCTCGCAGATGTATAGAATACAGACAGATGCATCACAGATAAGTAACAGACTTCACGAAATATTCAATTACTTGAGTTAGACAGTGAATTAAGGTTCTCTTGTACCACGTTACGTTGGAGGGGGTATAATGATGATTTGATCATACAACACGGACACGGATGAATCCACATTAAAATCTTCATTCTCAAATAAACAGTTGCACCGGAAGTTTAATCAAGAATTTTTTTTTTTTTTATTCCGAGGCACCATTTCACATTCGAATAGTGAGACTTATTACAATAATGACTTTACACGTCGATTCAACCTATATCTAATAATACTAATCCTAGTTGCGCTCTCAGCTACGTGCTACTCATTCTCCTATTGCACATAAATGATGTTAGGTAGGATCTACAATGACACATTAAAATCAGACTGCTATCATCTAAATGTGAATAAGCAGTGCTGCCAGAATTTAAGTATAATATAAGTCTTAATAAGTAGTATCAGATAGTATGCATTGATATGATACTAAGACTATGTTATTACAAGCATGAGATAAAATCTACATAAATCCCGGTGTCAGGACATATTCATGTGCTCTACACTGCTACCGTCGAGCCCCTTGCGATAGGAAAATTTGTTGTCTTTGTCGACCACCCATCAAATGAGTTCTTCAGGGCATTCCCCAATTGTTTGACTTACAAAGCCCAAACTATGCCTTGTTGATGACCGACGAGTACGCTCCTGTCAATAGTATTCGTTCATTGTTGAGAAAAATGGTACCAATCGTAAAGCCCAACAACGAATTGAAATATTTCATTTATCTTCACAATCTCTAGATGCGAAAACTGATTGTGGTTCAGTGCTGATCTGCAATAGCTATTTTCTAGAATTCGACCAGATTAAAAAAGCTCATTAACAACGGTTTGACAACACCATGAAGCAGCTCATATCCAGGGCAATTGAAGTACATCCTAATATCCTATACCACTACAAGCATTTGGAAAACATGATTTGGGTAACAGATGTAATAGGAAAAATGATGCTATGTCTCATTGGCCAACTGAATCTGATTCAATGTTGATCGACAACATTTTTCATTTGAAATTCAATCAGGTTAAAATGTGATCATGAACCATGGTTCGAGAACACCATGAAACATCTCTTACCCAGGACAACTTCGCCAAATATAGCTAATACACAGTTGAAGAACTTCTTAGATTATTGCATGCATTTGAATTTTGAAAGGTTTTGATAAAGCTACTCCTGTCACTTTGCCAACCTGCCCCATCCATCTGTGATTTCACCCTGAAATCTCATATAGCCTCAACCATTACCAATTGACGTCGCCCGCCACCCCTTCGATGAAATCGGACAACACGACCACAAATTCTACCACACAACCAACTAAAATAACTAGAAACCAGCTGCATGCACTTTAAGTCTTTAACCCCACAGTTTCACTTAAATTGTAGACAGCAACGATACTAAAGCCGCCTCCCTTGCCCCCACCTGGTTACCTCATCTTCTCCTTCCACGCTACAGTCCACCGCAACATTGCCTCATTTGGTTCACAATATGATCTTTTTCTGTCACTGTCGCAGTGTCGCCTGCAGCGCCACTCAGTTACAATCGGGAATGGTGCAGGGTTTTTGTTTTTCAAAATGGGAGAATGATTATGGTTTGATAGTTGATGTTTGGGTTGGCAGTGTGGCGTTTGGTATGAGCGATAGATTAAGAAACTGGCAGAAAGGGTGAAATAGCAGATCCCATGGATTTACGTTGGGACTTGTCCTGCCAAAGAAGGAACTGCTTCTTTTTGAAAACTTTGAATGGATTTCTTCACTTACGATTTGATAAATCATGTTGTAACTGAATCTTTAATTTCCATATTAATAAATTGCAAAATTAGTTCCTATAATTTAGGATGATGTATTTGTAATTCATTTACTTCAAGATGACATTTTTAAAATTAAAATTTTCAATGTGACAAATAGAAAAAAAAAAGGGTTTCATTAGGCGGCATCAATGCAACTTCCCCATTTTAAAATACACATTTTCAAAATTAAGAAACTTAATGCTTTATTTCAAAAATCAGGTCATAATATTATATATTTTATTGTTTGTGGTCACAAGTCACAATTTTTTAAATCACAATTTATTATGGTCACAAGTCACAATTTTTTAGGTCATAATGGTCACAGTCACAAATTTTTTAAGTCACAATGGTCACAGTCACAAATTTTTAGGTCACAATTTACCTCTCAATCACAAATTTCGAATTTCATAGGTCACAATTTTTTCGGTCGCAAATCTCGAGTCAATTGATCACAACTTAACAAATTATGAGTTACAATTTATTTATTGGTCACAAATCACAAATTTTATTAGTCACAATTTTTTCTCGAATTAGGTCACATATCGCAAATTTTGTAAGTCACAATTTATAAAATTATTTGATCATGACTCATTTTTTTATCACAAATTAAGGTCAAAACAATTAATTGGTAACAATTATCAAATTATTAGGTTATAGTAATTCAACTCAAAGTCACAAATTATATAAATTTTTAGGTCACATACTATTTTCTAGTCACAAGTTACGTAATATTGGTCACATATCATCATCATCAGCACCACCACCGACCACCAGAGCAAACACCACCACCACAACTAATCTCACCACCAACCACCACCGCCACCACAACAACCATCACAAATACAGGAACACCCTGCCATGCCCCCATGCCTCCACCATCACCACCAATCCATCTGACCTTACTGTCACCACCAATCACACAACTACCGTCACATAACCACTCACTGTCGCAGCCACCACCACCACCACTGTGAGCTCACCACCACCATCACATAATCACTCTTTGTGACGGCTACAACCACCTCCCAAACAATCAGCACTTTCATTTCTCCAACCACCACCACCACAACCATCCTCGATCGCCACCAAAACCACCTCCATCGAACCACCATTTAAACCACGAAAACCACCTGCACCACATCACCATCAACACCAACCAACAAAAAAAATCCCACAAAAGTTATCTTCAATCACCTCCACCACCACTACGGCCACCGCACCACAAAATCGCCCACCACCACCATCAGGCCAATACACCCATCACAAGATCCACCACCTCATTGTCACTGCCACACCTCCGACATTGCCCCACCTCACCATCACTTACAAACACTGTCAAAACATATTACCCAACCACTGCGCCACCACCGCACACCACTATCACCACCACACAACCAAAAGAAAAAATAAAAGAAAAGAAAGGAGATGGACGCAACTCCTTCGTCGCTGCTTCGACGCCGCTTTGCTAGATCGAAGCTATGCCTAAGCAGCGGCGAAGGCGCTGCTTCCATGGAAATCGCGGCACCGCTGCGGAGGTCCGACGAAGGGGAAGTCATGGTGGAGATCCGACGATGGCCATTGGAGAAGTCGCCGGAGTGGTAGTTGTGTGAGAGAAGAGAGGGTGGGTTGTGATAGTATGAGAGAAGACGGATATGGAGTATATGAAAATAATTAGGGTTTAAAAGGTGTGTTTGTGGGAATAGAATATGATTAATAATGTTATTAATTAATATTTTAAATATTGAATTAGGACCTAATTTTTGAACAAATAACTTTTAAATATGATTTTTGAATTGTGTAGTTCAAAAACATGTGTGTGCGTGTAATTTCCTCTTTAAATATAGCATTCTTTATCACAATGCTATTAATTAAAGGGAAAAATACACATCTCAGCCCATTATAGTATACCATATCATAAATAGAAAACAATTCATATTATTTCATTTTTCAGGTCATATATATATATATATATATATATATATATATATATATATATATATATATATATATATATATATATATATGGAAACGACAATTCAAATATTCACGCTGAAATCAAGGAATCTGTTACACAAACTTACCATATTACACAGGTCTCTTACAATTCCCAATTTTAATTTCATTCCTCATTTACTAGTCGCTGAATTAATTACGAAAGCCACAATCACTTCGACTGTCGTCGGAATCTTCCATTGTCGTCGACTGAAGAAATTGTGGAGGTCACACAAAATCATCCACATGTATTAGCTATCGATCGTTGGATGGTATCTGAGAAGTTGATAGAAAGAAGAAAGATCAATTTATAGAGGTAATTTATTTATATTTGATAATGTATTGTTGACAGTATGTAATTTACGATAATTTCCTCGACAACGATGATATAATTTGTGATGTACCATATGTGACCTCGTATATCATTAATGTATATGATGTATTCTTCGATATGAGTGCGAATAAATTGAAATTAAGGATAATTCTTTTAACAAATTAAGTATTAAGTTACCTGTTATTGTTTTTAAACAAAATCATGACCTGAAATTGTTATCAATAACCAGATCTGGTCCACATTGTCCTGAATCAACATAATAAAACTCATCTGTCCTTGTAATCTAATTCGATTATGTCACGATATTTGTGTATTACTATGATCTTGTGACCTGAGGTAATTATCACGGGTCCATGTGACCAGAGGTTTAATTGTTGTGGCTGAAGTGGATGGTTTTGTAATTATATGATACCTGAGTCATTTTAATTCTCCCATTGACAAGCTACGAATGTGAATAAGTATTCAAAATGTGGGAGTAAAACTTTGTGACCTAATGAACTACTAATATTAGTATTGTTATGTATATGATTGACTAATGTGTCCAACATAATGTGCAGACATGGGATCCATCCACATTTGCATGCTGTATGGATCACATTCTGCGTTGGTGATCGTGAATGAAGACTGTGATTATTCGAGATTGTTGGAAGCAGCTATGACAGAATTTGGATTTGACCGTAAGAAGGTGGCAGTGTCAATGAGTTATTCATTGAATAGTGATATACAACCGGTTAGAATTAAGAGTGACAACAATGTTATATCTTATCTGTCATTGAAATGCATTGATCACGACCCTGCCAAGCACCCCATAATGATCGAAGTTACAAAAGTGGAAAATGGGCGGAACAATGATGTTTTCCCTTTTATGGAGCCTATTGCAGTGGGCCACAGGTTCAATGATGAACAATTTTCATTACAAGAGATGGCTAACGAAATATGTAATGCAACGGTGGAGGGATTGTGCGAGGTGGATGATAATCTGCTCACAATTGTGGTGAATGCTGATGCTAGAGAGGTTGAAGAGCGAAGGATTTTTAAGAATAAAGAGACTCTAAAAATGAGCTTGGCATTTTATGCGATACAACATACATTCGAATTCATGGTTGTTCGGTCGGACAAGAAGGAGTACGTTGTTAGGTGTTCGCATAGTGTCTGTAACTGGTTGTGTAGGTCATCTAGGTTGGGGAAGACAGACTTATTTCAAATTAGATACATGCATGATGGACATACATGTCCATCAAATGTAGTTTTGGGGTCACACAGGCAAGTGTCCAGCTCCGTTGTGTCCACTTGCATAAAGTACAAGTATAACTCCACAAGAACTATATACACTCCAAATGACATATGCAACGACATGTTGCATACATATGGAGTTTCACTGAATTACGTAAAAGCTTGGAGATCTAGAGAGAAGACATTGAAGATATTATGGGGGGACCCAAAGGAATCGTTTCAACAAGTGCCGAGTTTTTTGCATGTATTGGAAGCTACTAATCCCGGCTCCGTCACGGGGATGAAGATTGACAGTCACAATCGATTTGAGTACTGCTTTATGGCATTTGGTGCATCAATTCGTGGATGGATGAATTGTAGGCCAGTTGTTGTTGTTGATGGCACATATCTTAATGGACACTATGGGGGTACTCTATTCACGGCATGTACTCAGGATGCCAACAATAGAATTTTTTTGCTTGCATTTGGTATTGGGGATAATGAGAATGACAAATCTTGGGGATGGTTCTTTGAACAGTTTAAGAGGGCGTACGGCAGTAGGGAAGGGTTGTGTTTTGTGTCAGATCGGCATGAAAGTATCAGGAATGCTATTGAAAAGATCTACCCTGGAACATGTCATGGTATATGTTCTTATCACCTCTTGCAGGACCTGAAGAAACATTATGGCAAATCAGGTCACAATATCACACAAACTTTCAATTCGGCAGTTCGATCATACACCCTAGATGAGTTTGAGTATCACATGCTCCACCTGGACTCAATTAGTAGATACATAAGGGGTTATTTGGTAAGTCCATAAACATTGTACAAATATTTGAACATGATCATGTCACAAGAGTATTGCACTGATGTTTTTTTATTTGTGTTATTTATTTAGAAGGACGTAGGATATGAAAGGTGGTCACGATACCACATGCCGGCGAACAGATTTTCGACAATGACGTCGAACATTGTAGAGTCGGTTAATGCAATGACAAAATCAGCTAAGAACTATCCTATTGTGGCATTATTAGAATCTTTGAGGCAAACAGTACAGGATTGGTTCTGCAAGAATAGGGACATTGCACATGGAACTTTCACAAAGCTAACGAACAAGTACCAAAAGTTAATGAGGGAATGCAGCGCAGGAGTGCGGCGATTAAAGGTATGCAATAAATATTTGACCATTTGCGTGTCTTTGATAATTTCAAATGTTATTTGAAATCTGAGTAATGATAACTTGATGCAGGTATCATCAACAAATCATACACTATTTTCTGTTATAGATGAAAGCTCGTCATTTGCCGTTGACATTGAACAAAGGACATGTACATGTAGGATGTTTCAAGTTGACCTATTACCGTGTCCACATGCACTAGCTGTTATTGCTTTCACGAAAAGGGATCCTTACGAATACTGTTCGTACTATTACACAACCGTTGCACATAAGGCCGCATATCAGGATTCTGTATTCCCGGTTGGTAATCCGAATGAATGGAAAGTTCCATATGAATTAGAAGAAGTTGTAGTATTACCTCCGAACCAAAAAAGAAGCTCGGGAAGACCAGCTGAGAAGAGAAAAAGATCAGTGTTGGAAAAGAGGCAATCAATGAAGTGTGGGCGTTGTGGAAGCACAGTTCACAATAGGCGTTCTTGCACAAGCTTTGCTCCCATTAGTAAATGAATTTATACCTTCATAATTTTAGAATCTGTAATTCCCATTTACTTGATACCTCCATAGTTTTAGAATTTGTAATTCCCATTTGTGGATGTAATTGCAGGATCAATATTTTTGCATTGGTTTTACAATGAGTTACATAATGAAATTTTTAAGTGATTTGAGTACTATGTGACCTGACGTCAATTACATGTGCCCCAGTGTTAATAACATGTGACCTAGTGTGAATAACATGTAACATAGTGTGAATAACATGTGACCTGGTATGAAGCACACGTGACCTCGACTAGGTAATATGTAACAATGTTGCGTTGTAATAATTAAAAAATTTGTTATTGACTCGTTCGGTAATTTGAGTGCTACGTGATTTGGTGTGAACAACATGTAACCTAGTCTTATCAACATGTGTCCTAGGTTTCTTAACATACGACCTAGTGTGACTAACATGTGACCTGCTATGAAGAACAGGCCCTTGATTGAGTTATGTTTGCCCTGCTTTAATAACTTGTGACCTAGTCTTAACATGTGACCTAGTGTTAATAACATGTGACCTAGTGTGAATAAAAAGTGACCTAGTGCTGATAACATGTGACCTATTGTGAATAACATGTGACCTAGATTTGATAACATGTGACCTAGTCTTCATAACATGTGACCTAGTGTGAATAACATGTGACCTAGTGTGAAAAACATGTGACCTATTCAAGACATGTGACCTAGATTTGATAACATGTGACCTAGTCTTGATATGTCCCCTAGTCTTGATAACATGTGAGCTAGTTTGAATAACATGTGACCTATTCTTAACATGTGACCTAGTCTTGAAAACATGTGACTTAGTCTTGATAACATGTGACCTGGTCTTGATATGTCACCTAGTCTTGATAACATGTGACCCAGTTTGAATAACATGTGACCTAGTCTTGATAACATGTGACCTAGTCTTGTTAACATGTGACATGGTCTTGATATGTCACCTAGTCTTGATAACATGTGACCTTGTTTGAATAACATGTGACCTAGTGTGAATAACATGTGGCCTGAAAATGAATCATATGTAACATGATGTCCAAACCTTTTCTTTGTAGTAATAACACTGAACCTGGTATTAATATCATGTGACCTAATATGATTGTTGTGTGACCTAGTATGAATACGTTGTGACCTGATATGAATAAAACACAACGCATTAAGGAGAATGAATCATACTGAAAACATATCGAAAATGTACATGACCCAAAAAGTAAAATAACAAAATATAACTAAAATGCATCCAGAGTAATTACATCACATTGCATCTGTTAATTTCAAAAAAGGGAAAAAAAAAAGCGCTGCCTATATATACAATGTTGCACCAATTGATTAGACAGAAAATCAGTCATTGTAGCGACCCAGAATTTTTACGCAATTAATAATTATTTTAATATTTAGAAAATTGTGTCGCTACTATTTCACCCATTGTTTTGAAGTTAACGCCGCGACGGATTCGTCTAGCCAAGTCAAGAAATATCGAATTTGTTCGATTTTAAATTAAAATCCGAATTTCTAAAATTATGTTATTTTAATTATTTATTCAAAGTATTATTTTCAAAATCATTTTGAATTCCAAATTTATTAAAATATCTAAATTTTCCTTATTCAAATTATTTCAAGTCCAAATACGTAATTCGATTTTATCTCAAAATTTATTTATTCTCAAATGTATTTTCAGTCCAAAAACATATCTGTTTCAAATACGCTTTTTGATCAAAGTTAGTCCAATATTCATAATCAAAATTTATATTACATAAATTTCTCTACACATGTTGATTTTCTTTTTCCATCTAATTGCACCCCACATGTTTTCTTCTTTATCACCAAAGCATCCCCATCATATCTTTACACCAATTTTATCAAAGAATTCCCACCACCACCCGTATGCATCACATTTTCCACCAAATCAACCATCATTATGTTTCAACATAATGATGATGTATCCATGTTCTTCTTTTTTTTTATCACACCAAATTCTCCACTACAAATCCTCTGCCTAATGCCAATTATAAATTTCCACCTCAGTCAGAAAACCATAACCGTCTGCAACCAAGAAACACTGTAAGCTTGGCCAGTTTTTATTCTACCTCCACACACACCAGCATTATACACAATTTGCAATCAACCTTGCCACTACAAATCAAGAACCACCATCACGCAGTCATCATCAAACCCCAACCGCCACCATAACTACCAACCTTCAATCCGTTTTCCCAACTCAATGCCAATCAAAACATCAATCTGAAACCAATCTACAGCCTCAACTCTATAACCAGCTGAATCCTATTATCATCACCCTGATTACTCACAACGTTTCACCAACCCAATCCATTTCAGCTGCCATTTCCAATTCAATACCAAATCTAATACATACAACAAACCAAGTTCACTGCAATACCACAAATCACAACTCTGCAGCCATCACTGTCAACCAACAATCCTCAATCCAGCTACCACAATTATCAGTTGCAGCCCCAAACCATAATCACGAAACCTATGTATCATCAACATCATCACCTCAACCATCACTGTCTCTGCCATTTCAAATTCAATCCACCACCTCACCGGTTCAACCAAATCACAATCACCATCATCAGGATCAAACACCACCTTCGTTCCCTGCATCCAGAGCCACAACCGTCGCCTGAAAACTCTAAGAATCCACCATTAACCCCAAACAAATCAAAACCAACCTCAAATCAAAACCAAAACCACCCACTGCCCACTTCAGTTTTGACAAACAATCGAAACCCAAAACAAGAAATAAACCAAGCCCAAGACTTACCTTCGATCGCCGACTGATTTACCGGCACGACCACCGGATTTCGCAGTTAAGACCCAACTCCCAAATCGCGATCTAAGCCACGGTTCGTCACAGTTTCTCACACCCAACTCGCACTGAAACCCTAATCTTCAACCCCATCCCTTGCCGCACCTTGCACTGGTGTTTCGCCGGTGAATCGCCGGCGGATTGGCGACACAAAACAACCACTGATTTTCCCTGATTTCGCACGCCTCTCTCTCTGTCTGATTCAGATCGTGAATGAGAGAGGGAGTAAATGTTTTGATATTATATTAATTTTCAGAATCTGCAGTTTAGTCCCTGAAGTTTTAAAGCCTTTCAATTCAGTTCCTATGTTTTAAAATGTCTTAATTCAGCCCTTTCAATTCTTTTAAAGTTATTTCAAATCAGTCCTTAAGTTTGAAATGTTTCAATTCAGCCATTTAGTTTTAAAATATATTATTTCAACCCTATTGTTTTGAGTTTCCCTCAACTATCAAAAGTATTCATTTTAATCCCTCAACTTTCAAAATATCTATTTTTGTCCCTCAACTTTCAAAAGTATTCATTTTAGTCCCTCAACTTTCAAAACATCAATTTTAGTCCTCAAATTATAATTTATCATTTTGAACTATATATTCGATAGACTAAAGTGACTTATTGGCTAAGATGAAGCGTACGGAGAATTTAAAGAAATTGAAGTCATTCCCGCTCAACTTTGCACTCGTCGGATTTAAGGTAGACTCGCACTTATTAATTGATTTAAATTATGATTTCATATAAATGTCATGTGACTTGTGAAAGTCAATTTTTATGAAAAGAAAGTATGTTTTTATGAAAGGTAAATATACCTTATGTTTTTATGAAAAGAAAGTATGTTTTTATGAAAGGTAAATATACCTTATGTTTTTATGAAAAGTAAGTATGTTTTTATGAAAGGTAAATATACCTTATGTTTTTATGAAAAGTAAGTATACCCTATGCTTCACGAAAATGTTTTTTTTTTGGATCATTGCTATGAAATCAATCTACCAAGATTGTTATGGGTCCCATATGATAAGTTATGATATGTTAAGGGGACCGGAGTTTTAGTAGCGCTACACATAAGAATTCTTGCCACGAAGTTCGGTAACATTCTTGTGTCTCCTATGTTTATGAGGATTTGCCACGAAGTTCGGTAAAATTCCTATGTTTCCATATGTTTATGAGGATTTGCCACCTAAGTTCGGTAAAATTCCTGTCGCATATGTTTATGAGGATTTCGATCCTATCTTATGTTATGATGCAATTGATCCCTATGAATTTCAAAAATTATGCTTGGTATACTTACTACATAAGAATTCTTGCCACCGAAGTTCGGTAAAATTCTTATGTTTATGAGGATTTCAATCCTATCCTATGTTATGATGAAAACTTACTGTGATTTTACTGCATAAGAATTCTTATCACCTAAGTTCGGTAAAATTCTTGTGTCTCCCTATGTTTATGAGGATTTCGATCCTATCTTATGTTATGCTTTCAAAAGAAATTATACTTGGCATAATTAAAATGTTTTTATAAGTATATGGTTTTCAAAGAGTTGTTTTCAAAGAGCTATTTTCAAAGAGCCTATGATTTGCAAAATATGTCCCGTGCTGTAATGCACAATATGAGTTTTATCAAGAGCCGTTTTATAAAGAAGCTCTATCAATACCCGTTTTATAAAGAGCCGGGATTTATGTGTTTAATCATCTTATAAATTAAATTAATTTGCGATGAGTCTACTGAGTATTTCCCCCATGAAATACTCACCCTACTTTTTAACAATTTTGCAGATTTCGGAGACGGTGGCGAGCGATGAATGATGGTGGCAATAATCGTTAAACGGTTGAAAGTTTGACGTTAATGATTTCCGTATTTTTCCAAACAATCGAATAATTTAGAGAAGTTCATTTATTTGAGAAATTATGACATTGTCAATTTCTTTACAAAATTAATGGTTCGATTTACTATTTCAAATGGTTTCATAAATGTTTCAATTTTATCGGCCATTACAGTTTATTTAATGTTGCCAAAAATGAATTTCAATTATTTCTTCCGCAAAAATATTATTCGAAAAATTTAGACAGAAAATGACGTAGTGAATCGGGTATACGGAACTCGGGGCGCTACAGTCATCCTCTCTGACAATGCTGTGTCCTCCCCTTGTAGGACGTGATGTGTTAGTTTTTACTTGTCTGTGCTTGTAAAGTGTTGCGGCTATGTCCATCCGTGCACGTGCAGCGTCAAAATCCTTTGGCATTGACTTGATATTGTTATGTAACACATACTGCGCATACTTAATCACAAAAATGCCACAATCGTGCCTAAATAAAAACAAATAGACATGTGTTATCAATAGAGATCTATATAGAAATTTACAGCATCTGGATTGTAACTTCATGTCCATACCCATTTTGCTGCTGAGGGATATCCTGTGCCATAGATGCTTCCAACCACAGAAGATCCTTGTGAGGCAGGTCGGATGCACTGCTCCAAATGCCAATGTGTTTCATCAATTCAGGGATGAGCTTCAGGAAAGGTTGAATCCCTTCATACACCATGTTCGGCCTATAGGTTCTAGAGCATGAATTAAGTATCAATACCGAATGCTTCCTTATATTGAGCTTTGCGAGCATCCAGTGTGCACGGTTGGTGGGCAAGATCGGCATGAGCACAAAGTCAACATCTTTCCATGGAGCATTCATGTCCAATCTTTCACCTCTCATAACGTCAGTTAGGTAGGGCTTGGACAATAGGGTGGATGAGTCTTTCAGAAAAAGTGGGTACACATCCTTGATCAATGCCTGGAAAGTCGAGTCAGTTGTCGTGAATCTACGCTGTACGTTCGGACCATGTCGTGCTGCCTGGCGAATGTAATAGAAACACGCGTCCATGTGCTGTAGCATAGGAACAATGCACATATTGTAATGGAATCAAAGTGTCTTACTATGTAATGTTCACTTGCAATGATTGGTTTGTGACACGAGAAAATGAAACTGTGTAACGGTGCGAAGATTCTAACCATGCTACAAAGCGATGAATCTGGATCTATAAGTTCATGCCACCACATTTTGTATCCCACAGTGATTGGTCCAAACTGAAAAGGCGAAGAGATCTCATCATCTTCTTTGTTGAATTTCTTCCTACAAAGCCAATGAAGTGAAGATAAGGTCATAAGATCTGTCTTATATGGTTAAAAAACTGGATCTAGTACTTCACAATTTATGTCTTACTTTGTCTTTGGTTTGTAGCCTCTATTGAACCAATTCTTGAATGCCATGATGTCTGCATCATCCGGGTTCTGGTCACATTTCTCAAAGACAATTACAGTTGAAGATTGCTTGTTGTGTATTCCTTGACCAGCGACAAATGGAGATTGCAATGCTCTAGTTGGTCTTGTTGCCCTCTTAACAGGAAGCCCTGACGTTGGAGCACTTGTGGGTGTTATCTGAAATGTGATGCAACAGTGAAAACGGTGACACAGGTTGGTAAACTTGGTAAAAATGGAAATGAGATATAAAATTGTGACTTCGGTGTATTAAGTATACCTGTTCATTGTCAATTTTGGATTCCTGAACCACAGCAGCTACTATTTTATCCAGATTTCCTTGTATTTCGTCATTTGGAACCACAAACTCAGGTCTACTAGATGGTGCAGGAGTTTGGGTGAATCCCATCCCTAAATCAAAGGATGGAGACTGACAATATTCAGGGATCTGTTCTTCAAGAAAACACTTTCCCTTCCCTTTGACATCAGACTGTTGTTCTGAGTTTTTCCCCTGCAAAAAAACATATCCTCAGAAATAGTGGAATGCATGTCTGGAACACAAAGTTATTTCATGTTCATGTGACCTCAGATAATAAATATACATGCATGTTAAACATTGAGAATGAGGTTGAGACCCAGAAACAAAAAAAGAAGCATGAATTTGAAGTTACCTCGAACGCCATGCTATCATGCTTATCATGATCCCTGTGCATGTCACTCAATTTATCTTTAAATGCCTCAAGTGCACTTGATATCATTGCGGAAACAGAATCTGACATGAATGTAATATTTGTCTTTAACTCTGTCATCTCATTCTTCAGTACATTTTGTGTCTGAACAATTTCTTGCAGTTCTTGGCTCCTGTCTGAACGTAAGACCGCAACTTGTGACTTTAGTTCATTCACAGCCAAACTCAGATCTTTGTTCTGTGACTTCACCTGAGCAATTTCATCTTTCAATTCTGCCTTCCAACGCTGAAACACCTGTATACCCCAGATTACATTTGTATTAGTTTTTGTTTCAAAGGTAAATAAATTGTTAGTGTAAACAAAATGAATTACGTTATCAGATGGACCCTCCTCTGAATTCGTGTCGTCGGTAAGGATTATATCTTCAAAGGCGGGGCTCGGACTGTCCATGAAAGCATCCTCATCAAATTCTGCCCCAGCTTGATCTGTTGGAGACTCAAACACACCTGATGACTTTTGCTGTGCAGGTGGGGGATCGACAAAGTCATCATCATCATCATTTATTTTATCTTTATGGGCTGATTTATGATATGTAATCATCAGTTGACCAGCAATAGGTTTTTGAGCTGAACCTACGTCATCACGCGGTTGACGTGGCTTATGGTATTGAACACCAGTCATGTATGGTTGCATCATCTCCAGATCACTGGGATCAAGGTCACACAATTCAATCTGTATCCAGAATGAAGGAAACAAAATTGTGTTGGATCAGATAATTACATAAACATGGCTGTAAAGTTGGTGTGGAAACCAAGACTGTGACCTCGTGAAGTATATGTGCTAAGGGTGTTGAAAAAAAATAGTAAGACATTTTGACATTCATATATCACTAATTGAAGCATGAAGTGTGAACTGAATTGCAACAAATGTGACCTCAGAAAATCAACATTGTGACCTTGCTGACCTAATATGTGCTAAGGGTGTTAAACTAATTGAATGACATTTTGACATTCCTATATCAATAATTGAAGCATGAATTGTGACCTGATTGACACCACATGTGACCTCGAAAAATAATTGCCTTATCTGTTAAGAGGCTAACTAAAATTACTTTCAAAAACTTACATTTGGTTCTGAGAATATCTTGTCCTCGATGGTGGAGTAGACATGTATCTTATCGGAACGCCAATTAATGATTCGGGGTGACATGCTCCGAATCCTTGTGGTTACTCTGCCATTTAATTTTGGTACGGTCTCATAGATCCATACTTGAAAGGCAACTAAAAAACCCCCTAGTCGGTAATGAGAATTCCTCTTCTTCAATGCATCCTTCAACGAAGTAATTGATATTTCGAATATTTCCCTCCCCCATGGAAACATGTTCATTACATCAAAATCTTCGACCAGGGGAAACAGGTAATCATCAAACACCTTCTTGTATGATGTAGACAAAAAATATGATGTGATCAAATACAGAATTCCGAGCCTCACTACGTCATGATCTGGTGCATCTGTGACTCCCAAATACACATCTCTGATGTCTTCATTCGTTACGGTGTTCAAATGGCCAAAGTATGTATCTTTTATCCTGGAAGGTAAATCCTCAAGAGTCCTCCGGTTGTCAACGCCTTCATATCTTAAACCTGTAACAAGCGTGAACTCGGGCAGAGCAAATCTAACATATCTACCGGCAATAAGGAACCACAACTCCTGCGGGTTCAGTTGTTCAACCATTCTCAACAGAAAAAAGTGTAATAATTGTGGCTGGAGCACTATCTCATGGCAGTCGACAAGATATGAGAAACATGTGTTAGCCAGTATCTCTTTTTGACTATCATTTAGTTTGGATTTGAAGTTGGTCAGAGCATTCTTTGTGACATTTGACGTAATTTTGCCTGGAAACCATTCTCCCTCGGGAATAGTGTACTTCCATTTCTGTTTTCGAATAGTGTAAGTCAGGACATTAGTCCACCAGTATATGAACATTCCAAATCAATATAATCAGGGTCACATTAAGGTACATCAATAGAGAAAATTTTATTACACAAGCAATCATCAAGTCACACATCAGTGTATTACACAATATGTGCCCCCAAGTTCTACACTGCGGGATTCAATATGTCTTATAAGATGCAGTTTTATATATTACAAATCTCTGCAGCATGCCTTTAGAATGCAAAATCAAACTTTGCCATCAAAATTAGATTAAGGTCACCACCATTAAATACCAATAAGCTTTCACGTCAATTATTTGAAATACAGAGGTCACATACAATGAATCAATACCCAAAGTTGAAACAGTTAATGATGCATCACTGAGCTAGATTGGATTTGAGGCTAATTTAAAGTCTTGTTATCTCTAGATAAAGTATTCACTGGTTGTGATTTTTTTCAATATCTTTACATAGCATTGGGTATTACAGGTCTTGAAACTATGGGGACATACATTAGGTAACACATGATAGCTCCAAATTCACATTCAAAACTCTAGGTCACAAATGAAACCTAGGTCACAATGACTAATTCAGTACCCAAACAGTGAAACAATACCCAAACTTGGTTTCAGGTCACATCTCTAAACTGGTTAAATACCCAAATTCACAATCAATACCCTAATTCACTGGCTGTGGTTTTTTTCAGTATCTTTACATAGCATTGGGTATTACACGTCCTGAAACTATGGGGACATACATTAGGTAACACATGATAGCTCCAAATTCACATTCAAAACTCTAGGTCACAAATGAAACCTAGGTCACAACGAATTAATCAGTACCCAAACAGTGAAACAAATACCCAAACTTGGTTTCAGGTCACATCTCTAAACTGGTTAAATACCCAAATTCACAATCAAATACCCTAGGTCACATTTGATGCCTAGGTCACAACGAATATATACCCATATTTAAATACCCAAAATCACATACAATACCTTACGTCACAAGTGATAGTTAGGTCACAATGAATAAATTATGATCTACATTACCTTATTCCTCCAAAAAATATAAGTTACAGCCACCAAAGATTTCGAAATACCTGATTCGAATCATATGATTGACGAGTTCCAGAAGTAGTCGTGATATTCGCCTTGGTCTTCCCCTTGCCGGATTCTCTTTTCCTTTTATTGCTACCGGACTCATTCTGGTCAGTATTCTTGCCTTTCACCATTATCAACCCGCTATTTTTCTTCAATGATTGTCGGGAATATGAGGTTGCGGCGAGCAAGTGATGCTGGAGATTCGGGCTGCGACAATGTTGCTCGTGATTGAGTTTGGGTTTAGGGATTTGGGATGTTGCCTCTGATTGAGCGGTTATTTGAGTAGTAAATTGGATAATTTTGATTTGATGAACGTGTATATATCAATTGCGGATATTTAGGGGGAGTCAGTTACAAAATTGGCGCTATACATTTTAAATTATAAAACTGTATTAATTTAATATTTTTTTAAATATGTATTTATAACCTGAAATGTGAATATATTTAACTTTGTTCTTATATTAGAATTTCAATTCTTTAAAACAGTTTTTCCTGTAATTTCCACTTAATTAAAACATAACTACATCCCAGCCCAAATCCATACCGTTCTGTAGAGTACCTAGGCCCATTTAACACAGAAATAACATTTCACTCTAAATAAATTCTCACGTTCTGGAACGCCCTTCATTTTTTTACCTCCCTGCAATCCAATTTCATCTGCTCCAATATAGTCTAGCCGCTAACAAGCCCTAAATCCAAGGTCGACACCATTGTTCTCTCTGAGTTCTTCGGAATCTCGAACCCAGGTTTACTTCCTTCAGTCTGAGATTTGTTTTCTTTGATGTTAAAATTGATATTTAATCGTTTTGTTTCACGTTATTAATCAGTCTGAGACTTGTGCTTAATGATAATCTGCAAGTTATGATATGAAGAAATTAAGACTTCTGATGCTTCCTTCAATTAACGAATCCCTAGTTAGTTTTTAATGTTTTTTCGTTTCAGAGTTCAAATTGTTTTTTGTTCTGAAGAGAAGGCTATGATATGGAACTTGTTATTGATCATGAAACCAGCAACTGCTTTTATGTTGATGATCTGGTATATCATTCTACAAATTGTTTTGTTTAATGGGTTTTGACAAAGAATTTGTAGTTTCATTTTTTTGAGCAGAATTTAGTTTGGAATTTGATTTATCCTATTTGACCATTATTGAATTATTCGCCATATCTAAAGATGATGAAGCATCTCAGATTTTTGGGACTGGGCATATTTCGGGTACACCATAAGTATTTGAAAAGATGAGTATATGTTTTGTTGTTATTTTTCATGGAAGTAATTTCTGTAGGATAGATATGTGAGTGATTTAGAGTAGAATGTGACTATAAACTTATTCTGATGTATGTCTTATATTAATAGTAAAAGTTTTATAAACTAATTTGTTGTATAATCAAGTGCATGAGAAGACATAGCTTTTAAATTAACGATGGCAGTGATGATCACAGCCTCAGTCGAATGTAACGCTGTTAGTACATTGTAAGTGTTTGAAAGTATTGAAAAATTACAGTCTACCACTTATGTATCTCTGGCTTGCTGAAAAATTGGGAAGAGACTGGTGAATCCAGATTCTAGTTATATTGTAATCCTTTCATTTTCAACCTATGTATCTCGGTATTAAATTTAATGTGGCATGCAGTATGCTAGTAGCAGTGCTAATTTTATTATTGCAAAGCTAGACAAAGTGGGAAACTACAATCCTAGGACTAGCTCCCGCCCTCCCGTCCATCATATATTAGTCTGGCTAGTCAGAATATAGGTGGTGTGCAACTCAAACTTGATATTCCTGCTTCAGTTTTTCTTAAATAAATTTAGTTATCCATTAGCATAATCATATGACCAAAGGATTTAATAGTACAGCCTAAGATTTAACACTTATTCATGTCATTATGTAGGCTTCTTAATAAAGTTTGATTGAAATGTTCCCAGTATAAGATTGTAATTCAATGTCTTTCATTTTCTTAAAACGGAACGCTCGTCATCAAGTTCGATTTTATTTCTTAAGCTCTCATCAATTGTGGGAAATTTTAAAATAAGGCTGTTTAATGATTTCAAGGAACTCCCTTCAATTTCTCTCCTCTTCATTGCCTCAGTCACTTTGGCCTTGAATTTTGTCTCTGGTATTGAAATAGTAGGAGATTCACTCTTACCCTGTACACCTCCCATTGTCAATTACCAGTATAAAGCGGAATTGAGCTAGAGCCCCTGCACAAATATGTACATGTATTTAGAAAGGCTTGTCTACTTACTGACTTAAATAGAGACTTGTGCATGGCCGAACCAGGAATTGGAGGGAGGCAACTGGGAACCATGTTTGGTTGTGCATATAATAAACTTCTCTTGAAAGTATGTTTTATTAATAAATAACTCTGAAATCATGTTTGGCAAATAAGTAACTTGAAATTACTAGTTTTAAGCACAACCAAGGATTCTCTTTCATATATTCATTCACAATTATCTATCTATCAATTATTCAATTAAACTAAGACCATATTAATCTAAATATATAATTGTGTCTTCGATTAGAATAGATCAATAAAAATATATATCGAACTTACATTTTGTTAAATATTTCTATTCAACTAGGGTAATATTTTTGCCACATATTATGGATAAAGAATGGGTACATCTTAACAGGTATTATTACTTTTAGACTTTTTTTCTTCTTAAAACTTACATGTTATGCGGATATCTTAGAACAATAACTTTTGAATTTCTTAGGGCATCAGAAGAGTACATGAAAGGATCGAAAATTTTTGTTAACACAGCTTTTCGTAATTGAGGCAATCCAGAAAAGATTTTATGTCCTTGTAAGGGTTGTAGAAACTTAAGTCACCAATATGTGAGTATCGTTCATGAGCATTTGGTCATAAGAGGAATGGATCCTACATATACGAATTGGATTCATCATGGAGAAAAACTAGTCAGTAATGATGCATCTCCTAGTAAGACTGAAACATTTAATTTATATGGAATAGAAAAGGTAAAGTTTTGTTTGGTATACTAATACATTTTTTCTTATTGACTAGAGTTTACCTTTTCATATTGCATTTTTTTACTGATTTAATAATTGATTTATACTGCTTTTCAGGTTTGGTACAAGACTTGACATGAAGACATGCATTAATTTATTTTGTCTTTTTTAAACAATCATAATGAACTTAATTTTTAGATGGTTATATGAATGTTGTGAGACTTTGTCATTAGGTGCTGCTTTTTATCTTAAATATTTTGACATTGTAAACATATTTTCATTTCTATGGGAACTATTAATTGAGAATAAATGTTACTGTCTGGAGTGATGTGAAAAAATTATGATCTATTCTATTCAATAAAAGTATTATAGATTTGTTAATTCGGATTGAAGAGTAATTTTGAAGTGTATATTCGTTGAATGCTATAAATATAAAATATGAAAGAAAAAAAATGCTATCATAGATTCAATCATGGCAATAAAGAATGTTATTAAAACATAATCATAACACAAAGAATTTGCTATAGAATGCAAGTATAACAATCGAAGAATGCTATCTTAAAGTTTTTTTTTTTTATAGCAAAGATAATAGCACTCCAAAAATGCTCTAATAGAGGTTGCACTTTGAATCATCTACCAGTAATAGCATGCAAAGAAATGCTATTAAACATTAAACATAGCCCTTGTTTGAGCCCCATTAATTCAATTTAAAATTTGGGTTTTGAAAATCTAATGGTTAAAAAGTGGTTTGAAAAGTAAAAAATTGTGGGCTTGACTTTTTTGGATGGTTGAGATTGATTACTGTAGAAAAAATTTGTAAAAAAAAGGAGAAATAATGGGGCTCAAACAAGGGCATAGTATTCTTTGAATGCTATAGATGGGCTAATATAAGAGCATTCAACAAATGTTATAATTGAGACCGGACTTTTAATAATATCATCAGTAATAGCATTCGAAAGAATGTTATCAAACATGATCAATAGCTATCTTAGAATGCTATAGATGCGCTTAAATAATAGCATTCAAAAAATGCTATAATATAAGACGGGCTTTTAATAGCATCACCAGTAATAGCATTCGAAAAAATGCTATGGAACGTGATAGATAGCATTCTTCACATGTTATTGATGAACTAATTTGTTGTAGTGCTTATATAACTTTATTATGGACAAGTAGCATTATTCATTCTAATTCATCTGATACAATATTTATAACATCTTGTAATACGTTTCAAAGACGGCATTTTCACATGAGATCGCTCTTAGTTATATGCTCTAGGTAGGTTCACTTGTATGTACAATCTCTTGAATGAGGAGACCGATTAGCCCAACTTCTTCAAAGGTCTCACTATAGGCCTTCGACTAACCTTATAGAAAACTTATAAACTATTATTATTATCTCACTTCCGTATTTTGTTGGGTTTGATGTTATTACTAAATGACAAGTAATACTCTCTTAGCCCTTGTTTGAGCCCCATTATTTCTCTTTAAAAATACAACTTTTTTCTACAGTAATCAATCTCTACCATCAAAAAAAGTCAAACATACAATTTTTTACTTTTCAAACCACTTTTTAACCATTAGATTTCTAAAACCCAAATTATAAATTGAAATAATGGGGCTCAAACAAGGCCTAATTCAAAGTTCAATTTAGTTCATTTATTAAAAAGTAACATATCATCTAAAATAAAAATTGAAATTTTGAGTGTATTATTTTACAATTCTTTAAAGAAACGGTGATCATGTTTGTTGTCTTTGAAGAAATACATGGAAGAATAAATCACATTTCATATTTTTAGGTTTTCTATATAACCTTCTTTTACATTTTCTTTAGTTGATTAGTTGGTTTATCCAGCTTCTGGCTCTCATTGGATGATGAAACAAATGGGTATATACATATAATTCTGAACAAAGTTGAAAGGATGAATCAATTTTCTTTCGATAATTCCGAATTTGTTCATGTTATCAAAGCTTGAGGATCTACGATCCAATTGTTGAAGTTATTGCCCTAAATCAACAGTCAATCTACAAGAACTATGGCTAAAAGAATAAATTCACAAGCCGTTGACACCGAAGGAGTTGCAGCTGAAAAGGTGTACATTAATGGAAATCCATTAGATCTACAAAGCTCAGATCACTCAGGTATACTTCTGGTAATTTCGCCACTAACTGGAGTGAATTATCTTAGCTGGAGTACATCAGTTAAAATTGCTTTGAGTGCAAAATTTAAGATCAATTTTATAAATGGGGATTGTGAGAAGCTTGCAAATACAAGTTGGAACACTGGATCAGGGTGGATTGTAAGGTACGCTCCTTGATTTCAAATTCAATTTCGAAGGAAATTGTAAGTGCCTTTATTTACACAGTCACAGCCAAGGGTTTATGGTCTGAACTTGAAGACAGATATGGAGAATGCAATGGATCGTTAATGTATCAACTGCAACGTGAGATTCGCAACATTTCACAAGGAACAATGTATGTGGAAAAGTATTTTACTAAGCTAAAGAAGCTTTGGGATGAATTGATGTGTTTAATGTCCATGCCAATATGTACTTGCACGGCATCAAAAGGAGTTACATATCTAACCTCCATTCAATTGATGCAATTCCTAATGGGGCTCAATGACACATTTGACAATGTACGAAATCAATATGATGTTGTGGATAAGGAAAATGCCTATTGTGATTACTGTAACATAAAAGGACATACAAATGACATTTGTTTTAAGATCCATGGTTACCCGAACTGGTAAAAGAATTTGAAGGAGCAGAGGACAACAAATTAAGCTAGAGGAAGGACCTTAGCAAACATGATAATTTCTCTACTTGATTTTGGGGATGAATGTACTGGAAGTAGAGCCAATACTAATGTTATATCTCCAGCTAACATCACAAATATGATACAACAGGAACTCATGAAAGTCTCAAAGGGTAAGATGCTGGTTGATGTGGACACTAATGCTCACTTTGCTCACTTAAAGGATTACACAGATATGGATTCATTTGGTTTAAGTTTTACTATGCTTGATAATTTTAGACCAGATACCTGGACAATAGACATAGGAGCTAGTAATCACATTTGTATTGACATGAACCAAAGACCCAAATTAAACCTGCTAAACCGCCTACACATGTTACACTACCTGATGCTTCAATAAAAATAATTAAACATATTGGAAATATTCATTTGAGTCAACATATATGTTTGAAAGAAACATTACATGTATCGAGTTTTAAATTTAGCCTCTGTTCGGTAATTGCCCAAAAAGTGATTATAAACCAATTTATAATCTACACAATTTTTCAAATAACTTTTTAAGCACACATATTTTCTCTCTCCAATTTTAACCACGCATCTTATCTTGAAAAATGAAAAAACCCGATTATAATCACCCTAGATAGATCCGAACACAGGCTTAACCTCCTCTCAGTTCCAAAATTGACCTAAACAGCACACATCAGAATTATTTTTTATCCAACTCATTGCTTATTGCAGGACCTGAAGAGTAAGAAGACTTTGGCAATTGGTAAATTGATAGGGAAGTTATACTTGTTAGATAAATCTAGTTTCTTTAAGGAAAAGACTGATATATATAATCAGCTGTCATTCGTCATGTTGATTCTCATTTTTCCCTTCTTGTTGTTTCAGATTTCCAACCAAACTGTAATGAGACTTTTTCCATCAATAAAACTTTTGCTTTTTCTACTATAGAATGGCAAAAAAGATTGGGACATGCATCTTATGAAACTCTAAAGCATTTAGACTTCTTACACGATGCCTATTGCCTGCAACAAATCCCAAATTGATGACCTTAGACAATGTGATGCTTGTCATAAGGCCAAATAGTATAGACTACCTTTTCCCATCAGTGACATCCACTCTAATGAGATATTTTATCTGTTACATATAGATGTCTGGGGGCCCTACAGACAACCTTCCCTAACTGGAACATCTTTTATGCTAACAGTAGTTGATGATTTTAGTAGGTCCACTTGGAGTTTTCTCCTAGTTCATAAAACTCAAGTGGTAAAAACCTTAGAAAGGTTATACAATATGATCAAAACACAATTCCACTAAGATGTGAAGAGTATCAGGTAATTGCGCCGAATTCACTAGCACAAAATGCCAAAAATTGCTACATTCACGTGGATTTTTACACCAAAAAACTTGTGTCTATATACCACAACAAAATGGTGTGGTGCATGAAAAACTATACAAAAGGAAGCTGATGAGATTCGAAGCGCGGAAGAAACGCCGGAAAGTTCCGAACCCAGGTTGTGGTTGGACGGATGAATCATGACCCGATATTCACGACGCGATGGCTCGATGATGCGGAATAAAGAACCACGACTTTCGAAACGTCACAAGGATTTGTCCAATCTCCTTGATAAGTCTCTGATTTTTAACGTCACAAATACTCTCGCGAATATTTGATAAGTTCTGGATGAACGCCACAAGATAATCAATCTTGATAAGTTTGAGTTTGTAATGTGAATCCACACATTAAACAATTGAAAAATATTCAATCTCTTTTTATTCAATAATCAAAGTCTGCATTACAATGAATGGAAAAAACGTATAAATAACTAAAATAACCTAACCGCTAATTTACTCAAAATAGAATTCTAATTAAACTAGAATACTAAATTAGGAAAATAACCTAAAAACCAAAATGGAAACAAAATAATTAAAAATCCTATAATTATGGAAATATAGTAAATTTTCGTCTGCATCATTGATTTGCCAATTTGAAGCCCCAAACGATGGAATCTGACCCTAAAATCAATGGGTTCAAGGGCTTTAGCCCATGAGTTTTGCTTAGTGGCCCATTTCTACATGAAAAACACATATTATCCATCCAATTCCGACATGGTTGACTGGACTGCACTTTTATTTTGGCTTGAATATTTAATTTTCTGTCAAGCCTGCTATGACTTCGATTGTCGCGGGTCCGGAACACATCATACCCTCCTTCTTTAGGATGATTCGCCCCGAATCATAGCTTTGTTCCTGTTGTTTCACTTCACCTCCTGGATCAAACGGAAAATTATTGCTTTTATGCCAACGGGATGACCAATAGTATCCTGTAACTTGGGTTACATGAATGGATTGAAGTAGAAACTCCTGTGGGCATTGGTGGTGTTGCCCAAATTTCCAAGCACATTTAACCTGCAAGACAAAATTAAATAAAGCGGGGAGGGAAATGGTAGGTTCATGAGGTACAAGGTATGGATCCTTGTATCCATGATTAATCACCATCTCCAATTCTTTTTTAAGAATCACGAGGCCCTCCTCTTCACCTCGTTCTTCCTTTGCATCTTCAACCACTTTTTCAAAATTTTTACTTTCAAATTCAACCACGTCTTCTACCTCCAAATTTTTATCACTAATTTCATGCACTCCCTCAACGGTATTCAAATGTGTATCTACCAATTCAAAGCTCAAATTTTGAATTCCTACATCAACTTTCATTTCATTCCTCTTATCATCAACAATTTCATTCCTAATCAATTCCTCGCTTCCCAACTCCACATTCTCCTCATCAAATTTTGGAGTTTATTTATCCATTTTTAACTTAAACTCCCCCTCCTTCTTTTCAATATCCTTATCCCCACGATGCCTCCTATTACACCACTTTTCACTCTCCTTCCTTACCCTTCGTGAATCTTCTAGTGCTTCCTCTAATGTCAACCTATATAGTACGCATGTTTTCTCTTTCTTAAGGAATTGGTATATGTGCATACTCTTATCATAAACAGCCTCCCTCCTACGTCTCCAAGGTTTTCCCAATAAAATATGATAAGAATTCAATGGCACTACATCACACCATACATCCTCACTATACCTTCCCTGGGTGATAGGCACTAGAACTTGTTTGGTTACTTTGAAATTCCGAAACTCCCTCATCCACGTCATCCTATAAGGTTTATAGTGCGGTTCTAGGGGCAATCCTAATTTTTCAACCACGGTGCTACTAACGAAATTAGTAAAACACTTTCCATCAATCGCCAAACTGCACCCCTTGTGATCTACATAACCTCTAGTTTGGAATAAACAGCCCGGATCATAATCCATTCCCTATGTGGCGTTTCAAAAATTCAAGAACGAAGAGGATTTAGACATCAAATAGTAAGAACGAATTTTATTGCTGACTTGAAAGGAAAAGAATATCAAGAATTTAAGGAAATTCAAGAAAGTGGTTCTTGAATTTGGAATAACTCTTTTTTTTTTTGAATAATGAATTTTTGGAATTAAATAAAAATAAAAAAATAATTTTTTTTTTAATAAATTCGAAAATTTCGACAAGAACGCAACAAAACAAACGGAACAGGATTTGGATAAGAATCGAATAAAACAAACACTTTTGAATTTTTGTTGAATTTTTATATGGATAAAAAACTGAAAAATTTTACTGACACGAAGAACAAGAAAACTAAAAAAATCTGAAAACAAAACACTCAACAAGATATGAATGATTTTTATGGGACTCGATGATAAACATAAAAATCAAACTGGATAGAAAAACCTGAATTCAGATGATGTGATCCCGGTCCGGGAATCTCGTCGAACACGCGGAATAACGACAATTAAAACCTAGGAAAGATCTAAATCAGAACTGACACAAGACAAACAACGAAAATAAGGATAGAACGACGGTAAAACCTTGACCCGACAATCACGAAGCAATTTATGGCGATGCGGATTGAAGAACCAAGATTGGTGAACTCCACAAGGACTTGTCAATTTCCTTGATAAGTTTCGAATTCGAAAATGCCACAAATATTCTTGCGAATATTTGATAAGTTTGCTGGAAGAACGCCACAAAGATCGGATCTTTGATAAGTTCAAGAAAAAGGGAATAAACTCAACCTCTCAATTTTGGAGAATTCTCTCACAAATTTTATTAATCAAACTCAACTTTTTCTTTCAATTGATCTTTCAGGGCTTCAATTGGAGATAGTGGCATTAGAGTAAACTTTTTCCCCCCTTTTACCAAGTTGTATCTATTCGTATACCCATCATGTAGCACAGCCCTTTCATGTTGCCAAGGTCTCCCCAACAGTATGTGACTAATTTGCATTGGCACCACGTCACAAATTACCTCATCCGAATACCCACCAAAAGAAAATGTCACCAAGGCCTGTCTCTTCACCTTAACTTCCCCTGACTCAGTCAACCATTGTAATTTATAAGGTGTTGGATGTTTCATTAAAGGTAAGCCTAATTTTTCCACCAACATTGTACTAACTACATTAGTACAACTTCCCCCGTCAATCACCAAGCTACAAACTTTTTCATCCACTAAGCATCTAGTGCGAAAAATATTATCCTTCTGCCCTTCCACATTATCCAAAACATTCACCTTACGCCTAACGCTAAGAGCATGCCTATCAATAATTGACTTATCCACCACAACACTTTTAGCCCCTTCACTATCACGCCTAACCTTCTTACGTGGACAATCAAGTGCAATGTGACCCCGTTCCAAACATTTAAAGCACTTAACATTTTTATCCTTAAGAGGTTTGGAATCAGAATTATTTTTACCTTTGGTTGTCGGTTCCTCCCTCCATTTGTGAACATGATCACTATTCTCCCGTTTTGATGTCTCTTTTCGCTTCAATGGCCTTACATCTATCCCATCTCTGTACCTAACATGATATTCACGCTTACTACTCCTCCTAACCATAGAGTCCGCCCGCGATTGCTCCTTTTTCAATTGGGCAATCATCGCATCTCTTTTATCCATCATATTCATTACCTTCTTAAATTTTGCATGCATCTCTGCTAACAATTTAACTCCCTGCTCCAATATCTTATTCCTTCTTTCGGGGCGTTTGTTGTCACCCATTGATGAAAATCTGGAAATTGAGAAAATTTAAAATATTTGGGGAATATTTGGAATTTTCGGATATTTTTTTTTAATCTGCCCGAGAATTGGACTACGAGTATGGCAGAAAAAACAAAACTGGATTTGGACGATAAACGAAGAAGAAAAACACTTTTGAATTTTTGGGACTGACTCTTATGGATCAAACTGGAAAAATTTATGACTGACACGAAGAACGCGAAAAAAATCAAGAAACGCAAGAATCTGAAATAGATCCAAGCTCTGATACCAGATGATGAGATTCGAAGCGCAGAAGAAACGCCGGAAAGTTCCGAACCCAGGTTGTGGTTGGACGGATGAATCATGACCCGATATTCACGACGCGATGGCTCGACGATGCGGAATAAAGAACCACGACTTTCGAAACGCCACAAGGATTTGCCCAATCTCCTTGATAAGTCTCTGATTTTTAACGCCACAAATACTCTTGCGAATATTTGATAAGTTCTGGATGAACGCCACAAGATAATCAATCTTGATAAGTTTGAGTTTGTAATGTGAATCCACACATTAAACAATTGAAAAACATTCAATCTCTTTTTATTCAATAATCAAAGTCTGCATTACAATGAATGGAAAAAACGTATAAATAAGCAAAATAACCTAACCGCTAATTTACTCAAAATAGAATTCTAATTAAACTAGAATACTAAATTAGGAAAATAACCTAAAAACCAAAATGGAAACAAAATAATTAAAAATCCTATAATTATGGAAATATAGTAAATTTCCGTCTGCATCATTGATGAGGAAATTACATTGACACCTACATTTCAACTTCATAATTCAAAATTAAAATTTAAAACGTTATTTTATCAAAAATCAGGTTTTCATTTAGTTTTTTAATACATATATTAATTTTAAACTAAAATAAAACAATTTAATCCATCCCACCCACCTCATACTCAAACCCTAATTTATCTGATTTCACACACTCTCTCTCCCCGCTCCATCCTCTCTTCAAGAATCACGCCCTGTCCCTGCCTGTAGTGGCGCCCAACCATCATAGCTGAACAGGAAAGCGCCGATGCACCGATGAATCCTTCCCGTGGAGCCTGTGCTGCGATGTCAGACGGTATTTGGCTTACGAGGCCTGTCGGTTTTGCGTCTTCTCCACATGTTGGCTTCCGGTTCTGCATCTTTTTCGTGTAGCGCAGCGATTGCTGGATCTTGCAGTCGGAGATGGTGTTATCGTTAGATCTTCAGCGAGGTGCCTGCTACGGTTAGCGATGGTGTGGACGATTGCTGACGATGTGGTGTTGAAGGTTGGGATTGTTTGTGTTGGTGATAGTGCGTTGTTGGAGTATGTTAATGGTGGTTGCACTGTGGTGATTGTTGGTGCAGGGGTGCGGTGAGGAGGAGGTGGTGGGTGGTGGTGAGGAGGCGGTTGTGGCTATGTCTTCGACTATTGGGTTGTGGGTGGAGAGGTGACTGGTGATGGTTGGGGTTCGGGGAAGTGGTGGTGCAAGTGTTGGCTGGCTGTCAGAGGCAGTGACGGTGGTGGCGATGGCGGTGAGGTGGACCGGTCAGTGGAGGTGGTGTTGGCGGCGGCAGGCGGTCAGTTGTGGTGGTATTGACTGGCGATGGATGGTGGTGGGAATTGTGACTCATAATTTTTAAGTTGTTAAGTTGTGATTAATTCAAAATTTGTGATTGTGAAAGTGTTGTGAAATATAAATTTTGTGAATTGTGATCAATAAGTAAATTGTGACATGTAAAATTTATAATTGTGACTCACAATTTTTGGAGTTGTGACCAATTAATTGAGATTTTTGATAGTTAAATGAATTGTGACATATAAATTTTTTGAATTGTGACCAAAAATAATTTTGTGACCTAAAAAATTCTAGATTTGTGACCTATAAATAAGTTGTGACCTAGTAATTTTGTAAATTGTGATCAATGAAATAAGTCGTGATCAAATAAATGGGATTGTGACTCAATTTGTAATTGTGACTTTACAAATTTTTAAGTTGTGACCAATTAAATTGAAATTTGTGACCTTAAATTAAGTTGTGACCTATAAAATTCGAGATTTGTGACCTTGAAACTTTGTGAATTGTGACAGAAAAATAAGCCTTGATCGAATAATTTGTTATCGAGAAATAAGTTGTGACATAAAAATTTGTGACTGTGACCATAAACTTATGACGTGATTTGTGACTTGTGACCTAAAAAATTGTGACTTGTGACCAAAATAAATTGTGACCTAAAAATTGTGACTTGTGACCACAAACAATAAAATATATAATAATTATGACCTGATTTTTGAAATAAAACCTTAAGTTTCTTACTTTTGAAAATGTGTATTTTAAAAACCTTAGTTATTTATTTATCCCATCATTGATTTGCCAATTTGAAGCCCCAAACGATGGAATTTGGCCCTAAAATCAATGGGCTCAAGGGCTTTAGCCCATGAGTTTTGCTTAGTGGACCATTTCTACATGAAAAACACATATTATCCATCCAATTCCGACACGGTTGACTGGACTGCACTTTTATTTTGACTTGAATATTTAATTTTCTGTCAAGCCTGCTATGACTTCGATTGTCGCGGGTCCGGAACACATCAGAAGCCCAATTACATCACTATAAAAACTGTTATATTACCGATACATATCCACACAAAGATAAGTTTGATTCAAGGGCTCATAAATGTATTTTTCTTGGTTATTGCCTAGGACAAAAGGGCTATAAAGTTTTTGACCTGATCACAAAACAAACTCATATTTCAAGGAATGTGAAGCCCAATTACATCACTACAAAATTTTTTGGCTATCTATGTTATTTTACCAATACATATCTGCATAAAGATAAGTTTGATTCAAGAGCTCATAAATGTATTTTTCTTGGTTATAGCCTGGACAAAAGGGCTATAAATTTTTTGACCTAATCACAAAACAGACTCATATTTCAAGGGATGTCATTTTCTTTGAAAATGCCTTTCCCTTTCAACAACTCACATATGATGATATTGATGTTGATCCTCCCACGACAACACCACTAGAATTAAGCCATGAAACGATCATCCAAAGTTACCAATTCTGACAGATCATTCTGATACTCAATGTGTACATCCCAATCCAAATTTTTCTTCAAATAGCTCATCCTTAGATGATTCCAATTCAACCCCAGATGGTTCCTCAAATCCCATTCCTTTGACACAAGTACCTTTTTCAAAAACACCCACATCAATTGACAACTCACCAACCATTAGTATACCCAGACCTTGTACAAGAGAAAAGTCTAAACCTAGTGGATGCAAGATTATGTTACAAGTATATCTCATACTAAAAAATTACCAACTGTTGATGGTTAAAAAGGGAATAAAACTCATTTTTCATCCAATCACACTTCTCCAACCTATCCCTATACACTCACACCTCATATTAATCATGAATATGCAACATTTCTAGCAAATATGTCTAGTATCCAGGAAACTTGTTCTCATTATCAAGCTAGCAAAAACTTTGATTGTATTCAAGCAATGAAGAAAGAGCTGCAAGCTCTGGAAGAGAATAATAGTTGGGTATTGATTTCCTTGCCCAAGGGAAAGAAAGCTATTGGTTCAAAATGGGTCTATTAGGTTAAATTGAATCCAGATGGTAGTGCTGACATGTTTAAGGCAAGATTAGTAGCAAAGGGTTATCACCAATTACAAGGGATAGATTACTTTGATAGTTTTTCTCCAATAGCTAAGTTGGTGATGGTGATAATACTTCTAACAATTGTATCAGCAAATGGATGGTCATTACATCAACTAGACATTAATAATGCATTTTTTCACGATTTTTCAGATGAAAAAGTCTATATGTTACCTCCAGAGGGGTATGAGAAGGCCATTACAGGTCAAGTTTGTCGATTTAAGAGGAGTCTACGGTTTGAAGCAAGCATCATGTTCACTTTATTTTGCAACGTAAAATATACCCGCAAGTGTACGGATCGTGAAAAATAATAAAGTGTACTTTTTTAGTCTAGATTATCATTCCTACAATGATTGTAATTAAGTACCGAAATGTGTTATTGATGTTTTTGAGTGTTGGGATACCGATTTCACATTAGTCAATACTTTTAATTTCATTTATCTAGTTTTATTCCTATTAACGTGCTCGATCGGATTCAATTATGCATATGAAATTCCTCTCTCAAGTTTAAATCAATCCTACATAATTAGTCAACAGTGTTTTTAGACAGCAGGTCATAATAATTAGATGCATGAAATACAAGAATTCATGTAGCGATCGCAATAATAATAAAAGTATATTTCTATATTTTATCCAATTACTGAATTTTATTCATAAATCTAGGTTGTTCATTCACCTCTCAGATTATGAAAACAACTCTTCAAATAAATGAATTAGTCGCGAATTAATTAATACATTAAACACAAATAAAATTAAAAAGTTTAAAGTTGTCTAAATTTTATGTTTAACGAACAGACTGTCAAAAATATGTCTTATTAGTAACGAATTAACAGTAAATCATTAAAATTTGCTGTTAGCACAATCCCAAATGAATCTTGCTGATGCAGATTCATCTGGCTTGTAAAACGTAAATAGACAAAATAAATTATGCGAAATTGTAAGTAGACAAGAACACAATATTTGAACTTAACGTGGGAAAAACCCTAACAGGGAAAATCTACGGCCCACGCCCTACGGACAAAAATCAATCACTATATAAGAAAAGAGTTTATACATATCAATCTAAACTACAGGATAAATCTACGCATAGACTTATCAAATATCAAAAAAATAGATCACTCCCTGATCCTTCCATGGCATGTAATATGAGCTGGCGTCCCACCACTCTTCAGTAGCTTTATTTGATACTGCAACGCTCTTTAGCAATCTCGAACTCCGGTTCGAATATGATTCAAACCTCCCGTTTGATCTTCACCCTGAAATCCTTTTCTTTTTTAAGTGATTGATTCCTCCTTCCGGAGAACAGAAGTCACAAAACAATCGAAGCCTTGAATATTAGTACACCACACGAAAATTGGCTTCCTGACTTCATGAAGAAAACGTCCCATTTTCTTCAATTTAAATACAATTGGATTGCTTGACCATCAAGAATTCTTGTTGCATTCAATCTTGATTTCCTGCAAGTTAATCAAGAATAATCATAAATCTTTCCATAAGTAAAGATATTCTCAATTGATTATGGAATAAAAGATCTTAACAAATGAAGTGATAAACTTGACTTACCAAGAGTCAAGATACTCGGCCATATCAAAAAGATCTTACCATATGTAGAGATAAGCTTGAATATGCTTGGCCATATCAAGATAAAGATCTTACCATATGTAAAGATAAACTTGAATGTCATGAATCAAATCATCAAGATTTCGACCTAAACACAAGCTTATCATAAGCCAATGATAACCTTGGATATTAAATCATCAATAAACTCAAAAGATTATATCACAAGATTTCGAGATCAACATATCAATATTTCTTGATTCAACCAAAAATATTATCTCCAAAAATAAAATGAAACTCGGCCAACATATATAGGAGATATTTTTTATTCAAGAAATAAAACTTAATAAATTACTAAATACACGTATTTAGTAGTTAAATTAAATTTTCTTAAATTGCAAACTTGTGGAAAAATAGAAAATGCCAACAATATTAAGTTAACAATCTCCCCCTTTGGCTT
This sequence comes from Ligustrum vulgare, assembly GCA_963555705.1. NCBI lineage: Eukaryota > Viridiplantae > Streptophyta > Magnoliopsida > Lamiales > Oleaceae > Ligustrum > Ligustrum vulgare. Next base: position 12,679,000 of record OY743185.1, read on the forward strand.
TTTCTATTTTTTCGAAAACCAATCATCTTTGCACAATCACAAGAAAAGAAATGCATGTAAAGAGTATCAACACTAGGGAGCATTAAAAAGCACTTCAAAAAGATGATGGAAAACCACTACTATACTACTCCCCCTTTTCGGAACAAAGAGGAGAAACCATTAGTCCCATAGAACTTGCACGTAGACTAAAGTTGATCACAAAAACAATTATTTTAAAGAAAAACACAAGAACATTGTTTCAAAATCACTGGAAATGATCAGATGGATGTGGCAGAGTGGAGATCAGTCATAGGTCTTCTTTTGCTTCTTTAAGTAAGGGAGTTTCTTGGCTGCAACCTTCCTCTTTTCTTTGGCTTCCACTGGAGCCACATCTTTTTAAGAACCTCCAAGCAACTGATCTAGTGTGTCTTCAAGTCGTTTGACACACACCCTGAGGTCAGATACGTCTGCCTTTAACCCGACAATTTTCGCTTCTAGCTGGCCAATTCTGGCATCCTTGCCAGATTAATCCTATTCTCCAGCAGTGTCACCCAAAAGCTATTTCCTGTGAGAGGTCTGTATCTCCAGTGTTTTCCTACATCTGAATCTGTTTAACACCTTGGGAGTGATCACCAGATCATCCTCTAGCGTCTGAACACCCTGATCAGGCAGAAATTGTGAAATAATCCAAGAATAAACCAAAAAATATGTATTACCTTGTCGAGGACCACTCCCCGAGACCCTACCAACAATTGAGTTCCAAATATGGGCAGCAATGTCAATGTTTCATTTAGTGCCAAGGAGAAATAAAGTTCTAGCAGACTCTCTCTTAAAGCTTGAATCATGGATGAGCTGGTCAAAATTTGCCTTCACAATTTTATGAAGAATTTGATATTTCTTGGACATCTCCGACCTAGGTAATTGTTTTAACCCTTTCACCGGCCACGTAACCTTTCCTCCGACAACTCTATTGAAATTTCATCATTTGTGGCTTCCATTGACTCATCTTCATCAGCCACATCTTCATTCAGCCCTAACCACTTTCTAAGTTCCTTTGTAGAGATCTTAATCAATTGTCCTCTAACAAATAAAGAAGTGTCAATTGTCCTCTAACAAATAAAGAAGTGGTAAACAGGCATTTCTTGGAGTTAAAGACAATAGGGATATTGGCATAAAACTCTTTAACCAAAGTCTCATTGATCTCCCCCTTACATTCAGTCAATTTTTTCAACCCAAAGTGGGACACTATATCATGTACCTCAAAATCATCAAACTCTTCTATAGCCACCCTAGATTCATAATGCATTCGTTTCCCTAACATATGTTTTTATCAGTATATGCTTCCGACGACCAAAACTTAAAATTGAAAAGGGTAAACATACCTCTTGTCGTCTGCATAGGGGTGCAGATGAATGAAGAAGTATCAAATTTGGATATCTCTGGATCCGCAGACGTGTCTCCCTTAGACTTTTCTTCTTCAAACTCACTGCGGCTTCTTCTGCCTTCTTCTTTCCCTTTCTGTCAGGGATCACAGTTTCTTTCTCATTCTCCTCTTCTAATTGCTCAGCTTCGTACACGTCCTCAAACTCCTCTGTTTCTTCTGGTTGTTCTTTAGCCCCAAACTCTTCTGCTTCCTTATCTTCCTCCTCAGATTTTTCTTCCTTGCTGACACTTCCTGCTCTTCTATTTTTTTCTTTTTCATTACAAGATTCAGTTTCACCAGATTCATCGGCACCTTCTTCTTCCACAATTTTCTCATCTTTTTCCCTTTTGATGGTTGCAAGTTTTCTTGTTCCCTGCAATTCACTGAGAATATCCAATGGGGAAATATGACTTTGGCCAAGATTACCTGATATGGGTGCCAAGTTTATACCCATAGTATGTGGAATGATCGGGTTACCCTGGCTCAATTTGGCCATGGGAAGAGCAGGAGTTGGAGTAGTACCGGCGGTAGAGAGCGAGGTCGGGGTAAGGCTGGTGCCGGAGGTTGGTACCATCACAATGGCGCCGACGCTTGGTGTTCCCATCTCCGTTGGGTTCGATCAGGAAGATTCTACATTGGCACCGCCTCCTTGAGTGACTTTACTCCTTCTAGATTGCTTGCTTCTGGCCATACTTAGGATGGGTGTCAGATTTGTGAGAGTAAGGAAAAAGGAAGTTAGGGTTTAGATGAGAGGGAATTTGGGAGTTTGGGACGTGAGGTATATGGAGAAGTGTGAGGGTTTTTATGTTAAGAAGGACTCAAATACAAAAGGAATTAGAGTTCAATATGGTAACTTAGAAGATCTTGAGAGTCCTGATTCCCGCCAACTTATTTCCTTTAAAAATGGGATAAATATAGAAATAGAATATATTAAGAATTAGGAAACAAAAATATTACCAAAATTGGACTCCACAGTCAACTGTCTTGATCTGCAAGATTTGCTCATATTAGCCCACGATATACTGTCTTAAAAATAAAGATTTCCAGAATAATATCTAAAATATGTGAATAAGGAAAAATCTAAATGCTTCTGGATACCTGAGACATATCTAAGCACTGTTGGCATCTGTTGCGGCAGATACATCTGGAAGATATATCTGCAAGCAAAAACATGATCTACTAAGTATAAGAATATGATAAGTTAACCTAAATGCATGCAATAAAATAGGAAAAAATGTATTTTTTTTTTAAATATGCATGTTCCTATTCAAGAGGAGGTGATATTCCAATTTGTTTCCTAAGGCTTTCAAATTTGACAGTATTGAGGGCCTTAGTGAACAAATCTGCAAGCTGTAGATCAGTCTGTATGTGCTCCAGATTGATAATCTTTTGTTCCACCAATTCTATGATGAAGTGGTATCTGATGTCAATGTGTTTTTGTTCTGGAGTGCTGGACAGGATTTTTTGAGATGTTGATAGCACTAGTGTTATCACAGTACATAGTGGCTTGTTCTGTAGATATCCCATAATCTTTCAACATTTGTTTCATCCAAAGGAGCTGTGTACAGAAACTACCGGCTGCAATATACTCCGCTTCGGCTGTGGAAAGGGACACTGAATTTTGCTTTCTGCTTAGTCATGCTACCAGATTGTTTCCAATGTAAAATTAGCCTCCATATGTACTCTTCCGATCATCCACATTTCCAACCCAGACTGCATCTGAATAAATTGCAAGAAGGGCAGTGGTGTCTCTAGTAAACCAGTTTCCATAACTCAAGGTACCACTTACATATCTGATGATCCTTTTTACAGCAACAACATAAGATTCCTTGGGTTTTGCCTGATATCTTGCACATACTCCTACACTGAAGGACATGTCTTGCCTCCTGGAAGTAAGGTACAGAGACTTTCAATCATGCTTCTATAGAGGGATGGATCTACATCCTTACCGCTGTCATCCTTTGAAAGTTTCGATGCAGTTGCCATGGGAGTTCTCATAGCCTTTACATCTTCAAGTCCAAATTTCTTTACTAAATTTTTGGCATATTTTTTTTGAGATATGAATATGCTAGATTCATCCTGCTGTACCTGCAAGCCAAGGAAAAATGTTAGTTCATCGACCATACTCATTTTAAATTCTATTTTCATTGTATTTATAAATTCATCAATTTTGGACTTGGATGTAGACCCAAATACAATGTCATCAACATATATTTGAGCTACAATTAGTCCAAGATTTAGATGCTTAATGAAAAGAGTTTTATCAGTTCCTCCCCTTTTGTATCCGTTGCTCAGCAAGAATGACGTGAGCCTTTCATACCAAGCTCTGGGGACTTGTTTTAATCCATATAAAGACTTTTTGAGTCTAAAGACATAGTTCGGGTCAAATGGATATGTGGATCCTTGGGGCTGTTCCACATAAGCTTCCTCATTGAGTACACCATTTATGAACGCACTTTTGACATCCATCTGGTATAGTCTGAAATTGATGTAGCAGGACACAGTTAGTAATAGTCTGATGGATTCCAGTCTGGCTACCAGAGCAAATGTTTCGTCAAAGTCTATTCCTTCAATATGGGTATAGCCTTGAGCAACTAATCTGGTTTTATTTCTAACAACATTTCCTTATTCATCTGATTTATTCTTGAAGATCCATTTGTTTCCAATTACATTGTCTTCTTTAGAACGTGGTACCAGTTCCCAGACATTGTTTCTTTCAAATTGGTTGAGTTCTTCCTGCATAGCCTGTACCTAGTTTTCGTCTGTCAAAGCTTCTTTGACATTTTTTTGTTCAATCTGTGACATATGACAGATGTTTCCCATATCAGCAAAAATTTTCTTCTGGTTACATTTCTTTTAGACAAATCAGTCAGAATGTTGTCAAGTGGATGAGCTTTTTGAATCTTAGCGGTGGTTTTTTCGTCACTTCTGATTCTGCAATATCAGTTATATCTGGGTAGTCAGATGTGTCTGGATATGCAGATGTTACTGGATGTCCAGATTCATCCTAGTCGCCTTCTTCAGTATCATTGAGACTTTCAGCTTGGTGTTGTTCTTCTTCTGAATTTTCAGTTTCGACTTGCTCTTTTAGTGGAATTTCCAGTTCATCGGCATTTGCTTCCTACAAATTTGGGTTTAAACTATTAGTGTCATCCACTTTCACATTAACCGACTCAAGAATGGTTTGGGTTCTAAGATTGTAGACTCTATATGCCATACTATTTTCAGCATAACCCAGAAATATTCCTTCATCCGATTTAGAGTCAAATCTTCCTAGATGTTTCCTATCTTTTAAAATGTAACATTTACTTCCAAAAGCATGAAAATAATCAACCCTAGTTTTTCTATCCTCCCAAATTTCATAGGGAGTTTGATTTGTTCTTGTTCTATGGATGACCCTATTGATGGTATAACAAGCAATATTTATGGCTTCTGCCCAAAATTTTATAGGCAATTTGTTGTTGTTTAGCATGATACGAGCCATCTCCTGTAGAGTTCTGTTTTTCCTTTCCATAACTCCATTCTGTTGAGGAGTCTTCGAGGATGAGAACTCATGCTTGATTCCATATTGGATACAAAAATCAGCAAAGTTAGAGTTTTCAAATTCTCTTCCATGATCGCTTCTGGTCCTTTTGACTCTTACCTGTTCGTCAGCTTTTTCATTACTCAATTTCTTAAATAGACTAGAAAAATTGTCAAAGATATCAGATTTATCACGAATAAACATGACCCAGGTGTATCTGGAGAAATCATCAACACATACATAGATATACCTCTTACCACCAATACTTTCCTTTTGAATATGACCCATCAGATCCATGTGAATAAGTTCAAGTATATGAGAAGTATTAATAGATGTACTTGATTTGTGCTGACTTTTGATTTGCTTACCCTTTTGACAGTCACTACAGATTTCATCTGGCATGTTTTTTATGCTATGCAAGCCTCTCACGGCCTGTGATCTGGTTAGCTTCATGATATCATGGTAGTTTAGATGCCCTAATCTATTATGCCACAATTTTTCATTTTTAGTTCTAACAGAATTGCAAGTTATGTGACTTTCAAGTAGATAGCATTTGTCTTTGGATCTAACTCCCTTAAACAAAACACTTTTTAACGGATTAGAGTTCTTGTCACAACTTAAAACCTTGCAATAATCTTTGGAAAACATGACAAGTAGATTATCATCACACAATTGTCCTATACTAATCAAATTTTCCTTAAGTCTCATAACATACAAGACATTGGTTAATGTAGGCAGTCCCTTGATGTTGATGATACCAGATCCATCTATCTTACCCTTTTGTCCATCACCAAAGGTAACAGCACCTGTCTAGCCTTTTTCAAAATGTGTAAGCAAAGAGAGATCACCTGTCATGTGTTTAGAACATCCACTATCAAAATACCATGTGTTAGGAATCAAAGCACTTAAAGATAATTGAACTACATAAGCATTAGTTCTAATTTTCTTTTCCTGCCTAGAAACAAGTCTTCTTTTGTCTGAATTGATTAATTTTAAGTACTCATGACACTTAAATACATCATGACCAGATTTAGTACAAAAATTACAGAATACCTAGAAGACAGATGTATCCTGCCGACTCTAACGAGGTTGAATTTTTTTGCCGGCCTGACCAACAGACTCATCTTGATTGCACAGATTCGACTAAAATTGTCTTCTTGTATAGTTCCTGGCTAGATGTGAGTTTAGAGTTCAGCAGCATTGAATTGATGATGATAGGAGGTAGATGCATATGTGTAGTTTCTAATTTGCTCCTTGTATCCGTATCCAGATTCTCTTACAAAGTTCATTTTATTGTTATGATTTTTACCTTTACCTTCATATCCAAGACCTGTTTTTACACTAACAAGTCTGCCACTGTTTAGGATTTCATCAAGTTGGACAGATCCAAGTACCAGTTTCTTGATCTTGTCTTGTGCTTTAGCAAGTTTTAAGCTTAACCTGCTTACCTTATTTTGTTCGTCATCTGGGAATGCAGATGCGTCCAGATGTCTTTCTCTACTGTGTTCAGGGAAGACCTGCAACAGTTGGATCTTTTATTCTGCATCTTGAAGTTCCTTTTTCAAGTTTTCAGAGTTTGATCCAGATTCATCTGGAGTAGTGCCTGCATACAATGTGGGTTATAAGATTCAGTACTAGATAACTGCAAAGCAGTAAGGATAGTTACTTGTTATTCAGAATTGCTGCAGTCTGATTCTGATTCAGATTCATCTGTGTCCCCATCGGTCCATGTAACATTCATGGCCTTCCTTCCTTTGGTCTTCTTTTGAGTATTAGGACAATCAGCTGCAATATGTCCATATCCTTCACATTCTCTGCATTGAATACGACTCTTAGGCTTTCCTTCAGACGAGTTAGCATTATTTTTGGGATAGAAATTGTTTTTCCTCTATTTTTTTGTGGTTTTTGATTCTGGCCTTGAGGATTTGTGGATCTATCCTTTTGTTTTCCCTTGATAAACTTTTTAAATTATCTGGTGAGAAGTGCGAAGCTTTCATCTTCATCTATCTCCCCAGATTTGTCTGGTTCTTCACTGCTTGCCTTGAGAGCAATCCCTGATTTTTGATCTTTCTTTATTCGGGTCAGATTTAACTCATAGGTCATTAATGACCCTACAAGTTCCTCTACTTGCATGGTTGAAAGATCCTTACTTTCTTCAATAGTTGTCACTTTTCCATGGAACCTATCTAGTAAAGATCTAAGAATTTTTTATACAGTCTGCTCATTTCGACTGAATTGGTGAGATCACTTAATCTGGCGTAGAAGCTTTTGAAGTCTTCTCACTCATCCATAGACAATTGTTCAAACTCAAGAGTGATCATCTGCAGCTTGGAGGTTTTGATAGCATTAGTTCCTTCATTTGCTACTCTCAAGGCATCCCATGCTTCCTTGGCGGTTCTTAATGAAGAGATCATCCTGAATTGACCTGGATCAACCAAAGAAACAATAGCATTAAGTGCTTTAGAATTCCAATTTGCATTTGCTAGTTCATCTGCAATATAGTACTTTTAGAGACAATTGTTACAACACCTCCAGCAATGACAGTGGGTGCTGTGTAACCCTCAAGGACAGATGTCCAACAACATTCATCAATAGACTGAATAAAAATTTCTATATGAATTTTTCAATATGCATAGTTACTACCAGTTAACAAAGTTCGCCTAAGAGATGCAGATTTTCCATTTTAGACAACCGGATCTCACTTTCTAGAAGTGAACCCGCTCTGATACCAATTGAAAATTTAAAGTTGTCCAAATTTTATATTTAGAATAGACCGTCACAGATTTGTCTGAATAGTAACGAATTAACAATAAATTGTTAAGATTTGCTGTTAGCACAATCCCAAATGAATTTGCTGATGTAGATTCGTCTGGCTTGTAAAACGTAAATAGACAAAATAAATTATACAAAATTGTAAGTAGACAAGAACACAATATTTGAACTTAACGTGGAAAAAATCCTAACAGGGAAAACCTACGGACAAAAATCAATCACTATATAAGAAAAGGTTTATACATATCAATCTAAACTACAGGATAAATCTACGCATAGACTTATCAAACATCAAAAAAATAGATCACTCCCTGATCCTTCTATGGAATGTAATATGAGCGGGCGTCCCACCACTCTTCAGTAGCTTTATTTGATACTGCAACGCTCTTCAGCAACCTCGAACTCCGGTTCGAATATGATTCAAACCTCCCGTTTGATCTTCACGCTAAAATCCTTTTCTTTTCTAAGTGATTGATTCCTCTTTCCGGAGAACAGAAATCACAACACAATCGAAGCCTTGAATATTAGTGCACCACACGAAAATTGGCTTCCTGACTTCATGAAGAAAACATCCAAATTTCTTCAATTTAAATACAATTGGATTGCTTGACCATCAAGAATTCTTGTTGCATTCAATCTTGATTTCCTACAAGTTAATCAAGAATAATCATAAATCTTTCCATAAGTAAAGATATTCTCAATTGATTATGGAATAAAAGATCTTACCAATTGAAGTGATAAACTTGACTTACCAAGAGTCAAGATACTCGGCCATATCAAAAAGATCTTACCATATGTAGAGATAAGCTTTAATATGCTCGGCCATATCAAGATAAAGATCTTACCATATGTAAAAATAAACTTGAATGCCAATAATCAAATCATCAAGATTCCGACCTAATCACAAGCTTATCCTTGGCCAAAGATAACCTTGGATATTAAATCATCAATAAACTCACAAGATTATATCACAAGATTTCGAGATCAACATATCTATATTTCTTGATTCAACCAAAAATATTATCTCCAAAAATAAAATGAAACTCGGCCAACATATATAGGAGATATTATTTTTTTCAAGAAATAAAACTTAATAAATTACTAAATACACGTATTTAGTAATTAAATTAAATTTTCTTAAATTGCAGACTTGTGAAAAAATAGAAAATGCCAACAATATTAAGTTAACAAAAATCAACACATGTAACGAAAGTGCAAAACTAGAATTATAAAATTAAAAGTGTAAAACTAAACTACAATGAATATCTCAACTATTAAATTAGTCGTTCATCAATAAAGAAATAAAAACGTAGAAATAAAAATAACTACGCATGGAGAGTTTATCAAATTAACAAAGAAAATGAAATATTGCACTAAGTATTTCGCTCTCCGTTGATAATCTTTAATTCTGCCGCCTTTGTCTTGATTTTAGTCTCCAAGATTTGAATGATAAAATAATGAATTATGAACTTGAGATGTTGTGAAAATGTCTCCAAAGGCTCCTAATTTCGTGCATGAGAAATTGTATTTATAGGTGTTGAAGAGACCTTGTGAAGTAAGGAAAGAAATCAAGGTAAAATTCCGTGCATGGGCTTGACTTGTTGGGTCGAATAACCCTGTGCGACCGCGTAGACATAAAGTTGGTGACCGCGCAGACCAACCTAAACCAGATCTGCTGAGTTGATGCTTGAACACGCGGCTACCTAGTTGGGTTGGCGTGGCTGCGCAGTTGACTTCTTCAGTGCAATTTTCCATCTTTCAAATATGTTTAAGTAAGTCCTTTATGTTTAATTACCCATGAGTCCTTCATCTTTTGATTGCAATTATTTGATCCTCAAACTTCAAAATCTCTTCAATTCTTCTTCCACACTTCAATTTATCTCCAATTAAGTCCTTGATGATATTTTGCACTTTGCTCCTCTTGGCTTTTCCAATTGACATCACCCACATCCAATTTGTCCAATTTAGCTCCGATTATCATCCAAAGCTCGTCTTTTCCATTAATTGCCTCATTCATGTGATTTTGGGATAATTTTTGAAACATAAACAAATAACAAACAATTAAGTAGAATTTATTCAAAAACGACAATATAATATTCCATCAATCAGCCAATGACCATTGTTTGTTTGTTAAACATACACCTAAGCATATCCTCGTTTTTTTTTTAAGTGAAGCATATCCTCATTTTGTTGGTTTATGTTGATGATGTTTTAATCACATGATCAGATGAGGTAGGAATCTTGGCTACAAAAGTTTATCTTCACAAAATTTTTACAATAAAGGATCTAGGGCAGGCTAAATATTTTCTTGGTTTGGAAATAGCAAGAAGTGCAAAGGGAATGTATGTAAATCAAAGAAAATATGCCTTAGACATAATTCAAGATGCAGGATTATCTAGTGTGAAGCCACATCAGTGCCAATGCCAAAAGGCACAAAATTAATGGTACAGGCTAGAAGCCTACTGCTTGAACCAGAGAAATACAGAAGACTAATTGGACGTTTATTGTACTTGAATTTCACACGTCCTAACATTACTTTTGTTGTCTAGTAGCTCAGTCAATACGTTCATGCACCATCTCAAGCTCACTATTTGCTCAAATATTTCAAATGAAAACCTTCACAAGGTCTATTCTTCTTAGCAGATAACAACTTTCATCCTGAAGGTATTGAGACACTGATTGGGCTTCTTGTCTTGACATAAGGAAATCTTTAACTGGATATTGCATATCTTGGAAGCTCTTTGATTTCATGGAAAACGAAGAAACAAGTTACAATCTCACGTTCCACAGCTGAGGCTGAATATCGATCGAAGTCTTGCTACTACCATCTGTGAATTGCAATGGATATCCTACATTTTGAAAGATCTTGATTTACGTCTCATCCTACCTATTCCCCTTTGGTGTGACAATAAAGCAACACTCCACATTAGTGCGAATCCGATCTTCCACGAACGCACCAAACATCTTGATATTGTCTGTCACATAGTTCGAAATCAGTTTAATGAAGGTTTCATTCATCCGAAGTACTTATCTTCACATCTTCAGTTGGCAGACATATTCACGAAGGCCATTGCTGCTCCTCAATTCTACATTCTACTCTCCAAGTTGGACATTGATGATCTTCACCATGCTCCAACTTGAGAAGGGGCTGAAGAAATACATGGAAGAATAAATCACATTTCATATTTTTATGTTTTATAACCTTCTTTTACGTTTTCTTTAGTTGGTTAGTTTATCCAGTTGTCCGTCCGGCCCTAAGAAAGTTGAAAGATGAATAAATTTTCTTCCAATAATTTCGAATTTGTTCAGTCTTCATGGGTTTATTGCTTGTATAATTCGATAGACTCTTGTAAATGTGAAGGTTTTCAGACTTGTAAATTATTTTTCATTGGTTTCTATAATGGAAAATGACTTTTCAGTAGAAGAAATGTAGAGCTCGAGTAAGGATGTTGTAACGACCGGGGTCCCACTTAACGGGCTGTCTCGGCTGTTAGATGACGGCGTACTATCCCCATGTACCAACACGAGTCTTTTCAGCATGTTTGTCCTCACTCGCACTCTCTCCGAGTAAACTTCCCAGGAGGTCACTCATCCCAAAATTTCTCCAAGTCAAACACGCTTAACTATGGAGTTTCTAACAATGGACTTCCGGAAAAGAAGGTGCACCTTGTTGATATAAGTAGTATCTATCATTACTTTTAAGCTTTCTTAGTCGAGGTATTACAATCACCCACTGTTAGACTCACGACATCCTCATCGCGCTTAACCCGTCTGAGAATCTGTTGTCAGGCGTTGGGATTCTAGAGGTGACTCCTGCCATATGGCATAGTACTTAGTTCCCGATTTCCGGCTGGCAGCTGACTCTGATACCATTTGTAACGACCCGGGTCCCACTTAACGGGCTGTCCCGACCATTAGATGACGGCGTACTGTCCTTATTGTACCAACAGGAGTCTTTTCAGCATGCTTTGTCCTCACTCACACGTTCCCGGAGTAAACTTCCCAGGAGGTCACACATCCCAGAATTTCTCCAAACCAAGCACACTTAACTGTGAAATTTCTAACGATTGACTTTCGAAAAAGAAGGTGCACCTTATTGGTATGAGCAGTACCTATCATTACTTTTAAGCTTTCTTAATCGGGGTATTACAGATGTCGTCTAATTACGATTCGAAGATGATCTAGAGCAGCTAGTATATCAGGGTTTTGGACAGCAAATTGCATATGGTCAGTAGAATATTTATTACCTAGAATAATGATCAAAATCGAAACTCGGACCTTCGAATGATACATAAATTTGAATTCTAGAAGAATTGTCTCTATTCAATTAATTCTATGGTGGAGATGACGCATAACATGGAAGCATAATTTTGATCTGAATGATCATGTTGAGGTTCTCCATTTAATTTTTTAATGAAATCATTGACTTGGTTGGATGGGGGAGGGGGCGTTTACTAAATTTAGATTTTTAAATTTTAAATGAGGTAGTAATTGAAAAGTATGTTTTTATGAAAGTGACAAATATCAATATTTTTTTTTTTTCTGGTATCAAAAATCAGTTTTTGAAAAATGGATTATATGGTAGTGATGACAAAAATACTCGATTCGATTCAAACTTGACGAATACCCGATTCGAATGGAGAGAAAATTTTTCAATCGGCGAAACGACGGGATGGATACGGATTAGGACCGATCCACCCCATTTAATAATAATAATAATAATAATAATAATAATAATAATAATAATAATTAAACTACCTTATTTAAAATATCTAAAAATAAAAGAATTCAAGAATTTAAGAAAAATTCACGAGGCTGGATCAGAGGGTCGATCCGCCTTGATCCGAACCCGATCTGCCCCAAAAATTGACAGATCACGGATGGATATGGACCAGACTGAATTTTCGTCGGTAGTTATGCATCAGGCCAATCCACCCAATATTGACTCACTAGATGATGAGACTAATTTCCATTGCAACTGTACCTTCAAGAAAAGAAAGAAAAGTAAATAAACAAAACTATAAAGCATTAGAGAAAATGCTATTACACATTTAAATTTATGAAAAATTCTCATACATGTAAATCTTATAGATTGTTCCCAACATATCATGTAGCGAGATTTGAATGGATCAAACTCTCATCATCAATCAAATAAAAGAACTTTCCCGCTTTCTTTTTTGACATTGCATTCATGTGTAAAAGATTATGTAAATGGTACTAGGTATACAACAAGCATTTTCCAAAAAGGTTTAAAAAGAACAGGAAATGCTTTGTCACAAGTTTAGCCTAAAAATAATTTGTTACTAAGGGAAGATTTTGTAATTTACTTATTTTTTATTGCTTACATTTGTATGAAGAATGACAATTTACATTTTTCACAGGTAACACATGATAAATAACATTATTCTTTGAAAAAATTACATGAACTTCTATATTTAAAGATCACATTGTAAAAATAATAGGATCGAGTTTACTTTTTTTAAAATCAGGTCTTAATTACCTTTTTCTTCTTGATTATGCTAATTACTCAATAATTAACATTTACTAACTAAAACCCTTAATAATTTATAAGACGTTCAAATCAACCCCCCCCCCCCCCCCCTTTCCCCCACTCACCATATCTTAGCCACGCAGACCAACGACCTCTCTCCCTACCATCGATCTAGACTCTACCCACATTCCACCCTGACGACTAGCGACATAGCAGTGAGATTGCCTCTTTCGATGTGTTGCAGTGGCAACATCACCGCTAGCAATGATGACCCTCGTCGCTCCAATGCCTGCTTGATAATTTTGTCCTTGTTAATTTTCGAGTGAGGCAGATGAGGAAACGGTGGAGGAAGAAACAGAGAAGGAAAAAAAGAAAAAGATTGGGGTCTTCTCTCCTGTTGTTCGTGGAAGTGGTGACGAGGAGGCATCGATTATGTGAGATGAAAGCATTTAATCGATAATTGTGCCCAAATATTTTGATATATGTGACCTAATAATTGATAAGTTGTAACGTAAAAATAAAATATTTGTGATCTAATAATTTGATAATTGTGACTTAAAAGATTCATGACCTAATAACTTGAAAAGATGCGACCTAGAAATAAGTCAAGATTGACTATTTGACATGTTGTGACCTTGAAATTAGTTGTGACCTCAAATTTTTGTAACTGTGACCTAGAAATAGGGGTGGGCAAAAAAATCGGAACCGTATGGTTTTAAAAAAATAAAATAGGAAATCGGTTTTGAAACCGAGAACCGATTGATTTTTGGTTCGGTTCTCGATTTCGCCTTTAGAACCGAAAAACAAAAGTTAGAACCGGTCTTTGATCCTTATTTATTTCTTTTATACTCTTAATTGGTTGTCCTAAAACTACAAATCAAAAGAATTTGTAATTTTTTTGGATAAAGTGAAAATAATTAATTTCTTTTTATGAAATTTGTTACGTCTCTACCTCATTGTAACATTTAACTTCACACTTGAACTGAAATTCTTAGTAAATGAAAATCGAATGAGACTAACTTATTAATAAGCGAAGTTGTAAATGACCACGATAGAGTTAATTAATATTGAAATACAAATATAAAATAATTAATAATAATGTATTTAAAACTCATGATTCATCCTAGGGGCGGACCCATTAAGGGTCCAGTGGGTGCAGCCGCACCCACTGGATCCAGCCTAGATTTTTTTGGCCCATTTCAGGGCCTTTTTTTTTTTCCCTTCTTCTAATTTCTGCAACAGAGACCTTCAGCGCCCAATACTCTATCTCTCCTCTCGTTCTCTTTTCTTTCATCATTTTCTCAGCCCACAACCTCACCCCCACTATCGACCTAGAAGTCCAACCTCATCGCCGTCCTCCCGCCATGGCGCCACCCAGACCCAGTACCTTCAATCCTTACCTGCATAGGGCGACGGCGGGCGCTGCAGAGTCGCAACAGTATTAAGCCAGCAACATTGCTCGAACTTTGAAGCCTCGATTGCTCCTCGACAGTTGAACTTGAACCAGAAACACTGCTGTAACTTGTAAGCAGTAAGCACTTCAGACTTCTAGCTTTATTTGGTATTTTGGTTCATTGGTTGGCCGTTGATTTTGTGTGTAATGCGTGACTGTGTGCGTGTGTTTTCACTTTTCATCATTTCATGTTTCTGGAGCTTGTAGTCAGTCTGGTGTTTGGAAAGTGGGTAAATGGTAATCCTTAATTAATACTAATGGGTTTTCCAATTTCAATTTCAAGTATTGAATTGTTTCATTTATTTTGTAAATTGTAAGTTGTAAGTTGTAAGTTCTTTTTCTAAATTCTAATAGTAAATTAGTAATAGATAATTAGATATAATTTTACTGATTAATTGAATTAGGATGGAAATGGAAATTTTTTGTTTTTGAATTTTGAGGATGGATGGATTATGGATATAATATTAGAATATTGAATAGAGAAGCTTTATATAATTATTAGAACACCGAATTAAGTTATGGATTGAAGAGGAGTTTCAAGTTATCTTTGTTTGATTTGATTTCGCAGGAAGAAATGTTGAGATATTTTAAACGAATGTCTCAAAATTCTATTGAAGAAGAGGTTGAGGCAAAGAAATCACGCGTTGATGAAATCGATGAAACAAATGAAGCAAATATTGATGAAACTATTGAAGCTAATGAAGTAAGTATTGGTGATATTGATGAAATCGATGAAGCAATAGCAAAGGAAGCAACTATTGATCAAATCGAGGAAGCAAACATTGATGGAACTGTTTTTCAAGAAGATTTTGAGGTAATGGAAGCAGATATTGAGCCTATTGGTGTTACACTTGAACAACTTCCCACTGACCCCGGATTAAAAACTCCAGTTATGGATTACAGTGTTAATCTTCGAGATCAAATAAGAAGAGCATACTTGCAGAGAGGTCCATGTCAACCTCGGAGTCATGTGTTTCCACGAAACAAAACAAGGAGATTCATTCCTGCTTGGTTTAATGAATATGGTGATTGGTTGGAATATAGTATAAGTAAAAATGCTGCAGTTTGTTTATACTGTTATTTGTTTGGACCAAACAATGGGGCACAAGGAGGTAGTTATGCGTTTGTGAAAGAAGGGTTCCAGAATTTCAGAAAGAAGGATAGACTTGGAGTTCATGTTGGAGATGTCAATAGTGCACACAATCAAGCCCGAAGCAATTGTGAAGCATTGATGAATCAAGAGCAACATATTGAGACAATTTTCTTCAAGCAGACAAAAGAAGCACGGAGTGCATATCGAGTTCGTCTAAATGCATCAATTGATTGTGTTCGAATTCTTTTACGACAAGGACATGCTTTTCGTGGTCATGATGAGTGTGAAGAGTCAATTAATCAAGGTAACTTTCTTGAACAATTACAGTTTTTAGCAGATCATAATGAGCAAATTAAAGCTGTCACTTTGAAAAACGCTCCAAAAAACACAAACTAACATCTCCAAAAATTCAGAAGGATATTGTAAGTGCTGCAGCTGTTGAAACAATTGATGTTATTATCAATGATATTGCTGATACATTCTTTTCAATTCTAGTTGATGAATCTCAAGACATCTCTGTAAAGGAACAAATGTCTATTGTTTTACATTATGTTAATAAGACGGGACATATAGTTGAAAGTTTTATTGGGATTGAACATGTTTCTAGTACTACAGCTCTATCACTTAAGGCGGCTATAGATAAATTATTTTCAAGGTATAGGTTGAGTATATCCAGATTGCGAGGTCAGGGCTATGATGGGTCTAGTAATATGCAAGGTGAGTTTAATGGTCTAAAAGCACTTATTTTGAAAGAGAATCCAAGTGCCTTTTATGTACATTGTTTTACACATCAACTTCAATTGGCTCTTGTAGCTGTGGGAAAGAAGCACAAGAAAGTTCAGTCACTCTTCAATTTGGTTTCTAGTGTGGTGAATATTGTTGGAGCTTTCTCAAAGCGTTGTGATATTCTCTGAGAGAAACAAGAAGACGTAATTTCTGAAGCACTTGGTAATGGTGAGATTTCAAGTGGACTGGGTCTTAATCAACAAAGTACTATTGCACGTTGTGGTGATATACGTTGGGGATCACATTATCATACTTTGATTAGTTTGATTTTGATGTTCTCACTTATAATTGATGTCGTTGAAATGATTTATGTTGATGGCTCAACATGTGAACAAAGATGTGAGGCTGATAATTTATTAGACTCGATGCAATCATTTGAGTTTGTGTTTAATCTACATCTTATGAGGACCATCTTAGGAATCTCAAATGAATTATCTAAGGCATTACAAAGAAAAGATTAGGATATTGTTAATGCTGTGAGTTTAGTGACAGTATGCAAACAAAGGCTCCAAGAGATGAGGGGAAAAGAGTGGGATTCTTTTTTGGATGAAGTCATTACTTTTTGTCAGAAGTATAATATTGGTGTTCCTGATATGGATAGTGTGTTTATATGCCCAGGTCGCTCACGGCGTAATACTGAAGAAATAAAAAATCTTTATCATTTTCACGTGGATTTGTTCTATTCCGTCATTGATATGCAACTTCAAGAGTTGAATGATCGTTTTTTAGGCAAGTACAGAATTACTTCTTTGTTTAGCATGTTTATGTCCCGATGATTCATTCTATGCTTTTGACAAGGAGAAATTAATCAGTCTTGCTAAGAATTATCCTAAAGATTTTTAGAAAGTACAACTTATGTCACTTGATGATCAACTTCGAAACTATATTGTTGATATGCGCTCTAGCAAGGAGTTCAGAGAATTACCGGGCTTTAGTGAACTTGCAATCAAGTTGGTTGTGACAAAAAAAAAATCGATTGTACCCATTGGTTTATAGGCTCGTGACTTTAGGATTAACTCTTACACTTGCTACTGCTACAGTTGAAATGGTATTTTCTGCTATGAATATTGTGAAAAATCGACTGTGCAATCGGATTGGAGACCAATGGATGAATGATAGCTTAGTGGTATATGTTGAAAAAGATGTATTTAATAAAATTGATAATGAGACTATTATACGACGTTTTCAAAGTATGAAAAGTCGTAAGGAACAATTGTAAAAAATGTACTACATTTTGAATACTATCATTGTCTTAATAAAAATTATTTTTTACATTATTCTGTTTTGCACTCATTGATCTAAAATCCTAGGTCCGCCACTGATTCATCCTACAAGTTTACTATATTTCCATGCTCGAAAAACCTTCTAGGTCATTTATTTCCTATTTTCGTTTATGAATATCTTCCGTTTCATGGAGAATCCTATACTTTCTTTGGGGTGAAAGGATATTCGAAATTCTTGATCTTTGTATATTTTGTAAAAGTTTATTTCAGGTTATTTGCTCACTTCCCGAGGCCTGATGTTTCTCGAAAAGGCACTCGAAAAATAATTATTATTGTAGAACTGAAATCAAACAAAAACCGAATGGTTTGGTTCTTTCGATTCAATAGAACCGAATGATTCCATTTTACAAGAATCGAAAAAGTATGGTTCGATTTCGGTTCTTAAGATACCCGAACCGAACTACCCGACTCCAACCCCTACCTAGAAATGACTCTGGTTGAATAATTTGATAATTTTGTAATTTACTATTTCGATAATTTGTGACTTTGAAATCAACCTGTAATCTAATATATATATATATAATTCTAATTGCAGTCCAATTTTTGAAATTTGAAAACTATTTTGTCTACTTTGAAATAAGTATTTCTAATCCTCTTATTTATGTATTATTCCATTGTTATTGCACTTATCCCATGTTGGGAGTGTCATCCATTGTGTCAATCTCAAAACGTACAAATAATTTAATTTCAAAAACTAGATATTTGTCAATTTTCCTTTAAATAGCATGAAAGGGGGGAAATTTTGGTTCTAATTTATCAATTTTCTATCAAGACGTACCTACACCCAAACCAGATTCCAAATTCAAAAAAAATCAAATTTTCGTGCCTAAAATAACATAAACATCTAATCAATTGTGACTTTTGTTAATTTATAAATGATTTTTTGTTGTTTTGAGATAAAATATAAGATTAAAATGTAGTTTCAAAAATGTGTTGTTAATAAATAATTTGAGAGATTGTATTATTTATAAATTGATTTATAAATAAATAATAATTGCGTCGGAGGCTTACAGAACAACCACCTTTACACATGAAATACCATGGAAACTTCATTGAAATAAAAAGGTGATGTGAAAATCTTATATTATATACACCAAAAGCTGTGTTCCGGCTTATTTTAAACCAGTACAGAACAACCACCTTTACACATGAAATACCATGGAAACTTCATTGAAATAAAAGGTGATGTGAAAATCTTATATTATATACACCAAAAGCTGTGTACTAAATTAATATTTTTAGCTTCTTTAACATCATTAGTAATTAATAATAGTACCTTAAAGGTTTCGATTAATCATACTATTCATTGAACTTCCAACCCCAAGTCACAAGATTATGTTTCCATTTCATTTTTAATTTACACAAGCACTCGTAGCTTTTGATTTTTCAGTGTTATTCACTCACATTATACTATTGACTCAAACATTCTATTAATATGTGATCCTCAAATTGGAAGCTTTCATAATTTAAGGGCCTAATTAGCAACCAGCTTAAAGTTTGAGGATTTAAAGGTGCAATTATTGTTATTATGCTTTTATTGTGGACCATTGATCAAGATATTATGATTGGGATTAAGTTGGCAATTAATATATTCTTTGCTTGTGTTCATTTGACATAATGGAATGGCTTAGCCCTCTCCCTCTCCTCTCTTGTGAAATTCGCTCGATTTCTCTCTTTGAGTTCTTGCACCATGTAGTAAAATACTTTATTACATAATTGAGTCATCGTATATGTTAATTGGAAGTGCTATTGTATAGTATTTGGTGTGGTGATATTGTAGAGAATTGGGGTGTGATTTGGTAATTCCTTGAGAAGGAATTAGCGCATGACTTGTGTGCGAAAATCTTGTAATGTTGAAACTCTCATTAAATGATTTGGCTAGTGGAACGGGCTCGGTCCGAAGCCTTGCAGATGTAGGTGTAATTTGGTACCGAACTGAGTCACCAAGATTGTTTTATTTGTTCTTATTGCGTTTTCTTGATTGATTTCTTTATGTTATCTGCGATTATCGCAAAATTGGGACGCGAAATTCCAAACACCATCCTTTGTCCCACAAACCAAATCTTTAATAGTTTGCTTGGCAAAGTAGATCGTATTAAAACATAATAAAAAGAAGTTAATGTTATAAACTATTATTATAAATTAGGTAAGAAATTAGGTATGAATGATAATTACTATTATGCCCCTGTAAACTTTACATATTACGATTGTGTCATTGTTCACTCCTATAAATAGGAGTCATTTCATTTCATTATGAATGCACCAATTATGATAAGAGTTTCTCTCATTCTCTCCATCTATTTCTCTCTAATATTTGTTAGATTTTGATAGTTTCACAACACGTTATCAGCACGAGTCTCTAACCTATTGAGTAATATGACGGAAGTATGCTCTACAATTGCATCTAAATGATGAACCTCTTTATCAGAAATCAGATTATTATTAATCAACATTTCATTTTCCAAATATAGTGTTTTTGGTGTTAGAAAATCAATTCCAAGTCTACAGAAAAATTGGAAAAAATGTGTAACCCGAGACTTTCAAAGCAAATTCACACCAAACTGTATATCAAAACGATGATCGGACACCAGATCCATGACCACGGAGACGGGACGATCCTCCGGCATCAGCGCGTGTCGACGACAGAGTCACGGGCACGATGGCGGGTGAAGCGCGTGAAGCCCACGCACGGATGTGGAGGTGGCGCGTAACGAAGAATCCGGCGATGACGTCAAAAGGCAGTTTTTTCGTCTTGATGTTTTGGATTTTTCTATGATCTTACTTTTCTGTTTTGTGCAGTTTTAAAAATTTTTAGCTGTCGAATGTGACGATTTTCTTAAAAACTGTTTTTGGAGCACTTCCGACGAGATTTTGAACTTTGGACCAAAAGTAAGTTTATTCTAAATTAAATTTCAAACTTATTGACGGTTTCGATTTATCCATATGAGCAATATATTAAAATATGGACCATTTTGCCCTTGGTAATACATGAAAGTATATTAATCGTAAATTAACGATTAATACGTGATCAACAAGATAAATTAAAATTTTTAAACAAGGTATAAGTAATATAATCATTGTCATACCGTGATGGATTAAGTTATTATGGACTGAATTTATACCTTAACTGGATATAACTCATTATCGTAACGGATTAGACTATTATACCTTGACTGGATTTGAAGATATAACTTGCTCACTTATGAAAGGTAATTATTTCATTATATTGACACCACCTATATGGTCGGTTTATCAATTGAATACATGGAATACTTTACATATATTCATATTTTATATTATTTCAGAAACATCTCAGTTGTTGATTAATTCTAACATATTAGAAGTTGTTGTCAACATATATACGTGGTGGTATAACACCAGTATTATTATTGTTATTTGATACTTCATTAAATGATACCAGAAGTTATCAATACTAAAGTTAGATAATATTTTATCAAATGATACCAAAAGTTATCATTACCAAAAACTTGGTGAATGTTAATAAAAATATTTTATTCTATGGTACCAGAAGTTACCAATATCTGTATTTGAAAGGGTGGATGAAAATAAATTATTCAACAAGAGAATGTTGATGTATGATAAGATAATATCACATGATAGTACGGATATAGTTAATGTGAAAATAATCTCATCAGTATTATGAGATAAATATTAGATGATAAATATCTAGAAAAGTTCTTGCATAAACACTTATGTATTCCAGAAGAAGTAAAAATTATCATCTAAACATACTAAAATGATATTATTATTATTATTGCTCCTGAAGAAGTATAAACGAGTCATACATGCAAAATACAAAATGAGGAAACATTTATGATCATCAAAAGTAGAGGTGTGTATCAGGTGTAATAATACTCCATACTTTACCACCCCTAATCTTTTTTGTGTGTCTCAAGAGTAAGAATATTCTGTACTCCACCACTCCAGATCCTTTTGAGGTTCAAAAGATTAAGTTCAAATACTCATCAACATTAGAGGTGTGTCTCAAGAGTATAAATACCTCATACTCTACCACCCACAATATTTTGAGATTCACAAGGATAAATTTACATTAACCGGACTCCATTTTCGCTTGATTCCCCTTCCTTGCGGCCAATCTATCTTTAATCCTGCTGGATCTTGTATTGGTATATATGATTGCAACTTATCCAGCAGTTCCTCGATAGTAGGAGCAGAAATAAGGATTCTCCTAGAAAATGGAGAGATGAATCTCTATTCCACAGCATAATCAAGAAATACTAGTAAACCATCAAAGAAATTGTTAACATTTAAAAGTTCAATAGACTTGGTATGGAGATCTAATTGAGACCATGAGGTAATATTAAAGATTTCCCCTAAAGTACCAAAACCTCCAGGCATGGCAATGAAGGCATCAGAATCATATAACATGCAAGTTATGCGTTCATGGATAGATAACGTATGTACTTCATGCCCTCGTTTTTTGCCTGCGATATCAGCTAAAGGAACGAGTATAACACCTATCACTCTTGCTTTCTCTGCTTGAGAGG
This sequence comes from Ligustrum vulgare, assembly GCA_963555705.1. Lineage (NCBI taxonomy): Eukaryota > Viridiplantae > Streptophyta > Magnoliopsida > Lamiales > Oleaceae > Ligustrum > Ligustrum vulgare. Next base: position 12,701,332 of record OY743185.1, read on the forward strand.
ATTGTGAAACACAACCCATCAATCCACTGCTGCCCCCTCCATATACTAGATTGATACATTTCTCTCTCAACTTCTTTCCTAAATCCACTGCTGCTTCTAGATACCCAAAAATTTCCCTACTTTTGATCCACAAAATACACAGATAATTTTGATCTGTCGAAATTTTGGTGCTTCCATCTTTGAGAGTATGAGGAAAGAAAAACTTACAAGAAATTGTTATTTTGAGATGTTTTAAACTGCGAAATTATGACGTTTTAAACTTGAAAATAATCACTATTTACTGCTCTTCTTTTGAAAAAGTTACTATTTACTTTTGACTAAATAACACCACTTCTGATATTGTCTCTGACAGCATATATTTTGCTCCATAATGGATAATCTTTCGGTGATCTCTCAGATACCATCTGTTAATAAGCGAAAAATGAAAATACAAAATACTTTGTTAAAAAATATACACTATACTGATTTACCTTGTATCAATGTTGAGTAGCCAAAACATCATTGTTTATAACAGCCTGGCAAACATGATCTTTTGCTATTATATTTTTGAGACTATAACGGTCTTTATCGCTGATGAATTTTGCCCATAAAGATAGTAGCTCACGGTGCACATACCCACTAGGATGCGTCTCAAGAGTCAATCGGATATCATCCAATGACTCCTTACTCAGTCCACCCTTAATGAAGTCTATCTTATCATCTCGATTTATGGATGAATATCCGATTGATTTACAACGGGTATCACATATCCATCGAGCACATTTATAGCAACTATTTAATCTTTTTGTTCTTCGCTTCTTTGCAAAAGTACTCTTACCTAAGTCAGGCTTGTGCTTAGAAAATGAATCTGGTAATTCACCAGCTAATCGAACTTTTGCTTCGATTAACCAACGTACATCTTCTGGGATACATTGATCCATCAGCAGCCTCAATCTTTCAAGTCGAACTCGGTAAATGTTTTTCAAAACATTTACCGGAAGATTAGAATAATATTTGCGAATATTTGATAATATAACATCCATATTTTATAGATCTAACATCTTCCCAAACGATCTATTTAAATGCATTATTTAAACGCGTAAAGGAGCGCTCCGCGTGATATCGATTCCATCAAGAAATAATGGAATAAATTATTGAAAATGTGGGAACAATGAGATAATGCGTCATTACCTTTTTCGATATACGTGAAGATTTGACGACAATATTGAGAACATGAAATATTTTCTTGGATATTGTACATGATTTTTTCGGTACACTAATAAAGGTATACTGATTTGTACTATACAAAAATACGTATTGATGAAATGAATATTGTATTGAACCAGAAAGTAAAATATCTTGCTGAACCAGAAGTTTTATAATGATTGGTTAGACTCCAATTCAATAATGAGATTTATTGAGAATGCAAAATGGCATTCATTGAAGGACCAGAAGATTGTTCAGGTTAACAAATTTTCATTGCTGCTTGTTCTCAAAAGCAAATTAATTATCTCACTAAGAAAATGAATGACTGATTATTTGCTCAAATAATGATATTACAAGCAAAGTGATAAATGCTAACATGAATATATCTTAAAATCATTAATGATTTTACGAATTAGTTGAGATAATAGAATATTATATTGCTAATGGTTTAGCAGATTAAAAGTCTCAAGTTATTTACTATGAGAACAATTTGAATATAAATATTTCTCATGCAGCAATATTTTACATACAAACATGTCAATAAGATGAAATAAAAATTAGCTTGTAAAGCTTTATGATTTCTAAAAAATGCGATATCTATATACACTCCTACAAAACGCACTTAGATATATGATTGTGATTATATCCATAATTATGAATGACATGTGTTAAAACATTTTTAGCCGACTGATATAATACAAGATTCTTAAATATTATGGGGAAATTAAACAATAACACGCATGAAGCGTGATCAAGATTAAAGCGTAATTATGCCTGAAGTATAATGAGAATCGATTCAAAAAAAAAAAAAAATCTCTCTTAATTGAGATGATCCATTTGAGACTAAATACTCATAGTGAGTAAAAGGGACATAGTTAAATGATAAGAGATTCAGGCCTGTTGATAAAAATACAAAGAGATCTCTCTATGTTATGTTTATATTGACATGAAATGGAATCGATAAATAAGTCGACCACACACAACCCTCTTATGAAAATGAGGTTTTTGAAATTAAAATACTTTGGAAAAATATAAAAATCTCAATATAGGGATTATTGTTATAGGACTTGAAGTCCAAAACACTTAAATGTGTAATGCCAGTAGTTATTTGTACAAATGAGAAATATTACACAGATGTAAAAGACGACTCGTTGGGCGCGAAATTTTTCAAAGAACTGGCATGACATATGGTGAATATGACTATAATCTAGATCACTAGTTTGAGCTCTTTGATATACCAATGAGTGATATCAAAAAGTTTGATTCTCATCTCGGTACTTTGGAAGTTTTCTTTGATGTACCAGTTGATCGCGGTACGTTGGGATTTCAAGCGAAATGATTATAGATTATATGTCGAAATTGATATCTATTTCAATGATTGATTATACTCCTACAAATTAGAAATTGCAGTTTATAAAGTGCAAGAACATACATGTATAAATCATTGAAATATTCAATTTGCCTAGAAGAGTATCATTATAGAATGAAATGTGATTCTTAAAATAAAATCACATGAAGAATGATACACATGACCCCATAATATAATGTGTTGAAAATGAAATTGGAGTGTACTATTATTATATTTGAATATTTGGGCATGCAATTGATTTTCAATATGCAAAATTATATTATCCACCGAAAATGAATATTCACCAGAAGTGAATTTGAAAATAAATATTTAATTATTCATCAGAAGTGAATTCTAGATTTTGATAGTTTCACCAGAAGTGAATCAATTCTAGATTTGAGTAATGCAATCAGTCAACTAATTAAACATTGCTTGGTATGGCATGTTCAGTACATCATAAATGAGCTATGACATCATAAATGAGTTATAAACTATTTATAAAAGCTCATCACAAACTATATGTTTGATGAAATGATTTGAGATTGCATTAATATACTTGTGATATTCCTATGAAGGGAACAAATAAGCGCTGCACTCTTTTTTCCTTAGCTGAGGTTTTGTTCCACAAGGTTTTCCTAACAAGTTTTTAATGAGGCAGCAATTATGGCGTATCAATAAGAATAATGTACTCTTTTTCTCTTCGCTAAGGTTTTTGAGACATTTTAACAGCTATCTGCAAGTAATAATTCAACAACAAACTCTCTCTTTAAATTGTGCTGGAATGATATCAACAAATGAAGAAAATCATAGACATTTTATGAAGAATGTTATGATATCAACAAATGAAGAAAATCATAGACATCTTATGAAGAATGTTATGATATCGACTACACACAAGAAGATTTTCATATATACATATTCCAGACGAAAAATGATATCATTATTCAAAAGGTTCATGAATACTTGATTGCACACTTCAGGGGGAGAATCATGCTGTACTCTTTTTCCTTCGTTCAGAGTTTGTCCCATTGGGTTTTACTGATAAGGTTTTAACAAGGCAGCACTAAAGCACTAAAACACTTCAGCATTTCATAATTCGAAGGCAACACTTCATAACTTCAAGTTTGAGTACGTGATTTGTACTACTTATCATTGATGTCATTTTGGAGGATATTAGACTCAATGATTAATGATTGTCAACATCAGGAGGAACAGCTGTACTCTTTTCCCTTCACTCAAGTTTTATCCCATCGAGTTTTCTTAGCAAGATTTTAACGAGGCAGACAATTGAGCAAGCGAGTAATATGTCATTCAAGGGGGAGTGTTATAAACTGCTATTATAAATTAAGTAAGAAATTAGGTATGAATGACAATTACTATTATGCCCCTGTAAACTTTACATATTACGATTGTACCATTGTTCACTCTTATAAATAGGAATCATTTCATTTCATTATGAATTCAACAATTATGAGAAGAGTTTCTCTCATTCTCTCCATCTCTCTCTAATATTTGTTATATTTTGATAGTTTCACAACAGTTCAGATGTTATTTATTTTATTACTAAGAGATTGTTTGGTAGGACTTTTGAAAATTCATAAATTGCTTCTTAGACTAAGAAATTGCTTTTAGAAATTTCTGAATAATTTTCTAAAAATATTTTGTCAAAATAAAATAACTTTTAGAGTATGTTGACTTTTATTAACTTCTACATGAAGTACTACTACAAGAAGCAGAAGAAAAAATATAAACCTATCAAACAAACCCCCTAAATTTTGTTTAAACACGAATAATGAGCATTAAACACTACGTGGAAGCATCCACAATGAATGTTTTAAAGTATTTGTTAGTGTCATATATTAACTAATAGTCAATTTTATGTTTGCGTTGAATATGTTTACTTGTTTGTTAAAAAAATCTTTTAGGTGTATTGTTAACTTAATTTTTAAAGTTAACAAACATATTAACAGTTAACATGACAATTTATGTTGAAAACAGGTGAGATAAACATAATTAATTACTCATGGTAAATTTTACACATCCAATGTGACACTCAAATAATAGTTAAAATTAACATGTAACTTAACATCTATTTTATTGTCAATGTGACAATGTTTAATTAATAAAAGTTAACATATCGATTGTGAATACTTAATCTTGTTGATCGAACATATCAAGCAAATGTATTAATGTCATGTCACATGAAACTAATGAGCATTTTCATTAACAATGTCATTATGTTGTCCCACAAATCAAATATCTTAGAAGCTAATACATGACTTCCTTGACAACTTTGAGAGATAAGCCAGTGATAAAAGGTAATCTGCTCACTTGTCTATCATCATTAGAATCAAAAAGCTAACCTTTTTATAAATTCTTTTAACATGATTCAACCAGGCAAACAATATTTTAGCACGTAGCTTTAATAATACACACTTCATTTCCCTAATAGAGGCCCCTAACCGCGTGCTTAGTTACAATACTTCATAGCTTCAGAACATGGTTGGCACGTTGGATTGAATTGTCCCGTCCATGCAATAACCATCAACCTAGAGTAAGCCGCCACCTCTATTCGAGTTTGGGACCGGTATTAGAAAAATTGGGAAATTTAACTATTGATCCCACCACATTCTTCAAACTTAGGCTGTGAGTTTCTGGTGCCAGTTTAAAGATATAAAAGAAAGGGGCCTCAATCTTTGTTTACAATTTAATCATCCAAGTGTTGATGCCTCTCAAGTGGCTAGCATGTGTTCCTTCTCATTGAATTTTGAGGCTAATCACCAACCTGTCTACTTATCTACACAAAGAAAAATGTCCAATGGGTCCTCTTTCTTCCAGCTCCAACAATATATTTTATTAAAATTTAAAGTTGGTTATTCATTATCCTTTCCAACTGTAATATGTTATCAACCAAATCCCCTTTATTTTGGGACTTTTTTTATGAGAAGATATAAAGAACTGCACTCATTTACAATGGCCTTGATGGTTTCATTTCACATATGCAAAGATGCTAATATAATTGAAAGTTGCATGTAATATGGGACAATCCAACCAGTGGCAATGATTAAGGGAGAATTCTTTTTGTTCCTAAAAAAATTTCAGTTTATTTTTAGACAAACAATTCCAGGCAGTTACTTTCAGATACGTACCATATGTTGTCACTTGGCAGGATAGAATAGAGAAACATAATGTGCATACTCGACAAAAATAATGAACAAAATTTTAGCTTCTTTTTCTTCAAATCAAACACGCCAAAATGGACTTTATGTTGAAGACTTGGAAGTTTATTTATACCTGAACAAAGCAGCCTTTCATTCATTCTGTTACAATCCATTGCTGAAGCCATAGCTCTGAATCAAATGGATCCTAATTGTAAGCCAACACTTACACAAGCACATCCCGAGACAATGGATTTTCTTTCTCAAGCTTGGTGCAACTTCGCCATTCAGGCTCTCCAATCAGGTGAACAAGATAGATCAATCGTTCTTCAAGAGAGACCAGTCCTGAAATTTGAAAATGATGCTAAAACTCCTTCAATGGTGAGTTAATTATGCACAAAACACTGGCATCAATTCATACTTGGAACGCAAGCTGTGTATTCATGTGTCAAAGAAATTAAAATATTTTCAACTTGCAGAAAATGGAAGAAAGTGTAAAGATAGATGGCGCAGACAAGTTCACACCTCCTTGGAAATCCAATGATGTAAAGGTAAAAGCTAAACCCTGAATACCGTGTATCAATCAACTTAATTATGATCATGTTAAATCGCAACTAATGTGATAAGCATGAAATGTGAATCCCCTTGTGCTTAGACACTTTTAAAGCATCAATAACAGTTGTGTCGACAAAATCTTGTATCCTTTTCCTCAGTCATGGATATGGATGCAACAAGCGCTGCACCCAGAATTGAACTATAATAGCTATTTCAGAAGGAAATGGGTAAGTACTCATCTGCTGCTTTGCTGTAGGATTTAGTTCTGATAGTACTCTCAATATCTGATATTTTACATGCAGATGTCATGGAAAATAATGCCATTCAAACATGTATCAATCAAAAAATGGCTGAAAGAAATTAAGCAAAAGCGAAAGGAAGAACACAGGTTACAAAAAGCTGAAATACATGCAGCAGTATCAGTGGCGGGTGTTGCAGCTGCCTTGGCAGCAATAGCCACTGAAAATTCGAAACTTGACGACACAATAACTGCCAAAGATTCGGCCGTGGCTTCTGCAGCCGCCTTAGTGGCTGCACAGTGTGCAAAAGTGGCTGAAGCAATGGGGGCAAAGAGGGAGCAACTCAGGAGTGCAATAGGTTCAGCGATGAACAGCACAAGTACAAGTGAAATATTAACACTCACTGCTGCAGCTGCAACATGTAATTATACAGTACACTAATATAAATTCTATGCACACACTCATATATGTATATTCCTATCTTCGGCATCTTTCAGAACCTGCAATTAGATTCAGGATTTCTCTGGATTATAAATTTTATTGCAACTCTTGATTTATCTTATTGCAGCACTAAAAGGAGCTTCTACACTGAAAGCACGATCAGTATACAAAAACAAATTGAATGGAAGTGCTCCAGTACTGCCACTTGAGGATATCAAAGAATCTGATTTTGATTTTGAGAAGTGTACATCTATTCTATCAAAGGGCATAGATCTTAACATCGAGACCACAGATGGTATGTTGATTAATATAAGCACAAGTTACATTTTAGGACGCTATACAATAGAAACTATGCTGCTTTTGCTTGATCGATAAAAGAAAATACAGGAATAGCGTCTCCCGGTCGAAAGCGCCAGGGCCTCGTGGGATTAGTGGGGGTGGGGCTCCCGATACCCTCGGTTATCCAAAAAAATACAGGAATAGATACACTTCATACTCTTCACTAGGGAATACACGGATTTTACACCACCTTTCTCGAGGAATAGAGAGAGTTTCATTTCTTGAGCACTTCCCTGAAAGTTGCTTCCCAATGTAACCTCCACTTTTCACCTTCAATTTTCAAGGAAAAGAAAAATTGTATCAAGAGGGAAAGTACCCCTTCAGTTCTCTCCACTCATCATTTTCTTGTTTATGAAACAAGGTAAAGAATTGGCTTCAACACCAGTTCTACTTTCCATCTCATTTCTCGTAAGAACCAAACATACTTCAGGCCATATTCCCACTTCCTTCCTAATTACCAACTTTTCTATCCCATTTTCAGGGTGCCGATGTTACTTGAAATTTCCAATATTGTATGAAACTTACTTGGGAGAAAATCTATGATGAGTCAAAAGATTTAGTATAAGGCACACTTTTCCATCACTACGTATATGTTGAAACACATTTCACACAATTAACTATAAATTATCTATCCTTTTTATGACTCACATGGAAACAGGAAGGCATTTGTTCAGGTCAGTAGCAGCCACACTCAACAGTGAGGCTAAGGTATGAGAATTTCCTTGATGTAATCCTGAAAATATTACTGTTATGAATTTAAACAAGATATTTCCATCACAACATGAGTAATATTTTTTGCAGTGATTTCCAAAATTAACAATAGAGCTCAACTAATTCTATTAGAAAGAGGAAAGAAAAGAAGTGATGAGTCAAACTATTCAGATAGACAATAGAGTTAAAAATAAAAATTGTATCAGATGAGATGAGAACATTGGTTTTAGGCATCGTAATCTGAGATCTTATTCTGTATTGCTACAGGTTATTCTCAAAATAAGGAATCCAAATGTGCTGAATGCTTTCACAAGACCAAAGGAAAGTACGTTCTTTTTCTAAATAAATTAATTTACACAGTTTAACATGTTTCAATTTTCATCTGTCAAGTATATGAATTTACTAATTGTCTTGTTTCCATCTAAAAACCGAACTATGGTTGTAGATTACCTATGTCAACATTTAATTCAGAATTGACTACAAAAATGTATGACGTTGCACTTTTCACTAGGTATTGTTCTTGACATACATACCGAGTTATATAGAGACACAGAAGGGGGTGAAACTGAGACTTGCTATCTTCTCGTACTAACTACAAACAAAGGGATGATCAAGCTAGACATGGTTGATGATTATCAACGTTACAAGACATGGTCCATGACTATCAATCATATGCTAATGCTTTCAACTTCATTTACGAGATATGAACTTCAGTTCTACAAAAATTGAATTTTATGCAGTCATCATTTGTACCTTAAATTCTTGATATGTAAGTGTGGCTGATAATATTCAAAACTGAAACGTCCATATTTGTTGATAAGTTCAATATGAGTCTCCGTATCATCAAAGAATTCAATCTTCAACAAGCTATTGAACATTTTACTCTTCATGAAAGACTATTAACAGTGTTGCTTTCATCCATCCAAAACTATATCACTGTGCTGAACTTGATATTTAGACATACTCACATATTTGTATGAAAAAGGAGTTCAACTCATTTCTTGTAACATGTAACCATCATAAGAAATAACAATCTCATTATTTGGCCCGGTAGTAATAAATGAACAGATAGATAATGAAAAAATATTTATATTCTCAGTTATTGTAGAATAGAATTATCACGATGCTGATTCAAGGCATTTCATTTGCTCAGGCGTAAATGATAAATACTACATATTACTAGGTACTAAAGTAGTAGAGAGAAACTTAAAAGTCATTGAATCAGAAAGAGCATAATCGAAGGAAACAGGAAACATTTACCAGCGTATCATCTAAAGAAACAACAATGAACAATGGTAAGTCCATCTTGGCTCTTCTCAGATTGTCAACACTGCATATTCTTAGTAACTTGTCCAATCAAATATTGAGCAAATTGAGATGGGGGGGGGGGGGGGGGGGAAATTATTCTGCTGTAAATATCAGCATGCATCATGAAACATTTACTTAGGTTGTCAAAGCTATTGTGAAATGATGCAACAAACGTGATAAGCACTTGAGAATCAATAAGAATCTTTATCTCCTAAAATATGGTACAGTGCATTTGCATGAGAACTAACCTTTTTTCAGAAAAAAATCAAGTTCACTCTTTCATTCAGAGAATAAAAATGCTCAATGAATTCTGACCAGTATGTACACACTGTACAGCAACTGGCCATCACAATGTCATCAACTGAGATCTAGACAAACTGTTCCAAATCATAAACTGGAAGAGAACTGGCACCTCAACCTCTAAATCATCACGAAAAAATCAAAGATAAATGAAAAGCCATGAATAACCCCAAAAAAGCTCTTGATCATAACGACAAAACTTGAAAATGACAAGGATCGAACTGAGAAGTCTTTGTGCAGAATCACTGCCCTTGGTAAGCATTAACAATAACGGATGCCTGTAACTCTCGATCAACCTTGAAGTGAGCATGAAAGAACCTCTTTACCTGCTAACATAGAAACCAAATCAGAAGTTCCTAATAAACCACAAGGAAAAGGTGAAGACCTGAATTTCTAAATAATCGAGCATTGATGAATGAGAGAGATTCAAAATTGACCTCATGGAAATTATGTGAAACTAGAAACTTCTTTAGTTGTTTTTGCTGAGAGTCAAATAGTACAATGTGACTAGGTAAAGACCAATTTTTTGCGTACTCAGTTGCAAAACCAACTGGATCCATCAAAAACTGATCTGACTCATCCAGAATCCCTCTCTCTTCACTGTCAAATATCAAAGAAAAATTGAACTCATACATAATATAAATCAAAACAACAAAATAAAAAGATTCAAAGATCTTTAAAATGTGTTGACATTTAATTAGAGTACCTTGGTGTACAATCCAGGAAATGCATAGGAAGCTTATGGTGCAGGGTTGAGTAGTAAGGTGTAGCATGGCAGGGCATCAAGAAAAGGATACTTTCCACGTTATTATTAGCAGCCTCTACGGAGAGATAGTTCACAACATCCTCCGATCCCCTCTAAGAACCATATTAGGCTATTAGCATATAAGAACACCAAAAGGAACATATTAGCATGTGTGGGTGCATGATTATTCTAATTACAAGGACAGAGAATAAGTAGGAGTCTTGATACTTTTTCTCTCCCCTTGTAAGCAAAATAAACATGTACCCAAACATGCTCTATATCAATCCCTTTGTTATGCTAAACTGCATCTGACGTCCATTTCACGAGCTTAATAATACAGTTATCTACTTATTGTGGGGGAACCAGAGAATTAAAAAACAAAAATCAAGCTGAATTTTAGATCACTAAACAGTAAGTAGCCAGTATCATCAAAGTACCTGATGGACTGTGCTCATGTACAAGGCCATTGGGAGATTGGTAACAAGCAGGAAAAACACAGACAAGTGTACTTTTGAGAAGCAATTTATATTACTGCCCAAATTTCCTTTCATTTTGCTTTCTGATGGATCAGACCCCCTTATTTTGGCTAATGTATACCCAGCAAACATCAAAGCAATTGGAAGCACAGGGAGGACAAACCTGTTATGAAAAGTCTGATAAGAAAATCACAAGCATTAATGATTGAAGACTGAACGGTGAAGACTGGCTCTGAATCACAGAAACCCAAATGTAATTATGATATTTACCTGAATTCTTTGTGGCCTATTAGACTATAAATTCCTAAAACCCAGGCAATCAACCCAGAAAGCTTCCATTGCTTAGACATGATAATGCCAGAAATTGAAAATGGTATGAATGTGAAGAGCATGACAGTGAATCCCTGGGTGATGTACCAGTGCCAAGCATGAGTTCCATAATAGTCTCCACCAGAAGAAAGGAAATTGAACTTCAGAAAGTTGAGAGGAACAAGAACCCAAGAGCCATACATCAAACGATCCAACAGAGAAGTGAGACCAAGTACCAGACCCCTATATGTTCACATGAAGTAATCATTACATTTTCAAATTAAAACTAAGAGGATAATGAAGTTTCAATGGCAAAGAGACATAGGGATGGATTAGGATAATGAAATCCCATACAGATTTCAACACAACATCTTTAACTGGTCTAGATGCATATTTGGACTTCAAGCAAATATGCATGAGACGAGTAATAAATATTCTTTTTTTTACAATTTTTAAAGTTTGAGATCCCTCTGCATTATACTATTGCTGATGGATGATACACTTTAAATACCCTCTCAAAAATACAAATTCCTAACTTCACATTGTCATGATATCTATCAAATATTGTAATCTATATTCTGATCTATTTTCTTGGCGTGAAGGGCATGTGAAGGAATATGCCAATTAAGGGACATGCTACTAAAATAATAATTAAAAAATTGTTGAATCAAGCTCAAGCTGAAAAGATTAATTTTTAGCAGCTTCACCAGAAGCAATGACAGCATGTTGGCAGAGGAAGTTGTCGTTTGAACTTACCCAATAGGAACTGCTTCAAGAAAAACGAATTTCAGCTTATCACGTGTCAAGTATAGTTCTAGCAAGGCAACATAAACCCATGTTATAGCGCTTGTAGGCCTAATAGCGCATGCTAGTGCTGCTGCAGCCAATGCCCACTTTCTTGAGCCAGAAGAAACACTGTCAGAAGGCATTCGCAAGGAAGGCCAGTAGTACAAGCTCACAAGTGTGAGGATAGTCTCCATACTATTAGCTAAAGTGCGTGTGATGCAAAAAAACATAAACCAGTTTACCAACTGTGCAAAGAGCTGATATTGAGTTAAGTGCTTCATACTCATCACCAGTTACAAATAATATACCCAGCATATCAATTTACCCAATCAAAGAAAAGTAGGTACAAACCATACAAAATTTACCAATTAAAAAGCAGAAGGCGGTATTAATGGTAGAAGAGAAGAAAAGGCAGGAAAGAAAATGGCATATAGCAATGCAAGGATACTGCCCATTTTGCAACATGGTTGCCAAACAAGACCTGGGAGAATTTGTACAAGTAGAGATCACCAACTGCAGAAAATAAGGACTGCAGCAATCGTGGAGCCCTTGTCTGCGAAAAATGGTAGTAATTAGAAGATACGCAAGGTCCAAAATATTCGTTGTTGTTCAAAAAAAAAAAAGCAAAGTAATAAATGAGCAAAATCACATCAAATTGTTTCTTAGGTTGTTGCACTTGCTACACATATTGCTTTCCCATATTGAAGTTCAACATAGAAAAATAACGCGGTATTTAGAAAACTCACGAGTATACATGTTCAAGAAATACAAAAATTCACCATAAAAAGAAGATATAAATCATATTTCATCAAGAACTTTGAGAAACAATCCAAAAAGTAACCTTCAAGTTTCCGTTCCTATGATATTTCTACAAACTCTCTGACTGATTCACCAACTAGAAATAGGCAAATATTTTAAAACCAATTGTTATGTAAAGAATTTGGATTAATGAAGAAGAAGAGAAATACTGTAATAGAAGAAGGAAGACTGGAGAAGAAGACTGATTGTGACTGTATTAAATGGAATGAACAGAATTTCAAATAAGAGAGAGAGAGAGAGATTTCTTTTGGCATAAATATTCCCCCTTTTCCCTTCCATACGTGAGGCTTTTTTATAGCCTTTTAAAGTGATAACCCACTCACTAAATTAGGCTACAGAATAGGAAAATAATAAAACTTAACTTATCCACTAAATTAAATTAACAAAAAAAAAATGACTATCTAAACTAATTCATCCACTTTTTCACTTCCCACTTTATCCACGTTTTCCATTTCTTGTTTTGTACGTAACAATCCCGCCCCCTTAAGATTCTTGTCCTCAAGAATCTTTTTACCGCGCTAAAAGTAGTTTTGATAGCGTGATAACACAATAATTATCTTCCATAGTCTTGTTATACCAAGCCGATTCTGAACTTGTTTGGCCAAGAGACTATCACAGAAATTTGACACATCAATTTTGAAACTTGATACATCTTCAACAAAAAGTCTATCTGTAGCAGGAGACATTGATAGAATGTTATTGTGCCAGACTGACTTGTAGACAATAATTTCATGCAATGGAGTCTCAATGGGTTCTTGAATGTTAGTTAGTTTCTCAAATGTTTGAGGACATTCACTGAAATTTATGATTATAGGCTCCTCGTCAAAGATAGGAGGACCATCATAAATATTCACTTGTTCCTCGTCAAATATTAAAGTGACTAGCCCCAAATGTTTTCTAACATGAGACTCGTGGTAAATTTGAGAGTGATTGGCAGAAATTTGGTAAGATAATTTGGTTGGGGTGAATGGATTTTTATCTGAGCCATGAGTATGAGGAGCTCGTGACGCTCTTAACAATCGTAGTTCTTGCAAAATAGCTTGTAATGTGGCTTGAATTTCATAAATATGAAAATCATGACGTCTCAATATTTTATGAACTTTATTTCGAAACTCATCATTGATTTCGCCGCAAGTGTCCATAATCGGAACCGCGCTCTGATACCACATGTTATGTAAAGAATTTGGATTAATGAAGAAGAAGAGAAATACTGCAACCAGAAGAAGGAAGACTGGAGAAGAAGACAGATTATGACTGTATTAAATGGAAAGAACAGAATTTCAAATGAGAGAGAGAGAGTTTTCTTTTGGCATAAATATTCCCCCTTTTCCCTTCCATACGTGAGGCTTTTTTATAGCCTTTTAAAATGATAACCCACTCACTAAAACTAAATTAGGCTACAGAATAGGAAAATAATAAAATAACTTAACTACTTAACTTATCCACTAAAATAAATTAACAAACAAAATGACTATCTAAACTAATTCATCCACTTTTTCACTTTCCACTTCATCCACGTTTCCATTTCTTGTTTTGCACGTATCACCAATCCCATATTTACTAACAGTTTATGTTGAAGTTAACAACTTTATACCAGAAAAAGTAAATTTTAGAATCATATTTAGGTAAAGTTTCAAATGCATGGGAGAATTCCCCTGTGGAACACCGTTCACGGGCAGATACACAATATACGAAGTTCAAAATCAGCAAAATTCAACACAGAGCTGCCGAATTGGGAAGACAAGCTCAAATGCCCATAGAATATCTTTAAAAAATAAAAAAAATAAAAGGAAACATAAATTCCAAAAGAACGCACATATCATCTAAAGAGAAAGCAGAATTACCATGAACCAAGGGGTATCAAGATGGAAAAAGTCCAGAACTTTATAAAGGGCTGCAAACAGCACCGGATGCAAGTAAGTTCTTATACCTTTTTTCCATTCCCAGGTCAGATGCCCGTACCTACATTCAATATAGAAAAAATCCATTTCAAATGCCCCGGGGGGGAGGGGTAAGGGGGGGGGGGGGGTGAACATAAAGAAAAATTAACTTTTATTTGGAAGTGTACTGACCCAAAAGTGATGCGGTGCCCTACTTCAAGAACTTGCCAATGCTCGTCTGGGTTGAAATATGTTTGAACAAATAACGAATTGATCATTCGTGTAACCAAACATAGCATAAAGATTTTATTTAGTGACAATGAAGAGCTTTTGGGTAGAGGAATTGTTGTGGTGAACTCCTCGATATTTTCATCGTCATCAGATGCTTTTGAAGAGATCTTCCTTTGTCTCATTCTCTTTTGCTTTGGGCAGTGGTTATTTTGATTTAGGTTGAGTTTTTGAATGAGAGTTGTGGCGGAAATCTTGAACAGTGATAGCTGGATAGGCAGTAGGGTGGCTGTATGTGGGCGGACCTAGAGACAGTGGCGGACCCAGGATTTTAATTCAGTGGGGGAGACAAGAAATAATGCAAAAAAGTAATTACAATTGAGACAAGGATATAATATTTAAAATGTAGTACTTTCTTACACTTGTTCCCTACGACTTAGCAACATTTCTTCCTACAAAATACAAATCAAATAAAGCTAAGTAAACAACCAACCACATTACAATGTTCACCACGTGTCATAAACAACATAATTATAGTATTTTCAGTCTCCACTCTTTACAATTAAAAATCTGGAATTAACATATGAACATGTTACTAACTGAAATTAAAATTAGATTTTGAACATATGCTACACTGCTACAGCCTACAAGTTCACAAATCACAAGATTCACAACTCAACCACTACATACTTAACAGTCAACACACAATCAGGTGATTCAGGTTACTATCACCAGGAAAAAGTTTTATATTCGCATAACTTTACCATTACCATTAAAGAGAGGCGGGAGATGGAAGATTTCTGACCCAGAAATTCTCGACGGCCAATGGGCAGAAGCCTCAGACGGCAGAAACCATGCCGAAGAAAGGTTTGGCTTTGGAAAAGTTTTCAACCAGGCACCACCAGCAATAGACGTGCCTCAACCTCAAGAGTAGCAGTCTAGGCGTTTAGCACAACACAACAAAACACGACACATATATTTGAATTTTGAAGACTGAAAATACATCACAAAAATGAGAACTAATTGTGTGAACCTTTAAGTCCTTGAGATTCCGGTGTGCGTCATGGTGTAGGTGGGCGGCGCCGGTGGACCTATGGTGGGAAAACGATCGGACGACGTCCGGACGTCGAAGGGGAGAGGGAGAGGGAGAGGGAGAGGGAGAGGGAGAGGGCGAGGGCACAGTTACTGAAAACTCAGTTGTGTGATCGTGTTCTGTGAAATGAAAAAGGGGGAAATTTGGACAGTAGAAAATGGGCCATTTTTTTTTTTTTTTTTGCTCTTGGGTTGGATCCAGTGGGTTGGATCCTTAATGGTCCGCCCTTGCCTAGAGAAATATGCTAGGGGACTGAAATTTTAAAGAAATCATGTACCAACAAAATTCATGCATCAAAAAAAAAAGTAAAAATATGAAATTATTTGTTGAAATGAATAATAATAGATTGAAAGTCACAAGAATAGGACATATGGTAAACAAGCAACATAGAACATGACATCACAAAAAATCATGTAAAAATCTCATTCATTTTACAATCGTGAGGGGAGAGCACACAAAAGTCCACGGTGCCCTATATTCATACACGCAAAGATAGAAACAGAGCACTTAGACTGCATTCTCTCTGTAGTTTATTTTCTATTTTCATTTTGAAAATATTTTATGTTTTATATTTTTATTTTTGTTTTCAAATTTGATGAAAACGCATTTGGTTTGTCATTTCTAAAAACTGATTCTAAAAATGAAACGTTAAAAACACGTTCCGCTTAAAATTTTGTAGAATACTACTTAGACTATTTGTAATTAATTTGCTTGTGGATTAAATCATAAAATTTATATTGTTTATCTAATTTTTGTTTGACTAATTTAATAATGACAAGAAAAATATTACAAAAATAGCCATTAATCAACTCCAAAAAAATATTATAAGAAATTAACAACATAATATTCAAGTCCGAATTACTTCTCCAACGCACGTAATTAAAATTAATCACACAAAGTTTGACTTAATATTGATTTAATATTGAACACAAAGCAAAAGAAGTGTAGATCCAATTTTTTGTCGGCCCAAACTGAAGCCAACAGCCCAAGTATCTGTATTATTGTCTTGGACCGGAACCAAGTGAAAGGCCCAAGCTGATGACCCGAATTTTGAGCCTTTTTATCACCGCCTTAATGCACACCGTTGGATCATCTGAATTCATCCTAGCCGTCCACATGGATATAAGGCGTGCAGATGACTTTTGGTTCTCTCATTTTTTCGAGAAACATCCGTTCTGATTTCATCTTCGTCTCTCACACCCTCTCAGAAAAAACCTAATCTGATTTCTGATTCTCGCATATCTGTGTGGTTATTTTACTGATTCTTAGTGTAAAATCAGTGATATTTTGTGGTTTGTATACAGATTGTTATTCTGTATAGGTTTCTTTGTGGTTTGTTGCGAGTTTATTTTAGGTTTCTGATTTCTTTTGTATAAGAGACGTGATCTTTGTATTTTATGTTTCAACTCTTTGTGGTTTTGAAGTTTATGAAGGTTTTGAAGTTTTTGTTTGAAATATTGTTCGTATTCACTTTGTGGCCATTTATGGGTATCAATCTCTTAACAGTGGTATCAGAGCCTTAGGGTTCATGTTATAAACGTTGATTCTTGACTCAGTTTTGTTAGATCCAAGATTTTTCTGTACGGATCTGTGTTTCTCCTGAAAATTTCTTTGTGGTTACTGTTTACATCGTTTTAGGGTTCTTCAATTCTTAGTGGTGATCTTTGAGAAAATATTTCTTTTCTTAAAGTTTCTTGAAAACCTGTTTGTAAACTAGTTTATGATTCTGGAATTTTTGGTTTTTGAAAATCGTTTGAAATTCTATTTTTTCAAACTTCCTTCGTGGTTTAAAAATTTGCTTTGTGGTATTTTTCTTGGTTTAAAACCTATTTTGAAATTATGTTTTCTTACGTTTTTTGGATTTTACTGAGTCATATATAATTCTTTGGGATCTTTATTCTGTTTTAGTTTTCAGTATATTTACTTAATAAATATACTGAATCAATATACAATAGATCCTACATTTATTTAGTTGGCTGATCTTCGCAACATTTCTGGAACTTGGTGGCTTTGAACCTGTGGTTTTTTGAATCTTTGTGGAAAAATAATCTTTGTGCTGCTGAGGATATATAACTTTGCATCAGGTGATCTCTTTACAATTTACTTCAATTCATACTGATTATTTCTCCAAATTCTTGGTTCTTTCCTAAATTCCTCCGTTGAAACCTATTATTGGACCCTAATTCTTACCTTTGTCCAGGATTCCTTGAGAATCCGGGAATCTGAGGGAGGTTGGGCTGACCCATAAATAGGTTGAGGGATATACTGGGAGAACCTGTTTCTATACATTGGTATTGTGTAGTTATCTGATTAGTCTGATTTGTGTTTGAATTGTAATCATATTGTTTGCCTTGCAGTTTCATAAATTGTTTGAAACCTTATTCTTATATCTTGATCTTTGTGGAATATTTACTGATAAGTCTTGGGTTTCAGTGTTTGTACTTTGTGTTTTAATCTGTCTGATTTTTTGGGAATAACAAAGCCTTCAATTTAAAATAATCTTCTAAAATCTTTTAGTCATTACTTCAATGGCTACTGTAAAAGTAGATGTTGAAGTATGGAATGGCAAAGGAGACTTTAATCTCTGGAGCCAGAAAATGAAGGCTTTATTACTCCAAATGAAATGTGCTAAGGCTATAGATATGTCCTGGCCTCATGATACCCCTCAAGATAAACAACTCGAAATGGATGAAATTGCATGAAGTACTCTGTTTTTACACTTATCTGATAATGTCATTAGACAAGTAGGCAAGACTAAAACTACTATGGAATTATGGGACAAACTAGAAGAAGTTTATGCTACTGTGTCTTTGCCTGATAAATGTTTTCTATGGAAACAATATTTTTCTTTTAAATTTGATCCTTCAAAGGATGTAGATGAGAACATGAGTAGGTTTACCAAAATTACACAGAGTTTGTTAAATTGTGAAGAAAAATTAACTGATGAACAAAAGGTTGTGTGTTTGCTTAATGCTATGGGTGATATGTTCAAAGACCTTAGAAATGCTCTTGAATATGGAGGACAAAAATTGACTGCTGAAATTGTTCATACTTCACTTAAAAATAAAGAACTTGAGTTCAAGAACAATCCTAAAGAGGCTTATAATGTGATAGGATCTTTTAAGAAAAAGGCTCCCTCTAGGAATAATAAGCCAGTGAGTAATTTCAATAAAAATTGGAATACCTCTAGCAATGTTAGAACCTGGAATAATGTTAATAATAAGCCTGCAAGAGGGAATTTCCAAAATAGAGCCATATTCAATAGGTCAAATGACAACACCTATCGAGGATCAAATAACTCTAGAAATCAGACCAATTTTAGAGGTTATGATAACTCTAGAAATCAATACAACCATAGAAGTCAGAATAATGTCAGGGGGCAAGATAATTCTGGGGGACTTGATAACATAAATAGACCCAGACTTTGTTACTATTGTGGCCAACCTGAACATCATATCAAAAATTGTTTCAAAAGGAAAAATGAAATAGGAACCAGCAATCAAACAGAGGCTGCAGTCCAAGACAATAATGGAGTGGTTTATGTTACCACTGAATCTGGAAACAAACATGAATGGATACTTGATTCTGGTTGCACTTTTCATATGTGTCCTGAAAGAAATTTATTTTCTGACTTCTGTTCTGATCATTATGGCTCTGTGAAACTTGGTAACAATGTTACATGTGATGTGAAAGGAACTGGGAAGATTTTGTTAAAACTTGATAATGAAAAAACTCTTGTTTTAAACCAAACAAGATATGTTCCTGACTTGAAAAGAAATCTAATCTCTCTTGGTATTCTTGATTCTGAATCTTATGAGATTAGAATGTTTAAAGGTTACTTAAGTATTTTCAAAGTAACTTGATGATTTTTACTACTCCCAAAATTAATGGGATCTATGTGCTGAATACCTTACCTGTTTATGCAAGATCTTTTAATGCTGTGTCTGATGTGGACAAAACTGTTTTATGGCATAAAAGATTAGGACACTTAGGTGAAAAAGGCCTTAAGTTACTTGAAAACAAAGGTGTTTTTGGTAATGATGTGCTACATAAACTTGAATTCTGTGAAAAATGTGTATTAGGAAAACATAAAAGGACTTCTTTTGATAAAGGTATTCATAAATCTATTGATGTTCTTGAATATTTGCATGCTGACTTATGGGGTCCAGCTCCTGTTAATTCAGTCTCAGGATATAGGTACTTTCTTCTTATTATAGATGATTTTTCTAGGAAAACTTGGGTTCATTTGTTGAAAACTAAGGATACTACAGTGTCTGTTTTTAAAAACTGGATTACCTTAGTCCAAAATTTGAAGGATAATAAGGTAAAAATAATTAGGACAGACAATGGATTAGAATTTTGCAACCAAGATTTTGATTCCTTTTGTAGCAGCTTAGGAATTCTTAGACATAGGACTGTTGCATACAGTCCACAGCAAAATGGGGTTGCTGAAAGGATGAATAGAACTCTTTTAGAAAGAACTAGGTGTCTTCTACTTGATTCTAACATGCCAAAAATTTTCTGGGGAGAAGCTGTTAAAACTGCTTCTTACTTAATCAATCTTTCTCCCTGCAGTGCAATTAATTTCAAAATACCTGATCAGATTTGGAATAATTCTCTTCCAGATTTTTCAAAATTGAAAATTTTTGGGTGTGCTGCCTACTCACACCAAACTGAAACCAAACTTGACTCTAGATCTCTGAAATGTGTGTTTTTGGGATATGGAGAAGGGGTCAAGGGCTATAGACTTTGGGTTAGGGAGTAGGGAGGTTACAGGGTTATTTTAAGTAGGTCTGTCATTTTTAATGAAACTGTTTTTCCATGTAAAAATGAAAAATTAGATGATCCTGTAAATGATAAAGATTTTCTTACCACTGAACTGAGTGCAGACCATTTAGGTGATGAAAATGGCCTGCCCCATACTCAATTTCAGGTGGAGCAACCCCCACATTTCCAAAATGTCTACCCAGAACCTGAACCTGTATTGACTGAGACTTCACCATTGCCAGGTAATACTCCTGAAGCTGAAACAGACCTTGATAATTATCAATTAGCTAGGGATAGACCTAGAAGGGAGATAAGACCACCCCTTAAGTTTCAGGATCCTGATTTTGTGTCTGCATATACTTATTCTGATCCACTTGTTTTTGAACCTGAATCTTTTGAAGAAGCTGTTTCTTCAAAAGAATCAGATTTATGGTTGGCTGCCATGAATGAAGAGATGGATTCTCATCTGAAAAATGGCACTTGAATTTTGGTTAATAGACCCTATAATAAAATGATCATTGACTGTAAATGGATTTTTAAAATAAAGGAAAGTGATTCAAAAGATGTTAAACCTAGGTACAAGGCTAGGCTTGTGGCTAAGGATTTTTCTCAAAAAGAAGGAATTGATTACAATGAAATATTTTCTCATGTGGTTAAGTATACTTCTATCAGAATACTATTTGCTCTTGTTGCTCATTTTAATTTAGAACTTGAACAAATGGATGTTAAAACTGCTTTTCTATATGGATCTTTAGATGAAACTATATATATGAATCAGCCAAAAGGTTTTGAAAAATGGGGGAAATCTGATTTAGTTTGTCTATTGAAAAAATCCCTATATGGCTTGAAACAAGCACCTAGGCAGTGGTATAAGAGGTTTGATTCTTATATCCAAAGCCTAAATTTTAAAAAGAGCCAATATGATTCTTGTTTTTATTTCAAGATTGATAATTCTGATTTCATGTATTTGTTGTTATATGTTGATGATATGTTAATTGCTAGGCCTAATATGCATGAAATAAACCTGTTGAAAAACAAATTGCATTCTGAATTTGAAATGAAAGATTTAGGACATGCTAAAAGGATTTTAGGTATGGACATATTTAGAGATAAACAATCAGGGAATCTATTTTTAAATCAAAAGCATTATATTGAAAAAGTTTTGACCAGATTTAATTTAATTGATTCTAAACATGTATCCTTACCTTTGCCTGCTCATTTTAAATTGTCATCTGATCATTGTCCTAGAACTGCAGAAGAAGAACTAAGAATGAAAAATGTACCATATTCTAATGCTATAGGATCTGTAATGTACCTTATGGTGTGTACTAGACCTGATATTGCTTTTGCTGTGAGTGTTCTTAGTAGGTTCATGAGTAATCCTGGTGAGCTACACTGGGAAGCTGTTAAATCACTGTTAAAATACCTTAAAGGCACTGCAAATCTGAGTTTAGCATTTTTTAGAACCAAAAATGATTTCAAGTTAAAAGGTTATGTAGACTCAGATTTTGCAGGTAATATTGACAATAGGAAGTCTACTTCTGCATATTTCTTTACTTTAAATGGTACATGCATTAGTTGGAAATCACAATTACAGAAACTTGTGGCACTGTCCTCAACTGAGGCAGAATATATTGCTGCCACTGATGCAGTGAAAGAGTGTATCTGGTTAAAAAGTTTGTTGTCTGAAATCTCCTGTATTGATGATTCTGCTATTGAACTTAGTACAGATAGCTTAAGTGCTTTACACTTGTGTAAGAATCCTGTTTTTCATGATAGATCCAAACACATTGATGTTAAATTTCATTTCATTAGGGATATAACTGAAAAGGGTGTGATTAAACTTGTTAAAATCCCAACTCAGTTGAATCCTGCAGATGTAGGAACTAAAATAATACCTATAAATAAATTTAAAGATGCTTTAATTTCTCTTAACTTGTTAGAATTTTGATACTGCTTTGAATTCTGATATTTACAGGTGAGCTTATCCAAAATTGAGGTGGAGTATGTAGATCCAATTTTTTGCCAGCCCATTTTTCAGCCCAAACTGAAGCCAACAGCCCAAGTATCTGTATTATTGTCTTGGACCGGAACCAAGTGAAAGGCCCAAGCTGATGACCCGGATTTTGAGCCTTTTTTATCACCGCCTTAATGCACACTGTTGGATCATTTGAATTCATCCTAGCCGTCCACATGGATATAAGGCGTGCAGATGACTTTTGGTTCTCTCATTTTTTTGAGAAACATCCGTTCTGATTTCATCTTCGTCTCTCACACCCTCTCAGAAAAAACTTAATCTGATTCTCGCATATCTGTGTGGTTATTTTACTGATTCTTAGTGTAAAATCAGTGATATTTTGTGGTTTGTATACAGATTGTTATTCTGTATAGGTTTCTTTGTGGTTTGTTGCGAGTTTATTTTAGGTTTCTGATTTCTTTTGTATAAGAGACGTGATCTTTGTATTTTATGTTTCAACTCTTTGTGGTTTTGAAGTTTATGAAGGTTTTGAAGTTTTTGTTTGAAATATTGTTCGTATTCACTTTGTGGCCATTTCTGGGTATCAATCTCTTAACAAGAAGCATAACATCCAAAAAAGGATTTTGTACAATTTCAACTAGTAAATATAGTATGAGTTCAAGATAGGACATCAGCAAATTAGTTTAAGGCCCAGTATCTCCTAAACCACTAATCAAAAATATCATCATTGTGGCACACATTGATTTTTACACTAAAAAATGGCAACATACATCCCAACCGAACGACTTCTCTAACTGGTAGAGGTAGAAAATGTTGGCCAGGCTCAATCATCAAAGTGCTAACTGAATATAAGCACATGCCAAAATGGGTAAATGCACTAATAATAGTGCCCGTTGATTGCAACCAAGCCACCGACCCACCTACTAGCAGATAAGTTCTTGAAATATATATATACCATACATTTCCTTTGTTGTGGTTACGGTTAAACACAACTTAAACCTTAAACACTGGCTGATATCACCCAAACTCACTCTTCACCTCTAATTCTCAAAAAACAGGAGCCTGTATCTTGATGAAATAGATTTAAGATTAATTAGGTCAAATATTTAAGCCTAAAATATAAGAAGAAGAAGAAAAAGAGTTTCTATGGCTGTGGCTCAAACATGTGACGTTCCATATAAGAAGTGTTCAGTTCACGGTTCACCAGTTGAGCTAACCCATGTGTTGACACAAGAACGCATTTTCCGCGTTTTGGATGATTCTGTTGATTTGCATTATTCAAAATAACCAAAACAATATTTCCAGCCTTTTGTGTTTTGTTTGTAATTTTTTTCCTTGTTTTCGATAACTCGTTTTGGAAAATGGTAAAGAGAACGCGTTTTCGATGCTTTCGAAAATAAAAACAGAAAATGGCCTCAAAACAATAAAGAGAACAGGGCTTAAACTTTGAATCTGAAGATGATTATAAGATGTATTTGACAAATCCAAAATGATGAGGTAGGAATCACAATGCTTTCATTGACGAACAAGTTTATTAGAAGCCAACTTATGCAGGCTCGAACAAATTGAAGGAAGAGAGGATAGAATTTGACTCGATGCTAATGCTTAGACCTCTTGGAATCAATGTGCTTGATTCAAGCATTGCATAATATGTAATTAAGTCACTGTCAGTTTAACTTTGCACTTCACTTTTTCAATTTATTAAAGCTAACATCATCAAAATCTTCCAGAGTTTTTGGGCATGGTGTTCATGTGGGCATTTGAATTGGTTTGTGCATATCAATTCAAAATAATACAGTGTGGAAAATAAAGCCAACTTTGTTGAAATTGGCAAGCCACCATTAATAGTCCATGTTCACACCTATTTGGTAAGACACCATTAGCCTACAATCCTCATATGTTCACACCTATTTTATTCCTTCCATTGTTGATTTTTTGTCCAAACTTTCCCTATAAATAGAGGGAAAAACCTCAATGGAAAATACACCAAGTAGAGAGGAAAATAGAGAGTGAAAATAGTAGAGAGAAACATTTGTGAGTAGAGAGAAAATTAGAGAGAAATAAATTATTTTCTCCTAAGTAATTTCCTACTTTGTTTTCTCCTATTACAAGAGAGGTTAAATATTGTTATCTCCTTGTATTTAGAGAGAAGGTTGTTGTAATTCTCCTACTATAGTGAAATCCTCCTATACTTGCCCGTGGACGTAGCCATTATTGGTGAACCACGTAAATACTTGTGTTCCATTTAACCGCATTTTCTCAATTCCACTATACTTGTTGACCAACGCGATCCATGCATTTCCTAACAAGTGATATCAGAGCCTGGTTACATCTTTTGAAATTCTTAGTATGCTCTGTGGTTGCAGCTTTGTCTGATCTTCCACATCAGAAAAGATTTCTTGAGATTGTTTTGCGTATGGTTGGTGTTCACTATCACTCGGTATTATTACCAAGTCGTGAACAAAAATGGCAGCAAAGTATGAGGTTGAAAAGTTCAATGGGAACAATTTCTCGTTATGGAAAATGAGAATAAAAGCAGTTTTGAGAAAAGATAACTGTTTGGCGGCAATTGGAGAGAGACCCGCGGATATCACTGACGATGGCAAGTGGAACGAGATGGATAGCAATGCAATTGCTAATCTGCACTTAGCACTAGCTGATGGAGTATTGTCAAGTGTGGCGGAAAGGAAAACAGCAATTGAAATATGGGACAATACGAGGCCAAATCATTGCACAACAAAATTTTCTTAAAGAGACGGCTTTACACCCTTCGGATGATGGAGTCAACTACAGTGACAGACCACATCAACACCCTCAACACTCTATTTTCACAGCTTACATCAATGGGCCATAAAATAGAGGCAGGCGAACGTGCTGAAATTCTACTTCAAAGTATACCAGATTCGTATGATCAACTCATCATCAACTTAACTAACAACATAGAAGATCTAGTCTTCGATGATATTGCAGCTGCGGTTCTTGAAGAGGAAAGTCGGCGCAAGAACAAGGAGGACAGACTATCTAGTTCACAGCAGGCGGAAGCCTTGACGATGATGAGAGGGAGATCAACGGAACGTGGCCCCAGTGGGAGTCATACCCAAGGTAGATATAAATCCAGAAGTAAGAAGAATGCCAAGTGTCATTACTGTGGCAAGAAAGGGCACTTAAAAAGGGATTGTTGGAGTCTTAAGAGAAATGAAGAAGACAAAGGGAAGGCACATGAGATACCAAAAGCTCAGGGTTGTGTAGCAAGCACCTCATATGATGGCGAAATTTTATACAGCGAGGCAACGACTGTTGTTGAAGGCAAAAAGCATTTCACCAATGTCTGGCTCATCGATTCAGGAGCGACATGGCACATGACACCAAGGAGAGAATGGTTCCATCAATATGAACACATCTCAGGAGGTTCAGTGTTTATGGGAAATGATCATGCTTTGGAGATCGTTGGTATTGGTACTATCAAATTAAAAATGTATGATGGTACAATTTGCACTATCAAGGAGGTTCGGCACGTAAAGGGCTTGAAGAAAAATCTATTGTCTTTGGGACAACTAGATAGCATTGGGTGCAAAACTCATGTTCAAGATGGGACTATGAAAATAGTCAAAGGCACGCTTGTAGTGATGAAAGCAGAAAAGATAGCTGCAAATCTATACATGCTTAAAGGAGATACTCTACAAGAAGGAGAAGCATCTGTTGCATCGGCAGGTTCAGCAGAAGAATTAACAATGATGTGGCACCACAAACTTGGCCACATGTCTGAACGTGGTTTGAAAATTCTCTCTGAACAAGATCTTCTTCCAGGGCTCAAAAAGGTATCATTACCCTTTTGTGAGCATTGTGTCACTAGTAAGCAGCACAGATTGAAGTTTAGCACTTCTACTACTAGAAGTAAAGCTATCTTGGAGTTGGTTCATTCTGATGATTGGCAAGCACCGGTTATGTCCCTAGGAGGTGCAAAATATTTTGTATCTTTTATTGATGATTACTCCAGGAGATGTTGGGTGTATCCAATCAAGAAGAAGGCTGATGTGTTCGAAGTCTTCAAAATCTACAAAGCGCGGGTAGAACTTGAATCTGAGAAGAAGATCAAGTGTTTGAGGACGGACAATGGAGGAGAATATACTGGTAATGAATTTAATATTTTTTGTCAACAAGAAGGTATTAAAAGACATTTCACGACGGCATATACTCCACAACAAAATGGAGTGGCAGATCGGATGAACAGAACATTGTTAGAAAGAACGAGAGCAATGTTGAGAACTGCGGGGTTAGCTAAATCATTTTGGGCTGAAGCGGTCAAAACCGCCTGTTATGTGATCAACCGGTCACCATCAACCGCGATTGATCTGAAGACGCCAATGGAGATGTGGTCAGGGAAGCCAGTTGATTATTCTCACTTACATGTCTTTGGAAGTCCTGTGTACGTTATGTACAATGCCCAGGAAACATCAAAACTGGATTCAAAATCCAGAAAATGCATTTTCTTGGGGTATGCTGATGGAATCAAGGGGTACCGCTTGTGGGATCCCACTGCCCACAAGGTGATAATCAGCAGAGACGTGATATTCACGGAAGGCAAGGTACAAGAAAATGATAGCACTTTAAAAGAGCCAGAAACTACTACGGTTGAAGTTGAAGTTGAAAATAGAGAAGAACAAGAAGTCCGGGATTCTTCTGAAGCAGCACCGGAGCATGAAGAAGGAGAACAAGCTGAGTTTACAGTTCCTGAAATCAGACGATCAACTCGGGAGAGGAAAGAACCAGCTTGGCACTCTGAGTACATTATGGAGAGCAATGTTGCATACTGTCTACTGACGGAGGATGGAGAGCCATCAACTTTCCATGAGGCTTTAAATAGCCAAGAAGTTTCGCAGTGGATGGAAGCTATGCAGGAAGAAATTGAGGCTCTTCATAAAAACAAGACATGGGATCTTGTTTCGCTACCACAAGGAAGGAAAGCCATTGGAAATAAATGGGTCTACAAGATCAAACGTGATGGAAATGACCAAGTGGAGCGGTATCGTGCTAGACTGGTGGTAAAGGGATATGTTCAGAAAGAAGACATTGACTTCAACGAAATATTCTCTCCTGTTGTTCGACTCACGACAGTTCGAGTATTATTGGCGATGTGTGCTACATTAGACTTGCATCTGGAGCAGTTAGATGTGAAAACTGCATTTCTTCATGATGAGCTTGAAGAAGAAATTTATATGCTCAAACCAGAAGGTTTTGAAGAAAAAGGAAAAGAGAACTTGGTTTGCAGGTTGAACAAATCTCTATACGGTCTCAAACAGGCGCCGAGGTGTTGGTATAAAAGATTTGATTCCTTCATTATGAGCCTTGGATACAACAGACTTAGTGCAAATCCTTGTGCTTATTGCAAGAGATTTGGTGATGGTAATTTCATTATCTTGTTGTTGTATGTTGACGACATGTTGGTAGCAGGCCCCAACAAAGATTGTCTTAAAGATTTGAAGGCACAGTTGGCTAGGGAGTTTGAAATGAAGGACTTGGGAACCGCAAACAAGATTCTAGGGATGCAAATTCACCGAGACAGAAATAATAGGAAGATTTGGCTTAGTCAGAAGAACTACTTGAAGAAAATCTTGCGACGCTTCAATATGCAAGATTGTAAGCCAATTTCTACCCCTCTTCTTATTAATTTCAAGTTATCCTCAAGTATGAGTCCTAGCAGTGAAGCAGAGAGGATGGAGATGTCTCGAGTACCGTATGCATCAGCAGTGGGTAGCCTAATGTTTGCTATGATCTGTACAAGACCAGACATTGCACAAGTAATGGGAGCGGTCAGTAGATATATGGCAAATCCTGGTAGAGAGCATTGGAATATGGTGAAGAGGATCCTAAGATATGTCAAGGGTACCTCAAATGTTGCATTATGCTATGGAGGATCAGAATTTACTGTTAGAGGCTATGTAGATTCAGATTATGCAGGTGATCCTGATAAAAGCAAGTCCACCACTGGATATGTGTTTACTCTTGCTGGAGGAGCTGTAAGCTGGGGTTCAAAACTGCAGTCTATCGTGGCTACTTCTACGACGGAAGCAGAATATGTGGCGGCTACACAAGCTAGCAAAGAGGCAATATGGTTGCAAATGTTAATGGAAGAACTCGGACACAAACAAGAGAAGATTTCTCTATTTTGTGATAGTCAGAGTGCTTTGCACTTAGCAAAGAATCCAGCATTTCATCCAAGGACGAAACATATTAGAGTACAATATCACTTTGTACGAGAGAAGGTGGAAGAAGGAAGTGTGGATATCCAGAAGATTCATATGGAGGACAATCTAGCGGATATGTTCACAAAGCCGATCAACACTGATAAGTTCACATGGAGCCGATCCTCTATCGGCTTAGCAGAAGCATAAGCAACATGAGAATGGCAAGTGTGGGAAGGATGGCATGTTACAACAAAAGTGACTTTAAGTGGGAAAATGTGGAAAATAAAGCCAACTTTGTTGAAATTGGCAAGCCACCATTAATAGTCCATGTTCACACCTATTTGGTAAGACACCATTAGCCTACAATCCTCATATGTTCACACCTATTTTATTCCTTCCATTGTTGATTTTTTGTCCAAACTTTCCCTATAAATAGAGGGCAAAACCTCAATGGAAAATACACCAAGTAGAGAGGAAAATAGAGAGTGAAAATAGTAGAGAGAAACATTTGTGAGTAGAGAGAAAATTAGAGAGAAATAAATTGTTTTCTCCTAAGTAATTTCCTACTTTGTTTTCTCCTATTACAAGAGAGGTTAAATATTGTTATCTCCTTGTATTTAGAGAGAAGGTTGTTGTAATTCTCCTACTATAGTGAAATCCTCCTATACTTGCCCGTGGACGTAGCCATTATTGGTGAACCACGTAAATACTTGTGTTCCATTTAACCGCATTTTCTCAATTTCACTATACTTGTTGACCAACGCGATCCACGCCTTTCCTAACATACAGTTTTTCACATTTCATGAAATAGAATAAAAAATCCAAAAACCAACATAAATGGGTATACCAGAACCTCCAATTTTATCCACTACTGTTGAAGAACAAGAGTGTTTTTTTTTTTTTTTATAAGCAGATTCTTATATAATTTTATGGAAGAATCCTAGAAAAATCTAGAGAAATTTTTTATTTCATCTTTACATCTATACAAAGTGTCTCTCTAAGAAAATGTAGTGAAGTAAAAGAAAATCCAGAGTAAATAAATGAAAAACAAGAGGAATAAACATCAAATTTCCTTTTCTGAGAAAAAGAAAGCTATAAATTAAAATTAAAGATTGAGGTTCTAGGCAAAGAGAAACAAAATTGAGAAAAACGGGGGAAAAAAGAACTTAATTCAATTTCTCTCATTCAGGTTTCCGATTCTTCATTCTAGTCTGGACAAAAAAGGTTAAGGTAAAAACTTGCAAAAAATCAAACTATCAATTTCTAGGTAAGTAGAGCAAAAAAATATATCAAAAGGAAGAAATCTGATGTGGGAGCACAGGGAGGGTTCTCATCTCCTACGGCTGCCGGGTTGGAAGGAGGCCTGCCAGCGAGATGAGCTGTGGTTGTGTCGACGGCCGTGGTTTTGACAGGTCGTGAGGACATAAATGTACGGCAAATTCGAGTCTAGTCGCGGGCAGGGCAGGGGCCGAACCGACATTTTCAGCTTGACGCGACTTTCACAAATTGGGTTAATTTCACCAATTCCCATAAACGTTTACCCGAAATTTTAACTATGTCGCTAAAGTTTGAAAATCACGCGAATTGCCTCTCAAGTTTAGTTCTCTTTCACACTGTGCCACTCCGTCTAATTCAGTCAAATTCTCGCGACATGTCACGTTAACTACCTCTAAAGCAATAAGGCCAATTGCCAGTGTCTAAAAATGTCTTTGACTGAAATTGGATAAATAGTTTACTTAATTTTTTAATAATAAATATGAAAATTCCACGTCACTATCTTTCTGTATTGGTTAAACTTCTTACTTTACCTTCTCCACTCCTCTCCCTCTGGCAATTCCTCGAAAATTCACTTCGTTCACTCTTCAAAATTCAAGAACTGAAGTTGATAACAGTATTAATTCAACAAAACCGAATTGTTAGAATTTCTTGTTTGTTGGCCCCATCAGTACAATAAAAAAAATGGAGCCCATAGGAGAAGAAAATGAAGGTTTGACATTTTATCTCTTGTATTTATTTGTGTTCAAAATATTGGGTGTTATGTAGACACATTGTTTACAACACTTGATATATTGCAGTGGAAAAAAATAGCGATGCCACGGATCTCGACTTCAATGATTCAGATTACAATTTAGGTGAAGAAGAAGACGATGGCGCTATTTTTGAAGAAAATGCATCTCAGAATGTTGAGCTTGATGCAGGAAAGGAGATTGTTCTGTCAAATGAGCTTTAATGATTCTGAGATTTCAGATTATCCTCCATCCAATGATCTTCAAAGTCTACACTCTGACAGTGATGAAGATAACTTTCAATATATTGTGTTTAATCCTGAGAAAGAGATATTGCATCCTGAACTTGAGTTGGGGAAGAAGTTTCGGTCCAAAGAGGAATTTTCTAGTGCTGCAAAAAATTTTAGCATTGACAACAACTTTGAGGTGAGATTTCCAAAGTCAAACAAAGGAAGGATTGTTGCAGTTCGCAAGAATGAGGGTTGTCCATCGAGGGTGTGGGCCTCAAAATTATCTGACGAACAAGTCATACATGGAGCAGAGCATGGAAGAATAGAAACGTGACTTCGAAATGGTTAGCAAGTCGGAGGAAATAAATGAAAATACCCTTAAAAACTTATCAATTTTTGAAAATACTCTAACAATTTTATATCTTTTAAAAATAGTCTTAAACACTATAAACTATCACAAATATTCTTATATATCACTAGTGAATCACCCGTGCGATGCACGGGAAAAAAGTTCGGATAAAGATAATTTAATGTGAAATTAGATTAATCATTTAGATTTCGCAAATAAGAGATAAGACCCTCCAAGTTTTGTAACTATCAACCTTATTCCATTGCACAATCCATGTGTATGATCAATATTTCTCAGGAAGAGTAATGGATACTGCAAAGGCAAATAAAGAGGATGCACTTCGCTTATCAGCTGCAACAGTCCACCACGTAGCACAATAATGATATTCCTGTGTCCGAGTTGTGTATCAAAATCTACCGACAATCAATTCGACAATTTCATGGACAACATGCGAATCATATCACCTATTATCGGTCACCCACCGACAAATAAGTATAAGTCTTACATTTGAAGTTTTTTGCTCAATCATCTTTTCTCTAACCAACCTAAACTGCCTTACTAATTTGTTTTATTTGCCTAGTATATCCTTCAAATCAGAAACTATACAATTATACAACATTAAATCGCATGATTCACTCCCACTGGGGGACATTAAAAGACATAAATTAAATTTTAGAATATCACAACAAAATTATCCGTAAACAATATTAATATATAAGCAATAAATACATAATACGTACCTCACGGCCCTTTATCTACTTTCAACCTCATTCGCATTGTCAACAATCTAAAGCTGAGCAAATTGCGAAGCTGAACAGTCATCATGCAACATACTCCCAATCTTATAACAATTTTGACTGTGTAATTTGAAGACGGGAGGCCCTCTACCATCATTTATCCCATTATCTATTCTCCCCATAAAATTGAACGAAAACATCATATTATATGTCCGAATGTTCTCAACGAAATTCTTAATCTTGTCGTTCTGCCATATAACAACAAATCTTTCAAAATAAGATGATAATCTTCCATAAGAGAAATCTTCAATTTCCCTTACAAATAACAAAGTAAAGGTGAACAAATAAACGGTGAAATCGAACTAAACCACAATAAATGGTTTGGTTTGGTTTGGTTCGATTTCAAATGTGAAATGGTTTTGTTCGATTTGAAAAAATTTCAAAACGCCTTAAATGGTTTGATTTATGTTTTAATTGTCAAAACCACGGTTTCAAACAGTCCACCCGCCAAATTTTAAAAAAAATAATAAAAAAATAAAGGCAAGTTTTTATTGTCAACAAATCAAAATTAAGAAGTCAAAAATTAATTTGTTCAAATCCACAATCATTTGAAAATAATTATTACTCGTACATTTCATAATCATCATCCAAGACATTTTCTTAAAATAAAATTTTTAAAACCACAGTTTATTTAGGAAAAATTTAAATGTTTGCTTCTATATAATTAGTTTGTTTATTAACATGAATTGATTCACAATAAAACACTCAATTAGAAACTAAATACAACTATTGAGCTAGTTTCAACTCGAAACTTTAGACGAATATGTGTCTTTGAGCTCGCTTTGGAATATATTAATTCATTCGTTGGCAATTCGCGGTTTCAAACCGCACCAAACCGCATAATGGTTTTGATTTGAAATATTATTACAAACCACCCAAACCAAATGGTGTTCACCCTACAACAAAGTGAGAACTTCGGATTACAACATATTTTATTACGCTTATCCACTCTCTCCTTGAACCAAAAATTTGCCTAGCAAAATGAACATTTAAATGTAGGATCTCCAATATCAATGTAATCTGAACAATCAAACAATAGATGAAAGAGATAATAATATAGACCATGCGTATAAAAGATATGATTCATTGTTTTCACCATTGACAATGGAAAACAACACGTATAATAAACGAATTCGATAATAATTAAAAAGGAAAAAAAAACTAAAATTGTGAGATTGACAAAGATGTATCAAATTCATGGTATTATAGGTTTTCAATATTTATACAACGTAATTGTTTTTTGATGGAAATTATAATATAAAATTGACCATCTCAATTTTCAGTTAAGCAAATTGGAAGACAATTTACATATTGTTGTACAAATTTTAGAATCATAAATATTGAATTAAAATATAACAATTAATATCATGGCATAATTAATTATTTGTTAAATTTTAGACTTAACAGTTAGGACAAAAAATCATTAATGATTATATCATTTCAAAACAATATAAATAAATTTGTTATCCGTTAATGTTAAAAAATGTGATATGAGACTTTCTGGAATAAAAAATTAAATTATAATTAAATAAAATTGTAAATAAAATTATTTTGATAAATAATCTGATATAAAAAAGAACGTTATTATGTATATGTAACAAAGAATTTAAAAGTATGATTATTTATAACAAAATTTAATACAACTTGATTAAATATTCGATATAAATGAAAATGAAAATTTAACATTGGATTTGTATGACTAAACAAAATTATTCGTTCATAAGATTAGGGCCAATAAAATATCACAATCATAATTAAAAATTATTTACTTATTAAATGTAACTTTTTATAAAAATACTCATTAATTTAATAAAACACAATACAGATGAGCTCGAATTTTTAGATATACTAAATAACTTAAAAAATAAAATTATTTATAAAAAAATTATACGATAATGTTTATTTAGTATCAGATGTGTAATACAATTTTGATATAATTTTGAACTGAAAATTTTACATTGAATTTGTATGATTGAACACAAAAGAAACATTAATGTAATAATACACCACCAGACCTCTTAGAAAAAAAAGAAGTCTAAAAAGTTATAAAATTGAGACACATAAAAAATAATTATTACATCACGTCTTTGATGAAATTAATTTTTTATATTTCTTAGGTGTAGTACATTAAGAGAGAAATAAGACATGATCAGACCTCTTAAAAGTTATAAAAAAAAACCCCTAAATAAGAGATCTTGGAGTTGTGATTAAATAATTACCTTAATAATCAAAATATTTCATAAAAAAATAAATTTGTGTAGCCTTTATAAGGATTAATTAATTAATTAATTTATTTATTTATATATTTTTTTTATTTTAAATTTGATGCTATGTATCAAATGTAGCTAGTTTGGATAATTATGAAAAAAAGTTTAAAAATTTAAATTTGTTTTAGAAATGAAAATCTTAAAACATTATTGAGTGTAGTGCATAAAGAGTGAGAAATCAAAATGTTGTTGCATAGGAAAAGAAGAAGAAAAAATTTGAAGTGGCAAGCGTTAATTAATACAGCTGACTCTTGAATCTTGTGCTGAATGTGTGCATATGGGTAAATGTGTAAGACAATAGGAAAGAAAAAAACTCATTAAATCTGTTGAAAAAAAAAATAAAGTGTATCATTTAGGCGGGAAAGTGGCAGTGAGACCCGCAAGAGCTCAACAACTTTAATATATTATATAGATATTTCAACTAAACCCATTAAGATTTAAAAAAGTTACAAACTAGTCCTTGAAATTTTATTAATTTTGTTTATGATTTTATTTTATTTTGGTTCGCTCATAGTAGCACCCCTCACTTGGTATCAGAGTCATATGACAGATCTAAGAGATAAATATTATATGACACAAAATAAAAATGAATACATAATATATACATCAAGATTTATAATTATGCATACATTAATACTACCCGATAATTATAAAATAGAAATCTTAAACACTTTAAAAGATTTAGATAAAGATGTAAGAAGAGAAATATATGATCTAATAAATTTCGATATAATAAAAGAAGATTTTATCATAAACGAAATATCAGATTTAATCCACAAAGATATACTAGAAGAGTTATATAAAGATTATAGAAATGGATTATCATAGAATGGATCCTCAATTAATTAGATATCTAGACATAGAAACAAATGAAAAATTAGATTTAATAGTAGAACAAAGAAGAAATTTAATGGACCAAATAAGAGAAGAAAGAAATACAAAACGACAAGAAGAATTAAGATTAAAATTATTGGAGAAAAAGAGAAAATATTTTGATAAAATTTTAAAACAATTACCAAAAATTCAAACAATTTTAGAAGACAAAGAAAAATACGATAAAACAAATACATTGGAAGACTATCTAAAATATTATAGAATATATCATAGAAAATCAATGATTGGATCAATAGAAGAATATTGTGAATATCAAATAATGAATTATAAAGAAGCAAAATATGAAACAGAACTTATTCTAGAAATCAAACATATTAAAGGAAGAAATTAATGACAGAATTTCCAGAAATAAAATTTGAAAAATAAATAATAGAAATTATAAGACTTCCAGTTGGATCTTATCAAATAAAAGGAGCAAATACACCTATGTTTCAACCATTAAGCTCATGAGGAGAATCTAATGGATTTCTTAACATGCAATTAAATTGGATAAGTGCACTTTTATGGCAAACATATAAAAATATAAATTTACAAGATAAATTAGCTATCGAAGTATTACAACAATTAAATATACAGGACATGAATATCAAAGAAAAATTACAAAATATTCAAAATAAACTAACAATACAATTTAAAGAATTAAAAAAAAAAATGATAGGAGAAGTTAAAAATATAGATGAAGAAATCTTAAAAGAATTTCAAAGAAAATCAGGAGAATTAATTAATCAAGATAAAATTGGAATAATTATAGAAAAAATAGATAGGTTAAATGAGAAGAAATGTACAGACAGAACTAATAAAATTAGATAGAAAAAGAATAGAAAAGATAGTAGATTATATTGCGGATGAATTTTTAGGAGAAAATTGGATAAGTAATTTTGAAGCAGAATCAATAAGAGAAAAAGATAATGCAAGAATAAGATTAATAAATTTAACAATATGTGATATGTGTAAAATCAAATAATACACTTGTGAATTTAAATAATATTATTATGTCCAATTCTATAGTAATGAAAATCAAGAAGTATATAGAGATATGTATTACAATAAATTACCAGGTTCATGGGGAATATAGTTTAAAATAGAATTTTAAAAATTTATTTGAGATAACCCTGGAATACTTAGAACATTAGGATCAAGGATAAAATTCTCATTTGAAAGATTAGCATATATATGTCAACAAAGACAATTATTAAAGAAATCTGGAAAACTAACTAGAATATGTTGTGAAGATATGGAAAAACCTACCCAATGTGGATGTAACCCTGAAAGAAGAAAAAATAATAAAAGAAAATATAAAAATAGAAAGTTTAAAAAATTCAGAAACTTCAGAAAAAGATATATAAAACCTAAGAAGAGATATTACAAAAGAAGATATAATCCAAATAAAAAACAGAAAAATAAAACTTATAAGAAAGATAAAAGCCAATGCAAATGTTGGAATTGTGGAGAAATGGGATATATAAGCCCTGATTGTAACAAAAAGAAAGTTAAAATACTACAAAATGAATATCTAGAAATAGAAAGTGAACTAAGTGAAATATCAGATATTGAAGAATACTATGATCAAGAAGTCTATATAAGTGAAACAGATTCAGAAAGCAATGAATTAGAATCAGAATAAAGAAATAGAAGAAATAGAAACAAATAAGAACATAGATAAACAAGAATATGAAGGAATAGAAGGTTATGGATTAAAGGTAACTTTTGATAATAATAAGTTCAGAAAAATATAAAAATTATCTTTAGATTTGAAAATAGGAAGATGGAAAATATTAGACAGAATATGGAAAAGAGAAAAAGTAGCAATAAATGAATATCATAAAATTGAAAGGGTAATAGATGTTAGAACCACTCAAGGAACACACAAATTAAATTTTTTAACAAAAAATACAGTTACAGAATTATTAACAAAGATCAATAGAAAACAAAGTGAAAAGATTCAATATGTTTACTTAGCAGGTATCCAAATAATGTTTAAATCTCTGTTTAGAGAAGGATTAGATTCGCCTTTGACTGTAAGTTTACATGATGGAAGAATTATAAATTTAAAAGACAGTCATTTAGGAACAGTAGAAGGAAATCTAGCATATAAGAAACTAATATTTACATGTTACCCAAAATATTGTATATCATTAAAATATAGAAATTTTAATGAAGTTTTAGGACTACATTTCAAATTACATAAAGATGATATAATGGAACCAGGAGATAAAATTATGACTATAGAATACAGGACATTATACACATTTACTAATTCTAATTATGGAAACATTTATTCTAAAAAACCATATATTGAAATTCATAAAGAATGTAAAGATTTTGTTAAAGCTGTAGAACCAGATAAACAAATAAGTTTAGTTCCAAGAAACTATGACCTTACTATAACAAAAAATAAACCAGAAATCATAGAGTTACGAGAAGAAGAATACCCTAATAATAACATAACATTTGAAGATGACAGATTAATTAGGAGATCAGTAAGTTTACCTAATAGAAAACAATTAGGAGAAACTAATAATACAAAAGAAATAAAACTTAATAGAAATGCTGGAAATATGAAAATAGAAGGTGAATATTTTAATGAAATAGAACATATAAAAGGATCAAATATATTAATTGACACAGGAGCTAGTGAATGTCATATAACTTCAAATAGAAATAAGGACTAATATCTCATAGAACTGATCCATATATATATATAAATTTTGATGGACAAGTACATATGACTGAACTTGAAGTAAAAATACCAATAAAAATAGGAGGAATAAATCTCCTAGTACCATGTCATGTAGATAGTAGTATGGTAAATCCTTATGTATTATTAGGATTGAGCTTTCTAGATGGACTAGAAGATTATAGTATAAAACGTGAAGGATTATATATAACTCATAATGGTCAAACTATACTATGCAGAAAAGCTGAATAAATAAATAACCAAATAAGTTTTCAATTAGCCGTTTATATACAAATTACAATTGTTGAAACAAATATAACAACCTGTGCATTAATTGACACGGGAAGTGATATAACAATATTCAAAAGTTTCTTAATAAAATCATGGAATACTAATGGAAAGATAAAAATTACAGGAGTAACAGGAGAAGAAGAAAGTACTCATATAATTAATAGTGCCGATAAAATTGACATAATACTTGGAAGTAAGCAAATAGTTGTAAATAAAATATATAATTATAACAAATTGGAATGTGATATATTATTAGGAAATGACTTTATACAACAATTTCAATATTATAAACAAAATAATTATATGATAATGTTACAAACACCTTGTGCACATTTACTAAAAATATCAAGAGAATTTCGACCTTACAGAGTTCAGCCAACACAGCGTGGTGATAAATGGGAGAAAAAACCAATTACAGAAAATGAAATAAAAAATAAAAGAATAATGTATAAAAAAAGTCTTAAAAACGAATATACAAACGAACATGGAAAAAATCATTGATCAACTAGAAAAAAATTGTGGAGAGAATCCATTACTATTTTGGAAACCACATCATCCAAAAGCTAAAATAGAATTAACAGAAAATGTTATTATAAGAGTTAGACCAATGATGTATACCATACAAGATACACAAGAGTTTAAAACTCAGATAAAAGAATTACTTAACCAAAAATTAATCAGACCTAGTAATGGACCCCATAGTAGTCCAGCTTTTATGGTCATGAAACATTCTGAACAAAAAAGAGGAAAATCTAGAATGGTGATAAATTATAAATAATTAAACAAATATACTAAATTTGATGGATACTTTTTACCAAATAAAGAGGTACTAATAAATCTTGTAAAATGAAAGCAATATTATTCCAAATTTGATTGCAAATCAGAATTTTGGCAAGTAAAAATGGAAGAAGATAGTATTCAATATACAGCATTTAGTACACCCCAAGGTAAGTATGAATGGATGGTTATGCCATTTGGTTTAAAAAATGCACCACAAATATATCGAGAAGAATCGATAACATATTTAGAAAATTTAATGAATTCTTAATTGTTTATGTCGATGATATATTAATATGTTCTAATAATAGAGAAGAACATAGAAACCATTTAATTAAATTTATAAATAAATGTAAAAAAGAAGGAATTGTTCTTTCAAAAAATAAAGCTATAATGGAAAAATAAGAAATTGATTTTTTTGGATTATTAATAGATAAAAGGGGGATAAAATTACAAACCCATATATCTAAGAAAATAGAAAGTTTTCTATTTTCTAGACAAATTAAAATCAAAAGAACAAATACAAAAAATTTTAGGATGTTTAAATTATGCAGAATGATTTATTGAAAATCTATCAAAAAAGAGACATAAAATTCAAATTTTACTCAGGAAAACAAATACCAAAGGATGGAGTGATGAACACACAGAAATTGTCAAATCACTAAAAGAAGAATGTAAAAATTTGCCAAAATTAAGAATACCAGATGAAAAAAATAATCTGATAGTTAATACTGATGCCTCGGATAAGTATTGGGCAGCAATATTAAAAACGGATCTTAATGAAATTTGTAGATACTCAAGTGGAACGTTTAATCAAGCAGAAATAAATTATACTACTCATGAGAAAGAACTGTTAGCAATCATCAGAGGAATAAAGAAGTTTTCATTGTTTTTATTATCTAAGAAATTCATTGTTGAAACTGATAATTCTCAAGTTGCAGGTTTAGTAAAAAATAAATTACCACCAGAACCTCAATATAGAAGACTCCATAGATGGAAAGCTTATTTGGAATTTCATAATTTTGATATAGTTCATATTAAAGGTGTTAATAATTATCTTGCGAACTTTTTAAGCAGGAATATTGAATTTGCAGATGGATAATATCAAAAAATCCCTGATAGACGCCAAAAAGCAAATGAACTTCCTCATGGAGGAAGCTGAAGATATAAAACTTGGAATTGAACAACTTGCAGAAACTCTCCAAGGAAGTTTCAAGCAATTGATGGAAATCTCAACATTTCATCACAATTATACTAAAGAATTGAGCGATAACATAATTGAGATTGAATCTCAGTTTGAATCGTTGATTACCAAACATGTTATATCAAAAATACAAACAGATACATCTTCTGGAAGCAGTGGTGGACCAATAATTAAAAGAGATGAACCAAGTCCCAAAAAAAGTTGTTATAAATGAAGTCAGTCCTCGAAAAATCACAATCAATGCCAAAGATGAACATACAAGGGTAGTCAGGATTCGTGCTGAAGAGGAAGATGATTCCCCTTTTTTACCAAAAGAAAACGAATATAAAACTACTGTTGAAGTTATATATGAACTTCAAGAATGTGATTGCTATTACATTCGTCTGGAGACCTTGTATATCAACGATTGATCGTTACTCAGGGAGGAGATCCCGTCATGACAAAAATGGTAGCTGATTATGGATTCTTGGATCTTATCTATCCAGGAAAAGATCTGAAAGAAATCGAAAAATTTGATAATTTACTAAAAGGAGAAATTTCAAAGTTTGCTCAAGGAAGATCCATATATTTAAAATTTATTCAATCAGTCCTGAAATTGATAGAATGATATATTATCCTGCTGAGCATATTATCACGATTGGGTATGTTGCTCGAAATTTTCAAATTGAAGTTGGAAAAAATACCAAGCCAGTACCAAACATTACAAGATCATGGTTTAGATCCCCGAAGGGTGTTGGGAATTGATAAGTGTATTTTATACACTTATTTATCTATCGAAATTAGGATATTATAATATTTTTCTTGATAAATTCTACGTAATTGTTATTTATTTTCATTATTTCAGGTTTATCCCAAGAGTCGAGAAGATGAACGAATTGAAGGAAATTCATGACAATTGGACGAATATTGAGATAAAACGAAGAAAAAGGACTAAAGTGTACACTCCCAAAAGTTGAAGACCGAATGTGCAATTAACTCAAGGACCAACTTATTCTATTGGAAGAATTGTGACCCTAAAACATAAAAATTAAAGTAAGAAATAATTGGGCTTTTGTTTTAGGGTTAAATTGTGTGTATATGATATATATATATATATTTAGGGAGCGGTAGGTCAGCCGTGGGGGGAGCTGCTGGAGACGTGAGGAACAAAGAAAAACAAAGGCAGCCGACTGGGGGGAGAAAAAGAGTTGTGCGGCTGTGGTATAAAAACAAAGGAGGCAGAAGTGATCGGCTGTTGGCTGCTGTGAACACTGTTGGAATATATACATACACGGCTGTGGGAGAAAAAATTATACACAGCCGAGTGCAAGGAAGGGGAGTGCAGCAAGAATTAAAAAGGGTGAGTGGTCGACTGCTACAAGAAAAATAAGAGGCTGGATTTAAGAATAAGGGAGAAAAGTATAATATATTGAAGATAAATACGGCTGATTGTGTGGTTGGATTAAGTGACTGGGCTAGTGATATACATACATATACAAACAAGGCTGCAACAATATTGGTGAGTTAAAAAGAGACAGCCGTGAGACAGAGAGAAAAGTGCACTGCTGGATAGTTGAATTGGCTGGATATATACAAATCAAAGTGTGTTGACTTTGTTGAGGAATTAATTGGCATTGAAGAAGTTTGCTGCTGGGAGTAAAATCAATTTGGCTTTGCAATTAAAGTGGTTGGTTGGATCAAAAAGTGATTTGTGCAAATTAAAAATTGTGGCTGGTTGTGCATTGCAGAGTAACGAAAATTGAAGACGGTTTATGTTATTCTTGATGGTGAAATTCTTCAAACTCCTAATTTTATTTTTATTATTTATTGTTCTTTATTTCACAAACATGAATAGCTAAGTTTTATAATCGGGATTAACGA
Source organism: Ligustrum vulgare (assembly GCA_963555705.1). Taxonomy (NCBI): domain Eukaryota; kingdom Viridiplantae; phylum Streptophyta; class Magnoliopsida; order Lamiales; family Oleaceae; genus Ligustrum; species Ligustrum vulgare. The sequence goes on from OY743185.1 coordinate 12,743,534, forward strand.
AATAGATTTAATGTTTCTTGTTTGATTTTAATTCTCAAGTTTGGCACTTTATTTTCATGTATTGATTTTATTATTGCGTTTAATGCTTGAATTTCTTGATCACCAATTCATGATTTAATGGTTGTTTTCATAATCCGAGAGGTGAGTTAACAATTAGATCACGTAATAAAATCCGGCAATTTCAACAAAAAGATAGAGATATGAATTTGTGGTTGCATGTGGTTACTTAGGAATTCCTAGGAAATTTAATGCATTTAGCTAAGGAGAACTCTGACCCGCTGTAGAGATACATGGTTGACTTAGTTAAATAGGTCTAATTTGAACTCGAGAGAGGTAAATTAGATATATGCGTGAATTCGACCAAATACAATTTTAGAAAACAACTTGAGATGAGAAATTAAGCTAGAACGTTATTTCGAAATCGTTAGTCCCGATATTCATTCAATCGTTCAAAATCCCACCACTTTGCTTCTTACTTTATTTATTGTTTTGTTAGCTAGTTTTAATTTAATTTTCTATTTTCATTTTAATTGCATTGTTTATTACATTTATTCTCAATTTTATTGTCGTTTTTTTGATTGTTTGGTATTTTATTTTCTTAGTTAGTTTTTATTCTAGTTTAGGAATTCTAGAATCGAAGTAAATCAATAACGAATTAACTAGTCCTCGTGGGATCGACAACCCGGACTCAAAAGTCCACTTTTACTACTTGTAGCGATATCGTACACTTGCGATATTTCACACCAACAAGTTTTTGGCGCCGTTGCCGGGGATTATTTTAATTTGTTATTTATTTATTTTGATTTTTAGCATTCTTAGCTTTTAGATAGATTACCTTTAGTTTTTAGCATTTTGATTCATAATAAACAAAAACATCAAAAATTCTCAAAATTTAAAAAAAAAAAAAAATTCTTCTTGTCCTTTTATACTCCGTTCGCAAAGGGGAAATCTTTTACCTTTCGAACCTGAAATTGAACAATTCTTTAGAGGACGACGTAGGGAACAACAAAATCTGAACCAAATGGCCAATCCAATCAATCCTTTGGAACACATTGAACTAAACCCGAATGCAGTTGCATTACCTCCTGGTCAAAATGCAGCAGTGCAAAACAATCAAGTCCATGAACCTAATGTTCAAGATGATAATGTAGGAGATCTTCCTATGGGTCAATTCTTGACTCTTGTTGCCACTACAAACCGTTCTAGCATATTATATCCGCCTTTTGGAAGGAATGACTTCCAATTGAAAGCAGATTTAATAAACCTTTTCAGTAATAATCTCCAATTTTTTGGAAAGGCACACGAGGACCCCAATGTACATGTTGCAAGATTTGGGAGAATGTGCCAAAATTTCCAATTTCAAGGCATAAACGATGATGCCATTCGTTTGCGGCTATTTCCTTACACTTTAAGAGATAGTGCATTGGAGTGGCTTGATTCTGAGCCTGAATCTAGTATAGTTACATGGGATGACTTAGCTAGAAAATTTTGTAACAAATATTTCTCACCTGCTAAGGTCGCTAAACTGAGATTGGAGATATCTACTTTTCAACAACTAGACGGTGAGAGTTTTCATGAATCTTGGGGTAGATTTAAGGATCTTCTTAGAAAATGCCCATATCATGGATTTAATAAAGGCCTTCAAGTTCAATACTTTTACTCTGGGTTGTCACCACAATACAAATCCATAGTGGACTCATCAGCTGGTGGGTCCATTACCAATAAAAGTGTCAACCAAGCATGGGACTTGGTGGAACTCATTGAGCCAATTCAACTATCCAGCAGCTCCCCCCACGGCTGACCTACCGCTCCCTAAATATATATATATATGAATTAAAGTTCTCTACAACATTGCCAAAAACCTGTATGAGAAAAAATTCAAATGCATATGCCAGTACAATGAATGGACCCTACTCACTAATGGAGGAAAAGAAAAGTCAACAATCTTGCAAGAATACATCAATAAATTTGATACTCATCAAATCAATGGAAGCTTTGCCACTTTGCAATAGGCGTGCATAGCCAGGAACTGCCCCACATGCCAAAGGAATTGATGGACAGGTGGAAGACACTTATGGATCTGCTTTATATGCCAACAAAATTTATGGACAAGTGGAAGCTGTTTAATAGATCTACTTTAATTCAACAATGCAGAACAATGTAGGGGTCATCTCAAGATCAAAAAGTAGAAGGATAAGTGTCTCTATAATGTAAGAGTCATGTGATGTAATAAATAATAGAGGGACATGTGTGTCCTTAGGTGAAACAAGCTGTGAAATTGTTAGATCGATGATGTAAGCAGTGATGTAATTGTGTCCAATGTAGTATTATAAATAGAGGCCTCCGAGCTAGTTGAAAGACAGAACTCTCTTGAGCACTCAGTTTGTGAGAAAGCCAAAAATCTTCTGTCTTTGAAAAATTATCATACCAATCATTTGTCAATCTTCATATTATCAATAAAATCCCAATTTACTTATCATATTATGATGAGTTTCTAAATTCTTGTCTTCTAAATCCTATTTCCAAAAAGAATATATATTATTAAGAAAACTCCCTACACTCTGTCCTAAAATATTTTCTATCTAAAGAGTTATACAGTGAAGGCATCCATATTTAGCTAATAACCCATGAATACAGGAAGCCATTGGAGATGTGGAGCAGAAACCTATAAGCCTGAAGGTCACTAACAATAGAAGGAAAATACAAAGGTACTGAGAATAGGAAAATAGGTTAGTATTCTTAATATATCTATCTTTACGGAATTGGGAGGAAGAATAGCTTTTAATATGACAGAATTCAGAATTGTTAAATTTAATTATCAAAACAGTCCTTATAATGATGAATATCATAGCATAATTGAACATTTATTCATGTATAAACGGTTTACTAGACCAAATAATGAAATAAAAAAGTTATATCATGTTTATATGTCATGCTTGTTAGCTATCTTTCCAACATTAAAAAGAATATTAGGATTAGAAATTACAAAATCGATTATTTATTTTTGGCTTGATAGTGATAATACTGAAATAAATAATGAATTATATTTAGGATATGTGTTTAGTAGTGATAATGATTATGATCCTGTAATAGATTATGACAGTGATGGAAGAGATGAATCTTTCTTTACCAGTTTTTGAAAATCTTAATATCATGAATAACAGTAATTATATCATGAAAAACCCCAGAACTAAAAGAGGTCCATATAAAGTTCAAAAGCATATCAAAAGTAAAAAAGGCATTGAATATGAAAATGAAATTGATAAAATAGGATACCAAGAGCAACTCTACGCATCACAAGAGATATTAAAAAGTTTTAAAGAAAATTTAATAGAAAACTTTGATAGAGGAACTGTAAGATCTATAATGATACATGATATTCAAGATATAATTGATAAATTAGAAAAGAGAAAGAAAAATATTTCAAAATATAATATACCATTTGAACCAAGTATAGATATCATGGCTGATATAGACATTATCAATTCTCAAACACTAATAGAATTTGAAAAATTACTTGAAACTTTATAAATTATTTATCTCTATGTTTATAATGCCTGGATATACTATTGAAGGATTAGACAATTTGTTAGAAAAAATAATGAAAAAAATAGATAACATTATATCTCATTTAATATATATGGATGAATCATCTGAACAATATTATATACTTTCAGAAAATCATGATCAATACATTATAGATTATTCTGACATATTAGAGATTAAAATAGATTTAGAAAATAAAATAATGACAAATACAGTCCAAACCTAATGCCAGGATATACAATAGAAGGACTAGATAACATTTTAGAAAAATTGAAAGATAAAATGGAAGATATTAAACATCAAATGGAAAATGAAAACATATTTTCTGAAGAATATAATAAACTCTTAGAAAAATACGAATAATATATTGCAGATTATTGTATTTTACTAGATCAAAGAATGAAATTATACCAGAGAATTTTGTATAATAATTTACCAACCTGATAATCTATGGATACTTCACAAGCATCAACTTCTAATAACTGTGATAATAAACTATATTTAGATAATAAAGAAATTTCATTCTTATTAGTTATTGCTGGAAAATCTAAAAATATACATTCTAAATTAAAAGAAATATACGAAGATATTGACTATGCTATCTTAAATAGAATATAATTTAATTATATTGAAACAACAAAAAATATAAATACGGTTCATAAAATTATAGAAGAATACGAGGATATAGAAGATGAAGCTTCAGATGGAATAGCATTAGGATATATAACAAAGAAAGAACATCATAAATCTTTTGAGAAATTATCACAATATAGAGTATTTTTAGAAGAACTTAAAAGATTAAAGAATATGAATATAATAGAAAATATTGAATTAAATCAACCTGACTAATTCAAGGATATATCTTGCAAATAAAATAATACAATTCATTAAGGGTAATAAAGACATTTTACAAAAGAAGGGCATTTTGAAAAACTCCACATTTGAAAAGGCTATTCCAACAAATCTCCCAGCAAGTCGATACATTGAGACATTCACTATTGCACCAAAGTGGGATATGAAATTATTTATATGGCAACGGTTTTGAAGGAGTATGGGGTGGAAATTAACAAAACAGTTGCTTGGACAGCTAGAGGATACGCTAAAGTGTTGATGCGAGGTTCTTTAATTCGACAGTTTGGTTTGTTGGGATGCGACAGAGGTGAGAAGAACAAATCCAGGTATCACTATTATCTTATCCCTAGACGACCATGTTTTTAAGGGTACATATGTTTGCTTCGAAGCTTGCAAAAAAGGATTTTAAGCAGGATGTCGTCCAGTTATTTGCATAGATGGTTTTTTTTTAAAGGGGGATTTTGGTGGTCAATTACTGTTAGCGATAAGCATAGATGGAAATGACTGTATATTTCCTATCTCATACGCAATTATTGAGTCCGAAAATAATAGTAGTTGGTCATGCTTTTTGAAATTGGTAGGGGAAGATTTGGACATTGAGAATCCAGTTGGGGTGACATTTATGTCGGATAGACAAAAAGGGCTTGAGAATATCGTTGGTGACTTGTTTCCATATGCCGAACACAGATTTTGCGTTCGACATATGTATTCAAATTTCCATCAAGCGGACTTCAAAGGGTTAGTGCTTAGGGATTACCTTTGGAGGGCAGCAAGGTCGACTTATTTAGCAGAGTTCAAACATTGGATGGACAAATTGCAGAGAGAAAATGAGGAGGCATGGAAATGGGTTTTGAAAAAACCTGTGGGACAATGGTCAAAGTCACATTTTCAAACAATTTCAAAGTATGTTCTTGTTGTCAACAACTTATGCGAGTGTTTCAACAATTACGATGCTAGGGGGGAAGACATTTTGTCCCTTTTATAGATTATTCAAAATAAATTGATGGAGCGAATGTACAAGAGACGACAATGGATGGTGAGGGCTGGGGGTGAATTTTGTCCTAAAGCTTTAAAAAAATTCGAGCAAAATGGACAAGGGTCTTTCTCATGGAAAGCTTTATACAACGGAGATATGCAATATCAAGTTTCGAGGCCCTTTTCCGATATGCAACTCATAGTAAATCTACAAAATAGGACGTGTACGTGTAGAAATTGGGAACTTACGGGTATTCCTTGTTGTGATGCAATAGCTAGTACCCGAGAATGGGGTAAGGATCCTTTGCAATTTTTAGATGAGTGTTTTAAAGTTGAAACATATTTACGCGCTTATCAATACTCCATTAACCCCAATTAATGGATGCTCAATGTGGCCCTCAAGTGGATGTGATCCGGTGAAACCTCCAGGTTGGGTAACTAAGAAGAGAGGTCGTAAACAGACCATACATCATAAAGGACCAGAAGAATCTTATATTTCCCCATAGAGAGAGAGAGAGAGAGGAAAAGGGGGGGGGGGGGGGGGACAAAAAGGGGACTGGAAAAGTAAGGGGGACTTGTAGTATATGTCGGCAAAAGGGACACAAAAAAAGATTCCATTCGAAGTTTCCATCAAGCCCACCACCTGTGAGTGTCGAGGTAAGTAATTTGTTTTTATCTTTTAAAGTGATCAATTCACCAACACTTGAAATGACCTATTCTACCAATATTGCTTATTGTGATTTGTACCAACTTACTATAGGTGGATTCCAGTAGCCATAGGGATGGCAAAAAAACTCAAAGGACCCGAAACTCGGAGGACCCTAAATGACCCGTCCAGAAAATTACCCGTCCCGTCGGGTCCGCGGGACGGGCCCGCCCCGTGACCCGGTAAAAATAATTTATTTATTTATTTATTTATTTTTAAATAATGAAATGAGAAACTAAAATAAATTTGATGAAGTTCAGAAGAATTGAATATTGGTGAAATTTAGGGATATGAGAATATACAACCACTATACTATTATATTGTTTATTGATTTTTTTTCTTCAAGTATATACATATTATTTTTAAAGTTCAAACTTAAAAACTCTAACTAGTTCAACGCTTAAATTTTTCACGTAAAATTTCATTACCAATTTATTTATATATATAAAAAAAAAAACTCGGTTCCTTACCGGGGCGGGAGGTCGCCCCGTCCCGACCCGCGACTTCGCGGGGCGGGGCAGGGCAGGGCGTTTTAGGGTCCGGGGCCTCGAACCCGCCCAATTGCCATCCATAAGTAGCCATGGTGTTGAAGGACAGGAGAACATGACATATAATACAACTTCATCTTCTCAGGTTCAGGTACAGAGATTAATACTTTGAAAATGTAGCACAAGTTTAATACTAGATGTAAGACAAATTTTCATTACATATGTTGTATCTTAATAAATAGAGTGTTGAGCAACTTGGTCCGAAGATAGGTGCATTTCCTCCTATATTATAAGAGGTGCTTTTTTTTTTTTACTATTCATTTTTGGTATGTTGCATTCACACTTGAGAGTCAACATGTTATCTTCTTCTTTCTTTTAGGTTTCTTACTATTATATACTATGTGCATGTAGAGACAAAAATATAAATTAATTAATTAATTAATTAATTAAAAAAAATAGAATTTATTTTCCTTTTTATCTGATTTGGCAACAGTAAAAAAAAAAAAAAAAAAAAAATTATTATACTCATATGATTTTGCTTAGTCTATGTTGCTTTCACAACTTAAAATTAATTATCTGGTTTAAAACACACACACACACACAAATAAATAAATAAATTTTTTAAAAAAATAGAATTTATTTTCCTTTTTATCTGATTTGACAACAGTAAAAAAAAAAAATAAAAAAAATATAGAAGAGTCACTTCAAAGATTGCTATTTATTTTTGGTTAGTTGCTTTCACACCTTACCTTAAAATTAATTATCTGGTTTAAACACACACAAAAATAAATAAGTTAAAAAAAAAAGATAATTTATTTTCCTTTTCATCTGATTTGGAAACAGTAAAAAAAATACAAAAAAAAAACAGATTTTTTTTTATTATATTCATATCATTTTGCTTAGTCACAAGATAAAAATATTTTAGCAAAAGGGAAAAAAACATAAAATATGAACGTGTAGGTTGAGGATATCTAGACCATATTACGCTTCTCGGTGAGATAATTGATATAAATGTAGGTGTATTTAAACAAGATACTGAATATTCTAATTATATATTTGCTAACACAAGTTATAAAATACAAATTTCTTTCAAATAATTTTAAAATAAGCTATTTTTGTGCACATCCTCTAAAAATCCGACTAGAATAACGCAAATAAATTCGACTTGAAAACGGGTCTCGTACATCGTACGGGTCTTCACTAGTACTGAAAAAAGTGGTGCAGTCAGTTCATTTTTGCAACCCAGACATGAGCCATGACCAATGGGTGCTGAACAAACCTCTTTTCTATTCACAATTCGGGACATCGTCAAGAGTCGACTCAACATTGCCTAAACCAAGAGCTAATTCAAAGAGAAAGAGTTCGGTACCACAACGACGAGTAAAAGTTGTGAATTTAAATCTACAAATATGATGGAGAAATGATGCAAGAACTACCACTTTTTGTCAGCATGGAAATTGGAAATGGTTGCATTTTTTTTATTTTTTTTTGTGTACTGGCCATTTTTTATGGTTTTTGTACAGGCAATGGATTGATTACATGGGTATGATGTGGTGTCCAGCGTTTTTTTTTTATTGACTGTATTATTTTGTATCTTTTGATAGCATGTAATGAATTCATTTTATGGGCTAATTCTGTATTGGTTTTGTTGATATTCATGGACTGAATGAGATAAACCATGCATGGTAAGGAAGAACTTGAGGAAATTTATGCTTTCTCCAGATCTTTAACTGCTGGGAAATGACCAATCGCACACTCAAAACAACAGAGAACTTCAACATGTAGACGTGTGGTCATGAACCAAAATAGTGGCAGAAAAGGGTTAATAAAAAGGATCATGCTACACACACAAAATGGATGACAAAATGAATGACACACCTCTCACATGGAGGGGGTCCACATATAGGTGGGTCCCCCTCCATGTGAGGGGTGTGTCATGTATTTTGTTATCCATTTTGTGTGTAAGGAATTATCCAAATAAAAATATTTGCTCCAGACTAAGGAACCTTATTTGTTTAGCACTCACACCAAATTCTGTGATCTTGACTTCACCTCTGTGGTTTATCATCAAATTTGAAGGTTTCAAATTCCTGTGGATAATATGTTTTTCATGATGAAGACACCACAAGCCCTTGAGTGCCTAGTCGAGAGTTGAAAATTTTCTGGACCTTCTTCAAAAAAAAATTATGTACTCCATCTCCAAGATTATGGAGACAGCACCATTTTTCTCATAGAAGAATTGATAGCAGACCACAACACTGGGATGACTAATTAATATTCAATTCTTGTGGAAAATGGTTACGAAGCTGACTCTTCAATACTCATTTGAAAAACCTGAATTAGTGAATAAATAATGAAACTTTAGGCTTAAATGACCTAAAGACGTGAACTTCATGGTATCAGCTGCTGAAAATTTACATTAAACCAAATGGGAAATTTCTCAGTTATAATTACCATTCAATCCTCAGTCCAAATGAAGATTCAATAACTTGAAGAAATTTGAAGTTTGAGATGGCTAAATTAATCTCAGAATTTGAAATGCATTTTTACACATTCAAATTATTCAAATCTCTAAAACCTTTTCTAATTTTTAGATCTCGTAAAACTAAGATTTGAGAACACTGGGTAGCATTTTATTTTCAACTAAAGCATCCAATTTCAGTCAAAGACTTTTTTAGACACCATGGCAATTGACCTTATTGCTTTAGAGGTAGTTAACGTGACATTTCAGCAAGAATTTGACGTAATTAGACGGAGTGACACAATGTGAAAGAGAACTAAACTTGAGCGGCAATTCGCGTGATTTTGAAACTTTAGTGGCATAGTTGAAATTTTGGGCAAACATTAGTGGCATTTGGTGAAATTAACCCTTCACAAATTGGATCGTGTTGCACTTGCATTCATTCTATTTTTTAATTTTTTTTTTTTAATATAACGTAATTATTACAATTTATAAATCAACTAGTTTCATACCCCCTACAATGCATGAACATATCACATTGATAAAAAGTAGTGTACTGAAATAGAACAATGGGAAGAAAATCAGCAACTAACAAAAGCCAGTGACAATATAAATAATAAGTATTCTATTTTCAATAGTATTACAAATTTTTGAAAACCTCATTATACACAACATTTATCGTCACATTTGTTGGGCTCTCATCATTATTACATATCAATATTTTCAGAGCAACACAACTCTCGACGCTACTACATACAACCGTCTATGACTGAAAATCGACTTTTCTAGAAATAGTCTCACATGCGAAAGTGATTGACCATGACTCTTATTGATAGTCATAACATGCGACACGATCAATGAAAATGATCTTCTTTTGAACTTGAAAGATAATCTCACGTCTGATGAAGTTAATGACATCATTGGGATAAATACTTTGTCACATGGATTGCTTTCAGATATGATTCTAGTTTGAAGAACACGATGACGATTTTTCAATTTGTTAAACATGGCCAAATACCTACAAATTCTGAGAAGGTTTGGTATTGTAACTTACAAAAGATAATTATAGGTGGTAACTTTGTAAGCTTTGCATAACTTATCCCTTACATCAGTTAAAAAACTGATCATTTGCAATTCAAAGAACATTATATCATAATCTAGTTGATAAATATTTTATTAAATTAATATTTTAATAAAAAGAAATAAATCATGGTGAAGAAAGTTTTATAGCCTAAAAAGTTATTCGTAGATAGCAATTAGACGCGACATTAACATCAAGTTCTTCCTTAAATTGTGTAGCAGTGACCTAGTATTAACATTTAACACACAATACTAAACTTGGGACAAATCAAAATGATTTAAGGAAGAAAAACAAAATAAAATAATGTGTATTATAAATTTATATAATAATGTAATAACACGTAAAGAGTTAATCGTAAGAATTGCCAATTGAGGACTACAATAGTGCTCAATAAGGCCAATAGAATAAAAGTTGTTTCATAAACAAAAATAACTTCGTTAACATGTTTTCTTGAAGCAATCCTAAATTATTTGCGAGCTTCTGACTTCTTCCGCAGGGAGAAAAATGTAGAATGAGGTCAAGGCAAAAAATGAAGGAAATAATAAATTACCAGCAGTCTGTGTGACTAAGGCCGATAGCTACATGTTTTCTCCTCTTAGAGCCAGACAGTGTACAAGATTAAGAAAACTATCATTAAATATAACATTTATTCTCTAAAGAAACAGAAACAACGGCGTCAAAAGTTATCAGTTAACAAAAATTCCAACAAATTGGCAATGTTAACCTTTAAGATACAAAGTATCCTGTCTGTGAGCAAGAAAGAAATGTACAAATGTAACATTATAGGAAGTTATACGCTTTCTAGTAGTTGCCGTTGGTGCATTATTATGAAAAATAGCTAAACAAAGGACGGTAAGCATATAGACAAATCGATTATCAGTTAATTTGACAAATCAACACTCAGAGAGGCCAATGCATTGAAATTTCAATAGTAAAATATATTTTGAGACGGAGTTTACTCTCAACGATAAAAATCATACGCTACAGAGAAAAGAGATGATAGAAGGCAAGCGAAAATTCAATAAATGAGTCAAAGCTTATAGGTTTCCTTATCATAATCAGTCAATAAAGATTTGAATATGCAAAATGAATAAGAAAATTGAAGAGGAAGTCTAATGAATATTTATTGATAATTTCTATTCAAGGGCAATGCCAGAAGAATAAACACAATCACAAACCTTTCACGTCTTGAATGCTCGGATGTCTTCTCAATCTACCAATAAAAGTCAACATTTAGTCTATGATCCGTTTGATAACGATATTTGATTTATAAACTGGTTTATTTATGATTTTGAGGTGAAAAGTAGTGGTTGAAAATTGGAAAGAGAAAAGTGTGGGGTTAAAAAATGGTTTGAAAAATTGCGTGGTTTATAAATTGAAGTACGTTTACCAAACAGATGCTTATTTGTGTAACTTACATCAACATCTCTAGCTTTTAGGTTATTTGGCTTGCCCAAATTCAGATTCTCAACTTGAATGATACCTTGGGTTCCTTTCTTTTCCTGTCAACAGCATTAACCCAAAAAAAAGGGTAATAATTATTTATCTAGCAAGTTCCTTAAAAATACATGATGTCACATTCAAATAGAATATAAATTAAAATTGTTGTATTGGAAGCATTTAGACGCAATGTACATACTTCAGATTCCTCTTCAAACTCTTCTTCAGATCTCTCATCTTCTTACTTCTTCCCGATAATATAACATATAATTATTCAAGTATAAGAAGAGAAGTCAAATGCGGACTGTATGAAATCTATAACCTTTAATAGGATTAGCTAGGATCTAAATAAGATTATTATGAATCAGCGAAGACGCGATGGCCATTAGATATAGGGGCACAATATTTAGATGGAATAAACTAGTATGAGGATTGACCAATACTCGAATTTAAGCGGATAATTTTCATTTCCAGATCTGGAGTTTTCAGGATTTAGGTATCTGAAAAGAGCTTGAATTTTACATGATCTATATATAGATGTATAGATATACTTTAATTAAACCAACTAGTATCACACTCGTGCGTTTGTACTGAAGAATAATATGAAATAATTTTACTGTAAACATCATTATAAAATAGAAAAAAATTGAATACATAATTTGCTTTGATTAATGATACAAACTGTCAATGAATGCTCAAAATAAAAATAAATTACAATTCTCATCAATTTTGAAAAATTTATTTAAATAATACATTATTTGTACAATTTGTAATTGTTCACACTCGTGTAATACACGAAAGTTGCTATAGACAAAACATATTTAAACAATTGCTCAAATTCAAATTAAATAATGCAATTTTTCAAATATATGTTGTATAGAATAAAAAAAATTCGTCCAAATATTTTTTACTAACGTGAATAGAAATAATAACCCTTAAAATATTATAATTTACATAAAATAAAGTAATTGTAACAAATTAAATATATACGGTTCTATACATAAATAAATTTAACAAATTAAGCAATATTGATGATGCATGAAAGTGAAAATAAATCTCAAGATTTGTGGTGCACGAACGTGGAATTCAACTCAAGAGATCCTTCACATGATTAATAATTTTTAATTTTTAAATGTGATGCATTTAATTAAACATAATTAAATGCATATTTAATTATATGTCAATAAAAAAAATTATTAATGAAAATATAAATAAAATATATATAGTGAGTCATTTTGTTTATATATGTTAATAAAATTAAGAAATAAAGTTTCACCATTTTTAAGCATATAATTATTTTTTTTAATATTTTAATAAAATTGTAAACCGTTGAATTGTTTTATAATCTTTACAGGAAAACATGTCATGAATTAAGTGTTTTAGAGATTGTACCATGAACATATCAACTTCATTTCTAGAGTTAACGTTCAATAAATGAAATTTTCTTTTTTAAAAAACCTTTGAATTGCAAAACTCAACTTACATGTTCTCCTTAAGATCTACGTTTTTCTTTTCATCCATTGTTCTTCATCATATTCTTCCCAAAAAGAGGTGTATGATATACTTTTTTGGTATAATTTGATATTTTAAGCATTAATTATTATTTTCAAGTGTTTTTCTAAACGAAATCATTAATTTTAATAAATTTTGTTAAATTAATTGATTCTTCTTTCTTCACACTTACAATTTCCTTTTTCATATTGTTACTTATTATTTTAATAAAAAATATCGATCGATCAATTGTTTAATAGAAATCATATGAATTAATTGTTAAAATCTGTACTATATTTTTGCATATCTTAGTTATTTAAATTTATAATGCAAAATAGAAAATGAACATAATCAGTAAATAAATAAAAATAATGAGAAAATGACGAATGAATTGAAAAAATCTTAAGTTTGTAAAATTAACCCAACTTAATTGGATTTGCCTTACAAAATTCGTATAGTTATTATTTATTTTAATTTGATGAAAAAAATCAGAATAGAAATTAATCATCTATGAATAAAATGAATTTAGTTAACTAATTATAGATAATATTATAGACTTAAATGATATAATTTAAAATGAATTAGATATTGAGGAAAAATATAAGATATAAAATAAGACTTTACCGTTAATTTTTTATATGATTTTACGGATAATATATTTACAATTTGCTCTCACTTGTTAGTTTGCGTTAAATTTCTCACTGTGATATTTAATTTGAAATCCATATTACATATTTTTCGATTTTAAAATAATAAAATAATTATTAAAAGAATAATAATAAAATAGAAAAAATAATATTTTGATATTATTAATAGCATAGCACGGATGCCAATGCACTTAATGACATATATAAAATAATAATTGCAAAAATATATAATATACTATTTTTTAGTAAAAAATATCCAAATTTAGAAAGTTTTTTGGCGGGAAACTATGTGTGTATTTTAGTAACGATTATTCTACCTTTATATATACTAGTGAATCATCCCGTGCGATGCACGGGAAGAAACGTCTAAATAAAAATAATCCTATTCGAAATTAAATGTATCCTTAAATAAAATAAATAACATTTACAAATAAGAGATATGTTCATCATTTATTAGTTTCATGTATAAACATCAACCTTTTTAGGGAGAAGTCATACATGTGAAAATGATTGTGCCTGACTCTTATTGATAATCATGGAATATGACACCATCAATGAAAATTGTTTTTTTTTGAAATCTAATAAGTATCCTAAATTTGAATGGCTCAACGATATCCTTGGAATAAAAAACTTGTATCCTGCATTACTGTCAGATAAAATTTGACCTTATAGAATATGATCGTCAAGTTTTGTAACGATTATTCACTATCTCCTCGAACAAAAAATTTGTCTTGTAAAATGAACACTTAAATGTAGGATCTCCAGTATTCATGTATTCTGAATATTCAAACAATAGATGAAAAAGTTAATAATAGAAACCATGCATATAAAAGATAAAATTCAATATTTTGACAATTGACAATGAAAAACATGTATAATAATAATAATAATAATAATAATAATAATAATAATAATAATAATAATAAATTGCAAGGTTGACAAAGATATTGCATCAAATTTATGATATTTTAGGTTTTCAATATTTATACAACGTAATTATTTTCTGATTGAAATTATAATTTAGTATTGATCATCTCAATTAGTTAAGTAAATTGGGAGACAATTTATATATTATTATTAAAAAATATCATAAAATTTGAATTAAAATATAGCAAAGAATAACTTGGTATGGTTAATTACTTTTTAAAATTTTAAAATTAACAGTTAGGACAAAAACCATTAATAACTATATCATTTCAAACAATATAGTTAAATTTTTTAACAGTTAATTTTAAAAAATGTGATATGAGACTTTTTGAAATAAAAATTAATTAAGAATTAAATGTAATTGTCATTGAAATAATTTTGATAAATAATGCAATATAGGAAAGAAATTTAATATGTATATGTAATAAATAACTTAAAAATAGGATTTAGTTATAAAAATTTCAATACACCGTGATTTATAAAAATACGAATGTGTATAAATTTTAGATATAATTTTAATTGAGAATTTGACATTAGATTTGTATGACTGAACCAAATATTTATCCATAAAATTAAGACCAATAAAATATAACAATTATTATAAGAAATTAATTACGTATTAAATGCAATTATCTATAAAAATATTTAATAATTTAATAATACGCTATAAAAAAGAGCTCCAATTTTTAGATGTACTAAATAACTAAAAATAATATTATTTATAAAAAAAAACTATATGTATGATGTGATTTATAATTTAGTAATCACTCCGTCCCATAAAGATAGTCCTCTGCTCATTTTCACACAGATTAAAGACAAAATGGAATATAAAATATTAATTTCATTCTTAAAAAATAAAGTAGACTATCTTTTTGAGACGGATAAAAAAGAAATAGTGGACTATCTTTATAGGACGGAGAGAGTATTATCTATTAATAAAATTTCGACATAATTTTTAATTGAAAATTTTACTTTGAATTTGTATAACTGAACACAAATATTTATTTGTAAGATTGAAAACGTTAGAAGAACATATATTTTTTATGAAAAGAGATGTTTTGACACAAAAAAGTCAAATATAAATAAGTAAAATCAAACAAATTGTCGTTCTTATATCATAAAAAATAAAAAACAACTTCTCGGTAAAAGCAAATTTTAAAAAAAATGATAATTCTAGTTTCTTGTTTTTATTATTTTTTATACAATGTGATATACAATTTCATCAAATATATATATTGACTCATGAATAATATATTTTTTCTTCACTCAACGGCCGAAACCATTAACATTTCTATCCAACCCAAAACTATTCTAAATAGCCCAACATTAGTTAACACATTGCAACCCCAACAGAGAAATCTAAAACATAATATAAATAAACTATTAACAAATCTTCTTATTAGTCCAAAATAATTTTGCAATCTATATTGTTTTCGAAGCTTTCTCTACAATATTATTGTTTTAATATTTTTTCTTTTTTGTCAGAAACTCAAATCTATGTTCAACGACTCAAAATATCACAGGTCTTGAAGAAAAGAGTAGTGTCAATCATTTTTACTTTTTCAAAAAATAATTTACGATTTTTTATTTTCAACTGGTTTGTAATATTAATAACTAATAAGCAATACCACCCCACCAGAAATTTTGAATCATAATAGAAGGTGGAGTGGAGCGGTCATGTTAAACAGTACACATTTTTTCAAAGAAATAACATTTTAATTGAATTTTTTATTATTGTTTATATCTTCATAATAATTATATATAACAGAAATGAAAGATGTTGTATATAGGGAAATGGAAAAAAAAAATATAGAAAACAAAAATGAATAAACAGAATTTGAAAAATAGAAAAATATGAAACAAATTCTGAAAAAGCGAAAAAGGAAAAAAAAAATAATAACTGGCTTTTCAGTGTAATTAGGCGGTGGGAAATAGAAGCTATGTAAATACAATAAATATTGAAGATTGTAAGTAGACGTTAACGATTTTGAAAATAATAAATAAATATTGAAGGTCCAACTATTTTTGAAGTGAGTTTTGAAGTTGATTATTGGAAGAGGGATATTATGAGTAGTGTGAACATGATAAATATTGAAATCCCAAAAAATTGAAAAAATAAATAAATAAAATCTGCACATAGTACAAGAGTTTTGGAGGGAAATAGTGAAGTTGACTGTTGTTGACTCAGCTACTTTTATATATTACTAGTGAATCACCCGTGCGATGCACGGGAAGAAACATATTGATAAAGATAATTCAATGTGAAATTAGATGAATCATTTAGATAAAATAAATAAATTTTGCAAATAAAAGATATCATCATTTATTGGTTTCATATGACTACAAATTCTGGAATACTTCTTTGTACATAACATTGTTTGTTAATTTTGTTGGTCTTCCATTCTTATCACAAATCAACATCTTTAATCCGAAACGATTTTTCACCTACAAATCGCAACATAAAGTTGTCCATGTGTAAACACCAGTCATTTAAGAAGAAGTCCCACATGCGAACGTGATTGTCCCTGCCTCTTATTGATAATAATGGCATAAGACGTCATCAATGAAAATTGTCTTCTTTGAAATCTAATAGGTTTTCTAGAATTAGAAGGACTCAACGATATCATTGGAATAAAGAACTTGTGTCCTGCATTGATGGTAGAAAGAATTTGACCTTCTAGAACATGGTCGCCAAGTTTTGTAACTATCAACCTTGTTCCATTGCACAACCCCTGTGTATGATCAATATTTCTCAGAAAGAACTTGTATCCTTCACTTATCCGATGCAACGGTCCACCACGTGGTGCAATAAAGATATCCATGTGTCCAAGTCATGTATAAAAATCTACCGACAATCAATTCGGTAATTTCATCGACAACAGGAAAATCATATTGGCTATCACGGGTCGCCCACCAACCAATAAGTATAAGTCTTACATTTGAAATGTTTTCCTCAATCATCTTTTCTCAAACCGACATAAATTGCTTTAACAATTTGTCGTATTTTTCTAGCATATTTTTCAATTAAAAAGTTATACAATCATGCAACATTGAATCGCATGATTTACTCCTATCAAGGGACATTAAAAGACATAAATTAAATTTCAGACTAAATTATTTGTAAACAATATAAATATAAAAGCAATAAATACATAATACGTACCCCATGACCCTTTTTCTGCTTTCAACCTCATTCACATTGTCAACAATGTAAAGCGAGCAAATTGTAGAGCTGAACCATCATCAGGCAACAGACTCTCAATCTTATGGCAATTTTGACCGTGTAATCTGAATACTAAAGGCCCTCCACCATCATTTAGCCCATTATCTAATCCCCCATAGAAGTGAACGAAAACATCATATTATATGTCTGAATGTTCTCAACGAAATTCTCAATCATGTCGTCCCTACCATATAACAAATTTTTCAAAATAAGCAGATGATCTTCCATATGAGGAATCTTCACTTTCTCTTTTATATAAAAAAGAAGGGTTAACAAATAAATCGCGAAATCGAATTAAACCGCAACAAATGGTTTGGTTTGGTTTGGTTCAGTTCGGTTTGGAAAAATTCCAAACCGCCTTAAACGATTTGGTTTAGGTTTCAATTGTCAAAACCGCGATTTCAAACAGTCAACCCGCCAAGTTTTAAAAAATTAAAAAAAATAAAAATAAAGGCAAACGTTCAATTAAAAAAATGCAACACACTTTTTATTGTCACCCAGTTTTAACTCCAGATCTCCGTCTGAAATAGATACATATGCTGAATCTAAAACTCTCAAATAATATCCCCTCATCTCCTATAGATCATCTACTAGTGAAGGCACAATTGAATCAGAAATTCAATTTGCAAGAAATGCAATTATCACTCAATTGAATCAGAAAAAGAAAAAAAATTACAATATTCATAAGATAATAATCCAAATTCTCATTAGACGAGAAGGCAATTAACAATGAAAACGTATGATTAAACTGATTTCATTTTCTTTTCATATAAAGATAATCCAATTTTCTTTTCTTACCATATTAAATAATACCCAAAAGGGCCAAAACCTCCTTAACCCCGAAAAGGGGAATTTTTTTTTATCTTTATCTTTATAATAATATATATGCCATTGTTTGATAAACAAACTTTTTGAAAAAAAAAAATATATATTTTGGGAAATATTGTGGTTGAAAAAAGGTTTGAAAAGTAAAAAAATTGTGGATTTGACTTTTTTGGATAGTTGAAATTGATTACTGTAAAAAAAAATTAGTAAATTTTATGAGAAAAATTGATTTACCAAACAATGGAAAGGTTGGGTAGTTTTTAAAAACAATTTCCCGCCCATTTTCCGTTTCTATAAATAGTAAGTTCCCGTAAAATTAAACAGTGTGAATGCAAAGTGGATTAGTGTGAATACAATTTACCAAACAGGCTCTTAATCACATTTTATCTAAAAGGTATAAATAAATCAATTTATAAATGTTACGGTATTATCGAACACGGCTTTGTTAATTTAAAAGTGTGTTTGGTATTGTTTAAAATAGATTTTTTTTTTAAATGAATTGTGATTTTTAGGAGAATGAATAATTGAAATTTGATTGAAAAGTCAAATATTGTGGATTTAACTTTTAATGAATAATTGAAATTGAGTACTGTAGAAAATAAGAAAATTTTAATGAAAATCAAATAAGAGCTAGAATAGAAAACAAAATATAATATTCAAAACATTTGGGATGTACTATTTGATTGTCACGAGAAATACAAAAGAAAGTGTTTTCCTTTTTTCGAGGAATCGAAGTAAGTTTTTTCCCAACAACATTAAAAATCAAGCATATTTCAAATGTTGAACAATATTCAATGAAAAATGGCAACCAAACACTCAAAAGTTGAAATTTTGTTAGAAAAAGACCATTTTCAAATCCAACTCACTACTATAATCAAATTTTCAATTATATTTGTAAGTTGAATTAGATAGAGTTAAATAATATTTATAAATAGGCTCTACTTTTAGTAACTCATAATTATTTTCGAAAATATTTTTCCACTCAACAATTAATCTCGATAACTTATTTTATGTGACTCATTACTTTTATTTACTTTTTTATCCACACGTATAAAAAAATTCTATCGTTTTCAAATTATAAGTGGACCCAATTAGTCTGATTCTTTTTCGCTAAATTTAGAGAATATTTTTTACAATTTATAGTTTCTAACAAACCTGATGAATGATTTTGTTCAAATGTATTAAACAATGAACTAGTCCTAGGGCTGTAAGTAAAAATCGTCAATTCGAAAAATCGAAACGAAATCGCATTTTAGAAATCGTTGGATTGGTGCCACGCGGACTTGTCAACGAAATGGTTTTAAACTAGACCAAACCAGTCAAGAATGGTATGGTTAGGTTTGAAATTTTTAATTACGATTTAAAGAATCTGTGAAAAAATATATAAAAATAAAAAATAGAAAAAGGAAAATTCTCGAAAATTCAGCCAATAGCTCAAATTCAATAGTTATATGGATATTCTTGTTGGTTTCTTTTACATTTATTACCCAATTAGATAATTACCTTACTTCAAAATTCAAATAAATAATCTCCATCCAAATATTCGAAGAATAGTTTGAGTTTGTAACAGCAGACAACGATAATTTTATGTAATTGTTATATTTATATTTTGTATCTAATTAATAAACATTTTTTTTATTGTGCCGATTATATTCTCTATGGTCTTAATAGGCATCATTTTTTTTATTATTTTTTTTGCCTTATAGAGCTTGTATTGTAACATTGTCGTAACTTTTATTGTAACATCTTAGCCTAAAAAAAAGAACAAAATAACTATATTTTAATTTTACCATGATTTTGTTTTGATTTAAGCCCTCTTTGATCCTAGAGAAATTGAACAAATTTTTCTTCAAATTCATTTTCAACCACATATTTCTATGGGACGCACAACTTTACACATTTTCAACAACTTTTCAACCACACATTCAAATTTTTTTCCAATATCTCTAACACCAAAAAATTTCTTAGTTAGTATTTAAATTTATAATAGATATATTTAGTTCGTTTAGATTTATTATTAATAAAGTATAAATCAAAATCAATAAACTAATGACATAAAAGTAGAAAGACAAAAAAATATATGGTGAAATCGACAGTTTAAAATCGGACCAAACGTTAGGTTTAGGTTTGGATTTTTTTCAAATCGATTTAAACAGTTTAATTTCAAAATATGTCAAAAATTGGTAAAATTGGACCGCTTACACCCCTAACCATTCCTCACTTTAGTAGTCAATTTTGTTCGAATGTTGTTTAAAATCAAAACATTAAAAAAAAAAAAAAAATCCAATTAATTTCTTTAAAACCAAAAAACTAAAGTGAACTTTTATGCTATTTCAAAAAATAAAAAATAAAAATAAAAAGTAATGTTTTATAAAATAATAATTCAGAAATTAACATAATTAAATAAATTAGATATAAGGATCTAATTTATAATTGTTGGATAAAATAAATTCAAGTTTTTTGGTACAAATTTTAAAATCTAAAAACATTAAAATTCAGCAATAAAATATTCTTTTAATAAAAAAGTAGTGATTTTTTACCATAAAAAAAAAAGCTTCCAAACGACTTGATCACACGACCTTTCCATTTCAAATAACAACTTAGGCTGCGTTTGATAGCGATGGTTAAATCTAGATAAAAAAAAAATGAATACCAGGTAATTGAATTCTTAAGAATTAAATTTCTGAGAATTGAAAGTTTAATGTGTTTGATTAGTTTAATTTTCTAAGTGGAAAAAGTAAGAAATTTTCTAACTTTTGTTATTTGATTGACATTATTTTCCATGAAAAATAAAGTGAATTTAGCTATTTTAATATATATTTTTATTTTTTCACAAATTTGTACTTGATAATAATAATAATGTTAATTTTTTCAAAAAAAATAAATCAATTAACAACAACAAAAAGAATCAAACGTGATGAAATGATATAAAATTTTTCATGAAAAATAAAACCTTATTTCCCATTAGAAAATGAATTCATCCAAAACAAGTAAAATATCGGATTTCAAGATAAGTAAGTATACGTTCGATAAAAGATATTTCCTGTTTATAACACTGGTCGAGTATCCTGCTCTCCAAGCGCAGGGATTTTAATTTTTTTTTTTTTTTTGTGTCTTTGCTTTGCTTTATATATATATTTTTCTCATTTTGTAATGTACTTTTTTTGATGTATTTTGATATAAATTTTTTTCAATTGTATTAATTTTTTCAGTTGAATTTTTTATCTATGTTTTTTCCTTACATGAACCAATCTCGTTTTTTGATGTATTTTTATATAAAATATATTCTATTTTTTTTTTGTATAATCTTTTTTAGTAGAATTGTCATGTCAAATTTTTTTCATTATTTTTTCCTTACACGAATTGTCTCATCAATCTAGTTTTTTGATTTATTTTTATATAAAATCTTTTCAAATTTTTTTGTATACACTTTTTCAGTTGAATTGTCATATCAAATTTTTATGAAAGTTTTTTCCTTATATGAATTGTCAAACCAATCTAGTTTTTTGATTTATTTTTATATATACTACATTTAACTTTTTTTTGTGTAATATTTTTTAGTAGAATTGTCATGTCAAATTTTTTTTATTATTTTTTCCTTACATGAATTGTCTCATCAATCTCGTTTTTTGATGTACATATGTATAAAATCTTTTCAATTTTTTTTGTACTCTTTTTCAGTTGAATTGTCATATCAATTTTTTCTTTATTTTTCTTTTCTTGACTTGTCAATTCAATTTTGCCCTTTGATATATTTTTCTTTACATGACTAGTCATTTCATTCTCCAAATTTGATGTAGTTTTTTTTTATTATAAATTCTCATCTTTTTTAGCCATTATACCAATCAAATCATTTCACTCTTTTGCAACATTTCTCCAGCAGATTTATTTCTTTCATTACAAGTTCATTTTAATTTTTTTCTTTTAGCAACATCTTTGTTTCAGAATGGAAGGGGGAGATAATGTATTTGTACCACAAGTGAATGTTGGTGCGATTCCGAGAATTGGGCAAGAGTTTGAAACACCAGATGATGTGTACAACTTTTATAATGAGTATACAAAATTAGCTGGGTTCAGTACACGTATTGGTAGTAGTCGAAAGAATCCACAAACGAATGAAGTTGTCTGGAAGTCATATGTTTGTTTCAAGCAAGGCCAGAAAGATGAAACATACCAAATGAAATTTAAAAATTTGGTAGCTTGTTCAGGAGAAAGGCTGCGTGGAGACTCTCATTGTGGATGCACCGCCAAGTTAACTGTTTTGAAGAAGGAAACTCAAAATTCTTGGTATGTAAGTCATTTCTCCGAGGCGCATAATCACTCACTTTCCACACCAAGCAAGGTTCACCTATTACGTTCGCACCGCGAAGTTTCCACCACGAAGAAAGAACTTGCGGAACAGTTTTCACAAGCAAATATTCCTACTTGCCAACAAATCAGACTCATGGAGATAGATGCTGGTGGTCAATCTTCGACTGGTTTCACTGAGCAAGATTTTAGGAACCATCAAAGAGACCTTCGAAGGGAACACATTGGGCATGATGCAGAAATACTAATAGAATACTTCGAGCTGGAGAAAAGAAAGGACCCCAGCTTTTACTACGCATACGAGACGGACGAGGATGGAGTTTTTGCTAGGTGTTTTTGGGCAGATTCCTATTCCAGGAGCTCATACGTCTACTTCGGAGATGCTGTCGTATTTGACACGACCTACAATACCAACAAGTACTCCATGGTGTTCGCACCATTTATTGGTGTCAACCACCATCGTCAAACTATTGTATTTGGATGTGGCCTACTAAGTGATGAGAAGACGAATTCTTTCATTTGGTTGTTCTCGAAGTTTCTGGAAGCCATGCCAACACAACAACGTCCTGGTGTCATTATCACTGATCAAGATGTTATTTCGAGAGCGATCAGCCAGGTATTCCCCGACATTCTACATAGATTTTGTTTGTGGCACATTTTGAATAAGTTTTTAGAGAAGATAGGTTCTGTACTTTATAAGGAAATGTACCATGATTTGGTAAACATCATATTGGAGTCTGACAATTCGTACGAGTTTGAACATCGCTGGTCTAAAGTGATGCTGACCACTCTACTAGGGGATAACGAGTGGCTGTGCCATATGTATGCAATAAGAGCCCGTTGGATACCAGCATACGTGAAGCACATCTTTTGTGCAGGGATGTCTAGCAGTCAGCGATCAGAAAGCAACCATGCATTCTTCAAAAGATACGTGGACAAAAAAAATATATTGATGGATTTCATCACAAGGTTTTCCAATGCCTTGGCTCACCAACGACATGGCGAATTGGTTGCAAATCACACGGACCTAAACGAGCAGCCTCGGATGACAACTTCGTTCGCAATGAAAGTCCAGATGGCCAGCATACATACAAAGACAATTTTCCTGCTCTTTCAAAAAGAGCTTGCACAGAGTACTCACTATCTTTGTTCGAAGAGTTCAAATTACGAAGGTCTCAAAACGTATTCCGTCAGGCATTTTAAGAGTGGAAAAACATTTGATCGAGAACGTGAAGTTTCCTACTTCACAATGACTAATATTACATCATGCAGTTGTAAGACATTTGAGTTCGAAGGATATCCGTGTCGGCACATGCTTTCATTTATGATCAAGAAACAGGTTATGATGTTACCAGACCATTATATTGTACGTCGATGGACCCAGACTGCAAAAGTAATTTTTGAACCAATTGTCGATCCATCTACTGGGAATTCTTTAATTACACGTTACGGTATGTTATCGCGCATTGCATCAGAGTTGGTTGACGAGGGAGCATTGACCGATGCTCGAACCACATTTCTAATGGATGAGTTTCAGAACTTGAAATTGCATGTTAGGGATGTCGACGATGGCGGTGATATACGGAGGAGTACTATGAAGAACAAGGGTAAAGAAAGTACTCACACATGTGGTTGATCCTACTCTGGTTAGGACGAAAGGGTGCGGAAAACGATTGAAGTCGTCGAGGGAGGTAGCCATGTCCCAATCACGGAGAAATTGTCATGGATGTGGTCGCAGTGGACATGATAGAAGAAATTGTCTAACTTTACAACCAAGGTGAGTTAATAGACAATATCATGTTTAAGCTTTATTTTTCTCCCCCATAATATATTTCATATTTTTTTTATTCATGACATTAGGACGCAACTGGTGGACCAGCCATGTGAACCACAACATTCATGGAATGATAATCAAGATAATATGTACACCAACATTGCTAGCAATGACTATGGAGAGTTCCAATACTATGGGGAGTTTCAAGGGTTTGACAACAATGACTATCATTAAGTTGCATTTTCGTTGTATTTTTTTCAAATTGTATCTTTCTTAACTAAGATCTTTTATGTTAAATCTATTTTAATTTATGTTCGTTTTGTTTTTATTCAAATTAATCATCAATTAATTGTGTAGAAAATAATACAAAAAACTTTTGAAAGAAAGGAAAAAAAAACGAGTTAAAAAAAAAAACAAAACGTAAAAAAAAAAAACAAAAAAAAAAAAAAAATTGAGTTGACAGCCCTTTCAAGTATTTAAAAATAAATAAAAAACATGAAAAAAAATAAAAATTTAAAGGGCTGTCAACGACAGCCCTTTCAAGTATTTTAAAAAAAAATAAAAAATAAAATGGGGTACATCCCCTGCCAGGTGGGGCCCCTGAGCTTCAAAGCGCAGGATAACCCTGCGCTTGGAGCGCAGGGGAAAAGATTTGTGTGCGCACATACCTATGTACAATCACCTGAGACCACAAGAAATAATTGATGTGTGCAGATTCTGTAGATTCCCTCACCTACTACAAAGACGGAAACACCCCCCATGTCAACAAAAATATTCAGTGTTGACCATGAAGCAAGGGTAAAATCATAAAATTTGGGATTGAAAAAATTAATTGGCATCAAACTGTGAATTTATGAAGTGGAATAGATTCTGCACAACTGACAAGCCGACATGATTTGAGGCGTGGACAGCTGATGGCAGATGACATTGGTTTGGGTGAACTTGGTTTATAAATCGAAACTTTCTTCCTAAGAAAATGAATTTCATGAAAAATTTAAGCAATCAAATAATGCAAAGTTGAAAAATCACGTTGATCGAAAATCATATTTTTCATGAAAAATATTACGTATCAAATGCATCATTAGTGCTCCACCACTACACTATAATATAATAAGAAAAATATATTTTTTAAAAAAATATATATAAATACACAACAACAAAAATTTTGGGCTTAAAAATATAGGGCCTGAGGCGACGGCCTCATGGGCCTTTTCTTAGTTTCAACCCTGGTCGCAGGGTCACGAGGTGCTCGTGGTGATTACGGGGGTTGTTTTGGAAAAAATGGCTAAACTTTTATGAAAGAGGAAAATTAGGGAGTTCATTGGCCATCGAACTTCGGCTTATTCATTTCAGTATGCTTTCCAATTGTCACTGTACTTTAGTTCGTTGCATCCCCGTTATTCTTCTAAACATTTTCCGTTAGTATTTCTATCTATGTGAAGAAAGATTTTTCTGTGTGACAATTAAATTCATCTAAAAATTTTAAATTAAATGCAATGTCGTCGCTATTGGTCCAACGTCCAATAGTGACCGCTTTTTGTGTTGTGGCTAATTTTCGTCGTTTTGGCTCTTTTTTCTTTTAGTGTTAGAAGTGCGATCGATAAATAGTTGTGTTCGTAACTCATTGTTACGTTCACGCTGTGATATTCTATCTTTTCAAAAGTATTACCCCATACATAGTTTATACTTGGAAATGCGTATTTGACAAGAACAATAATTTTCTGGTCCTCGTTAACGTGTAGCATATTGAGCACGGTGCTAGCAGTTGATTTTTGTTTTTGTGGGGCCCACTCAGCAAGCTAAATTATACAAAACCATTTTACCCATTTCAAAACAACCGGATAGTTCTCTCTCTTGTATCACAAGTGGACCCCACACACTAATTAAAATTCACCAACCCTGCCATAGACAAATACCTTCAATCTGCCTTCATTAAATGTTATCTCCCTCCCTCAACGCACAAAGCCTAACGACAGATCGCCATGTTTTCTTAGTGTCCGACACCGGAGTTTGACGGAACCCCCCACATCCGAGCCGTTGTGATAGTTGTCGACAGTAAAATATGTTTTTATTTATTTATGTTTTTTTTGTTGTCTTCACATGTTTTTATTTATGATATTTTCCGACGATAAAAACGTATAAAATACTTGTTCATCTTTTGTACTAAGTCTCGACAGCCTCTTTAGGTAAATAGGTTTTTTTCATGTTGATGAGTTCATGTGGGTTTTTTTCTTGATCAGTTCATCCATACATGTAGGTTTTTTCTTTCATCCATCCATACATGTAGGTTTTTTTCTTACACAGTGTCATGATAATTTTTGCAGTAATGTGGTTTTTTCATGTGCAAAGGTTTTATGAAGTAATGTTTTGTTTTCATGTCCTAATTATTTTTCCTAGTAATGTGGTTTTTTTATGTGGTTTATATATTTCATGTGGCTTTATAATGTCCTTATTTAGAGTTCTGTAACATGTAATTAACATGTATGGATTCAGAAACCGAACATAACATATACAGTCCTCAAGTAACTCAGTCTCTAATTCCAAAAAGGGGTCAAAAATTTGGATCAATAGAAGATGCATTTGCACACTACAATCAATACGCTCGAGCAGCTGGGTTCGGAACACGAAATTGTAATGGTAACAAAAAGAAATGAACAAATGAGTATGTGTGGAAATTATTTGTGTGCTAAAAGCAAGGGACAACAAATGAGAACTATCATCTACATGTTAAACATTCTGTGCCACGTACTGGAGAACGAAACCATGGCCATACATGATGTGGCTGCAAAGCTAGACTATCTATTGCGAAGGAACAAACAGGGGAGTGGGTAGTGAGTCAGTTTGTTGAGGAGCACAACCATCCTTTGACTATGCCGAGCAGGATGCATTTGTTACGATCCCACCTGAAACTTTCATCCACTAAGAAGTCACTAACCTAACAATTTTCTGAAGCCAACATTCCGACTTGTCAGCAAGTGCGCCTTTTGGAGATAAATTCGGGCGGTCCATCGTCTCTTGGGTTGTTAGAGAGTGACATTAGGAACCACGAGAGGAACCTTCGACAAGAGAAGTTTGGGAAAGATGCGGAGTCTTAGATTGAGCATTTCACGTTTGAGAGGGAGAAAAATCCAAACTTTTTCTTCGACTATGAGGTAGATGATGAGAATAAGTTCGTTAGATGTTTTTGGGCTGATAGTGAATCTCGGAGATCTTATGCGTACTTCAGAGATGCCGTGGTGTTTGACACAACTTACAACCCAAACAAGTATTCATTGGTGTTTGCTCCGTTTGTTGGAGTCAAGCATCACAGTCAAACAATTATCTTTGGATGTGGATTTCTCAGTAACGAAACAATTGATTTATTCGTGTGGCTATTTTCAAAGTTTATTGAGGTTATGCCAACTCAAGCACCTCCGGGAGTAATCATTACTAATTAAGATGCTTCTATATCGAAGGCTATCTCGAGAGTCATGCCATTCACCTTGCACCAATATTGTTTGTGGCACTATTGACCAAGTTCCCTGAGAAGATGAATGTCAATTTGCAGAATAGCTTGTATCATTTGTTGGTAAAAATCATCAAAGACTCTGAATCACCAGAGGAGTTTGAAGTGCTTTGGAATGAAGCGATGAACAATACAGTATTATCTAGTAACGAATGGTTGAACTTCATGTTTGAGATGCTGGCTCGATGGGTACCGGCATATGTGAAACATGTTTTCGGTGCTGGAATGTCTACTAGCCAACGTGTTGAAAGTAGTCACTCTTTTTTAAAGATATATGTGAATAGAAAGCACTCATTGACTGAATTCATTTCACGTTTCAACAGGGCGTTAGATCATCGGATGCATACAGAGTTCGCGGCTAACCAAATAGACCTAAGTGAGAAGCCCAGACTGACATCGATTTTATTGATGGAGAATTAGATGGTTCAAATATACACTAAGAAGATATTCTTGTTGGTTCAAAGGGAATTTGAACAAGGTAACTTCTACCTCTGTACGAAGGTAACTACTACTGATGTCGCAAAAACATATATTCTGGAGCGATTTGGGATAGACAAAACAGTTGATCGACGACTTGAGGTAACGTATTTCATGGAATCTGACTATATCTCGTGCAGTTGTTACATGTTCGAATTCCGCGGTTATCCATGCTTTGCTATATGAAGAAAAAACAGCTTCTTGTTCTGCTTGATAAATATGTTCTTAAAAGATGGACTAAAAATGCCAAAGCAGCTCCAATTTTTGATAATGTGAATGTCTTAACATCCGGTAGTGATATTGGTCCAAGCTTGATGGCCCGGCATTGTATGTTGTCTCATACGGCATCTGAGATAATTGATGATGCATCACTAACAGACGCTCACTTCACATATCTGATGGGACATTTCCAGAACTTACGTGTACAAGTGAAGGCGATTGACAATGAAGGAAATAACAATGGAATGAGTAGAAATACCAACAGGTTCGATGAAGAGATAGTAGTTGTGCATGATCCAAATTCGGTCAGAGCAAAAGGATGTAGAAAGCGCCGAAGTCATCGAGAGAGAAAGCAATGGAACATCCGCCTAGAAAGTGTCATGGCTGTGGTAGTACTGGACATGACAGGAGAACATGTCCAGTGGTCAACATGTCAGATAACACATATTACCCACAATACTCATATGATGATCGAGGTGACAATATGTTCGACAGTGAATTCAAGTTATAGTGTTATGTCTTTGAATTTACATTTCATGATGTTTATGTTGAAGTAATGTGCAAGACTAATGTTGAAGAAGTAGCAGACTAATAGTTTGTGTACTTAGATATATCAATGCCATGGAAGATAGAAGCCACAATCATTCGTTCATAAAAACATTAATTACTACAATCAACAGTCTACTAAAATGCAATAACACTTACTAGTTGAAATCATAAAACTAAAACTTTGTTACTGGAATTACAGAAATGGTTGCTAAAGTATACTACAACAGGATGTGCTACTCATTTCCAAAATATGCAAACGTTCGATCATTGAATCCTGGTCTTTTACTTCATTGAGTTGGCTATCACCCGTCTCATCGAATTCAGTGTGGGTCTGAGTTTGTTGATCAAAATTTTCAGCCCATACAAAATACCCACACGAGTGGCATTTCCAAAAATCTCGATTGGGATTTCTCGATGTGCGTGATGTGTACAACTTCATTTCGCATCCCCAAATGCATTTAAGGCGGGGTTATAAATCATTTGCACTTGAGGTAGACATTAGTAAGTGTACCTAGCTTCAAGTAGGGACATAAAAAACATTATGAAACATAATCTAAGAGCTCAGATTGACGTTGCCAATATTCAAATTTACAATCATTCACATTTTTAGCTCCAATTCAAACACAGGAATCATCACAGGCTCTAGACATTACACAAACTAGGGCACAAAATTATATCAAACACATGAATATTCACGGGTCCAATTCAAACACAGAAGTCATGCTTCCCAGAATATACAAATTTCAAGTAGAAAGAGTAATGAGATTTAGGACAAAAATCATAACCTCTGCACAGATTTCAAACGTGAACACAAACACATTATGTAAAAATTTCGATAAATCCTTACCTCCCAGAAGATGGAGATGGTTACACAACAATGAGGACGAGAATTAACGGGAATTCTACAATACTCCGTGCCTCTATACCATTATGTTCAACTGGAATGAAACATTGGCATGCTTGCCTTGGACGGACTTGGATGGTCCGACATGGAATCTGAGTGAAAGATGTAAAGGAAGATAATTTTGTTTGGTGGCTTGTAGGGTTCTCAATCAGCTAGCGTGAGCCTTTGGCCCTTTACATTGTCCAAATCATTATAGAGCCAGATTAATTAATCCAAAAGATTACACAATTAGATTAATCCAGAAGAAGAAATGGGGAAAATCCTAATATTAGAAGCTCTCAATTTAACACCAAATGAATTGAAAAATGACCCCAAAATCTTCCTCACATAAAGCACAAATTTTTATAACAAGAATTAAACAACTAAAACCAGACTCCTCAAAATCTTGAACCTCCACTTTCCCAATTACACAATCATGAGCGTATTGCAAACCACGAATGTTTCAAGTATAAAGAACGAGCATATACATAGTCCATATACTTAATTTGAAGAGGAGTCTATTGAACTGCAATTTTGTCGTTTGTTATCCGGTACGGGTAGTGAAGAGAGGGCGTACATACACAGAATGAATTGGGTCGGTGGTTTTTGTGAAATTTAATTGGTGTGTGGGGTCCACTTTTGATACAAGAGAGAGAACTATCCGGTGGTTTTGAAATGGATCAAATGGTTTTGTATAATTTAGCTTGCTGAGTGGGGCCCACAAAAACAAAAATCAACTGCCAGCTAGGATATCGTGCACAATATGTTACACATTAACGTGCACTAGAAAATTCCCGTTGACAAGAAATAGACACGGACGATTAAGAGGTCCAAGTAAAGGTACCTAATAGCACTTTGTCATTTACTTGATCGTTTGTATCTGACAACAAGGTGGTTAGATATAGAAGGTGGATGAGCATGTCCTAGTGCGGAAACATATTCTTATTTGCCTGCAATGTAAATAATCACTGTCTACATATATTGCCACCACAAAATTTAATTCTTACACCACATTTTTAAATGATTTCTTTATTGACTAAAATAAATATAAAAGAAATTACAAAAATATCCTTTTATTTTTCTCTCACTATTTTTACATACACCACAATCTTTCAAATAAATTTCTTTTCTTTTCTTCTTTATATTTAGGGTGGCTATATTGTCACCACAAAGTTTATTTTTTACACCACAATTTAAAGTATTTTTTTTATTTATAAAAATAGACATAAATAAAATTATATACATATCCTTTTAATATTATCTCACTAAAAATAATTTTTATATATATCACATCTTTCAAATATTCTCTTATCTTTTCTATATTTATTTTTCTAAATCATCTTGTTCTTCTTGTTATTTTATATTTTTTCTTTTCAATACCAAGTTAGTTAGAATAGATGTTAATACAATAATTTCATATGAGTTTTCAGATAATAACATCATGCAAATATTAACATAAGTTAAAGTTTAGGACTTTAGGTTAGCGAAAGATTTTTATTGTTTAAGGTTCCCTATATTTTGATCCCCCCCCCCCCAAGAATTTTGGTTATTTAATTATATTTGATTTTCAATTAAATTTTATATTCGATTTTCGAATTCTATGATTTTTCAATGACATATATTTGCGTGTTCATACTGCATTCTGCCTATCGTGTTTTCAGTTGCATCTAATAACTAAAAAAAAAAATAGCGATTCTAATTTCTAATTGCATCTAGTATTTAAAAATTGTGAACCTTATAAAATATATAAGTAAAATTAATTGTTACTTTAACTTAAAATTAAATTACGATTTTAATCATAACTAAACAAGAGCTAAGTGAGTCATGGTTTGTAATCGGTAAAATAACACCAAATCACCCTTCCATATTTTAGAGTGTCATAAATAATCAAACAGAAAAATATTTAAATAAAGAGTAATTTTTTGAGATATTTTTAATTGACATTGTGAAATGACGCACATATATTGGGTGGTAAAAAAATAAATGATGGTATAGTTATTTACATCATCCAATGTATATTCAATATGTCACCATATTATTTAAAAATGTCAATTTAAAATGTTTTTCTATAATTATTCTTAAATAAAACCCTAAAGACACGTACACCTGAACATACAAAGACAAAAATATTCATAATTACAATAATTTATGGATTATTTGGAAACGAACCCGTGAAAGTTTAATTCACGTTTCCCCACGCTCCGGTGACAGTCGATCAGACACAAAAATGGATGGTTTTGCCATTAATGACTCGAATAGTGCTGAGATATGAACTAATTTTGCCATAAATACGTTAACAGGGGTGAGACACATGCAAAAAAAGGGCCATCAGGAAATTCACTACTACACAATTTCTCTTTCGTCCTCTGCAGTACGCATATAATATGGCAGCAAGTATATCAGAAAAAAGGAAGATGGAAAGAGAGAGATTCTGATTTACTTACTACGTGTTGTCACATTTCACAATTATGAAAAGTTTTGAATATTATAATTGCATGGAAATGTTTAGATAATTTACTGCCGATTGTAATTGATATTCAAGGCTTCGTTTGATAGGTGAATTTTTCCATGAAAAATGGAAAAATTGACTCGCTTTTCAAGAAATTCATTTTTCATAAAAATGTTGACCTTTTCCCTGCGGCCTTTGTCATGGAGATTTGTAAATGATATAAATTGCGGGATGTGTCATAGTGGAACAAATGAATTCAATTTCCATTTTAAGGGCACGTGATGTCATTTTCCTTGTTTTCATTGAATTTCCTTTTCCACCAAAAAAAACTGATTAAGTGATTAGCTCCCATCAAAGTTTTGTATTTAAAAACATATTTTTACAATACAATTTATCAAACAACTTTTTTGATCACACATTTTCTCTCTCTCTCTACTTTTCAATCACATATTTTACTTTGAAAATAAAAATACAAAACTTTTAACAAATAGAGAGTTGTGGCAACGACAACTATAAACAACCTTAGAAAATTAATTAAAGAAAATAATAATAAAAATAATTTTTAAATAAGATGTGCCAAACCAACGCTTAAAATATCAGTCAATTGAATTTAATTACATTTATACATGCTTTCATGAAATTATTTTTCGAATTCACTTAACAAACAAGTGGAGGGGATAGAATCCAAATCTTTTCAAAAGAATTTTTGTTTTTCGTATCCCACCTATATATGGTGTAAATATTTTTCATGAAGAAAATATTTTTCAAGGAAAATGTTTGTCTGGAAAATATTTTCATGAAAAATATGAATTGGAAGTGTTTGATTGGTTTAATTTTATAGGTGAAAAAAGTGAGGAATTTTTCAAATTTTATTGTTTGATTGACACTATTTTCCATGCCAAATGATGTCAATCAAAATTTTTTTTAACACAATATTTACTTGTACAAACTATGTCTTAAAAAAAATGCAGAAGAGAAAAAGGGTTGAAACATGTTTTCCACTCAAGGTGGAAAACAAAAAACCATGCAATAGGTAAGAAAAAGTTTTCCTCCAAGTTGAGGAAAAAGCATCATGTGCACAGCCGGCTGGAAAAAAAATTTCAGGCAAAATTTTAGCAGTCAAATAGAAAATTTGTGAGATTTTTCATGGAAAATAATTGCAAATCAAACAGAGCTTAGTATTTTAGAATCAACAGATAAGTTTTCTACCACTGACCAACCAAGATTAACTTCTAGCTCTAATCCTAAGGCTGCATTAAATAGCGATGGTGGAATTTGAGTGGAAAGAAAATAAATTCCAATGAATTGAATTCTAGGGAATTGAATTCCTAGGAATTGAAAGTTTAATGTGTTTGATTGGTTAAATTTTCTAGGTGAAAAAAGTTTGGAATTTTTCAACTTTTGTTGTTTGATTGACATTATTTTCCATGGAAAATACAGTAAAATTTATCTATTTTAATAAAAAAATATTTATTTTTTATTTTTTCACACATTTATACTTGATAATAATAATGTTAATTTTTAGAAAAAAAAAGTAAAATCAATTAATAACAAAAAAAATGATCAAACGTAACGAAAATGGTATAAGATTTTTCTTGGAAAATAAAACCTCATTCCCACCTTGAAAAACGAATTCATTCAAAATAAGGAAAATACTGAATTTCGAGGTAAGTGAAAAAATGAATTCCATGGAACACTTAGACAACTAAACAGCGTAAAGTTGGAAAATCAAATGAAAATTCATATTTTCCATGAAATTCAATGCGTATCAAACGCACTCTAAGAGTCCTAAGGGCATCGATCTCCAACTTTAATCTTTACCCCAAATTAGACTTAATTTTTTTCTCCAATGGTGAATAGTACCAATTTTTATTACAATTTCTTAATGAATTTGCCTTGATTATAAATTCTTTAATTAATAACTTTAATTTAAATTAATAACTGACATCTTCAAATCAATATTGAACACATGGAATTCGATTTTTTAAGATTATGATTCTTTGATATTCTATCTTCAGGAGTTTGAGTCTGATGCGTAGTATGGACCAAATTAAAAATATTTTTTTTTTTTTTTTTTGGGAAAAAAACTCGATATTGAACTACAAAATACACCTAGTGACCACAAATTCCCTAAATTAAACGATGTAATCGACAATTGATGAATCTTAATTTTCAGAATTAATAAATTCCTCTCACAAATGCTCAATTAAGACATTTCGAAGTGCATAATGAGCGTCGTTAATTTTGATTTGTCTGTATCGAGCAAGAAATTCCTAAAAACAAGAGTTTTCATCACCAACTAGGTATGTCAACGAGTTGAGTCGAATATCAAGGCTCGAGCTTTTTTTAGCTCAAGTCGAACTGAGCCAAACTCGACAAAATTTTTTAAGCTCGCTCGAGCTTCTTTGAAGCCAGCCGAGCTGAGCCCGAGCTGAGCCGAGCCGAGCCGAGCCGAGCCAAGCCCTAGCAATCCCTGCTTTTTCATTTTTTTTTTCATCTCGTAACTCACACACTATAAATCAATTGTGTTTGCTTAAACATTAATATATATATTGTACACAATAAATGTAGTTAAAATATTAAATATAACTTTAGATCCAACAAAAATTTAAATGTAGATTTCATATATTCTATACTAATATTATGTATGTATATTCAATAAAAGTTATAAGTTACAACCAGCATCATTTATCTGGACTTAAGACAGGTCATGATTAATATAGACAGAGTTAAAATTGTATACGATAAAATGTTTCGTGTACATTTTTTTTAAAAACATAATAAGTTAAAATACTCAAAATAATCTTTAAAAACTTACAATTTTTTCTATCCTAATTATTGTTGCATGTATTCGGCCATGATGCTGTCAACTTTATCTTGAAGTCGTAAATTCGCACATTCCAAATCTTTCAAGCATACAAGAACTTCTAATATTTCTTCCTTCAGTCTTGATCAAACGCCTGAGAAAATCCTATCACTTAAACTAAATGTAGCCTCCAATGCCACGGTGGACGTCGGAGGTGTTAGTAAATCGCGTGCAATTTTCGCTATAATTAGATATTGCCTTTCATTACAGCCCCGCCAAGATAGAACTTCAAAATTATCTATTTCCTGTGGTGTTAACACACTACAAACATTCACGCACATGTACCTAGCTAACTGAGATGAAATTTCAACATTTGTACCACATAAATCTACCGATTTAGATATGTTTCCACTGGAACTAATTGAGGGAGCACTTGCATTTGTGTTAATAAAGTCCGATAATGAATTAGAATGCATTGAAGTACTTTTCGAAATGTTAGTTTGGGAACTAGAACTGCTTTGATATTTTTTTGCAGCATAATAATTGTACATTTCACATAATAAAGATTCTGTGTTAACAAGTGATAATTCTACATTTAATTTATTTGAAATTCCCTTTATAATAGCTTTAGTGACCATTAAATTAAGTAGATGATCCATCACTGAGGCTAAAACAAATAAAGAAGCTAATTCTTGCCAATATTTACGAAATTTCATCTTCATGGAATAGACTACATCAATAAAAATTAGCAAATTTCTATATTGATTGAATGTTTGTGCAATATGAAAAAATGTTATAAAACAACTGAAGATGTTGAATAATAAACATCACTGCAAGCATTTGTGGCATCATAAAATGCTTATAAAAATCTTTTCACACAGAATGCAATTTCTCATATCCCACTCTTCTAAATTATGTTCAGGTCCATACGTATGCCTACCATTATGATACATTGAAATAATTTTATCATATTTTTCACATGACTATAACATAAGGTATATAGAGTTCCATCTATATGATACATTTGTTGCAAATAAATGTTCCTCTAAACTATACTCCGCAAACAAACTATTAAATGCTTGTTTTGTTGATAGTGCACATTTATGAAATTTATTACTTATCTAATTTTATCTAAGGGTGTTTGAATATGTTCTAAACCATTTTTAACAATTAAGTTGATAATGTGACAAATACAATGTTGGTGAAAAAATAAACTACCAAATGCAGGAATAAGATCATAAATAAATTTATCAATGACAACCTTATTAACGCTAGCATTATCAAAAGTGATACCAATGTATTCGGTTGCTGTGGGCACAATTTTTTTATGTTTTCTAGGTAAAATATGTGGTTAAAAATTTTAGAGAGAAAATTTGTTTGATTAAAAAATATTTTGGAAAATATGTAAAAAAAAAAAAAAAGGTTATAAACTGCTTCTAAATTCTAATACTACATGTCCACTTACATGTACAAGTAGCATTTTAAGAAAAAACAATATCATTAGTGTCTAGATCACCAAGCCAATTGCTCTAAGACTTGAAGATTCTTTCTGAAATTATATAAATGAAAGATAAATATTTGCTCCATTGTGTATTTAATTGAAGATTCCAACTGTAAATTCACCGTTGACCATATTTCAAAATAAACACTGTGAATCTCTCTCCTTCCTTCGTAAAAGATAATTTTGTTACAGTATTGCCTCTTTATTTAATATAGTCATGATGAGTCGATGACCATATCCTACTTTTTCCCTCTTGGTGTAAAATTAAAGTTCATCACTCAAGAATAGCACTATAGCAGTAACAAAAACAAAAAGAAAATGAACCCTAGGGATTCTCATTTGAAGAAAGAGAAAAGTTCAGAGTGAAGGTTTCCACTACGTACATACTGCCAAAGAAGATCTTATGATGATTTTAGTGTATAATATATATAAAGGTTGCAATTAAAGCTGGAGCTAGGAAGCATAATCAGAGTGCAGTGCAAGTGAATTTGATCAAGGCGAATGCATGGCTTATAGTGTGTATATAATTCAGAGTACGTAGGATTAAAAAAAAAAGTAGGGTTTCCTTTCCCATAAAAAGTAGGGTTTAGCGTCTTGTTGTTTCAGCTTCAGTTTCTATGCATGGTAGTAAAGATGGTTGAGAAAAAACTTTTTATTCCAGTTGTGGCAGACTGTACGTACTGCGACAAGAAAATTACGTAACCTACGTACTCTTTACTACGAACAGAACTTTGGATGCATTGGTGAAAGGGAAAACAAAGAATGAAAATGGTACTTTGGATAAATGAAAATCTTATTTTGTATAATATAAAATATAGGTGTTACTTTCTGTGTGGCAAATTTGTTTAAAAATAAGTTTTTTATAATATATTTTCTCAAATCATTTTTTAAGCACACATATTTCTTCTCTCCATTTTTTAACCACATATTTTACTCCGAAAATATTAAAAAAACATATTTTTAAACATAAAAAAATTAGCAAATAGAACGTTAATCTTTTATCTTATTTATTTTGAACTTTAGACCAACAAATCTTATTCTTCTACGTAACCTTGAAGAGAGAAATGTTGGATCTCTAATGCACTCCATGGATTTCAATGTTAAATTGACGTGACTTGAAAAAAATAGATAATGAGGGATGTTCCATCTAGATGTAGACGCTCCGTGAGACTTGATGACTAGAAGTTCTAACCAATAAGAATCCTAATGAACCTAAAAAAAGGATAAGGGCCTAGCAGAAATTACTTAGTTTTCGAGAGAGACACACACACACATACCTTTATTTTAACTTAAAAAGTTTGAATATATTAATAAACATTGATTTTAAGAATAATAATTTTTTTTTTAAAAAAAAAAAAAAAACTATGCATTTTTAATAAATTTAATTCATCAACAAAAAATTGTCACTGTATAAAGTTAATAAAAATATTAATTCAAGAAAACAACATTTATATTTAATAATAACGAAAAATTTAAGATTATTTTAATTATTTTGCGAATGAACTATTAATTTTAAATTTTAAAAAACGCCACATAATAAAAATTGTTTAAATGTAGAAGGAACCATTGAAAAATAAATTTTAAATTTCTATGTATATTTATCCACGTTCTTTAAAAATTCGTTTATTTCATTGTCACATCTGCCTCAATTCATGGAGTGGAATGGAGATGCTCTTAGATAGCAAGATTTCGTTACTTCAAAAGTTATAAGATATTTTGATGAAATTAATTTTTAAAGAGGAATTGCACTTAAAGAGCGTAACTTCAAGAGTATCCTTACCCCAAATTTGGGGTTGCCCATTTAGTCATTTTTATATTTAATTTAAATGTTAAAAATTCATAATTAGTTAAATAATTTGTTGTTATAGTAATAATCGCAATTGTAAATATTATAATAATTATTATTTAATTTGAAATGTTATAATTCTATAATTGTTAATTTAATTTTTTCTAAAAAAAAATTATTTTTGTGCACAATAATAGTAATAATCCTTTTAATATTGTTAGAAAATCGGCACGAATTAGTTTGGATAATTAAAAGTAGTGAAATCTTACTTCCAAGCTAATGGCAACATATCATGTCAAACGAAGCTATATATGCAATAACGTGAGGAAAACATAAACTTGAACATACAAGAAAATTAATACGAAATAGTAGGTTGACATAAAAAGGACATTGAACGTACATTTGGAGTGCTACGTACAATCAAAGTTCGCAATTGTAGCAGGACAAACTCATTTTTGGAACAAACATGTGTCGAAAGACAGAATGACAGTGTGCATTATTATGCATAACGTGATTATTTAAGATGAACGTGATCTTGAGGCATCTATTCAAGATTTTGTTGAATAACCAATTCCAGAAATCGAGATAGTTGGTGATAGGGGTGTCAAAAAAGCTCGTCGGCTCTAGTTACTGGGGCTCGGCTCGTAAAAAAACTCGTGTTAAACTCTGCTCGAGGCTCGAAGGATCGAGCTCAGGCTCAAGCCAAGCCTTGAAAAAGAAACAAAGCTCGAGTCCGGGCCGATCCATGTTGCTCGTCGAGTCACACGGGCCGGCCCGTGCGACCAGCTAATTTGGCCAGTTTGTTTAAAAATAATAATAGGGTTGTTCACAAAAATACCCTACTTTTAGGGATCAAACTGAAATGTACTTCAATTTTGTAAAATTTGAAAATTACTTATAATAAAATTATAAAAATTGAAAAATACTTATGAAACTTCTCAAATAGGTTGTATCATAGTATGATACTTATGATATTTTTAAATTATTTTTAGTATCACAGTTTGATACTTATGATACTTTTTCAATTTTTTGTAGTATCACCGTATGATACTTATGATACTTTTCAATTTTTTCTAATATCACAGTTTGATACTTCACAAATTTTTATGATACTTTATTTTAGAAATAAAATCAAACAGTTTTTATACATTTTTTTTCAGTATCACAATTTGATACTTTATAAATTTTTATGATACTTTGTCTCAGATATAAAATCAAATGATTTTGGTACAAATTTCATCAACCAGCTGCCATCCTCGTTCAAGCAAAAAAGCAGAACCCACCGCAAAGATGAGCTTCAATTCATCTGGTTATATAACCATATCCATATACCTACAGTCCACTACCCTCTTAAGATAGGCTTCAATACATCAACAGATCCATCTCCACGGCATCCTTTCACTGCAATTTTACCACCACAAGCTTAAAACGTTTCTGACGCCCCTCTGTCCCTCTCGTGAAAAACTCCAACATTCAACCTCACAAAAGAATTTGAACTGGAAAAGGTTGAAGGAGAAGGAGAAAATATGTTGAAGCCGCCATCTCCACCATAGCATCATCTCCTCCGATCTCTGTCGTACCACCAGTAGATGACATCGCCCCAGTCGCTTGCAGAATCAAAATCCAATTTCACTGTCGTTGCCCCCTCCAAAGAAAATTCCTTAAGCACGGACTGTACCCCAGTGACTTCATTTCTGCGTGATAGCAACAGCTTAAACATGATGAAGTATTTTTCAATTTTTTTTTTTTTTGTGTAGTAAAAATCAGTTTTGACAACTAAATGAAGTAATTTGTACAATTAACCCATAATAATATAACAGAATACCCAAAACACGAGCAAAATTGGCCCGTGTTAAGCTGCTAGCAATTACAAGCAACTAAAGATGCTGCCTTACAAGCAGCTTAAGCTAGCTGCAGCCTAAGCTGCATACTGTGCTTTGCATAGTGCAAGTAGCTAGTTTTAGTTTGTGTTCGAATAAAAAAAAAATTGGTTTATAAATCATGCACCTAAAACTAAGATATGATGCAACCTAATGGATGGTACAATTCCACTGACATTTGCGGACCCCACCTCTAAGTGGAGTGCTTCACCACATAAAAAATAATAGACAAAAACAAGTGTCAATGTGTAGATGAACGACAAGTCAGATTTTGTTGACTGGTTAATGAAATTTCCTGCCATGTCCCGTGGAAAAATGGATAGCTGCATTCCCCAAATTTGTTGATAGAGATGGGACGGCATCACCTTTTTCCTATTGGTTTATAAACAGCAAAATAATGTTACCGAACAAAGGCTAGCTTCCTGCAACACGAATACGATGCTTTTTTTTTTTTTTTTTTTGAAATCTCATACCAAAATTTGAAACTTGAAATTTAGGTATGTATTTTTGTCTATAAATACCAATTATTTGTTTTGTAAAACTCACAAGTTCACTTAAAATCTCTTTACCATAATATTCATTGCTTTACTATAATTTTCTACTCAATTCTCCATATTGTTGTTATAATATTTCCTTTGTTTCCAAATTTGAAAGTTGAATACATATGAATTTTAAGAACGATGAAGTTGACCATTTCAGGGGTAGCTCGAGCACTCCATCTCTTTTCGATACTTACGAAAATGTTCCAATTGACTTGGATGATATCCAAGTGGATGAAGTTGTTGAAATCAAGCGACCTAAAAAAGAGTCATCAGATTGTTGGCAGTATATAACAAAAAAAAAAAATTGGTGTTCAAAATATAGTTAATATATGGAAAGCGTGTTGCAATTACTGTGATAAAAAAATGAGCTAGAAGCCCGATCAAGCACGTTATATTTGAACTGGTACATGGCGAGGACTTGTAAAGTGAAATCAATTACTGACCCAACACAGTCCCAGCTTGTTTTTGGTGGTTCTGGCTCGCTTGTATATTCACAAGAAAGATTTCGTGAAGGTATGACTACATATGTGACATTCGATATGATCCTTTCTTTAATTGATTATGTTCACTTTACAGGACTTGTGCAGAATTATCTTCAACCCAGGTATACTTCTTACTGTAGAAATACACTTCGTGCAGACACCGTAAAATTATATAATAAAAGGAAAGAAGCTACCATTATAGCCTTAAAAATGTTTGATATTGTTATTTCGTTTACATTCGATTTATTGACCGGTGGTAACAAAAAAAATGTTATATTACTGCCATAGCTTAGCTTTTGTTTGGTGGAGATTAAATCAGATTTTTAGTAGATTTTGTTAAAAATTAATGAAATGTGTAGTAAAAAAGTTGTAGGTCCCACAAAATTGTAGTTGAGATTCAAAGTAATCATGATTTTAATTTGTACCAAACAGTGGCTTAGCCTTTGTCGTCACACTAAAGTGGAGAACGAAATTATGGAAAAGCCTCTTTAAGGATGGGTTCAATCGGATGAATCCATTAAGTCGAGGAAACATACATAACAGCAAAGATGGTGCGAAATATCGCCTATTTATCGTTATCGCTCGGGAGTCAAAACGAACACACAGCCTACCTATTGCTAACCTCACCAAGTAAAAATTGCTCAAATAGATCAGGTGACTCATGACTGATGTCCAAGAATGAGAAACTGACCGATGCTAATAAAACTTCAATAACTGTTTTTTATTCTGATACTAACTATATTTATTTCAAAAGTTGAAAATTCGACCGTCCTCGAGTATCTACTCTTTATTCTTTCAGCATTTTACGTGACTCAGAAGGTAAAAGATGTGCCTGCCAGAATTTTGAGACAGATAGGTTTTGTTCAGTCACATTACTTCCACTGCCATTTGTGCTATTTCGACAGTATATATTCACCCTTCTCATGGATTCTATTTTTTGTCTATATAAAGGAACACGATTTGCCCACATATCTATCACTTCACACAATTATATGTTTTGCTGTCTATTCATGTTTTTCTTTAATTTCTCTTCTTCTTCTTCTTATTATATTATTCATCCCTTGATTTCATGGATATCGATCCACAAATTCCTCTGGAGCCGTGTTTGCTTGGGGACTACTGGAGAAGTGAACACTTGCTATTTGATTACAAACATTGGACAACAATGAAGACAACGTTGGAAATTTGAAGGCGCTATCTTTACTGAGCTTTGTATTTAGATTTTTTTTGTTTTGTTTTGTTTTCTTGACCTTGCAAGACTTTGATCTCCTTCATCTTTCTCTATAACTCTTCTTAGATTTTGTATTATTAGTTTTTTTTATCTTTATCCAGTTCAAATCTCCCAACTTCTCTATCTTTGTCTATTCCTCCTGAGCTTCGACTGATATTTCTATGGCAGATTACTCACCTTTATGTTGTATTGAGTGATGAGTAGTTTCTTGTTGTAGATGTTCTCTACTTTCCCATTTTGGCTCTGTATTTTTCTTAAATACAAGTAAATTTAAATATTATACTATGAATTTCGACACATGTTTACTATCTTTAAGGATTGCATGAATTGATCAAGATATAATGGATGTGTGTCTATTATTTATAATTTGCAAACTGACAATCAATTTGACCTATATTTTTAGAAATGTTATGTAAAAATAGTTTTTGCATCGCTACGTACCCAATGAAATTACG
Source organism: Ligustrum vulgare (assembly GCA_963555705.1). Lineage (NCBI taxonomy): Eukaryota > Viridiplantae > Streptophyta > Magnoliopsida > Lamiales > Oleaceae > Ligustrum > Ligustrum vulgare. Next base: position 12,787,043 of record OY743185.1, read on the forward strand.
GGGCTGTGGTTGAAAGTTATAAAAGTTGCGGTGGGTTCTTCAGGCTTGGCTGGATATCTATTTTTTCATACTCATTTTCAATCACACCTTGTATCATAAAATAATATTACACTGAATTCAAAAATTTTCTCACATTTTAACTTCACATTTTTCTAAAAACTATTATTACAAAATTCTTTTTTTTTTTTAACAAATAATGGGTCTCAAACGTGTTGAAAAATTGAATGAAAGTTTTGCATCTAATAAATTAATTTGTAACTGAAATGAAATATTATTAACATTTTACAAATCAAGGAGGATATTCCAGCAAGAAATTTTAGGGATTTTAGAATTTCAAAAAATTCTTTTAACTTCAATTTGAAATTTTATAGAATTTATCAAAATTCAAGGCTCATAATATAAATTTCAATTAATTTCATAAAATTTCGGTGTCCTCAAGAGTTCAATGGATTTCTAATATGAATGGATTTGAAAGGATTTTGATGGATCTGAAATCATAAATATGAAGCAAAAATTCCTTCAACAAATTAGATCATGACCCATTGAATTTCCAATTTCATGACTCCTAAATATATTATCACCACAAATTTTACCAAATACACTACATTATATTACCACCACAATATATATACAAATATATCCTCATGTAATTATAAAATAAAAAATTATAAAGATTTATACACCATAATCTCAAATTACTCATGAGTTCCCTCCCTCAACCTATCCTTACAATCGACTCAAAATAATTTTTACGCTATAAAATGAAAATTAATTTGAAAAGTTAAATTAATATATATATATATATATTGAAAGTAAAAATTAAAATATTTTAAAGATTCATAAATAAAAATAAAATTATTTAAACTTTAAAAATAAAAAATATATATATTTTTAATATTACTACAAATTGACTTAATGCTGTAATTGAGGTCTTGTTGTAGCATATGAAAATAATTTCCTTGAGAAGTTCCATTATTATTCTTGTAAAATGATGAGGAAAGAAATGAATGTTATGAATCAACTTGACTTCCTTTTTCATATGAATATAAAAATAAGTTTGAATTGCCCATCTTTTAATAAGCGCCGAGCATTTGAATAGTTTTCACCGTCACAAATTCCACCCAAATCTAGAAAATTAAAAAGATTAATGATATATATACATATATTTCTGTAATCGAACAAAAATGTTGCTGAATTAGAGATTAAAAAGTGGGAGATAAATTTTGATGGTTTTTAGATAATTAAATTTCAATTGAAAAGAAAAAATAAAAACAACAAGAAGAAAAATAAATATAAAGAAGAGAAGATGATTATTTTAAATGAAATGCTTGGATTTTTTTTTTTTTTAATCAAAACTAGATAAGGTTGTATATTTTATTTTTTAATGACACAGTTCAAATATTTTTGTTTGTTTTTTTTTTTTTTTTTAATGATCAAGTAAAAAATCGTGTTAATTTTTTACTCTTGTCTCAAGTTCACGTTCAACTTGTATAACAACAAAATAATAAATAAATTATTTGACAAAAGATAAAAGTGGATAAAATTCTAAAATCCATTAAATTTCATAACGATGACATGTTTATCAATTTCCATCAAAATCTAATAAAATCCATAGAATTAAATTCCGTTAGAATCTGAGAGATTTTATGAAATTCTATTTAAAAATTCATGAATCTAAAAAATTACACTAAATTTCATATTGAGGACACCCGTAAAGTTTTATCAAACAAGACTCTTTTCACACAGAAAAATACATTGCACGTCAATTTAATTTAATTTTTTTTTTAAATAAAAAATCTTCAAAAAAATAAATATTCAAAACATCACTTTTCTCTAATTTCTCTTTACAATTACCATCAATCAGTGGTTAAAATTTCCAAGATTCCTGGTAATATTTCTTGGGCCATCCTCTTAAGTCTTGCCCATCTTGATCTTGGTGGCTTCCTCCCTTCTTCAATTATATGAATTTGGGCAATTATCTTACTTATTTATATGTTGGCAGGCGCGGGCCTGGTTCGAGATTTGATATTGGTTTTTCCAGTTTGTGTTGTCGATCATCTGGAAGCTATTTTTTCCAATGAATTTAGAGCTTATTTGGTAATGAAAAAATAATTTTGGTCAAATATGTGTTTGAACATTAATTGAAAAGTAATAAATTTCATATAAGTCGCTGAAAAAAATAAAAATAAAAAAATAAAAAAATCTTACTTTAACAAACTGGGCCTTTAAGAGTATGCATTTAGTGGGCCTTAGGTTAGATCACAAAGTTATCTGGGCTGGACAAAAGTATAGAAAACAATTATGGATGGGTTTGGATATTTTTCTAGTCGGGTAGATTTCAAAGAGAATTTGAGAACCAATAATTATCTTGGTTGGAGAATGTATAATTAAAATTGAGGAAAAGTTTTTGGTTTAAACGTAATATTATTGTATTGAAAAATGTGAGGTTGAAAATAAAAGAGAAAGAAATGCATTAAAATTAAAATAAAATGGGCTCAAATAACAAGTTCCATCTCCATTCAAAAAAATATTCCTACATCTAAAAAGAGTTGCTTTGAAATCAACTATTCATGAGTCAGTTGAACTCAATTGAGTCGTCTAAGCCATTTGAGCCCTTCTTTTTCTTTCCTTTTTTGTTTTCCCAGTTGATTTTTTCCTTTTTTCGTATTTTTTATATCTAGTATATTTGACTTTGATTTAAAATACAAATTTCTTATTATATGATTTTCTATTCAATTTCTCATATTTGAAAATATTGAATCGACTTTTATATTACGTTATTAAATACACCATTAAAATAATGCACGTGCGTGCCGTTTAAAAATCATCCACTAAATTATTAAATACGTTGGTAAATTAATAAATACCAAGAATTTGTGTTTTGGGTGGGGGGGATTATTGTGTTAGAAGCAGTTCCTTCCTTAATCCTTATTCTCGTTTCTACCTATTAGAATCGGCATACAACCAAAAGCATCATTTTCTTGGTTTTAAAAAAGTTGTAAAATATTTTCTATCATTTGACATTTTTTACGACAAATATTCCAATTAAAAAGACACTTAGAACCAACAAAGACATTTGTTGGTCCTCTTTGATACTTATTGCTTTTAATTTTAATGAAAATGATATTTATTCACTAATATATTTTTTTTATTCTTAAAATATACGTACTAACTTATACAGCCCCCATTAGTTTAGTGAAAAAAAATTTCTAGTAGCTTTTGATAAAAATTAATGAAATGCGCGATTGAAAAATTGTAAATTATTATTAAAATTAATTGGTTTATGACTTATAATTCTTCTAGTGAGTATCCGATCCCACACTCATCAACTCCAACCGAACTAATAATTTCTTTAGCAATCAAACGATGGTAGTTGGTTGCATTAATTTTACAAGGTCCCTAAATTAATATTGCTCGTCTCAAGACGAACATTTGTCACTTATGAAGCATTTGATAATACTGTAGTGATTTATAAACTGATTTATTTATGATTTTGAGCTGCATATGTGATTGAAAAGTGGAAATAGAAAATTTGTGTGATTAAAAATTGGTTTGATAAATTGTGTGATTGTTTAAAAACTGTTTACCAAACATTATATTAGTTGTCACGTCAATGGTTATTATTATTATTATAAATAAATCTGAGGTTAGTGTCTAATTGTGGGGACTTGGGGGCATTTGCAAGCACATGGGTAGGGCTCCTCAATCTTGGATCCTACCGTTAACTTGTATTTACTTATTATTAATTAGTGTATCAGTGTATATTAATGCTAAGATGTTTTTCAATTACATAACAGAAATATTTTGTCAATATTATTTGCACAGATCCATTGGCAGCTCTGATTAGCTGATAAGGTCAATTAGGCATTTGCATAGAAAAGACAACTAATCAATTTTAACCTTATACATTTGCTCTTCAATTTTTAATCACATATTTTATATAAAAAATACAACTAATCAATTTAAAATTTTCTCTTTCCAATTTAAACAGCCGCCAAAGAGTGCCTATTCTCCTAATGAATACAAAATTTTAACACTTCCTACTACGTAAATAGCAAAAAAGGTCTGTAATTTTTGCATTTCTTATGAAAATCATCGCCAATGTTTCAATTTTGACATTTACACCCTCAGATTCATCAAACTTTACCAAATTGGTCCTCATCATCAAACATCGTTAACTTCAACCGTTAAGAAAGTAGGTAATTGACACATTACATCCCTAACGTTTAGATTCTTTGTGAAATACATCATTTTTCTTTTATTTTGTGCAAAACATCTTCGGATCACTCAATCCTTGCTAAATAAATCTTTTTTTTTTATTATTATTTTTCCTTAAAAATGACAAATTTACCCTCAATTTTAAATAAAAAGGAAAATAAAAAATGTAAAAATAATTGCACCCATAACATCAGATTTTTCAAAAAGTGCAAATAAATTATAGTGGAACAATTAGAAAAATTATATATAATAAATAAATAAAAATAGCAATAAGTTATTTACATGTTTTAATTTAAGATTATATAAATGTATTTACAAGATCATTAATTTAATAACAACATTTACTTCATTAGTTTAAATTCTATTTTGAAAATGTCACAATATGTTGAGTTCAACATGAGAAGAAATGTCCGTTAGAAAGTCTTTTTAATTTTAAAGTTATACAAAATAATTAAGATAATGTTTTTATTAAATTAACGATCTTGTTAATACATTTACATGATTTTAAATTAAAATATGTAAATACCTTATTGTCATTTTTATTTATTTGTTATTTTTAATTTTGTAATTGTTTCACCATGACTCATTTGCACTTTTTGAAAAATTTGATGCTATGGATGCAATTAATTTTTACATTTTCTTATTTTTACAAATAATGAAAAAAATGATTTATTTAGCAAGAATTTAGTGATTCGGGGATGTTTTGCACAAAAAATAATAATAAAAAAGGATATATTCCACAAAGAATATAAACATTAGGGATTTATCCCACGAAGAATCGAAACATTATGGAGGTAATGTGCCAATTACATTTTTTCTAGAGTCGGCGTTTTTCAGTTTGGTTCGGTTATTGAAGGAACCAAAATTCTCGGTTCGATTCCTTTAATAACAAGAACCAAACAATTTCGATTTTGATTCGGTTATCGATTATTTTTCGGTTCTTATTAAAAAAAATTAAATTTGATGCAAATACGAAAAATATCTAATTATTTGAAAGGACTAGAGCTAAATAGAGCATTCAAAACATATCAATAAGACTTGTTAAACTTAAGTACCAAATTGAAGTAAAAGAAACAACTAAATAATCCTGGAACAAAATTTAAAACGAAACATATTTTCAAAATACATCAATAAAGCTTTTTAAACATCAAATTTCACGAGTTCTTCACCTTACCAACTCCTTCTTCAAGAAAAAATTAAGCGTGAATGGTAGTGAACTGAAATGTTAAGATATATACCATTCGGTCGTGTTTAGTTATTTTTCGATTCTTTGTTTGGTTCTTTTGTTAACAAATTCAACAATTATCATGTAAAGCAATACAGAAAGTGTCATATAGACTTAATTTAAAATAAGAATATTCGGTTCTCGATTCAGTTTTCGATTTTCAAATAGTAACCGATTGATTTCCGGTTCTCCATTTTTTTTATTTCGGTTCGATTTCGGTTCTCATTTTTCCAAAAGAACAGATCGATTTCGTTTTTTTTTTGTTCGATTTCGGTTTGGTTCTCTCAGTTCCGATTTTTTTGTCCACCCCTACATTTTTTTATAGGTTGAAGTTAACAGTGTTTGATGGTAAGGACCAATTTCACAACGTTTGATTATTCTGGGGGTGTTTTTGTCAAAATTGAAACGTTGAGGACGATTTCTGCAAGAAACGCAAAGGTGGCTTGGCAATTGACGCATATCGATTATCAAGCCACAATCAACTCATATAGTGAAACATATGCGTTGGTTGTGGTGTATTGGTTAACAATCGAAACATATTGTTAATTCTATATGCGTCTGTGCCAAACAAGTCACTTTTACAACCGACGTATATTGACTTGTTACAATCGATACGTATGACTCAAACTGTACTAGTGAAAAAAGAAGGGTTATTGCAAATTTTTCTCAAACTTTGATTTTTTTTGCATCATATGTCTCTAACCTTTCCTTTATTAGCAGATTACATCCAAAATTTATCAATATTGACTGATAACTAACTCATGAGCTATGCCACATGACATTATAGGGGAAGTAATGAATGACATATTAAAAAATCACTAAAAATTCTACAAATTTTTAAAAACTTATAGTACACCACACCACTGTTCAATTAAACAACAAATCTTTAATTCACATCAATTTGAATACATTATACTTATAATTATACAAACAAGCATCAAGAAAATATACCATTACGTAATTGGGAGTGCTTTGAAACTGAGTTTGAGAAATGCAGATCTATAAGTCCAGTTTGTTTTTGTTAAAATTGATATAATTTATGTTGGTGTAGTTGAATATGTACCTCTGATGCTGTTGTTCAATTTTTTTTTTTCCCAGTATTTTTAGATTTGCATGGTTCATCTCTCTCAAATACACTCACCAATGACTTCTTCATTATACAAAATTTTGACGACATAAACTCGGAATCGAAAAATAATGAAAATCGAGATGCAGCAACATGGAGATATTGAACTACAATTACAACATCAACTACCTCAAATTAAACAAAACAAACTGTGCCTATAGATTTGCGTTCCCTAAACTCAGTTTAAAGGATTTACTTAATGGTTTAATTTTCATTTTTTCTTCGCTTGTATGTGTAATTATGAATATAATGTATTCATAATGATATAAATTAAGAATTTGATTGTTTACTTCAACATTGATGGCGATGTACTGTATTTTTTTTAAAATGTTCAAATTCTTAGTAATTTTTCAATAACGTCATTCTTTACTTCCCCATAATGTCATATGATAGTGCACATTGGTATGTTACATGTCAAGATTAACGGAGTCATAATGGATGTAATTAGCTAATAGACGAAATGATAGAGAGTATGTTGCCAAAAATCAAATGTTGAGGACTAAATCTGTAAAGAACCCTTCTTTTTTTGAATTTTAAAGTACTTTCCCATTTTTTCCTTCACTTTTGTCATACGTTGGAATTATAAATATACTTACATTTCTCGTAATATACCCTTACGTTAAATAATGATAATTCATATGTGTTGATAACACACACACACAGGGTATATTAGAAAACTAAGATATTAATTATACCTCAACAAGGAAAGTGATATAATTTGAGACAAACAAAAATTATTATAAGTCCATTTTTTGTGGGACAGATGGAGTATTTTAGTAATATAAAATTGATTTTGTTAAAAAAAAAAAAAAAGTCATTCACTCGATTGTCTAAGTTTTCTATGAAATTTATTTTCCTACTTGTCTCGAAACCCGATATTTTCCTTGATTTGAATGAATTCGTTTTCCAAGTGGAGAGGAAGTTTTATTTTTCATGGAAATCTTATATCATTCTCATTACATTTGATCATTTTTTTTTTTGTTAATTGATTTTTTTTTTCAAAAATTAACATTATTATTATCAAATACAAATGTGTGATAAAAGATTATTAAAATAGCTAAATTTTGTTTTATTTTTCATGAAAAATAATGTCAATCAAACAACAAAAATTAGAAAATATCCAACTTTTCCACCTAGAAAATTAAACCAATCAAACACATTAAACTTTCAATTATCAGAAATTGAATTGTCAAAAATTCATTTTCTTTTCACCTAAATTTCACTCATGTTATCAAACGCAGTCAGGATATGTTTGATACACCTGAATTCCATGGAAGTGGAAAATGATTTTCATGGAATTCTATATTTGATTCGTTTGATTACGTTCTTTTTGGGTCAAAAATATTTCTCGTATTGTCTTTTATTGATTTTCATTAGATTTAATTGACTTTTATGAATTTTTACAGGTTTTCGTAGATTTTTGTAGTCTTCCATTTAAAAGATTTTCATAAACTTTTAAAAACTTTTATAGACTTTTATCTTTTCAATTGAAAATATTCAATATTAATAGATTAATTTTTCGTGAATATTAAAAATTATTAATAATAATTATGTGTCAAGTGAATAAAAAATATATTTTCCCAATTCCATCACCACATCTACATGCACAACCCCCAACCACAAAGGAGAAATCCCTTGACCAGCTAACAAAATCAAGAAAAAAATATCATTTTCTATATAGATAAAAAATTCAATACACAGACGCATTGCAAAAATGTGAACATAGGTTTCTAAAAAAAATGTGAATATAAATTATACATGGTTTGAAGATCTAGCGGTCAAATTTAGTGAGGAAGATAAATAGTTTTTGGAGAGAGTAGTCATTTGTGCCAAAATGGGAAAATAGTTTTAGGAGATATAAATAATTTTGGGAGAGAAATTATTTGAGTTGCGGTTAGTAGGAAAGAACGAGATTAGGTGTGGCGTGAAGTTGAAGTTGGAGTCTGAGTATTCTCTTTTGATATTTCGGGGGGCACTGGAAAATTAAGAAAGTCATTAAAAATTCTTTTGAAGTTTTTAGCATAAACTCAAGTGAGGGGAAAAAAAAAATCTTTACCCATATTTTCCTCTAAAAGTCCATCAAAGTCTATTTATATATAGATTTTTATTAAAATTAATGATAAATTGAATACCCCTAAATTTTATAAGTATTTTACATTTCTTAATAATTAAATAATGCATGCCTTTTAAAGACTTTTTAAAAAATTCATTAAAGTTTATATTGAATAACGACCCGGGTTACTTTATAGATCAGTGACTGTCCTCACTGTACCAATATGACTTTTTTCAATAAGTTTTGTCCTCATTCGTAAGCTCCCTGAGAAAATTTCCCAGGAGATCACCCATAATAGAATTGCTATAAGCCAAGCACGCTTAATTGTGAAATTTCTAACGATGGACTTCCGGAAAAGAAGATGCACAACGGTATGAGTAGTACATATTAAATCTTATTTAAGCTTTTCATGGCCTGAGTATTAGAAAATATCTCAAGATTTTTATGAAATTAAAAAAATTTACATTGAATACACTTAGGCTGTGTTTGATTTCATGTGAATTCCATGGAAAATGTAATTTTCCACCAAATTGTTCAACTTTGACATGTTTGATTATCAGTTATTTCCATGGAAACCATTTCCATCTCAACATGATCACAACTCACATGCTTCAATTCCTCAGAAATGAGGAATTCATTTTCGATTGGAGGTTTTATTTTCAAGGGAAAATCGTTTACCATTTTCGTCAAGTTTGATTTATTTATTTATTTATTTTTTGTTATTGTTAATTGATTTAATATTTTTTTCCAAAAATTAACATTATTATTATCAAGTAAAAATTGTGAAAAAATAAAAAAATATATTTTTAATTAAAATAGTTAAATTTTGCTTATTCTCCATGGAAAATAATGTCAATCAAACAATAAAAGTTGAAAAATTTTCAAATTATTTTCACATAAAAAATTAAACTAATAAAATACATTAAACTTTAAGTTCCTAGAAATTCAATTCCCTAATATTCATTTTCTTTTCCCCCAAATTTCATCATCCCTATGTAAGACGGCATTAGACTTTTAAACTCCATAAAAGATTTTAAAAGTCTTTTAGCATTTGATTTGAATTAATTTACCCTCCTTATTTTGTTTCTATCCAAATTGCATGCTGGCAATTAAACAATCCTTAAAGTCTATGAAATTAAAATGAACAGTCATTTTCTAATATTAATCGTTGGCACTTATTATTATGCCAACGGAGACACATGATAATAATGGGATTTTTCTATTTTGGCAGAAACGCTGGCCGCACGGTACCCACTAGCCACTTATCTCTCTCAAGAGTTACATCCACGGATGGACCCACGTGTCAATGTACAAGAAATTAAACATGCATTCGTCTTCAGTAGTCACACCAAATATGCCAACATCATCAATGTTGAAAGTGCCTTCAATTTTTGGAGTCTAGCACTGTGGATGTTATAATATAACTGATCACTAATTTGATCTCTCACTAATTTAACCAACACATACAACCTTGGAAGCTGAAAATAAAAATAAAAATAAAAAATAAATAAAACAAAGGAAAAAGCAACTGTTTGGACTAATTATATGCCAAGAAAGCTTGTCATTTTCCATGTCTTAACATTCAAAATATAAGAATAAATTAGTAAACATACAAGAGGTTGTTGGGATATTTGACCCAAATTAAGAATGAGAATATCTTAGACAATTAGTTTTCCTATTAAAGTGGTTAACTTGGAGACCAAATTAATGGTGAAAAGGAAAATAAAAGACTTTATTTTGATATTCTATTTCAATAAAGAAACTTACTTGAACACGAATTCTACATATTCTAGGTGTTGTTTTTACTTATAAATATGTGTGTCAAGGAGTCATAATATTATGAATCTTATGTGAGACTAATTAAAGAGAATTGAAGAGCTTTATCTTTGTAATTTCTTGTGAACTATTTGTGGGATAATTCAAATGGTAGAAACTTGGATTAGATAGAAGTTCATTATTAGTATTTTCTCTGTAATCTATGGGATTGGGTTGGTGAGTGAAATTCTATATATTTGTAACAATTTAATATATAGTGAAAGGCTTTGACGATTTGGAAATTTTGCGTCGTTGTTATTTATTTTCTTGTTGCTCAATTAATTCTTGAATATCAAAAGATCTTGTTGGTTAAAGAAGGAGAATTAACGTGTAATTACCAACAAGTGGTATCAGAGCGTCGGTGGTTCGAAGATTTTATTGGAGCAAAAGAAAATATGTCTGTTAAGTACGACGTGGAGAAATTTGATGGGGGAATTAATTTTGGCTTTCGGCAAATACAAGTCAAGGATATTTTAATTCAGGCGGGTCTGGACAAAGTTTTGAAAGGAAAACCAATCGAGAGTTCTGACAAATGAAAAGAAACTGAATCCAGCAAGAGTGATGAACATTGAGAAGATTTGGATTTGAGAGCTGCTAGTACAATACGACTTTGTTTGGCCAAGAATGTTCTTGCAAATATTCATGGGATATCTGCTGCTAAGGAACCTTGAGAAAAACTGGAAGAGTTGTATCAGACGAAGAACTTGTCAAATCGCTTGTATCTGAAGGAACAGTTTCATTCGTTGAGAATGAGCCCAGGTACAAAAATCTCCGACCATTTTAGTGTTCTTAACGGGATTGTTTCTGAACTGGAATCTATTGGAGTCAAAGTTGAAGATGAGGATAAAGCGTTGAGACTCATCTGGTCTCTTCCATCCACGTTTGACCACATCAAGCTGATTTTGATGTACGAGAAAGAAATTGTGGACTTTGCAGAAGTTACAAGTAAGTTGATCTCTAAAGAACGAAGATTAGGTGGAGGCGATAATTCATCTAGAAATAACTTGCTTGTTACTGAAAAGTGGAAGAGGGGTAACTCCATGAAGAAGAATGTTGTATGTTGGAACTGTGGACAATCCGGTTACGTAAAAAGAAATTGTCCAAAAGGTGGAACAGACTCGACTGACTGCTCGAAGGTGGACAATGCGTACTCTGAGTAAGAAGTGACATCCTCATGGCATGAAGCCAGTTGCCATGATAGAGTATGTGTTCTTACTGGCTCGGGCATGTGTTTGCACACAACATTAGTTTGACTTGGATGCAAGGTGTGTGGTTGAATTAATGTCGATGGCTGATGAGCTCCTATGAAAAATCAAACAATAGGAGTTGCACCATAATTTTCAGCAATTTTGTTTTCGACATGAGCCGGTGAAAATCTCGGAGTTCGTTGATAATTTTGAGTGGTTATACTCATATGGTGGAATATGTGATCATTAAAGTGGAAAAAACTTGCCTGTTTACTCAGTGATTAATTTTTGAATATTTTGGCTCGAATGAATTTGTGTCAAAGTGGAGATTGTTGGGATATTTGACCCAAATTAGGAATGAGAATATCTTGGACAATTGATTTCCCTATTAGAGTGGTTAACTTGGAGACGAAGTTAATGGTGAAAAGGAAAATAAAAGACTTTATTGTGATATTCTACTTCAATAAGGAAACTTACTTGAATACGAATTCTACATATTCTAGGTGTTGTTTTTACCTATAAATATGTGTATTAGGGAGCCATAATATTATGAATCTTATGTGAGACTAATTGAGAGCTTTATCTTTGTAATTTTTTGTGAACTCTTTATGAGATAATTCAAAGAGTAGAAACTTGAGTTAGATAGAAGTTCATTATTAGCATTTTCCCTGTAGTCCATGGGATTGGATTGTTGAGTGAAATCTATAAATTTGTATCAATTTAATATCTAGTGAAAGATTTTGGCGATCCTAAAATTTTGTGTCGTCGTTATTTATTTTTTGTTACTCAATTAATTCTTGAATACCATCTTAATTCTTATTCTTAATTATATATAAAAATAGAATAGCCGTCACCAAAATACACACATAGTTTCCTGTCAAAAAAACTTTCTATATTTGAAATTTTTTTACTAAAAAATAGTATATTAAATATTTTAGCATTTATTATTTTACATGTGTCATTAATTGCATTTACATCTGTACTATGTTATTAATGACATCAAAATTTTATTATTATTCTTTTAATAATTATTATATTATTTTGAAATCGAAAAATATGTAATATGGGTATCAAATTAAATATCACAGTGAGAAGTTTAATGCAAGTTAACAAGTGAGAGCAAATTATAAATATATTGTCTGTAAAATTATATCAAAATTAAAGGTAAACTTTTATTTTATATTTTATATTCTTCCGCAATAACTAATTCATTTTAAATTATATCATTTAAATCCTATAATATTATCTATAATTAGTTAACTAAATTCATTTTAATAATTTCTGTTCTGACAATTCAACGGTTTACAATTTTATTAAAATATTAAAAAATAATAATATGCCATAAAAAATAGTGAAACTTTATTTATTAATTTTATTAACATATATAAACAAAAATCTCTCTCTCTCTCTCTCTCTCTCTATATATATATATATATATATATATATATATATATATATTTTTTTTTTTTTTTCATTAATAATTTTTTTATTGACATATAATTAAAATTAATTCATGACTTGTTTTCCCGTAAAGAGATAAAATAATTCAACAGTTTACAATTTTATTTAAATATTAAAAAAATAATTATATTCCGTAACAAATAGTGAATTTTTATTTCTTAATTTTATTAACTTATATAGAAAAAAAGACTCACTATATATATTTTATTTATATTTTCATTATTAAATTTTTTTTTTATTGAGATATAATTAAATATGCATTTAATTAGGTTGAATTAAATGCATCGTATTTAAAAATTAAAAATTTCACATTCGTGCACCACAAATCTTGAGATTGATTTTTACTTTCGTGCATCGTCAATATTGTTACAATTACTTTATTTTATATAAATTATAATATTTTGATGGTTATTATTTCTATTCACGTTAGTCAAAAATATTTGGACGAAATTTTTTATTTATTCTATACAATATATATTTGAAAAATTGCATTATTTAATTTAAATTTGAGCAATTGTTTAAAGGGTATTGGCGCATTTAGTTCCTACCTTTCACATATGTTACAGAATTCGTCTCTACCTTTTTTTTTTGGCAAATGCACCCGTATCTTCGCACTCGCCAAAAACATCCATGTCGTCAACTACTGTTAAAATCAGTTGTTATCCATTGAATTAAGACTCAATTTCATTAAGTTTTGAGGGGAATTTCGGAATTCAATTAAAGTCTATCTTACATTTCAACAAAAAAACGCATGAACTATGAGACAAAACTCAAACTAAATTTGGAGCCAATCCCATTTCTTCCATCCGAGTTGAAATCACTAGAGTTAATACTGCCTCCTTTTAGGAATGAAAGTGAAAATATAATTTGTTGAATCTTATGGGGAGATGCAGATAACAAGAGCAAAACATTGGATTTTTGATGCCATTCAAAACGGTTGAAGTCTTTTTTTTTTTTTTTTTTTTGGTTTTTAATTGTCTGAAGTTTTCTTTTGGAGATATGGTGATTTAATTCATTTTTGCAATGACTTCTTGTAATGGAGATCTTATCTTTTGGTAATGGTGATTTACTACATCATTTGCTTTCTTTATGGCTTTGTATGGTTGAATTGGATGTATATGCACCGATGGAATTATTTTAAAGCAAGAAACTATTGGTTTTTCCCAATTAAAGGGGGGTATTTTGCGCCAAAAATGTAAAAGATAGGGATGTATATGTATATCACAATAATAGTTAGAAGGTAGGGATGTATGTCTCAAAAATTGTAAAAGATAGGGATGTATATTGCAATAACAGTTATAAGGTAGGGATGTATATTGCAAAGATCGTGGAAGGTAGGGATGATTTTCACAAACCAAAAATTTAAGGTAGGAAAGCTCATCATCATCTTCTTTACGATGTCACTGGACACTGCTCCATATCCACTACTGATAAAGTAACGGAATTAAAGCAAATCTTAGGTGAATCACATCTAATGAACACTATCTATATACTCAAGCTATCTACGAAAGTCCAATTTCCAACATATCCACAATAAATGGCAAAAATCCAATTTTTTGCTTTTGTTATATGCATCTCCCTGTAAAATTCAACAAAATCTATCTTCACTTTCATTCCTAAAAGTAGGCAGTATTAACTCTAGTGATTTCAACTTGGATGGAAGAAATGGGATTGGCGCCAAATCAGTTTGAGTTCTGTCTCACAGCTCGTGCGTTTTTTGTTGAAATGTAAGGTAGACTTTAATTGATTTTCGAAATTGCCCTCAAAACTAAATGAAATTGAGTCTTAATTCAATGGATAACGACTGATTTTAACAGAAGCTGACGTCACGGATGTTTTTGGCAAGAAAGTGTGAAGGTAAGGGTGCATTTGCCAAAAAAACAAAGGTAAAGACGAATTTCGCAACGTATGCGAAAGGTAGGGACTAAATGCGTCAATTACCCTTATTTAAATATGTTTGTCTATAGCAACTTTCGTGTATCACATGGGTGTGAACAAGTACAAACTGTACAAATAATGTATTATTTAAATAGGTTTTCCAAAATTGATGAGAATTGTAATTTATTCATATTTTGAGCATTCGTTGACAGTCCGTGTCATTAATCAAAGCAAATTATGTGTTCAATTTTTTTTCCTATTTTGTAATGATATTTACAGTAAAATCATTTTATATTCTTCTTCCGTGCAACGCACAAGTATGATACTAGTCTTTGTAAAGATATATACTTTTATTTCTTGCACATGGCAACAATCTCAGGGAGCTTGCACAATTCGCCTTCCATGTTGTAGATCCCTCAACCACTACAAATATTTTTTTTCGAGGTCTTCAGCAATCTACTCCCTCGAAACTTTCTCTAAATGGGAGAATGACAGAAAATCATATGCATAATATAAATCAAAATACCGTTTGAAAATAGTTTGGCTTAGAAAAAAATATGAATTGTCAAACTTACTATTATGTTGGAAAACTCGAACCATACCTCTGGATCCTCGAGCACCATTAATTATCGAGTTATGATTCAGAGAATCACTAATAATTAAACCTCCCTGTAAAGATCCATGAGAACTATAAACAAATGCAAACATATCAGAATTAAAGTCCAAGTAACTAGGTATACCTTCCCTATTAAGATGGGAAGAATTGCAGAATTTGTTACATGACACATGGCAATGGCTTTCCAACAAAATTCGCCACACACTTCTCCAAGTCGGAATGCAAGATTGTTGTGCTAGACAAATGTTTCCATTTGTTAGAAGGATGATACATCATTAGATGTCACGGTTTCAGGAAAAAAAAAAAAAAAGGATAATAGCAGTGCAAAGATTCAATATCGTGTCCAGCACATTTTTCGTTTTGGCATTAAATAGTGTTGTTTTCGTCATTTCTTCTCCTTCTACATCAAAATTCCCCTTTAACGCATAAATGCAAATATTTATTCTCTCCTCAAGATTAAAGAACTGAAAAAATGTCATGTGGGTCGAGCCCATTCGGGTCCCCAACCCATCACTACCATTGCTTCCCCATTCACCATTCCCGTGAGTCGTCAACTTCAATATTATCCACATCTTTGGAAAACACGAGAAACGCTGCCAGAGACTGGACGATGTTGCAGAGAAAATACGATGAAATGGGAGAACTTCTTATATATTCCATGAGAAAAATTCTACTCTATCCCTTTTTCTCAATTCCATTACCAATTGTTAATTTCTCAAATCCTTTTAACAAATGGAAACATTTGATAAATGGGATCTCTGCTGATAATTGTCAATTTCTGATGACTGTTTGTAGAAGAAAAATGTGTACAAACAGATCCCAATTAATGAATTATTTAATTTTTGAGATCTACAATTCATCAATTAATTTACATGCCATGTCATTATTGCTCAGCATAAATCAAGCAACGATTACTTTTACCAATATATATTTGACAAATAATCTTTTTTATTTGAAATGCAAATAATCTTAACTGTGACAATTTAAAATTACTAAAATCACTTAAGTCATCATATCTGCATCCAAACAGACTCCCAATAAAGGTTTTAATAAATCATAAGATTATATTTAATTAAAGGATAAATTATTTGTCTTAGTCTTTTTTTTTTTAATTAAAGACAAAGACAATATATAAAATACATATCTATATCTATATTTATATTCTATATATTAAAAGGAACCGAGATTCTATCAATTCTGACTGAAATTCCAATTTGTTAACAGAATCTTAATTCCCTTCCAGCTATATTTTATATTTTGAATTTTTTTGGCGGTTGACATAATTTCTATGAGTTGTTTAGATTGTTTTAAAATTCAAATTCTCCACTATCTCATTACACATTTTTCTTCTACAAACTGTCATCAGAAATTGACAATCATCAGTAGATATCCTATTTATCAGATGTTTCCATTTGTTAAAAGGATTTGAGAAATTAACAAGTGGTAATGGAATTGAGAAAAAGGGATAGAGTAGAATTTTTCTAACATAATAGTAAGTGTGACGATTCATATTTTTTTTGAGAAATTAACAATTGGTAATGGAATATGTCCCAACATTTGTACGTTAAACAATATTGAACAATTGATAAATTTCATCAATCATGTCATTTTACTCGTTCGATCTTCTATATGATATTGAACCACTTATGTTGTGAGACTTCAAAATATACACCGACCCAATGCTCATTGAATTGGGTACACATTCATGATAACAAGTGAACCGTACGTGTGAAGTGCATAGACAAATTGGGCTGTATATATGTCATGTCACTTCCTATTAGCAGGTGCAAAGTTATAAAACTTTACTAGGTTGCAGCCTTTTAAATGAAACTGTAAAATTAATAATTATATGAACCAAGAAATGCAATTAATTTCCATATTCATTCATAACCTCCAAAATATTTACAACTGGCTGAATGAATGAAAGATGGGACATGATCATTCTGAGCCCACATACTCAACAAAGGGGTAAATGTTGTTGTGATTTGATGAAAAAAAAAAAGAACAAAAAAAAAAAGGTTGAACTTCAAACTTAGAGTCTTTACGGTCCATATCTTGAAGATTTTTAAAGGATGTAAATCGCAAGATATATTTTAGTAGAGAGGTGTTGAGAGTTTGTTATTTAACTACATTTACAAGAAGCCTCATCCATACCTTGGGGTAAAATTTGAACTCTTCTATTGCAGTTGCTAACCCAGCTGAGATTTCTTGCTATCACATTTCAACCAATTGAGTTATGCTCCGGAGGCATTGTTGTTGTGATTTGAGAATGCTCTCTCGTACGCTCCTCAAGGGTTTCGCTCTCTCTTGAAGGTTTGAATTACATTGCATATATTTTAAAAGGTTTGAGATTTTTGTGGATTTTATACTTGTGTGGAAATTTTTTTAAAGATGATACAGATTAACATGGTATTGATTAAAAAAAAAAAAAAAAACTAAATTTTATTTTTGTTATCATTCATTTCTAACTAAAAGAGTGGGTGGATGTGACACTTTTCATATATATATATATACCCCCTCGTTTGGTTAAAATAATCCTTTAACATTCTGTTAATTCTTTTTTTTAATTTGTTTGATTAATTTTGAGGGCTCAAATAAAGTTGTAATACCAATATCTTAATATCGATGTTAAGTTTTTACACAATATTTTACTACATTATTTTTGAATTATTAAATTGTAGGAAAAATTATAATCGTTTAAAATAATCCATTAACAATATATTTCATCATTCAGTAATTTTATCTTTCATTTGGTTGGCTTTCCTAACTCAAATAAAAACTTAATAGCAAGATTTTTATATCAATATGAAGTTCTCATGTCACATTATTTTCGAATGACATATCGTCAACTGTAGCAAGAATTATAGCTGTTTAAAATTGTTCCTTAACATTTTTTTTCCTTTTAGAGTTCTTTCCTTCTCTTGGTTAAATTTGAGGGCTCAAATAAAATCGTAATAATAAGTTTTCGCACAGTACTTTACTACATAAATTTCGAATTACTAAACCATTAAAAAATTATAGCATTTTAAAATGATCCATTGACAATGTATTTCATGTTTCATAGATTTTTTTTGCTCATTAACAATTTAATCAACCCAAATTCGTCCCCCCATTTTATCGTTGTGTGTGTTTTTTTACTTCATTTGGTTAATTTTAAGAGTTCAAATAAAGTCGTAATAGCAATATCTTAATATTGATTTGAAGTTTTTGCACAATGCTTACTACATTGTTATTTTCGAATTAATAAATCGCAGCAAAAATTGTAGTCGTTCGAGATGCTTCATTAGCAATGTATTTCATTTTTCTATGATTTTTCTTTCGTTTGGTTGGATTTCTGGATTCAAATGAAGTTGTAATATCAAGATCTTTATATTAATACGAAACTCTCATTTAGTACTTTATTACATTATTTTCGAATTACAAAATCGTTAATTGTAGGAAAAATTATAGTCATTATGCACAAAATTTCACTACATTTCGAATTATCAAATCGCAGCAAAAATCATAGCAATTTAAGATAATCCATTAACAATGTATTTCATCTTTCAGTAATTTTTTCTTTCAATTGGTGGCTTTCTTGGCTCAAAGATATGATTTAAAAAGAGTTTTTTTGAAATGAATAGTGATTTTTAAGAGAATTAATGGTTGAAATTTGGTTGAAATGACAAATATTGTGGGCTTAACTTTTAATGGATGGTTGAAATTGAGTATTGTAGAAAAAAGAGAAGATTTTAAAGGAAATCAAACAAGGGCTTAATAGCAAGATCTTTATATCAATATAAAGTTCTCATATAGTACTTTATCACATTATTTTCAAATTAAATATCATCAACTGTTGCAAGAATTATAGCCATTTAAAATGGTTCTTTAACATTTTTTTTTTCTTTTTGGCTTTCTTTCCTTCGTTTCATTAAATTTGAGGGCTCAAATAAAGTAGTAATATCAATATATTAACTGTAGCGACCAAGAATTTTTACGCGATTAATAATTATTTTAATAGAAAATCGTGTCGCTACTATTTCACCCATTTTTATTAAGTTAACGCCACGACGTATTCGTATAGCCAAGTCAAGAAATAATCGAGATCGTTCGATTTTAAATTAAATTCCGAATTTCTAAAAATATCTCCATTCTCTTGATTTAAAGTATATTAAGTCTAAGTACTTAATTCAATGTTATCCCAATATTTATTTGTACAAAAATTACTTTTATTATTTAAATTAAGAAAATATATGCAAGCATGAGAGGTTCCATTATATATAATAATTATGAGAATCTTAATTTAATAAATATGGAAAAGTCTATGAATGATTGATAAGACTCCATTATATGTAATCATGAAGAGCATAATATTTGTATAAATATGGAAAAGTATATGAATGAATTATATACTCCATTATATATAATCATGAAGAGCATAATATTTGTATAAATATGGAAAAGTATATAATGATTGATAAGACTCCATTATATGTAATCATGAAGAGCATAATATTTGTATAAATATGGAAAAGTATATGAATGATTTATATACTCCATTATATATAATCATGAAGAGCATATTATTTGTATAAATATGGAAAAGTATATGAATGGTGCTTTACTTTAAGAAAATGATGTGTTAAAATTAATAGAATTGAATGATTATGTTTACAATATGCCAACTTTATACATCTATTTAAACCCATCTCTTTTACACACAACTCTACACATATACACTTATTTCCAATCTCTTGACAAAATCCACAAGTAAGAGAAATTCAAGGTGGTCAAGAAAGTTTTGGTCCATTTACTACTACACTTCATTTTAATCTTTTAAAAGGTAAGTATATCTTATGTTTTTATGAAAAGTAAGTATGTTTTTATGAAAGGTAAATACACCTTATGTTTTTATGAAAAGTAAGTATGTTTTTATGACAAGTAAGTATATCTTATGTTTTTATGAAAAGTAAGTATGTTTTTATGAAAGGTAAATACACCTTATGTTTTTATGAAAAGTAAGTATGTTTTTATGACAAGTAAGTATATCTTATGTTTTTATGAAAAGTAAGTATGTTTTTATGAAAGGTAAATACACCTTATGTTTTTATGAAAAGTAAGTATGTTTTTATGACAAGTAAGTATATCTTATGTTTTTATGAAAAGTAAGTATGTTTTTATGAAAGGTAAATACACCTTATGTTTTTATGAAAAGTAAGTATGTTTTTATGACAAGTAAGTATATCTTATGTTTTTATGAAAAGTAAGTATGTTTTTATGAAAGGTAAATACACCTTATGTTTTTATGAAAAGTAAGTATGTTTTTATGACAAGTAAGTATATCTTATGTTTTTATGAAAAGTAAGTATGTTTTTATGAAAGGTAAATACACCTTATGTTTTTATGATAAGTAAGTATGTTTTTATGACAAGTAAGTATATCTTATGTTTTTATGAAAAGTAAGTATGTTTTTATGAAAGGTAAATACACCTTATGTTTTTATGAAAAGTAAGTATGTTTTTATGACAAGTAAGTATATCTTATGTTTTTATGAAAAGTAAGTATGTTTTTATGAAAGGTAAATACACCTTATGTTTTTATGAAAAGTAAGTATGTTTTTATGACAAGTAAGTATATCTTATGTTTTTATGAAAAGTAAGTATGTTTTTATGAAAGGTAAATACACCTTATGTTTTTATGAAAAGTAAGTATGTTTTTATGACAAGTAAGTATATCTTATGTTTTTATGAAAAGTAAGTATGTTTTTATGAAAGGTAAATATGCCTTATGTTTTTATGAAAAGTAAGTATGTTTTTATGACAAGTAAGTATACCTTATGTTTTTATGAAAAGTAAGTATGTTTTTATGACAAGTAAGTATATCTTATGTTTTTATGAAAATGTTTGGATCATTGCTATGAAATCAATCTCACAAGATTGTTATGGGTTCCATATGATATGTTTATGATTATGCTAAGGGGACCGGAGTTTAGTAGCGCTACACATAAGAATTCTTGCCATTTAAGTTCGGTAAAATTCTTGTGTCTCCCTATGTTTATGAATATTTCAATCCTATCCTATGTTATGATGAAAATGATCCATATGCATTCAAAAGAAAATTTATGCTTGGTATACTTACTGGGATTTTATAAATCTCACTCCACGATATTTACCATTTTCAGATAATTGAAGGTTCGAGGCGGTCAACATGGAAGTGGCAAAAGTGGTTAAGATTGATGAGATAATTATGTTGAACTTTATGTAAGAAAATTATGTTCTATTTTTATTCACAAATAAAATTATGGGATTCTAATTATTCTTTTGAATAATTTTACATTACTATTTAAGTCTCGATAATATGATATGAGTCACTTTTTGTGGCACTCGAATGGTCGAGAATTCGGGTCGTCACAGTTGGTATCAGAGCAAAGAGTTTTAAAAACGATTCTAATTAGTTGAATTATGGGATTCTAATTATTCACGTGAACAGTAAAACGACGTGCTATTCATGATGAACAGTGAACGAAATCACTATTCATTATAAAAAAAAAAGTTGAATTTTCACATGTCAAGTATGGTTATGATTTTGAAAAGCATGATGAAATTTGATGTGCGAATTTCAAGGACAAAATTCATTTTAAGCAAGGGAGTTTGTAATGTCCTGAAAATTTTATGGAATATAATTAGTTAGTGATATGATGTTTATATTGATGTCTTTGATAAATTTCTAGAAGTTCGGGGACTAAAGGAAAAATAAGATTTGACGATAAATTTTATTTGGGTTAAGTTATTAATTATTGATGGGGAGATAATTACTATATCGATATTGGATTTGTTTTGAAGACTGTGATTAATTAGGAATTATGATTCAAGAAAATGTTGATTTGGATACAACCACATTAAATTATTGTTGATTAAAGGAAAATAAGATTATATGAAATATTTTAACTCATCACTCTACTATGTCACTCTCCACGTATTGACTCCTCGAACCAGGTATGTTATATGCTTTGCAAGTCATTTACGATTTTATTAAGACATGTTAAGTATGAAATCTTCATATGTTATGAATCTTTATGTGTTACACATAATATACATGTCAAGTATGATATAAATTGATAGAAGACTCAATTTTTTTATTCTTTTCAATGTAGAATTATGAGACAGAGAGGATATTTATATGAATTTTGGTGCATATTAAGCTTAGTAAGATTGACTCAATTAGAAATTAAGTTGGGTTGTAACTTTTGCCCAAAATATATGGAATAATATATTAAACAAACAAAATTGATAATGAATTCGTACAATAATTTATCCCTTTATCACTACCTTTGTGTAAAAACAAGGGAAAAACTGTGGATGGTTATTAGTACTTCCTCTTCAAGTTTCAATTTTCGGTTCAATAATTTATCCCTTTATCACTACCTTTACTTAAAAGCAAGGAAAAACTGTGGATGATTATTGGTACCACTCTTCAAGTTTCAATTCTGAAAAAAAAAAAAAAAAAAAAATTCAGAAAGAAAAGAAAGAAAGAGAACGGGTGTTGAGCATAATGGGAATAATATGACTTAAGAATGATTTTCAAAATAATTGTTGTCCTCGAGTTTAGAAATGATAAACCTTAAATGGACTTTGCATAATTGATTTTAGACATGGCATTAAGTATGAGAAGTCAACAGAAATGATTAGAAATATGTTCAGATTATCTATCATTTAGATTTAATGAGAAATAGCGAGCCAATTTTATGAATTTTTATGAGATGTTAAGATTATAAGTGATATGATTTTAATGAGACTTTTATGAGAAGCATTATGAAGTTAGAGATTTAAAGATTTGGTTATTGGGAATTAAGTAATGAATATTATGTTGAGTAAGTGAATTATGCCTCTATATTGAAGAGAAATTTATTATGAACTTTGGCCTTGTGATTAAATTTTGGGAATATGATTTATGACTTATAAATATAAGTATGAGTAATCTTTTGAGCCAATTAAGGTATTGAAGGAAGTGATATTGTGATATTGACGACTATGATTTGAAATTTCTATGTTGAGGAATTATGAATTGATTTTTCTGGAATATTTTTTTATGATATTGAAGTTTGATGAAATTGTGGTCAATTTTTAGATCGTTGTGATCAAATGTGGAATTATTTATTATTGTGAGTTATGAAGTATGCTTACGGTTTGAATAAGTCCAAATTTCAAAGGAAACTCTGCTTAGAATTTTATCGTTTGGAATTAAGAGCATAGTATGGTATGCAATCACTAAGAGAATTGAGGTTAGACATGCAAATTCATTTACATCACAAACGAGATTTAGTAGATGATAACAGAGATATTTATTATTTTCTCGTAAGGAGAACACACAAGAGTCACATTGGAAAGAAATACATGAAACACGCAAAATCAAAAGAAAGCAACATGGGAAATTCCTCAAATTGAGAGATGTGTTTCCGGAGTAGCCGTATCCTACCACCTCTGACCTTTTGAGGAAATAAAGAAACCTTCAAAGAGGTGTGTTTCGAGAGTAAGAATACTCCGTAATCTACCACCTGGAACCTTTGAGGTACACACAAGATTTAAACATTAAGGAAATCCTAGGAAATTAGAGGGGTGTCTCGAGAGTAAGAATACTCCGTACTCTACCCCCACCTATTCTAAGATTCATAAAGTTAAGTTTACATTAACCGGACTCCATTTTCGCTTGATTCCCCTTCCTTGCGACCAATCTATCTTAACCCCTGCTGGATCTTGTATTGAGATATATGACTGCAGCTTATCCAGTAGTTCATCAATAGTAGTAGCAGAAATAAGGAGCCTTCTGGAAAATGGAGAGATGAATCCCTGTTCCACAGCATAATCAAGAAAGGTTAACAAGCCATCAAAGAAATTGTTAACATTCAGAAGCCCAATAGGCTTAGTATGGAGATCTAGTTGAGCCCACGAGGTAATGTTAAAGATTTCTTCTAAGGTACCAAAACCTCCGGGCAGGGCTATAAAGGCATCAGAACCATATAGCATACAAGTTATGCGTTCATGGATGGATAATGTTTGAACTTCATGCCCTCGTGTTTTGCCTGCAACATCTACCAAAGGGACAGGTATGACACCGATTACTTTTGATTTCTCTGCAAGAGCAGATTGGGAAACACAACCCATTAGACCACTGCTACCACCCCCATACACAAGAGTGATACCTTTTTCCCCCAGTTTCTTTCCAAGATCTACGGCCGCTTCTAGATAACTGAAGCATTTCCCCACTTTTGATCCACAAAATACACAAATAGTTTTGATCTGTCGAAGTTTTGGTGCTTCCATCTTTGATAGTATAGAAGAGAAAACTTACGAAGAAGATGTGATTTTGGGATGCCTGAACTATGAAATATGTTTGGCTATTTAAAGCCGAAAAAATTTACTGTTTTTGATTGATTATGAAAAAGTAAAGATTTACTTTTGTCAAAATCGGCCAACTTTTGACTGTTTTACCAAAGATATCACCTTTCGGTGATTTATTTCCAGCTTTATCAAAACTCGAGAAAGGAAAATATATTTTATTTCCAAAACGCGTGAAAGAAAACAGCAAAATATTTTAAATGTGTATCAAGAGATTTACCTTATATCATTGTTGAACTGCCAGAAGCCTCATTTTGTAAAACAGACTGGCAAACAGGATCTTTTGCTATTATATTTTGGAGACTATAACGATTTTTGTCCTCGTTAAACTGAGCGTATAAGGAGAGAAGTTCACGTTGCACATAACCACTTGGGTGCGTCTCAAGAGTCAGTCGAATATCATCCAAAGACTCCTTACTCAGTCCACCCTTTATGAATTTGATTTTATCATCCCGATTAGTAGAAGAATATCCTACTGTTTTGCAACGAGTATCACAGATCCAACGAGCACATTTGTAGCAACCATTCAGCCTTTTTGCTCTTCGTTTCTTTGCGAAGGTGCTTTTGCCTAAACCAGGCATGTGCTTTGGAAATGTCATAGGTAATTCACCAGATAGTCGAACCTTTGCTTCGATCAACCAGCGAACATCTTCTGAAACACCATGAGCCATCAGCAACCTCAATCTTTCGAGTCTTATTCGATAAATTTTCCTCAGATCATTCATTGGAAGACTGGAATAATACTTGCGAATGTTTGTAAGAATGATATCCATGTTTTTGATGGATCTAACCTCTTCCCAGCATGAACTATTTAAAAGCATTAAGGATCGGAGGGAATCCGCGTGATATTGATTCCAGCAAGAAAGCGCGGAATAGAATAATGGAAAAGAGGGAACAAGAGTTTATACGCCGTTTACTTTCTTGATAAAAGGAAGATTTGATGATGACGGGATTTGAGATATGGAATATTTTCTTGGATTTTGGGTACTGATATTTTGATATAATAATCAAGGTATAGAAATAATACGGGGATACGTGAAAGTGAAATAAGGACTGTATTGAATAAGGATTAATAAGTTTGTGCAAGTTAAAGGAATACCTTACGGGAAATGTTATGATATTTGAGTTAAGAATTTTAATTATTTGGGAGATATTTGTTTATTGAATTTTGCAGAAATTTTGGGTTACAAATATTGGAAAGATAAACCGATGATTATGTTGATATGTGAATAACATGTTTGGGTATATTACATAGAGAATATTCAGGTAATCGTTTTAATTATTTTGGGATATTTGGTGATAAGAAGAAATGACAAATTATTATGGTATGATATGTTAGTAAAGATTTATTGAAATTTTAGAGATATTAATACGAATATTTGAGGTCACATGATACGATGATAAATGACAAGTTACATGAATACTACAAGATATGATGAAATATCACATACGATTGGGAATTTTCATTTTGATTCAGAAGAATTTATGAGTAGACATATGTCTATTATTGATAGAAAAGTCCATGTCTTAAGAAAACAAATTGATGCATTTAGTCAAAGTCCAGTGGGTTAAATATGGTTGGGTTAAATATGGTAGCGATGATGCTACATAAGAAGAAGAAGAGATTCTGATTAAGTGTTCAGAAATCATAAGATCAAGTAAGATTAATTTCGAGGACGAAATTATTTTAAGGGGGTAAGTTTGTAGCGACCAAGAATTTTTACGCGATTAATAATTATTTTAATAGAAAATCGTGTCGCTACTATTTCACCCATTTTTATTAAGTTAACGCCACGACGTATTCGTATAGCCAAGTCAAGAAATAATCGAGATCGTTCGATTTTAAATTAAATTCCGAATTTCTAAAAATATCTCCATTCTCTTGATTTAAAGTATATTAAGTCTAAGTACTTAATTCAATGTTATCCCAATATTTATTTGTACAAAAATTACTTTTATTATTTAAATTAAGAAAATATATGCAAGCATGAGAGGTTCCATTATATATAATAATTATGAGAATCTTAATTTAATAAATATGGAAAAGTCTATGAATGATTGATAAGACTCCATTATATGTAATCATGAAGAGCATAATATTTGTATAAATATGGAAAAGTATATGAATGAATTATATACTCCATTATATATAATCATGAAGAGCATAATATTTGTATAAATATGGAAAAGTATATGAATGATTGATAAGACTCCATTATATGTAATTATGAAGAGCATAATATTTGTATAAATATGGAAAAGTATATGAATGATTTATATACTCCATTATATATAATCATGAAGAGCATATTATTTGTATAAATATGGAAAATTATATGAATGGTGCTTTACTTTAAGAAAATGATGTGTTAAAATTAATAGAATTGAATGATTATGTTTACAATATGCCAACTTTATACATCTATTTAAACCCATCTCTTTTACACACAACTCTACACATATACACTTATTTCCAATCTCTTGACAAAATCCACAAGTAAGAGAAATTCAAGGTGGTCAAGAAAGTTTTGGTCCATTTACTACTACACTTCATTTTAATCTTTTAAAAGGTAAGTATATCTTATGTTTTTATGAAAAGTAAGTATGTTTTTATGAAAGGTAAATACACCTTATGTTTTTATGAAAAGTAAGTATGTTTTTATGACAAGTAAGTATATCTTATGTTTTTATGAAAAGTAAGTATGTTTTTATGAAAGGTAAATACACCTTATGTTTTTATGAAAAGTAAGTATGTTTTTATGACAAGTAAGTATATCTTATGTTTTTATGAAAAGTAAGTATGTTTTTATGAAAGGTAAATACACCTTATGTTTTTATGAAAAGTAAGTATGTTTTTATGACAAGTAAGTATATCTTATGTTTTTATGAAAAGTAAGTATGTTTTTATGAAAGGTAAATACACCTTATGTTTTTATGAAAAGTAAGTATGTTTTTATGACAAGTAAGTATATCTTATGTTTTTATGAAAAGTAAGTATGTTTTTATGAAAGGTAAATACACCTTATGTTTTTATGAAAAGTAAGTATGTTTTTATGACAAGTAAGTATATCTTATGTTTTTATGAAAAGTAAGTATGTTTTTATGAAAGGTAAATACACCTTATGTTTTTATGAAAAGTAAGTATGTTTTTATGACAAGTAAGTATATCTTATGTTTTTATGAAAAGTAAGTATGTTTTTATGAAAGGTAAATACACCTTATGTTTTTATGAAAAGTAAGTATGTTTTTATGACAAGTAAGTATATCTTATGTTTTTATGAAAAGTAAGTATGTTTTTATGAAAGGTAAATACACCTTATGTTTTTATGAAAAGTAAGTATGTTTTTATGACAAGTAAGTATATCTTATGTTTTTATGAAAAGTAAGTATGTTTTTATGAAAGGTAAATATGCCTTATGTTTTTATGAAAAGTAAGTATGTTTTTATGACAAGTAAGTATACCTTATGTTTTTATGAAAAGTAAGTATGTTTTTATGACAAGTAAGTATATCTTATGTTTTTATGAAAATGTTTGGATCATTGCTATGAAATCAATCTCACAAGATTGTTATGGGTTCCATATGATATGTTTATGATTATGCTAAGGGGACCGGAGTTTAGTAGCGCTACACATAAGAATTCTTGCCATTTAAGTTCGGTAAAATTCTTGTGTCTCCCTATGTTTATGAATATTTCAATCCTATCCTATGTTATGATGAAAATGATCCATATGCATTCAAAAGAAAATTTATGCTTGGTATACTTACTGGGATTTTATAAATCTCACTCCACGATATTTACCATTTTCAGATAATTGAAGGTTCGAGGCGGTCAACATGGAAGTGGCAAAAGTGGTTAAGATTGATGAGATAATTATGTTGAACTTTATGTAAGAAAATTATGTTCTATTTTTATTCACAAATAAAATTATGGGATTCTAATTATTCTTTTGAATAATTTTACATTACTATTTAAGTCTCGATAATATGATATGAGTCACTTTTTGTGGCACTCGAATGGTCGAGAATTCGGGTCGTCACATTAACTAATATCGAAGTGAAGCTTTCGTACAATATTTTACTATAATAATTTTGAATTGCTAAACTATAACAAAAATTATAGCATTTTTAAATGGTTCATTAATAGTGTATTTCATGTTTCAACGATTTATTTTTATCCATTAATAATTTAATAAATCCATTGTTATCTGATGTGATGTCACTGTGCTTTCCATTAAGCTTTGGAATCTCGATTAGTTGAATATGTTATCCTTCATTTGTACAAATTAAAAATATCAATATTGATGATAATTGGTAAGAGTAAATCTCAAATATCGACACTATTTTATACATAATTCTTATCGCATCCCGTGCATCGCACGGGTTGCACTAATTATATAATAAAAAGTATCGACATATAAAATTACAATATATAATAAAATAAATAGCATGTTACTCTTTGATACTCATTTCCATAAAAACTCATTTTTTTATTTTCTCATACTCATTTTCAACTAAACATTTGTATGATACAATATTCTGCGCGTAAACTTAGAATTATTTCCTATAACCGCACATTTACCTAAAATTAATAATTAAAGAAACATTTTTTCCATGAACTCTTTAACATGAGAAACAAACAGGGGCTAAGATGTTTTCAAGTCTTTAAATGATGCGATTTAACGGGACTTTAAATGTGGAACTTAAAATGTATTTGATGAAAAAATGAGTTTTAAAAAATAGGGACTAAACAGTAGCTGAATCCGACTTGTAATTATCGTCACGTTCGTTTTGGCAAAAACATCCCAGAGAAGGAGACATATTGCTAACAAGCACAAAGGCAGCACGAGAGAACAAAAATGTTCAACTTTCAAAGACTACTATGGGGTCCAGTGCAGTAACAATCGAGATGACGCATAGAAAATGAAAATTTGCATCATCTTCCATTTTTCAAGCTCCCAAAATTCATCTCTTTGACTTCTGGTGTGATTTGTCTTTTCCACAAAAGGGCTTTCTTGGAGTCAGATTAGAAAAAGGAATAGAACAGAAGCACTGAAAGAAGAATGTGATAATAAGAGTAGAAAGAAACAAAAAATAAATACATAAAAGAATTTTGCAATATACACAGTGAAATAGAAGTGTCTTAGTTCACAATGAATTTTGAATTTTTTACTGCTCAAGATTAATGGTGTCTTAAATGTCCATTGGGGTTGGTGAATGGAGTTCATTTAAGTCAACCCAGAAACCCTAGCATTTGATGAGATCTTTGGCTTTGTTTGATAGAGTTGAGTACAATATTGTGTTTAGAGAGAGAAGCTTTTGTTTTTTTGAATATTTTGTAGTAATTTATTAAGGAAATAATCATTATTTTTGAGCTAATTAGATCCAAAGATAATGCTATTCGGCTGGAGATTCAAAATTTACCTTCTGGGCATCATTTACTTTCTCCTCCAGCTAATTCCCTCTCTGTAAATTTGACTTTGAAGTTTTTCCATTTTCCAGTATAAAGCCTGGCAGCCTGCTTATATCTTCACTTCATTTGTTTTAAAACAACTTGAACTTGCTCTGAAGTTTTATATAGTCAAATGGCTCCACTCTTTATGATTTTTCTCTAACTTAATTTTCAAGAAATGGGTTGGGATCTTGAAACTGAAGAAAAAAGTTCTCTTTCTCCTTTACAACACCCATCCTCTCTCTATCAGCCACCTCCACCTCTCCTCCCCAGTTCACATTCAAGCAGTGTCATCAGTTTGAATAACAAAGTAAGCCCAAGTGTGTTTTTAATCATTATAATACTTGCCATCATCTTTTTTGTTTCTGGGTTGCTTCATCTTCTTGTTAGATTCCTTATGAAACCAACAAATAGAGATTCTGATGAGGAACTAGAAAGTGGGAGTGCCCTTCAAGGTCAGTTGCAACAACTTTTTCACTTACATGATGCTGGTGTTGATCAGTCTTTCATTGATACCCTCCCTATTTTCAATTACAAAGCCATTATTGGTGTGAAGGATCCATTTGATTGTGCTGTTTGTTTGTGTGAATTTGAGGCAGAAGATAAGCTTAGGCTTTTGCCTAAATGTAGCCATGCCTTTCATATGGAGTGCATAGATACTTGGCTATTGTCTCATTCCACTTGCCCTCTTTGTAGAGCAATTTTGCTTCCTGATTTTTCACCCAATGGTGATTGCTCCCCCATGGTCCTTGTTCTTGAATCTGGAAGTGAAACTTCAAGAGAGATTGTTCAAGAGGGTGGATTGGGTTCTACAAATTCAGTTGCAAGAGTGAATTCCCATTTGAGTACTCTTTTTGGTGATGATTTTAGAGTTCTTCATGCAGAAAAATCTGGTGAGATTCAGCAAAAGGAGGATGAAAATCAAAAATTATTTGTGGGTTCAGGAGAAAAAGTTGTTCGAGTAAAGCTTGGGAAGTTTAGAAATGTTGATGGTGATATTGAAGGTAGTACTAGTAATGATAATGATAATGTTAATGAAAGGAGGTGTTTTTCCATGGGATCTTTTGCTTATGTAATGGATGAAAATACATCTCTGCAAGTTCCCATTAGGACTCCATCTACAAAGAAAAACTCAAGCAAGAAATCTTCTTTGCCATTGACACCAGGCCACATGCTAGCAATGTCTGAATGTGGCTGTGATTCAAGAAGAGAATTCAATGGTTTTGGGGCCTTCAGGATTCTTGAAAATCCTGATGGCAATGAAAGAAAGGTGACTGGAAAAAGTAAGAGGGAAAGTTTTTCAGTGTCTAAAATCTGGCTAAGGGGAAAGAAGGATAAACCCAATTCAGCCACAGTGGAGTCATCTAGACGAGCAATTTCTTTCAGGTTTCCGGTTAACCGGAACGCGGTGGCTGAGGCCAAGACTGGTGGCGCAAGTGGTGGTTCTAGGAGGGCTGTATCTGAAATTGACATTAGCAGGTGGGAAAATGGAGGGAGTGAATTGGGCTGTGATGAGGAAATCCATAGCTGTAACAGTCTTGATTCTCAGGCGAATCAGCCGTCTTTTACAAAGAGGACTCTACTCTGGCTTATGGGGACACAAAACAAGGTGGATCAGTCATCTTTTTCATACAATGTTTAGTTTTAACTTTTCAATGAGAAGTTAGAAATAGATAAAAAGTAAGGGAACCCGAAAGTTCAAAAGAATAGATCTCAGTACAATATAAATATCAAAATGTTCCGTCCTGATCTACTACTTACAGTGAGCTTTATAAAATGTGTTCATTGTAGTTGTGATTTTGTCACGTGTCCATATATATATATTTTTTGAGACATGTGACAACATCACACCATAGTGGGTGTCGTAAGATTTGTCTACTGTGAACACTAGATCAATTACGTCAAAATTTTTGTTAATTATTCTCAAGATTTCACAAAAATTCCTTAAGTTGTCTGCTTTCTTTTAAGAACAATAAACACACCCCTAGCCCCCGTATCCGTCTGTCAAGTTAATTAAGTTAATATGAGAGATCCTACATGTACAAATATGATAAATCTATAAAGATAGTAATATAGAACTGTTAATTTTGTAAATCATTATGTACAGATTTATCCATACATGTAGCAAAAATCAATTAAAATTAGTCATATAAACTAGTGTGTTTATGTTGTAAAACTATCAACATCTAACAAGAAATAGAGAGAAAGAGATGGAGATGGAGAGCTTAGAGAGAAAATTCTCTTCTCAAGAGGTGCAAGTTCTTAATGAAAATGACTCCTATTTATAGGAGTGAACAATGACACAATCGTAATATGTAAATTTTACAGGGTCATAATGGTAATATTCATTCAAACCTAACTTTACCTAATTTCTTACCTCATATTTCATAATACTCCCCATTGAATGACATATTACTCGCTTGCTTAATTGTCTGCCTCGTTAAAACCTTGCTAAGAAAACCCAGTGGGATAAAACTTGAGCGAAGGAGAAAGAGTACAGCTGCTCCCCCTGATATTGGCCATCATTAATCATTGAGTCTAATATCCAAAATGACATCAATGATAAGTAGTACAAATCATGTACTAAAACTTGAAGTTCTGAAGTGCTGAAGTGCTTTATTGCTTCAGTGCTTCATTGCTTTAGTGCTACCTCGTTAAAACATTGTCAGTAAAACCCAATGGGACAAAATCTGAACGAAGGAAAAAGAGTACAGCCGTTGCCTCGTTAAAACCTTGTCAGGAAAACACTATGTGAGTTGTGACAAAACCTGGATGAAGGAAAAAAAGTACAGCATGATTCTCCCCTTGAGTGTACAATCAAGTATTCATGAACCTTTTGAATAATGATATCATCTTTCGTCTGAAATATGTATATATGAAAATCTTCTTGTGTGTAGCCGATATCATAACATTCTTCATAAGATGTCTATGATTTTCTTCATTTGTTGATATCATTCCAGCACAATTTAAAGAGAGAGCTTGTTGTTGAATTATTACTTGCAGATAGTTGTGATAATGTCTCAAAAACCTTGCTAGGAAAACCCTGTGGGACAAAACCTTAGCGAAAGGAAAAAGAGTACATTATTCTCATTGATATGCCATAATTGTTGCCTCATTAAAAACCTTACTAGGAAAACCCTGTGGGACAAAACCTCAGTTAAGGGAAAAAGAGTGCAGTACGTATTTGTTCCCTTCATAGGAATATCATAAGTATATTAATGCAATTTCAAATCATTTCATCAAACATATAGTTTGTGATGAGTTTTTATAAATAGTTTATAACTCATTTATGATGTCATAGCTCATTTATGATGTACTGAGCATGCTATACCAAGCAATGTTTAGTTAGTTGACTGATTGTATTACTCAAATTTAGAATTGATTCACTTCTATCAAAATCTAGACATCACTTCTGATGAATAATTAAATATTCATTTTTAAATTCACTTCTAGTGAATATTCATTTTCCAATTCACTTTAGGTGAATATTCATTTTCCGGTGGATAATATAATTTTGCATATTGAAAATCGATTGCATGCCCAAATATTCAAATATAATAATAGTACACTCCAATTTCATTTTCAACATATTATATTATGGGGTCATATGTATCATTCTTCATGTGATTTTATTTTAAGAATCACATTTCATTCTATAATGATACTATTCTGGGCAAATTGAATCTTTCAATGATTTATACATGTATGTTCTTGCACTTTATAAACTGCAATTTCTAATTTGTAGGAGTATAATCAATCATTGAAATAGATATCAATTTCGACATATAATCTATAATCATTTCGCTTGAAATCCCAACGTACCGCGATTAACTGGTACATCAAAAAAAACTCCCAAAGTAACGAGATGAGAATCACACTTTTTGATCTCACTCATTGGTATATTAAAGAGTTCAAACCAGTGATCTAGATTATAGTCACATCCACCATATGTCATGCCAGTTCTTTGAAAAATTTCGCGCGCAACTAGCCGTCTTTTACGACTGTGTAATATTTTTCATTTGTACAAATAACTACTGGCATTACACATTTATGTGTTTTGGACTTCAGGTCCTATAACAATAATCCCTGCATTGGGATTTTTATATTTGGCCAAAGTATTATAATTTCATCAACCTCATTTTCATAAGAGGGTTGTTTATGTATGCAGTCGACTTATTTATCGATTCCATCTCAATATAACATAGAGAGATCTCTGTATATGTTTTATAATCAGGCCTGAATCTCTTATCATTTAACTATGTCCTTTTTACTCACTATGAGTATTTAGCCTCAAAGGGATCATCTCAATTATTCAAGAGATATTTGTTTTTGGAATCGATTGTCATTATACTTCAGGCATAATTACGCTTTAAGCTTGATCACGCTTCGTGCGTGTTATTGTTTAATTTCCCCATAATATTCAAGAATCTTGTATTATATCAGTCGGCTAAAAATGTCTCAACACATGTCATACGTAATTATGGATATAATCATATATCTAAGTGCGTTTTGTTGGAGTGTATATGGATATCACACTTTTTAGAAATCATAAAGCTTTACAAGCAAATCTTTATTTCATCTTATTGACATGCTTGTATGTAAAATATTGCTACGTGAGAAATATTTATATTCGAATTGTTCTCATAGTAAATAACTTGAGGCTATTAATCTGCTAAATCATTAGCAATATAATATTCTATTATCCCAGCTAATTCGTAAAATCATTAATGACTTTAAGATATATTCATGCTAGCATTTATCACTTTGCTTATAATATCATTACTTGAGCAAATAATCAGTCATTCATTTTCTTAGTGAGATAATTAATTTGCTTTTGAGAACAAGCAGCAATGATAACTTTTTAACCTGAACAAACTTCTGGTTCTTTAATGAATGCCATTTTGCATTCTCAATAAATCTCATTATTGAATTGGAATCTAACAAATCATTATAGAACTTCTGGTTCAGCAAGATATTTCACTTGTACATATGTATGAACTTCTGGTTCAATATAGTATTCATTTAATCAGTACGTATTTCTGTATAGTTTAAATCAGTATACATTTATTACTTTTAGTATACAGAAAAAATCAGGTACAATATCCAAGGAAATATCTCAAGATCTCAATCTTGTACCCAAATCTTCCCTTATATCGAAAAAGGTAATGACGCATTATCTCATTGTTCCCACATTTTCAATAATTTATTCCATTATTTCTTGATGGAATCGATATCACGCGGAGCGCTCCTTTACGCGTTTAAATAATGCATTTAAATAGATCATTTGGGAAGAGATTAGATCCATAAAAAAATGGATGTTATATTATCAAATATTCGCATATATTATTCTAATCTTCCGGTAAATGTTTTGAAAAAGATTTACCTAGTTCAACTTGAAAGATTGAGGCTGTTGATGGATCAAGGTATTCCAGAAGATGTTCTTTGGTTGATCGAAGCAAAAGTTCGATTAAATGGTGAATTACCAGATTCATTTTCTAAACAAATGCCTGGTTTAGACAAAAGTACTTTTGCAAAGAAACGAAGAGCAAAAAGGCTGAACGGTTGTTACAAATGTGCTTGTTGGACATTTGATACTCGTTGCAAATCAGTAGGATATTCTTCTAGAAATCGGGATGATAAAATCGATTTCATTAAGGGTGGACTGAGTAAGGAGTCATTGGATGATATCCGATTGACTCTTGAGACGCACCCAATGAGTATGTGCAACGTGAACTCCTTTCCTTATATGCTCAATTTAACGAGGATAAAAACCGTTATAGTCTCAAAAATATAGTAGCAAAAGATCCTGTTTGCATGACTGTTATAAACAATGATGTTTTGGCCATTCAGTATTGATACAAGGTAAATTAGTATATTGTGTGTATATATTTTTGCACATATATTTATAAAAATACTTTCATGTTTCATTTCTCGATCATTGATAAAGTGTATTGAAAAATCACCGAAAGGTAAGTTTTATCAAAAGTAGTGTAATTTAGTCAGAAGTAGGTTTTCACTTTTTCAAAAGACGAGCAGTAAATAGTGAAGTTTTTCAAGTTTAAAAAGTCAATGATTTTCACAGTTTCATGCATCCCAAAATATTATTTTCTCATAAGTTTTTCCTTCCTTATACTCTCAAAGATGGAAGGAATAAAACTTCGACAGATCAAAACTATCTGTGTATTTTTTGGATCAACTGGATCTCCATACTAAGCCTATTGGGATTTTAAATATTAACAATTTCTTTGATGATTTGTTAACATTTCTTGATTATACTGTGGAACATGGATTCATCTCTTCATTTTCTAGAAGAATCCTTATTTCTGCTCCTACTATCGAGGAATTGCTGGATAAGTTGCAATCATATATCCCTATACAAGACCCACCAGGAGTTAAGATAGATTGGTCTCAAGGAAGGGGAATCAAGCGAAAATGGAGTCCGGTTAATGTAAACTTAACTTTGTGAACCCTAGAATAGGTGGTGGTAGAGTACGGAGTATTCTTACTCTTGAGACACACCTTAAATTTCTAGGATCTTATCAATGTTTCTTTATTTCCTCAAAAGATCAGAGGTGGTAGGATATGACTACTCCCGAAACACATCTCTCACTTTGAGGATCATAAATGTTTCCCCCCTTTTGTATTTTGCATGTATGACTCGTTTACACTTCTTCAGGAGCAATAATAATAATATCATTTTAGTATGTTTAGATGATAATTTTTACTTCTTCTGGAGTAAATATGTACTTCTTCTGGAATACATAAGTGCTCGTGCAAGAACTTTTGCAGACACTTATCATCTAATATTCATCTCATAATACTGATGAGATTATTTTCACATTAGCCATATCGGTGCTATCATGTGATATTATCATATCATACATCAACATTTTTCTTGTTGGATTTTGGTAACTTCTGGTACCTTTTGATAAAATATTTTTATCAACATTCACCAACTTTTTGGTAATGATAACTTCTGGTATCATTTGATAAAATATTTTCTAACTTTAGTATTGATAACTTTTTGTATCATTTAATGAAATATCAAATAACAATAATATCGTGTATATATATATATATATATATAATAATAATAATAATAATAATAATAATAATAATAATAATAATAATAATAATAATAATAATAATAATAATAATAATAATACTGGGGTTATACCACCACGTATATATGTTGACAACAACCTCTAATATGTTAGAATTAACAAAAAACTGAGGTGTTTCTGAAATAATATAAAATATGAATATATGTAAAGTATTCCATATATTCAATTGATAGACCGACCATATAGGCGGTGTCAATATAATGAAATAATTACCTTTCATGAGTGAGCGAGTCATATCTTCCAGTCAAGGTATTCATAATAGTGAGTAAGTCATATCTTCAAATCCAGTCAAGGTATTCATAATAGTCCAATCCGTTACGATAATGAGTCATATCCAGTTAATGTATATAAATCCAGTCCATAATAACTCAATCCATTACGGTATGCCAATGACTATATTACTTATACCTTGTTTAAAATCTTTAATTTATCTTGTTGATCACATATTAATCGTTAATTTTCGATTAATTTACTTTTATGTATTACCAAGGGTAAAATGGTCCATATTTTAATATGTTGCTCATATGGATAAATCGAAACCGTCAATAGGTTTGAAATTTAATTTAGAACAAACTTACTTTTGTTCCGAAGTTCAAAATCCCGTCGGAAGTGCTTCAAAAACGGTTTTTAAGAAAACCGCCACGTTCGACCGTCGGAAAATTTCAGAACTGCACAAAACAGAAAAGTAAGATCATAGAAAAATCAAGAACGTCGATATGAACAAATTGCCTTTTAATGTCGTCGCCGAAATCTCTGTCACGCGCCGTCACGACATCTGCGCGTGGTCTTCACGCGCCTCAAGCGCCGCCGCACCGGTGACTTCGTAGTCAACACGCGCCGGTGCCGGAGGATCGTCCCGTCGCCGTGGTCATGGATCTGGTCTCCAATCATCATTTGGATATACGGTTTGACGTGAATTTGCTTTGGAAGTTTCGGATTACACAATTTCTCCAATTTTTCTATGGACTTGAAATTGATTTTCTAATCTATGATGTATAAATTATTTTCTAACACCAAAAGCACTAGATTTGAAATATGAAATGTTGATTAGTAATAATCTGATTTCTGATACAGAGGTTCATCATTTAGATGCTACTGTAGAGCATACTCCCGTCATATTACTCAATAGACTAGAGACTCGTACTGATAACGTGTTGTGAAATTATCAAAATCATAACAACGATAGAGAGAAAGAGATGGAGAGCTTAGAGATAAAATTCTCTTCTCAAGAGGTGCAAGTTCTTAATGAAAATGAATCATATTTATAGGAGTGAATAATGACACAATCGTAATATGTAAATTTTACAGGGGCATAATAGTAATATTCATTCAAACCTAACTTTACCTAATTTCTTACCTCATATTTCATAACAGTTTAGTACTTTTTGGACAAGTATTTGTGAAGAGTCATTAATTCGTATCCACAGAGGATGAAATTGCTCCATATCTCATGATCCAGATCTCCATGCAATGATCGCTTTTTTTTTTTAAATCAATGCCACTTAGTGCCTATTTGGTAATGTAAAAAATTTTGATTTTTGTAGTTTTTTGATGGATGTGTGGTTTAAAAATATTTGAAAAGTCAAAAATTGTGGACTTGACTAAGAATAAATGGTTGAGATTGAGTTTGAAAAGTTGTGGTAAAAAATTTTCCTTTACCAAACAAGCTCTTAGTCATAGAGATGACAATTTTCCCCGCGGGGACCCGCCCCGAATGAGGCGGGGATGGTAGTGATTTTATCCCCGTTATGGGGATGGGGACGGGGATGGGATTGAGGTCCCCGATCATCCCCGCCCCGTTTATAATTTACAAAATTAAAAACTGGTAAAAATTTAAAAATTCAATACATTTTGAAAAATTATATAATCTTTTAAACCAAATTGGATGATTCCAACCTAGATTACTAACTTAAAGGTATGAGATAATAAGTTTTAGTTTTTTTTTAAAAAAAAGATTGATCCAAAAATAATAATAATAACGGAGAATTTTAATCCCCAATCCCACCCTTCATGTAATGGGGATGTAGATGGGAATGAGGTCCTCGATTCATACCCGTATCATTGCCATTAGTCACAACTAATACCGATGAAAATTAACTAGACAACTTGATATGACACCCTTTCTTCATGTTAAAATGACACCTGTTTATTTTTAATTTTCTTTTTTCAAATAATATTCAATAATGGTATCAACCGTCACAAGCTATTGCATTTAATTGAATGCATTTACACAACTTTAATACTGTCGTGGGATACAGCTGAGGGATGCTGTCAGTTTTTAATTTTCATATATACACGTATGATTCTAATAATAATAAAAAAAAATTAGAAAGTGACTTTGACCATTCTTACTTTATAATGAACAAGTTATCTCCCTGTGCATGCACAGAATATATAATTTTTAAATCATAATTTTAAAATTATTTTGATTCAATCATATCAAATAAAAAATATAATTTTAATAAAATTTCAATACAAAATATTATTAAATTTAAAACTTTAAAAAAAATAAAACTATTCAAAATAAAAAAAAATGCTACATGTACACTAAGTATATCGAGCCACTCAAAATTTGACACTTATTTAAAATTTCTATATAATTTTTTTTATTCTTTTTTTATTTTTCTCTGAAAATTTGCACATCTCATCACCTATTTCCCTTTTAATATGTTAATTTTTTATTAACTACATTTTAATCTGTTTCTTACATATATTTTATTTGAAATCCAGTATATAAATTAATATATTTTATTTTTTAAACATGCCAAATTTTGTCAAAATGATGAAATGATTAAGCTTCCATCTGGTAATAATGTTTGATTTATAAACTTGTTTATTTATAATTTTGAGGTAAAAAAATAGTGGATGAATATTGGAGAAAGAAAATATGTGTATTAAAAAGTTGATAGAAAATAATTAATTATTTTTGTAACATATGTATGGAAGAGCCTCCTCAGTTATTGACATATTACGAAGTAAAATTTCAATAATTTTATTTATTTATTTTCAAAATATATTAATTCAACTTTTTCATTTCTAACTTAACAAATTTATATACCATATATTTATTTATCTTAAAATATATTAATCCAAAATTTTCATTTTCAATGTAACACATTACATAGATATGATATGAAAAAAAACTAATCAAAACAAAAAATTCTACATGTACACTTAGTGTACTGCGCCACTCAAAGTTTGATAGTTAATTAAATTTTTTATATAAAATTTTTTTGGACTTTTATTTATGTTTTTCTCTAAAAGTTTGCCCACCTTATTATCTATTTTCTTTTTAATATATTATAATTTTTAATTAACTTTATTTTTTAAAATGATGCTTACATATATTTTATTCGAAATCCAATATATTAATTAATATATTTTTTTTTTCTTTTTTTTTTTTTGTAAACATACCAATTTTAGTTAATATATTTGAATACTCATTGATTATTGACATGTAAAAATATGTTAAATAAAAGAGGAGTAT
This sequence comes from Ligustrum vulgare, assembly GCA_963555705.1. Taxonomy (NCBI): domain Eukaryota; kingdom Viridiplantae; phylum Streptophyta; class Magnoliopsida; order Lamiales; family Oleaceae; genus Ligustrum; species Ligustrum vulgare. The sequence continues at coordinate 12,828,058 of OY743185.1, forward strand.
AAATCAATATTTCTTCATAAAGACAAAATGAAGTAACAAAATATAGAGCATTATTTTTTAAATAAATATAAAAAAGTCCTAATTTTAAAAATACTTTTTATAAATAGTCCGTCTAACTCTACCATGGACATTCATTAGAATTATCTTGAGCGTACAATAAAAATTATTTGTGCCCTCTAAACTAAAATTTCTTGTTTGACCCGAGTCTTCGTTTTGAGAAACTTATTTACTAATTGTTAGGCTTTTTTTTTTTAAACAAATATTCTAAACCATATTTTAATCACAATCATTTTTCAAATCACTCTTCAATCATATATTTTACCTCGAACGCATAACATTCTTTATTTATAAATAAAAAATTTTATCAAATAGAGGAGGTTTGAATGTTATTTTTCAAATTTATCACTTTTAATAATAGAGATTTCTTTCTTGCTTGGTGATGAGGAATATTTATTTATCTTTCACTTAATAGGAAAAACCAGAGATTTTACCCTGAAGTGAAATTTAAATATATGAAATTAAAAAGAAAATTGATATATATACAATATCAAGATCTCTGATTCTCTACGAAATTTCAACAAAATGAAAAATTGACTTGGCACCAAAAACTTGATTATTAATGTTTATTATCGTCATCTTGAAATTTGTTAAGCATTTATAAGCTTGAGGTGAGAGCCATTCTTTGACTCCATTTTAATGAGTTTTCGGACAAAATATATTCTGAAATAATAATTTTTTAAGAATGTGTAGAAAAATTAGAATAAGTTTTTTAAAAAAATATAATATAATATAATATAATTTCATGGGAGAATATGTGACTGAAAATAAGTTTGAAAAAAAATATTTTTTTATTTGGCTTATACCCAAGTGACCACAACTGGTTTCTGATGAGAAAATTGAATGTTTAAAATATGTTTAATCCTCCGTTTGATAAACTTATTTACCATAAAAAATATATTTCTCAAATTACTTTTCAACGATGAGTATTTTTTAAATCATACACTTTAACTTATAAATTTAAAACTTTTTACCAAACAGAGCAATTTGATGTTCGAAACTTTGAATCCAGCATGTGTCGAGGTTTATAGCCAATTTGCTTTGAGATTGCTCAATATTTAAAAGCAAATAAAATATTACCATCTCACCTTGTCTACACATTTGATTACCAATACCCAGCTTCGTCCACCTGTAATCGTTTGGGTGCCCAAATCTGGAAAATTTAAAAGGGTTAATTACATGATTTCTAATCAGGCTAATTGAAATAAATTACAAAAAAAAAAAAAAAAAAAAAAGGCATACTACCCCTGTTTTCAAACTCAGATTGTACAGGCTGGGCCGATCGAAAAATACGCTTCTCGGGCAAAAAACTTGATCGATCTAAAACTTAGTTTGGTCAAACTCGATTGACGATCTCAACCTGAGATATGTATTTTTTATTTTTAAATTTTTTTTTAATTATTTGATACTTTTTAAAGCCAGTTCAACTCCGAATTGACACTTTGACCTTTGATCCGATCGAGAGATTGGGTCAATGGCCAGACCGTGTTTGAAAACATTGTATATTACAAATGTAAACTTTTTATTCTATTTTCTGTATTTTTTGTACTTAGATAATTTTTACAATTATAATAACTTTATCTGTACGTAATATATTTTATGAGATTATTACACGACACTAAACTCTACCTTTGAGTAAGTTGTTGCCAGATAGGTCAATGAATCTGAGATTCCGGAAGATCTCATAGGTAAAAGTATTTTTCCTTTGAACATATTATTTGGTAGGGAGAGTTTCTCCAAGTTTGGGAAATACTTGAAGAATTTGAAATTCTCGGAAAACTTATTGAATGAGCGATGAAGAACATGAATGTGGGTTAGTGGGGGATAATCCAGATGGAAATAGATTGTTTTTGATGTTTATGATCTCGAATTTCTTACAACCAACAATTTGAGTCGCGATTTGGCTAGCAAGTTGATTGTTTGGAAGCGAAAGCACTTTTAGCTCGGAAAGCGTTCCCAATTGATGGAAAAAGTCTGTCATGAAGGGTAAGTGTCGGGTTGGGCTCTCTCTACTTCCTCAAATGAGTTTTTTTTTTTTTTTTTTTTAATTAATACTTAATGCCTGATTTATAATAATAATAAAATTTTATAACCATGGTTTTGGGTAAGGGCTGAACTAATAATTACCTAACTTATGGGTCTATAAATTAAATATACTTCATACCTATTATTATTATTATTATTATTATATAATACTACTCATTTCACATCAACAAAACGCAAATATAAGTTCAACCACAAAAAAAAAAAAAAAAATGTTCATCAAGATTTGGCCATACCAAAAAACAAAAAAGCTTCAAATTCATGAAAATCTAGTTTGATTTCTTTGTAGCCAAAAAATTACCAAAATTGTATTCTGGCTTTACCAGAAAGGAGGCTTTATCGTAATTTTTGAGATGATGTAAAAATCTTCGTAGATTTTGAGCTCCGATGAAGATTGTATGTTCCCGTGAAGATTGGGTGTTATTCTCTGACATACTTCCAAAAGGCATCATATTTGATACTTCCCAAAACATCCAACCACTTTTTGTTAATATTTAAAATGAGATAGCTGGCTACTTCACTGTGCTGAAAGTGAAACTACGATCACACAATCTGAAAAATCAATTGAAGATATTGCTTTGAAAGTGTACAAGCGGATAATGAAGAAGAAAACAACGAAGTATCTACAAGATATTGTTACTTATGATGCAAGTATCGACAAAATAATGAACGATCAAAATTTCCAAGATAAGGAGCTGCTGAAGACGTATATTACGAAGTATGCAATGCATACCATGTTCCAATTCAAGGTAAAAAGATCAAATAGTAAGGAGTATGTCTTTATATGTGTAGTTGATACTTGTCAATCGATTTTTAGTGCTTCAAATGTTGGAAAAACGAATATCTTGAAAATACACTTAATAAAAAATGACCACATATGATCGTTGAATGTTATGTTGGGTGATCATAGACAATCATCAAGTTCAACAGTTGCAAATTGTATTAAACACAATCTTGCATTTCTAAACACAAACTACATTCCAAGGGATATAAGAAAAAGACATGCAAAATAAGTATGGAGTGATGATGAGCTATGATAAAGCGCGGAGAGCAAGAGAACAAACATATTTATTGTTGAAAGGATATTTTGGATAATCATATCAAAGACTTCTAACATACTTACATATGTTACAAGTAACAAATCCTGGAACTGTAACAATTATGGAAACATATTCAAACAACAGATTCAGGTGTTTATTAATAGCTTGAACCTTATGAGCGTTAATTGAAGGTTGGGAATACTGCAGACTAGTTTAGTGGTTGACGGGATCTACCTGAAAGGAACTTGGTGGCATATTATATCATAGAATGCACTTAAGACGTCAGTAACAATATTTTTGTACTTGATTTTGGGATTGGTGACAATGAAAATAATAATTATCAAGAATGATTCATGAGTAGGATAAAGGAAGTATATGGCATCTGTGAAGGTTTATGTATTGTATCGGATATGCTCATCTTTGGACTTCGTCCTTTGTTCTAGATCCTCGATAAATCCGAAATCATCCGGCTAATGTCTTCTTTTAAACTCTCTATTACCCTCAGATAATTATTTTTCAACTAAATCTGATCCAATGAAATCTGATTTCCCCTCAACTTGATATCTCATAAGTGCTCCTCAATTTTAGCATTCATTCTTAAACCAGTTTGAAATATAAAAAAATGTACAAGAAGTATCAAAATATGATACAATAAAAAATTTAAGAAATGATGAAAAGAAGAAATCTCTTTCACCTTGCCATTTTCTTCTTTTTCGTCATGAGCATTGAGTGAATGATATGGCTATCATAGATGGTGATCCTTACAATCATCATCAAACAAACGAACAATATATGCACTTTTCTTTTCTTCCATTGTTATCTCCATAACATCCAACTCCACCTAAAAAATAACATAAATACAGAAAATTTGAAGGACATACTAGTAATTATAAGAAATAAATCAAATTAAAAAAAGTACTCATACTAGAACCATAAAAAACAGCCTTCTCAAAATCCGGACATGTCTTGTGCTTGTCATTTTCTTTTTTAGTTTTTCCACTAAAAATTAGAGGGTGTGATGTATTCAATCTCTTGCACATAGGACCTTGTAAGACAAGATTACTTTCACAAGCCTAGATTTGGAAAGCAAAATGAAATCCATTGAGCCTATAGCCATAGTATGAATTTTTTGTTTTCTTATCAATAACACATTTTCTATATTTAAGAGCAACTTCAAGACCATGAAAAGTTTTTTTGAAGATATATTTTCTCACATGGAAAGCTTTCACACAAATCCTCATCAACAATTTTGAAAAGGGCATCCTCAGCAAAACTCTTATAACTATCCCGATACAAAAATCCAGACACTAGATAAATAATTGCAAAACATCTCAATTACAATCTTAAAAACATCTAGGTCATCTGTATCATGGGGAAGACAATTAAAGACCTCTCCCACTTCTACAGATGTCACCCTTTCATAAGGAGGTAATGAGATGGCTGAAGTCGAACATGATTGTGCTAGGCTGAACATGAAGGTGAGGTTGATTATGGTGAACATGTAGGAGATGATGTGCCAAATGATGGAGAGTAGGAAAACACTTTTCCTAAATCTCATTACGAAATGGATGATGAGCCTATTGTTGATAATGAAGCACATCCAAGAGTGAACACTGATTTTTGATTTGGAATTATAGAACAGGAGATTAGGAGGTAAGAAATGGACTATGGCGACTCGGAAGAGCTGATGATCTTGGATAGTGGAGACAAAAAATCGACCACATCTAGAAAGAGATCAAGAGTACATGCATTCAATCCTAAAAAGAAAACATCACATTGGTTATAAAGGAGGAAATAACTAATCTTATCTTTCTTGAACATAACTGGATTATTTCTAAATCATTTTGCAGGCCTTGTGTTTGAGTCAAAGAAAGTGCTGAAGAAGGAAACAACTGAGCATTTAGCTAGGTATAAATAGGGAAATAAAGTTTAAGAAATATGATGTTGTTAGACTTCGAGCTATTTGTAAATCTCCTCGCGAGTGGGTGTTATACACTAAGAAAGAAGTAGACAAGAGTAGTTACATTATTATGACCTTCAGAGGAAATAACACATGTCCATTGGTATACAAAAATAGGACAGTTAACTCTACTTATTTGGCAAGTAAGTATCTTTTTGATTGGCGGTTTGATCCTAATATGTCAATTTCTGCTTTTATGGACATTGTTAAAAATGATGGTTTAGGGGACATCTCGATTAAGTAGTTTTACAGAACAAAGGAGAAGGCTATGAAGATGATTAAGGGGAGTTTCAATGAACATTATAAGGTCATATGGGATTGCTGTCAGCAGTTGAGTGAAGCTAATATTGGGACCATTGTTGAATTGAAGGGCTATGCCAGTGAATTTAAAAGACTGTATATCATTATAGGATCATTGAAAGAGAGAATGCTTGATTGGGGTGGATGAATGTTTTTTTAAGAACAAGCATGGTAGGCAGTAGTTAACTATTGTAGGGTGGATGGTAATAATGTATATTGTTATGCCCTTGTCTTCGGGATGCAGCTAGAGCCACAACTGCTCCCAGTGGCAATAACGAATGGTTAAAGTGATGGGTCTAGATCCCGCAGCTTTTGGATGACTTGACAGTAAACTTGCCTCCCATTGGAGTAGGGAAACAAATGTGATATGTTGCTTAACAATTTAAGTGAGTCATTTAACATCGTGTTGCTAAGAGAAATGCAAGTAGAAAGAGGATGATAATAAGGTGTAAGAAGTGTGGTGAACAAGGGCATAACAAGAATACAACATGCACAAAAACTCTATGATAAGGGGTAGATATGTTTATTAGAATTTCTAAAATATGTGAAGTAGTAGATATTTTTTTGAAAAAAAAGGTGTAGCCCACACCCTGAGGGCCCGAACCGACCACGCCCAAGGCCATTGGTTCGGGAAGGTAAATCCAGGTTATGCCTCCAAGGAGCCAGGGTGGAAGGGCTTATGGTAAGCATGAGAAACGCTCAATAACTCCCGCTTGCCACAAGGCCAATTCCACCTTGCGGGGAATCGAACCAAGCACACAGCTGCGCTGAGCACTTACCACCCATCCCCTTTGCCACTTGGAGATGTGCCCTGGGGGCTAGATATTTTTTTGCATTAGTCTAGAAGTGGTTGCTGTTTGAAACTTTTTGTAATGTCAAGTTGTATTTTTTCTTTGCTAGATGCAGACTTTGTTTGTTAAAAGTTTTTTGTTTGAAAACATTCTTTTTTTTTTTTAAGGTAAAAAGTGTGGTTGTAAAGTGAAGAGAGAAAATGTATGTAGTTAAAAAGTGATTTGTGAAATTTTGTTGTAAAAAACATGTTTAAAAACATGTTTGCCAAACAGAGGCTTAAGCACAATAGTTGTTCTGTATCTTTTGTGTGGTGGTTGTATTTTAATATGATTTGAAACTGTTTAAACATGCCCAAATAGTTTTTGTAGGGACTTATTGGGCAAATTTTTTATAGGTTAGGGACTTGATACGCCAAAAACAATAATAGGTTAGGGAATAATACGCCAAAATGTTTGTATATTAGGATGTTATGTGACAAAATGTTTGTATATTAAGGATGATTTATGGTAACAGGCTTTCTTCTAATCTGACAATCTTCACTGGAATTAAAATAGGCAGGAATTTCTTTTTATTGAAATGGTAGACGTGAATACCCTTATGAAATTATGATATTTAGGTGAAACATTGTTTTTAATGGTAAAAATTAACAGTTATTGATGTATAGTAAGTACAATTTTCACAAAGAAAGATTGTTCATTGCAATTTCTTTCCTATTTTGTGAATATTAGAATCAAATATGCATAAAAAGAAAAACAAACACAAGAAAGATTAGAATAGTGGTGGTTAACCAAAAGTAACAAAATAAAATATAAAACAAAAATAATTATAAATTGTTAAAACTAAAATTAACTAAAGTAATAATCAAAGTAAAAAAATTCCCCCGCAATGGCGCCAAAATCTTGTTCGCTCAAAATAGTGTGTATCGTAAGCACACAGGTAACGTAATAAAGTGGATTTTTTAGTCCATATTGTCGATCCCACGAGAAATGTTTACTTTAGATTATACAACTTTAAGTATTTTAATTCTAACAATAAAAAGAAATACATAATTAAAAGTTGATTTTGGAAAATTTTAAATTAAAGAAACTAACTTTAAACCAAATTAAAATATGGAAAATTTAAGATAAAATAGTTGGTACTCATGATTTCACTTAACTTTCGCTTAAGTAATTTCTCAACACATGTAAATAATAAATTACCCATTTACAATGTGGACCGATTTTCCAAGTTTAACTAATTACCTTTTTCGAGTGAAATTAACTCCAATCAATCGGTTTAACCTACTATATCTCTATGTCGATTAAAATACAATCAATTATATTAACTCTTTGTGAAAGTAGCTCAATTGATCATCTATCCTTAACAAGAACATAGAGCATTTGTTATTTGGTCTAAAATGCACAATATCTCTCAATTATCATACACTTCACAAAACATATATTTGGTGATCAATCAAACACATGCAATAATCTCAATAATAAACACACATGAAATAAACTCAAAAATTAATAAACAAACATTAAAATTACTTAAACTAAGTTAAGCTATATCAATCATTCCAATATAAAATAACTAGCTCATTGTATAAATATTGCACAAAAGATAAAGTTTATGGAAATACATCACAAAATATAGAAATTAAAGATAAAAATACAAGAAAAATGAAATACAACAGTTCCCTTGATTTTTGTTCCAAGAATTCTTTGAATTTTGTTTTGTATTTCCACTTCACTTCTTGCAATTCCTAGCTTCAATGGAGACTAACAACTTGGAAACAAAACTAAACTACAAACTAAAATTACAAAATAAAGAAAAAATAAAGAAAAGAAAAGAAAGAAGAAGAAAAAGGGAGAAGAAGCTAGGGTTTGGAGAGGAAAAAAATTGGGATTTGGGTGTTAAGAAGTGAGAGTATAAATACCCCAAAAAATCTGACCTAAAAAGATCCCAAAAAAGTATTAAAACCGAGCCAAACGCGACCTTAGGCGAAAATAATAAAATCAAAAATTAAAATCTGGTTGGCAAAAATTTTGCCCACACGATTGCATGGACAAAACGCATGCAACCGCGTGCTGAGCGCCCAACAAACAACTGAAAAGGTATGGGCAAATTGCCCATGCTATATATATTATTTGTTTTTTTGTCTTTTTCTTCTTTTTGTCCCTTTTTTTTAACTATTGATAATTGCATGTTGTTGGTAAAAATATCGCAAGTGGACGATATCGCTACAAGTAGTAAAAGTGGACTTTTGAGTCCGAGTTTTCGATCCCACGAGGACTATTTAATTCGCTATAAATCTACTTCGATTCAATAGAATTCCTAAACTAAAACAAAAATAATTAAGTAAATAAATTGCAAAATAATAAAAGCAAAAACAAATACGAAAAGTTGGAAATCAATGAAATAAACAAATCAATTAAAATAAACAATAACAAATTAAACTAAAAAATAGTTAACGAAAGCAAGAAACAAACGTGGTGGATTTTAAATAATTAAATGAATATCGGGACTAACGATTTCGAAATAATGTTCTAACTTAATTTCTCATCTCAAGTTGTTTTCTAAAATTGTATTTGGTCGAATTCACGCATATATCTAATTTACCTCTCTCGAGTTCAAATTAGACCTATTTAACTAAGTCAACCATGTATCTCTACAGCGGGTCAGAGTTCTCCTTAGCTAAATGCATTAAATTTCCTAGGAATTCCTAAGTGACCACATGCAACCACAAATTCATATCTCTATCTTTTTGTTGAAATTGCCGGATTTTATTACGTGATCTAATTGTTTACTCACCTCTCGGATTATGAAAACAATTATTTAATCATAAATTGGTGATCAAGCAACTCAAGCATTAAACTCAATAATAAAATCAATACATAAATATCAAAGCACCAACTTGAGAATTAAAATCAAACAAGAAACATTAAATCTAAATCGTTAATCCCAATTTAAAATTTAGCTATTCATGTTTATGGAAGAAAAAGAGATAAATAATGCGAACAAAACCCGGAGTTTGAAGAATCGAAGAATTAGCATCATGGTTGCTGCTTCCAATTAATTCCACTTGATTTTTCTCTCCAATTGCAACCTCAGTCTGGGTGTATTTTAATTCCCAGCCGCCCCTTTACTTTTTACCCAGATGTGTATATTTCCACAAGTTAAGCTCTCAAGTTCAACCTATTTTTGTCCAATCAACGTGTCACCAGTCCTCTTTATTCTCTCCACAAATCAGCCGATTTCCTTCAATTGCACCTAATTAGTTTTCAACCCACTATCTCCTTACAATAAATATCAATCCCAAAAGCTGCACTTCAACTCCTGATTTTATTCCAACCTCAATTCCTTTTAAACTCCCTCTCGGCTGTTGCTTTTATCTATATTAATTCCACAGCCGCCTGCCAAAATTTTCAATAAAACAGCCGCACTCTCTCTGTTTAAGCTCTCTCTCGGCTGCCTCCCCTTATGCTCAAAGAAGTGTATATATATATGTATCTCAAATCCACTCAGACGTGGCCTACATTTGGGCTCAAGATAGTAATTTTAATCCCATAAATAAAAGCCCAACTATAAGTAGTGTGAGTTTTATTCTTGAGCCTCAATACTTTCAAGAAAATAAAAGTTGGTCCCTTGTATTTTAGCATGTCTTCTATTGAGCTCCACTTTGATTCTTGAATAATTTCACAAACTTTTAAATTGTATGATTTTGCACCAATTATCATCCAATTGTTGTGTAATTGCTTCAATTCCTTGTTTTTCTTGACTTTGAGATAAAACCTGAAATAATAACAAATAAACACAAACTAAGTAGAATTTATTCGAGAACAACAAAATAATATCCTAATTTCGACAAATAAATAAGTGTATAAAATACACTTATCAAACCCCCCCAAACTAGAATATTTGTTCGTCCTCGAACAAAAAATAAAACTAGACTATAAAAATAGAAATAAAAATACAAACAGAAATTGTTTTTGTTTTCTGTCAATTTATTTACCATGCACTTCAATAATCCAAAATGACGATTCACTTTAGAAAAGAAATATGAACAACAAAAATTATTTTCATTCATCCAATGCTCAACTTCATCGTGTGTGTGTGAATAGCCAAAAATCGATTGCAAACTCATGTAAAAATATACTTGACACTGTGTGACTAGTCATGCAGAAATAAGCCCGAATCCCATGTGGTCAACAATGATTTTCTTTTTATTTTCCTTACACTCTCATGGATGATCACACCTTAATGCTTTTCTCTCATATCCCGAGGTCTTTCCTATTGATGTGGTTTCTAAACATGTTTACATTGCATTTTTCCACACAAGGCAGTTAGGATTTGACAAGTATGCAAGACAGACCAAGAATAATTCATCTCCAATCCCACACTCCAGTATTAGAAATTTTAATCAACAAAGCTTATACCATTTATATATCATATATATATATTTTTTTTATATGGACGACTTTTTCTTTTAATGTCCTGTCTTTTACCATCTTTGTGCAGAACTTTTCATACTGACTTTCTATATGACCCCTGTAGCGAGCTTTAGGTCGGCAGCTCCCAACTCAGTTGAGCTTAGGGTACCAGGTTCAGAGAACCCCTCAGACTTAATTACCCGAGTCATAAAGGCTTAAACAGAAAAGTTAAAGATGTTTTAGTGTCTTATGTGTAAGTCCACTCTACGTACTTGCTTTCTAGTTGACCCCTGTAGCGAGCTTTATGTCGATGACTCCCAAGCCAGACGACTTTAGGGCACCAGGTTTGAAAGACCCCTCGAACTTAATTACTCGAGTCAAAAAAGGCTTTTGAAGAGCAGAATAAGACCTTCAGCATTTTTCTATTTTTATGCTGGACATGGTTTATACCCGTTGATTAAAACCCCTTACACTAAAGATGGATCATTAAAAACTTCAGATCCTCAATCTGTCAATGCCTACTTGTACTTGACCTCTCTACCCTCAAACTGCTTCTTGAGCAGTTTGGTTCTACATTTCAGGTTAGGATCTAATTTCTTAAGGTTTGGGATTTCTCAGTCAATTCTATGTTCAAAGTGCAGAAGTTTATCCCACAAGTATCAAGAATCTCCCTACACAAGTTATTATTCGAAAGTGGCTATGTGCTCAAGTTTGATTAATGTCTTACATGGGTGAATGTCAAGAAAAGTTTTAGTTCACATGTTGTCCAAATTTTCTAAGTAAAGCAAAAAGTCAATTCAAATCATTTCATAAGTAATAAATAAATCAACAAAAATTTTCACAATTTTCACCCTTTTTTTTCCCCCCAAAAACAAGGTATCGAATGAACAAGATGAAGAAATGAGATACCACCTCGAATGAACAAGATGAGAAATGAGATACCACCCCCAAACTAGAAAGTTACATTGTCTTCAATGTAAAAGAAAAGATATATCAATTGATAACAATACATAAAAGAAAGAGTTAGGTACTTCCCAGGTTTAGAGGAGCGATGTGATAACTTGAAGCTTTGCTTTGATCTCGCTTGGATGATTTCGACATGTTTCTTGTGTTTCCATGCTTGGTTGAAAATGTTACAAGTGGTGTGTTTCTCGCAAGTAAAAAATAAATAACATTAGAATCATACACACCATTAATAAACTGAAATAGATCAACACAAACAATCCCAACTAAAACATAGCAAAAATTTGAATTTTCAAATACGGTCAAAGTGTGCAAAATCATGCATATGATTTGTTTTTGATATGATAAGAGTAATGACTTTGACACAATGTGATGCAAAACTGTAAACTCGTGGATAATGTATGAATTAGAACTAAAAATGCACTTAAAAATCAAATCAAAGAGGTCGGTGCTAGAGATGCTTATTTCAAAAACTCCAATAAAGAGAAAGAAAAAAAAAAATAAAAAAATAAAAAAATGCGAGTACCACCTAACAATTTAAATGCAAAGCTTTAAATAAAGTAAAATAAATGAAAAGAAAAGAAAATTGGGTTGCCTCCCAATAAGCGCTCCGTTTATAGTCTAAAGCTCGACTTTTTGCAAACTTTCTTATGGTGGTTTAAATGATGCTCGTGATGCCCTGCACTCCTTGCAATTTCCCGCCTTACATTTCTCAACATTTTTGCGCACTTTCTTGAATTCTTTATTGTTGATCTGAGTGCCACCTGGTTTTTCTTCTTGCTTCAAATTATTACGAAGTTCTTGCACCACTTTTTCCAGTTTGAAGCAACTTTCTGTCTGATAATATTTGTTAGGGTATTGAGTGACACTGAAAGTCACTTGATCATCTTGAACCCTTAAGATCACCTCCCCCTTTTCAACATCTATCAAAGCTCGTCCCGTCGCCAGAAAAGGTCTACCAAAAATAAGTGGCATTTGACTGTCCTCTTCAATATCCAAAATCACGAAATCTACTGGAAAAATGAATTTATCCACTTTAACTAAAATGTCCTCAATGATACCATATGGATGCTTCACAGATCTGTCAACCAGCTGTAATGTGATTTTGGTTGGTTTGGGTTTCCCCAATCCAAGTTTCTTGTAAACTGATAAAGGCATCAAATTGATACTTGCCCCTAAATCACACAAAACTCTATCAAATTTGAAATTGCCAATATCACAAGGGATAGAGAAACTCCCTGGATCTTTGAGTTTTGGAGGCAATTTATTTTGTAGAATTGCGCTGCACTCCTCAGTTAAGGATATAGTCTCAAATTCCCTCAACTTCCTCTTTTTAGAAATCATCTCTTTCATAAACTTGAGGTAAGCTGGCATCTGAGCCAAAGCATCTGCAAATGGAATGTTGATATGCAATTTCTTGAATACTTCCAGAAATTTGCTAAACTGCTTATCCATTTTGTGATTTTGCAGACGTTGGGGGAATGGGACTGGTGGGACATAGGTATTGATAGGCGATTGAGATTCTTCTTCTTTCTTTTGAGTTTCAGGTTTGGTTGACTGATTAGGTTTCTCAGATTTATTCTCTACTTCTCCAACCACTTGTTTGTCTTCCCTCTCAGGTCTTTCTTGATTTGTTTTAGGCAATTGAACACCATTTCTGGTATAGACAGCCTGAACATCCTTCTGTATCCTATTTCTTAGGAGTGTATGAGGGAAAGGGATTGGAGGTACATATCCATTTGGTGGAAAAATTTCCTCTGCGGGAATGTATGATTCATCCTCAACAGCTACCTCAGAAGCTGGAGCATAGATTTTTCCCATCTTTACTGCAGAGATCATGTTGACTTGCTCTCTTGGATTTTTAACTGTGTTACTTGGGAGTGTTCCAGGTGCTCGCTCAGAAAGTTGTTGAGAGATTTGGCTTATCTGATTTTCAAGCCCTTTAAGTGCAGCAGAATGATTTTGTATGGTTGCTTGATGCAGTTCAAACATTTTATCAGTCTTCTGCATGTGTTGTTGAAACATTTCCCCCAAACTTGGTCTTCTCTCCTGCATTGGTTGGTTAAACTCATTTTGATTGTTAGACCATTTGAAGTTTGGGTGTTGTCTCCAACCAGGGTTGTAAGTAGGAGCATATGGATCATTCTGTTGTTGATGATTGTTTTGCACAAAATTAACCTGCTCCTCTTTTGACGCCAACAACATGCAATTTTCAGTTGAATGGCTCGCGCTACAATTTTCACACACTACTGGTGATTGAATTGCGTGAACTCCTTGATGATGTGAAAACAACATATCAACCTTTTTTGTTAGCGCAGCAAGTTGTGCATTTGTACTGGTCAGTGCATCTACATCATGAACTCCAGCAACTCTCTTGTGCACTACTCTTTCAGATGGAAACATGGTGTGTGTTTTTGCAATGAGTTCCACTAAGTCCCATGCTTGGTTGACACTTTTATTGGTAATGGACCCACCAGCTGATGAGTCCACTATGGATTTGCATTGTGGTGACAACCCAGAGTAAAAGTATTGAACTTGAAGGCCTTTATTAAATCCATGATATGGGCATTTTCTAAGAAGATCCTTAAATCTACCCCAAGATTCATGAAAACTCTCACCGTCTAGTTGTTGAAAAGTAGATATCTCCAATTTTAGTTTAGCTACTTTAGCAGGTGAAAAATATTTGTTACAGAATTTTCTAGCTAAGTCATCCCATGTAACTATACTAGATTCAGGTTCAGAATCAAGCCACTCCAATGCACTATCTCTTAAAGTGTAAGGAAATAGCCGCAAACGAATGGCATCATCGTTTATGCCTTGAAATTGGAAATTTTGGCACATTCTCCCAAATCTTGCAACATGTGCATTGGGGTCCTCGTGTGCCTTTCCAAAAAATTGGAGATTATTACTGAAAAGGTTTATTAAATCTGCTTTTAATTGGAAGTCATTCCTTCCAAAAGGCGGATATAATATGCTAGAACGGTTTGCAGTGGCAACAGGAGTCAAGAATTGACCCATAGGAAGATCTCCTACATTATCATCTTGAGCATTAGGTTCATGGACTTGATTGTTTTGTGGTGCTGCATTAGGAGCAAGAGCTCTTGCATCGGCATTTAGCTCAAGTTCAAAGTTTTCGTTTGGATTAATAGGATTAGCCATTTGGTTCAGATTTTGTTGTTCCCTAAGTCGTCCTCTAAAGAATTGTTCAATTTCAGGCTCGAAAGGTAAAAGATTTCCTCTTTGCGAACGGAGTATAAAAGGACAAGGAGAAATTTTATTTTGAAAATTTTAGATGTTTTTAGATGTTTTTGTTGTTTTTGTTTATTATGAATCAAAATACTAGAAACTTAAGGCAAACTAAATCTAAAAGCTAAGAATGCTAAAACTCAAAATAAATAAATAACAAATTAAAATAGTCCCCGGCAACGGCGCCAAAAACTTGTTGGTAAAAATATCGCAAGTGGACGATATCGCTACAAGTAGTAAAAGTGGACTTTTGAGTCCGAGTTTTCGATCCCACGAGGACTATTTAATTCGCTATAAATCTACTTCGATTCAATAGAATTCCTAAACTAAAACAAAAATAATTAAGTAAATAAATTGCAAAATAATAAAAGCAAAAACAAATACGAAAAGTTGGAAATCAATGAAATAAACAAATCAATTAAAATAAACAATAACAAATTAAACTAAAAAATAGTTAACGAAAGCAAGAAACAAACGTGGTGGATTTTAAATAATTAAATGAATATCGGGACTAACGATTTCGAAATAATGTTCTAACTTAATTTCTCATCTCAAGTTGTTTTCTAAAATTGTATTTGGTCGAATTCACGCATATATCTAATTTACCTCTCTCGAGTTCAAATTAGACCTATTTAACTAAGTCAACCATGTATCTCTACAGCGGGTCAGAGTTCTCCTTAGCTAAATGCATTAAATTTCCTAGGAATTCCTAAGTGACCACATGCAACCACAAATTCATATCTCTATCTTTTTGTTGAAATTGCCGGATTTTATTACGTGATCTAATTGTTTACTCACCTCTCGGATTATGAAAACAATTATTTAATCATAAATTGGTGATCAAGCAACTCAAGCATTAAACTCAATAATAAAATCAATACATAAATATCAAAGCACCAACTTGAGAATTAAAATCAAACAAGAAACATTAAATCTAAATCGTTAATCCCAATTTAAAATTTAGCTATTCATGTTTATGGAAGAAAAAGAGATAAATAATGCGAACAAAACCCGGAGTTTGAAGAATCGAAGAATTAGCATCATGGTTGCTGCTTCCAATTAATTCCACTTGATTTTTCTCTCCAATTGCAACCTCAGTCTGGGTGTATTTTAATTCCCAGCCGCCCCTTTACTTTTTACCCAGATGTGTATATTTCCACAAGTTAAGCTCTCAAGTTCAACCTATTTTTGTCCAATCAACGTGTCACCAGTCCTCTTTATTCTCTCCACAAATCAGCCGATTTCCTTCAATTGCACCTAATTAGTTTTCAACCCACTATCTCCTTACAATAAATATCAATCCCAAAAGCAGCACTTCAACTCCTGATTTTATTCCAACCTCAATTCCTTTTAAACTCCCTCTCGGCTGTTGCTTTTATCTATATTAATTCCACAGCCGCCTGCCAAAATTTTCAATAAAACAGCCGCACTCTCTCTGTTTAAGCTCTCTCTCGGCTGCCTCCC
Organism: Ligustrum vulgare; assembly: GCA_963555705.1. Taxonomy (NCBI): domain Eukaryota; kingdom Viridiplantae; phylum Streptophyta; class Magnoliopsida; order Lamiales; family Oleaceae; genus Ligustrum; species Ligustrum vulgare. The sequence continues at coordinate 12,844,335 of OY743185.1, forward strand.
CTTATGCTCAAAGAAGTGTATATATATATGTATCTCAAATCCACTCAGACGTGGCCTACATTTGGGCTCAAGATAGTAATTTTAATCCCATAAATAAAAGCCCAACTATAAGTAGTGTGAGTTTTATTCTTGAGCCTCAATACTTTCAAGAAAATAAAAGTTGGTCCCTTGTATTTTAGCATGTCTTCTATTGAGCTCCACTTTGATTCTTGAATAATTTCACAAACTTTTAAATTGTATGATTTTGCACCAATTATCATCCAATTGTTGTAGTATAGTGGTGAGTATTCCCGCCTGTCACACGGGTGACCCGGGTTCGATCCCCGGCAACGGCGCCAAAAACTTGTTGGTAAAAATATCGCAAGTGGACGATATCGCTACAAGTAGTAAAAGTGGACTTTTGAGTCCGAGTTGTCGATCCCACGAGGACTATTTAATTCGCTATAAATCTACTTCGATTCAATAGAATTCCTAAACTAAAACAAAAATAATTAAGTAAATAAATTGCAAAATAATAAAAGCAAAAACAAATACGAAAAGTTGGAAATCAATGAAATAAACAAATCAATTAAAATAAACAATAACAAATTAAACTAAAAAATAGTTAACGAAAGCAAGAAACAAACGTGGTGGATTTTAAATAATTAAATGAATATCGGGACTAACGATTTCGAAATAATGTTCTAACTTAATTTCTCATCTCAAGTTGTTTTCTAAAATTGTATTTGGTCGAATTCACGCATATATCTAATTTACCTCTCTCGAGTTCAAATTAGACCTATTTAACTAAGTCAACCATGTATCTCTACAGCGGGTCAGAGTTCTCCTTAGCTAAATGCATTAAATTTCCTAGGAATTCCTAAGTGACCACATGCAACCACAAATTCATATCTCTATCTTTTTGTTGAAATTGCTGGATTTTATTACGTGATCTAATTGTTTACTCACCTCTCGGATTATGAAAACAATTATTTAATCATAAATTGGTGATCAAGCAACTCAAGCATTAAACTCAATAATAAAATCAATACATAAATATCAAAGCACCAACTTGAGAATTAAAATCAAACAAGAAACATTAAATCTAAATCGTTAATCCCAATTTAAAATTTAGCTATTCATGTTTATGGAAGAAAAAGAGATAAATAATGCGAACAAAACCCGGAGTTTGAAGAATCGAAGAATTAGCATCATGGTTGCTGCTTCCAATTAATTCCACTTGATTTTTCTCTCCAATTGCAACCTCAGTCTGGGTGTATTTTAATTCCCAGCCGCCCCTTTACTTTTTACCCAGATGTGTATATTTCCACAAGTTAAGCTCTCAAGTTCAACCTATTTTTGTCCAATCAACGTGTCACCAGTCCTCTTTATTCTCTCCACAAATCAGCCGATTTCCTTCAATTGCACCTAATTAGTTTTCAACCCACTATCTCCTTACAATAAATATCAATCTCAAAAGCTGCACTTCAACTCCTGATTTTATTCCAACCTCAATTCCTTTTAAACTCCCTCTCGGCTGTTGCTTTTATCTATATTAATTCCACAGCCGCCTACCAAAATTTTCAATAAAACAGCCGCACTCTCTCTGTTTAAGCTCTCTCTCGGCTGCCTCCCCTTATGCTCAAAGAAGTGTATATATATATGTATCTCAAATCCACTCAGACGTGGCCTACATTTGGGCTCAAGATAGTAATTTTAATCCCATAAATAAAAGCCCAACTATAAGTAGTGTGAGTTTTATTCTTGAGCCTCAATACTTTCAAGAAAATAAAAGTTGGTCCCTTGTATTTTAGCATGTCTTCTATTGAGCTCCACTTTGATTCTTGAATAATTTCACAAACTTTTAAATTGTATGATTTTGCACCAATTATCATCCAATTGTTGTGTAATTGCTTCAATTCCTTGTTTTTCTTGACTTTGAGATAAAACCTGAAATAATAACAAATAAACACAAACTAAGTAGAATTTATTCGAGAACAACAAAATAATATCCTAATTTCGACAAATAAATAAGTGTATAAAATACACTTATCACATGTCAAGTCCATCATCTTCTGGTCTTCTTCAATTTAGTCCTCAAATTTTGACTTTTATTACAAATATATCCCTGAAATTTTTGCATCTCTACTTTCCAACTTTCTTAGATGTTGCAATTGAGTCCCCAAACTTTTGATTTCTTTCAATTAGGTCATTGGACATGAGATTTGCTCTTCTTTTAGCTCAATTGCTCTTCGATCTTGTGAATTTTCTTTCCAATTGAGGTTGTACCTAATTGTACAAGATAAATACAAATTATAAGTAGAAATTCCCTTAGTTTTTCAATTAAATTGTTGATTTAAAAGCAAAATAAGTGTGTAAAACACACTTATGACACCCCTAAACTTGAGCTTTTGCTCGTCTCGAGCAAAATTTTCTACTATTGCATTCAAGTACGTGAAATATAGATCAACAATGTTAAATAACTTGCAAATTACTCATGAGTGCAAAATTGTATAATCAATTTAAAAGTATGATTTCAAATAATGCTACCAAAAAGAAGTTTGGCTAATCCGATGTTCGATCGGTATGTGTGTGCATAGTCACTTTCAATTGTCAATTAAGTTACGAGAATATTGACGACTAAAGAGGTTTCAAGTCAAAACTAACCCACCATTAGTGGTCAATTCTTTCATTTCCTACTCGTGACATTCATCTTCCAATAGATGTTTCTTTCTTCTCCCGGGATGTAATTCTAGAGGGTACTCTTAAATCACTTTTTTCTTTTTCCACTCTAGTTTGGTTGTGTGTTTTACCTGCAATTTCAACAATCTAGAAATGCACGACTCTCTACTAAATGAGAGCTTCGACATTCAAGTTTATACTAAGCAATTCAAACTCACTATTAATCTAAGCCCTTATACAAGTACAAATACATGATTTCTAAAAACTAATGTGATGAATGCTCTTACCTTCCCCAATCCCTTAAGCTTTCTAATTGACCCACATAGCGAGCTTTAGGTCGGAAACTCTCCGATTGTTTTAATATCAAAGGGTACCAAGTTTCAAAATACCCCTACGGACTTAATAACTCGAGGTCAAAAAGGCTACGGAGTGAGGTAGACTTGTTAAGAAAATGCAATAATGAAGTGCTCTCTCTCTCTCTCAAAGTGTATTTGTGTACCCTACTCATTAAGCTTTCTAATTGACCCATGTAGCGAGCTTTAGGCCGATGACTCCCAAGTTTCAAGATACTCCTACGGGCTTAATCACTCGAGTCAAAAAGGCTTCGAGATAGGGTAATGCAATGCAAAAATTAAAATGGGTTTAGAACTTTAGCCTACGGTCATTACTTAGCTTATACTTGGCGAAATACACTCCACACAAAATTTATTTCCAACATGCATGGAATCACCACACGTCCAGACCGTCTCCTTCACTGGGTCGACCACCTCCAAACTTGTCTTACATTAGGATCAAAAGATTTAGAGTTTTAGGAAATATTGGATAGGTTGATAAAAATTAAAATACAAGCTCACAACCTAGTTCTTCTACTCCATTAACCTCTTCACCCTTCAACAATTCCCAAACTTCACCAATAATCAATAATGACTATTGTGCTCAATGTAAATAGGATCTTGCATGGATAAGCATTTTGTAAAAATAGATACAAGTAGCATATTGATCATAAATCATGAATCAATAACAATTTTAAACATCAAGTAACCCTGGCCGGCAAGGCTATCTAACATGTCAATACACAATAAGAAATCACCCCCAAACTTGAAATGCACATTGTCCTCAAAGTGTAAAATAAAATCAAAGTAGGAGGAAATAAGTTACTAGACATCCCAAGAAGTGGTGGGGCACTCATAAGTAGTCTTGGGTATGTGGAAATCTCATTGCAAGCACCAACAATCCACTCCCAAACTTGTATTGAAACCTCCAATCAATTGAACTCCATTTTCTCCATTGAGGCATTTCACAGAACACCTTGTGACCATCCTATGAGAACACAAGAAAATAGTAGAATTAAGTGGTGAATGATCCCAAAATTTAAATTACATTCAACATCTCAATTCTAACTCATAAATCCTATATAATTTGCCCATCCACCTCAACATTAAACCACACTTGAAGATAAAATACAATATGCACCAAGTGATTTAAAAATGAGTTTTAAACAAATATTTGACTTTGAGAGTTTGATATGAGTATATGCTAGAATTAAATGAGAATGTATTAGAGGTATTTCACAATACCCAATTTGAGGAAAATAAACGTGGAAGATAAAGACTTAGGTCTAACCAACTTATTTGTAAGAAAGTAAATAAAATGCAAGAAAGTAAATAAAGCAAGTAAAGGATAGAGAATAAGTTGCCTCCCATTAAACGCTTATTTTAAAGTCATTAGTTTGACTCTCCGCATAAGCACTTCATGACACTCTAAACATAGCTTTTGATGCCTTGCTCATTTTGCTTCTTTTGGCTTTGCTCCACTCTTCATTTGATCTAAACACTTGCACCTTGCCCCTTCCAATGTCATGGGACTTGCCTATTCCATCCAATTCGAACTCAACTAAATAGACTTGCACCTCCTCAAATGGCTTAATCAAAAACTCAATTATTGGACGATCGATGAAGTTGAGAAAATTTGATTTGATCTCTTCCTCATTAATTGCCGTTCTCCAAGTGATTCTTTTGTGATTAAATTGTCAATCTCTTCAAGTTCATTTCCTTTAGTTGACACCTCCTCGGATTGAATGACCGATCCAAAATTTGAATCCATGGGTAATAGCAAATTTTTCTTATTAATCCCCAAGAGTGGATTATACCCCCACATTCGAAATCCTTCCCAATACATGACATCTCCCATAGACACATCATCTTCATCCAATTTGGAAAACTCATTGTAGTACTTTGCAAGTACTTTCTCATTCAATAGTGGAGGACCATCTTCCACAAGAGTGATATCCTCATCCCAAACATCCGATACACAATCCCCCAAGAGCATGTAACTCACATTCAATGTATCAATTGTTTGTTTTCGGAAATTCAAATACTGTCTAAACCCAATAAGTTTCGACATAAGCAAACTATGCCCCGAATACAAGCATTGTCCATTACAATGCATCTTGTAACAAATTTCACAACTTAAATATTCTTCAAGCATGTATTCATCACCCATGTTGAGATTGTTCATTGCAATTCCTTTCCTATTTTGCCAATATTAGAATCAAATTTGCATAGAAAGAAAAACAAACACAAGAAAAATTAGAATAATGATGGTTAGCCAAAAGTAACAAAATAAAATATAAAACAAAAATAATTACAAATTGTTAAAACTAAAATTAACTAAAATAATAATCAAAGTAAAAAATTTCTCGATAAAGGCGCCAATAACTTGTTCGCTCAAAATAGTGTTTATTGCAAGCACACGGGTCACTACAAGTAATAAAGTGGACTTTTTGAGTCCGAATTGTCGATCTCACAAGGAATGTTTACTTTAGATTATACAATTTTAATTAATTTAATTCTAATGATAAAAAGAAACACACAATTAAAAGTTGATTTTAGAAAATTTTAAATTAAATAAACTAACTTTAAACAAAATTAAAATAAGGAAAATGAAAGATAAAATAGTTGAGATTCATGATTTCACTTAACTTTCGCTTAATTAATTTCTCAACACATGCAAATTAATAAATTACCCATTTATAATGTTAGACCCAATTTTTTCAAGTTTAGCTAATTACCTCTCTCGAGTGAAATTAACCATAATCAATTGGTTTAACCTACTATATCTCTATGTCGATTAAATCCTAATCAATTACATTAACTCTTTGTGAAAATAGCTCAATGGATCATATAGGGTTTAAGGTATATCTCTATCCTTAATAAGAACAAAACCATTTGTTATTTGGCCTAAAATGCACAATATCTCTCGATTATCATACATTTCACAAAATATATATTTGGTGATTAATCAAACACATGCAATAATCTCAATAACAAATACACATGAAATAAGCTCAAAAACTAATAAACAAACATTAAAATTACTTAAACTAAGTTAAGCTACATCAACCATCCCAATATAAAATAACTAGCTCATTGTATAAATATTGCACAAAAGATAAGGTTTATGGAAATACATCACAAAATATAGAAATTAAAGATAAAAATACAAGAAAAATGAAATACAATACTTCCCTTGATTTTTGCTCCAAGAATTCTTTGATTTTTGTTTTGTATTTCTACTTCACTTTTTGCTTCCTAACTTCAATGGAGACTAGCAACTTGGAAACAAAACTATTACAAACTAAAATTACAAAATAAAGCAAAAACAAAGAAAAGAAAGAAGAAGAAAAAGGGAGAAAAGGCTAGGGTTTGTAGAAAAAAAATTGGGATTTGGGTGTTAAGAAATTAGAGTATAAATACCCCCAAAAATCTGACCTAAAAAAAAATCACAAAAACACGTTAAAATCGAGCCAAACGTGACCTTATGCTAAAATAATAAAATCAGAAATTAAAATTCGGTTGACAAAAATTTTGCCCACGCAATCGCGTGGGAGACAGTTGAAAAAAACTGTCTGAATTTGTTGGGCGCTCAGCGAGCGCCTAGCAAACAACTGAAAATAATTGCCCGTGCCATATATATATATATATATATATATATATATATATATATATATATATATATATATATATATATGTGTGTATGTATGTATGTATGTATGTATTATTTGTTTTTTGTTTTTTTCTTCTTTTCGTCTTCTTCTTCTTCTTCTTTTTTTTTTTTCCTTTTAACTATTGACATTTGGATGTCAAGTCCCTCATCTTCTTATCTTCTTCAATTTTGTGTTCGAATTTTGACTTTTATTATAAATATACCACTGAAATATCTAGTCCTCCAACTTTCTTAGATGTTGCATTGAGTCCCCAAACTTTTGATTTCTTTCAATTAGGTCCTTGAACATGAGATTTTCTCTTCTTTTAGCTCAATTGCTCTTCAATCTTGTCAATTTTCTTTTCAATTGAGGTTGTACCTAGTTGTACAAGATAAACACAAATTATAAATTCACTCAATTTGTCAATTAAATTATTGATTAAAAAGTAAAATAAATGTGTAAAACACACTTTCAGCTGTGTATTGGAAGGATTATTGATGTGGAAGAAAAAGCCTTGAGGCTGGTACGAGGGGAGCTGGTCAGCAGTTGGCATCAACCTTGGAGGAATTAATTAGGCAGCCGACTGATTCAAAACTGAAAGGAACTCGGCTGTTGAAACAAAAAGGGAGGCGATGCTAATTGTTGAACACTTCAAACTTCGAGTTTAACTTTAATTATTTATTGCTTTTTATTTCAAAAACATAAATAGTTAATGTAAGACCGCTTTTCATTTTCTTGCAATTTTAAATTTCACGTAATATTGTTGTGAATGTTATTATAAATTATAGATTTATGATCTTTAATGTCCATAATTGGAATTATTTTTTTTGCAGTGGAAGGACTTGGACGCCGTCTCGATCAATGTACCAATTTGAAAGTTTATAAATTGGTTATTTTAATTATTTACGTGCAATTCTATGTGATTAATTTTTTTATTGCTTAAGCATGTTATTTTCTATTTTATTATGCTAATTTGAAACTTGGGGGGAAAGTTTAGCGACAATGGGAGAGTAAATAAAACTTATGGGCTTAATTAAACACAGGAGGAGATATGAGGGAGTAAATTGCAAATTTCAAAAGATTAAACATTAAATCCTATTTCTAACCTAACCTAACCTAAAGCAAGTCTCTCTCTCTCTCTCTCTCTCTCTCTCTCTCTCGCACACCGCACCCTCGGCTTCTCTCCCTCTCGCGCAGCCTTCGACCGCAGACCGCCACCCCACTGGCAGTAAGCCTCCTCTTCTCCTTTCTCTTCACCGACGCACAACACACACACCCACGCGGTCACGCACACTGCACACGAACGCACACACACGTAATTGGTGTATGTATATATGGAATTGTATGTATTTGTTGATGTATATATGTTAAGATTTTCAAATTTTCAGATTTCAAAAATTATGTAGATTCGAATTTTAAAGGTTAATTTGAGATTTAATTAATGTTCATACACGTATGTATATATATATATATATATATATATATATATATATATATATATATATATATATATATATATATGTGTGTGTGTGTGTGTGTGTGTGTGTGTGTGTGTGTGTGTGTGTGTGTGTGTGTTCATGGATGTGCTTAAGTTCATCACTATTTTCAGATTTAAGTTTACTTAATTTCGAATTATACCATTAATTGGGGTTTAGTAATGCTACGATATGCGAATATATGAACTGTGAGTATCTGAACTGTGTGTATATTTTTGTAATTTTCTGATTTCGAGAATTATGAATTTTATAATTTAGTTGAATTTTTAGTTACCTTAAGTTGGAAAAAAAATTATAACCTCAGATTTGAGAATCATAAAAAGAGGTTTACTAACTATCGGACTTTGATTCTTGTTATATTTCTAAATTAAATTGTTATTAGTGATATGGGAAATATGTGTGTGAATATAATTGTACCTGTGTATAATCAGTTATGGAACTTCGAGATAGTAGGACATTTTGATTGATTTTTAAGCCTACGTTGGAGTTCTAATATGAAATTATCAAATTTTGAAAATTATTTAATTGAGCAACTTAACTGATTTCCTATTAGTTCAACGTTGGGTTAATTTGAAAATTTCAGATTTTTGGAATTTAAGGAATGTTTTTGTTTTGGTTAAATTTTGTTTAAATTGAAATATAAATTTTAGGTAGTTCATTATAGGGTTAGTTCAATTGGAATTAGTTAAATTTTTGAATCTAAATAGTAAATTTTCAGATTCTACATTTTGGTGAATTTTGAGTAAATAGATAACAAAGTGTCCTAAGTGCCCACCGAAATTGACCTCTCATTTCGTGTATGACAGTATATGTGTTAGACATGACTTAAGTATACATTTGAGTTAAATTGTGAGCCACATAGAATTCTTACGATTAGTTAACTTCAGTCTGTGAATAATGTGCATATATGTATGTATATTTGGAGTTGTGTATGTATTGAAGTATATATATATATATATGATTCTCATGTATAAATTTCAGAGTTATTACTTATGTGGATTAATTTCAGATTTCCAAAATTTATGAATTATTTAATTCAATTGAAGTGCTTACTGTCATTTTTGAGAATTTGCAGATTAGGAATAGTTACAATTCTAATTAAACGATTTTTGTAAAGTCATGTTAAATTTTGTGGATTTTGGTTTAAGTTTGATGTAATTATTTGAATTTGAAATTTAAAAGATAAGAAAAGGAAAAGAAGATTTATTATTTTAACTTGTTTAATGTTAAAGGAATGATGAATATACCAATTTGAACTGAAAGTATATTTTATTAAATGAATTAATACAACTAGAATTTTGGTACATTGACGACGCTGGCAGCCGAGACTCCTCCACTTGCAAATCCAGATAATGGTAAATACTAAGGATGTCAGGTAAGTAAACTTTCCCCTATTTTTATCGAAGCTGAATGTAAATGTGAAATTAATGTGTAAACGACTGTCTTGAAACTGAATTGCTTTGATGAATTTCGTTTACCCTTATGAAAGTATATGTTAATAAGAAAAAATGTTCAAGCATGCACGTTACATGTCATTGCATCATCAAGCATGCATTGACATCGAAATGGGAAAGTCAAATGTTTTAATGAAAGGAATGTATCAAAGTGTAATTTTTGTCAAAAGTTATGTATCCCAAGTTTTTCAAGAAAGAATGGGTGTACTTCTATGTCATGAAAGATGCGATTGGGAAATGGGGCGCGGGGGACCGGAGTACCCGAATGTAATGAGCCGCTTTGCAGTGGAATGAAGTGAATGAGCAGTTTTGCGGTGGAAATGTGAAAGTTAATCTGGTTCCAAATAAGAATTTCTCATTGTTATCTGATTGACTAGAAGTTACATCAAGTGAGCTCACGATGAAAATGAAGTGAAAGTTTTGAAATGTTAAGTGAAAGTTTGAAAAGTTTGAATGTTCTGGAAAATAAAGTAAAAGGGGATATATATATGGAATTTTTAAAGCATTCATGTCATAAGCATGCATCCATGCATAAAGTTTACTTACTGAGCTTTAGCTCACTCCAATCTCTCCCCAACATTTCAGGTGATGAAAGTTAGGTGATCCGAGGAGAGCACTTGGCGGCTGACTTAGACAGTACCACGATTTATCCTTTTAAATAGGGTTTGAAGTGGAATTTCATAAATGTTTTTTGTTATTTTTATTAGTTCATTCTTTTAATTGTTTATTGGATTTAGTTTTTGATAAGTCATTTATCTCTTTAGTAGTTTATCAATCCTCCATTTAGTTAAATGGAGCTCATGGTTTAAATTTATTTATGTTGAGGAGTTTGAGAATTGATGTTGAAGTTAAATTTTGGAATTGTGGTTAGATGTTGGATGTTGAATGAGTTGAGAATTGCATTTGTATTGTAGGTATGATGTCCCTCTACAGGTTGGCTATGTCCAAGTTATAGAGGAGACTCTGCCGAAATTTTTGAAAATTTTTATAATAGAAAATGAAAAGTTTAAATGTTTTAAACGATTATTTCCGCATATAATGTGAATGGAAATTAACACGCCTAGGTTTTTTTTTTTTTTTTTTTTTTTTTTTTTAAACTTGGGGTGTTACAGTTAAATTATTAATCGGGATTGACGATATAAATTTAATATTTTTAGTTTAATTTTGATTCTCGAGTTGATGTTTTGACGTTTACGTATTGATTTTTTTTATTGCTTTTAATGCTTGAGTTGCTTTATCACCTATTCATGATATAATGGATGTTTTCATAATCCGAGATGTGAGTTAATAATTAGATCACATAATAAATCCAGCAATTTCAACAAAAAGATAGAAATGAATTTGTGGTTGCCTGTGGTCACTTATGAATTCCTAAGTAATTTAATACATTTAGAAAAAAAGGAGAACTCTGAACCGCTGTAGAGATACACAGTTGACTTAGTTAAATAGACCTAATTTAAACTCAAGAGAGGCAAATTAGATATATGTGTGAATTCGACCAAATAAAATTTTAGAAAACAATTTGAGATGAAAAATTAAGTTAGAACATTACTTCGAAATCGTTAGTCCCGATATTCGTTTAATTGTTCGAAAATCCACCACTTTAGTTATTATTTTTATTATTTGTTTTTAGTTTAAATTTTATTTTTATGTAAATTGCATTGTTTATTTCATTACATCTCTACTTGTTAACGACACTTGCGATTTCACACCAACAATCGTTCACTTTTTTTTTTTTTTTTTGTATTTAAATATTTGTAGTTATCGGTCCTTAAAAATTTATTTTTCGATTTTCTTTTTACGGGTTAATTTTCATCAAATTTTCAAAATCATGCATACTTTAGATAAAAACTAATTTTTAATATACCACTCAATAAACTCGCAAAATCTACAAATTCTTTTTAGAAATTATATAATAGTCGAGGAATCACCGTTGGACAAAATATTACTTTTTATTGTTCTTGTGGAATAACGCTATTACACACATAATTACAGATAATACTCTTAAATCGCACGAGCTAAACTAGTGTTATATATGAGCTTATAATTAGATTATTCTCTCTTTGTAATCATGAACAAAAAGCTATACAAGTTTGCCAAACACACAATTAATAATGTCAATAACAACTTCTATTTGATAGAATTCCTCATCTTTTTAATGAATGTACATTATATATAGTTGCATTTAGCTTATTTTTGTATAGTTCAAATCTACCCAATTAATTATTCCACTCAATAAAATCTTAGCAAATCCTATAATTTATTGTGCGTCAAAATGAGGTTGCTTAGTGGGGTTTTGACTTTTGTAAATTGTAGTGAGGTATTATATTATGAAAAATGCTGAATGTACATACCTATATTATACAGGCTACTCAGCGTAACAGTGAACAGTAATTTTACTGTTCACTGCTACAATATTGCTAAAGTGTGTAGCCTGTATAAGTTACAGGTCTCCACCTGTAGCACTGTTGTTATATTATTCTAGTAAGAGGCGTGAAATAACATATGTAACATTTTTAGCAGAAAAATTGCTGAATGGATGACACATAATGAGATTGCATGAACTTTAAAGTTTCATAAGATATCTAAAGCTATACATATTAACACTCACGACATCCTTATTTTATGAAACCCGACAAAAATTAAATTTTTGTCTGATTTCTTATTCAACCAGTGCTACTACATATATTTTACATAAGCAAAGCTATAAAAAACCCTTATTTAGAAGACCTCGATTTTTTTTTGCTTTCTCATACTAAACTGCCTCAGTCCCTGAAAATCAGAAGAAAAATAAGAGATTAAAAAGATACGCCTTAATCGCACAAGAATTGATTCTTCAAAAACAAATCAATAAATTTTTTTTTTTTTAGTTAAAGAACTAGAAATTTGCTAGTTTCCCTACTCGGTATATTCAACACGGACTCTTCCAGCCTTAAGGTTAGCAATCTTCGAGAAGGCATCTTGAGAGAGATTAATCTCGTTGGCTCCACATCCTGCGCAAAGACTTACAACTTTTACAGTTACTTCACCCCTTTTGCAAGGATTTGGTGTTCCGTTGGTGCCTCCCAAGCATTTTACTTTATACCTTCTTCCACACACTTTTCCACTGTCGTACAATGTAGGGTTAGCTCCCGCTACCAGGTTTCCTTGGTTTCGATAGCCAAAGCATGACGATGCTACGGAATGTACGTGTTAGTTTTAACAACTTCTCAAATCATGCATGAACAATTATAAAAAGATATACTAGTCATGCTAATCGTATAGATATCTGTACATACAGATGTCTCACTATATCTTTTTAGCTACAACATCTGTATATATAGATATCTGTACAAATGCATTTTCCCAAGATATACTCACGAACATAAGGTGGAGCAAAGTAAACGGAAGTTCCCTGCTTAGCAAGTACAACTGAGGCAAGGCACATCGTCGTGCCCAATATCAAAAGAAGTCGAGTTTGGCAGTTCATTGTCTGTACGTATGTTTTAAAATATACTGAGTTTCTTGATATGGGTTGGCCCCTTTTATAGAGGCAAAAATGGTGAACTAGTCAATAGTTCCATGCTGTATCACTCTTATTCATTAAACAGTATACTGATTTCTAATTTGCAAGAATATTATGAAAATGCTCTTAATGTCTTCCACTTGTACTCTCTTTTGCTGCTAAATTTACACGAAGATGGTTTGCCCCCATTTTCTTGTCTAGAAAATGATTTCCATGAAGAATTTTAGCTAGCGGATAACGCATTAATAAGTGCTAAGTCACATTAAAAAGAAACTTCTGAGCAATTTTCATCAGAACAAATCGGAAAATTTTACAAAATATCTGGTGGCATCTATTGAGGATTTTGTCTGACTCTGTGAAAATTTATTTCAGCAGAATTTTGATGGTATGTATTGCAATTCAATTTGATTTACAAATTTTACCGTAAACAGTTAAAAAAACACCAGTTCGAGGCAATATAAATAATTAATTCTGCTTTTATTCATTAGATTTAAAACATTACAGTTCTTTTAGTTTTCTTTTGAATTATACAAAAGAAACTGTCAATTCTTGACAAGAAATTTAATCAAGACTCGAGAGTCCATATTTTAAAGTTCGAGTTAGATTCGAAAAATTTGAATGCACACAATGATACTTTGCGTTTGCATAGTGATCAAGGACTCAAGCTATCAAGAATTCCCTTATGTGACTCGAATGGAAGGAATTGAAGCTGATGGATTGCAAGTTCATTATAGCCCAAATTCTTTTTAAGTTTGACTGATCAGGAGCTAATTGTTATTATGTAAAGTTTTATAAAATAATTTTACACAGTACTATCACATAAATAAATTCACAACTAAAGTATTTTCCGAATTTAATCAGGCTTATGAATAATTACAAACTTGAAAAGAACTCCCTATAAAATAGAGTAGAGAAAACATATAATGTTATTGTGGATGAGAGGATAGATACTGCTTCACCTCGAAAATGGAATGTAAAGATATATGGTGTCTACAATGTTTCAATTAATACACATCAAATGTATTTCATTCAGGAAAGGGTAGCTATATTACCACTACAAAACTTATTTTCTACACTACATATTTTAAAATATTTTTTATTACAAAAATAGACCTTAATACAATGACATAAACAACCTTTTAATTTAATTTCACTAATTTTTTTTTTTTTTTTTAAAGAAAAACACTCATTAATTTCTAAATACACCACAACCCTCTTCTTCTCCGCCTCCACCTCCATTTCCTGTGCAATTCCGAGCCATCTTCTAATACAATCCTGAGTTTCTATAATTCCTTTATGAGCCATTTCCTAAAGATGGGTTAAATATGCCAATGTGTTAAAGATTATTAATTATGATACAGAGAAAAATACTTTCACTTTGCAATCAACGCAGAAAAATAAAGTCTAAAAAAATTTCCATTCCCTTTACAAGGCATCTGTGCTGCAGAAACTGTAAATTCATAGAAATGAGCATCATTTTCATAGCCCCACATGCAGTAGAAATTTAGGAAGGAACGTAATTTGCCTTCAGATATTGTGCAGCAAATATTTGATGCATTGGTCATGGTGGTGATCCTGTGGAGAGGAAAGTGGTAGTGGGAGGTTTGATCCAGTGATTTGATTGATAGTAAGTATGAAATTAAGTGGCTAAGATAAACAAAAATTAAATTGCGTGGCCAACTGATGCTAACCTTAAAGAACAGTTGCCATTTGTATATTTAGCCCTTTTTTGCATTTTTTATTTTGTTCTTACACTTAATTAGGGTTATATTTGTAAATTAATAGTGATGTATTTATAAAAAACTTAAATGGGGTGTATTTATATTGTGGGTTGAAAAATAAAAAGTTTGGTGGCAATATATTTTTCCTTCAAGAAAATTATGTGTATCTTTTGACGTTTTGCATAAAGGTAGAAAGTTATGTGTACCTTTTGAAGTTTTCAACGAAGGTATAAATAGATGTGTGAATCTGGGTGGTCCGGGTGGGTCGGTCCGCCAACATAAAAGTCCGGTAACGGCTCGCTTGAAAAAAAGTCCGTCCGCTATGGATTCTGGGCCGGTTCCGGGTTAGCCCACAAATTTCGAACTACAATGAAAGCCCACCCATTGACCCATCCGATTCGAGCCAATGCGGGCCGATGTTCGTTCTGATTTGACCCGTATGAATAAAAACATAGATCTTTTCATATTTATAGCAATTTTTTTGTCAAATTTCTAAATACAAAATGATTAAAATGATAAATTCATATTTATACCATAAAATATTTATATAGAATTTAAATTTAAATTTTATGTTACATGAATTACTTCTAAATTTGCAAATTTAAATAAAACATAAACAAATAACAATTAAATGTTAAATGTATCTCTAATTATTATTATCAAATAACATTACGTTTCTTAGCTATTCGGGGGGGGGGGGGGGTGGGAGATTTTGCTTTAAAAGTTGTATTAGAGTTTGTAGAAGAAGGGAGATTTTCAATGTTATCATATTTAATAAAAATAATTTTTTTCACTGGCCAGCGGGTTAATCGCGGTCCGCGAAGGTTTGACCCATGAAACCCGCAGTTCACAATATTCACGGGTCTAGTCGGTCCATCTGTCTTAACACCTTTAGGTACAAAGCAACTATAGTAAACACAAGATGAAAGCAACCAATATTTGCCTGACAAGAAGATGGTAATAAATGATGAAACAAATATTCTTTATAGGCGCTTATTTAAATTTAAAAGTGAGCCTAATAATTATATATCAAAAACAAACTATCATCATCCTTTTTAGTCTCACATTATTTAATAAAGAGCTAATTTAATAAAGATGAGAATGGACCTCAAGTGGCTTTTTTGGTTTCCCGCTACTTCCATGTGATGGTTTAGGAACGCCAATTCCAACCACGCACCCGGTCTATTATAACCCTAAGGGAACGTACTATCTACTCCTACTGATATTCAGATTTCGACTATCTCATTCTACCAAGAACTTGTGTCTTCACCTTCGCATCATGTGGATCCCATTTGACTTGATAACATACCTAGGCTTTCGACTGAGGAAGACAATAGGGCACTAAACCCTCCATTCGATTCAGGAGATACGGGAAACGGTGTTTAGCATTGGTTCTGATAGTGTCGCATTGACAAACGAATTTCTATCCTTGTTCTTTAAACAATGTTGGGATATCATTCAGGAAGATGTCATCATGGCTATTTTGGATTTCTTTACTGGTGGTCATTTGTCCAGAGGGTTTGCCGCTATATCTTTTGTCCTGAGCTCAAAGAGGGATAGAGCCTATAGATGACCGACTTTAGACCTCCCAGAGCTTTTGTACAATGTTCAATAAGCTCATCACTAAGCTGCTGAACACCATATTGAGCTTGCTATTTCTACATATTATTTCTCCTTAGTATAGTTGATTTACTCTAGGCAGGATAATTGGAGATAATATTCTACTAGCTCAGGAGCTCCTCTACTCTTTGGAAAATAAAGTCAAAGGAGACAACGCTATGCTGAAGTTGGACATTTCTAAGGCATATGACTGCATGGATTGGGGGTTCGTATGGTCTG
This sequence comes from Ligustrum vulgare, assembly GCA_963555705.1. Taxonomy (NCBI): domain Eukaryota; kingdom Viridiplantae; phylum Streptophyta; class Magnoliopsida; order Lamiales; family Oleaceae; genus Ligustrum; species Ligustrum vulgare. Next base: position 12,860,996 of record OY743185.1, read on the forward strand.
TACTTGAGAGTTTCAACTTTGACCAGTTTTGGATTGACAGGATATGGAGGTGCATTTCTGGATGTATGTTCTTGATGCTTTTGAATGGGCACCATTGTGGCTTCTTTCCATCCTTATGGGGACTTCGACAGGGGGATCCTATCTCGCCATCACTTTTCATTATTGCTGCTAACTATTTCTCTTGATTTATCACAGTGCAATTTGAGCTGTGTCCAAGTATGGGATATCGGCGTGTTGTCACTACTCTTTTCTCTCACTTATCATTTGCTAATGATATGATCTTCATCAACGGTAAAAAACAGTCTGTTAGGAGGGTACTTGAGTCCTTGAAACACTACAACACAGTTTCTGGTCAATTTGTAAACCAAGACAAGAGTGAACTTATCCTCCCTAGATGATCACCTATTAGTCAAACCAGGCAACTTTAGTACATAATAGGATTTAGACATCAGCATCAACCTTTTACTTATCTCAAGCCCCCCCTATATAAGAGGGCCGAAGAAGACCTTCCTTTATGACAACCTTATTTAGAAGGTCAGGAGCAGGATCACGAGACGGGGATCACTCTTGCTCTTTCCAAGAAGACGCATTACTTTTCTTATATGAGTCCTCAGCTCTATCCCACTATACCTTCTTCAGACCCTACAACCTCCTAAGGCTATACTGAAGACGTTGGAGAGCATATTTGCACGATTCCGTCGGGATTCCAAGGATTATGATCATCAACTACATTGGATGAGATGGAAGGACGTATGCCTTCCTACTAACGAGAGTGGCCTTGGCTTATGACTGCAGGACACCGTGGACACCTGCAGTAATTTTGATCACAGAGATGACTATGGGGTCAGCTCTTATTGGGTAAATATTGTAGAGGGAAATACCCTACTCTTGCTGCGATCCTACACTTGATCTCTCCTTTTAGGAAGAGGTTGAAGAGGGCTAGATCACTGGCTAAACTACACATTGCTTGGAATCTAAGAGCTGATAGTGCTTCTTTGAGATAGAGACTATTACACATACTTCCACAGGAAGCATCATATCAGATCAGATATGACGACCCTTTGAAGACATATTCTAGGTACCTATGAGGCTTGGTGATGATGTCAGAAAGTGATTCCAGATATGGAGACACTCTATCCAACATGTTCGACAATGTCATATTTGCACCATCATTCTTCTACTTATATTCTGGTTTCTTTGGACCGAGATGAATGACACAAATCACAAGGCGATTCAGATGGAGCTGCAATGGATCATTTGGGGAGTATGTTGATGTGTGTATGTAAATCTTTTTCATTCAAACTTGGATTTACATATTTGTATAACAAATTAACAATCTTGTAAATATAATTATTTTTATTTAATTTTATTACGAATATGTCGATTATATATATATATATATTCAATGATGATATATTTGGTGATGTAAGTATGTGTAGAATGTTCAGGTGATCGCAGGTCACATTCAGGTGATTGCACCTGAAGTGACATAGGTCATTGCAGGTCACTTTCAAGTGATTGCAGGTCATGACCTGCAGCAGCGACTTGAGCCATTGCAGGCCATGTTAAGATAATTGCAAGCCATGACCTATAGTGGCCACGTAAAAAAAAAAAATCGACTTTAGGCGTTGGTTAACAACCGACTTGTAAAGTAAGACTTTACGCGTCTGTGTCATATACATCGCCCCTACAAACGACGTGTATTGTCTTTTAGAACCGAAGCGAATGAGTCTGTCTGTACTAGTGTCACTGGAAAAGATATGACTTATAGCATTGATTCAGACACGACTAACCCTTAGTATACTCCGACCTCCAACCTATAAATCATCGATGACCATCTTTGGTTGTGCTTCACACACCTTTCAACAACTCTAAACTTTTTTCTCACTACAAGAAAATCGCTGAACAGAGACGACAAAAGTCATATCTAAAAGCCCAAAAATCGTCTCTGTTGAGAAATAGAGACGAATGTGTCATCTCTCTAGACTTGTGGTTGTTGATCATTAGAGATGACACTTAGTCGTCTCTAAGTTCTAGAGACGACATTTAGTCGTTTCTACTATATAGAGACGACAAAAGGTCGTCTCTGAAACTTCGCTCCATAGAGCCGACATATTGTAGTCTCTTCGTCTCTATTAATTTGGGATGATAATGTCGTCTCTATATCAAACAATGTCATCTCTGTTTGTTTGATAAAGAGAAGACATGTCGTCTCAAATTAATAGAAATTAATTAATTTTTTTAAATGCAACCACTCTATTTCTTTAATTATTCAATTTTCTTGAAATTAATTATAATTAATTAATTAATATAATTCTATAAATTAATATTTTTTAATGATTCTAAATTATTTTATTGTAACAAAAAAAAATAATCGTTTTCATTTATTAATTAGTATTGAAATATTGTTAATTATTAACAAATATCAAAATATTCATTAACAGATTAATTAGAGACGACATTTTTTTGTCACTAATGTCTTGGCGGGAAATTTTCCAGCTTTTTGGCTTACAAATAGAGACGAAAAAGTCGTCTCTATTTCTCTCATATTAGAGACGATATATTGTCGTTTCTTTACAAGGGTAGTCTCTGATACGTGAGGAGTAGAGAAGACAAAGGCATCTCTAATACGGACAAATAGAGACGACATATATGTCGTCTCTAAAGCGAGAGAAATAGAGACGACTTTTTTCCGTCTCTTTTGGCCATCAGAAAATGCGGGGAATATTTCCCGCTTCATCCAAAGGCAATAGAGACGATGTTATCGTCTCTGTTTCCCTTGGAGTTAGAGACGATTATATTTTCGTCTTTATTTCCCTAGTCGTCTCTAATTATCGTCGCAAATAGTCTTCCAGTTGCAACGACAATATTGTCGTTGCAGAAAAGTGAAGTATTAGTGACGAAAAAAACGTCGTAGCTATTTTTTGTCTTAGTCGCTCATTTTTCTTGTAGTGTCTCTCCACGTAGATTGCAAAGAATGAACATCATTCTTATTCAACTGGAACTTTAGCAACCGCTATCCAACTTTAGAACTTTGAAGGCTAATTCATAAAGGATTTTGAGTTTGGTGTTTTATGATTTATCTTTGAGAATCAAAAGATGAATAAGGAGATTGATACATTGTTATCTCTATGAAATATAATGATCCACTACTCCTAAAAATGAAACATGGCTTAAATATATATATATATAGTAGAGACTATAACATGTAGAGACTATAACATGTATTTTAGAAGGTTTAGAACAACAAAAGAAAATCAACAAAGTACATAAGCTGCTTGTTAAGTGCTTTAATAACACTTATTTAATTCATCTATTATCTTATTTTGTTATTGGTTTAGTGTAATTTAAGTATTGTTAATACATTTTTATGTTTTGTATTGTGTAGGATCACAAAGGACAAGATAAGAGGAAAAAAGGACCAAAAAGTGCTTAAAAATGAAGTTTGGGGACCAAGACTGCAAATTGCTTAGAGCCGTAACATTCATAGTCTCAAAAAAATCTCCAGAAGTTCAATTAAGGCCGTAAGGTCTATACTTATGGCTGTAACTTTCCCGCGAAATATTTTCCTAATCTGGTTCAAGGGCTATTTTTGGCAAATCTTCTTGGGATCTTTAGGGGATGATTTTGGAGCTATAAAAAGAGGAAAATCACCACATAATGTAGGCTGAAAAATTGAGGGAAAAAAGATAGCATTCTTGGGAGATCTTCAAGCACAAGAGCATCAACAATAAGGCGAATCCATGAATCAACTTGAAGAACTCACGATGACCATGCTGGGCTAAGGTTCCATATCTTGTTCAAGGGGAAGTTGTGTCAATTCAATTATGTTATTTTCTTTTCCTAGAAACTAGTAGCGTGAATCTATTCCCTATACTTCAATTGTTGAATTTTACATTTTGAATGTTATTGAGTTTATTTGGTTAATATTTTTAATTTGGTCAATTGAATTGTTTAATCTTTAAGCTCATGTATGTGTTATGTTTAAATCTTTTGATTTGTAATTGTAATTAGATTTCAATCCATAGTAGCAAATAAATCTCGAGCAGTTTTAGTAATAATTTCACTTGGATTAATTGATTCGAGCTTGTGAAATTGATAATCAAATTCAATCTATTCTTCTCAATTTTCACACTAGCATTGCATTAAATCCTAAGAGCTTATTTAGGGTTGTCCATTGGCTAGAATTGAATCAAAGAACTTGTTTTGATTTAATTTACATAAGGAAGAATTGAATAGTCAGAGCTTGTTGATTATTTAAAATTGATAAATTGAATTAGAGATAGAAACGCGTTGCAAAGAAAAATATAACATTAATTGATGGCACAACCAAACCCAAGAATAAGATTTCCTCTCATATATAATTCTCTAGTCACATTTAATTGTTTCTTTTTATGCATAGTTTACATTTAGGAGAATTCAAACAACAAAACTCCTCATTTTATTCTAATTGATCGGGCAGTTAATTAGGTTCACCATTCCTTGTGGTTCGATCCTTACTCTCGCTACTACATTATTAAATGATAATTGGTGAGTAAGGAATTTATTATTATTTTGGTGCATCACGACACGCATCACTGCTCGAGCGGCCATCAAGCAGAACTCGAGCAGCCGACTTCCTATTAAATGTGCTCGAGCGGTCATCGAGCGAGGACTCGAACGGTTTTCCATCAACTTTTTCTCATTGTTCCATTAACTCAATTACCACACTTTAACTTCTATTAAAATTCAATAATACATGACATCTTGTCTACAAGATTGTCAGTTAACAAATTCAAAACCTAACACTTTGTTAACTCAATTGATTAGAACTTATTGTCTTTCTATGAACACAAGAAAATTATTTTTCCTACGTTAATTGATTGGAGATTCACATCGAAAATACGTTATAAAGTAGAGAAAAAAAATGTAATAAAAGGAGATAATATCGTGAGATAATAAAATTTTTTAGCCTCTGTTTGGAAAATCCAAAAAAATATGTTTTTAACACAATTCCCAAAATTATTTGTTAACCACATATTTTTCCAGTTTTAAATGATACATCTGACATCGAAAAGATAAAAAAATATTTTTAAACTCAATTTTTTTACAAACAGATTTATTTGAGAAATTTCGTGATTTATAAAAATATCGATAATTTTTTTTTTTTTTTTTTTTTTTTTTTCAAATTTACCCAGTACATGCTTATCTATATTAAATATTCAAATCACTATAATTTTGTTCAATGCAATATTTTCAAATTTTCATCACATTCATTTTCAACCACATATATTTGTGGGAACCATCATCTTTTTTGTTTTTAAATCTTCATTAAAAAATCAAATTATTAAAAACTTATTTAGATAGTAAATACCAATTTATATATTTAAATAATAAACGATCGTAGATTTCAATAATTTTTATACATTATAGTTAACTTTATTTTATATGAAAATTTATACAATTTTCTGCATTTGACTCTTGTTAAACATTTTTTTTTTTAGTTTTCAATCAAAAATTTAGCACAACGATTATAAATGTGTGTTGTTAAGATTTTTAGCCTATGTTTGGCAAATAAAAAAAAAAACATGTTTTTAAATAACATAATTTTCCAAATTATTTTTTAAATACACATATTTTCTCTCCATTTTTCAATCATACATTTTACTTCGAAAATATAAAAAAATATTTTTAAACACAAATATTTTGGATCTATTTGAAAAATTTTGTGATTTATAAAAATGTCTATAAATTACTTGCTTATCCATATTGAATATTCAAATGAAGCCAAAAAAAAAAAAAAAGGAAAGGAAAATGTTGCGCTCTCAGTTCTCAAATGAAGACAAAAAAAAAAAAAAAGGAAAATATTGCGACGGTCAACTTACAGCCGCTTTTTTTTTAATTCAAATTTGAATTATTTGCTGCCAGCCAAGCTGGCAGCCAAATTTACTTATTATTACTTTTTTTAACATCATTATGGAGGGAAATTTTTTTCATACACTTCTCCTTTTATACAGTAAGAGATATTCAAAATAGCCTTGAAATGTTTTGATTTTGCAGAATAAGTTATCTTAAAGACTTAAACCCTTGAATCACAAGGAAAAAGAAGAGGCTAAAAACCAGTACTAATAGCAAGAATTGACATTTCATTTAAAAAAAAATAAAATAAAAAAATAGCAAGAATTGATTATTAAACACAAGTTGATAAGAATAAAATTATTAACGAAATAGAAATTGCATCCACATAGTCAACTCCGACTCTTCCAACTTTAACATTAGCAATCCTAGAGAAGGGGTCTTGAGAGAGATTAATCTCGTTGGCTCTGCATTCTACGCAAATAACTACAATTCTTTCAATGATTTCACCCTCTTTTCATGGATTTGTTGTACCGTTGGCGCCTAGCATCTAACCTTAAACCTTCTTCTACATACATTTCCACCACCGTAAAAGTAGGATAGGATTAGGTCATGCTATCACGATGGCTTGGCTTTAAAGCCATAGCATGACAATGCTGAACATAGTTTTTAATTTACATACCGTTTTTTTACGCAATCATTATAAATTATAAATCAATTTATAAATAACACAATTTCTCAAATTACTTTTTAACCACACACGTTTTCTCTCTCCAATTTTTAACCACAAATCTCACCTCGAAAAATAGAATAAATTGCGGCTAAAAAAAATTGGTAGTTGCCGAACAGTCACTTTTTTTTTTTTTTAAATGTACTAATGAAGGTCTGGTCTTGAATAGAAAACAATTCTCTGCTTAGCAAGTACAACTCATAGCTTACCGACTCGTCCAACATCATAAGAACTCGAATTTTGAAATTCCAATGATTATCATATCGTTCTTTTACGCAATAATTACAATTTATAAACAAATTTCACTAGTACATAAATGACAAAAAAAATGAGGAATATACGTCGATTTTTAGTAAAACCGACGCCTATAAAATGACGGTGGCATTTTTGTAAATATAATTGAAGAATAAGTGTCGATTGTAATATTACAACCGACGCGTAAAGTTTAAGGCTAAAAAATACGCGTCGGTTCTAGACGTATTCTTCTATTTTACTCGTCGGTTCTTGAACAACCGACACGTAAAACCGAAGAATACGCGTCGGTTGTAATATTACAACCGACGCGTATTTTCTGGTTTTACGCGTCGATTCTTCAAGAACCGACGCGTAAAACCGGGTTTAGGCGTCGGTTCTTGGTTATTGAAGAACCGACGCCTATTCCTTTATATACTTATCAGTAACACGCACTGATCATCTCTATTTTTTTCACTACTCGATCTCTTCCCGCCTTCTCTTTATTTCTCTGTCACCCGAACCACCATAGTACGCCGCCGCTGCCACCATCACCATTCCTCCATTTCCATGGCAACTTTCGTCACCACATTCCTCCTCTCGCTCTTTATCTCTTTCTCTCATCACCCGAACCACCGGACTCGTACCTCCACCATCGCCTTTCGCCTCCACCACCTCTGCTACCTCCCGCCTCCTCCCTCTCACCTCGTAAGAGACCCACCTCCCTCTTTATATACATATGTTTGTATCTATATGTATATATATATAATGTATGTAAATATATATATAATGTATGTAAATATATGCAATAATATTTATGTATGTATAATGTATGTAAATAATATGTAAATATATGCATTATATATAATGTATATAAATGTATATATGTTTATATATTTTCTCTGTGTATGTGTGTTAATTAATATATTTAGTTAATTTTGTATATATATATATATGGGTATTTATATTATAGATGTGTTTTTATATATGTTTGAGTATTTCAACTAGTTATTGATTTAATTTTGTATTGTTGATTTTTAGTTAGTAGATGGATAAATTGCAATATTTGAATTATTGAATTTTTATTGCAGCGGAATGGATGAAAGAAATGAGGTGCTTCCCCCGCAAAAAAAAAAAAAAAAAAAGACTTTAGGCGTCGATTTTTACAACCGACGTGTAAAGTCTTCGCGTAAAGTCAAGACATTACACGTCTGCATCATATACATCGCTTCTATAACCGACGCGTATTTTCTATTATCACCGACGTGAATGAGTCATTCTGTACTAGTGTTTATAAACAACACAATTTTTCAAATTACATTTTAACTACACACATTTTCTCTCTCCAATTTTCAACCACACATCTTACCTAAAAAAAATAAAATAAAAAAAAATAAAAATTTCTGACCCTGATGCCGCCGAACAGTCCGATATAATGTTTGAAATGCTAGTGCCGAAAGAGTGAGTGTATGTTGTGACTTCTAGAAATGCTTTGTCCCATTTATAGGAGGAAAAGAAATGATATATGGTAATCCCATTCAACAAGTTAATCACTACATTCATGCTACATAACCCAAGTTTCGTTACAGTTTTAATTTCTAATTATCACATGCAAGACTACGAAAATTCTTTATAAGTCTTCCACTAATTATTTCAGATTCAAATTCGCATTATACACATGACCTTGACTTCGGAAAGGCAGTAAAGTCTTCTAATTGTTGGGAAAATTCTATTCACCTTCCAAACCACGTAGCGGAAACAAAAAACAAAATATCAGACCAAAAGAAAAATACGAATTTCCAACTGACTGTCGAAAACCATAAAGGAAGACTGAGAAAATAAACCACTCAATACAATATATTTCTTGGTAGAAGAATATATAAGAAACTGCCACGTCATTAGGGGAAATTTGGCTTGGATTTTTTTATCTAGATTGGATCTACTATCACCAGCTATTTAAAATCCGTGCTTTGGGTGCTTTTCTTAATCTTTCTTGTCACGTTTCTTGTAGAATTAGATATTAACACATCGTTCTTTTACGCAATAAATATAATTTATAATCAAATTTATAAACAACACAATTTCCCAAATTACTTTTTAACCACACATATTTTCTCTCTCTAATTTTCAACCACACATCTACCTAGAAAATAAAATAAAAAAAGAAAAGAAGGGCAGCTGGGTAGCCTCCGAACAGTCCGTTAAATTATTTTGGTAGATCCATAATTATTTAGCCTACATTTTGTTTATTTATCTTTCAGTTTTATATCTTTTTCTTTTCCTGGATCTTTGTGCTTTTTCTCTATATATTTTGATTCACTTCTTACAAGAACTAATAATCGCACCCGTGTAGTAATCGCACCCGTGCAATGCGCAAAAGAGATAATTGATAAATATTTATTAAATAAATTATAAAAATACAACGTCCTAATCATTTACAATATGCATTAATTGAACTCTCTTAATTCATGTATTAAAATAAATTGATAAAATTAAGAAATTTAATAAATTAACAAGTGAAAATACATGGAAAACTATGTGCGTAAAATGGTGACGGTTATCCTATTATTATTATTATTATAGATATTGCCTATACTTAGGTTATCTACTATATGAACTACAAAGTTTATAATGATTTGTTGTTGGTTGGAGATATCTACTTGCACTATAAGTTATTCTTCATTATATCATTGAATAAATTTAACAGGTACAACTTTTGTGAAAGAAATGGATCATATGTGCATTCTATGTACCGTTGCCGCCCATGTGAAATTTGTCCGTGGGATCAAACTCCAGGAATGTGTTGCTTGGATTTTGCCTAGCCTCTCTTGCGTAGGATGGTTTTGCAGCTTATACCAAGGCTGCGTTCTGTTGTATATCACTAAGACATCGAGATAATTCTTTGCACTAGGCCATAATTCTCTTTGAGTTTTTGAGTTAGAAGTGTTGAGATATACATGATCCCATGTGGTTTATCTTGAATTTATTATGTATTATCTTGTAGAAACAGATTATATCAAATTAGATATAGCATATCCCATAATTATTGCTTCAATTAGTTGAGTCAGGTAGGCAATTCCTGTGTATATATATTTCTCATTTAATTGAATACAATAATCAAGTTTTCCTTTACTGCAAATCACCATTAACAGCTTCTCCTGTCAATTTAGCCTAGTTTAATTCTTTATCATTCTTTTGTCCATTGTTTTCTTTATGGTATCAGAGCCCTAAAGCTCTATAGCCAAAATTCGATCCAACCATGTCAACAGTCAGTACTAATTTTGATGAAACCTCCAAGTCGAAGACCCAACTGTCCAACAATCAACAAGTTGAAATTCCTTCCCCCGTTGTCATTAACTCTCAGGCGCAACTGCCTCTCAAACTTGATTCTGATAATTATAACGCATGGTATCTTCAAATCCATAGTGCCCTCGTCGGTCATGATCTCTTCAAATTTGTCGATGGCTCATACCCGTGTCCTCAAGCCATGTTAAAAGTCGACGACAATACAGTCCCTAACCCAGCATTTGGGTATTGGATTCGGAAAGACCAATTGCTCCTCAATGCCATTGCTAGTTCACTTTCTCCCAAGTTGATGTCCTTTATTGCTAGGGCTAAGATGTCCTGAGATGCATGGGAAACAATTCAAGAAACCTATGCGACGCCTTCCCGTGCAAGAATCATGAGCCTTCGTTCCAAGCTCGCATCGATAAAGAAAGGAAATAAAAGCATGACTGATTATCTCAATGAAGCCAAAACAATTGTTGATAATCTTGCTCTCCTTGATGGGGAACCAAAACATGATGAAGTAACTGTTTATGTTCTTAATGGTTTGGGATCAGACTACCAAGGCATCAGCGATGCAATTCGTGCCAGAGACGGCTCAATCTCGTTCAAGGAATTGCATGAAAATTAATAGCCTGTGAGTCCCAACTCAAAGCTGAACAACCTGGAGCTAGCCTATCCATCCCACACACAGCTAACCCTGCCTATAAACCACCACAAAATTGCTACAATAACACCAACAACCAACACTACAATCAGTCTTCAAACTACAAAAAACAAAACTCTCACTATCACCCTCAACAAAAAAACTATCAACCTAACCAATCATATAACAGTAACAACCGACCTAGCAACTACAAAGGAAAATGCCAGTTGTGCAAAGAGCAGGGTCACTCTGGTCCCAATTGTCCCCGTTGGTGGCTCACACCTCTCTCCCCCAACCAACCATTCGTCTATGCCCCTAGGAACAACAATCAACGTCCTTTCTTTCCACCCTTTGCTCATGTCGTAACTGCACCAAACCCTGACTCCAATGATTGGTTACTGGACTCCGGAGCCTCCCACCATGTAACCACTGATCTCAGTAACCTATCCCTCCACAGGGGAGAGAGGTGGTGCCAGTGTGTGTAATTGTTAAACCTGTACCGTCCCCAATGTGAATGTCATCAACACCAGTGTAGCCCAATTTATGCTTCAAAATGTTCTTTGTGTGCCTTCAATGAATAAGAATTTAATTTCTGTTTCTCAGTTTTGTTCCCAGAACCATACCTCTGTTGAGTTCTTACCTGATCACTTTTTTGTGAAGGATCTGCACACAGGAGTACCTCTACTCCGGGGAGAAATTAAAGATGGTGTCTACCTCTGGCCCAACGAATTGCTAACGTGGGATCCAAAAGTTGCCAACATTGCTACTCTGCCGTCCTTGGAGATCCTCCATCACAGGCTCGGTCATTTGAACCATTCCCAGTTGAGTCATGTAGTTAAGTCTAGTTGTTTTCGTTTTGCTGGTCAGTCTACTTTCAATTGCACATCTTGTCAAATAATGAAGAGTCACAAATTGCCTTTTGGTGACTCCTCGCTTGTTAGTAATAAACCACTTGAGTTAGTTTTTAGTGATATTTGGATGTCTCCAGTTGAGTTTTTTGATGGATTTCGATATTATGTTATTTTTTTGGACCATTTCACTAAATATGTGTGGCTTTATACATTACACAGAAAATCCGATGTAGTACATATCTTTCCACGTTTTAAAGCATTAGTTGAAAACTTTCTCAACCACAAACTTAAATAACTGTACACGGATAATGGTGGCGAATATATTGGGCTACGTGATTTTTTAAGTACACATGGCATTACTCACTTAACTACACCACCTCATACACCACAACACAATGGATTTACGGAAAGGAGACACCGTCATATTGTTGAAACAGGTTTAAGTCTTTTTCACCATGCATTCGTTCCCCCTGAATTTTGGCCCTATGCACTACATACAATCGTGTATTTAATAAATCGTCAACCAAAAACTAACTTGCACAATATTTCGTCATATGAAAAACTTTTTGGTAAGTCACCTAATGTTGATAAATTGCGTGTCTTTGGGTGCTAATGCTTTCCATGGCTACGGCCCTACACAAATCACAAACTCGAGCCCAGGTCCACTTCGTGTGAGTTCCTTGGGTACTCGAGCACTCAAAGTGCGTATTACTGCTATGATTTAATCACACAAAAAAGTTTACACTTCGCGTCATGTAGTTTTTAATGAATCCATTTTTCCATTTAAGAATTTAGTCTCTACTAGTCATTCCCCATCTTCAACGCATGAGTCTACATCCTTTTTTATTCCAATTCTCACTCCACCATCCACGGCAATTCCGTCCCCTCAGCAAGGGTCACTAGTCGGAACTTCTACTTCTCCCCTCCAAGGTATGAGCTCTTCTCCCATCTCTCATCCTTCTTCTATTTCTTCTCCACTTCCTTCGACCTTCTCACTTGTGCCGTCATCACTGTCCTCCCCACCACGGAAAAGACGGCCTATCACCAACATACTTGCTTGTACTGCCCCACTCTCATCCCTAACCCCACAATCGCTACAATTTCTGTCACCCGAACCAACCCCCACCTCCCCGCAACAACCACCTTCCACCGTCCACTCTCCATTCCCACCACCACCTCCAAAACTTCCCACTCGAACACACCATATGACAACACGATCTCGAGCCCAAGCCAATCTTGCCACCACTCCTGCTGAACCCACTGAGCCTACAACGATAAAACTAGCATTGACCAACCCACAATGGCTAAAAGCCATGCATGATGAGTACTCTGCTTTGATTAAAAATGGTACTTGGAAATTGGTTCCTCCTCATCCTCATCAACATCTCATCAGCTCTAAATGGGTGTTTTGAATTAAACATAAACCCGATGGGACAATTGATCGGTACAAGGCTCGCTTAGTGGCTAAAGGATTTCAACAAAGGGAGAATGTTGACTATACTGACACCTTTAGCCCCGTCATAAAACCTGCAACAATTCGCTTGGTTCTATCCCTTTCCATCCACTTTCGTTGGACCACTCACTAGTTGGATGTTAATAATGCATTCCTTCATGGTACCCTCACCGAAGATGTATTTATGCATCAACCAACCGGCTTCATAGATCCCGAGCACCCCAAATACGTGTGTCATCTTCAAAAGTCCTTGTATGGCCTCAAACAAGCTCCTCGAGTTTGGTATCAATCCCTCGAAACATACCTCCAAACCCTCCAGTTTCATCATTCCATTTTCGATGCAAGTCTCTTTATTTACTCTCGCAATGGCATCCTCGTCCTTGTTCTCATCTATGTTGATGAAATTGTAATCACTGGTGACTCGTCCAAATCTATCACTGATCTCATCTCTTTACTTTCCAAAATTTTTTCCATCAAAGATATGGGACCTTTATCGTACTTTCTCGGGGTTGAAGCCACTCACCATTGTCATGGAATTTTCCTCTCCCAAAGAAAGTACATTAAAGATCTCTTGGTTCGTACTAAAATGGTTGACTCCAAACCAGCTTCCACCCCCATTTCGTCCACTACACTCTCAACCACCACAGGAGATATCCTTCCTAATGCCAAGGAGTTGAAGTACCTCTCCTTCACACGGCTTGCCATTTCATTTAGTGTTAATGAACTTTGACAATTTATGCACACTCCCACCACTGCGCACTTTATCACTCTCAAGCGGATATTACGTTATTTATCTGGTACTTTGGACCATGGCATCATGTTTCTCTATTCATCCCCGCTGTCACTTCATGCTTTTTCTGATGCAGATTGGGGAGGTGACCTTGATGACAGGTGTTCTACGGGAGCTCATATAGTATACCTTGGTGCCAATCCAATTTCTTGGAGCTCCAAGAAGCAAACCACTATAGCCAACTTGACAACGCTCCGCAAGTGCACGGGTCGCGCAAGTAATAAAGTGGATTTTAAGTCCGAATATCGATCCCACAGAGATTGTTTTAAATCGTATTTTAGACTACTACCTTAACCGGAACTAGAGAAGCCTAAGATTTGGAATTTTTGAATTAAAATTAAACTAGAAAGAACGAGGAAATTTGATTTAGGGAAAATATGAGAAAAATATGCTAGAATTGAGAATCCGCATTTATTCCATTAATTAAGCATTAAATTAAACATCTAACAATAATTCACGAGGTTTTGAAAATCCATATTCCTAATATTGTCAAGACTCCCTTTCGGACAAGAATCAACACCTATTTCTATACACAATCCGACTATATTTCTATGACGAATCTAAATGTATAGAAAAGCATTACAAGTTTTGTGAATACTATAGCAGATAACACAAAGCATACGGGTATATTTTTATCCCCTATCGGACTTTGTGACAATTGACACAAGTCTAATGAAATCTCAATCTTTCGAGCTTAAGAAATCACAACCTAAATTCATACAACTAGTGATCAAGTAATTGCATGATAAAAAAGTATATATCAATTGCTCAAACCCATGAATTATGAAATTAAATGATAATCAATACATAAAATCCGGAAATAAATGCTTCATCACAATTCTAACATTTAAGAACCTAGCCTAGATACATAATTGAATATAAATCACAAAAGGAATGGATAGATGTCACCCTATTCATGCCCTTGATCTTCGTTCTTCAATTGTGTCTTGGCTTGGAGTGGATCCCTCCGCAATCCGACAGCGTTTTGGCCTCTCTTCAATCAATTGGGAACATTGGGAACCCTTAATTTCGTGCCCCAAGCCATGTATTTATAGATGTTCATTAGAATTAGGTTAATTGTGGAGAAAATTGCTGAATTCCGCGTAAAAAGCCCAGCTGAGGCACAGTCGAGACTACCTGCGACCGCACGGTTCAAAAGTGCGCGATCGCAGCCTCGAAAAGCCAACCTTCAGTCGCTGATTTTTTTGACCGTGCGACCGCACGGTTATACCGGCAGCTACAGTTTTCTTCTTTAAATTTCAGCAATTTGGTCCTCATCCTTTTATTGCACAGCATTTAGTATTTTGATCATATCTTTCTATTCCATTATCCGATTGGGGTGCTTCAAAGTCCGTTAGAAAGATAACGTAAAGGGATACAATTCTTCCTGATATAGGATTTTCCCAATTTGAACGTTTATTACCCCAAAATTAGGTTTCAAAGTCTGACTAAAAATCTGCCCGAAGACCTTGCTTGATTTAAATGAATTTATGGTAATATTCTTACCATATTTCATTCCTTTTTGCCATCTAATTGCATCCAATTGACTCCTAAAAGTCCTCAAGTATCTTATCTTGATTCGAATCAACTATCGAATATTTACAATTTGGTCCTTCTTCTTTTGATTTGTATACTTTAGTCCTTGAACTCCCAATTTCTTCCAATTTGGTTCTTTCTTTGACTTTTCTTCCAATTGACCCTTGATCTATTTCATCCATTCTTGATTTGCATACTTTGGTTCTTTTGTCATCCAATTTGCTTGTTTTTGCTCCAATTCCTTTGTTTTCTCGACTTTGGATTATTTCTGAAATGTAAACAAATAACGCAAAATAAATAGCAAATATTCCAAAACAAACATATAAAATCCTAATTTTATGATAGAAATAAGTGTATAAAATACACTTATTAACACCCCCAAACTAGAACTATTGTTCGTCCTCGAACAAAAAAATAAAAATAAACTATAAAATTAAAAATGCAAATTAAAAAATGTTTTTGCTTTTGTTAACTTATTTACCATGCGCTTCAACAATCCAAATTGACGATTCACTTTAGAAAAAGAAATATGAACAACATAAAATATTTTCATTCATCCAATGCTGAACTTCATTGTGTGTGTGTGAATAGCCAAAATCAGATCCAAAACTTATGCAAAAATAAACTTGACAATGTGTGACTTTTTATGCAAGAGTAAGCCCAAATCCCATGTGATCAACAATGATTTTCTTTTTGATTTTCCTTACCCTCTCATGAATGAGCACAACCTTACTGCTTTTCTCTCGTATCCCGAGGTCTTTCCTATTGATGTGGTTTCTAAACATGTATAAATAGCATTTTTCCACACAAGGCAGTTAGGACTTAGACAAGTATGCACGACAGACCAAGAATAATTAACAAAGTGTTAGGAATTTCAACCAACAAAGCTTATACCATTTTATTCTATTTTTCTTTCATATGGACGACTTTTTCTTTTAATGTCCTTATCTTTTACCATCTTTGTGCAATACTTTTCATACTTGCTTTCTATATGACCCCTGTAGCGAGCTTTAGGTCGGCAGCTCCCAACTCAGTTGAGCTTAGGGTACCAGGTTCAAAGAACCCCTCAGACTTAATTACCCGGGTCATAAAGGTTTAAACAGAAAAGTTAAAGATGTTTTTGTGTCTTATGTGTAAGTACACTCTCCGTACTTGCTTTCTAGTTGACCCCTGTAGCGAGCTTTAGGTCGGCAGCTCCCAACTCAGTTGAGTTTAGGGTACCAGATTCAGAGAATCCCTCAGACTTACTTGCTCGAGTCAAAAAGGCATTTGAAGAGTAGAATAAGACCTTCAGCATTTTTCTGTTTTTATGCTGGTTATTATGGTTTATACTCGTTGATCGAAATCCCTTACACTAAAGATGTACAATTAAAAACTCCAAATCTTAAATCCATCAATGCATACTCATACTACCTTCCCACCCCCAAACTGTTCTTGAGCAGTTTGGTTATACATTTCAGGTCGGGATCTAAATTACTTAAGGTTTGGGATTTTTCAATCAATAATATGTTCAAAGTGCACAAGTTTACCCCACAAGTATCAAGCATCTCCCTACACAAGTTTTTATTTGAAATGGCTATGTGCTCAAATTTGATGAAAGTCTTACATGGATGAATGTTAAGAGAAATTTAGTTCACATATTGTTCAATTTTCTAACTAAAGCACAAAAGTCAATTCAAATCATGTCATAAGCAATAAATAAGTCAACAAATTTTTTTTAAATTTTCACTTTTTATGATTTTTTCACATTTTTCAATTTTTTTGAATTTTATACCCAAAATCGAATGAATGTGTATATGAAAGCACATGAATGAGATTCTCCCCCCCCCCAAACTAGAACTATGCATTGTCCTCAATGTATTCAAAACAAATAAAGAAAATAAACACAGAAAGAACAAAGAGGGTTAATGTACTTCCCGGGTTTGGAGAGTTGGTGTTCCCATTTTTGAAGCTTTGACTTGAATGTTTTGTTGGATGAAATGACCCCTTACTTCATTATCCATGTTTGGCGTGCATTGTCCCATGATGATATGTTCCTTGCAAATAAACATTAATGATCATTAGAAGCATAATTATTACATAGGAACTAAAGAAAACCAACACAACACACCCAAACTAGGACTTAGAAAAATTTTGAAATTTTTGAAAAGTGGTTGACCACTAATTTTCAGCCCTTGACATCGCCTCGAAAAAGTAAAAATTTCCTGAGACATGTCCTGGGCATATGAAAGTATATAACTCGGTCTATAACATGTCAAAAATTCAGCAAGTTTGAAGTTCATTTGGGTCATGAAAAGATGTGACTAAGTAGGTGCAGTGAAGCTAAAAACAGGTGCAGTGGTGCTGTGATGCCTTGCAATGAAGTGCTTTGTAGTGCAAAGATGTTCATGTTGAGTTCTATGCCTTAAATCAGTGTAAACAATGAATGGATGATGCACAAATGATGTTTAACATGTAGTGAGGGTGATCATCCAAAAAGATTTGCCAAAACTCAACAAAAACCTCATTGAAACATTTAATCAAACACCTTACATGCATATAAAGAAATCAATGAAAATCATAGAGTTGGAGACTTGAATTAAGCCAAAAATTTTCACATAATAAGCACAATTCAATACACCCATCAACTATCCTAAACCCATCCCCATTTATCTACAATTCACCAATCACATAAAAATATGAAGAACATCAAATTATGCAAGATTTTGTGTAAATGTGTGGAAAAACTCATACCTTTAATGTTTTGAATGCAATGTAAGGCATGACTTTGAGTTAAAATGATGTGCAAGTAATGGGGACTAATTGGGGACTCAATGTGGGATGATTTGGGAGAGGTAAAACGGGTTTGAAAGTGGTTAAAATGAGAGAATTCAACATATAAATGAATCTGCCGAAACTGTCCAGAATTGAACCGTGCGACCGCACGGTGTAAAAGGCAGTGTCCTGAAATTTTTTCATTTTTCAATTTTGGACTCCGTTTTCGACCCCTAAACACATCCAAATGCATGCAACCAACTTCTAAACTATATGTACATGTCCTAAGCTAGATTCTCAAGTGGAAGATTGTAATAAAAATGACAAAACAAATAATAATGCAATGGAAACTAAAAGTGCAAAAATGTGCAAAATAGAATACTAGAATTATCTAAAGCACATAACAACTCAATGCATGCACTCTAAATACACTAGTGCTCCTAAAATGCAATGTCAAGTAACTAAACAACAATCAAGCAATAAAATAACTCAAAAGCAATAAACAAAATAACTAAAGAAAAGGGTTTGAAAAATTGGGTTGCCTCCCAACAAGCGCTTAATTTATAGTCTAGAGCTAGACTTTTTGCAAATTGCGTTGGTCGTTCAAGGAACTTTAAACAAGGCTTTTGATGACCTTCTTCCCTTGTGTCGGTTGAACTTGTACCAATTTTCAATCCTACTCCAAAAGCTCACCTTGCCTATGTCCTGTATCTTGATGTCACAAATTGATTCAAACTTCAATACATAAACTTCAATCATCTCGTCTGTGCTAATGACGAAATCAATTATTGCGTAGTCAATGGAGTTGGAGGATTGCATGGTACAGTCTGCATCTTTCAATGTCTCTGTTTTTGTTTCCCTTATTGTGATCAACTCCTCTATTTCCATATGATTTTCTTCTTTGATTGAGTTTTCATTGAGCTTGATGTCCAGATCCTGAATTGTTGACAATGAGACAGTGGCATCTTCATGACAATTATTTTCCTCTTGGTCTGTTTGTTGAAAGCCCGGTAGAGGTGATTCCCTTAATTGATGTTCATTTACGCTTGGCAAAAGAAATACCTCACATGGAAAATCAAGCACATCAAATTTAGTTGAGAGTGAGACAAATAATGAAGCAGGTAATGTATCCAGGATAGCTTCATTAACTTCATGTTTGGCTTTTAAATCTCGTAGCCGCTCTCCTATGATAAAATCTGCTACTAGCATATCATCCTCTTCAACTCCTTGAGCTATCAATAGTTGTTCCCTTATGAGAAAATCACGTACAGACATTACGTTGAAGTCAAGTCCGAATTAGTGAAAGTAATCTAAGAATAAATTTAAACTACAATCCCCGGCAACGGCGCCAAAAACTTGACAACGCTCCGCAAGTGCACGGGTCGCGCAAGTAATAAAGTGGATTTTAAGTCCGAATATCGATCCCACAGAGATTGTTTTAAATCGTATTTTAGACTACTACCTTAACCGGAACTAGAGAAGCCTAAGATTTGGAAATTTTGAATTAAAATTAAACTAGAAAGAACGAGGAAATTTGATTTAGGGAAAATATGAGAAAAATATGCTAGAATTGAGAATCCGCATTTATTCCATTAATTAAGCATTAAATTAAACATCTAACAATAATTCACGAGGTTTTGAAAATCCATATTCCTAATATTGTCAAGACTCCCTTTCGGACAAGAATCAACACCTATTTCTATACACAATCCGACTATATTTCTATGACGAATCTAAATGTATAGAAAAGCATTACAAGTTTTGTGAATACTATAGCAGATAACACAAAGCATACGGGTATATTTTTATCCCCTATCGGACTTTGTGACAATTGACACAAGTCTAATGAAATCTCAATCTTTCGAGCTTAAGAAATCACAACCTAAATTCATACAACTAGTGATCAAGTAATTGCATGATAAAAAAGTATATATCAATTGCTCAAACCCATGAATTATGAAATTAAATGATAATCAATACATAAAATCCGGAAATAAATGCTTCATCACAATTCTAACATTTAAGAACCTAGCCTAGATACATAATTGAATATAAATCACAAAAGGAATGGATAGATGTCACCCTATTCATGCCCTTGATCTTCGTTCTTCAATTGTGTCTTGACTTGGAGTGGATCCCTCCGCAATCCGACAGCGTTTTGGCCTCTCTTCAATCAATTGGGAACATTGGGAACCCTTAATTTCGTGCCCCAAGCCATGTATTTATAGATGTTCATTAGAATTAGGTTAATTGTGGAGAAAATTGCTGAATTCCGCGTAAAAAGCCCAGCTGAGGCACAGTCGAGACTACCTGCGACCGCACGGTTCAAAAGTGCGCGATCGCAGCCTCGAAAAGCCAACCTTCAGTCGCTGATTTTTTTGACCGTGCGACCGCACGCTTTTTCAACCGTGCGGCTGCACGGTTATACCGGCAGCTACAGTTTTCTTCTTTAAATTTCAGAAATTTGGCCGCACGGAAAGACCTTGCTTGATTTAAATGAATTTATGGTAATATTCTTACCATATTTCATTCCTTTTTGCCATCTAATTGCATCCAATTGACTCCTAAAAGTCCTCAAGTATCTTATCTTGATCCGAATCAACTATCGAATATTTGCAATTTGGTCCTTCTTCTTTCGATTTGTATACTTTAGTCCTTGAACTCCCAATTTCTTCCAATTTGGTTCTTTCTTTGACTTTTCTTCCAATTGACCCTTGATCTACTTCATCCATTCTTGATTTGCATACTTTGGTTCTTTTGTCATCCAATTTGCTTGTTTTTGCTCCAATTCATTTGTTTTCTCGACTTTGGATTATTTCTGAAACGTAAACAAATAACGCAAAATAAATAGCAAATATTCCAAAACAAACATATAAAATCCTAATTTTAGGATAGAAATAAGTGTATAAAATACACTTATCACAACTCCTCCACTAAAGTTGAGTATCGAGCAGTAGCCTCTACTGCTGCTGAACTCACTTGGTTACAAAACTTGCTAGGTGAAATTGGTGTAGCTCTAGCTCAGCCGCCCGTTATATATTGTGACAATCTCGGGACCACATACCTCTGTGCAAATCCAGTGTTTCACTCCAAAATGAAACATTTGGCAATCGACCATCACTTTGTGCGCCAATTAGTATAGGCTGGCCTGCTTCGCATTTCTCATATCAAGTCTCACGACCAGCTAGCAGACAGACTCACCAAGCCTCTCTCTACACCACGACTTGAGTATCTTCGTTCCAAGATTGGTGTGCTCTTGCGCACCATCTTGAGGGGGGCGTGTTGAGATATACATGATCCCATGTGGTTTATCTTGTATTTATTATGTATTATCTTGTAGAAATAGATTATATCAAATTAGATATAGCATATCCCATAATTATTGCTTCAACTAGTTGAGTCAGTTAGGCAACTCCTGTGTATATATATTGCTCATTTAATTGAATACAATAATCAAGTTTTCCTTTACTGCAAATCACCATTAACGGCTTCTCCTATCAATTTAGCCTAGTTTAATTCTTTATCATTCTTTTGTCCATTGTTTTCTATAAGAAGAAGCGTAGAATTAGACAACGAGTCTGGTGATGAAAATTTGTATTGTAACTATTGGTTGGATATTGAATTTGTTTGAAGTTTTTCGGTCGGTTTTAAATAGTGAATTATAGTTGTTGGATATTGTAACTATTCAAGGTATTTTTTGTATATTTCGTTATTAGTTTTCCTAGTTTTATTTTTAACTTTGTTATGTAACACACACACACACACACACACACACACACACACACACACATGTTCTTCTCTTTGTAGAAAGCTTCGTCAGCAAATATGGTGAACCGTTTGAAGAAGATGTACTAATAGAAGATGCTGTTGAGGAAGATGATCATGTTGAGGGAGAAAACAACAACTTTGAGAAAGAACACAACTTTGATGTTGATGGGTAGCATATATAATTAATTTATGAGAATAGATATTTATTTATTATTATATAGATATAGTAGATAGTTAAAGAACATGTTTACTAAACTATTTTTAAGTTTAGAATCACATTTAGTGACAATGAGTTTTTAGTTGTAGTTTGATACAATATTTGGAGTTAATAATATATTTGTTCATATTAGAAATTTTAATTCAGTTTAATTTATTTTTCTGCATATTGTTATAATTTTATATAAACAAACAATCATTAATACTAAATCTAAAATAAAAAATGATTTAAATTTTCCTACAAATACTATAATTGTTCGAACAAATAAGCTTTCTCTGCAAACAAAATTTGTATAGACAAGAAATTATTTTACAAAGTTTTCCATATAAACAATTATTTGTGGGGAAAACTACGATTTAACCTATAATATCATTTGTACTCTATATCGACAAACGTTTTTCGTAGACCAATCTACCGTTAGAATACGAACAATTATGTAGTGATAGAAATTAGACGACAAATAATATTTGTCTTTAAAAGATTTGCAAGTTTGAACTTCAACCAATGAAACATATTTCGTAGGTAAAATAAACATTAGCATACAAATAATTTTGTTGGGAAGATCTTAGACGATGAATGATATTTGTAGCAAAAAGGTTCATAGAATCATACTTCTGCACACAAAGGTACCAATTTTGTCAGCTTATGTTTATCCCCTCTCTGTTTGTCACATAAAACTCCCTACAAAGTATATCTTCGTATGGGAAGGTTTTTACCCACAAACAAGAAGCTTTCCATACAAATTTATTTTGTATGCGGAATATAAATTCTAGTAGTGCCATTTTACATGGAAAATGGAAAATGAAACTGGTTCGTTTGATTGCAACTTTAGTGGGTGGAAAATATTTTGTCTTTCTCGATCTCCGTTTTTTTAAAACAAGAAAAATATTTTCTTTGGGTTTAGTTGAGAATTCGTTTGTCATCTTTACCACACTCTTAAATATCAATTCACTTTCAATTAAATATATTAATATTTCTTTAGCCCCTGTTTGGTATTGATAAAAATTAATTTTTTATTAGATTTTGATAAAAGTTGATGAGATATGAATGTTGACTTTGAATTAGATTAAAATCTGAATTTGAAGTGCTATGACTTGGTTTATTTTCCACCCTAGAACTTATTTTCTTTACGCTCATTTTTCAAACTCGCAATCAAAAGGACTCTAAAAGATTAGATGTAGTTGAAATGATCCTAAGACTTCAAAGTTCTGAGTTCAAACCTCAAACTCTATAATTTTATGGGCAACCTACAGAAGTACCCTTGAGATCAGGAGACATTCAAAAAATAAATATGAAAAGTGTTTAGGAAGTAAACAATATTGTATAAATTTGATTGTCACTTTTTAATATTTTTTCATTTTTTTTAACAATTGTCAGTTTTTCAAACAAAGGTGACACAATATCATTATTAAATGAAAAAAATGACGTGTATGCAACTTTCCTAACACAAATTAAAATATTAGAATAGAACGTTGTTAAGTTTATTTAATTTAATGTGATTTCTAT
Organism: Ligustrum vulgare; assembly: GCA_963555705.1. Classification (NCBI taxonomy): domain Eukaryota; kingdom Viridiplantae; phylum Streptophyta; class Magnoliopsida; order Lamiales; family Oleaceae; genus Ligustrum; species Ligustrum vulgare. The sequence continues at coordinate 12,884,598 of OY743185.1, forward strand.
TTTTGATTATGCTTCACTTCTATTATCTAAATATGGAAAATGAGTTCATTTTATGAACGCAATATCCTATAAGTTGAAAATGATGAAAAATTGGAAAATAGTGATAAAGACTCAATTAAAATTAAAAAAATTGACAAAACAACATCCGAATTGTTCAATCATTTGATAATTAGAGTCATTCTTTGATAAATGATCACTATGAGTCAGACTCAATAGAATTTAATCAATCCATTTTTCTGCCGTTAAGGCGGAGAATTGAACCAAGAATTCTATTTGTTCATCATCAATCGAATCATTGTTCGCGACCCAGGATTCGATTTTATCATCAATCCAATCCCCGTTCACGTTTTTTCTTTTTCTTATCAATGAATAGATCTCTTTACTTGTATGACTTAGATATCTCGTATTTCTCGAAACAGTGATTCGATTGATGGAATTTGGTATGAGATTGATATTCAAATATTTCTCCTTAGAACTTATTGATTTGACCCCATAAGCGGGACCAAGCATGTTGCCTCCAGAAGCAGAACCCTGTATTTCTTCCAGAGAATCTCCTAATTGTTCCTATAAAGAGATTCTTTAACCAGAAAGAATTCGGTTCAGATGGAGGATACCTAGCCAGAAGTTTTCGCAACTCAATCATAGATGATGGAATCATCAAATATTTGGCAATTTTGAACTCTGTCTGTAACTCACTAGAGGTTCGGGAAACAAAGAGAACAAGAAAGAGGAAAATGATTGAATAGAGGAACTCCCGAACATTTAGCGATCTCAGATGTATCAATATCAATGGTGACTCATTATTTCGATGAATCATTCTTCGGACAGAAGAAGACTATGTAAACACTTCCTCGAAATCTCACTTATTAGATTCCATTGTGGAAGACACAATTTTTTCTGAAGAATACGTCATGATATAGCTATATTACCACTACAAGAATTATTTTCGACATCACATTTTAAAATATTTTCTTTATTTACAAAAATGGACATTAATAAAATGACACAAACAACTGCTTAATTTTGTCTCGCTATTTTTTTTTTTGGGGAAATTCTCTCACTAATTTCAACCTACACTACAACCATCTAACTCCATTACAAAGATATGAACTTTTTTTCCTTCCTTTTTTTCAACGACGGATGGTACACAACTATTACATCCACGAAGATATTTTCGTTCTTCCAAAACACAGTCTTCTTTTCAGTATTGAGCCTTATAGAAACCATATAATAGAAAAGACCAATTTAATTAGGAAAAAAACAAGCCAACAGTGAAAGGAAATCAATTTCTAACTTGCTGGTTCTCCTTATCCATTAACAACTTGATGTAGGCTGACCTACAACTTTCTACGATAAATACTCTTGAACGGATTGCAAACATAGGAAAGAACACATTCCATTTGTAATTTTTTATTCAAAGGCAATAAAAAAAACCTAATAATGAGGTTAAGAGTATTAAATACTAAAAACAATAAAATCTATTGGGCCAAAAGTCCCTTAATGGGCTGGGCTTACCACAAAAGATAATAAGGATAAAACATAAAGAAATAAAAACCATCAAAATGAAGTTTTGACTTGTTAAACAATTTCAAAATGTAAAAATCCATCGTAGGTCATAGCATAGCGGTGAGTCTTGTCCAGATCGTCGAGACCTTTCCGAATTGATTTTATGGGCTGAAAACGGACACCATATGTGAATTCTGTGCCCAAAATACTAACCGCCAGTAAACTCTTCAATTCTTCTTATCATGCTCGTCTAGAAATGCTAATGCCAATCGCTCCACATCATTCTCCCCGGGGTCAATGAGATTCATCCTCGAATCTGGAATAGCACTATCTGACCCATTGTCATCATCCTCAAAAGGAAGCAAATGTTGCACATTGAAGACATCAAACGTACAGATATGGCTTGGTAGCTTCAACCTATATGCATTGGGGTTGATCTTCTCAATAATCTCGATTGAGCCAATGGTACAAGCAGAGAGTTTAGAGTACTCATGGGCAGGAATACGATCCTTTGTCAAAACTGCCCAAACAAAATCACCAACTTCAAACTCTACATGACGACGATGATGGTCTGCAGATAGTTTATACTTTCTTGCCGACTCAGCCAAACAGGCTCGAGTCTCCTCATAAGTATGCTGAAGGCTACGCACAAAATCCACTGCATGACCGTGCACCCTAGTTTTTGAGGGTAATGTTAACAAATCAACTGGACCACGCGGTAAAACACTATAAACAACCTGAAATAGACAAAAACCAGTGCTTCTTTTACGAGCATGATTGTGAGCGAACTCTGTCTGACTGAGACGTTGATCCCAATAACGAATATTGTCCCCAACAAGACAACGCAGCAGATCACCTAGAGAACGGTTGACCACCTCAGTCTGTCCATCGGTTTGGGAATGATAGGCGTTGCTGAAATTTAAGGAAGTGTTAACGGACTTCCATAAATTTCTCCAGAAGTGACTGATGAACCTGGTGTCCCTGTCTGACGCAATAGACGTAGGCAGACCATGGAGACCATAAACTTCATGACAGAAAAGCTGGGCCACATGAACTGCATCTGCTGTTTTCTTCCAGAGAATAAAATGGACCATTTTAGAGAAACGTTCCACCACAACAAAGATAGAATCATTACCATGCTGTGTTCGAGGCAGTCCTAAAATGAAGTTCATGCTGCAGAAGGAATAGGTAAAGGTCGATAGAGTCCCACATTAGTCACCTTTCCTTTCACTGTATTACAAACTCGGCACCTGGCCACATATCGCGCTACTTCCCGACAGATAGTCACCCAGAAAAAGGATGCAGTGATGAGAGCTATGGTCCTATCACGACCTACGTACCCCTCTCCATGATATCTCTCAATCAACTTCAACCGAAGACTACAATCTGGAAAACACAACTGAGTCCCTTTAAAAAAGAAGTCGTCTTCCAGAATATATTGAGGATACGGTCCCTGCAATAATTGGGTATAGATAGACCCAAAATATGGAACATCCTCATACAAGGAAGAGAAACTTTTGAACGCCGTCACAGCCACCTGCAAGTGAGATAGTAAACCATGTCGACGACTCAAAGCATCTGCTACCTTGTTCGAAGCTCCAAATTGATGCTTAATAACAAAATTGAACTGCTGCAAAAATGCTATCCACCCTGCATGCCTGGCAGACACAAAATCCTGACTACCTAAGTGCTTCAAAGCCTCATGATCACTGTACAGAATAAAATCCTTTTGGAAAAGTTAGCGCCTCCAATGTCTTATGGTCTGAACAATGGTGAAAAACTCGGTGTCATAAGTACTATATCAACTGCGAGCACCACACAACTTTTGACTAAAAAATGCAACTGGTTTCCCTTCCTAACTCAAGACAGCCCTAATGCCCAACTTCGAAGCATCACAGTGGAGAGCAAAAGGCTTGGAGAAGTCAGGGAGAACTGGGACATGAGTTGTTGTCAAACGTTCTTTGTTAAGTAGAAAATCCTTCTCTGCATCTATATTCTACTCAAATATGATTGCCTTCATGCAATCTGTAATAGGGGCCATAATAGTACTAAAATGCTGAATAAAACGACGATAAAATGACGCTAACCCATTAAAGCTGCGCACATCTGTTACAGTTTGAGGGCGTGGCCATTGTCAAATAGCTTCTATTTTCTCAGAATCAACTGCAATACCACTAGCCGAAACCACATACCCCAGAAATAAAACCCAGTCAGTATAGAAGATTCACTTCTTCGGGGCCGCATAGAACTGCTCACGTCGCATAACAGAAACAACGTCCCTCAAATGAGTGGTATGGGCGTCTTCTGATGAACTGTACACCAAAATGTTATCAAAATACACAACCAAACACTTACCAATGAATGGTATGGCCAGTCACTCGTACAAGCCTTCTCGTGTCTTAAAGGCAGTCTTCCATTTGTCTCCAGGCCGAACTCTAATTTGAGGGTAACTGCTCTTCAAATCTAGTTTAGTAAACACTATTGCACCAGCCAACTAATCCAACAAATCATCAAGTCAGGAAATAGGAAATCGATATCAAATTGTGATTTTATTAATGGCCCTGCTATCAACACACATCCTCCACGTGTTATCCTTTTTGGGTACGAGGAGTGTGGGTGCTGCACAAGGACAAAGACTCTCCCAAATGTACCCTTTACTCACTAACTCCTCCACCTGTCTCCTCAATTCCTCGCTCTCGGTGGGGCTCATACGATAATGAGGTCGATTTAGCAATGCTGTACCTGGCATAAGATCAATATGATGCTGGAAATCCCTCAAAGGAGGAAGGCCATCTGATAACTCATCTGAGAACACATCACTGAATTCTGCTATAATAGAGGCTACTATAGGGTGAAGACCCGTCCCTTGGTTGCCTTAGGAACCGCCGACACTCCTGTTGCCCCGATTTCAATTAACAGAAATACTACCCCTACTTTCAACATCTCATGAACAAAGAGTGAACGTGATAGAAGGGTGGTATTGTCCCCTACTGAAGGAGTGGAAGGAAGCTCTTTAGAGGGAAGTAACATAATCTTCTTACCCGAAAGGGAGAAATTATAAGCATTACGCCTACCATCATGACTAACACCAAGATCAAATTTCCATGGATGGCCAAGCAACAAATGACACGCATCCATAGGCACAACATCACACCAAACACTGTCACAGTAATTCTGCCCAATAGAAAACGATACTAGTACGCGAGGAGTAACAGAGATCTCATTACCTTGTTTAATCTACGCCAAACTGTAAGGGGCAGGATGAGGTTCGGTTGGCAAGTCCACCTTTTGCACTGCCGCCTTTGATATGACATTTTCAAAACTCCCCGGATCAATAATAAATCTCCATTCCTTACCTCCAATAGTGGATGTGGATTGAAATATGTTATTGCGTTGCAACTTATCAGACACTCCACGTGGTGTCAAGCATGTCCATCGCACTACCAGCAAAGGCCCGGTATCACCTAACACCTCTTCCGTCTCCACCAAATCAGAAACTAAGTTATCCACTTCTCCCAAAATTGACTACGTCACATCACTTGTCAACAAATTAGATCGTGCCCTATTCTGTGAAGGATACTCCCTCACAATATGCCCGAATCCTTCACATGAAAAGCACTGAGGACTTCCACTCTCGCGCCCTCCAGGAGGAGCCCCTCCACTCAGGGTGACATTTGTAGGAATTGCACCACGAGGGCCCCGTTCAACCCCCTTTTGATGTGGGGATGGAACATGATTGGGATGTGGGGTGGTAAACCGACCCCCACCTCCTGTCGGACCTGAAGGGCCTCCCGATGGTCTTCGTTGTAATTGAATTTCTGCCTGTAATGCCCGCTAATGTGCCTCTGAAACAGAAATAGTTGAAAACATTTTGAGAGTGTCTTGCAGATTAAGCCCCAAACCCCCAATATAACGCGCCACTAGCTAATCCTTTGACTCTCCTAAATCATTTTGTGCAATCAACTGGTAGAACTCAGTTGTATAATCTGTCACAGATCTATTGCCCTGCCTCAAATTCTGAAGACGTTTGTACAACGTCCGAGTATAATTAAAGGACAGAAATGCTTGTTTCAAGTGCTTCTTCATCTTATCCCAGGAATTTATCTTTCCCTTTCCATGTCACTCATGATTTTTTTTGAGTTGTTGCCACCAGGCGGCTGTCCTCCCACGTAACCTGGTAGCAACAAGTGCTACCCGTTTATCATCTGGTACCTCCTTGTATTCCAAAACTTCCTCTACAGCACAAAACCAATCCAAGAACTCATCAACCTCAATCGCTCCATTAATTTCAGGAATCTCAACCTTGATTCCAGACACCCATCGGTGGAACTCATCCTTCTCATGTTCAAAAGCCTCTTCCAATCGTCGTGCGAGAGGCGGATACCTACCCGGGACACACGGCTATGGGCTTCAGCCTCCACGCAATTTTGACACCGTATCTTCATCGGACTGCTCATCAGTCACATTACCTCCCTCGGTACGGCCTAGTGATGAGGAGGAATCGGAGGGGCCCCAACCGTCACAAATTCAACCTCCCAAGTCACGAAATGATCGAATCGTTGAGTCAGATTCTCAATCTAATTACGAGATCCGTAATCTATTTAGTTTGGCCACCACGACCACCATGAGCACCTCATCCTATTCAACGCATCATTCTCTGATACCAATTGATGTAGGCTCACCTACAACTTTCTACGATAAATACTCTTGAACGGATTGCAAACACAAGAACGAACACGCTCAACTTGTAATTTCTTATTCAAAGGAAATCAGAAAAACCTAATAATGAGGTTAAGAGTCTTAAATACTGAAAACAATAAAATCTACTGGGGCAAAAGTCCCTTAATGGGCTAGGCTTACCACAAAAGGTAATAAGAATAAAACATAATGAAATAAAAACCATCAAAAATGAAATTTTTACTTGGTAAACGATTTCAAAAAGTAAAAATCCATCATAGGTCATAGCATAGTGATGAGTCTTGTCTGGATTGTCGAGACCTTTCCGAATTGGTATTATGGGCTGAAAACGGACACCGTATGTGAATTCTGTGCCCAAAATACTAACCGTCGGTAAACTCTTTAGTTCTTGTGAGAGGGTTGGTGAAAGATGAGTGGCTAGTGAGGGAGATGGCTCAAAAATTTGTGATGTTCTCGATTTCTTTTCCTGAGTTAGGTTAGGGGTTTTTTGTGGGTAGAAATTCATATTTGATTTAAGAAATTGTCCAATATGTCCTTGTAATCAAATAAATGAAATTAAAAGCAAATAAAATCAATTTAGAGTTTAATAAGAATAAAAATTGAATCTTTTATAGGTTTTACTCTAAATAACATAATTCATATCTCAAGATTGCATTTTTCACGTATTTACCTATCTAAAATAAATAAAACTGGACAATAATCAATGGATCAGGTGGAATCAGCTTCCATGTTTTGTTTTTCACAAGTGCCTCAAACTCTTCTTCCATAGCTTTCTTCCAGACTATGCTAATCAATGCTTCTATAATTGATGTTGGTTCAGATTCTCTAGTGAGTATAGAACTGTAGACCTCGGGCTTAAAAATTCATGCCCTTCCTCTAGTTTAACATGGGATGCACTCCGCCATCAAAAGTTTCAAGGCTGGTTTGAACCCGTTGATCAGCTTCCTCAACTTCATTTTCATTTTCCATAGATGTTAAAGAGTGTTGCAGTGAGTCATGATCACTCTCCATATGATCATTACTATCCACTTCTCTCATGACATCTGGTTGTGGATTAGTTGAAAAAGATTCTGTAGCAGATTCAACTTCAGGATACTCAGTATCAGCAAAACTTGTAGGTGTGATATGTTCTTTTGTTGACTCAATAGGTAAAGGATACAGAATAACAGTGGGATTGGATGTGGTGGAGGATTTATGCAGGAAGTTTGTTTTGAAATGAAATAAAGATTCATCAAATATCACATGTTTAGAGTGGTAGATTTTTCCAGTAGAGCTTAGTCATTTGTAACTGTTCGAAATTTCGGGTTCCAATTTTGTAATTATCGCGGATAACATAAAGAAATCAATCAAGAAATGCAATAAGAACGAAGAACACAAAATCTTGGTGACCTAGTTCGGTGCCAATCGCACCTACATCTAGGGGGCTTCGGACCGATCCCGTTCCACCAGCCAAATCCAATGAGTTCTTTACAAGATTCCTGCACACAAAATCGTGCGCCAATTCCTTCTCAAGGAATTGCCAAATCACAACCCCTATTCTCTACAATATCACCGCACCATAATACTACACAATAGCACTTCCAATTTGCCTACACAATGGCCCAATTATGCTACAAAGTATTTTACTACATGATGCAAGAAAACTCGAGTGGATTTCACAAGAGAGGAGAGGGAGATGGCTAATTTATTCCATTATGCCAAATGATCCCAAGCAAAGAATATAATAATTGCCAACTTAATCCCAACCATAGGATTTTGATCAATGGTCCACAATAAAAGCATAATAACAATAATTGCACATTTAAGTCCTCCAACTATGAAAGCTTCCAATTTGTGGATCACATATCAATAAACTTCACCTTGATCTCTAAATTCCAATCTCTAACTCTCTTGGTTGCTATAGGCTAAGTGGGTGGGCTCGATCATCACCATCATCCCCCGATACCTGCAAATGAAAATAAATAAAATTAGTCACAACTCAACATTGAATCCAATAAAATTGGATTTCACCTCTTTTACCAATGTTCAATAGTATAACAATCAAACTAAAAACTTCAAACCTGCGTACCCACCGTTCCTTCGGAAGGAACTAGAACCCAACCCTTCTCAACGACTAACACTGCGCGAAACACTATACATTAGTACTACCAATCTAGCATACACTATGGCCCAGATTATACTACAAGCGATTATACATGGCTGCAAGAATCGCTAAGATGGAGAGGGAAAAATGACCAAAAAAACATGCGTGTTGTGTCTAAAATGAACTCTTGAATTTTACCATGTCATGACTCTAGTACCATATATGAGAAAATGTGATTAAAAAAAAACATTTATACAGACTTTATAACACCATGTGACACCTCAAGTAAAATGCAACATATAATCTCTATGTATAGTGCAACCGTGAAAAACTGATTTTTTTCATTAAATGTTTATCATGCTAACAGCCAAAGTATATAATCATATCATCAATAAAACCACAATGTTTAAAGAAGACCATTAAATATCAAAGATCATTCAATGAATCATATGATGTCAATATACTTTAGACTCAATCATGGATAATAGAACTATATGCAAAAAACATGTGATTTGCAACTCACATAACCATCACACAAGGTGAAACACATAGGAGGAAAGTCACCATTCAATTACCAATATCCCCAACATAACATACATATATAAATCCTCACACTTTCACATTATTTATAGCACATACACATAAGACTCATCACAATATCCCCTCAGATCCAACGTACATATTTCAATAATTTTCATTTATAATTGTCAACAATGAATCAATCAAGAGGAATATCATAAATTTATAATAACAAACGAATCAAATCACATATACCACAACCAGGTAACATATAAGCTATACCAGAACCTTTCAAGATAAAAGACACATGCACAGATTTTTATTGCCACCAAAAAACCAAGAGGTTGAAACATAAAAACTTTTATAAAAAATGTAATTTCACATCAGGTAGTTTAAGTTGTCGTGACCAACTAAACCACCAACAAAAGTTTTCATATAACCTTCACCTCAATCTATGTGTGTACCCCTTTATCTAGTCTAGTAATCAAACAAAGGTCATTCCTAGTGGTATATCTCCTTTTGATTCAAAACAAGAGAACAAATCTCTATCCATTGCTCCATCTACTCTATCGATGGTTCATTCTCATAGAGTCTCATCACTCTATCAATTGTTCATCATCAAAGTCTCACCACTCTATCACACTAGTCAACAACTAGTCAACCCAAGAATAGGTTATAAAGGGTGTATCCATATAATTCTATTACCACTCTCTTTTAATCTTCAGGACACTGAATATTGTAATCATCACCTCACTGTAAGTACCCCAGGCCTAGGGATAGTACTATCACTATAACCAACTCCACTTGCAACTGATAACTAGCAACACCTTGCTGTTTTTCTCTCAATTGCACTAAAAAACCCATGTTCTGAACATGACACATCAGCCTCATTAACCTTGATCACACAACACATTAATCGTGACCACACTACTCAATGATCTAACCACCCTTTTGGCTTCTACACGATAACCTATGATCATCAATCCTCCGGAGGACATCCTAGAAACATATATCTAGCAATATGTTCAACATTTCTCCCCATTTCCAAATGGTGAAAAATATAAACACAGCCAAAAGTCTACAACATAAAATGATCAACACATTTATTTTGCAATCTATCATGAGTAGTATCACAAACATGAAGAAAATGAAACACGACATTGATTACCAAGCACACGACGATCACATAAAAGCAAATCCGATATATAGTCATTTCCAAGCACGCCTTTATGAAACTTAACACACACACAATGACCGTATAAATGCATATAAGACATACAGTCTACATATAACCCACATTTATCACATCAAGGTACAAAAGACCCATGGTCTCCTACAACAGCACCTATGTTACCAAGAAGCTTCTTATCATTCATTCGTGCACCTTTAGTGTGCAACTCATACAAGTCACTTGTGTTGGTAAATGAAACAGAGGAATCAACACCTCTAATCACATAAACAGTGGTAACATATACACCATGTCTTGTAACTCCCTCACATGTTACAAGAACATCCTTAATAATTTTCATGAGTCCATGCTCAATTTTACCAGTCAGCCCTGTCTTTTCTAATTGACCCATATATCAAATTCATATTCGTCTCATGAATATATCTAACTCCAATAAAAAATGAGCACATAGCCCCCATCAAATTTAACAGAAATATCACCCATCCCAATACTCTTCCATGCAATATCATTATACAATACAACGTGATCAAAGTCATGTTCATGCAAATTGTTAAACAAATCACTATGGGATGCAATATGAAAATATGCGCTAAATCAAATAGTCATTCATGCATATGAAATTTCAAAATTAAATTTATATCACAGGAGTCAACAGGATTTAATAACACATAATCTTCATTCGGGTCCAAATTAGAACAAGATACCACATACTCCTCATCTCTCTCTATCTATCTGTTCATGCTTCTTTCTATAACAATCTTATAAAGTGACCAAAACAACAACAAATAAGTCAAAAACTCTCTCCCAAATCTCACTACTATTTCAAGTCAAGATTTACCATAATCTCACTACTATTTCTAGTCAAGATTAATACCATTGGATACTCAAACTTGGAGAGAGACACTTATTTCATGTTTGATTAAGCATTAGACCCATTCCTATGGCTAGTAACTTATTTAAATGAAAACTTGTATCTAGTCTAATTATTAATTACCATTGATCTGATCAATAAAAATAATGTACCAATTAGAAACAATTATCAACCACCATTGATCGTACCAACTAGAACCACTAACCTCGTCACTCTCCATCTAATCTAATCAAACAATTAATAGGTCCAAGAAGCAACAGTAAATGATCAATATCGAATACAACTCAGCAAAACAAGTTGCTACAGGCAAGGTGACTATTTTTTCAAAAAATAATTAACCTAAACAGATTGCTACCAGCAAAGTAAAGCAATAAAAAAGTTTAAAGTTTAGGGATATCATCGACCTAACAATTCGTGTTCAAAAATGTACACTTGGAATCTTTCAAAACTAACTTCAGAAATGGACTCAGCAGGTCATGAAGATGAATATGCCAAAAAAATGCTCACTGGACTACCGCCGACGTCGTCGCCGGACCACCTCTGGCCGTATACCGAAAAATCTATCAAAATACCCAAGAAACTGCAGAAGCATCTCCTCAGTCTCACGATCACAAATCTGTTGACTGTTTGATGATCGAAGTTCGGGTTTAGCCGAAATCACATTTTGAAGTTTCGGTTAAATTTCCTTCTCCGACGAAAATAGCCACTATCGTCGCTGGAAACTCTAATGTACCACCGGTCGAGGCATCACCATAGTCTCACGAACATGCCGGCGCAGTCCGTTTGTCAATCGGAGAACTCATATGGCCAAAATATAGATTTCAGCCCTGGTTTTTATTTAACTTTTCCAGTCAGATTTTAGTCTGCCACCGTGAAACTGCTGCCAAGTACCGCCACATAAGTGTTGTCCGCCTATTTTTCCGGTCAGAGTCTTCATTCCCAACTTAGAACCGAAGCTTAGATTTTGTGGTTCTTTTGGTCAGAAGCGTGCTTTCCTTATTTGGAATTCCCAATCACAGCTTTTACTACTTGCAGTCGACCCTTACTCATTCCTTTCCAAATTTCTTCCGGTCAGTCCAATTTCTTGTTTCTTCTTCCAGCCGAGAATCTTACTTCCACAAAGTTTTTTTTTTTTTTTTTTTGCACTTTCCCTTTGTGGAAAGTTTTTAATTATGGAAACTACTCCCACTTTCCACAAGTGGAAAGTCTTAAATCTTTTTCCAAATCCGATTCGTTCTTTCATGATTTCACCGATTCTTGTAATTCTTTTCAACCACAAAATTCAACAAGCCCTTGATCCTCACGCAAGGCTCTGTTACTAGTTTTTCGGAATTTCGCGTCCCAATTTTGTGATTATCGTGGATAACATAAAGAAATCAATTAAGAAATGTAACAAGAACAAAGAACACAAAATCTTGGTGACCCAGTTCGGTGCCAATCGTACCTACATCTCGGGGGCTCCGGACCGAGCCAGTTTCACTAGCCAAATCCAATGAGAGTTCTTTACAAGATTCCCGCACAAAAAACGTGCGCCAATTCTTTCTCAAGGAATTTCCAAATCACAACCCATATTCTCTACAATATCACCGCATCATAATACTACACAATAGTACTTCCGATTTTCCTACACAATGGCCCAATTATGCTACAAAGTATTTTACTACATGATGCAAGAAAACTCGGGTGGATTTCACAAGAGAGGAGAGGGAGAGGGCTAATCTATTCCATTATCCCAAATGATCCCAAGAAAGAATATATTAATTTCCAACTTAATCCCAACCATAGGATCTTAAAATGGTCCACAATAAAAGCATAGTAACAATAATTGCACCTTTAAGTCATCCAACTATGAAAGGTTCTAATTTGGGGATCACATATCAATAGTAACCTTTATGTTGATTGCTTGGTCCAATATAAACACACCTTTGAGAATGGAAGGCTAGTTTATGTTTTTTGTAAGGTCTAAGGCATAGATAGCATGCAAAACCAAAGATCTTAAGATTAGTGTAGTCCGTTTCCATTTTATGGAGTAATTGTGTGGGTGTTTTGTGGTCTGGAACTGGTTTGGGAAGATTATTGATCTGAAAAGTTGCTGTGGTAAATACCTCCCACCAATAGCGTAGAGGCATGTGAGCTTGAGTTAAAAGGGTGAGTCCAGTCTCAGTTAAATGCCTATGTTTCCTTTCAATCCTCCCATTTTGTACAGAGGTGTAGGGACATGAATATCTAAGCTTAATCCCATATTCTTGAGTAGTTTTCCCAAAATTCCTAAACTCTCCTCCCCATCAAATTGTAGCAACTCAATATTCCTTTCAAATTGGTTTTCAACAAGTTTCTTAAAGGTAATAAAGTGATTTAGAGTCTGAGATTTGTGTTCATAAGATATATCCATGTGAATCTACTAAATTCTTCAAAAAACAACACATGGTATCTGAACCCTGAGGTAGAGATTATTGGTGCAGGTCCTATACATTAGTAAATATAAGATCAAGTGGCTTTAGTGAGTGTGAAATGGAAGACTTAAAAGGAAGTGTATGACTTTACCAAATTAGCAAGCTTCACAAAACATTTTTTTTATTAATATTGAAGGAATTATTACAAGACTCAAGAGCATGACTCAAGACTTGCATGGAGGGATGTCCTAACCTCCTTTGCCAAAGATCTAACATAGACACGTGTTAGGAAAGAACTCCATAGAAACAGAATTATCAGTAGTAAACTTTGATACACTAACCATATTTTTTTTAAATCTTGGGAAGATGTAGAAGGTTTTTAAGATGAAGAACTTTATCCTCTTTAACGGGAATAGATTTAGTTCTAGTGTGAGTAATAGAATGCGAGTCACCATTTCCAACAAGTATAGCCTGTTTAGCTGCAACGAAGAACTTTATCCTCTTTAACATGAATATATTTAGTTCAGTGTGAGCAATAGAATGAAAGTCACCATTTACAACAAGGATAGCTTGTTTAACTGCATGGGGTTGGATGTATTTAGTATTTTTTTTGTTGGTTGTCACGTTTACTTGCCTCTGAATCAGCAAAGAAGGATTCATCTTCAAGAACTTCTGGTGTTGCAATGTAAGTTGTTCCTTTATCATTCTGATTATGATAGGTTGGCTTGTTAACCACAAAGCTTTCCTACTTGATGGTTGTTCAGACCTCATATTTGGCAAGGTGTTTTGAATTCAATACCTCTGCCTGATCTTCCTCCACCCTTGGATCTTTCTCTACTAGAAGTGAACTTTCCTCCACCTTTATTTCCTCTTGCTGAAATACTGGCCCCTCTTTTATTTCCTCCATAGCTCATATTTATAGAGTTGAAGCTACTCCTAACTTGATTTAAGTGCTCAAGCCTACTTTCATATGTCAGACACAAAAGATAGTTCAATCAGCTAATAGCATCCCTCCCATTAATCTGAACTACAATGGGAGTGTACTCTTCATCTAGGAAAGTACGAGCCTGAGTAACTAGATCTACATGATCCATTTTCTTCCTAGCAACTTTCAGGTTGTCAGCAGCTGTTTGAGAGTAGCAAGGTACTCATCCATGGATAGACCATCTTTTCTGATTCTTTGAATCTCTCCTGTAAGGAAGGTAATCCTTGACTTGTTGAGGATTTCATAGTTTTCTCCCACATCATTCCAGAGTTTGTTTGAGGTAGTGGATCACATCACTCTCATTAGAACTTCAAGGTTCATAGACAAGAATAACCATCCCATGAGGAGTTGGTCAATAGAGAGTCGTGCCACCATATTATTTTCCTTTATAGTTATAGAGAAGATTTAAACTAAGCAGAACGGACGTAGCACCCATTGGGGGTACTTTACAACTCCCACATCCCATGTGGCCATATTTGGGTCCCACCTTTTAAAAATCATGATTTTACTTTTTGATCAACTCCCCCCCACCCCATCCCATGCATTTTTGCACCCACCCCATTAATGTATCTTTATTTTCTAGAATTTAGTCTTCTAGCTTAGCCATTTGCTCCCACTTTTTTGCTTCAAACACCGAAACAAAATTCGTGATATATGGAAAACGGGAAATTCAGCTATTGGCTTGGTGGAAACCTTGTACAAGGTAATTTGAAGATCATGAGTACTATAAATGTTATTTTTCAGTAAATATTTTTCCCTTTTTTATGTTAAATCCGAAATAAAAGAAAAAAAATTGTGCACATATCATTTTTTAACTTATATAAATTAATGATTATACTGTTCTTTATTACCTTATCAGTAGTGTTAGCATTCTCATAATCCCAATTTCTAGCATGTGCCTAGAAATTCTTTGGTATCGTTGCTAACTGTGGAATTTTATTGTATAGGGAGATTTAGTCAAACAAATTCTTTTAGAATTCTTTTGTCGTGAATATTAGTATAGTGGGATTTTGTATTAGCATTAGTGGGATTTTGTTAAATTCTTATAATTGGTATTACCATTCTCATATTTTTCCATGTTTAGGGGTTGTTTGTGAATTAGGAAAAAAAAATTTGTTATAGTATGGTGGAATTTTGCTAACGGTGAGTTTGGAAATGTGAATTTTATTCGGATTTTATTCATATAAACATTAGTATATTTGCTAACTATGGATAAAATATATTTTAGCACTATAAGTTGGATAAAATATGTTTTAGCACTATAAGTTGCTAACTGTGAATTATTATTTGCTATTTTGGGTAGGAATGGAAGCAGAATTTGATGATAATATTTATATGCCTCAAGTTTCCGTCAATCGTATTCCCAAGATAGGCCAAGAATTTGAATCAAATGATGATGCATTCAGTTTACAATGAATATGCACGAGAAGCAGGCTTTAGCACACGAATAACAAAAAGTAAGAAGACGAAGGAAACAAACGAAACTTATTGGGAACTATTTATCTGTTCAAATATGGTGCATGTTTACACCAAAAATAAATTCCTGCAGTTTCAAAAGGAAGTCCAATAGAGCAACTTCTATATTTGCTCGAAAAACTAAATGCCGTGGATGCCAAAGTTTATATTTTGCAGCGCTTTAATTCTGGAAAATGTTTCGATCGACAGAGGGAGGTAACTTACTACTCGGCTACTGATTACATGGCTTGTTCTTGTCACGTGTATGAGTTTAAAGGTATCCCTTGTCGCCACATGCTTTGCTTTTGGAAAAAAAAAAAACAAGTGTTGTTATTGCTAGATAAAAAGGCAAAAGACGGATCTAGTTTTGGCCAATCAACTGGAGATTTAGTAGATCACGGTCACACTTGTTTATTGATGGCACAACATGGAATTTTGTCTCGCAAAGCTTCTGTACTAGTCGATCACGCAGCTGTAACAGATGCTCGCACAACGTTCCTCATGGGTGAGTTTGAAGGGCTACACATACGATTGAAAGAATTCGATAACGGATCCCTGACAAGAAAGTTGAGTAGAAGTCATGAAGTGACACTTCTTGTAGATGATCCCAATTTTGTGAGGGCCAAAGGGTGTGAAAAACGATTAAAGTCATCGAAGGAGAAAGCAATGTCTAGATCGAAAAGATAGTGTCAGGTTTGCGGTGGACAGGGACACGATAAGAGAACATGTCCTTGTCTAGGACATGATAGGTAATTAATGAATTCCTAAAATTACATCTAAATTTGTAGAATTTTTTTTGCTATACATCTAGTAACTAATTTCATTGATTCAGTGCAAATGCAGCAGAGGATCATGCCAAGATGAACTATGATGACACACAAGATAATGGATATAACAATGGAGCCCACACAAGTATTGCTAGTAGTTATCCATACGAAAGTACTGAATTCATGTAGATTTGTTCACAATTTGGTTAAATTAATTTTCAAAAACTATGCCTAAATTATCGGTACGAATAATTTAAACTCTAGCTAAGCCCATTCGTGCACAATTTAGACTGATTGTGTGTTTGAAAAAATCTAATTAACAAAAACTAAAGTTAATTTGATACATGAACATGATATCATTATTTATTCGAACCAATTTTTAGAATGATCAAAAAGGGTTGGTAGTAAAAAAAATTCAACAACATATATATATATATATATATCAAATGATTTTTTTTTTTTGAAGAAAAAAATGGGATCAAATGGCCAAGCTAGAAGACTAAATTCTCAAAAATAAAGATATATAATTGGTTGTGAATATTAAATCATGTGTCAGATTATTTATTTGGGGTTGGAGTTGTTTTTAATGGTTGGGTGTAGAGAAAAAAATGGATTGGGGGGGGGGTGACGAGGATCGAAGCTCGGAATTAAACGTCAGAAAGTTCCGAACCTAGGTTTGTTTGTGGACGATGAAATCTTAACCTAAATTTCACGATGCGAGGATCGACGATGTAGAAGAGATAACCAAGACTTTCGAAATGATAAGTTCCTGATTTTTTGAACGCTACAAAGAATTGATCTTTGATAAGTTCGGGTTTGTAATGTGAATCCACACATTTACCAATTGAAAAACATTCAATCTCTTTATTTTATTTAAAAAAAAAAAAAATCAAGTCTAGCTTTACAATGAATGAAAATAGGACATAAATAATGAAAAACAACCTAACAACTAACCCTAACCGCTAAATGGGCGCAAAACCCTAGATAAACAATCAAAAAGGAAATTAACATAAAATCTGCGAAAAAAACCCTAACAATTGTACCACACGACCGCGCGGTTATTTTTCTTACATCGAGAAAAACTGATTTATTTTCGTAAATGACTCGCTGATTAAAAAATTATTGACTTAGTTACGGCCGTGAAAGCCTCGTTGAGTTTCTTCTTAGTCCATTGACTTGAATTTTGGCTTTCCTCCATTCAGGTTAGTCTTGGGACATCGTTTACCACCCTATGCTTGATATTTGGATCTCCCGAGCTTGATTTTGTCATTGGGTTCGTCGTACCCCAATCTCTTGGTTGATCAAAGAGTGAAATCATGACTTGAGGTGGGAACCAAATATGGTCACATGGAATGTGGGCGCCGTAAAGTTTGCCCCCAGTGGGCACTACATTCGTTCTGTTAAACTAAATCTAACAAACAAACTAATGCAATCTATTTCTAGATGATTCTAGAATATTCTATATCAACCAAATATTTCAACACACCTGTAGCCATCTTGTTAGATTTCAAATAACCATCCACGTTTAGTTTCATCCACTGATTCTCAATTTTTCCCATTTGGCCAATATAAGCTATTTAGATCTTCTTTTGTAATTAGAGATAATTCTCCAGGGTCTTTGTAGTGAAGCAAATAGAAAATTTATTAACTTGATAACTTTGAGCACTCATTCTCCTTTGATTATGCATGGCTTCATTTCTGTCGATCCACAAGAACCAGTAGATAATAAGGGGAAGGATAAATCTATCTCCAGGTTTGGATTAATTTGGTTTGTGTAAACCAATGTGGTCATAGCCCTTGGGGCTTGGATGAATGCAATCAACTTCATGCACCTCCATAATTTTGCAGTGGCGCCTTTAGACTATTATGGCAATCCTCACATCCAAAAAGACATGTTTGATGGCTTCTATATTTCTACAACATTGGTATTTAGAGGCAAAGAATGCCAAATCTTTGTTGAATATGTCATCCACCGGAATCAGATTATGCCAAATTCTCTAAATCAAAAAGGCAATCTTTGGGGGGACACCACCCTCCCAAATATGTCTATAGGACATTTTCCAATTGGGGCATTTGTTTAAAAGGCCTAGTCAACTAATGTATTCATTTAAAAGGCCTCACTTTATACTTTTTTGTTTAAAAGGCCTTGCAACATAAATAAAAGAAAAATGTATTTTTCAAATTACCTACTTGCCCTTATCCTTACAAAACCTATTATACTCCCAAATTAACCATATTTATTTATCACATATTCTTGCTGGACGATGTCCTCTCTGCCATTTTCGAAGCTCCATTTTTTCCATTTTCTTTTCACATTTCTTATATTCTTCCCCATTTCATCTATTTTCATTCACACGAAATGGTATTTTTGGTGTTCTTGATGTAATCCTAAGTCATACATTCTCATTGTATTGATAAAGTGTTTGAGCTTGCAAGATTTTTTTGGGTTCTTGAAGAAGAAGTGCAGGTATACTAATGTTTCCTTTTAATTTCTATTTTGTGTGAATCTCTTGAAAATATTGTTTTTATTTGTGCCTTTAGTGATCTATTACTTTCTTCATTTGTAGTAGTTGAACTAAAATGTATGACGGTGTATGTGTGGTCGATTTTTTTTTTTCATATATTAGTTGTTATTGTTGTACTCTGAAACAAGATTGAATCATCTGCTAGGTATTGAAAGTTTTAGTTTACTGGTTAACTAAACGACTTCTACATCATTTATGACATACCTGTTATCTGAAAACGACTTGCAAATCGTTTTTGACATGTTCTTTGTTGAATTGCAGTTATGGCCAACAACGATGGAGCTCGAATATCAGTTTGTCATCCTGTTGAATACGAGCAAACACCCAAAGGTTCATGGCAATGGAAATATTTGTTAAAAATGTGAAGGGGAGAATGCCTATTCTTGTTTTCAAGAAAAATTTCTTATCAGACCTATACGATAAAGTGGAAGAGGTGTTGAAAATCGATTCGTGACTTTATAAAATGGAGTTTTCAGTTCTTGGACCTCTTGTGTCAACAGCTCCAATTGCACTAATTATATTGGATTGTGACTATAATGTGAGTTGGTTTATTTCTTTGAGCAGGGAAACACATCTTTACATTACTCTTTTGGATAGAATTGTAGAAAACTATGACCTATTTTGGTGATGATGTGATTTTGGTATAAATTGGTGATGTAGAACACTTTGAAAACTCAATTAGGGATGAGGATGATGGAATGTTTGATAATTGTAACGATCATGGTGTTAATGAATATGAACCTCACGAAGATGACGGTGAATAAGTTGGAGGTAAACTTATTCAGAATTCTTGTACCCTTAACCTTACAAGTGTGAATGGAATATTCCTGGGCATTTGATGGCTACAATGGTACTCTCATCACTTAAAAGAAAACAAGATGGAAGACCGCCCAAAATGAGGAAAAAATTAGTAGGGGAGAAGCGCAAGCCTCGTAGGTGCAATAAATGTCATAAAATGGAATACACGCGAAACATATGCACGATGCTTACATGAAGACGTCTAATTGGAGATTTTATTTTTTTTTATTTTTTAATCTTTTTGTGGTTAAACACATTATGATGTCATGGTAGATATGACGTATGTATATTAAGAGTTGCATTATACTTGTAGATACCTTTTCATGGTAAACTCGTTATGTTTATATGTATATTATTTTTGTTAACTAATTTGACTATTTCGGAAAAATTGCTACAGGTTAGTAAATAGTTTCTCATAAAAAGTTATCTAATTTTGACAGAATGCAATCAGGTGTTATTATTTTCAATCCGTTTATATTAAAACGACTTGCAATCAGTTCTGTATGAATTAGAAACATTGGCTTTTTCAATGCAAATGACTTCGATCTCGTTGATAAAGTTACACTCCTTCCATTTTTGAGCGATTTTGATCAAGGCACGAGCAACTAATGCCCACATTAAGTGTTTTTGGATAAGTTCACTACATTTTAAGACTTTGGAAAGAACGTTTCCTCTCTTTTCCATATAAGTGGCATTTAGAGATTCAGGAAAATACGGAAACATTTTTTTATTACCCTTAACATTTGTGGGAGGCCTCCCGAGTTGTCGTCGATGCTCAAATTGTTGATTTAAATGCAAACGACTTCTATATCTTTGATGTTACCCACTAAATGACTTCCAACCTGTTACAGTTTTACAATAATCAAAACGATTTCGAAGACAAGTTCTATGAACTGAAACGAAGTTGAAGTCGTTCTTCCTGTACGAATGTTGTTGCGAGGAACGGGCAAATCGTAGCATCGTTAAATGGTCTAAAGATAAAAAAAAATTCCATTTTGACCTATTTTGATCAGGGAATGATGACTAATGTTCACATTAAGCATTGTTAGATAAGTTCACTACCTATTAAGACATTTGAAAGAACTTTTTCCTCTCTTTTCCATATAAGTGACCTTTCGAGATTCAACAAACCACGAAAACATATTTTTATTACTCATAGCATCTATGCAGTCCTCTTGAGTTGCCGTCGATTCTTGAATTTTCAATTTCAATGCAAACGATTTCTATGTCGTTGATGTTACCTACTAAACGACATCCAACCCGTTACAGTTCCAATAACTAAAACGATTTCGAAGACAAATTCCATGAATTGAAATGAAGTCCAAGTCGTTCTTCTAGTACGAACGTCGTTTCAAGGAACATGCAACTTGTAGCATCGTTAAATGGTCTAAAGATAATCTCTTTCCATTTTTACCGATTTTGATCAAAGCACGAGTGACTAATGCCCACATTATGCATTTTCAGATAAGTTCACTACATTTTAAGATTTTTGAAAGAATTTTTTCCTCGCTTTTCTATATAAGTGACCTTCCGAGATTCAGGAAAACACGGAAACATATTTTTATTACCCTTAGCATATATGGGAGTCCTCCCAAGTTGTCTTTGACGTTAGAATTGTCGTTTTCAATGTAAACAATTTCTATGTCGTTGATATTACACGCTAAACGACTTTCATCCCGTTATAGTTTTCCAATAACTAAAACAATATCTAAGACGAATTCAATGAACTGAAATGAAGTCTAAGTCGTTTTCTAGTAAGAAAGTCGCTTCGAGGAACTAGAAACTCATAGCATCGTTAAATGGTCTAAAGATAAAATCCTTTCATTTTTGATTAATTTTGATCAAAGTACGAGTAATTAATGCTGATATTAAGCATTTTCAGATAAGTTCACTCCCTTTTTAAGGCTTTTGGAAGATCTTTTTTCCTCTCTTTCCATATAAGAGACCTTCTGAGATTTAGCAAACCACGGGAACATTTTTTTATTACCCTTAGCAACTATGGGAGTTCTCCCGAGTTTCCTAAGACCAGGGACGAATCTAGGACCGGAGTTCAGCTAGAGCGATCGATCGTCGATCATGGACCATTGACTGTTGACCGAAGACAGTCAATGACCATAATAATGAGATTGTTTATTATTGTTTAATGAAATAATATTAAAAATTCGAATTGTCAATAAACCAAAAATCCAATATTCACCAAATATCATTAATCACAATTTACAAATCCAATATTCACCAAATCACAATAATCACAATTTAAATTCCCGTAAGGGGAATATGGAGCTCACAAGTGACCATTGCAAAAGCAAAAAACACACCGAGACTTAAAAATTAACACATTAATATGCTAAATTTAGAATGATTGATCTATTATTCCTTCCATAGCTTATGCATTGGATTAGATGACAATTACCAATTTTACTCAACAACTAGATTAATAAAAGCTCGTGCATATAGCTAAGAATTACCATTGCAAGAATAGACTCAAAAGCTCTGTCTCAATGTTGAAACAACCAGACAAGTTATTTTGGGTCACTACATTACATATTCTCCAGTATGAATGTCGTTTTGAGGAACGAGCAACTCATAACATCATTAAATGATCTAAAGATAAACTCCTTTCATTTTTGAATTGACTTTTGAATGCGTAGCCACCTGTTAGGGTTAGCGTGGTCACATAGTACAACTGTTCAGCGCAATTTTCTATCTTTCAACATGTGTAAGTAGGTCCCTACTCTTTTATTTCAAATTGGTCCTTCATCTTTTGACCATGACAATTTAGGTTCCAAACTTTTGAATTTCTTCGATTCTTCTTTCGATCAATAATTAATTGCAATTAATTCCTCCAACTTCATTTTCTTGAGCTGAAATCCACTATGTGAGTCCCGATAGTCCTCATTTGCCTCTACTTTTTGCATTTTAGCCCAAATAGTTATCCAAGTGCTCATGCTTTCCACACTTTGTTTCATTTTCAAAGTTTTGGAATCTTTTTGAACTAATAGAAAGCAATTAAGTAGAATTTTTTTCAAAAATGACAAAAGATTATTCTAATTTAGATGCACAGATAATAACCAAAACGATTTCGAAGCAAAATTCCATGAACTTGAACGAAATTGAAGTTGTTCTTCTAGCATGAACGTCGTTTCAAGGAACGGACAACTCCTCACTACAAGAATTCGGCCCAACAGAGACGAAAAAAGTCGTCTCTAAAGGATCTAAAGTCGTCTCTATTGGTTATTAGAGACGACAAATTCGTCTCAATGAGTCGTCTCTATAGGTCCGTGACTGAAGATAATTAGAGACGACTTTGTCGTCTCTATTTCCTCCGGGGCAATTGAGACGACATTGTCGTCTCTATTTGTGAAAATATGTAATTAATTTTTTATTTATTTATTTTGACCCGATTTAATCCCTTTTTAACCCGATCCAAATCTCGATCCGAATCGTCGACCCCAAAATTTTCTTTAATTTATATGATAATTGTGCATGACAATGATTCGAACTCGAGACCTAAGTGTTGGGTGGTGATGTCCCAACCACTAAGGCAATTAAATTCTTGTGTTAAATTTTGTTTTAAATAATATATATTAGTTAACTTAACAATATTTTTTTTAACAAATTAACTTTAATATTAATTATATAAATGTAAATAATTAAAAAGGTCAACAACAAAAAATAGCGAAATTTTAAAAAATATAAATAAAAAATTTTAAAAAACAGAATAGAGACGACTGTGTCGTCTCTATTAGTTGATCAATAGAGACGACAAAAAAGTCGACTTTGTTGGTCGACCAATAGAGACGACCTTTTAAGTCGTCTCTATTAGTTGTCAACCAATAGAGACGACATTACAATGTCGTCTCTATTTTTCGATCAATAGAGACGACATTGAAAAGTCGTCTCTATTGGTCGACCAAGAGAAACGACTTTTTTGTCGTCTCTATTGATCGACCAATAGAGACGACTTGATGTGATCCGGACCAGGCATCGAAGGGCGAAGTCGAGCCATCGACAATATAATAGTGATCTGCGTGCAAAACGGAGCAAGTTCCGTGTAGGGGTCGAGCCGAGAAGAGGGACGGATCGAGCCGAATCGAGTAAAAGAAATTATTTATGCAGAAAAGGCATTACGGCCGTAATGGAGATTCTTCACGGCCGTAACACATATAATCACGGCCGTAAATCATGTTATCACTGTGACGACCCGAATTCTCGACCATTCGAGTGCCACTAAAAGTGACTCATATCATATTATCGAGACTTAAATAGTAATGTAAAAATTATTCAAAAGAATAAATTAGAATCCCATAATTTTATTTGTGAATAAAAATAGAACATAATTTTCTTACATAAAGTTCAACATAATTATCTCATCAATCTTAACCACTTTTGCCACTTCCATGTTGACCGCCTCGAACCTTCAATTATCTGAAAATGGTAAATATCGTGGAGTGAGATTTATAAAATCCCAGTAAGTATACCAAGCATAAATTTTCTTTTGAAAGCATATGGATCATTTTCATCATAACATAGGATAGGATCGAAATACTCATAAACATAGGGAGACACAAGAATTTTACCGAACTTAAATGGCAAGAATTCTTATGTGTAGCGCTACTAAACTCCGGTACCCTTAGCATAATCATAAACATATCATATGGGACCCATAGCAATCTTGTGAGATTTATTTCATAGCAATGATCCAAACATTTTCGTTAAAAACATAAGGTATTTTACTTTTCATAAAAACATACTTACTTTTCTTAAAAACATAAGGTATATTTACATTTCATAAAAACATACTTACTTTACATAAAAACATAAGATATACTTACATTTCATAAAAACATACTTACTTTACATAAAAACATAAGATATACTTACATTTCATAAAAACATACTTACTTTACATAAAAACATAAGATATACTTACATTTCATAAAAACATACTTACTTTACATAAAAACATAAGATATACTTACATTTCATAAAAACATACTTACTTTACATAAAAACATAAGATATACTTACATTTCATAAAAACATACTTACTTTACATAAAAACATAAGATATACTTACATTTCATAAAAACATACTTACTTTACATAAAAACATAAGATATACTTACATTTCATAAAAACATACTTACTTTACATAAAAACATAAGATATACTTACATTTCATAAAAACATACTTACTTTACATAAAAACATAAGATATACTTACATTTCATAAAAACATACTTACTTTACATAAAAACATAAGATATACTTACCTTTTAAAAGATTAAAATGAAGTGTAGTAGTAAACGAACCAAAACTTTCTTGACCACCTTGAATTTCTCTTACTTGTGGATTTTGTCAAGAGATTGGAAATAAGTGTATATGTGTAGAGTTGTGTGTAAAAGAGATGGGTTTAAATATATGTATAAAGTTGGCATATTATAAACATAATCATTCAATTCTATTAATTTTAACACATCCTTTTCTTAAAGTAAAGCACCATTCATATACTTTTCCATATTTATACAAATATTATGCTCTTCATGATTATATATAATGGAGTATATAAATCATTCATATACTTTTCCAATTTTATACAAATATTATGCTCTTCATGATTATATATAATGGAGTATATAAATCATTCATATACTTTTCCATTTTTTATACAAATATTATTATGCTCTTCATGATTACATATAATGGAGTCTTATTAATCATTCATATACTTTTCCATATTTATACAAATATTATGCTCTTCATGATTATATATAATGGAGTATATAAATCATTCATATACTTTTCCATATTTATACAAATATTATGCTCTTCATGATTATATATAATGGAGTATATAAATCATTTATATACTTTTCCATATTTATACAAATATTATGCTCTTCATGATTATATATAATGGAGTATATAAATCATTCATATACTTTTCCATTTTTTATACAAATATTATGCTCTTCATGATTACATATAATGGAACCTCTCATGCTTGCATATATTTTCTTAATTTAAATAATAAAAGTAATTTTTGTATAAATAAATATTGGGATAACATTGAATTAAGTATTTGGACTTAATATACTTTAAATCAAGAGAATGGAGATATTTTTAGAAATTCGGAATTTAATTTAAAATCGAACGATCTCGATTATTTCTTGACTTGGCTATACGAATACGTCGCTGCGTTAACTTAATAAAAATGGGTGAAATAGTAGCGACACGATTTTCTATTAAAATAATTATTAATCGCGTAAAAATTCTTGGTCGCTACAAACTTACCCCCTTAAAATAATTTCGTCCTCGAAATTAAACTTACTTGATCTTATGATTTCTGAACACTTAATCAGAATCTCTTCTCTTCTTCTCTTAGGTAGTATCATTGCTACTATATTTAACCCACTGGACTTTGACTAAATGCATATCTTTGTTTTTCTTAAAAACATGGACTTTTCTATCAATAATAGACATATGTGTCTACTCATAAATTCTGACTCAAAAGGAAAATTCCCAATCGTATGTGATATTTCATCATGTCTTGTAGTACTCATGTAACCTGTCACTTATCATCGTATCATGTGACCTCAAATATTCGTATTAATATCTCTAAAATTTCAATAAATCTTTACTAACATATCATACCATAATAATTAGTCATTTCTTCTTATCACCAAATATCCCAAAGTAAATAAAATGGTTACCTGAATATTCCCTATGTAATATATCCAAACATATTATTCATCAATCAACATAATATCATCAGCTTATCTTTTCCCATATTTGTAACCAAAAAATTCAAATAAATAATTAGCTCCCAAATAACTAAAATTCTTCACTTAATTGTCACAACATTTCCCGCAAGGTATTTCTTTCACTTGTACATACTTATGAATTCTGATTCGATACGGTCCTTATTTCACTTTCACGTATTCCCGTATCATCACACCATACCTTAATTACTTATTATTATACCTAAAATATCAGTACCAAATCCAAGAAAATATTCTGTATCTCAAAATCTTATCATCAAATCTTCCTTTATCGATAAAATTAAACAGCGCATTAATTCTTGTCTCTTCTTTTCATTATTCTATTCCGCGCTTTCTTGCTGGAATCAATATCAGATGGATCCACTTAGTTCCTTTATACCTTTAAATAGATCATGTTGGGAAGAGGTTAGATCCATCAAAAATGGATATCATCCTTTCAAACATTCGCAAGTATTATTCCAATCTTCCTATGAATGATCTGAGAAAAATTTATCGAATTAGGCTCGAAAGGTTGAGGTTGCTGATGGCTCATGGTATTCCAGAAGATGTTCGCTGGTTGATCGAAGCAAAAGTTCGATTATCTGGTGAATTACCTATGACATTTCCAAAGCACATGCCTGGTTTAGGCAAAAGCACCTTCGCAAAGAAACGAAGAGCAAAAAGGCTGAATGGTTGCTACAAATGTGCTCGTTGGAACTGTGATACTCGTTGCAAAACAGTAGGATATTCTTCTACTAATCGGGATGATAAAATCAAATTCATAAAGGGTGGACTAAGTAAGGAGTCTTTGGATGATATTCGACTGACTCTTGAGACGCACCCAAGTGGTTATGTGCAACGTGAACTTCTCTCCTTATACGCTCAGTTTAACGAAGACAAAAATCGTTATAGTCTCAAAAATATAACTGCAAAAGATCCTATCTGCCAGTCTGTTTTACACAATGAGGTTGTGGCAAATCAGCATTGATATAAGGTAAATCTCTTGATACATATTTAAAATATTCTTCTGTTTCCTTTCACGCGTTTTGATAAAGGTTGGTAAAAATATATTTTCCTTTCTCGAGGTTTGATAAAGCTGGAAAATAAATCACCGAAAGATGAAAGCTTTGATAAAATAGTCAAAAGTAGGCTGATTTTGTCAAAAGTAAATCTTTACTTTTTCAGAATCAATCAAAAACAGTAAATTTTTCCGGCTTTAAATAGCCAAACATATTTCATAGTTCAGGCATCCCAAAATCACATCTTCTTGGTAAGTTTTCTCTTCTATACTATCAAAGATGGAAGCACCAAAATTTCGACAGATCAAAACTATTTGTGTATTTTGTGGATCAAAAGTGGGGAAAGGCTTCAGTTATCTAGAAGCGGCCGTAGATCTTGGAAAGAAACTGGGGGAAAAAAGGTATCACTCTTGTGTATGGGGGTGGTAGCAGTGGTCTAATGGGTTGTGTTTCCCAATCTGCTCTTGCAGAGAAATCAAAAGTAATCGGTGTCATACCTGTCCCTTTGGTAGATGTTGCAGGAAAAACACGAGGGCATGAAGTTCAAACCTTATCCATCCATGAACGCATAACTTGTATGCTATATGGTTCTGATGCCTTTATAGCCCTGCCCGGAGGTTTTGGTACCTTAGAAGAAATCTTTAACATTACCTCATGGGCTCAACTAGATCTCCATACTAAGCCTATTGGGCTTTTGAATGTTAACAATTTCTTTGATGGCTTGTTAACCTTTCTTGATTATGCTGTGGAACAGGGATTCATCTCTCCATTTTCCAGAATGCTTCTTATTTCTGCTCCTACTATTGATGAACTACTGGATAAGCTGCAGTCATATATCTCAATACAAGATCCAGCAGGGGTTAAGATAGATTGGTCGCAAGGAAGGGGAATCAAGCGAAAATGGAGTCCGGTTAATGTAAACTTAACTTTATGAATCTTAGAATAGGTGGGGGTAGAGTACGGAGTATTCTTACTCTCGAGACACCCCTCTAATTTCCTAGGATTTTCCTTAATGTTTAAATCTTGTGTGTACCTCAAAGGTTCCAGGTGGTAGATTACGGAGTATTCTTACTCTCGAAACACACCTTTTTGAAGGTTTCTTTATTTCCTCAAAAGGTCAGAGGTGGCAGGATACGGCTACTCCGGAAACACATCTCTCAATTTGAGGAATTTCCCATGTTGCTTTCTTTTGCTTTTGCGTGTTTTCATGTATTTCCTTTCTAGGGTGACTCTTGTGTGTTCTCCTTATGAGAAAATAATAATATCTCTGTTATCATCTACTAAATCTCGTTTGTGATGTAAATGAACTTGTATGTCTAACTTCAATTCTCTTAGTGATTGCATACCATACTATGCTCTTAACTCCAAACGATAAAATTCTAGGCAGAGTTTTCCTTTGAAATTTGGACTTATCCAAATCGTAAGCATACTTCATAACTCACAATAATAACTAATTGTACATTTGATCACAATTTCATCAAACTTCAATATCATCATAAATATTCCAGAAAATCAATTCATAATTCCTCAACATAGAAATTTCAAATCATAATTTCTAATATCACCATATCAAGTCCTTATTTCTCAATAATTAAGAGCCTAAACTTTAAATCTCCAACTTCATAATTCTTCTCATAAAAATCTCAATAAAATCATATCACTTATAATCTCAACATCTCATCATAACTTCATAAAACTGACTTTCTATTTCTCGTTTAATCTAAACGATGAATAATTCGAAAATATTATCTAGTCCTTTCTGTTGACTTCTCATACTTAGTGCCATGTCTAAAATCAATTATGCAAAGTCCATTTAGGGCTCATCATTTCTAAACTTGACGACAAAGATTATTTTGAAAATCATTCGTAAATCATATTTATTTATTTATTTATTTATTTTTTCAAAATTGAAACTTGAAGAGTGGTACCAATAATCATCCACAGTTTTTCCTTGCTTTTAAGCAAAGGTAGTGATAAAGGGATAAATTATTGAACCGAAAATTGAAACTTGAAGAGGAAGTACTAATAACCATCCACAGTTTTTCCCTTGTTTTTACTCAAAGGTAGTGATAAAGGGATAAATTATTGTACAATTCATTATCAATTTTGTTTGTTTAATATATTATTCCATATATTTTGGGCCAAAGTTACAACCCAACTTAATTTCTAATTGAGTCAATCTTACTAAGCTTAATATGAACCAAAATTCATATCAATATCCTCTATGTCTCATGATTCTACATTAAAATGAATAAATTAAAATTTAGGCTTCTATCAATTCATATCATACTCAACATGTATATTTCACTTAAAGATTCATAACATATGAATATTTCATACTTAACATGTCTTAATAAAATCGTAAATGACTTGCAAAGCATATAACATACCTGGTTCGAGGAGTCAATACGTGGAGAGTGACATAGTAGAGTGATGAGTTAAAATATTTTTAAAAAAAAATTATTATTAATCATTTCGCATCTTTACATAAGATTGGGCCTAATTAACCCAAATAAAAATTTATCGTCAAATCTTATTTTCCTTTAGTCCCCGAACTTCTAGAAATTTATCAAAGACATCAATATAAACATCATATCACTAACTAATTATATTCCATAAAATTTTCAGGACATTACAAACTCCCTTGCTTAAAATGAATTTTGTCCTTGAAATTCGCACATCAAATTTCATCATACTTTTCAAAATCATAACCATACTTGACATGTGAAAATTCAAATATATTTTTTTTTTAAATGAATAGTGATTTCGTTCACTGTTCATCATGAATAGCACGTCGTTTTACTGTTCACGTGAATAGTTTTTTTTTTTTTTTTTTTTTTTTTTAAAGAAATAAAATTTCAAAAATCTACAGAATCGTTTTTAAAACTCTTGGCTCTGATACCAACTGTGACGACCCGAATTCTCGACCATTCGAGTGCCACTAAAAGTGACTCATATCATATTATCGAGACTTAAATAGTAATGTAAAAATTATTCAAAAGAATAAATTAGAATCCCATAATTTTATTTGTGAATAAAAATAGAACATAATTTTCTTACATAAAGTTCAACATAATTATCTCATCAATCTTAACCACTTTTGCCACTTCCATGTTGACCGCCTCGAACCTTCAATTATCTGAAAATGGTAAATATCGTGGAGTGAGATTTATAAAATCCCAGTAAGTATACCAAGCATAAATTTTCTTTTGAAAGCATATGGATCATTTTCATCATAACATAGGATAGGATCGAAATACTCATAAACATAGGGAGACACAAGAATTTTACCGAACTTAAATGGCAAGAATTCTTATGTGTAGCGCTACTAAACTCCGGTACCCTTAGCATAATCATAAACATATCATATGGGACCCATAGCAATCTTGTGAGATTTATTTCATAGCAATGATCCAAACATTTTCGTTAAAAACATAAGGTATTTTACTTTTCATAAAAACATACTTACTTTTCTTAAAAACATAAGGTATATTTACATTTCATAAAAACATACTTACTTTACATAAAAACATAAGATATACTTACATTTCATAAAAACATACTTACTTTACATAAAAACATAAGATATACTTACATTTCATAAAAACATACTTACTTTACATAAAAACATAAGATATACTTACATTTCATAAAAACATACTTACTTTACATAAAAACATAAGATATACTTACATTTCATAAAAACATACTTACTTTACATAAAAACATAAGATATACTTACATTTCATAAAAACATACTTACTTTACATAAAAACATAAGATATACTTACATTTCATAAAAACATACTTACTTTACATAAAAACATAAGATATACTTACATTTCATAAAAACATACTTACTTTACATAAAAACATAAGATATACTTACATTTCATAAAAACATACTTACTTTACATAAAAACATAAGATATACTTACATTTCATAAAAACATACTTACTTTACATAAAAACATAAGATATACTTACCTTTTAAAAGATTAAAATGAAGTGTAGTAGTAAACGAACCAAAACTTTCTTGACCACCTTGAATTTCTCTTACTTGTGGATTTTGTCAAGAGATTGGAAATAAGTGTATATGTGTAGAGTTGTGTGTAAAAGAGATGGGTTTAAATATATGTATAAAGTTGGCATATTATAAACATAATCATTCAATTCTATTAATTTTAACACATCCTTTTCTTAAAGTAAAGCACCATTCATATACTTTTCCATATTTATACAAATATTATGCTCTTCATGATTATATATAATGGAGTATATAAATCATTCATATACTTTTCCAATTTTATACAAATATTATGCTCTTCATGATTATATATAATGGAGTATATAAATCATTCATATACTTTTCCATTTTTTATACAAATATTATTATGCTCTTCATGATTACATATAATGGAGTCTTATTAATCATTCATATACTTTTCCATATTTATACAAATATTATGCTCTTCATGATTATATATAATGGAGTATATAAATCATTCATATACTTTTCCATATTTATACAAATATTATGCTCTTCATGATTATATATAATGGAGTATATAAATCATTTATATACTTTTCCATATTTATACAAATATTATGCTCTTCATGATTATATATAATGGAGTATATAAATCATTCATATACTTTTCCATTTTTTATACAAATATTATGCTCTTCATGATTACATATAATGGAACCTCTCATGCTTGCATATATTTTCTTAATTTAAATAATAAAAGTAATTTTTGTATAAATAAATATTGGGATAACATTGAATTAAGTATTTGGACTTAATATACTTTAAATCAAGAGAATGGAGATATTTTTAGAAATTCGGAATTTAATTTAAAATCGAACGATCTCGATTATTTCTTGACTTGGCTATACGAATACGTCGCTGCGTTAACTTAATAAAAATGGGTGAAATAGTAGCGACACGATTTTCTATTAAAATAATTATTAATCGCGTAAAAATTCTTGGTCGCTACAATCACGGCCGTAATCGATTGTTGAAGAAAAAGGCAGAATTTCAGCAGAAAAGGTCTCACGGCCGTAATGTCCAGTCTTACGGCCGTAACATTCAAACAGGGACATTTTCACGGCCGTAAGAAATTCCTCACGGCCGTAACTGATGGTACAGTTTTGATCAGAAAGGCCTTTACGGCCGTAAGAAGGTTTGTCACGGCCGTAAGAGACGCAGCGCCAGATTTTCCGGGGATTTTCAATTAATTTATTTACTTTTATTATTTTAGGTTGTTTTCCTATTTTAGAATTTTAGCATAATTAGAATTCTATTTTGAGTAATTAGATGCTAGGTTTTCTTGCTTATTTATACGCTTTTCATCATTATAAACATTAGACAAGTTTGAGTTGATTAATAAAATTTGTGAGAAGATTCTCCAAAATTGAGAGGTTGAGTTATTCCCTTGTTTTTGAACTTATCAAAAGATCCGATCTTTGTGGCGTTCTTCCAGCAAACTTATCAAATATTCGCAAGAATATTTGTGGCGTTTCCAAATTCGATACTTATCAAGGAAATTGACAAGTCCTTGTGGCGTTCACCAATCTTGGTTCTTCAATCCGCATCGCCATAAATCGCGTCGTGATTGTCGGGTCAAGGCTTTACCGTCGTTCTATCTTTATTTATCGTTGTTTGTCTTGTGTCGATCTGATTTAGATCTTTCCTAGGTTTTAATTATCGTTATTCCGCGTGTTCGACGAGATTCCCCGACTGGGATCGCGTCATCTGGTATCAGAACTTGGATCTATTTCAGATTCTTGCGTTTCTTGAATTTTTTTGTGTTCTTCGCGTTCTTCGTGTCAGTCATAAATTTTTCCAGTTTGATTCATAAGAGTCAGTCCCAAAAATTCAAAAGTGTTTTTCTTCTTCGTTTTTCGTCCAAATTCAGTTCCGTTTTTTCTGCCATACTCGTAGTCCAATTCTTTGGCAGATTATAAAAAAAAAAAAAATTCCGAAAATTTTCAAATATTCCCAAATTTCCTTGTTTGTGTCTAAAAATGTCTGATAGAGAGGTTTCCACATCTTCATCTTCTATTGGAGACAGAAAACAGCCCAGGGGTGTGAACAGAAGGAATGAACAGGGTAACAATGATATGGCAGCAATGAGGGCGCAGGTTGAGAGGCTTATGGCACAGATGGAAAATCGGGGTGCCGAGCGGGATCAATCTCATGATGGTTCTCGGGTTAGGAGAAATAATAGGCGTGAGGTTGGTGTGGATGATGAAGGCATGGGTAGTGAAAGTGGAAGTATATCGTTGGGAAGTATGCGAAGGAGGGATAGAGGAGATAGGCACGAAAGAAGGCATGATAGGGAGCGTCGGGATGCTAGGAGGCATCGTGGGGGTAGAGGTGATGTTGATGACGACCTTGGGAAAATTAAAGTGAAAATACCATCGTTCCAGGGTAGGAGTGATCCGGAGGCATACTTGGATTGGGAGACAAAGGTCGAACGGCTTTTTGATTGTAATAATTATTCGGAAAAGAAGAAGGTGAAATTAGCCGTGATTGAATTCATCGACTACGCAAATATTTGGTGGGATCAATTAGTGACGGGTAGGAGGAGGAACCTTGAGGAGCCGGTGGAGACTTGGGGTGAATTAAAAACCATAATGAGGAAGCGGTTTGTGCCGACTCATTATTATAGGGATATTTACCATAGGCTGCAGGGTATGACTCAGGGATCGAGGAGTGTAGAGGATTATCACAAGGATA
The DNA here is from genome assembly GCA_963555705.1 of Ligustrum vulgare. Taxonomy (NCBI): domain Eukaryota; kingdom Viridiplantae; phylum Streptophyta; class Magnoliopsida; order Lamiales; family Oleaceae; genus Ligustrum; species Ligustrum vulgare. The sequence goes on from OY743185.1 coordinate 12,918,915, forward strand.
TGGAGGTAGCGATGATTCGGGCTAATGTGGTGGAGGATCGGGAAGCTACGATGGCTAGGTTTTTAAGTGGGCTAAATAGAGATATAGCCAATGTCATTGAGCTGCAACATTACGTGGAGTTAGAGGACATGGTGCACATGGCCATGAAGGTGGAAAGACAGCTAAAGCGAAAGGGGTCAGCGAGACACTCACCCTCTTATCCTACATCACAACCTAAGCAGGAATTCAACGATGAACATAACCCGAAAGGGAAGGAGGAGCCTACAACGAAAGGTAAAAATATTTCTGATTCTCAAACTACTCGGGATAGAAATGTTAAATGCTTTAAGTGCTTGGGTAGGGGTCATATAGCATCCCAGTGTCCAAATAAGAAACTAATGATCTTACGTGATAACGGTGAAATTAGTTCCGAGGATGAATTTAAGGGAATGCCTAAGTTAGTGGATGTTGGGGCTAGTAGTAGTGATGAGGAAGGATTGACCTATCCTGAAAAAGAAACACTTGTTAATCGGCGTGTCCTTAGTGCTAGGGCTCGGGTAGATGAAATTGGCGAGCAAAGGAATAATCTTTTTCATACTCGGTGCTTGGTGGGCAAAAAGGCTTGTAGTATGGTGATTGACGGGGGAAGTTGTACTAATGTGGTTAGTACAATGTTGGTTGATAAATTAGGTTTAAGCTTGATGAAACATCCAAACCCTTATAAATTGCAATGGCTGACCGAGTCGGGGGAAATTAAGGTAAATAAGCAGGCTAGGGTCAATTTTGCCATCGGGGGTTATAAGGATGAGGTGGTCTGTGACGTGGTACCTATGCATGTTGGTCATATATTGTTGGGGCGACCCTGGCAACATGATAAGAGGGTAGTGCATGATGGGTTTAAGAATCAATATTCATTTGTGAAGGGTGGGAAGAAATTTACACTTGCTCCGTTATCTCCAAAAGAAGCTCAAAGGGATCAATTAAAAATCAAAAGTGAGTTTGAAAAAAGAAATAAGAATGTTGAGGCCACGACCTCAGAAAAAGGAGAGGGTGTGAAAGTTGAAAACAAGAGAGTTGAGGCCACGACCTCAGAAAAAGGAGAGAATCAGTGCAAAAAGAAAAGAGAGTCCACCCCCAAATTGAGTTTATTTGCACATAGGTTGGTGTACAAGGATCCACGCCTTGCACTTAACCGAGCTAACAATTCCCTCCCCAGTTCTTTAAAATCTGTTTTGCAGGGACATAAATCAAGCCATGGATTTAAGACGGGGCAGAAATTTATTGGCCAGAATAAGCAGCCCAAGAGTCTAAAGGACTGCACGAAGCTTAAAAATGATCATCGAGCCCAGGAAAGTAGGAGGAACTTGAAAGGCCGACCAAAAACGGATTCGAGGTCGAATCCTTTTCAAGAGAGGGAGTATGATGTGATCCGGACCAGGCATCGAAGGGCGAAGTCGAGCCATCGACAATATAATAGTGATCTGCGTGCAAAACGGAGCAAGTTCCGTGTAGGGGTCGAGCCGAGAAGAGGGACGGATCGAGCCGAATCGAGTAAAAGAAATTATTTATGCAGAAAAGGCATTACGGCCGTAATGGAGATTCTTCACGGCCGTAACACATATAATCACGGCCGTAAATCATGTTATCACGGCCGTAATCGATTGTTGAAGAAAAAGGCAGAATTTCAGCAGAAAAGGTCTCACGGCCGTAATGTCCAGTCTTACGGCCGTAACATTCAAACAGGGACATTTTCACGACCGTAAGAAATTCCTCACGGCCGTAACTGATGGTACAGTTTTGATCAGAAAGGCCTTTACGGCCGTAAGAAGGTTTGTCACGGCCGTAAGAGACGCAGCGCCAGATTTTCCGGGGATTTTCAATTAATTTATTTACTTTTATTATTTTAGGTTGTTTTCCTATTTTAGAATTTTAGCATAATTAGAATTCTATTTTGAGTAATTAGATGCTAGGTTTTCTTGCTTATTTATACTCTTGTCATCATTATAAACATTAGACAAGTTTGAGTTGATTAATAAAATTTGTGAGAAGATTCTCCAAAATTGAGAGGTTGAGTTATTCCCTTGTTTTTGAACTTATCAAAAGATCCGATCTTTGTGGCGTTCTTCCAGCAAACTTATCAAATATTCGCAAGAATATTTGTGGCGTTTCCAAATTCGATACTTATCAAGGAAATTGACAAGTCCTTGTGGCGTTCACCAATCTTGGTTCTTCAATCCGCATCGCCATAAATCGCGTCGTGATTGTCGGGTCAAGGCTTTACCGTCGTTCTATCTTTATTTATCGTTGTTTGTCTTGTGTCGATCTGATTTAGATCTTTCCTAGGTTTTAATTATCGTTATTCCGCGTGTTCGACGAGATTCCCCGACTGGGATCGCGTCATCTAGTATCAGAGCTTGGATCTATTTCAGATTCTTGCGTTTCTTGAATTTTTTTGTGTTCTTCGCGTTCTTCGTGTCAGTCATAAATTTTTCCAGTTTGATTCATAAGAGTCAGTCCCAAAAATTCAAAAGTGTTTTTCTTCTTCGTTTTTCGTCCAAATTCAGTTCCGTTTTTTCTGCCATACTCGTAGTCCAATTCTTTGGCAGATTATAAAAAAAAAAAATTCCGAAAATTTTCAAATATTCCCAAATTTCCTTGTTTGTGTCTAAAAATGTCTGATAGAGAGGTTTCGACATCTTCATCTTCTATTGGAGACAGAAAACAGCCCAGGGGTGTGAACAGAAGGAATGAACAGGGTAACAATGATATGGCAGCAATGAGGACGCAGTTTGAGAGGCTTATGGCACAGATGGAAAATCGGGGTGCCGAGCGGGATCAATCTCATGATGGTTCTCGGGTTAGGAGAAATAATAGGCGTGAGGTTGGTGTGGATGATGAAGGCATGGGTAGTGAAAGTGGAAGTATATCGTTGGGAAGTATGCGAAGGAGGGATAGAGGAGATAGGCACGAAAGAAGGCATGATAGGGAGCGTCGGGATGCTAGGAGGCATCGTGGGGGTAGAGGTGATGTTGATGACGACCTTGGGAAAATTAAAGTGAAAATACCATCGTTCCAGGGTAGGAGTGATCCGGAGGCATACTTGGATTGGGAGACAAAGGTCGAACGGCTTTTTGATTGTAATAATTATTCGGAAAAGAAGAAGGTGAAATTAGCCGTGATTGAATTCATCGACTACGCAAATATTTGGTGGGATCAATTAGTGACGGGTAGGAGGAGGAACCTTGAGGAGCCGGTGGAGACTTGGGGTGAATTAAAAACCATAATGAGGAAGCGGTTTGTGCCGACTCATTATTATAGGGATATTTACCATAGGCTGCAGGGTATGACTCAGGGATCGAGGAGTGTAGAGGATTATCACAAGGATATGGAGGTAGCGATGATTCGGGCTAATGTGGTGGAGGATCGGGAAGCTACGATGGCTAGGTTTTTAAGTGGGCTAAATAGAGATATAGCCAATGTCATTGAGCTGCAACATTACGTGGAGTTAGAGGACATGGTGCACATGGCCATGAAGGTGGAAAGACAGCTAAAGCGAAAGGGGGCAGCGAGACACTCACCCTCTTATCCTACATCACAACCTAAGCAGGAATTCAACGATGAACATAACCCGAAAGGGAAGGAGGAGCCTACAACGAAAGGTAAAAATATTTCTGATTCTCAAACTACTCGGGATAGAAATGTTAAATGCTTTAAGTGCTTGGGTAGGGGTCATATAGCATCCCAGTGTCCAAATAAGAAACTAATGATCTTACGTGATAACGGTGAAATTAGTTCCGAGGATGAATTTAAGGGAATGCCTAAGTTAGTGGATGTTGGGGCTAGTAGTAGTGATGAGGAAGGATTGACCTATCCTGAAAAAGAAACACTTGTTAATCGGCGTGTCCTTAGTGCTAGGGCTCGGGTAGATGAAATTGGCGAGCAAAGGAATAATCTTTTTCATACTCGGTGCTTGGTGGGCAAAAAGGCTTGTAGTATGGTGATTGACGGGGGAAGTTGTACTAATGTGGTTAGTACAATGTTGGTTGATAAATTAGGTTTAAGCTTGATGAAACATCCAAACCCTTATAAATTGCAATGGCTGACCGAGTCGGGGGAAATTAAGGTAAATAAGCAGGCTAGGGTCAATTTTGCCATCGGGGGTTATAAGGATGAGGTGGTCTGTGACGTGGTACCTATGCATGTTGGTCATATATTGTTGGGGCGACCCTGGCAACATGATAAGAGGGTAGTGCATGATGGGTTTAAGAATCAATATTCATTTGTGAAGGGTGGGAAGAAATTTACACTTGCTCCGTTATCTCCAAAAGAAGCTCAAAGGGATCAATTAAAAATCAAAAGTGAGTTTGAAAAAAGAAATAAGAATGTTGAGGCCACGACCTCAGAAAAAGGAGAGGGTGTGAAAGTTGAAAACAAGAGAGTTGAGGCCACGACCTCAGAAAAAGGAGAGAATCAGTGCAAAAAGAAAAGAGAGTCCACCCCCAAATTGAGTTTATTTGCACATAGGTTGGTGTACAAGGATCCACGCCTTGCACTTAACCGAGCTAACAATTCCCTCCCCAGTTCTTTAAAATCTGTTTTGCAGGGACATAAATCAAGCCATGGATTTAAGACGGGGCAGAAATTTATTGGCCAGAATAAGCAGCCCAAGAGTCTAAAGGACTGCACGAAGCTTAAAAATGATCATCGAGCCCAGGAAAGTAGGAGGAACTTGAAAGGCCGACCAAAAACGGATTCGAGGTCGAATCCTTTTCAAGAGAGGGAGTATGATGTGATCCGGACCAGGCATCGAAGGGCGAAGTCGAGCCATCGACAATATAATAGTGATCTGCGTGCAAAACGGAGCAAGTTCCGTGTAGGGGTCGAGCCGAGAAGAGGGACAGATCGAGCCGAATCGAGTAAAAGAAATTATTTATGCAGAAAAGGCATTACGGCCGTAATGGAGATTCTTCACGGCTGTAACACATATAATCACGGCCGTAAATCATGTTATCACGGCCGTAATCGATTGTTGAAGAAAAAGGCAGAATTTCAGCAGAAAAGGTCTCACGGCCGTAATGTCCAGTCTTACGGCCGTAACATTCAAACAGGGACATTTTCACGGCCGTAAGAAATTCCTCACGGCCGTAACTGATGGTACAGTTTTGATCAGAAAGGACTTTACGGCCGTAAGAAGGTTTGTCACGGCCGTAAGAGACGCAGCGCCAGATTTTCCGGGGATTTTCAATTAATTTATTTACTTTTATTATTTTAGGTTGTTTTCCTATTTTAGAATTTTAGCATAATTAGAATTCTATTTTGAGTAATTAGATGCTAGGTTTTCTTGCTTATTTATACTCTTTTCATCATTATAAACATTAGACAAGTTTGAGTTGATTAATAAAATTTGTGAGAAGATTCTCCAAAATTGAGAGGTTGAGTTATTCCCTTGTTTTTGAACTTATCAAAAGATCCGATCTTTGTGGCGTTCTTCCAGCAAACTTATCAAATATTCGCAAGAATATTTGTGGCGTTTCCAAATTCGATACTTATCAAGGAAATTGACAAGTCCTTGTGGCGTTCACCAATCTTGGTTCTTCAATCCGCATCGCCATAAATCGCGTCGTGATTGTCGGGTCAAGGCTTTACCGTCGTTTTATCTTTATTTATCGTTGTTTGTCTTGTGTCGATCTGATTTAGATCTTTCCTAGGTTTTAATTATCGTTATTCCGCGTGTTCTACGAGATTCCCCGACTGGGATCGCGTCATCTGTTATCAGAGCTTGGATCTATTTCAGATTCTTGCGTTTCTTGAATTTTTTTGTGTTCTTCGCGTTCTTCGTGTCAGTCATAAATTTTTCCAGTTTGATTCATAAGAGTCAGTCCCAAAAATTCAAAAGTGTTTTTCTTCTTCGTTTTTCGTCCAAATTCAGTTCCGTTTTTTCTGCCATACTCGTAGTCCAATTCTTTGGCAGATTATAAAAAAAAAAATTCCGAAAATTTTCAAATATTCCCAAATTTCCTTGTTTGTGTCTAAAAATGTCTGATAGAGAGGTTTCCACATCTTCATCTTCTATTGGAGACAGAAAACAGCCCAGGGGTGTGAACAGAAGGAATGAACAGGGTAACAATGATATGGCAGCAATGAGGACGCAGTTTGAGAGGCTTATGGCACAGATGGAAAATCGGGGTGCCGAGCGGGATCAATCTCATGATGGTTCTCGGGTTAGGAGAAATAATAGGCGTGAGGTTGGTGTGGATGATGAAGGCATGGGTAGTGAAAGTGGAAGTATATCGTTGGGAAGTATGCGAAGGAGGGATAGAGGAGATAGGCACGAAAGAAGGCATGATAGGGAGCGTCGGGATGCTAGGAGGCATCGTGGGGGTAGAGGTGATGTTGATGACGACCTTGGGAAAATTAAAGTGAAAATACCATCGTTCCAGGGTAGGAGTGATCCGGAGGCATACTTGGATTGGGAGACAAAGGTCGAACGGCTTTTTGATTGTAATAATTATTCGGAAAAGAAGAAGGTGAAATTAGCCGTGATTGAATTCATCGACTACGCAAATATTTGGTGGGATCAATTAGTGACGGGTAGGAGGAGGAACCTTGAGGAGCCGGTGGAGACTTGGGGTGAATTAAAAACCATAATGAGGAAGCGGTTTGTGCCGACTCATTATTATAGGGATATTTACCATAGGCTGCAGGGTATGACTCAGGGATCGAGGAGTGTAGAGGATTATCACAAGGATATGGAGGTAGCGATGATTCGGGCTAATGTGGTGGAGGATCGGGAAGCTACGATGGCTAGGTTTTTAAGTGGGCTAAATAGAGATATAGCCAATGTCATTGAGCTGCAACATTACGTGGAGTTAGAGGACATGGTGCACATGGCCATGAAGGTGGAAAGACAGCTAAAGCGAAAGGGGGCAGCGAGACACTCACCCTCTTATCCTACATCACAACCTAAGCAGGAATTCAACGATGAACATAACCCGAAAGGGAAGGAGGAGCCTACAACGAAAGGTAAAAATATTTCTGATTCTCAAACTACTCGGGATAGAAATGTTAAATGCTTTAAGTGCTTGGGTAGGGGTCATATAGCATCCCAGTGTCCAAATAAGAAACTAATGATCTTACGTGATAACGGTGAAATTAGTTCCGAGGATGAATTTAAGGGAATGCCTAAGTTAGTGGATGTTGGGGCTAGTAGTAGTGATGAGGAAGGATTGACCTATCCTGAAAAAGAAACACTTGTTAATCGGCGTGTCCTTAGTGCTAGGGCTCGGGTAGATGAAATTGGCGAGCAAAGGAATAATCTTTTTCATACTCGGTGCTTGGTGGGCAAAAAGGCTTGTAGTATGGTGATTGACGGGGGAAGTTGTACTAATGTGGTTAGTACAATGTTGGTTGATAAATTAGGTTTAAGCTTGATGAAACATCCAAACCCTTATAAATTGCAATGGCTGACCGAGTCGGGGGAAATTAAGGTAAATAAGCAGGCTAGGGTCAATTTTGCCATCGGGGGTTATAAGGATGAGGTGGTCTGTGACGTGGTACCTATGCATGTTGGTCATATATTGTTGGGGCGACCCTGGCAACATGATAAGAGGGTAGTGCATGATGGGTTTAAGAATCAATATTCATTTGTGAAGGGTGGGAAGAAATTTACACTTGCTCCGTTATCTCCAAAAGAAGCTCAAAGGGATCAATTAAAAATCAAAAGTGAGTTTGAAAAAAGAAATAAGAATGTTGAGGCCACGACCTCAGAAAAAGGAGAGGGTGTGAAAGTTGAAAACAAGAGAGTTGAGGCCACGACCTCAGAAAAAGGAGAGAATGAGTGCAAAAAGAAAAGAGAGTCCACCCCCAAATTGAGTTTATTTGCACATAGGTTGGTGTACAAGGATCCACGCCTTGCACTTAACCGAGCTAACAATTCCCTCCCCAGTTCTTTAAAATCTGTTTTGCAGGGACATAAATCAAGCCATGGATTTAAGACGGGGCAGAAATTTATTGGCCAGAATAAGCAGCCCAAGAGTCTAAAGGACTGCACGAAGCTTAAAAATGATCATCGAGCCCAGGAAAGTAGGAGGAACTTGAAAGGCCGACCAAAAACGGATTCGAGGTCGAATCCTTTTCAAGAGAGGGAGTATGATGTGATCCGGACCAGGCATCGAAGGGCGAAGTCGAGCCATCGACAATATAATAGTGATCTGCGTGCAAAACGGAGCAAGTTCCGTGTTGGGGTCGAGCCGAGAAGAGGGACGGATCGAGCCGAATCGAGTAAAAGAAATTATTTATGCAGAAAAGGCATTACGGTCGTAATGGAGATTCTTCACGGCCGTAACACATATAATCACGGCCGTAAATCATGTTATCACGGCCGTAATCGATTGTTGAAGAAAAAGGCAGAATTTCAGCAGAAAAGGTCTCACGGCCGTAATGTCCAGTCTTACGGCCGTAACATTCAAACAGGGACATTTTCACGGCCGTAACTGATGGTACAGTTTTGATCAGAAAGGCCTTTACGGCCGTAAGAAGGTTTGTCACGGCCGTAAGAGACGCAGCGCCAGATTTTCCGGGGATTTTCAATTAATTTATTTACTTTTATTATTTTAGGTTGTTTTCCTATTTTAGAATTTTAGCATAATTAGAATTCTATTTTGAGTAATTAGATGCTAGGTTTTCTTGCTTATTTATACGCTTTTCATCATTATAAACATTAGACAAGTTTGAGTTGATTAATAAAATTTGTGAGAGGATTCTCCAAAATTGAGAGGTTGAGTTATTCCCTTGTTTTTGAACTTATCAAAAGATCCGATCTTTGTAGCGTTCTTCCAGCAAACTTATCAAATATTCGCAAGAATATTTGTGGCGTTTCCAAATTCGATACTTATCAAGGAAATTGACAAGTCCTTGTGGCGTTCACCAATCTTGGTTCTTCAATCCGCATCGCCATAAATCGCGTCGTGATTGTCGGGTCAAGGCTTTACCGTCGTTTTATCTTTATTTATCGTTGTTTGTCTTGTGTCGATCTGATTTAGATCTTTCCTAGGTTTTAATTATCGTTATTCCGCGTGTTCTACGAGATTCCCCGACTGGGATCGCGTCATCTGTTATCAGAGCTTGGATCTATTTCAGATTCTTGCGTTTCTTGAATTTTTTTGTGTTCTTCGCGTTCTTCGTGTCAGTCATAAATTTTTCCAGTTTGATTCATAAGAGTCAGTCCCAAAAATTCAAAAGTGTTTTTCTTCTTCGTTTTTCGTCCAAATTCAGTTCCGTTTTTTCTGCCATACTCGTAGTCCAATTCTTTGGCAGATTATAAAAAAAAAAAAATTCCGAAAATTTTCAAATATTCCCAAATTTCCTTGTTTGTGTCTAAAAATGTCTGATAGAGAGGTTTCCACATCTTCATCTTCTATTGGAGACAGAAAACAGCCCAGGGGTGTGAACAGAAGGAATGAACAGGGTAACAATGATATGGCAGCAATGAGGACGCAGTTTGAGAGGCTTATGGCACAGATGGAAAATCGGGGTGCCGAGCGGGATCAATCTCATGATGGTTCTCGGGTTAGGAGAAATAATAGGCGTGAGGTTGGTGTGGATGATGAAGGCATGGGTAGTGAAAGTGGAAGTATATCGTTGGGAAGTATGCGAAGGAGGGATAGAGGAGATAGGCACGAAAGAAGGCATGATAGGGAGCGTCGGGATGCTAGGAGGCATCGTGGGGGTAGAGGTGATGTTGATGACGACCTTGGGAAAATTAAAGTGAAAATACCATCGTTCCAGGGTAGGAGTGATCCGGAGGCATACTTGGATTGGGAGACAAAGGTCGAACGGCTTTTTGATTGTAATAATTATTCGGAAAAGAAGAAGGTGAAATTAGCCGTGATTGAATTCATCGACTACGCAAATATTTGGTGGGATCAATTAGTGACGGGTAGGAGGAGGAACCTTGAGGAGCCGGTGGAGACTTGGGGTGAATTAAAAACCATAATGAGGAAGCGGTTTGTGCCGACTCATTATTATAGGGATATTTACCATAGGCTGCAGGGTATGACTCAGGGATCGAGGAGTGTAGAGGATTATCACAAGGATATGGAGGTAGCGATGATTCGGGCTAATGTGGTGGAGGATCGGGAAGCTACGATGGCTAGGTTTTTAAGTGGGCTAAATAGAGATATAGCCAATGTCATTGAGCTGCAACATTACGTGGAGTTAGAGGACATGGTGCACATGGCCATGAAGGTGGAAAGACAGCTAAAGCGAAAGGGGGCAGCGAGACACTCACCCTCTTATCCTACATCACAACCTAAGCAGGAATTCAACGATGAACATAACCCGAAAGGGAAGGAGGAGCCTACAACGAAAGGTAAAAATATTTCTGATTCTCAAACTACTCGGGATAGAAATGTTAAATGCTTTAAGTGCTTGGGTAGGGGTCATATAGCATCCCAGTGTCCAAATAAGAAACTAATGATCTTACGTGATAACGGTGAAATTAGTTCCGAGGATGAATTTAAGGGAATGCCTAAGTTAGTGGATGTTGGGGCTAGTAGTAGTGATGAGGAAGGATTGACCTATCCTGAAAAAGAAACACTTGTTAATCGGCGTGTCCTTAGTGCTAGGGCTCGGGTAGATGAAATTGGCGAGCAAAGGAATAATCTTTTTCATACTCGGTGCTTGGTGGGCAAAAAGGCTTGTAGTATGGTGATTGACGGGGGAAGTTGTACTAATGTGGTTAGTACAATGTTGGTTGATAAATTAGGTTTAAGCTTGATGAAACATCCAAACCCTTATAAATTGCAATGGCTGACCGAGTCGGGGGAAATTAAGGTAAATAAGCAGGCTAGGGTCAATTTTGCCATCGGGGGTTATAAGGATGAGGTGGTCTGTGACGTGGTACCTATGCATGTTGGTCATATATTGTTGGGGCGACCCTGGCAACATGATAAGAGGGTAGTGCATGATGGGTTTAAGAATCAATATTCATTTGTGAAGGGTGGGAAGAAATTTACACTTGCTCCGTTATCTCCAAAAGAAGCTCAAAGGGATCAATTAAAAATCAAAAGTGAGTTTGAAAAAAGAAATAAGAATGTTGAGGCCACGACCTCAGAAAAAGGAGAGGGTGTGAAAGTTGAAAACAAGAGAGTTGAGGCCACGACCTCAGAAAAAGGAGAGAATGAGTGCAAAAAGAAAAGAGAGCCCACCCCCAAAATTGAGTTTATTTGCACATAGGTTGGTGTACAAGGATCCACGCCTTGCACTTAACCGAGCTAACAATTCCCTCCCCAGTTCTTTAAAATCTGTTTTGCAGGGACATAAATCAAGCCATGGATTTAAGACGGGGCAGAAATTTATTGGCCAGAATAAGCAGCCTAAGAGTCTAAAGGACTGCACGAAGCTTAAAAATGATCATCGAGCCCAGGAAAGTAGGAGGAACTTGAAAGGCCGACCAAAAACGGATTCGAGGTCGAATCCTTTTCAAGAGAGGGAGTATGATGTGATCCGGACCAGGCATCGAAGGGCGAAGTCGAGCCATCGACAATATAATAGTGATCTGCGTGCAAAACGGAGCAAGTTCCGTGTTGGGGTCGAGCCGAGAAGAGGGACGGATCGAGCCGAATCGAGTAAAAGAAATTATTTATGCAGAAAAGGCATTACGGCCGTAATGGAGATTCTTCACGGCCGTAACACATATAATCACGGCCGTAAATCATGTTATCACGGCCGTAATCGATTGTTGAAGAAAAAGGCAGAATTTCAGCAGAAAAGGTCTCACGGCCGTAATGTCCAGTCTTACGGCCGTAACATTCAAACAGGGACATTTTCACGGCCGTAAGAAATTCCTCACGGCCGTAACTGATGGTACAGTTTTGATCAGAAAGGCCTTTACGGCCGTAAGAAGGTTTGTCACGGCCGTAAGAGACGCAGCGCCAGATTTTCCGGGGATTTTCAATTAATTTATTTCCTTTTATTATTTTAGGTTTTTTTTTCCTATTTTAGAATTTTAGCATAATTAGAATTCTATTTTGAGTAATTAGATGCTAGGTTTTCTTGCTTATTTATACGCTTTTCATCATTATAAACATTAGACAAGTTTGAGTTGATTAATAAAATTTGTGAGAGGATTCTCCAAAATTGAGAGGTTGAGTTATTCCCTTGTTTTTGAACTTATCAAAAGATCCGATCTTTGTGGCGTTCTTCCAGCAAACTTATCAAATATTCGCAAGAATATTTGTGGCGTTTCCAAATTCGATACTTATCAAGGAAATTGACAAGTCCTTGTGGCGTTCACCAATCTTGGTTCTTCAATCCGCATCGCCATAAATCGCGTCGTGATTGTCGGGTCAAGGCTTTACCGTCGTTCTATCTTTATTTATCGTTGTTTGTCTTGTGTCGATCTGATTTAGATCTTTCCTAGGTTTTAATTATCGTTATTCCGCGTGTTCGACGAGATTCCCCGACTGGGATCGCGTCATCTGGTATCAGAGCTTGGATCTATTTCAGATTCTTGCGTTTCTTGAATTTTTTTGTGTTCTTCGCGTTCTTCGTGTCAGTCATTGTAGCGCCCCGAGTTCCGTATACCCGATTCACTACGTCATTTTCTGTCTAATTTTTTTTTCGAATAATATTTTTGCGGAAGAAATAATTGAAATTCATTTTTTGCAACATTAAATAAACTGTAATGGCCGATAAAATTGAAACATTTATGAAACCATTTGAAATAGTAAATCGAACCATTAATTTTGTAAAGAAATTGACAATGTCATAATTTCTCAAATAAATGAACTTCTATAAATTATTCGATTGTTTGGAAAAATACGGAAATCATTAACGTCAAACTTTCAACCGTTTAACGATTATTGCCACCATCATTCATCGCTCGCCACCGTCTCCGAAATCTGCAAAACTGTTAAAAAGTAGGGTGAGTATTTCATGGGGGAAATACTCAGTAGACTCATCGCAAATTAATTTAATTTATAAGATGATTAAACACACAAATCCCGGCTCTTTATAAAACGGGCATTGATAGAGCTTCTTTATAAAACTGCTCTTGATAAAACTCATATTGTGCATTACAGCACGAGACATATTGTGAAAATAATAGGCTCTTTGAAAACATCTCTTTGAAAACATCTCTTTGAAAACAGCTCTTTGAAAACATCTCTTTGAAAACATCTCTTTGAAAACCATATACTTATAAAAACATTTTAATTATGCCAAGCATAATTTCTTTTGAAAGCATAACATAAGATAGGATTTAAATCCTCATAAACATACAAGAACTTTACCGAACTTAGGTGGCAAGAATTCTTATGCAGTAAAATCATAATAACAGTAAAATCACAGTAAGTATACCAAGCATAATTTTTGAAATTCATAGGGATCAATTGCATCATAACATAAGATAGGATCGAAATCCTCATAAACATATGCGACAGGAATTTTACCGAACTTAGGTGGTAAATCCTCATAAACATATGGAAACACAGGAATTTTACCGAACTTCGTGGCAAATCCTCATAAACATAGGAGACACAAGAATGTTACCGAACTTCGTGGCAAGAATTCTTATGTGTAGCGCTACTAAAACTCCGGTCCCCTTAACATATCATAACTTATCATATGGGACCCAAAACAATCTTGGTAGATTGATTTCATAGCAATGATCCAAAAAAAACATTTTCGTGAAGCATAGGGTATACTTACTTTTCGTAAAAACATAAAGTATATTTTCTTTTCATAAAAACATACTTACTTTTCATAACAACATAAGGTATATTTACCTTTCATAAAAACATACTTGCTTTTCTTAAAAATTGACTTTCACAAGTCACATGACATTCATATGAAATCATAATTTAAATCAATTAATAAGTGCGAGTCTACGCATTGTTCTTTCCATGAAAATACATTTTCATTTCCTTTCATAAAAATAACTCTTCACAAGTCACATGACATTTATATGAAATCATAATTTAAATCAATTAATAAGTGAGAGTCTACGCATTGTTCTTTCCATGAAAATACATTTTCATTTCCTTTCATAAAAATAACTCTTCACAAGTCACATGACATTTATATGAAATCATAATTTAAATCAATTAATAAGTGAGAGTCTACCTCAAATCCGACGAGTGCAAAGTTGAGCGGGAATGACTTCAATTTCTTTAAATTCTCCGTACGCTTCGTCTTAGCCAATAAGTCACTTTAGTCTATCAAATATATAGCTCAAAATGATAAATTATAATTTGAGGACTAAAATTGATGTTTTGAAAGTTGAGGGACTAAAATGAATACTTTTAAAAGTTCAGGGACTAAAATAGATACTTTGAAAGTTGAGGGATTAAAATGAATACTTTTGATAGTTGAGGGACTAAAATGAATATTTTCAAAAGTTGGGATTTAAAATGAATATTTTGAAAGTTGAGGGACTAAAATAGATATTTTGAAAGTTGAGTCGGAAACTCAAAACAATAGGGTTGAAATAATATATTTTAAAACAATAGGGGCTGATTAAAACTCATTTAAAACTTAAGGGCTGAAATTGATAAGTTTAAAAGCTGAAAGGACTGAAATAAAACCTTTTGAAACTAAAAGGGACTGAATTGGATTGTTTTAAAACCATAGGGACTGATTTGAAACATTTCAAAACTTGGGGACTTTAAGTACAAATTCTGAAAAATTATTAAATCAGATTTTATTCTCTCTCTCTCATTCGTATCAGCCAGAGGGAGAGAAAAGTGAGAGAGGCGACGGAGGTGCGATCGACCAAAATCAGTCAAGACTGCCGGTGGTTCGATGGTCGCAAGGAGGCTGGAGTAGCGGTCAAGGTGGGTTCAAGCTTGAGGGGTTTAGATGCGCGATTTGGTGCAAGAAGATCGCGATTTGGCTGCGAGAATCCGACGATACAATCTGCTGAAATCAGACTATAGAGGGTTCGAGATTAGGTAAGGTTCTGGGTTTCTTCTATTTCTTAGTTTGGGTTTTGATTTTGAGTTTTGGGTGAGGATTTGGATTCGAACTGAAGTTGATTGTGGAAAGTGATGATGATTTGGTTTCTGCAACTGATCTGGGGTGCAGGCTGCGTTGGTGGTGGTCTGATGTTCGACGATGGGTGATGACTCTGGTTGGGTTAAATTCCGGTGATGATGAAAATGGATGATAATTGGTGGTGCTGCAGGGGTGGTGACGGTTGAACTGTGGTTTTATGAATTGGCTGTGAATTTATTATGGTGAGGCGATGCTGATAGTTAGGATTTTGGTTGCAGAGAATTGGTTTCGACAGTGGCGATTGAGGTGGGGATAAAATGGTTTGTATATTGCAGTGGGGTGATGTTGAAATGGTTGATTCATGGTGATGAAGGTGGAGCTTATGCAGTTGGAAATCATACTGTTGAATTGGCTATGGTGTTGCAGTTGGGATTGTGGTTTAGGTGGTTGCTGTGGTGATGATAATAGTGGCCGGTTTTTGTAGTTGAGGCTGTACTGATGATGCTGGTTGATGCAGTGTGGATCATTGGTGATTGGCTACTGGTTGGCAAATTTGTGAATTGGAGCTCGCAGGCAGTAGAGATGGTATTTGAATACGGCAGTGAAGGTGGTTGGTTCAACAATGATTGCAACTGGTTGATGAGTTGGAATAAAGTGGAAAAATTGGTGTGTGAATCATTATGTCTTTGAGACATAATTATGATGAAACTTGTGGAGAGAATAGAAAGAAACTTGGTTGGCCGAATTCTTGATGGAAATGGTGATAAAGATATGATAATTGATTAGGTATAATAGAATAGGTTAGTGGAAAATTAGATGGAATATGAAATGAACAATTGTGTAAGATTCTTTATAAAAATGATGATGTTTTGGTGTAAAGAAGAAAACATGGATGAAATTAGGTTTAGGATAATTAACTAAAAATTTGACTACTTTGATTTGAAAATGTATTTAAAACTGATATATTTTGGACTGAGAAATACATTTGAGAATAAACAAATTTTGAAATAAAATTGAAATACGTATTTGGACTTGAAATAATTTGAATAAGGATCATTGGGATATTTTAATAAATTTGGAATTCAAAATGATTTTGAAAATAATACTTTGAATAAATAATTAAAATCATAATTTTAGAAATTCGGATTTTAATTTAAAATCGAACAAATTCGATATTTCTTGACTTGGCTAGACGAATCCGTCGCGGCATTAATTTCAAAACAATAGCGACACAATTTTCTAAATATTAAAATAATTATTAATTGCATAAAAATTCTGGGTCGCTATAGTCATAATTTTTTCCAGTTTGATTCATAAGAGTCAGTCCCAAAAATTCAAAAGTGTTTTTCTTCTTCGTTTTTCGTCCAAATTCAGTTCCGTTTTTTCTGCCATACTCGTAGTCCAATTCTTTGGCAGATTATAAAAAAAAAAAAAAAAATTCCGAAAATTTTCAAATATTCCCAAATTTCCTTGTTTGTGTCTAAAAATGTTTGATAGAGAGGTTTCCACATCTTCATCTTCTATTGGAGACAGAAAACAGCCCAGGGGTGTGAACAGAAGGAATGAACAGGGTAACAATGATATGGCAGCAATGAGGGCGCAGTTTGAGAGGCTTATGGCACAGATGGAAAATCGGGGTGCCGAGCGGGATCAATCTCATGATGGTTCTCGGGTTAGGAGAAATAATAGGCGTGAGGTTGGTGTGGATGATGAAGGCATGGGTAGTGAAAGTGGAAGTATATCGTTGGGAAGTATGCGAAGGAGGGATAGAGGAGATAGGCACGAAAGAAGGCATGATAGGGAGCGTCGGGATGCTAGGAGGCATCGTGGGGGTAGAGGTGATGTTGATGACGACCTTGGGAAAATTAAAGTGAAAATACCATCGTTCCAGGGTAGGAGTGATCCGGAGGCATACTTGGATTGGGAGACAAAGGTCGAACGGCTTTTTGATTGTAATAATTATTCGGAAAAGAAGAAGGTGAAATTAGCCGTGATTGAATTCATCGACTACGCAAATATTTGGTGGGATCAATTAGTGACGGGTATGAGGAGGAACCTTGAGGAGCCGGTGGAGACTTGGGGTGAATTAAAAACCATAATGAGGAAGCGGTTTGTGCCGACTCATTATTATAGGGATATTTACCATAGGCTGCAGGGTATGACTCAGGGATCGAGGAGTGTAGAGGATTATCACAAGGATATGGAGGTAGCGATGATTCGGGCTAATGTGGTGGAGGATCGGGAAGCTACGATGGCTAGGTTTTTAAGTGGGCTAAATAGAGATATAGCCAATGTCATTGAGCTGCAACATTACGTGGAGTTAGAGGACATGGTGCACATGGCCATGAAGGTGGAAAGACAGCTAAAGCGAAAGGGGGCAGCGAGACACTCACCCTCTTATCCTACATCACAACCTAAGCAGGAATTCAACGATGAACATAACCCGAAAGGGAAGGAGGAGCCTACAACGAAAGGTAAAAATATTTCTGATTCTCAAACTACTCGGGATAGAAATGTTAAATGCTTTAAGTGCTTGGGTAGGGGTCATATAGCATCCCAGTGTCCAAATAAGAAACTAATGATCTTACGTGATAACGGTGAAATTAGTTCCGAGGATGAATTTAAGGGAATGCCTAAGTTAGTGGATGTTGGGGCTAGTAGTAGTGATGAGGAAGGATTGACCTATCCTGAAAAAGAAACACTTGTTAATCGGCGTGTCCTTAGTGCTAGGGCTCGGGTAGATGAAATTGGTGAGCAAAGGAATAATCTTTTTCATACTCGGTGCTTGGTGGGCAAAAAGGCTTGTAGTATGGTGATTGACGGGGGAAGTTGTACTAATGTGGTTAGTACAATGTTGGTTGATAAATTAGGTTTAAGCTTGATGAAACATCCAAACCCTTATAAATTGCAATGGCTGACCGAGTCGGGGGAAATTAAGGTAAATAAGCAGGCTAGGGTCAATTTTGCCATCGGGGGTTATAAGGATGAGGTGGTCTGTGACGTGGTACCTATGCATGTTGGTCATATATTGTTGGGGCGACCCTGGCAACATGATAGGAGGGTAGTGCATGATGGGTTTAAGAATCAATATTCATTTGTGAAGGGTGGGAAGAAATTTACACTTGCTCCGTTATCTCCAAAAGAAGCTCAAAGGGATCAATTAAAAATCAAAAGTGAGTTTGAAAAAAGAAATAAGAATGTTGAGGCCACGACCTCAGAAAAAGGAGAGGGTGTGAAAGTTGAAAACAAGAGAGTTGAGGCCACGACCTCAGAAAAAGGAGAGAATGAGTGCAAAAAGAAAAGAGAGTCCACCCCCAAATTGAGTTTATTTGCACATAAGTTGGTGTACAAGGATCCACGCCTTGCACTTAACCGAGCTAACAATTCCCTCCCCAGTTCTTTAAAATCTGTTTTGCAGGGACATAAATCAAGCCATGGATTTAAGACGGGGCAGAAATTTATTGGCCAGAATAAGCAGCCCAAGAGTCTAAAGGACTGCACGAAGCTTAAAAATGATCATCGAGCCCAGGAAAGTAGGAGGAACTTGAAAGGCCGACCAAAAACGGATTCGAGGTCGAATCCTTTTCAAGAGAGGGAGTATGATGTGATCCGGACCAGGCATCGAAGGGCGAAGTCGAGCCATCGACAATATAATAGTGATCTGCGTGCAAAACGGAGCAAGTTCCGTGTTGGGGTCGAGCCGAGAAGAGGGACGGATCGAGCCGAATCGAGTAAAAGAAATTATTTATGCAGAAAAGGCATTACGGCCGTAATGGAGATTCTTCACGGCCGTAACACATATAATCACGGCCGTAAATCATGTTATCACGGCCGTAATCGATTGTTGAAGAAAAGGCAGAATTTCAGCAGAAAAGGTCTCACGGCCGTAATGTCCAGTCTTACGGCCGTAACATTCAAACAGGGACATTTTCACGGCCGTAAGAAATTCCTCACGGCCGTAACTGATGGTACAGTTTTGATCAGAAAGGCCTTTACGGCCGTAAGAAGGTTTGTCACGGCCGTAAGAGACGCAGCGCCAGATTTTCCGGGGATTTTCAATTAATTTATTTCCTTTTATTATTTTAGGTTTTTTTTTCCTATTTTAGAATTTTAGCATAATTAGAATTCTATTTTGAGTAATTAGATGCTAGGTTTTCTTGCTTATTTATACGCTTTTCATCATTATAAACATTAGACAAGTTTGAGTTGATTAATAAAATTTGTGAGAGGATTCTCCAAAATTGAGAGGTTGAGTTATTCCCTTGTTTTTGAACTTATCAAAAGATCCGATCTTTGTGGCGTTCTTCCAGCAAACTTATCAAATATTCGCAAGAATATTTGTGGCGTTTCCAAATTCGATACTTATCAAGGAAATTGACAAGTCCTTGTGGCGTTCACAAATCTTGGTTCTTCAATCCGCATCGCCATAAATCGCGTCGTGATTGTCGGGTCAAGGCTTTACCGTCGTTCTATCTTTATTTATCGTTGTTTTTCTTGTTTCGATCTGATTTAGATCTTTCCTAGGTTTTAATTATCGTTATTCCGCGTGTTCGACGAGATTCCCCGACTGGGATCGCGTCACGACTTTTCGTGTCGTCTCTAATTTTTCGTCTTTTTGCTCATTTTTCTTGTAGTGCGTAGCACGTTAAACGATCTAAATATCAACTTCTTTCATTTTGACCCACTTGTAACATGTTTCTAAGTTATATGTACAAGAATGGACTCCACATCATTTCATATATTCTTAAAACGGATTAGAAATAATTATGTTCCTATAAGCACGTAGTACCAAACAATCAAGTTTTTCTAAAAAACAAAACGATTTTCAAGTCATTTCCCTATTTTGAAAAGACTTGTAATACATTTCTATATTATATGTATAGAAACGGACTCCACATCGTTTTGTATATTTTGGAAATGGATTAGAATTAGTTTTGTTCCTATAAGCATTCTGTCCCAAACAACAAGTTTTTTCTCATAAAACGACTTCTAAGTCATTTCCTTATTTAGAAAGACTTGTAACACGTTTCCATGTCATATGTACAAAAATGGACTTCATATCGTTTTGTATATTTTAGAAACGGATTAGAAGTAGTTTTGTTCCTGTAAGTATTCTGTCCCAAAGAGTCAAGTTTTTTTTTCATAAAACGATTTCCAAGCCCTTTCTTTATTGAAAAACGACTTATAACTCATTATGAACATATCTGAAGCAGTAAGTGTTTTATATTTAAAATATTTTAAAATAAAATATATATTTGTTACATATAATTCATTACGCAAAATATTATTGGTTCAAGTGGTTCAATTCTTAACTATTAATCATAAAGGTGCAATGTTCAATTCCTTGCAACCTTAGATTTATGAAGAAGGAAAATCAATATTTCGGAACAATATATATTTGTTAGAGATGCATTATTACACAAAATGTCATTTGGTCAAGTGGTTGGTTCTTTAACTTTTAATTTAAACTAAATGTGCAAGGTTCGAATTTTGTTACCTTAGTTTTATGGAGAAAAAAAGACAAATTTTATGTTAACATACAAGGGTAAAAAAATATTTTGATATTTTAATATATTTTGTTATTGACAAAATTATATTTACATCATAGTTATTGTAAATGATACTACTTTTAATTGCAATAAATGTCCTTATTGTTTTACTTATTTTGACAAATTCGTCTTTCCAATTTTATCGGATGTCCCCTAAGTAGTGTAAAATATTGAATAAAAAAAAGGTATATTTTATGAAGTTAAAACAATGGAAAGAATTCAAAACAGTAAACAATCTCGAAATACGGGACTACGATTAAGACTGTATTATTATACAAAAGTGCATTTAAGTAATTTTATAGTTTTTGCAAGTAATGGGCATAATTATCCTTAATTTTTATTTCTTAATTTTTCATCTCACTAGGTAATATGACTTTCAACTTCTTTGATCCAATTAGATAATTTGACCCAATTTGAATTGAATAAATACAACACATTTCCTTACATGCTGAAATAAGCCATTAATTAAGCTTTACTCATGAGCTAAAGCGTCAAGCTATCTGTTCCCTTTTTTATAAATCAAGCTGGCACTTATATATTCTGACAAAAACTAGACTTTATCTATTTATTTATTTTTTTGATCAAAACTTTATCTATATACTGACCTTATAATTTATTTCTATGTTTAGAATAGTAGTAGGAGATAGTTTAGATAAATTTTCCCAGAGAGGCTTGTCTACAAGAGTAAATGTGGCTCTTTTTTTTAACATAAAATAAGTTTTTTATTAGATAACTAAAAAAAAAAAAAAAAGAATGGGCACATATACCTTACTTTAGTAAATGATAGAGCGACAAACACTAATTCTAAATTATGAGTATATGGAAAAATACTAAATATAAAGAGTAGATGTAAAACATTTAATGATACTCATTGGATAGAATTAGAGTTCATTAACAATTGATTGTTAAATGAATAAAATTATTGAAAGCGGGCTATTTCCAATTATTGTTGTCAAAGTCGGTATTCTAAAAAAAAAAAAAAAAATGATTTGTTGATCAAGAATCAACTTTGACGTTCACGAACTTATCAACGAGTTTTTATTGTCAAAGTATTCGGTATTCTATCGAAGAAGCAACAAATATTTGATTGTCTTATTCGTTCTCGTAAATTTTTCTCTGCAGATTGCAATAGCATATCTCTTTGAGACCATGTAATAACTTATAAGAGATTGGATAACAATGATAATATATTACATTACGTGATATTCAAAGCTTCATTTCTACAAAGCAGACATCACAAATACGTGAAATTCACATAACATCCTTAGTTTTATTATGTATGATAGAAATTTAAAATTCATTTTTAGCCGGAGGTCTTTTATTCAAATAGCACTAGCTGTTACACATACACACACATATTTATTAAACATGCTAAAAAGCTTATTCTGAAATACCTTGAAGTTCTTTTATCTCCAATATATAGTTGCCTCAAACCCTGCAGATCACAAGGAACAAGAAATTAAAAACTCTCCAAATATCGATAAAAAAATAAAATCATCAATCATATAGAAATAAAATTACAAGGATTGACTACGTACGGAGTATAGTCAATTCGAATTCTTCCCGCATCAGGGTTAGCAATCATTGAAAAGGCCGGTTGAGAGAGATCAAGTTGGTTGGGTCCACATCCTGGACAAAGATCTACAATTTTTACAGTTATTGTTCCGCCTCGACATGGATATGGTCCGTTGTTGGTGGCTCCGGTGCACCTCACTCTATACATTCTTCCACAAGCTGCTTTATTGTTGAACAATGAAGGATTAGCTGCTGCTATCATTGTGCCTTGGTCTTGATATCCATAGCATGACGATGCTACATATAGTTCCATAATGAATCGTCAACTTGTCCATCGATAAAAGGTCAATGTCTCGTGATACAAATAATATAGATAAAATAAAATTTCGATTGATCGATAAACAGTTTATAAATGATCGTTTATACATATTAATTAGTAGTGATTTGACAAGATTTCGTTGGTGTATTTATAAATGGCTAACATGTCATCACATTACGTTAAATTATATATATCTAAAGGTTCATTTGCACAAGATATCAAAATTTAGCTATCCTTATTTTCAGGGACGGAGGCCTATAAAAAAAAAATTTTTGAGTCCGAAAAAAAAAAAAAAATTTGAGTCCAAAAAAAAAAAAAAAGAAGAAGAAGAAGAAAGAATTGACATCTTGAATTTATTTCTTTTGATTTTAATTCTCTCTTTGCAATCATTATATTTATGCAAGAAGTAAATACAATATTTATTACTAGTATCTCTCATATTGAAAGTTTACATTTACTTTTCAGTTATAACACTAAAAGAAATTTATATTCCGCATACAAAATTTTTTTGTAGAGAAAGGTTCTTATTTGTGAGGAAAAATCTTTCCAGACGAAAAAATTTTGTAGGGAGATTTGTGTGGCAAACATCGAGGGGAAAGATATTAGGAGACAAAATACAATTCGTTGTTTAAATTCTTTCCCAACAAATAAATTTTTCTACTAAAGTTAATTTGGCCCACGATCCACATTTTGTAGGGAAATAGTAGAAATTAAATCTTACCTTTCCCTACGAATACTTTTGTGTCAAAAAAAAAAAAAAAAATTGTGAATTAAATCCTATTTTTCCCTACAAATATTTTTTTCCTGATAATGATATAATTTGTAGGGAGAAATTAAATTATTTTTATATTTATATATTATATAATTTTTTTTAACCTTATTCAAAATAATAAAAAAAATGCAGAAATATAATAAATAAAATTAAGACCTTTAGTATCAAACAATAAGATTGAACTCAAAATATAGTGATAAAATACAAATAAAAATCATTCACAAGGTTTAATTACATTTAAACTTAAAAAAAATATATCAAACCATGATCTCTATTTGTTATAATGCATCTTCTACTAAAAAGAACATAATTATTATTGTCCATAGATATGCTATCCATCCTTGCAAAAGTTGTTCGCATCATGAGAGCCGTTCTCTTCACCCCCAGTATAGCATCATCTTCTTCATTAACATCATAGAAACTCTGCAAAGTAAACGAATCAGAAAGAAAATTCAGACAGATAATCCTAGTATAGACAACGTGTTGGATCGCACTATACAATACAGAATATTAGTACATCTTTAACTAACCTCTGCCAAGGATAAACTCGGATCTTCTTTGATGGCAAATTGCGTAGGTGATGGATACCCTACCTGAAAAGTGAAAAAGTAAAACCATTGATCATATGATAAGAAGAAGACTAATAAAACACTTTTTGGAAACTTATAAGAAACTCGAAAAAAAAAAAGTACTTATTACTTACACAAGATCCAAATGCATAAGAACCACAAATTTCCGTTTTTGACTTTTTTCTCGTGAGATAAGTGGAACTTCAATATCTTCTTGCAAACTCTTCACCGGTCCCTATATATTAATTCTCAGCGATGGCTCTCTTCTAGTGTTCTTCACTTGCCAAGGGAATATATTTTTTGTTTTCACTAACTGCAGGTTTGTTAACCACTTCATTATTATTACATTATTAGATATGCAAGTTACATTGATTACCACCAGTAGTGCATAACCATAAACTAGAAATGGTTCACTTAAATTGTCGCAGCAAAACATCAGTTATATTGCACCAAGTTGAAACCACATAACATATTAAACAAATAAACCTAGAAAATGAAATCAAAGGTTCTGCAGCCCAAGATATAAGTGCATACCAACCAAAAGCTTGTTTTAAAATAAATACCTCGAATATCCCTGAATTTTGCATCACTATACTGAGAACAGAGCGTGCAAGACCCTTGTAAACAAGTTCATTTATAGTACCACAGTATTATCTCCCTTCATCCAGGACAGTTTTGCCTACATATAAATAATCAAGTAATCAAGAATTGATTGGTTAACTAGCAAGATTGCTAAGAAAAAAAAACTTCTATCAATATTTTCCTAGCATGAAGCTACAATCTTAGCACTGTCACCCACACGTGTTTGCTATGTAACAAGTATATGCAAGATAGACACAGGAGATGGCAATGAATTTTAAATCCATTGAACAATCCTAATCCTAATTATATATAATTAAATCAATTGAACAATCCTAACCACTAGTGTAATGACAATCAAAGTGCAAAGATTAGATTTAAAACTATGCATATTATAAAGAGAATCCCAATAAACCAATATGCTGAAAATCAAGGAAAAAGAAAAAGATTTGTATTTTCAATTAAGTTAACAATAATTACGGGAAAATAATATTCCCATTTATCGACCATGACTCACAATTGTGGCTGTTGGAATACAGTCGAAGAGGGCAATGATAGAGATGTAGGCATACATGTTAGTGCTATCCATATCAGTCTGCAAAATAAGAATTCATTAGAAAATCAAAAACACAGATATCTGCAATTCTGCATTACCAAAGCAAATTCCACAATTTAACAGGTCAAACAGACGCTCAAATCTACCTGACAAAAGCCACCACGGCAGTGTCCATGGCCAGAACACTGATTAATACAAATGCTCTGGACAGGCACCTCACATAACCGCCCCCAAAATCCATCGTACTTGCAATCACATTCCTCTTTGAAACGTGTCCTGGATTCAGACGCTTCAGCAGGATCCACATTACACCATCCTGGTTCACTAGCATTCGTAGTGAAGATATCGCGGTCAGACTTTGTCCAATCAGTCTGACGTGGGCCACCAGGTTTATCAGGCAAGCTGGATCATTTATAATGGAAACTACAAAAATCAGATGATGTTGGGGGATCATAGAGTAAGACCAGTTCATATTAAGAACCCCAACTCTCGCTTACTTTAGCTTAAACCCACACGACTCTGCAACATGACGATTTTGGTATTTGGTGCCTTCTCCACAAAAGCACATGGCCCTTGTCGTATCACAATAAGTAGGACAAATAGACGAACTCCATTGCCCATATGGTTCTTCTTTTGATCCGGGGAAGTTGCAACTGAACTGTAGTCTTTCTAAACAGCCTTCCCCTGCCATCAATGCTTATCCTTAAAAACCAACTATGCAGCTCTTACCATTAATTTGCTGAAAAAAAAAAAAAGAGCATCAGGTTTGTGCCCTATATTCAATTTTTTCTTTAAGTGTCCCGGAATTTAAAAATAAAAAATAAAAAATTTGGTGACTCGGTGACTCAGCGATCTTCAAGTTCATGCTATGCACAACTGTTATCACTCTAAATGTTGCTTCTGATCCTAAGTTAACTAAACACTCTGCATAAACCTCAAATTATTATCAGGACTTGATGTCCTATGAAATGCACAAAAGAGAAAAAAAAAGGATTATTGGAGTTCTTCTATTATAAGTTCTGAATATTAGAAACTATGCAATCTTACATTTTTACAAGGCCCAAAATTGGGAGTGCTTAACAAGAAAGAAACCAGCAAAACATTCCAAATATTTAATAGCAATATTGTTTCTGCTTCGCATTACAATCAGTAAACATCCCCAAATAGAACTTTCCAGCTAGTTCACAGGTCGGTGACTATAAATCCAAAATTTGAAATTAACAATTAAAATTCCTAATTTAAACTAAAATTCAATTAAATTAACTAAACCTATAAAATTCAAAATCAGAAAATGAGCCTCTATATATTATACAAATTAACAACATTACATATAAGTGCGTTTGTACGTGTGTGCGGGGTGTGTGTGTGTGGAATCCGCACAGCTTCGTGCCAATGGGAGGGGAAAAGGAGTATAACTTACTGTGGGGAGAATGGTGGCGGTGGTCGCGAGGTGGTGACAGGCGTTGATCGGCAGGAGGAGGTTGACAGAGGTAGATGGGAGAGGAGAGTCGAGGCGAGGCGAGGCGACAAGAGAGGGTTAAGAGAAGAGTGACTGGTTTGGGGGCGTGGTACCTTTAGGTTTCGTTTTTGTAAGTTTTATTTATAATTGTAATATAGTCCTCCAACTTTAGGTAAATGTGAAAAAAACTCGTAGGCGAAATTATATCACAACAAAAATTTATTTTTGTGACTAAAAGTAAATTCCGCCTACAAATATAATTTTATAGGCTGAATTTCGTAGGCTAAGTATACATATTTTTGGAGCCAATATCTTATACCTACAAAATCTCATTTCGCAGGAAAAAATAATCTTTACATACAAATATCATTTTGTATGCGCATTATTTGTAGAGAAAGCAAAATTTTCTTGTAGTGTAAGTATTTTCTTTTGTAAATTACTAGTTAGTTGTTACTTGTTAGTTAACTTAGTTTAGCTTTTGGTTTGTTACTTCATAATGTCAATCGTTTTTGTTAAAAATATTTCGAGG
Organism: Ligustrum vulgare; assembly: GCA_963555705.1. Classification (NCBI taxonomy): domain Eukaryota; kingdom Viridiplantae; phylum Streptophyta; class Magnoliopsida; order Lamiales; family Oleaceae; genus Ligustrum; species Ligustrum vulgare. Next base: position 12,945,735 of record OY743185.1, read on the forward strand.
GCCCCGCCCCCGAACCCCCGGCAATGGGCCTCCGCCTCCCACCATTTGAAAATTTTGGCCTACACTCCATTAAAATCCTAGCTCCGTCCCTACTTATTTTTATTCAACAGACAATGTCAAATTTCTTTATACTACTAGTTCTACTGTATCTCAGCTAATAATATATAGATACTCATATTTAAAATATCTCAGTATAATAAAAATTAATGACAAATATAAATTTATAAAGATTCTAAAAAAATTAATAAGCATGTCGACGATGTCTCGTGTCAGTTTTTTTTTAAAATCGCGTGACGATGTGTCCGTGTTTGCACATCATAGGCTTGAGGTTCAAGGTGAGGGTTCGCGAGCCGAAGATCAGGGTTCGAGCAAAATGATATCAAGCTTTTCTTGGCTGGAGCTGAGCAAATGCTCAACTAAATTTTTTAGACTCAACTCGGGCTTTATGCTCGTTGGCACAGGCCTGAATGACCCCAACTCGGGCTGGCCCGTGTTGCTCAGCGGGCCGGCCTAGGCTCGAGTCAGCTTGCTGTAGTTTTTAGGTTAGGTCATCCGATCCACGAGCCAGCTTGACTTGAGCCTTTACGGGTCGAACTATCAACCAGAGGAGTGTTTTTGTCATCCCTAGTGGGGGCAGGTCCACGAGGAAACAATAATATGAAATAGAACTTACAGATTTCCAAATATATATCAAACCAAGTAATATAATATGATAAAGAAAGAAAACTTACGAACATAAGTAGTGTAGAAAGTGGCAGTCCCGGCGATGGCACTGGCCATGGAAATCAGGCTAGTGGCAATGAGTGTTGCGAAGATAATACGCTCAACCTCCATTCTCAAACCTTTTAAGTAATGAATTGTTTTCGAGTTTGTATTCTATGTTTCCTGCGTTGCAATCATGTTTATTTATAGTTACGGGACATCTTCAATTCAACTTATATTTTTTCTACCAGATAACGTCACACGTTTCGTTGGTGTTCAGAATGACTTTCGCAGGAAGAGATTAGTAAATGTGCGTAGTCGTGCCAACTTTTCTGAGACCTCATTCCCATGTATTAATTAAATAGAGACATTTTTTGTACGCAATTACGTGAGATTTTTTGCGCAAAAATTTCAACGATGGCCTAATCGTCAAGAAGAAATATGGGGGAGGTCATATATATATGGGATTTAAGTTTAATTTGAAATTCTTTATATTTCAGAGCAAATTACATAGACTAAGGCTATTTAGCACCCTAGAAGTTTGTTATGAAGAAAATTTTTCTTCTACTATTTCTAGATCTTTAAAGGAAAAAAACAAATAAATAAAATTAAACAAGTTCAACTTTTAATGAGCAGTTTCCTAAGTTTTCAATACATGTAATTTAAAAAAATAGGAGTGGCAATTTTTTTTGAGAAAAGAAACTAGTTGACAAAGATTAAAAACAGTAATGCAAATGAAAAGATTCTATACTGATCTGTCAAATATTAATTGCATGTAATTGAAATTGTGGAAATAGTTTATATCCAAAATTTTAAAGTGAAAAAGAGAAAGTAAAATAAGAATTAAGATCATATTTGCCAAAATTTTATTTTCAATTATAACATTTTTTCAATAAAAAACTATGCTTCTGATTGATTGCCATTCTTTGGCCCAAAAAAAATGTTTAAATAGTGATTGATAAAATATTATATGGTTTCAAAATGAGAGAAAATAATTAATGTATAGAATATTTTATTATTAAAATATGTTTAAAATTGAGTATTGTAGAAAAATTAGATTAAAAATTGACAATCAAATTGGGAATGGCAACAGGACGGGGTAGGGATGCCCATAATCCCCATTTACATCTCCATAATCCCCATTAATTTCTTTTTATAATGGTTATATATATAATATCTTAGTTATAAAATCTCTTATTTTAAAGTATGATTATTTTACAAAATTCCTATTTTAATAACTCTAAAGAATGATTAACATTAATATAAAAAACTCACAATACCTTTTATAAAATTGTACAAGTTTAATTATGTTAAGAAGTATATTTTGAGATAATGAGATAGACTTGAGAGTGAGAAATGAAGAGTAGTATATAGTTGAAATGTAAGTTTTTGTTTTAAAATTATATATTTGGGCGTTAAGTCGAGATTTATGACACTTTTAATTTGTTTGAATTTTTTAAAATGAAACTTATTAATCGGAGTTGGTTTTGAGCTGAGTTTGGGGTCAGGATGGGGATTTGATAGCAATTTCCATCTCTGCTATTGTCGGGATTTTCAGTCCCATTTGGGGTGAGTCCTCGTCGGATTCAAGGATTTTTTGCCTTTATTGTCATCCCTAAATCAAATTGAGGCTATATAGGTGGACCTATTATTTTCCCTTACTTTTAAGTTCTAAATCACTTAAGACATGGTTGGCACGACTTTTGAAAAATCAAAATTTATTTATGAGGAGTAAATGCTTTTGAATGTGTTTACATAATTTTTTAAAAGTGTTTTATTTGATTAAAAGTGTTTTCTAAGTCATTTTCTTAAGAAGTCTTTCTACAAGATGTAGAAGTAAAGACAGGTCTTATCGAATGGGCAAAAAAAATAACTTTTCACCGTATTAATTTAAAAAATAAAAAATAAAAAAAAATAAAAATCATTATCAGACAAGAGCCGAAAAAGGAAAGGTTTTTTTAACGGTCGGTCAATGAGGAATGTTTTAGGCACTTAACATTTTTTGAAAAATAATTGAAAATGGTAAAACAGTTAATACTATTGTCCAGAACGTATCTCATGGAGTATGTATGTATTTTTATTTTTGTCGTTGCTAAATCCTCAAATTTTGTTGCTAATGAGGATTTGCAACGACTAAGTCGTCACTCTAACTTTGTAAATACTGTGTCAACGAATAGAGACGACAATTAGCAACGACAAAGCCGTACCTACAGACATAGGGCGACGACTTTTAGCAACGAAAATTCGTTTTTAATATAAATATTGACACAAACCCAATCCAACCCAATTTCAACCCGACTACTGACCCACGAATTATGTTTAGTTTATAGATAATTCATAATGGTGCAGGACAAGATTTGAACCCTTGCTCTAAGGTAAAGGTTTTGGAGTGACTCAAGCATTCGGGCATTTGAATACTTGTGTTCTCATTTATTTTAATTAATATATATTAAGTAAAAAAATATTTGTTCCAAACAAATATTAATTTAATAATAATTATATAATTGAATAATAGAAAATTGGAAATAGTTTATAATTATAACCACAATTAAAAAAAAAGAATAAAAAAATTAAAATTGACAAACAAAATTATATTTACATAGAATTTGTAATAAGTAAAAAAATAGATATATTCGTAATATACGCTTAGAGTTTTATTAAAACGAAAACAATGAGTTGTTAAAAAGTATGATTTTTTTTAAAAAAATTTATATGTAGATTATTTTATTAGTAGAATGACTTACTATTGAAAAAAAAAAAAAACTTTAATGACCATTTGCATGACTCATTTGTATAACTATTCAATTTTAATAATTACTAGTATCACACTCGTTTGTTATATGGAAGAATAATATGAAATAATTTTACTGTAAATATCATTACAAAATAGGAAAAAGAAATTGAGTATATAATTTGTTTTGATTAATGATATAAATTGTCAACGAATGCTCAAAATAGAAATAAATTATAATTCTCATCAATTTTGAAAAATCTCTTTAAATAACACTTTTTTGTACAGTTTGCAACTGCTTACACCTGTGTGATACGCGAAAGTTGTTATAGACAAAACATTTTTAAACAATTGCTCAAATTTAAATTAAATAATGCAAATTTTCAAATATATGTTGTCTACAATAAATAAAAAATTTCGTCCAAATATTTTTGACTAACATGAATAGAAATAATAACCCTCAAAATATTATAATTTACATAAAAATAATTAATTGTAACAAATTAAATATATGAGGTCCTATATATAAATAAATGTAACAAATTAAGCAATGTTGACGATCCATGAAAGTGAAAATCAACCTCAAAATTTGTGGTGCATGAATGAATGTGAAATTCAACTCAAGAGATCCTTAGCATGATTAATAATTTTTAATTTTAAATGCGATGCATGTAATTGAACATAATTAAATGCATATTTAATTTTATTTTAGTAAAAAAAATATTAATGAAAATATAAATAAAATATATACAGTGAGTCTTTTTCTCTATATATGTTAATAATATTAATAAATAAAGTTTCGCCATTTTTTACGGCATATAACTATTTTTTAATATTTTAATAAAATTGTAAATCGTTGAATTATTTTATCTCTTTACGGGAAAACATGTCATGAATTAAGTGTTTTAGATATTGTACCGTAAACATATCAAATCTATTTCTGGAAGTAACGTTCAATAAATGAAATTTTCTTTTTTAAAAAAACTTTTGAACTACAAATTAGGCTCATACAATACATGGCAAAACTCAACTTACATATTCTACTTAAGATTGACACTTTTTCTTTCATATATTGTACTTCGTCATATTCTTTCCAAAAAGTGGTGAATGACAAATTTTTTTGGTATAATTTGATTTTTTAAGCATTAATTATTAATTTCAAGTGTTTTTCTAAAAAATAATCATTAATTTTAATAAATATTGTTACGTTAATTGATTCTTCTTTATTCATACTGAAATTTTTTTTTATCCATATTGTTACATTATTATTTTAATAAAAATTATTGATCGATCAATAATTTAATAGAAATTATATGAACTAATTTCTAAAATCTGTAATATATTTTTGCATATTTGTAGTTATTTAAATTTTTAATGAAAAATATAAAAATGAATAGAATCAATAAATAAATAAAAATAATATGAAAATGGTGAATGAATTAAAGAAATGTGAAGTTTGAAAAATTAACCCAACTTAATTGGATTTGCCTTAAAAATCCGTATAGTTATTTTTTTTTTTTAATTTGATAAGAGAAAACCAAAACAAAAATTAATCATATATAATTAAAATGAATTTAGTTAACTAGTTATAGATAATATTATAGGATTTAAATGATATAATTTAAAATGAATTAGATATTCAGGACAAATAAAAAATAAAAAATAAAAATTTACCATTAAATTTTTATATGATTTTACGGACAATATATTTACAATCTGCTCTCACTTTTTAGCTTGCCTTGAACTTCTTATTGTGATCTTTAATTTGGCACGCATATTAAATATTTTTAGATTTCAAAATAATACAATAATTATTATAGGAATAATAATAAAATATAGAAAATAACATTTGATGTTATTAATAGTATAGCACGGATGTCAATGCAATTAATGACACATGTAAAATAATAATTGCAAAAATATTTAATATATATACTATTTTTTAGAAGAAAAAAATTCAAATTTAGAAAGTTTTGTTGTTAGGAAATTATGTGTATTTTTTGGTGATAGCTTTTCTACTTATATATATATATATATATATATATATATATATATATATATATATATATATATATATATATAGACACACCACACCTGTGTACTGCATGGAAGAATGATATGAAATGATTTTACTCTAAATCTCATTACAAAAAAGGAAAAAAAAAAAAATTGAGCACATAATTTGTTTTGATTAATGATATAGACTACCAACGAATGCTCAAAATAGAAATAAATTACAATTCTCATCAACTTTGGAAAACCTCTTTAAATAATACATTGTTTGTACAATTTGTAGCTGCTCACACCTGTGTGATACACGAAAGTTGTTATAGAAAAAACATATTTGAACAATTGTTCAAATTTAAATTAAATAATAAAAAATTTCAAATATATGCTGTATAGAATAAATAAAGAATATCATCCAAATATTTTTGACTGATGTGAATAGAAACAATAACCCTCAAAATATTATAATTTACATAAAATAAAGTAATTGTAACAAATTAAATATATGCGGTCTTATTTATAAATAAATTTAAGAAATTAAGCAATTTTAAAGATGTACGATAGTGAAAATCAACATCAAGATTTGTGGTGCATGAACATTGAATTCAACTCAAGAGATCCTTCGCATGATTAATAATTTTTAATTTTTAAATGTGATACATAAGGGATGTCAACGATCCGAACCGAAATCAAGGCTCGAACTTGGCTCGAACTTTTTGGGGTCGAGCTTTTTTTGGCTCGAGCCGAGCCGAGCGAAAGCTCGTCCCCAAAAATAAGGCTCGACTCGAGCTTTAGCTCGAGCTTTTTCCGAGCCGAGCCGAGCCGAGTCCCGATCTTTTACTTTTTTTCCTATTTTTATAGCAAAAATTCATAAAATTTTTATTGAAAATGTGTATATATAGCAAGTTGAGCCGAACTCGTGGTCGAAATTCATTGTTCAAGCTCCTATCAAGCTTTTTTAGCGGGCTTTTTTTTGGCTCGAGCCGAGCCAAAGTCCGTCTCTCAAAAAAAAGCTCGGCGCTCGAACTTTGGCTCGAAATCTCGAGCCGCGAGCCAATCTTAGCCCGAGCTTTTTTTGAACCAAGCCCGAGCCGATGAGCCCTTTTGCCATTCCTTCATACATTTAATTGAACATATTTAAATGTATATTTAATTATATGTCAATAAAAATTATTAATGAAAATATAAATAAAAAATATATATAGTGAGTATTTTTCTCTATATATGTTAATAAAATTAAGAAATAAAGTTTCGCCATTTTTTACGGCATATAATTATTTTTTTAATAATTTAATAAAATTGTAAACCGTTGAAATGTTTGATATCTTTACGGGAAAATAGGTAATCAATTAAGTATTTTAGAGATTGTACTGTGAACATATCAACTCATTTTCTGGAATTTACGTTCAATAAATGAAATTTTCCTTTTTAAAAAAACTTTTGAACGACAAAATTAGGTTCATACAATATTTGTGCAAATCTCAACTTACATATTCTCCAAAAAGAGATGTAGGATAGATTTTTTTTTTTTTTTTTTTTTTTTTTTTGTATAATTTGATCTTTTAAGTATTAATTATTAATTTCAAGTGTTTTTCTAAAAAAATAATCATTAATTTTAATAAATATTGTTACATTAATTTATTCTTCTTTCTTCATAATGGCAATTTCTTTATTCATATTGTTACATTATTATTTTAATAAAAATTACCGATTGATCAATTGTTTAATAGAAATTATGTGAACTAATTGTTAAAATCTGTAATATATTTTTGCATATTTCAGTTATTTAAATTTATAATGAAAAATATGAAAATGAACAGAATTAGTAAATAAATAAAAATAATGTAAAAATGATGAATGAATTGAAGAAATCTTAAGTTTCTAAAATTAATCCAACTTAATTGGATTTGCTTTAAAAATTTGTATAATTATTATTTATTTTAATTTGATGAGAAAAAATCAGAACAAAAAGTTAATAATCTATGACTAAAATAAATTTAATTAAAGGATTATATATAATATTATAAGACTTAAATGATATAAATTAAAATGAATTAGATATTGAGGAAAAGTAAAAAATATAAAATAAAATTTAACATTTAATTTTATATTTGATTTTACAGACAATATATTTACAATTTGCTCTCACTTGTTAGCTTACATTAAACTTCTCACTGTGATCTTTAATTTGAAAACATATTACTTATTCTTCAATTTCAAAATAATACAGTAATTATTAAAAAAATAATAATAAAATAGAAAAAATAACATTTTGATGATATTAATAGCATAACACAGATGCAAATGAAATTAATGACACATGTAAAATAATAATTGCTAAAATATTTAATATACTATTTTTTAGCAAAAAAAATTTCCCAAATTTAAAAAGTTTTTTTAGTGGGAAACTATGTGTGTATTTTATCCAACAAAAAATATTTTATACGTTTTTATTAAAATTGTTTGATCACATTCTATTTTGAAATATAATGAGTTTCCTAACATGCCTTTATTTTTATTTTTGGATTAAAAAAAAAAAGTTAAACTACTAGTTAAAGGCTGTAATATATATATATATATATATATAGTATTGAATATAATTAAATGAACAATATGAGTAAATTAATTAATTAATTTTAAAATGAAAATGAATTGATCGAAATATGAAATTGCAAAAATTATTCAGATATTTAGGTGGCGTTCTGTTTGTATTTTATTTTGTATTTTCATTTTCGAAAATGTTTTGTGTTTTGTGTTTTCATTTTTGTTTTCAAATTTGCTGAAAACGCGTTTGGTTTGTCATTTCTGAAAACTGTTTTTGAAAATGAAAAGCTGGAAAACACGTTCTGTTTGAAATTTTGCAAAACACTATTTAAACTATTTTTAATTAATTTGCTTGCAGAATACTACTAACTCCAACTCAAATTTCCTTTCACAATACACTAAAAATATGGTTACATGCAACACACTAATGTGAGCATTAAGAGTCTATATTAACACAGCTTGGTCAGGTTTGGGACTTGAGAAAGCTCTACTTCAATTAAAATCCAGAAAATGCAAGTTCTTTCAAAACCACTAGAGTCCATTTATCATTGCATTTTTTGAAATATAACAACAAGAATTCTCATTTAATTTTTTTTTGTAATGTTGATATTGAATTCAATAAAAATTTATTTAAACTAAGTTCCAAGTTAGGATAATTCTCAAAAAAAATAATAAATCTTTATTTAGGCTTAGTTCCAAGTTAGGATAATTCTAAAAAAAATAATAAAATAATAAAAAAAATAAAAATTTTATATTAAGCTTAGTTCTAAGTTAAGATAATTCTATTAAAAAAAAAAAAAAAAAAAAAAAAAAAAAAATTTCCAAAACGCGTTTTCCGCCTTTTGGACATTTTTTGTCGAAATACACACAAAACGCCCAAAACGATGTTTCGGGCGTTTTCCGTTTTGTGTAAAAAAAAAATTTTTTGTTTTCCAAAATGCCTTTTCGAAAATGGTAAAGAGAACGCGTTTTTAACGTTTTCGAAAATAAAAACAGAAAACGACCTCAAAACAGCAAAGAGAACAGGGGCTTATTATTTCTTTAATTTGATTAAAAAAAAAAAAGCAACTCGAATTGAAATTAGAGTATGTTTAGTAAGTCAAAAAAGCTAGCTTATAGCTTATTTGGAGATCTTATAAACTCCATCTACTAAAATAAGCTTCGTTTGGTTGATGAACTTATTTGAAAAGCTAGAACTTATCTCAAAAGCTACTTTTATAAACTTTCCAAATAAGCTCCATGAGCTTTTCATTTTTTATTCCATTTTTAGGCTCTTTATTTTTTTTAAAATTACACCACTATGCCATTAGGATATTTTAAATATATTTTCCTTTTATGTCATTTTGTATTTTTAAGCTAGTTTTTCAGTTGTTTTGTCAAACACTTTTATTTCAATCAGCTAGTTTATCAATTATCCGCTATCAGTTATCACTCAAAATTAGCTTTTCTGCTATAAGCTAGCTTATCAGCTATCAGCTAGTTTACTATCTTGGTCAGCCAAACATAACCTTAATCATTTCGGACCAAATTAGATTTAGTTAATAAAATATAAATTATTGTAGGATTTAAATAAAATAATTTTGAAATAGTGGGACATTGAGAAAAAAAAAAAGATACAAAATAAAACTTTTGACTTTAATTTTTGATGTGATTTTAGGGATGACATGTTTACAGTTTGTTCTCACTTGTGAGTTAGTATTAAAGTTTTTGTTGAGATCTTCAATTTGATACCCATATTGCATATTTTTCGATTCCAAAATAATAGTGTAATTATCGAAAGTATTCCGATTTATTGAAATACTTCCATTTTAAGAAAGGTAGTTTAGGCCGGAAAAGTTCAAATTAAAAACATGCTTTCGGGAAGTACTTTTATTTATTTATTTATAGAGTATATTTGGTAAGTCAAATAAGTTTGGAGAGCTTATAAGAAGTCAAATAAGTTTGGAGAGCTTATAAGCCCCATCTACTAAAATAAGCCCCGTTTGGTTGATGAGCTTATTTGAGAAATTAGAGTTTATCTCAAAAGCTACTTTTACATGTTTTCCAAATAAGCTCCATGAGCTTTTCATTTTTTATTCCATTTTTATCCTCGTTATTTTTTTAAAATTACACCCTTATATATGCCATTAGGGTATTTAAAATATATTTTCATTTTTTTTGTAATTTTGTATTCTGAGCTAACTTTTAGTTAGTTTTGCCAAACACTTCTACTTCAATCAACTAGCTTATCAGCTATCAGCTTACAATTAACTTTTCAGCTATAAGCTAGCTTATTAAATTGGTCCACCAAACATACCCTTTGTATGATATTAAGATTAGATTTAGAACATGTTTAAAATTTTAAAATAATTATATTTATTTGTTAAATGGAACTAAATAAATTATTTTGATAGAATGAAAAAGTTTAAAAATAAGTCCATGATTGACATGAATTATTTTTAGAAACTCATTTTTCTACGTTGCTCATTCAACTGCACATATACACAATAAAATATTATGTACATAAACTAACATTTTTCTTCACTTTTTAACAACATATTCTCCTAAAAATATTATTAATTTTTCTTTCCAAATAATGTTTATCAAACATAGATAATTGTCATTTATAATATATTTTTTTTTAAAATGTCTATAAGGGCAATATATCACCCATATAGATAATTGGAAAAAAAAAAATAAATTAATATGTCTATAAGGATGACAATGTCGTTTCTAGCTATATGTTAATAAATATAGCTGCGACCTATTAGGGCGACATTATCATCCATATATAGTACTAAAAATAAGGTAGCGAGGAGAAATATAGAAGACCATGTTGTTGCTATATATTAATTACAACAAGGCTATAGAGACTACATGTTAGCTAGGGGGCGACTCTGTAGAGGCGACATTTCAAAGTATAGGGATGATAAATGCCGCCTCTATGGACCCTGATTCTTGTTGTGGTGTTTGGGGCTTAACACAATACTATTCACATGTTAAGTTGTTTTATTTTGACATCCGACTAATCCCGAATTAGATGTCAATCTTCACGATTTCATGCCAATTTTCTTGCAATATCTTGATGTCAATCTTTTTAAATGGACCTTGATTTCTTACATGTTTCCTTACAAATTTATAAAGGTGAAGTCAATGGCATATGGTTTGGAACCCGTGGATTTGTGCTCCCATTCTCTACATAAAGCTCTTCAGAAGCTTTGGCCAAAAACATGCGAATTCTTACTGTTTTACCAAGAAGAGATTTTAAATCCTGTTTGAGATGACACGGGTAAATGACTCCAAACTAATGCTTACTTGTTTATCCATTTCTTTTTCCCTTTATTTCATAAGAAAGTGAAAATATTTGAATTTTATGAGGATCAAACCTCATATGGATGAGGAATGCATTGCAATATATATTTTCAGTAAAACCTTTCAAGTGAATTTTGGTGACAATTTAGTCCTTACACTCCTCAGCATCAAAATCATTCGTATCAACTCTTTCCTAATAATCTGAAAAATCAGAAGCAGAGTAGGAAAGCCCTTTTTACCATGTTCAGAAGTCTATCTCCTCCATTACTATTAGGGTCCGTTTGATTGCGATAGTGTAATTTTGATGGAAATAAAACGAATTTTCGGGAATTAGAAGTTTAATGTGTTTGATTTATCTAATTTTCTAGGTGGGAAAAGTAGAGAAATTTTCAAGTTTTATTATTAAATTGACATTATTTTCCATGGAAAATAAAACAAATTTTTGCTATTTCAATGATTTTTTTAAAAATATTTTTCATATATTTGTACTTGATAATAATAATGTTAATTTCTAGAAAAAATAACTCAACTAACAATAATAAAAATGATCAAACGAGGCGAAAATGGTTTTCCACCTTAGATAGAAAACCAATTCCTACAAAAGTGCCAAGAAAACCAATTCCTTAAAATCAATAAAAAAAAAAAAACATATTTCGAGAAAATTTGAAAAACGAATTCCATAGGCAATCAAACAGTGTAAAAGTTCGAAAATGGAAAACATTTTCTATTTTCCATGGAAAATCTTTCATATCAAACAAGGCCTTAGCTATTATATTACACCATAAACTTGCCAATTCGAGCATGTGAGATTAGTTAAGTTAGTGCATTACGCACTTGAAGCTATCAACTGTGTGAGAGAGATCCAATAAATTGTGGATCCTACTGTAATATCATTTTTTCTCTCTCTTCCAATTTCTTCATCTTTTTTTTTTCCCCTCACATTTCTACTTTAAATTTTCAACAATCACACATTCTACTTCACATCTTCTACTAATTTTTTTATTAATTTATTTGAAATTATATCTATCTATCTTCTTTTCCACATTTCTCGCTCTTTTTTCTTCACTTTTTATTACATTCCTACTTCACATCAATTTATACCTTCTTCCACATGCTTTTCCACCATCGTACACTGTAGGATTGTCTGTATGTTTAAAATTCTAGTACCCAAAGAGTATGTTTTGTGAATTTCTTGAAATGCTTTCACCCCTTTTATAGAGGCAAAAACGTTGAACTAGTCAATTGTTTCATGCTCATCCCATCAAACAAGTCAATCATCACACTCATGCAGCTTCATTACTATTGAGAATATAGAAATAAAAGAAGATTGACAAATGATTGAAGGTTAATATCAAATCAAAATATGAGGATATATGATGATGCATAGAAATCTCAAATGATTGATTGATGATTATTTACACGATGTGCTTAATTTTAGTGAGTTGTTTCATTTTTAGATTATTTAGTTTATGAATTGTACTATACATTGATGATTTCTTTATGAATAGAAATACAACCCACATTCCTATCGTTCTTAGCTATCATCATGTTTTGCCTATATTATTACATATAACAATTTTAATTTTCAATCATCTCATCTTCCACCACATATATCACACGTGATCCATACCATACCATACCATACCATACAAATCAAGATCCTACTCGCAACAAATTTAAAAACACAACAACAAAAGACATTCATACCAAAATCAGCGTATGAATTCATTATCAATCAAAAGTCCGAATTATCGGCACATTCTCTGAGAAAATCCTCAGAGAGACAACCTATACAATATGAGATACATAAAATTCGCAAAAATAAAAAGAAGACGAATTTACAACACCACAAAAGGTGACATATCTTCAAAAGGATGAAGATTCAAAATAACTTTCATTTTTCTCACACCAAACTATGCCTCCAGCCTCGACATAGTTTGTGGGAGGATATTGAGAATATACAAATAAAAGAAGATTGACAGATGATTGAAGATTGATATCAAATCAAGATATGAGGATATATGATGATACATATGTTGGAATTATATATGCCCATAGAGTATAATTCACGACATTCGAAATAAAATGTTTATTAATTGTATTAATATAAAGTTGCGTCCATGGGTCGATTTAATATTACAGATTGAGTGTTTAAGTTGTTAAATACAGAAAGTTTCAATTTGTAATTCGATCTAAAATTAACGTTCACGATCAGTAAATAAATATGGACAATTTATTTTGATAAGATCGTCTCGATTTTATTAAAATCTATCTTTGACTTTGGTAATAAAATTCAAAGTACGTTTGGAACGTATTGAACGGGACCACGTGAAATTAATTTGTGACATTGACCATACAAGTTTAATTTCACTTGACTATTGTACGTGAGACCTTAATCCTAATCGGATAATGGACTTCGAATACTAACTTGAAGTTCTTTGAAGTATCAATGGGTGAGATCAATTGCTGATCAATATCTCGATACTTTGGGAATCAAAGTGAACTAACGAGGAACATATATTCGTATTATGGAATCCGTCACCTTTTAGGTATGATCATAATCTCACTGGTTCTTCTAGTGGACAGTTGAATTTGAGCTCAGTAATTCGACAGTGACTGTTGAATTCTATGATGTGATGTGATCACATCGAACTGTCAGATAGAAGATGAGAGTTGAGAATTTATGAATATTCAGAGAAGGGCATTTTGGTCATTGTAACTTGCTCTGAATATTCGAGTTGATCGACGGGGGTAACATGTAAGAACGATAAGTCAGAGAATATAATTATTGATTAATTATTTCAGTAATTTTAATTTTATTAAGAGTGCAATCTCGTTCTTTTAGTGGAATAGAACGTGACTAATAAATTAATTTTGACTGATGAAGAGTTGATCGAGTCATAATTAATTTATTGGAGCTTATTTTAATTGGGTCCGATCAGGTTCCCTCGGTGGCTTCACTATAATGGGTTTATACAGGCTTACTACCTGTATTGGGCTATGCAGAAATGAGCCTGGGTTATGGTATTAGGTCTGGTAGGATTTTGGAATGTAAAGAGGTTACAAATATTCTCCTAAGACTATTTTTCTTAACCTAATTGGAAAAGTGGCGAGACACACACTAAAGTGTATAGTGTGTGTTTCCTCTTTACAAAGAAACCCTAATCTAGTTTAACCTAGGTCTTGAGAAAGGTGATCACACACCTGCATAGCTGCCATTGAAGAGCACCGGGGAAAGTTTGAGGGTTTGAAGCTTTGGTGAAATCAAGAAGCAGTTGATGAAGATTATTGTAAAGCACGCTACAAGGGTAATCTTCTCAAATTTATTTTTGTGTGCAAACTTATTTATTCCAAGTTGAATACATAGAACAGAAAATTCTGTAACAGGATATCTAGTCACAACAAATCAATTTTTGTGAGTAGATCAACCCAGGTTCCCATCAATTGGTATCAGAGCGTCTGGTTTTTGATATTGTTTTATGTATTTAGGATTAAATAATTTTGTCATGCATGTGTTAGTTGAGCGGTGTTAGGATTATGTGATTTGTTTTGTTATTGGATGAATGAAGTTTTTGTTGAACTAATTTATGGTCTTAGATTTTATTTTGTAAAATCTTGTATTGTATTATCGAGTCATGTAACAAAGGGGGTGGATTACGTCTCCATGTTTCCCCTTTGAATTTGAATTTTGCAATAAAATTAGGTTTTGTGTAATTCCAATTGTAATTGTAAATTTTGAGGCCTAAATCTGCAACTTCAATTGAAGGGATCAGATCTGCAGTTTCTTAATTAAGGGACTACTGTGGCAATTTGGAGGACCTGGCTTGCAAATATCAGATAAAGGACTTAACTTCACCTTCTTCATAAATCGGAGGACTTCACTTGCAATTTTTTGAAGAAACCCATTTTTGGACACGCAGGAGGATGGACGGCAGCTGGCACTCGTGGATGTTGCTGCTGTAATCGGCGGTTGTAGGCTGCACCTTTGGGTATCGCCTTCTCAACCCGATCGTGGTGGTAGCGGCACCAAAAGTGCCGCTGTGCGCGGATAGTAGCACCTTTGGGTGCTGCCGCTGTGATTGGTGGTTGATGGAGGTGCCTATGGTGTCGCGATCCTGCTTAGATCGTAGTGGCGGTGCTGTGTGTGGCAGAAAAACGGTGACATGGTGGTGTCGCCACCTTCGTTCAACGCGATGCGGTGGTGTTTTCGACACCATTTTTGCGTCGTGATGATGTTGGCGATGGTACCCAGTCGTTTCCTGCCGATTTCAACACGCGAGTAGTTGTGGCTGTTCCATTTTCGACGATAACAGTGGAGGTAGTTAGCGGCTCGTTGCTGTGTATATCTACATGCAGATAGAAAGATGAAGGAGAGAGAGATGGTAGATGGACTCCATTGGGCTTATTTCTCACCTGGGCATCATTCATCTTGGGCTGATGTTGGGGATTAATTGAAGTTGGGCCAGTATTTGGGTGAAATTAAATATGGACCTAAGATTATAAAATTGGTCTATTTTAATTAATTGCAATGCGGGCTAAATCGTTTAGCTGGGCCAATGCAATGTGGACTAAATTTTACAATTGGCTGGAATATTTAATTGGATCACTACATTTGGAATTTGACATTTGAGCTGAAGTTGCAGTTTTGGACTGGACACTTACAAATGGGAATTGCAGAATTGGGCCGGCTTGCGGCTCAATAGACTCTTTAATTAATTTGTAATTTTTGTGTCTAGTTTTGGCCATAAATTATGTTCATATTTGTTTTATTATTGCATCTATTTATTTATTGCTTTAATAATTTGTGAATGAATGTCATTAAATAACATGTCATGTATATCGCATAAACACCGCTCTAGGTACTATACTGTCATGCATTATTTTATATTTTATTTTCTTTTCTAAATGTTAGATTAGAAAATAAATATATTTATTAATAATTAAATCGATTTTAAGAGTTAAAATTGATTGGTAATTATTAAATTAAAACTCAATAATTCAAAATATTAAACGAGTGAGGGTGCAAGATATTTTGAACCCACGGCCTCCCCTATTAGCCTATTAGTAAAAATTTGTGTATGCCTCGTGCTAATCTAATTAGTCTCCCTATAGGAGGGCTGCATTATTTTGGTTACTAGATTGGGACCAATTAGGTGATGATTTTTTAAGTGTGAATTAATCATGATTACCCTATAGGTGACGTAATTAATTTGGTACTTAAAATATTATCAATATAGGGGTTATACACTTAAATCAAGGACATCGCGAGGACTTCCTATAGAATATCCAAACAATGTCAATGATGGCCAAATTTTAACGACTATAAATTAAATATTGCATGAGATTCTAGATATATTTAATTTAGTGGGAGGGTCCCAACCTAGTCATAAATCACATTTATTTCTCCTATAGAGAAATGTGTTTAAGATTTTGGGGTTTTAGGTTGTCGTCATATTATAGTAGTTTTGGGTCTACTTGTGCATAATTTTTTATTCATGCATCATATATGAAAGTATTCACCATTTATGCAACTCATGTGTTTTATTTGAATGTCGTATTTCCACAACTAGTTATATGTTAAGACATCACCAACTAATTGGCGAAAACTGCAACATGTCTCGTTATAATTCTTTCCACTTATAACATTTGTTTGTGCTAGGAGATCCTTGTTCAATAGTAATCATAAATCTTCCAATGAAAATGGTATTATTTTGATGAGATGGTTTATTGCATAGTTTTGATTCTCATATCAAGTACTTCACAATAAAAACATCAAAATAGGATACTATATTTATTTTCTTGATGGAAGGGTATTTATGATAATTTGAACATTTTAATTATGGAGTTATACAAAATATGCTATCAAGCTATAATATATCTCTACCTATGAACTGATCACGTTTTTGCAAGAGACCATTTAGTAAAACATGATTGGTCACTTTAACGTGGTGGAGGTTTCACTTACAAACATTAATTCATGCGACATAATGCTTGAGAAATCTTTTAAGATGATCTCTCGCGGTTTAGTGTGGACTAAATTCACCAGGATGAACGTGTCCCTGAAAGGTTCGATGTAAACTATTCATAGAGAAGATATTATTTTAAAGCAACGGATAGTATGGTAGGCCCTTTAACCTTTTTGCTTTTGAGCAAATATAAGATTAATGAGGAAGTAGCCTTTCCTAGAAACTCTATAATGGAGTAAGACTCTATTCATTGTGTTATGGTTAGTAATTGAGTCCATCTTGATTATAGATTCTAGAGTAACTAATTACTATTGCAAGTTGTTGCAATATGGTCCTAGGTGACCAAATGACACAATGAGATAGAGTATACTATAAGGATAAGTACGGGTACGGTAATATGGAAAGAGCCGTTGGGCTTTTATGTTTGCGAAACAATTTAATTGTTATTTTGTGTCTTTATTATTTGAGAGGAATTATTTAGCACTTAATCTCCGGTTATTAGTTGGAATTAAGTTAAATAATGCTCTTATTATTGCTAGACAAATGGTTAACAATCTCAAAGCCTTGTAAATGGTTCTAAGTGTAATATTACTACAAGTGATAAGGGATAGATGACTCCTTGTATTAATGAACTCTTTGATAAGATCTTAAGATAATCATATTTATCTAAATAAGATTGAAAGACTAGTAAAGATAGCCTCTAAGTATTTTGGAGGTGGAATCTACGTAGGCTTTTGAATTTTATTTAGAGGGTATAATGATTAAGATCTTAGGCTTGGTCACACTTATCCAAAACTCGATTCTAATACTAGTAAGGGATGGACCTCAAAAGGATCTGAGGTGGAATCTATATTGTTTTCTGAATCTTGTTTAGAGGATTGGATAACCAAGAGTCCTTATACATTAAATGGACTTAAGAGTTTGGGGATTAATACACTTCGATATGTGTGGATTCTTTGGTGCTCAAGATACGAGAGAGTACGAGTAATTCATCACTTTTATTGATGATCACTCCAGATCTCGATTCTATACTTAATATCTCATTGATCTGAAATGTTGAAGAATTTCTAGAATTTTGGACAGAAGTTGAGAAGTAATTAAGAGAATCGAGATACTTCGATTTGATCGAGGTTTGTGTATCTCTCATATGAGTTTAGGAACCATTTATCGGAAAATGAGAACAAAGTAATACCAAATCAATGATGAGTTATCCTCGTTACTAGTTTCATTTGGGAATGTATTCCGGAGATAGTCAGGTTCCTTCATAGCCTAGTACCATTGATTCGTTTCCTGAAATACCCCTAGAGTTGTGGCATGGGTGTAAGCCCAGTCTACACCACATTCAGATTTGGGGAATTTTGGCACACTAGCTGAAAGCAAGGATTGACGAGATGTAGGCAGCAATGAAGGTTTGATTATAAGGCATGCAACGAAACTAGAAATTATTTCTTCTATAATCCTCTGGTCAAGAAAGTATTTGTTGAGTACAAATGTAACTTTCTTAGAGGATAAGGCATATAGAAGAATAGAAATCAACAAGTAAAATTCTATTAGATGAGATGTTAGAACGTGGTTCAAACAACTTGATTCCAGATTTCCGCATAGAATTAATCTTGATGATTTGGAATTTCCTACGGAACCGATGGTTGCTGATCCTAGTGGGAGAATGGGCAAGTGGTTCAACCACTATTCTTGTCTGGTGATCCCAATGGACAGGGGAAAACCAAAGGTTCTCACTGTTCTGTCTCTTCTTTATGTTCATAAAGAGGCAGTGAAGAGGTTGATCCCAATTAGGGATATACCAAGTAGTGGGAGGAGAGGAAGGGACTTTGTTTGGACATAATGGAAATACACTTCCAGCGATTAATTGGAGTGGGAGGGTTGTAAGACCACCTTCTTGACGCTTATTCTACGGAGAGTCTTTTTAGAAAGTCTCTACTGAAATAAGAGAATAACTCCTCATTTAGGGAAGTGGTAAAAGTTATAGACTTGAAATCATGGAAGGTGAATGTGAACTCGGAATTAGATTCCTAGTAATCCAACAAGTTTGGATATTTGTAGACGCACCCAATGGGGTCAAACCTATAGGGTGTGATGATTTTTAAGATGATAAAAGAATGGTAGATGGAAAGGTCGATACCTTTAGTGCAAGGCTTATGGTTGTGGGTTTGTGAAACCCTTCTCGCCAATAGCCATGCAAAAGTTTACCTGGATCTTTTATCCATTGTCGTTCATTGTGAAAATGAGGTACGACAAATGGATGTCAAAATGTTGTTTCTTGAATGCATCTTGAGGAAATCATTTACAAAGTGTAATCTGATGAGTTCATATTAAAGACCATGAAAGTAAAATTCATGACTTACAAGTTTCCAACTTTGGATTTGGGTAATTGTTCAAGATATGGAATATAGAATTTGATAGAACCATTTTGATACATGTTCTTGATCAAAATCTTGATATATCTTAAGTATACTCATGTATACAGAAAGATGAGACAGTTTTCGCGACTATTTATTTGAATGACACTCTACTTATGTGTGAGATTATTTTCATTAAATAGTAGTTGGTACCAGCAATTAGACTTGAAGGACTTGTAGATGACTGTCTATTTTTCTAGACATCCGTACTTTTCGGAGTGGGAGAAAAATGGAATATAATAGTCTCAAGTTTCATGTAATAATAAGATACTATATACATTTGCAATATTGAAGTCTTGAAAGGAATAATGTTCTTTGTGGACTTTATCTATCTTATGAGTATTCTTCTAAGACTCATGGTAAGATAGAGAAGGTTCCTTATGCTCCGGCTATAGGAAGTCTTACTTTGCACTAGATAGGTCATATCTTATGCTGGGGATATTGTTGGTGATTGTTAGTTTGATCCAGGATCAGATCATTGAATAGAGGTAAAGCATATACTGAAGCGTTTTCGGAAAAAGAGTAAATATTTGCTTATCTATTCAGTTTGTGATCTGATGGATTAAAACTAATTAAGATCTGATTTGACTAGGACTCTCGAGAGTTGTCAAAATTGGAATATAGTTGGGAGTTAATGTAGTTAATTGGTTGTGTATAACACAATCTTGGATTGTTTGTTATACAACCGTGACATACATCGAAAGGAGTTTCTATCTTGGTTGAGGACATAATCATCATTAGTGTAATGATGGTGTTGACAAGATGGATGATTCGATGTTTCATGGGCAAGTGGGAGATTGTTGGAATTATATATGCCCATAGAGTATAATTCACGACATTCGAAATAAAATGTTTATTGATTGTATTAATATAAAGTTGCGTCCATGGGTCGATTTAATATTACAGATTGAGTGTTTAAGTTGTTAAATACAGAAAGTTTCAATTTGTAATTCGATCTAAAATTAACGTTCACGATCAGTAAATAAATATGGACAATTTATTTTGATAAGATCGTCTCGGTTTTATTAAAGTCTATCTTTGACTTTGGTAATAAAATTCAAAGTACGTTTGGAACGTATTGGACGGGACCACGTGAAATTAATTTGTGACATTGACCATACAAGTTTAATTTCACTTGACTATTGTACGTAGGACCTTAATCCTAATCGGATAATGGACTTCGAATACTAACTTGAAGTTCTTTGAAGTATCAATGGGTGAGATCAATTGCTGATCAATATCTCGGTAATGGTAATCAAAGTGAACTAACGAGGAATATATATTCGTATTATGGAATCCGTCACCTTTTAGGTATGATCATAATCTCACTGGTTCTTCTAGTGGACAGTTGAATCTGAGCTCAGTAATTCGATAGTGACTGTTGAATTCTATGATGTGATGTGATCATATCGAACTGTCAGATAGAAGATGAGAGTTGAGAATTTATGAATATTCATAGAAGGGCATTTTGGTCATTGTAACTTGCTCCGAATATTCGAGTTGATCGACGGGGGTAACATGTAAGAACGATAAGTCAGAGAATATAATTATTGATTAATTGTTTCAGTAATTTTTATTTTATTAAGAGTGCAATCTCGTTCTTTTAGTGGAATAGAACGTGACTAATAAATTAATTTTGACTGATGAAGAGTTGATCGAGTCATAATTAATTTATTGGAGCTTAGTTTAATTGGGTCCGATCAGGTTCCCTCGGTGGCTTCACTATAATGGGTTTATACAGGCTTACTACCTGTATTGGGCTATGCAGAAATGGGCCTGAGTTATGGTATTAGGCCTGGTAGGGTTTTGGAATGTAAAGAGGTTACAAATAGTCTCCTAAGACTATTTTTCTTAACCTAATTGGAAAAGTGACGAAACACACACTAAAGTATGTAGTGTGTGTTTCCTCTTTACAAAGAAACTCTAATCCTAGTTTAACTTGGGTCTTGAAAAAGATGATCACACACCTACATAGTTGTCATTGAAGAACACCGGGAAAAGTTTGAGGGTTTGAAGCTTTGATGGAATCAAGAAGCAGTTGATGAAGATTATTGTAAAGCACGCTACAAGGGTAATCTTCTCAAAATCATTTTTGTGTGGAAACTTATTTATTCCAAGTTGAATACATAGAACAAAAAATTCTGTAACGGGATGATATAATCACAATAAATCAATTTTTGTGAATAGATCAACCCGATTTCCCAACAACATAGAAATCTCAAATGATTGATTGATGATTATCTACACGGTGTTCTTAATTTTAGTGAGTTGTTTCATTTTTAGCTTATTTAATTTATGAGTTATACTATTGATGATTTCTTTATGAATAGAAATACAATCCACATTTCTATCGTTCATAGAATTTCTTCTATTACACGGAATATTTATTTCTAATTTGCATCATGTACGAGACTGTGAAAAGTCTTCTACTGTTTACATTATATTCTACGCATCATATACAAACTAAATTTACACGAAGACGGTTTGGCCCGCGGTTTTCTTCGTCTAGAAAATGACTTCCATGAAGAATTAACTTGCGAACAGCGTATTAAGTGCCAAGTAACAGTAAAAATGAAACATATAAACAACAAATTTCATCAGAATAATTCGGAAAATTTACAAAATCTGGTGGTACAATATTTGACCTTGAATGAAGAGGTCGCTAATTCAATCTTGTTGGGCCTCATTATTACATTTGAAAATCCGAAATCCCGCTACATTGGAATCTTTCCTCACTATTGTCGGCAAAATAATCAAAGATTCTGTAAAATGCTTGTGTGTGATGGTTTGTTTTCAAGAGAGTTATTATGCGTTAATCCAACCTACAATTCGACAAACAGCATGTTAGATCGAACTAAAATAAGAAATCAAAATTCAAACAGTAAAGAAAAACTAAGTTTCAAGTGCTTAATAATTTTCCCCTTTAATTTTGGCTCAGATAAATCTATACACAACCACAAGGTGTATCACCACTTTTTGGAGATTTGTACAATTTGTAGAGCAATTGGCCCAACAGCAGTCCCATTACTTTAGCCAGACATTAGAACTTGGGCTTTCCTCTTATTTTTGATCCATTGCTGAGCCCACTTACATTTCTTAAACCCGGAGACTTAGTCGTGCTTCTCTTAAACACGTTTTTATCTTTTCAACTGATTTGGTTACAACCGTTTGATCACTTCCACCTGGTGAAACTGAAGCCGTTAGATTCATATCCTATAACTAGGGCATTAGAAGGATCTGGATAGAGATAATACACATCACTCTCTGATATTTCTCTCTCTCTCTCTCTCTCTCTCTCTCTCTCTTGTTTGTCTCTCAGAGGCGATTCAACTCACCTCTTATTTCACAAATCAGTTCTGAAGAATCTTTGATTTTTCTTCGTGTTGTAGGTTTGATATTAGTGCTATTTGTAAGCATCTTTGATATTTTCAGAGAGAAATACTTTGTAGTTTAATTTTGCAGTTCAGAAAGTTTTTGTATATTTGCGATTCTTTGAGATTTGTAAAACTTATTTTTACAATACTTTGATCTGTAATCGTTTGTGCTCTTAAATAAAGATTTGGATATTTTTGAGTATTTTGGGTTCTAAATCTCTACAATGGTATCAGAGCCTTAGGGTTTTTTCGTTTGGGTTTCAGGGATTTTTGGTTTTTCTTTGAAACTTTAAAAATTTTGTGTTAAAACCTCAGATCTTAAGACTCAGGGTTGATTTCTGAAACCTTTGAGTTCTTTGTGTGGATCTGTATATTTGGCTACGGATCCTGTGGTAGCTTGGCATCATGGTTCTTGATCTTGAAAGATCTGAAGTCAGATCTAACCTTGCTTTGGAAATTTCAAAAAGGAAATTCTGAATTCGCAACAGTCAGGTGATATCTTGAAATTCTTTAGGGTTTTCTTAATTTCTTTGTTTTTCTTTCTTTTTTCCTCCGTTGAAGCCCCCTTGGACCCTTTTACTCACCTTTGTCCAAGATTCCTTTTGAGAATCCGGGAATCTGAGGGAGTTCTTGGCCTACCCAAGTTGGGTTGAGGGAAAGAAAGTCATAATCACTGATTCTTGCACGTAGTTTCTGTTATTACTGTATAATTTGTTATCTGCAGTATTAATTTTGTGTCTTGTGTTGTATTCTGCACAATTTGAAATTAGTAAAACCCTATTTTACACTTGATTGCATAATTTTGCCTACTTTGTATTGTTCCTGCTCTTTGTTGTGTATTTGTTGATTCTCATATTTGCCTTAATCATGAATACTGCTAAGGTAGAAGTAGAAATATGGAATGGGAAGGGGGACTTTAGTTTATGGAGACATAAAATTAAAGCCCTATTACTTCAACTAAAATGTGCTAAAGCCATTGATGAAACCTGGCCTGAAACTATGACTGAGGAAAGACGAACCGAGTTAGATGAACTTGCCTGGAGTACCCTGTTCCTTCACCTATCTGATACAGTAATTAGGAAAGTAGGGGATACCAACACTGCTGCAGACCTATGGGATAAACTTGAAGAATTTTTCCTTACTGTTTCTTTACCAAACAAATGTTTTTTATGGAAACAAACTTTTAGCTTTATGTTTGATCCTACCTTAGGTGCTGAAGAAAATATAGACAGGTTTAATAGAATAACCCAGGATCTTCTAAATGCAGGAGAGAAAACCACTGAAGACCAGATGGTTGTGTGTTTGTTAAATGACACGGGGGATAAGTATAAGGACATTAGGAATGCTTTAGAGTATGGAGGGCAAAAATTGTCTGTTGAAATAATATACACATCTCTTAAGAATAAGGAATTGGAATCTAAGTCTGAGCACAAAGAAGCCTATAATGTTGAGTCCACATCCTATAGGGGAAGAAACTCTTTTAGAGGAAACCTCAAAGGCTGGAACCAAAATAGGAATAATTCTAGACATGCTAAAGACTATCAAAATAAAAATTTCATACCTAACAAACCTAGGGATAAGAAGTATGATCATAAAATTTTTAATCAAAACAGGTTTAAAACTAAGAGGTATGATAATAGAATTGATAGGAAGCCTGATGAAACTAGAAAATGTTTTTACTGTGGAAAGATAGGTCACTTAGTTGAGAAGTGCTTTAAGAAATTAAGAGAAGATGCTAGAAATAAAGCACAAGAACCTGCAGACATCCAAAACAATAGTGGAGTTGTTTATGTCACAACCACTTCTAATTTGAAAGATGAATGGATTTCAGACTCAGGTTGTACTTTCCATATGTGCCCTTATAGGGATTTGTTTGATACCTTCTCTGTGCATACTTCTGGTTCTGTGAAACTAGGAAATGATTTATCCTGTGACATAAAAGGAATAGGTACTGTGACCTTAAAACTTGCTGATAATAACAATTTGACCTTAAATCAGACTAGATATGTCCCTGATTTAAGAAGAAACCTCATATCTTTAGGTATTTTAGATGATGAGGGTTATGAAATTAGACTTAGCAGTGGATACATAAATATCTTGAAAAACAATTTGTTGTGTTTAAGCACAGTTAAGACCAATGGCATTTATATTGTGTCTGTGAAATATTCTCCTCCTACTTCTTTGACCATTGAAACTGTTGATATTAATATGTCTGATTTGTGGCATAAAAGATTAGGTCATATAGGAGAAAAAGGACTTAAAATGTTAGAGAAAAATGGATTTCTTGGAAAGAATGTTTTTCAGAAAATTAGTTTTTGTGAAGAATGTGTTTTGGAAAAACAACAAACTTCTTCATTTGGTAAAGCTGTTCATAAATCCAAGGCAATTCTTGAATATTTGCATGCAAACCTTTGGGGTCCTGCCCCTGTTAACACAGTTTCTGGTTTTAGATACTTCTTGTTGATTGTTGATGACTATTCCAGAAAGTCTTGGGTTCATTTGTTAAAAACCAAAGACCAAATTGTTACTGTTTTCAAAAATTTCATTACCTTGGTTGAAAATTTGAAAAACAAAAAGGTTAAAGTGATCAGAACTGACAATGGTTTGGAGTTCTGTAATTTTAAATTTGATGAGTTTTGTAAAAACCAAGGCATACTTAGACATAGGACTGTTTCATACAGTCCACAACAAAATGGGGTTGCAGAGAGGATGAACAGAACCTTGTTAGAAAGAACAAGGTGTATGTTAATCCAATCAAATTTTCAAAAAATATTTTGGGGGGAAGCAGTTAAAACTGCATGTTTTCTTATCAATTTGTATCCTTCCAGTGCTGTGAACTACAGCATTCCAGATCAAATCTGGAATGATGCAGTTCCAGATTACTTTGTTTTAAAATTTTTTGGCTGTTATGCCTATGCTCATCAGGTTCAGTCCAAACTTGAACCAAGATCTTTAAAATGTGTCTTTGCTGGTTATGGGGAAGGGGTTAAAGGTTACAGACTTTGGGTCAAAGAACAAAGTGGATTCAAAGTTATTTTAAGCAGGTCTGTTATTTTTAATGAAAAGTTTTTTCCTTGCAAGTTTGAAAAGAATGAAAATCCACTTTGTGAAAAGGATTTTTTGATAACTGAAGTAAGCTTTGATGATTCTTACTTTTAGCCTGAGCAGCCCCAACATTTGCATAATAATAATGTACCTGCATCATCTGCACCCACTTCTCCTACACAGTCTGAACATGATGAACTTGTTTTAGACAATTATCAACTAGCCAGAGATAGGACTAGAAGGGAAATATGACCCCCTGTTAGATTTGATGATTTTGAATCCTATTCTGTTTCTGTTTTGTCTACTACTTTGGATCCTGAACCTGCTTCATTTGAAGAAGCTATGGGATCAAAAGATAAACACTTGTGGATTGCTGCCATGCAAGAGGAAATGAATTTCCTAATTAAGAATAAGACTTGGACCTTGGTAGAAAGACCCCTGATAAGTGTTATATTAACGTTTATTTTATACACTTGTATCCTTGAATATGTCATAATGTGATTTTATCTAAGTATTATTAATGCATTTTATGTTTTATATTGCATAGGATCATAAAAGAAGAGAAAAGAAGAAAAAAGGACCAAAATGCACTCAAAACTGAAGTTTGGGGACTTTCATGCAAATAAAGTTACGGCCGTAAGAAAATAAGGTTACGGCCGTGAAAGTGTCGTGAAGCAAGAAGAAAATCAGCAGAGACTTAGTTACGGCCATAAATCAAAATGTTACGACCGTAACCGTCTAAAAGGAAGAAATCAGCAGAGACTCAATTACGGCCGTAAAGGAAATGTTACGGCCGTAAATCTTCAAGTCAAAAATTTCCTTATTTCAATTCTTTCCATAATTTTGGATTTCTTGCTCCCAAAGCTAGGGCACGCAATTGAGGCTATAAAAAGGGAGTTTCATGACAAGAAAAAAAGACTGGTATTATTTTTTAGAGAGGCTACACATTGAGGAAAATTGAAAGAAAAATATAGAGCATTCTTGGGAGATTTTCAAGTGCAAGAACATCAATAACGGTGGAATTCATGAAGCAACTTGAAGAATCTACCACAACCATGCTAGGCTAAATTCCATATCTTGTTCAAAGGGGAAGTTGTGTCAATTTAATTATGTTATTTTCTTTTCCTACAAATTAGTAGCGTGAATTTATTCCTTTATTTCAACTGTTGGATTATTATGTTTTGAACGTTCAATTGAGTTTATTTGATTAATAGTTTAATTTGGCCAATTGGATTATTGATCTTTGAATTCATGAATATGCTATGTTTAGATTCTTGATCCGTAATTGTCATTGAATCTTTATTTTAGTAGCAAATAAATCTCGTGCAGGTTTAGTAATAATTCAACTTGGATTGATTAATTCGAGCTTGTGTAATTAACGATCCAATTCAATCTATTCTTCTAAATTTTCATACTAGTCGTGCATTAAATCCTAAGAGCTTGTTTAGGATTGTCCATGACTAGAATTGATTCAAAGAGCTTATTTTGAATCAATACACATAAGGAAGAATTTAGTTAATCAGAGCTTGTTGATTATTTATGATTGATAATTGAATTAGGAATAGAAACACGTTACAAGGAAAAGTATAACATTAATTGAGGGCACAACCGAACCCGAGAACAAGATTTCTTCTCATATTAATTCTCTAGTCATATTTAATTATTTATTTTTATGCGTATTTTCTATTCAAGCAATTTCAAACAACAAACCCCCCATTCCATTCTAATTGATCGAACAACTAAAATTAGTTTCCGTTCCTCGTGGGATCGACCCTTACTCTCGCTACTACATTATTAATTAATATTTGATGAGTAAGGAATTATTTATTATTTTGGTGCATTGCGACACGCATCAACCCCCTAACAAGAAACTGATTGATTGCAAATGGATATTCAAAATAAAAGATGGGGATTCAGAAGGGGGCAAACCTAGATATAAGGCTAGGTTAGTTGCTAAAGGGTTTTCACAAAAAGAAGGCATAGACTATACTGAAATTTTTTCTCCTGTGGTGAAATATACTTCAATTAGAATTTTGTTTGCTTTAGTTGCTCAAAATGATTTATAACTTGAGCAAATGGATGTGAAAATTGCTTTTTTGTATGGCATGCTTGATGAAACCATTTATATGTCTCAACCAAAAGGTTTTGAACAGAAATCTAAAACTGATCTGCTGTGTTTACTTCAGAAATCCCTTTATGGTCTGAAACAAGCACCTAGACAATGGTACAAAAGATTTGATAATTTCATTCAAAGCCTAAAATTTTAGAAAAGTTCATATGACTCCTGTTTTTACTTTAAAAATGATTTCTCTGATCCTATGTATCTTCTTCTGTATGTGGATGATATGCTCATAGCTGGTAAGGACCTGCAGGCTATTTCTAGTCTTAAACAGAATTTGAAAATTGAATTTGAAATGAAAGACCTAGGACCAGCTAGGAAAATTCTTGGTATTGATGTTTTTAGAAATAAATCTGTGGGGAAAATTTTTCTGAATCAAAAGAGTTACATTGAAAAGGTTTTGAAAAAATTTTCTTTATTTGATTCTAAATCTGTTTCACTTCCACTACTCTCTCATTTTAAGCTTTCTAGTGATCAATGTCCTAAAACTACAGAAGAATTTCATAGAATGAAAAATGTTCCTTATTCAAATGCTGTAGGTTCAGTTATGTATTTAATGGTCTCAACCAGACCAGACATTGCATTCTCTGTCAGTGTTTTGAGTAGATTTATGAGTAATCCAGGGGAACCCCATTGGGAAGCTCTTAAATCTTTATTAAAATATTTGAAAGGAACTTTGAATTTGATTCTTATGTTTTCTAAATCCAAAACTGCTTTTGAACTTAAAGGATTTGTAGACTCTGATTTTGCTGGTAATATTGACAACAGAAAGTCTACCTCTGCTTACTTTTTTACACTAAATTCGGCCTGCATCAGTTGGAAAGCACAACTTCAGAAATTAGTTGCACTTTCTTCAACTGAAGCAGAGTATATCTCAGCCACTGATGCAGTTAAAGAATGCATGTGGCTAAGGGGTTTACTTTCTGAAATTGGTTGTTTGAGTAAACCTGAAATTGAGATTTGTACTGATAGCCAGAGTGCCTTATATCTTTCTAAAAATCCTGCATTTCATAATAGGTCCAAACATATAGATGTCAAATTTCATTTCATAAGAGATATCATTGAAAAAGGTTTTGTGAAGATGATTAAGATTCCTACTCAGCTAAATCCAGCAGATGCTGGAACAAAAATCATACCTATTTCTAAGTTTAAGGATGCCCTGAACTTCCTTAACATTTTGGAGTTTGATACTGCTTTACTGTACTATTGCAGGGAACTAAGTGGTTGGAAATATAGCTTGTAGATACTGAAGAACTTCAGGTCAAATCTAAGGAGCTGGAAGTGGACATAGCTGTAGTCTGAACCAATTGAGGGGAAGATTTGTAGAGCAATTGGCCCAACAGCAGTCCCAGTCCATTACTTTAGCCAGACATTAGAACTTGGGCTTTCCTCTTATTTTTGATCCATTGCTGAGCCCACTTACATTTCTTAAACCCGGAGACTTAGTCGTGCTTCTCTTAAACACGTTTTTATCTTTTCAACTGATTTGGTTACAACCGTTTGATCACTTCCACCTGGTGAAACTGAAGCCGTTAGATTCATATCCTATAACTAGGGCATTAGAAGGATCTGTATAGAGATAATACACATCACTTTCTGATATTTCTCTCTCTCTCTCTCTCTCTCTCTCTTGTTTGTCTCTCTCAGAGGCGATTCAACTCACCTCTTATTTCACAAATCAGTTATGAAGAATCTTTGATTTTTCTTCGTGTTGTAGGTTTGTAAGTTTGATATTAGTACTATTTGTAAGCATCTTTGATATTTTCAGAGAGAAATACTTTGTAGTTTAATTTTGCAGTTCAGAAAGTTTTTGTATATTTGCGATTCTTTGAGATTTGTAAAACTTATTTTTACAATACTTTGATCTGTAATCTTTTGTCCTCTTAAATAAAGATTTGGATATTTTTAAGTATTTTGGGTTCTAAATCTCTACAAAATTTATGAAGGATGAAGAACAAGTCTCAAGAAATCAAGCACGAAGCAAGGAAACTCACGAAGAGGAGCAAGAAGACAGTCTTACGAAGAAGAGCAGAGGCACAGTCAAAGAAGAAGCCAAGAATATTATATGTTACCAAAGTTGGGAACTTGGAGTATTGGTTGGAGACTTTTTCAGCAGTGCTGATTATACCGCCTACGGTGCCACCCCTCACAATAGGGGAGGGAAACTAGGACTGGGCGTTTATCGGTTCGGTTCTATTTCAGTTCGATTCCTTCAAAGACAAGAACTGAGCGGTTTCAGTTTCGGTTTGATTTTCGGTTATTTTTCGATTTTTGTTCGGTTCCAATTAAAAAAGTTAAATTTGATGCATATACAAAAAAAATCTAATTGTTTACAAAAATTAAAGGTAGATACAACCAAATAAAGCTTCCAATTAAAATTAAAGTCCAAATTCATGTATAATATACCACGAATGTGAATCTCAGAATCTTGATAGTTAAAAGTTTTTTCTACTTTAAAACCATTCTTATTTGAAAAGGAAATCACGTCGAGGAAGTAAGAATATTTGAATCTCATTAAAAGTAAATTCCACAAAATAATAATACTATAATAGTACATGAAATGACTTAAAAGTAAATTACTAAATTTCATAATAATAGTGTATCAAACAAATAACATTTCATACACTGTCTAAGTGTCTATACATTAAAGTGTGGTTCTATTTGGAGAAGATTGTGAGTCATGGATTTCTAATTAAAATACTATCAATCTAGATAACATTTCTCAAATGGAAAAACTGTGAGTAAATTTATATTCATCTGACCCACTGTTTACACATTAAAGCGTGAATATAAATATATTTTGTTGTATAATTCAATGAAAAATTCAAAACAAAAATATTTTTATCGGTTTCGGTTTTTTTTTAAAAAACAATCGGTTTCGATTTTGAATTTTTTTTTTCGTTTCGATTTACTCGATTTCGATTTTTTTGTCCACCCCTAAGTGAAACCCCATAATACAACTAGCTTTTTCTCCAACCTATTTAATTTTGACTCTTTAGAAAAAATCGAGACAGACTCCAAATAATTGGGCATCAAGAAATAATAATAATAATAATAATAATAATAATAATAATAATAATAATAATAATAATGACGATCGAGTCAAGTTATTTCATCCCTTTCAACCTCATCCTTTTAACTTCTAGGTGGGTATTGAACATCAAATTCAATGAGTACTTACACAAATAATCTTATTATTTACAAAAATACCTTTTAGAAATTTTCATTTAGTAAAAAAAATTTATAAATTTTTAGTGCCACTTTTTTTAATGATTTTGTCATTTTTTAAAAAAAGATGACACAATGTCAATTATTTTAAAAAATTAACATGTATGTTACTTTATCAATCAAACATAGATTAAAATCTTAGAATAAATTTAGGACTTGTTGATTTTATTCAAAAATATTAGAATAATTACACACACACACACACACACATTAAAAAAAAAAGTGATACAATGCCAATTTTTTTAAGTGACATTTTGTCACTTTTTAGTGAAAAAAGATTACTTTTCTAATTGAATGTAAATTTTTCAATTTTTGCAATATCCATCAATACTAACAAATTATTCAAGTCCACAAATACTAATAGGTACATTAAGTAGCTCATTGTGTCACTCTTTTTAAAAATAGTGACCCAACGCCCTTTTTTTTAAAGAAAAAAGTGACACAATATCACTTTTGTTACTTTTCTTTTAATCACGGTCACTTTTTACTACTTCAACATCACTTTTTCAATTTTGTAATATCCTTCCTTGATTACTGTAACTTAACAAATTACACAATTTTATAAACCCTAAAAGATACATGACAAACAACATTCCCAGAGAATTATGAATCTAATGTCACTAAAGAATAAAAACACTTCACAACAAGTGAATAAAAATGCAATAATGGAATGCTTTTTATAACTTCGGGATTGTGTTCTTCATCTTCAAACAATTCACCAAAGTATTTTTTCACAACAAATTTTTAAGTAATTGGTTAACACCATTTTCAAACGAATCATCAACTCAAGACAAACCCGAACCAAACAAAGACCTGTTATACAATAAACAAATCAAATCCAAAAACACTACCAATCCAACAAACACATACTTCAACAGCTTTGTCGAGTGGATAAGGTCACTGACATAATAAAGAAGTGCCAATTTAATGTTGAGTGTGAGAATTTCAATTAAAGGTAATCAAAACTAGATTTCATATACATTCAAAAAAAAAAAAAAAAAAAAAAATTCATATATTGTAAATGAACTATTTTGACATGCACTGAATTACTCCCAATGTTCTATTTGTTCCCTAAATATTGACCATCACCAACCATCACTACTACTTTAAAAGTGTGGATAGGGGAGAATCTTTCCCTTGACAAGTTTGTCCTCACACATTTTACTCTAAACCAAGAATACCCTTTCTTAATATTATTGCATATATTCAGAGTCCATTTGGTAGTGAAATTTTTTTACTTCAACTTTTCAAATTCAATCTCAACCATATATTTTCAGTCAAGTCCACATTTTTAGTTTTTCAAACTTTTTAAAACTACACATCCATCAAAAACTAAAAATAAAAAATCACTCTAAATTTTTCACATTACCAAACGGGAAATTATTATGTGTGTGTTTGGTATTATTTAAAAAAGAGTTTTTTTGAAATGAATAGTGATTTTTTGGAGAATGGATGATTGAGATTTGTTTGAAAAATAAAATATTGTGGACTTGACTTTTAATAGATGGTTGAAATTGAGTGTCATTGAAAACAAGAGAAAAAGTTTAAAGTAAAACAAACAAGGGCTATATCATCATATCATCGAGAAACAAAAGGTCACTCCTGGCTCCCACGATCATCACTACTCACTACTACTTTAAAAGTGTAGATAGGGGAGAATATTTCCCTTGACAAGTTTGCTCTCACACATTTTATTCTAAACCAAGAATACTCTTTCTTAATACTATTGCATATATTTAGAGCGAGTTTGGTAGTGAAAATTTTTTTACCTCAACTTTTCAAATTCAATCTCAACCATCTATTTTTAGTCAAGCTCATATTTTTTTGGTTTTCAAACTTTTTAAAACTACACATCCATAAAAAAATTAAAAATAAAAAACCACAAAAATCAAAAATTTTCATATTATCAAACAAGATGTTATTATGTGTGTGTTTTGTATTATTTAAAAATAGTTTTTTTTGAAATGAATAGTGAGTTTTTGGAGAATGGATGATTGAGATTTGTTTGAAAAATAAAATATTTTGGACTTAATTTTTAATAGATTGTTGAATTTAAGTGCCGTAGAAAAAAAAAAGATTAAAGAAAAACAAATAAGGGCTCTATCATCATATCATCAAGAAACAAAAGGTCACTCCCAGCTCCCACAATCTCTCCCCATTTGAAAACCCACCAAGAACCCCAAGAGCCAAGTAAAAGTAATGAAAGGAAAAATCCTATTTGGGCAGTAATCCAAATGAAATTAATCCTCATTACAGGTATGTAGTATGTACTTTTTTATTATTTCTCTATTTTAAAACCTATCATTCTTGATCTATGTTCCACCCTGATTTCGTTTGTTCATAGTGGAACAAATCGGAGCTGGAGCAACCTGAATCACCCTTTCTATGGCTTAGGTTAACATGTGCTACTCATCAACCAATTTAAGAATAAATTTCTCCACAATTGTCGTCGTGTACAAAATCTTTAATTTATTTTTCTTTGTTTAAAAAAAAAACCTTTTGTAGCATGTTTTAGCTCGTATTCTTTAATTACTTCAATTACCTTAAAATTGAGTATAGCTTCAACTTTAATACTCATATCATGTATTGTTTACGTGAGACGTGCAACGCAAATAATTACATTAAATTAGTCCAAAAAACACCAAAAACATCAAATTAGTCCAAAAACTCTCTCCAATGGAACACTAAATTGGTGTTGTTGATATAATTACAGAAATGCCATCACTTATTTACTAATTTACCATTGAGTGAATTACAAGAATGCCATTAATCATTTTATTATGTTTTTTATATTTATTTTATTTTATTTTTTAAAGTTTTTTTTATGTATTTATTATTCCAGAAATCCTTCGTTCATTTTTTTTGCAGTTAAATTTTTATTTCACCATAATGCTATCAATTAATTAATCCGTTTATTTGTTTGCACTTTTTAATTTTTATTAGCGTGGTTGAAGTTATTTCAATGAATTACAATTTAAATTAATTTAGAAACAAATAATAAAATAATGAAATTTAGATTTGATGTAAAATTTGGTGCATGATTTTGGAGATGGATTCAAAAAATAGTGTAGATTTTACACCATTTTGGTGCAAATGGTGTAAAAAATGATGTCCATCGTTGGAGATGATAGGCACTATTGCCACCAAAGACAAAACCAAAATACAGGGTATATATAATCAAAAAACCCTTTGTGCTATAATTAACAAAATTAATCAATCAATAACTCAGCTCCACATTATGCTAATTTGTTGAATAAAAAACAATTACACTGATTACCGAGTTTCCATAAATCTCGATTATATACCAGCCAGAATAAGAAAACTATAATAATGAAACAAAACAATTATAACTCGGGCAAAACTTCAAACTACATGTAGGCTTCAATGGAACCTGCAATGCAACAAATGCAATGATTAATTCAATTAAAACCAAGAAATAAATTACACTAAAATAAAAGAGTAAGAAACTAGGTTAGAGATTTGATTTTTTCCCCTTTTTGGTTTGGCTCAAAAAATCAATTCAACAACCACAAGTGCAACACCACGATTTGGAGATTTGTACAATCACGAAGGAAGTACAGGTAATCACAAACCGAAACCGTTCAAGCAGAAAGGCAGCCCACGAAGGTCACGAAAAA
Organism: Ligustrum vulgare; assembly: GCA_963555705.1. Taxonomy (NCBI): domain Eukaryota; kingdom Viridiplantae; phylum Streptophyta; class Magnoliopsida; order Lamiales; family Oleaceae; genus Ligustrum; species Ligustrum vulgare. The sequence continues at coordinate 12,980,797 of OY743185.1, forward strand.
GGAAGCAGCCGTGTGTCAAGAAGAAGCACAAGAAGAAATGCTGACTACTTAAGCAGATGAACACGAAGAAAAGCACCCAAGATTTCACACAGAAAGCACGCACTGAGAAGTCATGGCCAGACTCGGCCATTTTATAGACAAAGAATCCTTCCCACAGATGGAGCTTAACGGAATGGAGAAGAGTGAGGAACGGGATGAGACTTATCAAAATCAAGATAAAGGTTATCTTGATATTTAACCAACCGAGAATAATGAGTATAATAGATAAAGATAAGCTTTGTTCGGTTTTATCTCTTTTTTCCAACATTATCTCCAAAGTTGGGTATCGAACACCAATCCTAATTGGGTTGACTCCCTCAAAATACCCGACCAAGTGGGCTACAAACAATTGTGGTGTGGACTTAACTGTTCTTCAATATTGACTTATAAAAGCCTGAAGTTAAAACGGGTCTCGATTTTTCATCATCGCCAAAGGGGATTAATTTTGCTAACATATTACCTAACACTACATATACAGAGAAATTTCAAAACTCGATATATCTTGGCTATATTTCTTCATCTCTTCAAAATAGAAAATGTGATAGAATAGTTGGTGGGCATAATAAATGGTGGAATGAATTGCATGTGCTGAAGCATAAATGAGGTCCAGCAGAGCAAAAAGATTTGCAATTGAAGCCACTGGAGATCGTACGAGCACGGATTTGCTTTTAGAGTTCTTTAGATTTACAAGTGAAGAAATGAGGCTTTCTATTTCTGTGTGGGGGGTTTTAGGAAGAGAGTGAGGGTAGAATTACGGTGTTAAATTTTTAATTCAGTCAAGAAGGTTATTTTTTGAATTCCTTTAAATTTGGGGGTAATTGATGTAATTTTCCCAAATTCAATTGGGCTGATTTCCTAAAAACACGCAACCATATTCGCTACAAGTAATTATGGCGTGAACTTTAATTATTCTTCAATATAGGCTTATAAAAATCTGAAGTTAAACGGGCCTCGATTTTTTATCATAACTAAAAGGTTTATTTGTTTTGGCGTCAAAAATTGACGTTGACACATGGCAACTCTTTTGTCAACTTAGATCGAAAATTTGGAGTTATTTGATAAAGGATTCAATATTATAGAAATATAACAAAAAAAGTCCTTTGGTTGACACTATTTTGACAACATTTTTATTTCCAATTTTTTGCATGCGTTACAATGTCGCAAACATTTCCATTTATAGGCAAATATTTAAGGTTTACTGTAACAAAATAAAAAAAATAATATTGTTTTCATCATAACCAATACAAATGACGCCGATTTCTTGTAGTTTAAGCATAACCCACGTGATGGTGGGCCCTCTGGGGCAATATTCTCTGTAAGTTGTACAGTAGGCAACATGTGGAAGGCAATTTGTCGGAATCATGCCACCCTAGGTAATCCACTTGCATCGAGGTAGGTATTTTCTTCATTGAATGGAGTTCCATTTGGTCTGTATGTTACCTAGGTCAATATTTTATAGACTCGAGGGATGTGAAGCTGTGCTATAATATTATTAGGCCGGAGTTCGGAGGTCGGGTGGACCTTTTGTTCCATGACTGGAAGACCTAAAATTGGCCAAGCCCATTTTATTAAGAGCCTATTTTCAAGGGCTAGAAACATGTTCACCAATTTTATTGAACTGGACCTTGATGAAATATTCGATGATCAACAATTGTCCCACAAGTTCTTGTACTGAATATATTCGGTACAGACCTTTTATCTTCCTTTCAACCATCCAACAAGCCTTTGATTTTTCCTAGGAAATAATTAGCCATCAAATCATGCTTTTTTCTAGTTTCAAGGTAAAGGGGATGTTGGCTTTTTTCATCTATGTTTTTTGAATATTATCCATTAGATTTCATCTAACGGTTGGGAGCCTTCATTTACGAAAAGGTTAAGAACCCAAAGAAGACACACTTTTTCTTTTTTATTTTTCGGTGATTTATGCGAATCTCTTTTCAACCCAAAAACTCCGTTGATTCTGGTGATAAGCAGCTTCAGTTATTCTTCTTTTTTGTCAAAGTATAAAAATACGAACTTCTTTTCTTATCTCTTTTCCCTTTCCTACATTCTCCTTGCTTTCTCTTCTTTCAAAGGGAACTTTCAAAGTGTTTCTTCTGCAATTCTTCTTTCCTTTTTTGTAAAAATCTGATACATTTGCCTTTAGATTTGGACAACCATGAGTGAAGAGATGGGGACTAGTATGGATTTTAGTGAACTCCCTGAAGAGACATTAAGCTCTGCTGATGGTGGTGACCGCTTCTTGTTAAGAGGTCATTTTGGCCTCGTGTGAGGTTAAGGGAAATAGACCGCCAGTTTTTTTTTAGGGGGATGAGGGCTATTATGAGGATAAACCAGAGTGGGATGCAAAAAGATATATTACTGTGGTGATGGAGAAAGACCTGAGTTTTTGGAGGAAAAAATATAGAATCCCAGAAGAGGTAAAATTAGGGATTCGTCGTGTGACCCGCCTATAGGGCATATAGCTGTAAATAAGGAGATGTTTGAGGCTGTCCTGAGACTTACTTTCTCCCTAGTAATTAGGAAATTTCTTAGTTCCTGGAGAATAGCTCAATTTCAACTTACTCCCAATGGCTGGAGAATTTTAGTGGGGATGATAGTATTGTGGGACGAGGAGAGCTGAGTGTAGAGGAGTTCCATTCTTTTTATGGGTTTAAGCATGATGGGAAGGACTCCGGATTTTACTATGCCAGTGCTCGCCCAAAGTAAGGAGGGAATTTAATTAAAGGTCTTTCGAAGTTCGTTAAGGATTGGACGATCAATTGGTTTTGGGAAACTGGCTACTGACAATACGTAAAAAATGATCCATCTCCTGAAATTACCATTGACGACAGCTTTCGTACTTTAAGTAAGTGCTTATTCCTTTGGTTTTGAATTTTAGTCCACTGTCTTAACTCTATTAACCTTTATAGTTGTGCAGACTACGAGAGGTTCAATCACACTCAGGAACCCATCCAAAAGGCCAAAAAAGCTCGTGAGTACGCCGATTGGTGGAGGGAGTGTAAAAATCTGATAGTGGAAGAAAAGCTATACAAGGCGAGACTTCTTTCTGAGAAGACAGAGTTCGTCCCAATGAGAAATGAGAAAGGTAAATTTCATTGAACTCCAACCTAAATTTGCAACTTTCATCTCATGAATTGACCTTTTTGGTTTCTGCATTTTCTCAAAAAAAGAAAATAATCAATGAGGGATTTACGTGCTGCGAGAACTCAGGAGGGGAAAACCGAGGTCAAAGCCTCAATGGGTGAACCGATTATCGTTGAGGCCACAGGTGGCGGAAAAAGAAAGGATCCAGAGACTAGTGGAGTTACAGTGGCGAGATCAGGAAGAAGGACAATTTTTTTGGAGGAAGTGCTAGAAGACGTTCAAGGAGAGGAGATACAGGAGGACTTGCAGACGGGAGTCGTCATTGGGCAGAAGCAAGTGTTGCAACCAGTGGACCAGACTCAACTCAGTCCTATGAAATTATCATCGTCCTCAGGGTTGGGTGATGATGAGGTGGAAGAAAGTCCCTTCTTTGGAACCATTGAAGAAAGCAAGTCGGAGTTTGGGTGGACTAAGAAACTCTAACCTAAACCGTTGAGGGACTTTCACTGGAGCAAGTCTCCACTAAACCATCCTAACCACCCTACCGAAGTTCAGCAGGTCTACCATTTAGCAGGTAAATCCTGGACTCGAAGGCAGAGGAAATATAAGGAAGAGATCGATCCTATCGACCTAGCTGCAATAGCCGTTGTGAACTGTCAGCATGCTGCGATCCAAATGTATAACATTGGGCTCCACTTGAGGAAAGCATCAAAGAAGGAGAAAATTATGAGGGCGAAGGTGGAGCAGAAGTCCGAAGAAGTTGAGCTATAAAGAAAACTTCGTCATGACGCCCAGAAGTTTGCTGAAGATGCCCGTCTTGCAAAAGTCATCCTTGAGGAGAAGTTAAAGTGGGTAGATGAGGCCAATTATCTTGAGCAACGAGTTAAGGGCCTCTGTAGGGATCTTGAAGAAGTGAATGATAAGTCCTAAGATCTGAAGATTCAGTTGATAGAGCTACAACTGCTGAGGAGGACGCTACATTTACCCCAATCACAGCAGTTACTGCCTTCAAATCTTCCTCGGAGTTTGAAGCATTGGAATCTGAGATTTACATTTTGGACATTAAAATTGCCATTCGAGATATTGAAGAGAAGTCTCCAGACTACGACCTTAACTGGTTGAAGGAAGATATGAAAAAGCTGGAGGAGAAGGAACAAGCTTTGAGGGCATCTAATCAGTAGCTTGGAGGTTCTTTAGGCGGAGCAGATACTTAATCATTCTTCCTTCTTTTACTTTTTTCTTTTGGAGGCCATCTCTTGTAATCTTTTGTTCTCAAATTTTCAGTAATTTACTTTCTTTTCCTTACTTCGCAGTTCTTACATTTTACATTCTGATCTCAATACTTTGATAAATTTGACAATCTTTTCATTTGATGTTCGATTGTACGAGAACTAAATTTGTGTTAAGATTGGTGATTGCACAAATGTATCCATGATCAAGAATTGATTGAGACAATACCAGAAAATGATAAAATTTTGGTCTAAAACTGTTAATGAGAATCCAATATTCTTTGTAATTTTTGTAATTTGGTTAAATTCAATAATTTGACCATATCTCTTATATAATTTTAACTTCTATGATTTTCTTAAGCTCAAGATCTTTGAACTCAACTCTTATATTAGGACTTTTCATAGAGCCCATATTTTTCGTCCGATGCTCTCGTGGGATCAGTTTTTTTTTTTTTTTTTTTTATAAGTATGTAGCACTTACACCCCTTGGAAGTCCGTTCTTCATTTGAGAACTTTTGGACAAATCTTGAGCTCTTCTTTCCCTGTAGGATTAACTGGGCATGCCTGTTGAGCTAATTTTACCAGACCGTGCCCCGATTTTTATTCCCTTTTCGAGTTTTGAGGTCGTGACCTAACTCGGGACTTGTGAGTTAGGTAATCGAACTCAGGAATTCTAACAAAAATTCTTAGCCTTAGTCGATATTCCTGTCATTAGGTCGGGCCATTGACACATATAGATAACAAAACGATATTTTCCTCATTTCGATAAAACCTGACATACACCAATTTCATTTACAGAAAATTTCACTCATCTATTGGTAATAGGTCTTAAGATGCTCAGAGTTCCATGAATGTAGAAGCGGAATTCCATCCAAAGTTTGGAGTTCGTAGCTCCATTTTTCATTACCTTAGTTACTTGGTAAGGTCCCTCCCAGTTTGGTGCGAAAGCTGCAACGTTGGCTTCTTTGGTGGCTAGGAAGACCTCTCTTAGGACTAGGTCTCTATTTCGAAATATTTTCTTCGCACCTTATTGTTATAATATCTCTCACTTATTTTCTTGTAAATGGTGTTCCAGAGGTCGGTCATTTCTCTTTTTTCATCCAAAAAGTCCAACTTCGTTGCGAGAGAGATATTGTTCTGTCCTTTGTTGAAGTGCAATATTCTGTAGGTCGATATGTTGACCTCAGCTGGAATAATTGCTTTTGTTCCAAATGCCATGGAAAAAGGTGTCTCTCTCGTGCTTGTTCTGGTCGTAGTTCGATACGACCATAGCACGCTGGGTAGTTCTTCTGTCCAAACTCCTTTGATTTTTTCTAGTTTGGCCCTTCAAAGTGCGTTTGATAATTTTTTTGATAGCTTCGACCTGGCCGTTTGCTTGGGGTGATTAGGTGTTGAGAAGTGTTTTCTGATGTTTAGCCCTTCACAAAATTCTCTGAGCCTCATGTTGTCAAATTCTTTGCCATTATCTGTGACAATTGAGTGGGGGATTCCAAATCAACAAACAATGGATTTCCAAATGAAGTCTTGTCTTTTGCTCAATTATTTTGGCCAGTGGTTCTGCATCTGCCCATTTTTGTGAAGTATTCTACGACCACGACGGTAAATTATACTCCTCCTTTTCGACTTGTCATGGGACCTATTAGGTCAATTCCCCATTTTGCGAAAGGCCAGGTGCTGATTATTGATCTCAGTTCTTCTGGTGTGGCTCTATACAGGGGAGCAAATCTTTGACATTTGTTCCATCTCTTAGCGAACTCCATGGGATCCTTTTTTAGCATAGGCCAGAAATACTCCTGCCTAATTATTTTGTGGACTAAAGCTTGTCCCCCAGTATGATTACCACAAACGCCTTCTGGATCTGCGTTAACGTTTGGAGAGCCTCTTCTTCATTGAGGCACCTTAGTAGTGGAGTAGCGTAGCCTCTTTTGTATAGGAATCCGTCAATGATTGTATATCTGGCAGATCTTATTCTCAATTTCCTTGCCAGGTTTGGGTCCGTAGGACACCTACCATCCTTCAAAATTTCATCAATCCAACACGATTTTTCATCAGTAGCCATAAGGGCCACCTGGAGGGACTCGTTGGAAGCGAACTATATTCTACCAACTGGAACGCTATCCAGCTCATGAACTCCCTCACTTGTTGCCAATTTGGAATGCATCCGCATGACTATTTTGAGATTGTGGAATTTGTGAAATTTTGGAACTTAAGAATGAAGTCAGCTCTCTTTTGATAACCTGGATGTACTAGTCCATGCGCCTTTCATTCGTTTGATAAATTCATTGTAGTTGATTAACTACAAGCCGTGAATCGCTATGTAAGATGATTCGTTTGACTCCCATTTCCTTTGCCATTTGTAATCCTGCGACAACGACTTCATATTTCGCTTCATTGTTTGATGCTTTAAAATCAAAACAAAGAGCATGGCAAAAGATCTAATTTTCAGGGCTCTTAAGGACGACTCCAGCTCCTGGCCGTAGGTTGGTTGAAGATCCATCAACGTAGAGTTCCCAAATACCTTTTTGATTCGTCTAGTGTTGAATTCCAGGGTTGAACTCTGCAATGAAATCAGCTAGGGCTTGTCCCTTAATCGCAGCCCGTGGTTTAAAATGGATTTCAAATTGCCCATAACTCTATTTCCCATTTAACCATCCTTCTAGAAGATTCAGTTTTTGAAAGATCTTTCTGAGAGGGTAATTTATGAGAACGCGCATGGGATGCTGCAAGAAGTATGGTCTCAATTTTCTGGAGGCCGTAGTTAGCGCATATACCAACTTTTCCATTGGAAAATAGTTTAATTCTGTGGCCTACAGAGCTTGGTCGGTATAGTAAACTGGCATCTGGATTCTTTCTTCCTCCCTTACGAGTACCGAACTTAAGGAGTGCGGTGACATGGCAAGATATAAATACAGGTGTTCATCTTCCTTTGGTTTGGATAACAAATGTGCTTTTGAAAGGTGTTCCTTCAATTTTTCAAAAGCGTTTTGGCAAGTTTCAGTCCACTGAAAATCTTTCCCTCCTCGTAGAGCGTCAAAGAATGGTTTGCATTTGTCCGTTGACTTGGAGACGAATCTGCTGAGGTCAGCTATCCTTCCTGTCAAACTTTGAATTTTTTTAACTCTCGTTGGTGCTTTCATTTCCAGAACTGCTTTGATTTTTTAGGATTTGCCTCAATTTTGCGCTGGTTGACCATGTATCCTAGGAATTTCCCCAAGCTAATACCAAAGGCGAATTTTGCTGGATTCAACTTCCTTTTATATTTTTTCAATATCTGGAAGGTTTCACGGAGATTTCTTATGTGGTCAGTGTACTTAACACTTTTTACAGCATATCGTCGATATATACCTCCATTGCTTTACCAATCAGGTTTGGAAACATGTAATTTACCAACCTTTGGTAAGTGTCTCCTACTTTTTTCAGGTCAAAAGGCATTACTATACAATCCTCTGTCCATTATAAAGGTAGTGTTTTCTTCATCCTCCGGGCTCATTGGGATTTGATTGTATCCGGAGTACGCGTCGATGAAGCTTAAGAGCTTGTGTCCAGCGGTAGCATCCACCATCTGGTCAATTCTAGGTAGGGGGAAGTTATCCTTTGGTCAAGCTTTATTGAGGTCGGTAAAATCAACACATACTCTCCACTTGTCTTTGTTTTTCTTCACGAGTACTTGATTGACAACCCACATTGGATAGTGGGATTCTCTGATACATTATTCAGGAGTTTGTCCACCTTTTTTGCTAGAGCTGCATATCGTTCTAGATTCAAAGGCCTTCTTTGCTATTTGGGTGAGACTTTGGGATCAATTTTAAGCTTGTGACACGCCACTTTAGGATCTATTCCTTTCATGTTGGAGTGGCTCCAAGCAAATACGACTAAATTTTCTTGCAAGAAATCTTTAAGGTCAGTTTTGATGGGCTCCTCGAGTTCTCTTCCAATTAAGAGTTTCTTGTCTAGTTCTTCTTTCCATGGGATTATTGCTTCCAATTCTTCCACGGGCTCCACTTTCCTCGAACAATTTTCATTCCTTGGGTCAACCTCTAGATCTGAGATCGTATGAATATCCACTTTGGGGTATACAATGCTACAATTTTGAGCCGTAGATTTGTTTCCCAGCACTGGTCCTTCGCCATTGGAAGTAGGGAATTTCATCATGTAGTAGTAAATTGAAGTTGCGGCCTTGAGCTCGTGTGGAATTGGCCTTCCCAAAATGGCGTTGTAGTTAGTAAGTAAATCCACCACAATGAAATCTTCTATGATCCTTCTTTGGCATGGTGGTTCTCCTAGCTCTACAATCAACGCGATCTGGCCAATTGCATATATCGGATCGCTGAAGAAACCTTGTGAAGGTTTGTGATGAGGTTGTAGCAAACCTCTGCTTAGTCCCATTAAGTCGTAGGTTCAGAAATATAGTACATTCACTGAACTCCCATCATCCACCAAAGTTCGGTGGACATGTATTCTAGCTATGGGCATTATTATTATTAGGGTGTCACTGTGAGGCTATAGGACGTGGCTCACATCGACTCCTTGAAAGTGATACTCTCCAATAAATCATTTTCTATTATGGTCCATGATCAGACGTCGTTGCCGGAATACGAGTGGGCTTCTCTCCCCATCCTTTTCCTCTCCCTCCTTGAGCTCGTGAAATTCTGGGTTCCTCCCACCATCATTTTGATTTCTCTCCTTAATCCATCGCCGTGCTTTCCTTGATGTCAGGGTGGTGATATTACTCGTTCTCCTATTTCTACCAGTTTGGAAACGAATTGTCGTAAATAACTCTGTTTGATGAGGTTTTCGATCTCTTCTTTAAACTGTCTGCAGTCGTTGGTATCATGCCATGCAGATCGGTGGAATCGGCAGTATTTTTGCTGGATCAGATTTGATGAGCTCGCTTTTAGTGGTGGTGGTTTCCTTAGGAAATCTTTATCTTTTACTTAAAAAAAAGTACATTTTCCAATGAGGTGTTCAGTAAGGTGTAATCCTGAAACCTTTCAAAGTAGGGCTTGGGTCAGATGTTCCGTTCTCTTCTCCGATCTGGTGTTCTACCCTTCTTTAGAGGTCTTTCTTCCTCTTTTGCTGGTTTATTTCATAGGTCGCATCTTCAGTGCTGATATATTTCTCAGCTCTGCTTAAAAAATCATGATACGACGTTAGACCATCATCGTGTACTGACCATTATTTTCAAACCTAGCCCGGTCGGGTCGACTCGAGCCAGAAATTGGGCCGGGTAACCCCAGAAACCCAGTCAGGTCAAACCCGGTCAACGACTTGGGTTGACCCGGGAAACCAGGCCGACCCGGTCGACCCGGACCCGGGTTTGACCCGAGTTTCATATATATTTTTAAAAAATTTTGATTTATTTAATATTATTTAATGCCCGGGTTGACCCCGAGTCGACTTCGGGTTGACCCTGTGACCCTTGACCCAGTCTCTCGGCCAGGTCGATGGCCGGTCCAGTTTTGAAAACATTTGTACTGACCACCAGAAACGCATTTTTTTATGCAGGCCGGATAATGTGGCCATAAGTGCGGCATCATTTGATACTTTTTCTATTTCAACTTTTTGTTTATTAAATCTTTTGAGGTAACTTTTAAAAGATTCAATTGAGCCTTGTTTGATGGAGACAAGGAGTTCCTTTGGCTCCGTCCTCATCCTGGCTCCCATGAATTGGCTCAATAACATTTTGGCGAGACCGTCCCAGCTTCTTATGGAACCTTGAGGGAGTTGTCTAAACCATCTTTGAGCTCGATATCCGAAAGTTAGAGGAAAGGCTTTGCACAAAATAGCATCACTGGCTCCTTGGAGCTCCATCCAAGATGTATATTTATAAATATGCCCCGCTGGATCCATGTTCCCTTCATTGCCTGCAAGAACGGGCATTTTAAATTTTTCTGGAAGTGTTTCAGCTAGAACTTCTTTGGAGAAGGGGGATGGAACGATTTTCTCTTTTTTTGTATTAAATTTTTATTTTTAGATTCCGATTCCGAAATTTGTTGTTTTAGAGCCCCTATTTATTCCATTTCTTTTTGGGATGTCTTCTCTTTGTCGTGGAAAATCTCTGCTCTGGTGAAGGTCATTTTTTGAGGCTGCTGGCTTGGTTCGCCTAGATGATTGAATATACTTCCTCCGCTTTTGGTGGAATAAGTGTTCTTTGGAGAAAGCTTTCTTTTTCCCCGTGTTTCTTTGGAAGAATCTTCTTTAAAACTTAGAGCCCTTCTTGTTTGTTGTGCACCATGTATCGAGAATTGCACCTCAAACTCAGTTCTGGCTGGCAGAGTTATTTGTTGATTCTATTCTAGAAGGGTAAATATAGTGGAAAAATGATCCAATCTGTCCATCATCACATCAACGCACGGATCTTTCACTACTTAGATGTTTATCCTTGGTTTTTTCTAAAATGTGGAGGGACCTCGATTTCATGGCTTTCAATTCTTGCATTACTGGAGTGTTGACTCATTTTAGGATGATTTGGTCTAGTGAATCGTTGGGAACAAAACTGTCTTACTAGCGCCAAACTGTTGACGTTGACACGTGGCAACTCTTTTTTCAACTTAGATCAAAATTTTGGAGTTATTTGATAAAGGATTCAATGTTATAGAAGTATAAGAAAAAAAGTCCTTTGGTTGAAACTATTTTGAATGCATTTTTATTCCCAATTTTTTGCATGTGTTACATTGGCACAATCCTTCCATTTATAGGCAAATATTTAGGGTTTACTGTAGCAAAATAAAAAAAATAATACTGCTTTCATCATAACCAATACAAATGACGTTGATTTCTTGTAGTCATAACCCACGTGATGGTGGGCCCTCTATGGCAATAGTCTTTGTAATTTGTATAGTAGACGACGTGTGAAAGGCAATTTGTCGGAATCATGCCACCCTAGGTAATCCACTTGCATTGAGGTAGGTCTTTTCTACACTAAATGGAGTTCCATTTGGTTTGTATGTTACATAGGTCAATATTTTACCGACCTGAGGGATGTGAAGCTGCGCTATAATATTATTAGGCCGGAGATCGGAGGTCAAGTGGACCTTTTGTTCTACAACTGGAAGACCTAAAATGGGCCAAGCCCATTTTATTAAGAGCATATTTTCAAGAGCTTAAAACACGTTCACCAATTTTACCAAACTAGACCTTGACGAAATATTTGGTGATCAACAATTTGGTATCACATAATTATGTAAACAAGAGTTTGTGATAGAGTGCATAATTGTTACTTAATTTGTGAAAATTCCTCTTGATCCAATGATTTTATATGGTTAAATTATGGGTATTAATTATATTTCATGTTTTGTGGTTAGGTGGAGGATTGGGATCAAATTGGTTCCAATATAACAAATTGAAAAGAAGAAGTTGAAATATCAAAAGGTGCACAATCAGAGAAGAACTTTTCATAAGGCGTGGACACGTCTTACTGTTTCATGAGGACTTGACGTATATGAGCGATTTTTGGATGGGGAAAATATTACTGTTGGACCCACAATTATTTTCTAAGGAGATGTGACTATTTAGAGAGATTATTATGTAATTAATAGATTTTTATTATTTTAGGGAATAATTAGTTTTTGATTAAAGGAAGGAAACGAGATCCTTCCTTATCTCTAAAAATTTTTCCATACAAGAATTCTCTATCCCTTTTCTTGTTCAGGGTCTTAGGTTTTCAATCATTCTGTTTTCTTTTTCCTTATCAAATTTTATGGATAGCTATTTATTATTCCAACACAAGGATAATTGAAGTTTTGATTCTTCAAGAATTATATGATAAATTTATTTAATTGTTCTTTTATTTGTTCTCTATTTATATATCTTTTGTTTGTATTTAAGTTGTTGTTTTGATTAATTAATATAAAGTGCACGTTGTTTTAATTGTCAAAATGATACTTAACCAATTAGAAATCTAAATTCGTAATTGTTTAGGTTTTCTAATACAAGTGGCATATAACATCATTGATTTTAGATAGATTTTTGACTCATATTATGAATATATATAACCTAGCTTAAATGAGTCACACGTTTGAATTTGTTGGTTAGAATTGGTCGTCTCTCTAGAGAATAATGCTATTGGTAAATTAAATCCTAATATCGTATCTAGGGTTGTTTAATTATTCGGGAAATAATCAATGAGTGTCTGTTGATTATCGATATAGTAAGAAGAGAGAGGTTGTTAGATCGTATCAACGACCATAACCAATTTAAAAAAGAGTAAAAGATTTTATTTTTGCATCCGTGATCAATTCTATGAATCAATTCTAAGATTATACCTTAGGATGTATACTTGTTTAATTTGATATTCTCATCACTTTAATTCTATGTAATTGTTTATTTCTTTGAAATTCGAAATTCAACCCCCCATTTTTAATTTATTGTTTTAAGTTTCTTGAAAAATTAAAGCTAACCAATCCCTATGGCTTCGACCTTGCTCACTACTATCAAAATTTATTTTTTTGAGAGCAAGTATTATTATTATTTGTTGGATTCGACATCCATCAAATTTTTGGCGCTGTTGTCGGGTATTGGTGTCAAATAGATTTTTTATTTATTTATTGTTTTATCTCTTTTAAGGTAAATTGACTCATCATTCAGTGATTTTGAGACAGGTGAAAAAAATGGCTAACGAGGAAAGAACTCTAAGGGAATTAGCTGTACCAAATGAAAATGAACAGTCACTCTGCATTCAATATCCAATTTTGGAGGTGGACTTCGAACTCAGATCTGATTTAATTCATTTGCTCCCCAAATTCCATGATCTTGAGAATGAAGACCCCCACATGCATTTGAATGAATTTCACATGGTATTTTCAAGCCTAAAACCACAAGGAGTAACTGAAGAATAGATCAAAATCCGTGCTTTTCCATTCTCGTTGACTGATACAACAAATGATTGGCTATTTTACTTACCTTCAGGTTCCATAATCAAGTGGTCAGGTTGTTCCTTGATAAATATCTTCTTGCTTCATGAGCTTCTAGCATTAGAAGGGAAATTTGTGGAATCAAACAAAGAGATACTAAAACACTTCATGAATATTAGAAAAGATTCAAGAAGATATGTGCAAGTTGTTCTCAGCATGAGATTTCTGAACAATTGCTCATTTAATATTTCTATGAAGGATCGTTTCCAATGGAGAGAAAGATGATGGATGTAGCTAGTGGAGGCGCTATAGTAAACAAAACTCCAGTTGCCGCTAGAGATTTGATCTCCATCATGGCTACTAAAACACAACAATTTGGATTCAAATAAGACACCCACTTGAAAAGGGTGAATGAGGTAAATGTATCTTCTCTTGAAAATCAAATAGCAAATATAACCTATCTTGTTCAACAAATGGTCGTAGGAATTATGCAGCAGGTTAAAGCTTGTGGAATTTGTGCTGCTACTGGTCATCTAACTGACAAGTGTCCTACTCTTCAAGAAGATTCTTCTGAAGAGGCTAATGCAGTTGGAAGATTTTCAAACCCGACACAAGGGAATTATGATCCCTATTCAAATACTTACAACCCAGGATGGAGGGATCACCATAACTTCAGTTATCAGACAAGACCACAATGTCAACAATTCCAGCAATTCTAGCCGAGAAAACCTACTCCTCAACCACAACAATCTTCTTCAAGTTCAAGTGTGTCTCGAGAAGAAATTATTAAATTACTTGCAATTAATACACAACAATTTCAACAGGAGACTAGAACGAACATTAAGAACTTGGAAAATCAAATGAGTCAATTGACATCAACTGTGAATAGATTGGAATCTCAAGGTAAATTACATTCACAAACTATTGTTAATCCAAAACAAAATGTTAGTGCAATTACCTTGAGAAGTGAGAAGGAATTGAAAGAACCTAGCGAGATGAAGCAAGGCAACTGTAACGATCGGGAATTTTTCAATTGATTATAAAATAAATATTTCATTCATAAAAAACGTGTCGCTATAATTTCAACCATTTTTTTTTTTTTTTTTAAATTAAGCATGCTTATCTAGCCATGTCGAATATGTCGAGCAAATAAAATATAATTTGAATCCAATTTGATTCCTAGTCCAATTTCATATTTTTAAATATTGTCCAAGCCCAAAATTATTATTTATTTTAAATTCGAATTATTTGAATTCTAAAAATTCAAAGACCGATTTTATTATTATCAAAATTTATTTTCATCCACGTTTCATATTTTAAATAGTTATTTTTAGTTAGATATTTTATTCGCAATAATATTCTTATATTCCAAGTCTTTACAAAATCGTACTCTAATTCAAACGTTTCCATATTCAAATTTCTATTCCAAGTATAACTAATTCCAAATCTATGCATACACATATATTTCCCTCCGTCCAAATCATGACATTTTTCAAAGTTCAATTTTCGTAAGTATGTTTTCTGCCTTCAACCATTGACGAGCCATAATTCATTCCCTGAATCCCAGAAGTCCATAGCCGAGTCTCCAATCCCACTGCGAAACTCTCCTCACTGCAGCCAAACCGTCGCCCAAATTCACCAACCCATGACACCGTTAATGCATTATTACCAGGCTGCCCATCACCGGAGCAACCAACACCAATCAGCCACCCAACCACCACCTCAAAACGGCAACCATCATCATTGCCGGAAAGTAACTAATCGAACCAAGAAACAACCCAGCCGCCATAACCAACTCCACGGCCAAATGCCCACTGCCACATATCCAAGCACCATCACCATGCTGCCATACCGCCAACTCCATCATCCAAACCGAATCCACACCATATCACCACCACCTCAAAACATCGTGTAATACTATAACCACCACCACACGAAAACCGCCGCTAACAAATTCACCCAAAATACATCCAAAATCAAACCTAAAACCAAGAAATAAACTAACCAAACAACTCACCTCGACCACCGGCTGCTGCAACCGGAGTTTAGCTGGAAATCGCCACCCCAAAATCTGAACCCAAGCCTCGGATTCAATCCCAAATCGCACCCAAAATCGCCCAACTCTCCTTCTCCACCGCCCCTCCACCCACTGTTGTCGCCGCCGTGTGATGGCAGCACTATTGCCGCCAGTGCCCCGGCATCCTGGACCAGCGATGGGCCGTTGGTCGTCGCCTGGCTCTGCTCTCTTCTCGGTTGAGTGAAGTGAGAGAGAGAAAGAGTGATTTCTATTTTAAAAAAAAAAAAATCTGATTTTGATAAATTACACCTTAAGCCCTTGATTTTAAAGTTAGTTATTTTCAGTCCTTCTGGTTTAAAAACCGTTTAGTTCAGCCCCCCTAGTTTTAAAAGTCTTATTTTAGTCTTTTAATTTTAAATTGTTTGATTTAGCCTTGCACTTTTATTTAAAATAAATTAGTCAGTTCTAATGTTTTGAAATCCTAAAAGTCAGTGCTTTTATTCCTCAAAGGCGGTTATTTTAGTCCAAAGCTTTTCAAATATTTTATTCAGCACATAAGTTTTGCAAATCATTTATCTTAGTCCAATTGTTTTGAAAATAATGTTAGTCCCCAAGATTTCTAAAATCATATGAGTCAGCCCAATAGTTTTCAAAATCATTTATTTGGTCCCAACTCTTTTAAAATCCCAACTATATTTGTTTTTCAATTTAAACCATAAACTTTTTCTTCTTTTAAATACTCTTTCATTTTAAAACATTTAAATTCTAAAATATTAGTTTAAAATTTATTTTATATATTGGCTAGACGAGGCGTTTGAATGTTTAGAAGATTTACGTTTTTCCCGCTCAACAAACTCGAGAATAATTTCAAGGTAGGTTCATTACTTCAAAAATATTTTATCTTAAATGCGCAATATTAAGTAAACCCGTCTTGTAAATTTATGCATATGATTACGTAATTTATGAGAATTAATTGCCTTCGGGCCCAAATCCACATGTCTTCGGGCATGGAAATTTATAACTTATGAGATCCACTTGCTTATTGCATGAGAATGAGAATTTATGACTTAAGTTGCATGATTATATGTGTTATTTACGGTATAGTTTATTTAAATTGCGCTGAACCTACTGAGTATTTCTATGAAATGCTCACCCCTATTTTTTAAACTTACGAATTACAGGTTTTGGAGTTGACGATGAAGAGTGCGGTGGTGGCAAATAATAATAAAGCTATATTTTTAAAGTCACGATTCATGAATATTGTCAATTTATTTATTTGTCGTTATTTTAAATATGAGATTTACAGTTTTATGAACATCGTCAAATTTAATTATTTCATTGTTATTTTCTTTGAAAATTAAGATTTAAATATTTTTATGAATTTATCAAAATTTAATTTATTTACTGTTGAAAATCTTCACATAAATATGATGTTTAGAATTCGATTATTTTTCGCAATAAAATTAGATTTAAAGGAGAAGTGGGATCCCGAGTTTACGAAATTTGGAGCATCACAGCAACTCAGGAAAAGAAACTGAAAAATGAAGTCATTCCACAACATCAATCCGATCAGTCTGAAAGCCTCAAAAGAGAACCACCAAAATTTTATGTGACACCTCCTCCATTCCCTACGAGATTGAGCAGATCCAAAAAATAGGAAGAGGAAAAAGAAATCATGGAAACTTTTCGCAAAATTGAGGTAAATATTCCCTTACTTGATGCAATTAAACAAGTACCTAGTTATGCTAAATTTCTCAAGAAATTGTGTACCAACAAGAGAAAGTTGAAAGGTAACGAAAAGGTAAGTATGAGAGAAAATGTTTTAGCTGTGCTCCAAAAGAAATTGCCTCCGAAATGCAAGGACCCAAGTATGTTCACTATCCCTTGCAAAATAGGTAAGGTAAGAGTTGAAAAAACGATGTTAGATCTAGGAGCTTCAATAAATATAATGCCCCTATCCTTTTATTCATCTTTGAATATTGGTCCATTAAAAGAAATTGTGTGATTTTACAACTTGCTGATAGGTTTAATGTGTATCCTAAAGGAGTCTTAGGGGATGTTTTAGTACAAGTAAATGAGTTGGTTTTTCCTGTTGATTTTTATGTACTTAATATGGACGAAGATTCTTCTTCTAATTCTACACCAATTCTTCTAGGAAGACCATTTTTGAAAACATTTAGGACGAAAATTGATGTGCATGATGGTACACTTACAATGGAATTTGATGGTGAAATTGTTACGTTTATATTTATGATGCCATAAATTATCCTAATGATGTCAATTCTGTCTATTTTATTGATGTTGTTGATTGCATAGCACAGAAAGATCTCAAATTTAGTGGAAAAAATGGCTTGAGAGTTGCCAACAGTAAGCATCACAAAGTGAATGGCCATAGTCACAAACATTTCTATGAAGGTCACCAAGTGGAAAACGTGATAAAATTGAGCCAGGGGAATCCAATTGATCCCGATTGAAGAAAGAAACAAAAAAGTCTAGCCAAAGACATAAAAGAAAGGCACTTTCGGGAGGTAACCCGAATTTTTCTTTAGTTTTAGCAATCAATTTTTAATTTTTGTTTTTATTTATTCGTTATTATTTATTTTATGATCTCCATAATTTTTGAAGTGAAGTTGACCTTATTTTGATTTTTTGGTAGGTATGAATCCTCAATAAGACATGGGCATGCTCTATGAAGAAAGCAATGGATTGAAAAAATCTTGAAATAAGGCATGCCCACACTTTATTTAAGGTGATTCTCGGATTGAGAAACACGAGTTGTTCTTAAAAAAAAGACCTCTCTCTCTCTCTCTCTCTCTCTCTCTCTCTCTCTCTCTCTCTCTCTCTCTCTCACACACACACACACACACACACACACACACATCTTCCTTCTCCCACAAACACAGCTCGCCTTCCTCACCTTCATCTCTCAACCTTCAACCAAGCCACCAGTCCCGCTTCTCTCATCTCCACCGCAGAACCATCTTTATCACCTTCACCCATAGCCACACCTCTCACCTTCAACCACAGCCGGTCCTTACACAGTCATCTCCATCCCCTCTTCCAGCACCACAAACTTCCACCACCGCATACACCAGCCCCCACCTCCATCTTTCTCTTCACCTTCACACCACCACCCATCTACCTTTCTCTCTTCCCCTTCTATCACACAAAGCACCAGAAGTTACCCAACTTTCTCTTTCTCTCGTACAGCCGTCATGTTGTCATCAATCACCACTACAGACCACAACTAACCACAACAGTCCACTCCTCTCCAGCTTCAACTAGTCGCAATTCAAAATCATCTCCATCCCCATTATCAACCTTCAACCGCAAGCACAATTATGCTTTTATTCAACAATAAGAAGCACCAAGTTCGGGCACTATGGGCAGAAAAAAGGGAGAGAAGCACTCCATATCTCTCTTAAACTCAGATCGAGTCCCTGCCATAGAGACTTCATCTCGATGTAATACTCTATAAGGTCGACCTCAGGTACAGAAACCTGAACAACTCAGATGAGGTCCAGTCACTTACAGTGGAGTCCTCTAATTTTTTTTTTTAAAATTTATTTACGGTTTTTACAAATTATAATTTCGCTACAGATGATGCTAAAAACTCGCACTTGAAATATTCCGAGCCTGAGCAGTGAACAAGCACGATCTAGATCTCCGAATACTTGAAACAAAGGCGGTGAGGGTTGACCTCGTCGCCCCTACGATGCTTAAGTTAGTAATGAGAGAGAAAATATTGACGCAAGAAGCTATGAAGTATAATAATGGTGTCCCTGAATTATGATTGAGAGGCGAGTATTTATAGAGGTGAGCGGATGAATCCCAGTAGGATTAGAATGCTTGAGTTGCATGAGTTCTATTGGAAATCATCTTCCTAGTTATTAGGGATAAGGTGGTAAGATGTTGGATAACGATACAAGTCCTACTGCTTTTAGGAGATGGATATTCCACGCCAGATACAAAGTACCTCGACCATTCATGAGTATTTCCCTCGAGCATATCTACCCCCAAGCATGGAATCGAATGGGCGTGATTTAGTGCTCAGGGTGATTTAGTGTTCAGGGACATTATTTGTCCTCGGGGATAGATCATAGCTTCAGGGATTGTGATGGTGGTCGGGGTCATTTATGTGGTCGAGCTCGAACAAGTATTAATTATTGCTCAACACTGGCCCCCATGCATGGTGTAATGTTCAAATGCTCGCCCTCGAGGTTCATATATTGCTCGAGGGTACCAAGATATGATGTGGCTAAATATTCAAGTGCTCGGAGATGAGGAAAAAGGATATGCTCGGGGTATAAATGATTGTCGGGTTTAAGGTCATCATCAGGGGTATCAAGATGTAATATGATGGGATAATATTCACGTGTTCAGGCTCGAGCCATTCATGAGGGGTCGAGTTCATTGTGGTCAATGTTGAGGTTCTCCTCGGGGATATAGAATATAATATGGGGTGATATTCATGTGGTCGAGGTTGAGGTCCTCCTTGGGTTCATGGTTGATGTGTTCCGGACCCTTGACAATCGGAGTCATAGCAGGCTTGATGAAAAAATTCAAGTAATTCAAGCCAAAACGGAGTTAATTGCAAATTGAAGCAAATATCGGAGCAAAAAGGACCAGTTTGATCCTTACGATCGTAACTCCCAGAAGGTCACGGCCGTAATCAAGTTACTGGTTAAGATGCGAGATTTCAATTTTACAGTTACGGCCGTAAACAAACTGTCACAGCCGTAACATTCACAGGAAGGAAATCTTACGGCCGTAATAATTTCAACCACAGCCGTAACATGCAACATCAATTTTGGATCAGAGAATCACTTACGACCGTAACTGGATTCTTCACGGTCGTAAATAGCTAACGGGTCAGATTTTCGGGATTTTCCATATTTTGCAGATTTTTAATTCCTTTTCTTTTATTTAGTTATTTTAGTATTTTACTTTAATTAGAATTCTATTTTGAGCCAGTTAGGGTTGATAGGTTTTAGTTTTGCTTATTTATATTCTATTTTCCGTTCATTGTAAGCAGATTTGATTTGATTAAAAACAGTTTTATTGGGGATTCAATAAAAGTTATAGGTGGATTCCTATATTTCATAGAACTTATCAAGATTATCATCTTGTTGCGTTCATCCCGAACTTATCAAATATTCGCGAGAATATTTGTGGCGTTCAAAACCAGAAAACTTATCAGGGAGATTAGAGAAATCCTTGTGGCGTTTCGAAAGTCGTGGTTCTTTATTCCGCATCGTCGAGCCATCGCGTCGTGAATATTGGGTCATGATTCATCTGTCCAACCACAACCTGAGTTCGAAACTTTTCGGCGTTTCTTCCGCGCTTCGAATCTCATCATCTGGTATCAGAGCTAGACTCTGAATTCAGGATTTTTATTCTATCAAGTTTAATTCTTATGTTTATCATCGAGTCTGCCATAAGAATTATCCATATCTTGTTGTTGAGTCTTTATTTTCAATTCTTCGTGCATTCATAATTTTTCTAGTTTTGATCCATGTTAAAATCCAACAAAAATTCAAAAGTATTTTTTTTTATTTAATTTTTCGTCGAAATTAAGTCTCGTTTGTTTTGTTGCGTTCGTATCGAATTTTTCGGATTTATAAAAAAAAAATTATTTTTATTTATTTAATCTGAAAATTCATCCAAAATTCAAAAAAAAAAAAAAAAAAGTTATTCCAAGATTCAAGAACCACTTTCTTGAATTTCCTTAAATTCTTGATATTCATTTCCTTCCAAGTCAACATTAAAATTCGTTCTTGTTGTTTGATGTCTAAATCCTCTTCATTCTTGAATTGTTGAAACGCCACAAAGGAATGGATTGTGCTCCGGTCTCTTTATTCCAAACTAGATGTTATATGGATCATAAGAGCTGCAGTTTGGCGATTGATGGAAAGTGATTTACTAATTTCGTTAGTAGCACCGTGATTGAAAAATTAGGATTACCCCTAGAACGACACTATAAACCTTATAGGACGACGTGGATGAGGGAGTTTGGGAATTTCAAAGTAACCAAACAAGTTCTAGTGCCTATCACCCATGGATGGTATAGTGATGATGTATGGTGTGATGTAGTGCCATTAAAATCTTATCATATTTTATTGGAAAAACCATGGAGACGTAGGAGGGAGGCTGTTTATGATAAGAGTATGCACATATACAAATTCCTTAAGAAAGGGAAAACATGCATACTATATGGGTTGACATTAGAGGATGCACTAGAAGATTCACGAATGGTAAGGAAGGAGAGTGAAAGGTGGTGTAATAGGAGGCATCGTGGGGATAAGGATATTGAAAAGAAAGAGGGGGAGTTTAAATTAAAAACGGATAATCAAACTCCAAAATTTGATGAGGAAAATGTGGAGTTGGGTAGTAAGGAAGTGATTAAGAATGAAATTGTTGATGATGAGAGGAATGAATTGGGAGTTGAGGTGGAAGTTCAAGATTTGATCGTTGAATTGGAAGATCCACATTTGGGTAGTGATGAGGTAGTGCACGAGCATGGTGATAAAAGTGTGGAGTTAGGAGATGTGGTTGAGTTTGAAGATGAAAAATTTGAATAAGAAATTGTAAAAGAGAAAAGCGGCGAAGAGAAGAGCCTCGTGGTTCAAGAAGTGGAGTTGGTGGTGGTTTATCATGAATACAATGATTCATACCTTGTACCTCATGAAGCTAACATGTCCCTCCCCATTTTGTTTAAATCTTTTTTGCAGGTTAATTATGTTTGGAAGCTTCAAGGACACTGCGTATGGCAAAGGGAGTTCAAGCTCCATCTCTTCCATGTTTTCCAATCAAAGGAGCATAATTTATTGAACTCATGGCATGGAAGCAGAAATTTCCGTTTGATCCAGGGGGAGCAATTAGGAACATAGCTATGATTCGGGACAAATTATCCTAAAGAAGGAGGGTATGATGTGTTCCGGAGCCTCAACAATCGGAGTCATAGCAGACTTGATGAAAAAATGCAAGTAATTCAAGCCAAAACGGAGTTAATTGCAAATTGGAGCAAAAATCGGAGCAAAAATGACCAGTTTGATCCTTACGGCCGTAACTCCCAGAAGGTCACAGCCGTAATCAAGTTACTGGTTAAGATGCGAGATTTCAATTTTACACTTACGGTCGTAAACAAACTGTCTCGGCCGTAACATTCACAGGAAGGAAATCTTACGGCCGTAATAATTTCAATCACAGCCGTAACATGCAACATCAATTTTGGATCAGAGAATCACTTACGGTCGTAACTGGATTCTTCACGACCGTAAATAGCTAGCGGATCAGATTTTCCGGTATTTTCCATATTTTACAGATTTTTAATTCCTTTTCTTTTATTTAGTTATTTTAGTATTTTACTTTAATTAGAATTCTATTTTGAGCCAGTTAGGGTTGATAGGTTTTAGTTTTGCTTATTTATATTCTATTTTCCGTTCATTGTAAGCAGATTTAATTTGATTAAAAATAGTTTTATTGAGGATTCAATAAAAGTTATAGGTGGATTCCTATATTTCATAGAACTTATCAAGATTATTATCTTGTGGTGTTCAAAACCTGAAACTTATCAAGGAGATTGGACAAATCCTTGTGGCATTTTAAAAGTCGTGGTTCTTTATTCCGCATCGTTGAGCCATCGCGTCGTGAGTGTTAGGTCATGATTCATTCGTCCAATCACAACCTGAGTTCGGAACTTTCCAGCGTTTCTTCCGCGCTTCGAATCTCATCAATGGTGGTCCTCAGGGTTACACATTTGATTAGGAGATTGTGTTTGGTGAAAGGGCTCGAGTTTAAGGCTTTTGTGAAGGATCGAGTATAAATAAATTTTATACTCAACATAGGCCCCCGGGGATCCATTATCGAGTTTTTGGGGAGAGATGGATGTGCAATAATGAGGTATCGTGATGCGATGATTATGTTAAGGAGAAATAAACAAGAGCTTATGTTAACCAAGGAATAAGCCCGAGCTTATGTTAAGTAATACACCCGAGCTTATGTAGACCCGATGACATAATTATATCAATTTGATCACTTGATTGCTTGGGGTGGCCGTATGTTCTTGTGCAAGTAAGTTTTTTGTATACTTGTGCGGGACAAGGCTTTGTTTGCTTGCACAGGGCAAGGCTTTGTTTGCTCGCGTGGGAGAAGGCTTTGTGCTTTTGCGCATGGGCAAGGCGTTGATTGCTTGCACATGGGAAAGGCGTTGTGTGCTTGCGCATGGGCAAGGCGTTGAGTGTTTACGCATGGGAAAGGCGTTGAGTGCTTGCAGAAGAAAGGCGTTGTTTACTTGCACAGGGCAAGGCTTTATGTGCTTGCGCATGGGAAAGGCATTGAGTGCTTGCCCCGAGGTAAGGCTTTGTGTGCTTGCGCATGGCAAGGCTTTGAGTGCTTGCGCAAGGGCAAGGCTTTGAGCGCTTGCGCGGGGCAAAGCTTTGTGTGCTTGCTCAGGGTAAGGCGTTGAATGCTTGCACAGGGTAAGGCTTTGTGTGCTTGCACAGGGCAAGGCTTTGAGTACTTGCGCGGGGAAAGGCTTTGTGTGCTTGTGCAAGGTAAGACTTTAAGTGCTTGCTCGTGAGCAAGGCTATGTATATTCATCAATGATGGAGAAATTTTAATTTTTTGGGGATGACTTCCCCTGATGCTTATATAGACCCAACCTATATACTTTGAAATTAATGTAGGCACGTAGGCCCCTGATGCTATAGATAAGGGAAAAAAATTGAAATAAAGAAATGGTAAAGACTAGGACATGAAAACCCATGCAACTTATAAACTAATGCATGATCAGTAGCTAGCAAGTCTTGGGCTAACGTTGTGTGAGTCTCATCCTGAGGCTGTCCTACCAACGATGACGTTTAATGTTTTGGCCGTGGGTTTGTTGTCATCCTCGAGTTTTCATTGAACATGGCCATTCCTTGGGCATTTTTCGTTACTGATGTAAGATTTCAAAATTCCCTTTTTTATTAAGGATTCAATCTCTCGTTGTAATGCATGACACTCCTCGGTGGTATGCCCATGGTCACCATGAAATCCGCAATACTGAATCTTATCTCGCGTGTTCGGATGAGACTTGATTCTTGATGGCCACTTCGAATCCTCCATATCCTTGATTTCCATGAGGATGCTGACCCTTGTGGTGTTCAAAAGTGTGAATGGTGTAGAAGGGTCATGTTCTTGCTTGCCCCAAGCCTGATCTTTCCATGTACCATGGTCATGTTGTCTCTTGTATTCAGGCTTACTTTCTATATGATCTGAAGTTTCAGTGTTTGGGTTTTTTTTGCTGGGGTACATTGCTTCTTCCATATTGATGTACTTCACTCCTCAAGTAAGGAGACCGGTCACTGAATTTGGTGGTGTTTTCGATAGAGACATCTTGAAAGATTCGCATCTCACAGCATGGGTGAGGGAGGAGACAACAGCAGTAATGTGAAGATTGGGGATCTGGAGCCTTTCAGAGTTGCATTTTGTCATAAAATCATGTAGCGACTCATTATGCCCCTGACTCAGTCTCATAAGAGATGCGGCTATTTTTTTGATGCGCTTGCTACTTATGAATAAAGTAAAGAACTTGTTGGCAAGATCAGGGAATGATGGGATGGAATTGGGCTCAAGGGTTGAGAACCAGTCCCTGGTAGTGTTGGTCAATGTTTGGGGGAATGCCTTGCACATAACCTGATCGGGAGTGACTTGCAAGTTGATGATGTCAGTGTACACATTGAGTTGATTCACAAGGTTAGTCGGGTCATCATATTCTCTTATCCTTGGATACTTGAACCTGTACGGTAGAGGGTAGGCTAATACCTCTGGTGTGAATGGTGTATTGGGGGTGAGACATACTAGAGCTTGAGTGTTCTATTGTATGCCCGCTGCTATGCTATCTTCAATTATTCTTGCAAGCTCAGTGGGGGGCATAGCGACCATTCTCGAGCTTGTCATAATTGGGGGTGATCAGGGTATCCCTAAGGAGCTTGCCCTAGCACCATTGTGTACTTGGTTTTGGGCTCGGACTTGTGAGACATTCCCTTCCTCGGGTGTTGGTGGTGCACGCTAGTTTTGCTGGGTGAGCAACTGAGTCAATGTGGTAACTTGCTGATGGAGTTCTTCCAATGCTACTTGGGTATCGACAGCAGGTTGGGGCTGTGACCTCTGATTTTCAAGAGTGTTAGGGGATTTTCTTGCAAATTTTGGGGGCACCTGCGTCTCCCCAACAAAATGATCATGAGAAGACGGATGTCCAGAACGTGTATTAACCATGACCTTTGGTAAGAATTCCGAAAGACGGCGCCAATGATGATGCTAAAAACTCGCACCTGAAATATTTCGAGCTCGAGCAGGAAACAAGTACGATCTGGATCTCTGAATACCTGAAACAAAGGGTGTGAGGTTTGACCTCGTCGTCCCTCCGATGCTTAAGTCAGTAAAGAGAGAGAAAATATTGATGCATGAAGCTATGAAGTGTAATAATAATAATAATTGTGTCCCTGAATTATGATTGAGAGGCGAGTATTTATAAAGGTGAGCGGATGAATCCTAGTAGGATTAGAATGCTTGAGTTGCATGAGTCCTATTGGAAATCATCTTCCTATTTATTAGGGATAAGGTGGTAAGATGTTGGATAAGGATACAAGTCCTACTGCTTTTAGGAGATGGATATTCCACTTCAGATATAAAGTACCTCGACTAGTCACGAGTACTTCCCTCGAGTAGATCTACCCCAAGTAGATCGTGGAACCGAATGGGTGTGATTTAGTTCTCAGGGTGATTTAGTGTTCCGGGACATTGTTTGTCCTCAGGGATAGATCATAGCTTCAGGGATTGTGATGGTGGTCGAGGTCATTTACGTGGTCGTGCTCGAGCAAGTATTAATTATTGCTTAACACTGGCCCGTGCGTGGTGTAGTGTTCAAGTGTTCAACCTCAAGGTTCATATGTTGCTCGAGGGTACCAAGATATGACGTGGCTAAATATTCAAGTGTTTGGGGATGAGGACAAAGTTATGCTCAGGGTATAAATGATTGTCGGGTTTGAGGTCATCCTCATGGGTATCAAGATGTAATATGGGATAATATTCACGTGTTTGGGCTCGAGCCCTTCATGAGGGGAGTTCACGGTGGTCGAGGTTGAGGTTCTCCTCGGGGATATAGAATATAATATGGGGTGATATTCATGTAGTCGGGATTGAGGTCCTCCTCGGGTTCATGGTGCTCCTCGGGGTTACACGTTTGATTAGGAGATTACGTTTGGTCAAAGGGCTCGGGTTTGAGGCTTTTGTGAAGACTCGAGTTTGAATAAAATTTATACTCATCAGCTACATTGAGGAAAATGTATGGATTAAGTGTGGGGGGGCCTACTGAAGTTGTCTTTTCTTGGATTCTACAGACCAAAGCTAAACCCGGTGATTTGATCTCTTTGGTTCCATTCATAGTGCTCTGGTTTATTTAGATAAGTAGGAATAATGCCAAATACAATGGCATGAAAATGCAGGTTCAAAGTGTCATCAAACGAACCCAATACCTTTTAAATATATTAAATCTTGCTGGAAATCTGCTTGTGAAAAAGATTAAGTGCAGAAAAGTTGTCATTGTTAAATGGATCAAGCTTCAGGCTGGTTGGATGAAGATTAATACTGATGGTGCTCTCAAGAAGGATGGTTTTGCGTCTGGAGGTAGAATTTGCAGGAATCACTTTGGTCAGGTTATGTGGGGATTTTATGATTTTTATGGTCAAATCCCGATTCTTGAGGCGGAGATAAAAGCCATTGATAAAGGATTACAAATTGGAATCGAACATGGTTTCATTAAGATTTGGACTGAAACAGACTCTATGGCTGCCTATACGCTTTGTAACTCAACTATCAGTGGTCCTTGGTATATTCAGTATCATCTTGGAAAAATTAGATCGTGCATGAGGTATATGGAAGTGAAGATTACTCATATATGGAGAGAAGGGAATGGAGTGGCTGATTGGTTTGCTGCATTGGGATACAAGGAGAAGAGCTTCAAGATGGTTTTGGAAAGTCAGATTACTGGAGTGGCTAAAGGTATGATCCGAATGGATAAACTCGATTTCCCTTCTATGCGTTTGACAGATGAATAAGCTACATCCCGAGGATGGTTTTGTCATTCTTTTCTTTGTGCTAGGCTTGCATTTTACTTGGTTTGTTGGTGTTGCATGCATTTTTTCATTTTTTTGATGTATGTAGGCATTCCTTTTAGGAGGTTCGGATATTCCCCCCTCCTTTTAGGTGTATTATTTTGTTTTGAATAAAATGGTAGGGGCATCCAAACCCCCCCCCCCCCCGGGAATAGGATGAGGAAGACCTTAAAATCTCCTCACTTCTTTTGGGGGATTTTTCAAAAAAAAAAAAAAAAAAAAAAAAGTGGGGGGGGGGGGGGGTTGATGTGTTGTGCTTAGTTTTGAAAGCTGGCTCATTTTAGTTATATCTCAATTTCTATTATGTTCTGTGTTTGCTCTACTTTTCAAAGAAATTTTTGAAAATTCTTGTCCCATTTTGTGATTATATTGATACTTGTCCTTTTATGATTCGGATTGTTGTGCATTATTGAGATGAATTGAGGCACATTGAGGATTGACATACTTGAGTTTTCTTTTACTGCACGGTCATTGATTGCTCTTGATGGTAGATTGCATGAAGGGCGGGTGGGATTTGATGTACATTAATCCTATTTTGTGAGCTTTTGAGCCTCTTGAACATTTGCATTTAATATTACGCCATGTTCTATTCATTCGATTGTGTGATTGTCATGTGTAGTTAATTTCTTCTAGAACTTGCCTCTTGATAATTTGATGCACAAAATAAGTAAGGGCACTTAGGTGAAGCTAAATTTAGCCTTCTCAAAAAGCCTACCTTGAAATATATCCCTAGAAAGCCACTTTTGAGCTATAGTTTTTTGTTGGAAATTAACCACAATACAAGCTAAGAGAAATCATATCCTTTGCTAATCTTCCATTCTTTTGAATCTTGTATTGAAAGAATATATAGGCTTATTTACATGAGCTTCAATTTAAATTTTTTGCTTGAGATTGAAAAATATTGGGAACCATAGATCCATGATGTAAGTCTCATTGTTCTTTTGACGTGAGAATGTGAAAAATATGTTGGGGTATAAAGTATTCGGGTTGCAATCTACGATTTTCTTTTATCTACTGAAAAAAGGGAAAAAAAAAAAAAGATAAAAAAAAATCCCAAAAGAAGGATAAAAAAAAAAACACATGATTGTGAAGCAAAGAGATTCAATTTTAATTGTTAAGGTATTTGGTTGAAGGAAGTATATGGAGTTTAACTGAGCTTGTGTGAAGAAGTTTGTATAATTCCTTCAATGAAATAGCCAAAAAATAAATCCTTCTTATCCCACCTTACCCAAGCCCCATAACAACCAGTGTTAAGACCCTTACTTTGCATTCAATATCATTGGTGGCGTCGATGTGATATATTCGCAAGTCTATGGCAAGAATTTTCTATACTTTGACTTGAGAGTATATATATGTTTTGCACCCTAAGCACTTTGAGCGTACTGTGTAAATCTAATGTGAGGGTGTTAAATCCCACTACATTTGGATTTTGGATTTTGAAAAATTGTTGAAGTGATTAGTCATTTGTGTTGGTAGGTGGGGATTTACTCTATTCTTGCTTGTGTTAAGATTTAAATCTTTAAAGCATGATGGTTTGGGTTGTAGTTGGATAGGTGGGGGTCGAAGAATGAATGATGATTAGAACAATTGACAAACCTGATTTAGTTTATGCTTGAGGACAAGCATTGTCAAAGTGTGGGGGGATTTGATAGAGTGCATAATTGTTACTTAATTTGTGAAATTTCCTCTTAATCCAATGATTTTATATGCTTAAGTTATGGATATTAATTATATTTCATGTTTTTTGGATTAGGTGGAGGATTGAGATCAAATTGGACTCAATATCACAAATTGTAAAGAAGTTGAAATATCAAAAGGTACACAATCAGAGAATGACTTTGCATAAGGCGTGGGCACGCCTTATTGTTTTATGAGGACTTAACATATTTGGGCGATTTTTGGATGGGGAAAATATTACTATTGACCCACAATTATTTTCTGTGGGGATGTGAATATTTAGAGAGATTTTTTATGTAATTAATTGATTTTTATTATTTTAGGTAATAATTAGATTCTGATTAAAGGAAGGAAACTGAATCCTTCCTTATCTCTAGAAATCTTTCCATACAAGGACTTTCTATCCCTTTTTCTTATTCAGGGTCTTAGGTTTTCCACCATTCTCTTTTCTTTTAGTTTTCTTTTTCCTTATCAATTTTTATGGATAGCTAATTTATTATTTTTGCATCCGTAATCAATTCTATGAATCAATTCTAAGATTATACATTGGGATGAATACTTGTTTAATTTGATATTTTCATCACTTTAAATCTATGCAATTGTTTATTTCTTTGACATTCGAAATTCAAAACCCCCCATTTTTAATTTATTTTTTTATGTTTCTCGAGGAATTAAATCTAACTAATCCCTGTGGATTTGACTTTACTCACCACTATCACAATTTATTTTTTTAGAGCAAGTATTATTATTATTTGTTGGATTCGACACATATCAGTTTGTAATGTTATTTTCCATGCAATTGTGGAAAATGCTTTCCCACCTAACAGTGGGAAAGTGTTTTCCACCTTGTACTTACTTTTCGTCACATTTGGTCCTTTTCATTGTTGTTAATCAACTTTTTTTTTTTAAATTAACGTTATTAGTATCAAGTATAATTGTGTGTAAAATAAAATAAATTTTTTTTTGATTAAAATAGCTCAATTTTTCCAATTTTTCACGAAAAATAATGTCAATCAAACAACGTCCAAACTTGAAAAATTCTCCATTTTTCCACTAAGAAAATTAATCCAATAAAAAATATTAAACTTCCAATTCTCAGGAAAATAAGTTCACAGGAATTCAATTCCCTAGAATTTGTTAAACTCAGATAATAATATTACATGAATATTAAAGTTTCATTAAGATGACTTCCTGAGTTTTATTCTACTTGACAAAATTCTAAAATCATTTATCGTCAGAGGTCTCTTATTCAAACAGTAGTACTTATATGTATATTCAGCATAACCCGTTCTATAAAAAGCATATTCAGAATAGCCTTGAAGTGTTTTGATTTTGTAGAATAAGTGATGTACATCAAATCTACAACATACAATAATATTTCAACAACACGGATTGCACTAAAAAAAAAGATGCGTTTTCTTATTTCATAAGCAACCAAGGAAACCCTCATCACGTTATAACATCTTAAATAAGAGTAAATGAATAACCTAAAGGGCCAAGGTTCCTTAATAGGCTGAGCCTACAAACGAAATAAACAAATAATAAAAAAAACCAAAAGAAGAAACTTCGATTGCTGTCTTGACCCAGTAAGCGTTCTCAAACGCCCAAAATCCATCATACATCACGAAAAAGCAGTTAGTTCAATGAGTATTTTCGAGACCTTTCCTAAAAGTGCTTATGGTCCCAAAACGAACACCGTATGCAAAAGTTATGGCCATTTGTTTGAAGAACGACCATCGCAACGTTCCAAGTATGCAGGTATCTGTTCTTCTGCATTAGACACACGAACCTCATCATTCTCCCCGGGGTCAGCAGGATTCACCCTCGAATCAGAGTCCCCATCACTTTCGGCTATATCATCGCCCTCATATGGCAAAAGATACTTCACATCAAACACATCTGAAGTACGAATATAAGAAGGAAGTCGAAGGCGATACGCATTGGGATTCACCTTCTCTATTATTTCCACAGGACCAATCGTACGAGGAGACAACTTCGAGTATTCATGAGATGGTACCCGCTCATTAATTAACACAGCCCAAACATAGTCTCCAACGTCAAACTCAACAGAACGCCGATGACGATCAACCGCCTCTTTGTATTTACGGTTGGACTCCAAAAAATTTATGCATGTTTGTTGATGGACCTTCTGCAAACTACAAACAAAGTCGGCAACTTTCCCATGTAGCCTGGTCTAGAGGTAAAGTCAATAGATCAATTGGACTGCACGGCAGAATGTTGTACACAATTTGGAACGTGCTGAAAGCAGTATTCCTATTCTAAGCATGATTGTAAGAGAACTCGAATTGGCTTAGATGCTGATCCCATGACTGGATATTATCCCCAACTAGATACCTTAATAAATCACCCAGGGATCGATTCACCACTTCAGTCTAGCCATCTGTTTAAGGATGATACGTACTACTGAAATTGAGTGAAGTGTTAATTGTTTTCCATAGGCTCCGCCAAAAGTGACTGATGAACCTCGTGTCTCTATCAGACACAATAGAAGTGGGTAGACCATGAAGACGATAACCTCCCTGAAGAACAACTAGGTCACATTAACTGCGTCGACAACTACAAAAATGGAGTCATTCCCACGTTGTGTGCACAGTAAATCCAATACAAAGTCCATACTGATATCAGTCCCAAGGAGCTGACGGAACTGGTAAAGGTCGATAAAGGCCAGCATTTGTAGCCTTCCCTTTTGCCATGTGACACACCCTGCAACGCGCAACGTACCTATCCACTTCACGACGCAAAGTAGGCCAGAAAAATGAGGTCCCAATGAGGGCCAAAGTCCGATCCTGCCCAACGTGACCCTCGCCATGAAATTCCTCAATTAATTTCAGTCTAAGGCTGCAATCTGGAACACACAACTGAACACCCTTAAACACAAAGTCATCCTTTAAAAGAAAGGGCGGGTGAGGACCCTGCAACAAACTATTATAGATGGGACCAAAATAAGAGTCATCCACATAAAAGGATGCAAAAGTTTCAAACCCCGTGATAGCCACCTGTAAACGAGCCAGTAGACCATGATGACGATTGAGTGCATCAGCCACATGGTAAGCAGAACCAGCTTGATGTTTAATGAAAAAGTTGAACTGCTGTAAAAAGGCAATCCGTGATGCATGACCGGCAGACACAGAATCTTGGCTAGCCAAGTGTCTGAGAGCCTCATGAACTGTATAAAATAAACTCCCGCTGAAACAGATAATGTCTCCAATGGCGAATAGCTTGAACCATAGCATAGAATTCCACATCATAAGTGATGTACCTCCCACGAGCCTCAGCCAACTTCTGATTGAAAAATGCCATCGATCTTCCCTCCTGACTGAGAACAACTCCAATGCCTAGTTTAGAGGCATCACAATGCAAGGTGAAGGCTTCGAGAAATCAGGTAATCCAACTATTGGGGTTTACGTCAAACACTCCTTAATAGCCATAAACGCCCCTTCAGCTTCCGGTGTCCACTCAAACTTGCTCTTTTTCATGCAATCAGTAAGGAGTGACATAATGGTGCTGAAATGCTGGATGAACCGCCGATAAAACAATGCCAAACCATAGAAACTCCTTACATCCGAAACTGATTTTGGATGCGGTCACTGCTAAATTGCATCAACCTTAATAGAATCAACTCCCTGTTACTCCTCCAGCTGACACAACATACCCCAAAAATAACACTTTATCAGTGTAGAATACACACTTACTCATGGCTGCAAATAATTTCTCCCTACGTAGAACCAATAGAATCTCCCGCAGATGCGTATTATGAAACTCCTCTAAGGCGTTGTACACAAGTATATCATCGAAGTATACAACCACAAACTTACCAATAAACTGTCATAAGGCCAGGTTCATCACCCTCATAAATGTACTCAGCTCGTTTGATAGCCCGAAGGGCATCACCAGCCACTCAAACAAGCCCTCCCTCATCTTGAACGCCGTTTCCCACTCATCACCAGGTCGAACTCATATTTGGTGATAACCGCTCTTCAAATCAAGTTTATTGAATATCGTCATTCTCGCTAACTGGTCAAGTAAATCATCAACTCTCGGGATTGGAAATCGATAACGAACTGTTATTTTGTTGATGGTTCTACTATCCACACACATTCGAAAGCTTCCATCCTTTTTTGGCACCAAAAGTGCAGTACTACACACAGGCTTAAGCTCTCTCTAATATAACTGATGTGATCCGGACCAGGCATCGAAGGGCGAAGTTGAGACATCGGCAGTATGACGGTGATCTACATGGAAAACGGAGCAAGTTCCATGTTGGAATCGAGCCGAGAAGACGAAAGAATCAAGCCAAACCGAGTACACGAAATTGTTTATGCAGAAAGGGCCTTACGGCCGTAATGGAAATCCTTCACGACCGTAAATCATATAATCACAGCCGTAAAAGCTATTGTCACGGCCGTAATCAACTATCGAAGGAAAAGGCAAAATTTCAGCAGAAAAGGTCTCACGGCCGTAATATCCAGTCTTACGGCCGTAAAATTCAAACCAGAGGAAATTCACGGCCGTAATCATTGTGTCACGGCCGTAACCAATAACTCAGTTTTTTTATCAGAAAGGCCTTTACGGCCGTAAAAGGAGTCGTCACGGCGGTAAATGAGCAACACCAGATTTTCCGAAATTTTGCCAATTATTTTGTTTCCTTTTATTATTTTAGGTTATTTTCCTATTTTAGAATTTTAGTCTATTTAGAATTCTATTTTGAGTAAATTAGAGGCTAGGTTATTTTGCTTATTTATATTCCTTTCAATTCATTGTAAACGGTTAAGTTAAGTTGAGTTTGATTAATAAAATTTGTGAGAGGATTCTCCAAAATTGAGAGGTTGAGTTTATTCCCTTTTTCTTGAACTTATCAAAGATCCGATCTTTGTGGCGTTCTTCTAGCAAACTTATCAAATATTCGCAAGAATATTTGTGGCGTTTCCGAATTCGAAACTTATCAAGGAAATTGACAAGTCCT
Organism: Ligustrum vulgare; assembly: GCA_963555705.1. Lineage (NCBI taxonomy): Eukaryota > Viridiplantae > Streptophyta > Magnoliopsida > Lamiales > Oleaceae > Ligustrum > Ligustrum vulgare. The sequence goes on from OY743185.1 coordinate 13,014,840, forward strand.
TGTGGCGTTCACCAATCTTGGTTCTTCAATATGCATCGCCATAAATCGAGTCTTGATTGTCGGGTCAAGGTTTTACCGTCGTTCTATCCTTATTTTCGTTGTTTGTCTTGTGTCAGTTCTGATTTAGATCTTTCTTAGGTTTTAATTGTCGTTATTCCGCGTGTTCGACGAGATTCCCCGACTGGGATCCCATCATCTGGTATCAGAGCTTGGATCTATTTCAGATTCTTGCGTTTCTTGATTTTTCTTGATTTTTTTCATGTTCTTCGTGTCAGTCATAAATTTTTCCAGTTTGATCCATAAGAGTCAGTCCCAAAAATTCAAAAGTGTTTTTCTTCTTCGTTTTTCGTCCAAATTCAGTTCCGTTTTTTCTGTCATACTTGTAGTCAAATTCTCTGGCAGATTATAAAAAAAAAATTTCCAAAAATTCCAAATATTTCCCAAATATTCCGAATTTCCTTGTTCGTGTCTTAAAAATGTCTGATAGAGAGGTTTCCACATCTTCATCTTCTGTTGGAGACAGGAAACAGCCCAGGGGTTTGAATAGAAAGGCTGAACGGGGTAATGGTGATATTGCAGCAATGAGGGCACAATTTGAGGGATTTATGGCACAGATGGAGAATAGAGGTGCAGAGCGTGAACAAAGACCTCGAGATCAGTCTCATGATGGTTCTTGGGTTAGGAGAGGTAATAGACGTGAGGTTGGTATGGATAATGAAGACATGGGCAGTGAAAGTGGCAGTATATCGTTAGGTAGTATACAAAGGAGGGATAGAGGAGATAGGAATGAAAGGAGGCATGATAGGGAGCGTCGTGATGCTAGGAGGCATCGTAGGGGTAGGGATGATGTTGACGACGACCTTGGGAAAATTAAGGTGAAATTACCATCGTTCCAAGGTAGGAGTGATCCGGAAGCGTACTTGGATTGGGAGACAAATGTTGAACGGCTTTTTGATTGTAATAATTATTCAGAAAAGAAGAAGGTGAAATTAGCCGTGATTGAATTCACCGACTACGCAAATATTTGGTGGGATCAACTAGCTACGGGTAGAAGGAGGAACCTTGAGGAGCCGGTGGAGACTTGGGGTGAATTGAAAACCATAATGAGGAAGCGGTTTGTGCCGACTCATTATTATAGGGATATTTATCAGAGGTTGCAGGGTATGACTCAAGGATCGAGGAGTGTAGAATATTATCATAAGGATATGGAGGTGGCGATGATTCGGGCTAACGTGGTGGAGGATCGGGAAGCTACGATGGCTAGGTTTCTGAGTGGGCTGAATAGAGATATTTCCAATGTCATTGAGCTGCAACACTATGTGGAGCTAGAGAATATGGTGCATATGGCCATGAAGGTGGAAAGGCAGCTAAGGCGAAAGGGGGCAGCAAGACACTCACCATCTTATCCTACATCACAACCTAAGCAGGAATCCAACGTTGAACATAACCTGAAAAGGAAGGAGGAGCCTACAACGAAAGGTAAAAATATTCCTGATTCTCAAACTACTCGGGATAGAAATATTAAGTGTTTTAAGTGCTTGGGTATGGGTCATATAGCATCCCAGTGTCCAAATAGGAAGCTAATGATCTTGCGTGATAATGGTGAAATTAGTTCCGAGGATGAATTTAAGGGAATGCCTAAGTTAGTGGATGCTAGAACTAGTAGTAGTGATGAGGAAGGATTGACCTATCCTGAAAAAGAATCACTTGTTAATCGGCATGTCCTTAGTGCTAGGGCTAGGGTGGATGAAATTGGTGAGCAAAGGGATAATCTTTTTCATACTAGGTGTTTGGTGGGCAAAAATGCTTGTGGTATGGTGATTGACGGGGGAAGTTGTACTAATGTGGTTAGTACAATGTTGATTAATAAATTGGGCTTAAGCTTGATGAAACATCCAAACCCTTATAAATTGCAATGGCTGACCGAGTCAGGAGAAATTAAGGTAAATAAGCAGGCTAGGGTCAATTTTGCCATCGGGGGTTATAAGGATGAGGTGGTCTGTGACGTGGTACCTATGCATGTTGGTCATATATTGTTGGGGCGACCCTGGCAACATGACAGGAGGGTAGTGCATGATGGGTTTAAGAATCAATATTCATTTGTGAAGGGTGGGAAGAAACTTACACTTGTTCCGTTATCTCCAAAAGAAGCTCAAAATGATCAATTGAAAATCAAAAGTGAGTTTGAAAAAAGAAGCAAGTTCCATGTTGGAATCGAGCCGAGAAGACGAAAGAATCAAGCCAAGCCGAGTACACGAAATTGTTTATGCAGAAAGGGCCTTACGACCGTAATGGAAATCCTTCACGGCCGTAAATCATATAATCACGGCCGTAAAAGCTATTGTCACGGCCGTAATCAACTATCGAAGGAAAAGGTAAAATTTCAGCAGAAAAGGTCTCACGACCGTAATATCCAGTCTTACGGCCGTAAAATTTAAACCGGAGGAAATTCACGGCCGTAATCATTATGTCACGGCCGTAACCAATAACTCAGTTTTTGATCAAAAAGGCCTTTACGGCCGTAAAAGGAGTCGTCACGGCCGTAAATGAGCAACGCCAGATTTTCCGGAATTTTGCCAATTATTTTGTTTCCTTTTATTATTTTAGGTTATTTTCCTATTTTAGAATTTTAGTCTATTTAGAATTCTATTTTGAGTAAATTAGAGGCTAGGTTATTTTGCTTATTTATATTCCTTTCAATTCATTGTAAACGGTTAAGTTAAGTTGAGTTTGATTAATAAAATTTGTGAGAGGATTCTCCAAAATTGAGAGGTTGAGTTTATTCCCTTTTTCTTGAACTTATCAAAGATCCGATCTTTGTGGCGTTCTTCTAGCAAACTTATCAAATATTCGCAAGAATATTTGTGGCGTTTCCGAATTCGAAACTTATCAAGGAAATTGACAAGTCCTTGTGGCGTTCACCAATCTTGGTTCTTCAATCTGCATCGCCATAAATTGTGTCGTGATTTTCGGGTCAAGGTTTTACCGTCGTTCTATCCTTATTTTCGTTGTTTGTCTTGTGTCAGTTCTGATTTAGATCTTTCCTAGGTTTTAATTGTTGTTATTCCGCGTGTTCGACGAGATTCCCCGACTGGGATCCCATCAATAACCGTTCTGCAACAATTCTCCCGCCTGTCTCCTCAACTTCTCATGCTCAGTTGGACTTATACGATAATGCAGATGATTCGGTAATGAAGCACCATGCATCAAATCAATTAGGAATTGTATATCTTTCAAAGGAGGCAGACCCTATGGTAGTTCACTAAGAAACGCATCCTCGAATCCAGACACCAACACAGCGGCTTTGGGGAGTAGACTAGTCCCCTTGGCTGCTACAAAGACTGCCGACAGTCCATTTGCCTCAGTCCCCACTAACAATAACACCACACCCTCAGCCAACATCTCATGCACATACAATGATCGGGAAAGTAGAGTACCACTATCCCCTCCCGAAGGGGTACGATTCTCCTTGGAGGGTAGTAGTACAATCTTCTTCCCCGAAAAAGTGAAAGTAGAAACATTCCGTCGTCCTTCATAAAAAACATCCCGATCAAACTGCCATGGACACCCCAACACATTACACCACACGCTGTATACACTACCAATAGAGAAAGGTACTAGTACACGTCTTGCAACAAAAATCTCATTACCTCGTCTCAACCATGCCAAGCTATACGGAGCAGGATGGGGTTTTGTAGTCAATTGTAATTTTTGCACAGCGGCGTCCGACATCACATTTTCAAAACTACCTAAATCAATAATGAATTTGCATACTTTCCCACCAATGGTGCACGTGGACTGGAAATATTGTTTCGATGCATATCTTCAGATGACCCCCTAGGCGTGAGACACGTCTGTCGCACAACCAAAAGAGGCCCCTGTGTCACATGTGTGCACCACTTCGACTTCTTCTTCTCCCTCCACCACGTCAACTGAATTGACGACATCAACTTGAGTTGCTTCCCCAATCAACAAACCAGGTCGTGATTGTCCCTGGGTTGTATAGTCTCTCCTCAAATGGCCAAAATTACCACATCCAAAACATTGAGTACCACGCCTTCGTCCACCAAGAGGAGCCCAACCACTCGTCACTGCAACAGGAGGAATCGCGGGCCAAGTGTTCCGGTCACTGCCTCGACCTCCTGATGTAGGAGATTGAAACGAACCAGATGTGGGATGTGGGTGTTTTGTTGATCCCCACCTCCAGACGGACCACCTGAACTGCCACCCGTTGCTGACCGACGCGAATATTGAATCTTTGCCTGAAGTGCCCGTTGATGAGCCTCAGACACAGAAACTAACGAAAACATATTGAGAACATCCTGCAAGTTCCACCTCAGTCCACCAATATAGCGTGCTACCAATTGATCATCTGATTCTCCTACATCATTATGCGTAATTAATTGATAGAATTCTGTGGACTAAGCATCCACCGAACAGTTGCCCTGCCTCAAATTTTACAACCGTTGATATAGTGTTCTGGTGTAATTGAAGGGAAGAAACGCAGCCTTCAATTATTTCTTCATCTTCTCCCAAGACTGAATTTTTCCTATTCTTGGCGGCTCCAATTCTGCTTTAATTGTTGCCACCAAGCGGTGGCCCGACCACGCAATCGCGTGGCCACTAGGGGTACCCTCTTATCGTCGGGTACTTCCTTATAATCCAATACTTCCTCTACAACAACCAACCAATCAAGGAATTCATCTACCTCTATCCCTCCGTGAAACTCTGGAATTTCAACCTTTATCCCAGATTCCCAACGCTGAAACTCATTCCACTATTGTACACGAGGTTCCTGTACACGACCACCTCGTACATCTGGCAAGGTTTCCTCTTCCGACCCTTCACCTATTTTATAACCATCATCACCATCACTCAGTGGGGCACGATGTGGTGGAACAGGAGGTGCCCCGTTCTGCACAACCTCTGTGGGCCACATCATGAACTAATCAAACCGAATCGTCAACGCCTCAACCTGATTTCGCAAAGCAGCAATTTCGTCATCTTGGCCATCGCGACCGCCACGTCCAGCATGTCCTCTTCCACGAACCATCGCTCTGATACCAACTGATGTAAATCAAATCAACAACACACAATGATATTTCAACAACACGAATTGCACTCAAGAAAAATATATATTTTCTTATTTCATAAGCAATCAAGGAAACCCTACATCACGTTATAACGTCTTAAATAAGAGAAAATGAATAACCTAAAGAACCAACAATTCCATAACGAGCTGGGCCTACAAACGAAATAAACAAATAATAAAAAATACTAAAAGAAGAAATTTTGATTGCCGTCTTGATCCAGTAAGCGTTCTCAAACACCCAAAATCCATCATACATTATGGAAAAGCAGTGAGTTCAATGGGGATCGTCGAGACCTTTCCGAAAAGTACTTATAGGCCCAAGACGGACACTATATGCAAAAGTTATGATCATTTCTTTGAAGAACGACCATCGAAACATTCCAAGTATGCAAGTGCTTGTTCTTCCGCATTAGATACATGAACATCATCAATAAGTTGTCTTAAACCTTGAATCACAAGGAAAAAGAGGAGGCTAAAATCCAGCACTAACAGCAAGAACTGATTACTAAACACAAGTTGATAAGAATAAAATTATTAATGAAATAGATATTGCATCCTACTGAACATAGTCAACTCCGACTCTTAACATTAGCAATCTAGAGAAGGCGTCTTGAGAGAGATTAATCTCGTTGGCTCTGCATTCTGCACAAATATCTACAATTCTTTCTATGATTTCACCCTCTTTTCATGGATTTGTTGTACCGTTGGCGCCTAGCATCTAACCTTAAACTTTCTTCTACATACATTTCCACCATCGTACAAAATAGGATAGGATTAGCTCAAGCTATCATGATGGCTTGGTCTTGAAAGCCATAGCATGACAATGCTGAACATAGTTTAACAAACGTGTCATATTTGTCGGTTTTCGTAAATATAGTTAAACGAAATTTCAAAATTGCTCAAGTTTGAATTGTGTATTTCTTGAGCCACTAATATAAAGCTTTGAACTCTTAAAAAAGTTACGTTCTTTTTAATATTAAAAAAAATAAAAAATAAAAATTTATAGCCTTCCTTTTAAAAAATGTACTAATGAAGGTATGGTCTTGAATAGAAAACAATTCTCTGCTTAGCAAGTTAATCATTACAGTCATGCTATATAACCCAAGTTTCGTTACAGTATTAATTTCTAATTATCATATGCAAGACTACGAAAATTCTTTATAAGTCTTCCACTAATTATTTCAGATTCTAATTCGCATTATACACAGGACCTTGACTTCGGAAAGGCTCTAAAGTCTTCCAATTGTTGGGAAAATTCTATTCTCCATCCAAACCACATAGCGGAAACAAAAAAACAAAATATTAGTACAAAAGAAAAACAAGAATTTCCAACTGACTGTCGACAACTATGAAAGAAGAATATTTTTATTGGTGAGAAAATAAACCATTCAATATAATATTTTTCCCGCCCCCACAACTTCTCCCTACACAAAGAAAGAACAATAAATGTAATGCACGAACCATTTCTCTCTTTCCACAAATAACTTACGACATCCACGGCTGAATTTCTTTTCCACGCACATTGCGAACTCTTTTCTTCAAAAATAATGTTAGTCATAGTGAAGACTATAGATAGTCAGCACACACGATATCGTGGTGGTTTTTGGTGTTTGAGAAAATTCATTTAATTTTTATATCCACCACACACGTGTTGCCACATAGGGCGATTATCAATAATTGCTCACTATGAATAGCATTACTCTTTCTTTAATTCATTGGTTGCACCTTTTCTTTCCAATTTTTGGTTCACGTATAAAGACTATATATATAACAAATCATGCCCAAAAATTTATCTAATTGCAATTTAGGTTAATTTCCTAATTGCATTAAATTCTTTTAATTATTTTCCTTATTAAATAATATCAATGGTATTTTTTTTATTTATTTTTAACAAATAAGAATTCTCTATTTCATAAATTTGTGTCAATCCCAATAATCTTCACCTTAACCCAAAATTCTAATAAACATGAAATGTGTTCGAAGATTCATTAAACGTCACATTTTGTTTTGACATCTTTGAATTACGTTCTTCAAACTTGTCATTACAAATCCCGCCTTGGTCACTTCCCAAACTTTAGCAGTAGTAGAAGACTCCCCTCACTACGACTCCAAGCGATAGCTCCATCTAAAATTGTCTTCTTACTAGCTTGTACAAATTGCTAACTTTTTCTCATTTCATTATTGACATATAATCATTTTTCACAATTATCACTTTTTTGATTATCAGTCATAAAACAAATGATATTCATCACATGACTTATAATTTTCAAATCAATCTCTATTTGGACACATGTGATAAAAGTATTTAGAATCTAAAAACCAATCACTAACTAGTCTCTCGTAACACACACACACACACACACACACACACACACACACACACATCTTCAAGATCATAATTATCCTTCACCACATTTATGGAATTTTAATTCTCTAAAACTTTTTTACCCTTTCTCCTTGATTCTAGATGTTTCATCAATTCTTCACTTCCTCTTCTAATGTGACCCTTCTCGTGACATTAATAGCACTTCACATCTCTCCTTGAATAAGATTGAAAACGATTCCTCTGATAATAATTTCTTCCCCACGATTCACTTCTATCATTCATATTCTTAGAAGTGGTCAATAGAACCCGATCACCATTCACATTACCACTTGCCTTTTTCATGTTGGATTTCTCTAAAAAAGCAGTCGAAACATCATTAACAGTCAAAGTAGATTTAGCAACTAGCAACGTGGCCACCAACGTCTCATACGACTGAGGCAAGGAAGACATTAAATAAAAATGACTCATCTTTCATCCTCAATTTTCACATTCATATTCAGCAACTCAGTCATTCATTTATTAAATTTATTCAGGTGGTCCCTAACAACAGTATCACCGTCCATCTCCGACTCATGTAATTGCTTCTTCAAATGATGCCTATTAGTTAGGCACTTAGACATGTATAAATCTTCTTGCATTCTCCATAACCTAGAAGCGAATTTCTCATTCAAAACGCTATACTTCCCCTCAAATGAAAGAACCAATCTTATAGTACTGATCGTCGTCGCTTCCAATTTTCCCAACTTGCATCTTTCATCCCTTCCGATCTCTTGTCTTACAAAGCATTGTTGCCCTTCAATTGCACTTTTCCAAATATTGAAATTATTCTTCATGTGAAATCGCTCTACCTCAAAATAGGAACATGTCATCATCTTCACAATAATCTCAAAGTTTGAATGTTGAGCTCTGATGCCATTTTCCATCTAAAACATGTAGCGGGAACATCTACACTACTATATTATCTATAAAGGGAGAAAAGTTTGACAGTATGAATGCAAAGTGGATATATGTCAAATGCGAATGCAAAATATGGGTAAATGTGAACGCATTTATTGCTTTATGGTAAATACTAAATAATTGTTGGTATTTTTTTAATCAATTTTAATTTTATTATTAATATTAATACTGAATGAGTTCAATTAATATTTTTAGTTATCAGTATTAAAATTATTATTTTTTATTTATTTGTTGTTCTTAATATTATAAATTCTATGTATAGTCATCAATATAAAAATTGTGTTTTAATTATTAATGGTCAAATCATTTGTTATCTTTATATTAAAAATCATATTTTCTAAAATATATATGTGGTTGAAAAAATGCACTGCTTATATATAATTTATAAAAAAAAGTTATTGAACGAAAACTAATACTAAATAATTAATGCTTTGATTTATTTTTAGTTAATAATATCAATAGAATGATTAATATTTTTTAATCATTCTTAATTTTAATATTTTTTTTAAAGATGATATAGTATAAGATTTTCTGTATAATTTCATGATTTTCAACTTTACTCGGTTGTACCATGATAACAGCAAGTTTTTCAAATTATTATTTTGACTACTTGTTTTAGTAAATAAGGTTTTATTGGTTAAATTCAAATATTTTGTTTACTTATTTTCTAAGTGTAATGATTGATGTTTTTGAATGAAATTGAAAAATATGTTAAAGACGAGAGTCAAATGTAGAAATTATGACAAATATATTAATAGATTTCACATGCATCAATATTTGTACACATAATATTACATCAAACACGATATACTATTAAAAAAACTACTAAATTTGCAATTTTAATGAAATTAATAATAATTCATAAAAATTATTGAAATCAATATTTATTTATTATTTAAATATATAAATTGACGTTTATTACTCAAAGAAGTTTTTAATAGTTTGAATTAGCTATGTTATTTTTTAGAGTAATTTTAGGAAGATATTTTTTGGGACATTTTTAATTGACATTGTGATATGTCACACATTCATTGGGTGGTGAAAATAACTATTCCACAACTTACTTTTTCACCATCCATGTCACAATGTCACGTAAAAATGTCCCCAAAAAATGTCTTTCTAAAATTATTATATTTTTTAAAATTCTAATAATGTTTCCTAAAATTATTATATTTTTTAAAATTCTAATAATTATTGTAATAAATTTTTTTTTAATACATTTATACATATGTTGATTATGTATAAGCATTAAAATTTTATAAATACTTACTGAAATAAATATTGTGGATAACGATTTCCGTGCATCACACGGGTGAATTAATACTAGTTTAATAGAATGTAAATTATTTCATGTGATAAAAGTGCATTTATGTAATTTTATAGTTTTTGCAATTAATTAATTGGCATATTTCTTAATTTTTCATCTCACTAGGTAGTATAACTTTAAACATATTTGATCCAATTAGATACCTGACCCAATTTGAATTGAATAAATGACAACACATATTTTCCATGCTGAAATGAACCGCTGAGCATAACTCATGGCTAAAGCCCTTAATCAGGCAACTGGTTCTGTTCCGTTTTTTAATAAATCAAGCGACACTTACACATATTCTGACAAGAACTAGAATTTACTTTTTATTGCCATTATAATTTATTTCTAGCTTTAGAATAGTATGTAGGAGATAGCTGGGATAAATTTTCCAAGAGTTTGGCTTGTTTACGAGAGTAAGATGTGGCTTCTTAGGTTTCTTTAAAAAAGATAGAATTAGGGTTCGTTAACAATTGATTGTTAAATGAATAAAAATATTGATAGTGGGAAATTTCCAATTATTTTTGTCATTGTGCTATTCTATAAAAACAATGATTTGTTGACAAGAATCAACTTTCGACATTCATAAACTTATTAACGAGTCTTTATTGTCAAGTATTCGATATTCTCCCGATCAAGCAATAATTATTTAATTGTCTTATTCGTTTTTCGTAATTTTTCGCTTCTGCCTGCGTTAGCATTAATCTATTGAGACTATGTCATTATTTAGTGATTCGATCAATAACAATGATAATATATTACATTAAAGAAGACATCACAAAATATGTGAAATTCACATGACATCCTTAGTTTTATTATGTATATATTATAGAAATTTATTTATTTATTTTTGAGAATTTAAAATATTTTTTTACCCGGAGGTCTTTTATTCAAACAGCACTAGCTTTTACACACACACACACACAACACCACACACATATTAAACATGCTAAAAGCTTATTCTGAAATGACTTGAAGTTCTTTTTATCTCCAATAGTTGCCTCAGACCCTGCAGATCACAAGGAAGCAAGAAATTAAAAACTCTCCAAATATCGATAAAGAAAAAAAAATCATCAATAATATAGAAAAAAAATACTTGGATTGACTACGTACTGAGTATAGTCAATTCGAATTTTTCCAGCATCAGGGTTAGCAATCTTTGAAAAGGCCTGTTGAGAGAGATCGAGTTGGTTGGGTCCGCATCCTGGACAAAGATCTACAATTCTTAATTTTGATGTTACTCCACTATCCATCCCAAATGGTTCTAAAGTCAAGGATTTCATAGATGTACATTTTGTTTCCAAAACAATTAGTTTTTGGGAAATACCTACAAATAGCCTTATCAACAAAAAAGTTTTGAGAAAAAAGCTTTGAACTCATAATATTTGGAAAATGGCCTTTGACCCTCCTAAAATACCCTCATACATAGGATTTACAATATAAGTCATTCAAGTATAGAAAAACTCAATTCAAGTCCTTAGATAATTTTGTTTATATAATTTTAATTGATTTTTGTTTATATGATTTTTGTTTGCTCATAGTAGCACCCCGTAAATTGGTATCAGAGCCATATGACAGATCTAAAAGGTAAATATTATATAACAAAAAATAAAAATGAATATATAATATATACATCAAGATTTATAATTATGCATACATTAATACTACCCGATAATTATAAAATAGAAATCTTGAGAACTTTAAAAGATTTAGATAAAGATAAAAGAAGAGAAATATATGATCTAATAAATTTCGATATAATAAAAGAAGATTTTATCATAAACGAAATATTATATTTAATCCACAAAGACATACTAGTAGAATTATATAAAGATTATAGAAATGGATTATCATAGAGGAGATCATTTATTAATCAAATATCTAGATATGGAAATAAATGAAAAAATAGATTTAATAATAGAACAAAGAGGAAATCTATTAGATCAAATGATAGAAGAAAGAAATATAAAAAGAAAAGGATTTCTAAGATTAAAATCTTTAGAAAGTAAAAGAAAATATTTTAATACAATTCTAAAACAATTATCTAATATACTTATAATCATAAATAACAAAGAAAAAATCAACATGGAAAAATATGAAATAACTGGAGAAATAAAATATTACATAAAATATTATAGAGTACAACAAAGAAAATCAATGCTGAGATCAATTGAAGAATTTTGTGAATATAATATAATGATATGTAGAAAAGTAAAATATGATACAGAACTAAGATTAGAAGTTGAGCATATCAGAGGAAGAATTTAATGACAGAATTTTCAGAAATAAAATTTGAAAAACAAATAATAGAAAATATTAATCTACCAGTAGGATCAATACCAAATAAAAGGAGCTAATACAACTATGTTTCAACCATTAAGCTCATTGGGAGAATCTGATGGATTTCTTAACATACAATTAAATTGGATAAGTGCATTTTTATGGCAAACATATAAAAACATAAATTTACAAGATAAATTAGCTATTGAAGAATTACAACAATTAAATATACAGGACATAAATGTCAAAGAGAAATTACAAAATATTCAAAATAAACTAACAAAACAATTTAAAGAATTAATAGAAATGATAGGAGAAGTTAAAAATATAGATGAAGAAATCTTAAAAGAATTCCAAAGAAAATCAGGAGAATTAATTAATCAAGATAAAATTGGAATAATTATAAAAAAGTAGACATGATAAATGAGAAAATACGGAAGAATGAAAATGAAAAAATCATATCAATAGAAGAAAGAATAAAAAAATTAGAAATAAAAATAGATGATATGTATGACAGACTATTTAAGGTACAAAAAACTAAACATCTTAAACCAAGAGTATAAAATGTCAATAAGTGAATACATTTAAGATCTAAAAATATTAATAAAATCATTAATAAGTGATATTCAAGAAGTAAAAAAATGAATTAAAAGAAGTGAGAAATGATATAAATATACTAAAACTAGAGATTAGAGAATTCAAAGAAAATAATAAAAGCAAAGACAAGAAAAAAGACAAAAACCTCATAGAAAAAGAAATACTTAGAATAGGAAATAAACACTTTGAACAAGAAAAAATTATAATAGAAGTAGGAAGTATGGATGATGAATTTAGAAAAAAACATATTACCAAGAGTACTAGAAGAAGAATTGGAATTACAAAAATCCATAGAAAAAACTTTAGGAAACTAAAAGCTAAAGAAAAAACTGAAAAAGAACAAGATAAAAATGAATGAAGAATTAGATTTGCTTATAGAAAATTTTGACCAATTAAGCCTAGAAAATTTTAATGAATACCAAGTTTTAATGAATACTGGAGGAGCACCTACCCCAGCACCAATAGGAACTTCCAAACAAGAATTACCAGATTTTGATGAAAGTTATGCACCCTTATATAATAAATCACACTAACAATATTATGATAAAATTAGAAATAGACAACCACCTAAATGGAATAAATATAAAGATAGATTTGAATCAAATAATAATTACGATAAATCTATTAATCATGGAGGAACAAAACTAAATTTGGATTGTAAAATAGATACTAAAAAATCCTTATTAACTTAGGCAAATTCAATAATACTGTTCTTTCTATACAATAAAGATGACATATGGGAAAATACTGATAGAATGATAAATTTTTTAATAGCATCTTTTGAAGGACATATTAGGAATTGGTGGGAAGGAATAAGTAGTGATACAAAAGTATTAATAAGAAGAAATGTACAAACAGAACTAATAAAATCAGATAGAAAGGTTAGTAGATTATATTGTAGATGAATTTTTAGGAGAAATTGGATAAGTAATACTGAAACAGAATCAATTAGAGAAAAGGATAATGTAAGAGTGAGATTAATAAATTTAACAATATGTGATATGTGTAAAATCAAAGAATACACTTGTGAATTTAAAGAATACTACTATGTCCAATTCTATAGTAATGAAAATCAAGAAGTATATAAAGATATGTATTATAATAAATTACCAGGTTCATGGGGAATATACTTTAAAATAGAATTTGAAAAATTTATCAGAGATAACCCTGGAACAACTAGAACATTAGGATCAAGGATAAAATTCCTATTTGAAAAATTAGCATATATATGTCAACAAAGACAATTATTAAAGAAATCAGGAAAATTAACTAGAATATGTTGTAAAGATATGGAAAAACTTACCCAATGGGGATGTAACCATGAAAGAAGAAAAAATAATAAAAGAAAATATAAAAATAGAAAGTTTAAAAAATTCAGAAACTCTAGGAAAAGATATATAAAGCCTAAGACAAGATATAATAAAAGAAAATATAACCCAAATAAAAAACAAAAAAGAGGACTTATAAGAAAGACAAAAGCCAATACAAATGTTGGAATTGTGAAGAAAATGGGACATATAAGCCCTGATTGTAACAAAAAGAAAGTTAAAATATTACAAAAAGAATATATAGAAATAGAAAGGGAATTAAGTGAAATATCTGACATTGAAGAATACTATAATCGGGATGTCTATATAAGTGAAACAAATTCAGAAAGTAATGAATCAGAATCAGAATAGAAAAATAGAAGAAATAGAAAAGAACATAGATAAACAAGAATATGAAGGAATAAAAGGTTATGGATTAAAGTAACTTTTGACAATAATAAGTTCAGAAAAATACAAAAATTATCTTTAGATTTAAAAATAGGAAAATGGAAAATATTAGACAGAATATGGAAAAGAGAAAAAGTAGTAATAAATGAATATCATAAAATTGAAAGGGCAATATATGTTAGAACTACTCAGGGAACACACAAATTAAATCTTTTAACAAAAAATACGGTTACAGAATTGTTAATAAAGATCAATAGAAAATAAAGTGAAAAGATCCAATATGTTTATTTAGCAGATATCCAAATAATGTTTAAATCCATGTTTAGAGAAGGATTAGATTCGCCTTTGACTGTAAGTTTACATGATGGAAGAATTATAAATTTAAAAAACAGTCATTTAGGAACAGTAGAAGGAAATCTTGCTTATAAGAAACTAATATTTACATGTTACCCAAAATATTGTATATCATTGAAAGACAGAAATTTTAATGAAGTTTTTTAGGACTGCATTTTAAATTACATAAAGATGATATAATGGAATCAAGAGATAAAATTGTGACTATAGAATATAGGGCATTATACACATTTACTAATTCTAATTATGGAAGCATTAATTCTAAAAATCATATATTGAAATTCATAAAGAATGCAAAGATTTTGGTAAAGCTATGAAACCAGATAAACAAATAAGTTTAGTCCCAAGAAACTATGAACTTACTATAGCAAAAAATAAACCAGAAATTATAGAGTTAAGAGAAGTAGAATACCCTAATAATAACATAACATTTGAAGATGGCAAATTAATCAGAAGATCAGCAAGTTTACCCAATAGAAAACAATTAGGAGAAACTAGTAATACAAAGGAAATAAAACTTCAAAGAAATGTCGGAAATATGAAAATAGAAGGTGAATATTTTAATGGAAAATAACATATAAAAAGATCAAATATATTAATTGACACAGGAGCTAGTGAATGTCATATAGCTTTAAACATGAATAAAGGATTAATATCTCATAGAACTGATCCATATAGATATATAATTTTTGATGGATAAATACATATAACTGAACTTTAAGTTAAAGTACCAATAAAAATAAGAGGAATAAATCTCTTAGTACCATGTCATGTAGATAACAGTATGATAAATCCTCATGTGTTATTAGGAATGAGCTTCCTAAATGGACTAGAAGATTATAGTATGAAACGTGAAGGATTATATAGAACTCATAATGGTCAAACTATACTATGCAGAAAAGCTGAATAAATGAATAACCAAATAAGTTTTCCATCAGTTGTTTATATTCAAGTAACTATTGTTGAAACAAATATAGTAACATGTGCATTAATAGACACAGGAAGTGATATAACAATATTTAAAAATTTCTTAATAAAATCATGGAATATTGATAGGAGAATAAAAATAACAAGAGTTGCAGGAGAAAATACTCAAATAATTAACAGTGTTGATAAAATCGAGATAATACTGGGAAGTAAACAAATAGTTGTGAACAAGATATATAGTTATAACAAATTAGAATGTGATATATTACTAGGAAATGACTTTATACAACAATTTCAATATTATAAACAAAATAATTACATAATAATGTTACAAACACCTTGTGGACATTTACTAAAAATACCAAGAGAATTTAGACCATATAGAGTTAGGCCAACACAGCGTGGTGATAAATAGGAGAAAAAATCAATTATACAAAATGAAATAAAAAATAAAATAAAAATGTATAAAAATGTCTTAAAAACGAACATACAAACAAACATGGAAAAAATCATTGATCAACTAGAAAAGATTTGTGGAGAGAATCCATTATTATTTTGAAAATCACATCATCCAAAAGCTAAAATAGAATTAACAGAAAATATTTTTATAAGAGTTAGACCAATGATGTATACCATACAAGATACACAGAAATTTAAAACTCAAATAAAAGAATTACTTAACCCAAAATTAATCAGACCTATTAATGGAACTCATAGTAGTTCAGCTTTCGTGGTTATGAAATATTTTGAACAAAAAAGAGGAAAAAGTAGAATGGTGATAAATTATAAAGAATTAAACAAATATACTAAATTTGATGGATAGTTTTTACCAAATAAAGAGGTACTAATAAATCTTGCAAAAGGAAAATAATATTATTCTAAATTTGATTGCAAATCAGGATTTTGGCAAGTAAAAATGGAAGAAGATAGTATTCAATATACAACATTTAGTACACCTGAAGGTAAGTATGAATGGATGGTTATGCCATTTGGTTAAAAAAATGCACCACAAATATATCAAAGAAGAATGGATAACATATTTAGAAAATTTAATGAATTCTTAATTGTCCATGTTGATGATATATTAATATGTTCTAATAATAGAGAAGAATATAGAAACTATTTAATGAAATTTATAAATGAATGCAAAAAAGAAGGAATTGTCCTTTCAAAAAATAAAGCTATAATAGAAAAACAAGAAATTGATTTTCTTAGATTATCGATAGATAAAAAAGGGATAAAATTACAAACCCATATATCTAAGAAGATAGAAAGTTTTTCAGACAAATTAGAATCAAAACAAAAAATACAAAATTTTTTAGGATGTTTAAATTATGTAGAAGTATTTATAGAAAATCTATCAAAAAAGAGACATAAAATTCAAATTTTACTCAGAAAAACAAATACCAAAGGATGAAGTGATGAACACACAGAAATTGTCAAATTACTAAAGGAAGAATGTAAAAATTTTCCAAAATTAAGATTACTAGATGAAAAGGTTAATCTAATAGTTAATATTGATGCATCGGATAAATATTGGGCAGCAATATTAAAAACAGATCTTAATGAAATTTGTAGATACTCCAGTGGAACGTTTAACCAAGCAGAAATAAATTATACCACTCATGAGAAAGAATTGTTAGCAATCATCAGAGGAATACTGAAGTTTTCATTATTTTTATTATCTAAGAAATTCATTGTTGAAAATGATAATTCTCAAGTTGCAGGCTTAGTGAAAAATAAGTTACCACCAGAACCTCAATATAGAAGACTCCATAGATGGTAAGCCTATTTGGCATTTTATAATTTTGATATAGTTCATTTTAAAGGTGTCAATAATTATCTTGCAAATTTTTTTAAGTAAGAATATTGAATTTGCAGATGGATAATATAAAAATATCCTTGATAGACACCAAACAGCGAATGAACTTTCTTACATAGGAAACTGAAGATATAAAGCTTGAAATTTAGCAACTTGCAGAGACTCTCGAAGAAAGTTTCAAGCAATTGATGGAAATCTCAAAATTTTCATTATAATTATACTAAAGAATTGAGCGATAACATAATTGAGATTGAATCTCAGTTTGAATCGTTAATTACCAAACAGGCTGATACCAAATAGGTTATATCAAAAATATAAACAGGTACATCTTCTGGAAGCAGTGGTGGACCAACGATTAAAAGGGATTAACCAAGTCCCAAGAAAGTTGCCATAAATGAAACCAGTCCTCGAAAAATAACAATCAATGCCAAAGATGAATATACAAGGGTAGTTAGAATTCGTGCTGAGGAGGAAAATGATTCCCCTTTTTTACCAAAACAAGACGAATATAAAATTAATGTCAAAAATATATATGAACTCCAAGAAAATGACAGTTATTACATTTCATCCGGAGATCACGTTTACCCACGATTGATCGTTATTCAGGGAGGAGATCCCGTCATGACAAAAATGGCAGCTGATTATGGATTTTTGCATCTTATCTATCCAGAAAAAGATTTGAAAGAAATTGAAAATTTTGATGATTTACTAAAAGGAGAGATTTCAAAGTTTGCCCAAGGAAGACCCATATATTTAAAATTTTATTCAATCAGCCATGAAATTGATGGAAGAATGTATTATCCTGCTGAGCATATTATCACAATTGGATATGTTGCTCGAAATTTTCAAATTGAAGTTGGAAAAAATACTACGTCAGTACCAAACATTACAAGATCATGGTTTAGATCCCGAAGAGTGTTGGGAATTAAGGTTCTCTACAACATTGCCAAAAACTTGTATGACAAAAAATTCAAATATATATGCCAGTATAATTGATGGACCCTCCTCACTAATGAAGGGAACGAAAAATCAACAATCTTGAAGGAATACATCAACAAATTTGACACTCATCAAATCCATGGAAGCTTTGCCACCTTGCAAGAAGCGTGTATAGCCAGGAATTGCCCCACATGCCAACATAATTGATGGACAGGTGGAAGCCACTTGATAAATCTGCTTTACATACCAACAGAATTGATGGACAGGTGAAAGCTGTTTGATAAATCTACTTTAATGCAACAAGGCAGAACAATGTAGGGGCCACGTAAAAGACTAAAAAATAGAGGGATAGGTGTCCCTATAATGTAAGGGTCATGTGATGTAATAAATAATAAAGGGACAAGTGTGTCCTTATGTGATAAAAGCTGTGAAATTGTTAGGTCGATGATGTAAGCAGTGGTGTAATTGTATCCAATGTAATATTATAAATAGAGGCCTCCGGGCTAGTTGAAAGACAGAACTCACCTGAAAACTCGGTTTGTGAAAGCCAAGAAATCTTCTGTCTTGAAAAAATTCTCACACCAATTATGTTTCAATCTTCATATTATCAATAAAATCCCAATATACTTATCAAACTATGATGAGTTTTTAATTTCTTGTCTTCTAAATCCTATTTCCAAAAAGAAGTTATATTATTAAGAAAACTCCCTACACTCTGTCCTAAAATATTTTCCATCTAAAAGGTTAAACAGTGAAGGCATATATCCAGGTTTAGCTAATAACCCGTGAAGGTAGGAGGTCATTGAAGGGTGTGGAGCAGAAACCTATAAGCCTGAAGGTCACTAACAATAGAAGAAAAATACAAAGGTACTGAGAACAGGAAAAGAGGTTATTATTCTTAATATATCTATCTTTATGGAATTAGGAGGAAGAAGAGTTTTTAACATGACAGAATTCAAAATTATTAAGTTTAATTATCAAAACAGTCCTTTTAAGGATGAATATCATAGCATAATTGAACATTTATTCATGCATAAACAATTTACTAGACCAAATAATGAAATAAAAAAGTTATATCATATTTATATGCCATGCTTGTTAGTTATCTTTCCAACATTAAAAAGAATATTACGATTAGAAATTACAAAATCAATTGTTTATTTTTGACTTGATAGTGATAATAAAAATCTTAATATCATGAATGAAAGCAATTATAACATGAAAAAATCCAGATCTAAGAGAGGTCCATATAAAGTTAAAAACAATATCAAAAGTAAAAAAGGTATTGAATATGAGAATGAAATTGATGAAATAGGATACCAAGAGCAACTCTATGCATCACAAGAGATATTAAAAAGTTTTAAAGAAAATTTGATAGAGAATTTTGTTACAAGTATTGAAAGATCTATAATGATACAAGATATTATAGATATGATAGATAAATTAGAAAAAAGAAATAAAAACATTTCAAAATATAATATACCATTTGAACCAAGTACAGATATTATGGCTGATACAGATATTGTCAATTCCCAAATACTGATAGAATTTGAAAAATTACTTGAAATTTTAGAAATTATTTATCTTTGTGTTTATGATGCCTGGATATGCTATTGAAGGATTAGACAATTTGTTAGATAGAATAATGGAAAAAATAGATAACATTATATCTCAATTAATAGATATGGATGAATCATCTGAACAATATTATATACTTTTAGAAAACCATGATCAATACATTATAGATTATTCTGATATATTACAGGTTAAAATAGATTTAGAAAATAAAATAATGACAAATACAGTTCAAACCTAATGTCAGGATATACAATAGAAGGACTAGATAACCTTTTAGAAAAATTGAAAGATAAAATTGAAGATATTAAACATCAAATGGAAAATGAAAACATATCTTCTGAAGAATATATTTAACTTTTAGAAAAATATGAACAATATATTACAGACTATTATATTTTATTAGATCAAAGAATGGACTTATACAAAAAAATCTTGTATAATAATCAACCTGATAATTAATGGATAATTCAGAAACATTAACTTCTAATAACTCTGATCATAAACTATATTTAGAAAACAAGGAAATTTCATTTTTATCAACTATTGTTGAAAAATCTAAAAATATACATTCTGTTGGACAATCTAAACAAAAAGAGATATACGAAGATATTGACTATGCTATCCTAAATAGAATGGAATTTAATTCTGTTGAAACAGCCAAAAATATAAATACAGTTTATAAAATTATAGAAGAATACGAAGATATAGAAGATGAAGTTTCAGAAGGAATAACGTTAGGATATATAACTAAAAAAGATCATCCTAAATCTTTTGAAAAATTATTACAATATAGAACATTTTTAGAAGAACTTAAAAGATTAAAAAATATAATTATAACCAGAAGCCCTGAATTAAACAACCTGACTAAGATTAAGGATATATCTTACAAATTAAACAATCATTTTCATTAAGGGTAATTTTGACATTTCAATAGAGAGGTCTATTTTACTAAACTTATTACCTACTAAACCCATTTAACTAAAAAACCCTTAGTTTTTTTTGCTGGAAGTTATAGAACAAATGGGTGGCAGTGAATGAAGTGATTCAAATCAGAATGGGGATTTCTCTAGCGTCTCAATGTTCGGGGTGTGCTAATCTTGAAACAATTCATCATTTGTTCATATCTTGTGAAGTGGCTTAACGGGTATGGGCTTTCTATGGTGAACTCTTTGGCGTGAACTCTAGGTTGGGGTATTCGATCCAGCTTCAATTTCACACTTGGCGATACTCAGGGAAGTATGTTACTTATGGTCACATCTGTACCTTAATCCTCCTATTTATCTTTTGGTTTCTTTGGTTGGATAGGAATAATACACGATATAATGATATTTCTCCTTCTCCAGATCGAATAATTTGGCAAGTGAGGTATCTCATTCTTCAGCTTCACTAAGGTTGTCACTTTAGGTTTGAGTAGTGGAGAGGAGATCATTTGATTAGCCCTTTTTTTGGGATTGTTCCACCTCGGCCAATTTATAAAGCAACTGTTATTGTGCACTGGATTCGGCCACTGATGGGCTGGTTTAAACTTAATGTTTACGGGTGCTCGAAAGGAAATCTGGGAATAGCAGCAGGGGGAGGCATCATTCGTGATTTTAAGGGAAGTGGTATTAAAGGCTTTTGTCATTTTTATAGGATAGTTTCAACTCTAGAGGCTGAGTTACGGTCTATTCTTGATGGGCTTCGACTTTGTCTTATTCTTGGTATATCTCATGTGATAATAGAATCTGATTTCAAGTTAGCTATATCTCTTCTTTGCCAAGGCGGTGGTCCTTGAAGGTTCAACATACCATTGACAATATTCATCTTTGCCTTAAGAAATTGTCCTCTCACATTACACATATATTTCGCGATGGTAATCGTCCTATGGACTAGCTAGCAAACGAAGGTATTCGAGTTCAAGGTTACATGGAGCTTGGTGAATTTTCTTTCCCTCGGCAACTAAAATATCTACTAATCTCGGAGGCACAAGGAATTCCATATGTTCGAGGTTTGGTTTTGCCTTTATTTCATAATTTAGTGATTTGTCTGTGATGGAAGTAGTACTTCCAATTTCCTTTTTCTTTTTTCTTTTTTTTTTTTTTTTGAAAAATTTTGGTTTGATTAGTGACGTATGGTCTTCAGGTAAGGTTTGCATGTCCCCCTCATGTGATGTAATTTCTTCTTAAGCTAATAAAACTCATAACTCAGACTTGGATTTTTGAGCTGGAATATTTCTCAATTTTTTTTTTTTTAAACTTCTGATTAATATAATGCTTAAATGTTTGACATGGATGAATCTACGATATTAGTAGAGGTAGAGTGGACTTTGACCGTTGGTCGTTAATCGATGACCCTCAACAATTCTAATAACAAAATATTATTTAATTAAAAAATATTTAAAATACTACGAACAACATATAAATAATATAAAATGTAATTGTGATTTAATATGAAAAATATAGTAAAAGACAAGGAAAAATAGTAGGAAAAATAATGATATAACCATACTTCATAGCTACAAGCTCGTATAACTAATCTTTGAGGTCTCATACTTTGAAAGCATTATAAAATTACCGCATTCTCAATGAGTTTTAAAATCTTGGGTTCTATGTAAATCACAAGAAAAGTATTTTGTAACAGTAAATTTTGGATAATGTTTGGATAAAAAGTAAAAAAAAAAAAATTGAATTTACGTGTATATTATTTTATTGATAAAATGTTGAGTTTTGAAAATTTTGAGTTATGAATAATGAATATCACCAAGTCATAGAGTTATCAGCTAAAAATTGGATGTCAAACGGAGGTCTGAATGAATTATTTGTGAACTTGGTCACAAATATAATTGAAAGTTCAATGATCATCATTAAAATTAATCCGAACTTGACATATTTTGTTGTTTAAAGTTAATTAAAAATAATAAATGTGACAGTGTAAAAGCAAATGAAACCCCCAAAAGCCCTCCAAAGGTTTTCTCTGCCAAGAGATTCATTCTCTCACAGTATCCCACCAAACCCCTCTTCATTACCCCCGCTTCCCCCTCTACTTCTCCTCCCCTATCCATTGCACCGCCCCACCACACTCTATAAATCTCTCTCTATCTCTCTGAATTTAAGGATTATGCAGCAACTACTTCTTCAGGAAGAAAGCCTTGTTTTATGGAGGGAGAGATAAGATGCAAAGATCTAAGGTAGAGAGAAATAAGAGCACCGAGAGAGAAAAATCTGAGACTGAGATCTAGTTTTTCATTATGGAAAGTAGCTGATTACACTACTATTTATAGATACAAAGAATAAATAATGACGTGGCAATTTGCATGTTGATGAGTCATGAGTCAGCTGGTCAACCATATTCTCCAACATCTCCAACATCCTCCCTCAAGCGTGACTGAGAGGATCAAACAGTGAGCTTGGACCTCAAATATTCAAACCTGGAGCTGCTCAAAGCCTTTGTAAGAAGACCTGATCTTCTGTAGCAACATATTGCACTTCCAACTCCTTGGCCAAGACCTTCTCACGCACAAAGTGAACATCAAGTTCTATATGTTTCGTGCGTTGATGGAACACAGGATTGGCCGCTAAGCAAGCTGTACTAACATTGTCACACCACAAAACAGAAGAATGCAAGACTGCAAAGCCCAATTCAGTAAAAAGATTTTGTA
Organism: Ligustrum vulgare; assembly: GCA_963555705.1. Classification (NCBI taxonomy): domain Eukaryota; kingdom Viridiplantae; phylum Streptophyta; class Magnoliopsida; order Lamiales; family Oleaceae; genus Ligustrum; species Ligustrum vulgare. The sequence continues at coordinate 13,038,376 of OY743185.1, forward strand.
GCCAAACTATTTTAGTAGCAGCTTGAGCTAAAGCAGGGTACTCCGACTCTGTACTTGAACGAGCAACCACCTTTTGTTTCCGAGAGCTCCATTGAACAAGATTGCCTCCCAAAAATATACAGTAACCTGTTGTCGATCTCCTGTCATCTACACATCCGGCCCAATCAGCATCTGAGAACCCCTCAAGAGTTAATTCCTTAGCTGGTTTAAAATGAAGACCAAAATCTGTTGTTTGCTTCAAGTATCTAAGCACTCTCTTACATGCTTGCCAATGACAAATTATAGGAGCATGAAGAAACTGGCTGAGTTTGTTTACCGCAAAAGAAATATCCGATCGAGTCATCGTAAGGTATTGTAGAGCCCCAATAGTACTTCTATATAAAGTCGGATGATCAAACAATGCTCCATCATTTAGAGAAAATTTATGACTGGAAACCATTGGTGTACTGGTGCCTTTGGCTGTCTGCATATGAGTCTTAGCTAAGAGGTCATTGATATATTTACTTTGTGTAAGACATAACCCTGAAGCATTTCTACTAGCTTCAAATCCCAGAAAATACTTTAAAGAGCCAAGAACCTTTAAAGTAAACTTAGTATTCAAATCTTTAACAATCTGATGCACTCGGCATGAATCATGACCTGTTATCAAAATATCATCAACATAAACAAGTACAAAAATAGACTTTCCATTTTCAGTAGAAACAAATAAACTGGTGTCTGACTTTGAATTAGTAAAACCCCAGCTAATTAGTGCATGTTTAAGTTTATCAAACCAAGCCCGCGGGGCCTGCTTAAGTCCATATAAAGCCTTGTTCAATAAGCACACACTAGTAGGATGTTTTTGATCAGTAAAGCCCTCTAGCTGAGCCATATAAACAGTTTCTTGAAGGTCCCCATTCAAAAACACATTATTAACATCAACTTGTTGAATATCCCAACCGAATGTAACCGCAAAAGTGAGGATGACACGAATAGTGGGTGGTTTAACAATCGGACTAAAGGTTTCAAAATAATCAACCCCTGGAGTCTGTTGAAAACCCTTTGCAACTAATCGGGCTTTATACCGTTGCACACTACCATCGACATTACACTTTACTTTGAATACCCATTTACTTCCTACCACATGCATACCATCAGTATATGGAACTAACTTCCAAGTATTATTGGACTGTAATGCCTTATATTCATCAGACATAGCATTGGTCCAGTTCGGATCCAGCAATGCCTCCTTAACCGTCATTGGTTCAACAGGGGATGAAGTAGAATTGGAAATATAAGCAAAGGACTTTGGTTTAAAGATACCAGACTTAGCTCTAGTTTGCATTGGGTGAATAGAAGTTGTGGGTAAAGATAAAGATGAGGAAGAAAGTGGAGAAAGCAAATTATGCGATGTAGATAGCTCGCTGGAATGAGGCAGAAAACTTTGCTGACTTTCAAATTCAGAATTGGGGCTGAGAGAAAGTGGAGAAGGTGCTGGTGATGTAGGTATAGTAGGTGACACTGGTACAGGTCTGCTGGAGTTTGAGGGACAAGCATGGTCATTTTCCAACCTCCTAGATGTGTCACTGGAAGAGCTAGACTATGGCAACCAGAATGCTGTAGTGAGTTGATTTGAAACAGGGTCAGAGTTAGAGATACGCGAAGGTGTAGCAAAACTAGAGGCAAAAGGAAAAGTGTGTTCATCAAACAAGGCCCTAGCTGAAGCAAACAAGGTAGCCTTCGCAAGGAAGTGTACAGGTAAAAGCGGAAAAGAAACACAAACTAGGACTATGGGGCTCTCATGAGCAGGATTAAAACCAGGTGTCCACTTGATGGCTCGCATAAGGCATCCATCAATATACCAAGAAGGCTTGAGGAAAAGCTGAGCATAATCATCCTCGTGCGACAAGTGAATAAGGATATGGTGTGCATCAATAAGACCAATAGTAAAATCACCACAAAACCCAAATTTAAGGAAGCTCTCACGTACCTTTTTGATAGAATGCTTCATATTCATAAATTTGCCAACAAGTGTGAACTTGTACGGCGCAGCTAAATATTTCTCATCCACTTCATCAAAAATAAAAGCAGGTTCATTCAAGTGAAATTATCTTCTTGAAAGTATTTGTCGTTTCGGTTATTTCATGCTCTTGTTCCTTGCTTTAACGATTAAGCACCTTCAACTTGAGAACTTTATCTTCTTGACATTCCACTTTGTAGCATAATAGTTGCTCGATTTAGACACCTTCTTTAAGAACTCCATTCAAAAAAGCAGACTTCACATTCATTTTATAGATCATTCTTCCACCTATTTTGAGTAGCTAGAGAAAGTATTAATCTTATAGTTTCCGAGGGAGCAATCAGAACAAATATTTCATCTCATCATAGTTGATTTCATTCATTTGACTATGACCCTTTGTCAATTGTCACTAGTCTTGACTTATATCTTTCAATATCTCCAATCGTATGCTTCTTTACCATGTACACCATAATACGAATATATATTCCTCATTAGTTCACTTTAATTCCTAAAGTACCAAAATATTGATCAACACTTTGATCTCACCCACTAATACCTCAAAGAACTTCAAGCTAGTAATCGAAATTCATTATCCAATCAGGACTAAGGTCACACGCACGATAGTCAAGTGAAATTAAATTTGTATGATTAATTTTGCGTGATCCCGTTCAATACGTCTCAAACGTACTGTCAATTTTATTACCAAAGTCAAAGATAGACTTTAATAAAATTGAGACGATCTTACCAAAATAAATTATCTATATTTATTTACTAATTGTGAATGTTAACTTTAGATCGAATTACATATTGAATCTTTCTATGTTTAACAACTTAAATACTCAATTTGTAATATCAAATCGACTAATAGACAAACGCAACTTCATATTAATATACAATCAATTAATATTTTATTTTAAATGTCATGAATTATACTCTATGAGCATATATAATTCCAGCATGGTCATCTTATAATAGTTTCCTTGAAGCATCTTCTAGAGGCTCTTTAAAAATAAATGTTCTTTATTTTTAAAAATTAAACCTTAAAAATTAGGATTGAAAAAACTATTTATTTTATATCAAAAAAATTAGTTCTTGATATTTAAAATTTGTATATTAATTGAAAATTGGGGGGGGGGGGGGGGGGTTAATAATGGAAGAAGGAAAATAAAGGGCACAAATAAAGGTTTTGTTGTTGTGTATATTATTATACTCTAAATTTAAAGATATACAATGTTCCAAGATCAATATAGAAAATTAAGGGTTAAGTTAGTTTCAGTTTCCGGTGGTGGTTGTTGGTGTAGAATGGTGGCCGCCGTAGTGACTATGGTGGTGGATCAACTCAGGTTACGACGAAGAGTTAATGTTTGATTAGTTTAACATGTAAGTATATTATCTCACGCATAACAAAAAGATACTTTTATCTGTTTGGCCTTAATCTCAATTTTTTTTTAAAAAAAATCATTTTCAATCGCACATTCACCTTATAAAATAATTTTTAACTTAATCCCAATTTTTTTTTTCATTTTTTATCTATATATTCTTTAAAAAATCACTATTATAAAACTCATTTCTCCAAAAATACGGGGGTCAAACAGTTAATGGCTTCTTATTCAAAAGATATTTTTTGTCAAATATCTTAAATGCTAATGTTATAAAACTCTCTCTCTCTCTCTCACACGTCAACCTGAACTCGGTCAAAACGACTCACCCACAGTGAGAAAATATCGTTTCTAAAAGCCTAAAAATCGTCTCTGTTGAGAAATAAATGTATCGTCTCTCCCGTGGCTATTGGTCATTAGAGACAACATTAGTCGTCTCTAAGTTCTAGAAAGGACATTTAGTCGTCTCTACTGTCAGAGATGACAAAAGGTCGTCTCTGATGCATCACTCCATAGAGACGACACTTAGTCATCTCTAAGTTATAGAGACGACATTTCTACAAACGACAAAATGTTGTCTCTGATACCCTACTCTATAGAGATGACAAATGTCGTCCCCTAGGTTCAGAGACGACTTAGTCGTCTCTATTAGGGCTGCACAAAAAAACTGTCAACCCGCAAATCGAATCGAAACCGTTGGTTCGGTTCCACGTGGACCCGCCAATATTTTCAAACCAAACCGTCCGTTTCAAAATGGTTTGGTTTAGGTTTCAATTTTTAAAAACCGCTTAAACCAAACCAAACCGCTAATTCTTTTAATTAAAAAAATAATTTTTATTCATTTAAATTTAGAGTTTTTTCTCAAAAATTTTCAAATTTATCTAATGAATAAAAGTTCTTGTCTTTATTGTCTAATGTCCAACCACAAAATCTGATTAACTTTTAACTCATACCACATTTTAACAACATACTCCAATCCTAAAATCCCATTAACATATAACCCACACCATCCTTAAATCACATACTCCAACCTCAAAAGCTCATTTAATAGAGATTCAAACAAAAAACGTTTCCACTTCTTAATTCAATCATTAATTTTCTGTTTTCATTTGTCTTCCTTGTTTCCTTCCAACTTCCAAGTTCCTCTTCACTAATATCAATTAGATTCTTATAATAATAAACAGAGGTGATAGGTGTACTTTCAATTTCTTCCTGCATTTGATTTTATTTTAGAGAGTCATGGAAGATGTTTCGATCTATATTAGAAGGTTCGAATTAGGGTAAGAATTTGAATATCACTTGTTTAACTTTCTTTGCAAGCAAAATCATTCGATTATTTTATTTATTTTCTTAGAATTTACTCCTTGTTAAATTTCAGAATCTGGACAACAAAGATAAGCTAGCAAGAAGAGAGCCAAGACAAAATATTATTACTGTGAAAAATTGTATAAGCATCATACTAATAATTGCGGTACTTGTACTTTATCAAATCATATCACACATTTATGCAAGAAAAGTATCTGTATATGGTTTCAAATAAAAAGCAAAAAAGAATGACTAGCTATGGTATGTCTTATAATAGTGATTTTTCTAAGAATTTTGATGACGATGACCTATCATGTTTGTTCGGAAAGAAATTAGAGAACAAATAAAATGCAATTACAAATTTACAATTGTTTTTTAACTTCATGTTTTTATTTTGAATTGAAAACAAATTCGAATGAATTTAACATCTAACATTATTAATTCTCGTATTTGCTTATATATTAACTTATTTTATCTTTATATTAAAATATATGAGTTAATTTAACGTCTAAAATATATTATATTATGTCGATAGGTAAAAACCGCGGATTAAAACCGAACTAAACCGCAAAAAAATTGTTTAGTTTGGTTTGGTTTGTAAAATGAAATGGTTTGGTTTGGTTTGAGAAAATGCTAAACCGCTTGAAATGATTTGGTTTGAAAATATGTCAAAAACCGTCCAAACCGGATAGCGTTCACGCATAGTCTCTATTATCCAACCATTAGAGACGACAAATTGTCGTCTCTATTAATCAGAGACGACAATGTCGTCTCTGTATCAAATAATGTCGTCTCTTTTTGTTTGATACAGATATGACGTAGTCATCTCAAATTACTAAAAAAATAATTAATTTTTTTAAATTTGACCACTATATTTCTTTAATTATTCAATTTTTTTTGAAATTAATTATAATTAATTACTATGATTCTAATAAATTAATATTTTTTAATGATTCTAAATTATTCTATTGTAACAACCAAAAATAATCCTTTTCATTTATTAATCAGTATTGAAATATTGTTAACTATTAACAAATATCAAAATATTAATTAACGGATTAATAATAAAAAAAATAGTAACACGTATTAAATAACGAAATTTGTATTTATACAAAAAAGTCTTAAGAAAAAACCCTAAGAGTCTAAGTCATCGTCGTCATCGTTCTCGTAATATTCGATGTCGTCGTCGTCATCCCCATCCCCATCTCCATCCACTTGAGTCGAGGATCCAACACCACGTGTTGTGGTCATGGCTGACCCCGATATCTTTTCCAATATCTGTGCCAACACTGCATTAAATTGAGTCAATTGCTTTGTCTCGACCTTCTCGGTGGACTGGGTCTCCATTTTCTGCTCGAGCTCAGCCACACAGGCTGCTCTCCAATAGCGGGTGATGTCGCTGTCGAAGATGTCGACATGGAGACGTCGGGGACCGTCCGGCCAACTCCATGAACGTGACCCCGCTTATCTCCAAGCACCTCCTGAATGATATTGTGCTCGTCGAATTGTGTCCCCGATAAACAGGCCTGATGCGTCTGCGTCTCCTTCGTCTGAAACATTTCAAACTGAATATTCGAAAAATTAAATAAGTAGGCTAAAGTGAAAATTTAAAATTGTATCAAACTTAAAAAAAAATATTCAAGATTAAATAATACTTACGTGTTGGGGCTCGACCTGCTCACTGACCCAGACTTCTCCTTGGTCGGTTTATCTTGTATGAACGGACTTCCACGTATCCAAAATGGAAGGTCGTTTTTGTGTCTCAGGATCCCTCTAAAAAAATCAATAATTAGTAAATAATAATTAGGATAAGTAAACCTATTCGCGTTAGCTATTTTTTACATTAAATTCGAAAATAATTCATATTAATATCGATTTAAATATGAAAAGTATCATTTTTCGGTTGTAAAATTCTAAACTAATTTCAACAAAATCTTCCCTATAAATTGGAACCAATCTGAAGAGGGACATCACAACTATTTAAAACATAAATCACAACTCATTCTACATCCAACCACAACCAAATCATTCCAACCAATCTCGAACTCCACAACAATAAGAAATTTAAATCAATAACATTCATCTAACTAAACAGGACTTAATTAACTACTAATGAAATCTAGATGACTTGATAAAAAATCTAAATGACTTGATCAAAAACTAAATCCAATCAATTTACTACTTACGTTGGCGTGACATGTTGCCACGATACTCTTGGACTCCTGCATACTTTGGTAAGGATCTTGGCCAGGTTGGCTATATTCCTTTGCGACGCAGCCTGAAAAATACAAAGTAATAAATTAATTATGAAAATAATTATAAATTAATAAATAAAATATAAATCATTATTTTTACCTTGAAGGATGCACTCTCAAACAAGTCCTCGCAATGACCCCACTCGACCATGTCAATGTCTTTAAAGGGTTTTGTGCGGCCATGTATTTTATAGTGTTTGTGGGCCCAACCCTTGTACTCTTTATAGCGCTCTTGTCAATACCCTTATCGACCCAAGGACATTTCTCTGGTAGAATATTGTCCTTGGTGTTGAAATATTTCTTTGAAAAAAAAAAAATTAGATTTCAATGTTTAATGAAACTTTTATAATTTAAATATGATGAAACTTTAAAACAATGTAAAATCTCGTACCTCAACCTCGACGCGAACACAATCCTTTAAATGTTCTGGGACCTTGCTCCATGTTGTTTACTTGAGAACTATGAATTGACGTACCGTCGTTCCCAAGAAGCGGATGAACTCTAGCTCATTCGGACTAATAGGACAAATCTTCCTCAATATATCCAAGTCAAAGTCAATTGGTAGTGGAACACTACCATTGTCCCTGAACCGCTTCTCAACATTAAGCATTCGGAACTTGCCATGTCTCTTTGGTGGTGGCGCTGACACGAAATCAATAAAAGTCGTTAGTATTCTGTAAGTGAGATAAAAAACCATTAAATGTAATTAAGAAATAAACACCTCACTCGCAAGGAGGCAGCAAACAACGTCCCCCTCTATCGGGGTCCTGATTACCCCCATCCCCTCCATGGGACATAATATCGATCATATTTTGATGGATATATTGTTATCAAAGACTTTTTATCTTAACCTAACCACCAAGAACATTTTCCAACTCAATAATCAAAGACTTTTTATCTTGGTAGGGAATAATTGTAAATCAGACTGCAAAGAAACTCAATGGCTTATAAACATGCATGAGACTTGCAAATACAAATAACAAAATTGTCATCTTCAAGAAATTAGAACAAATCAACACAAATCATAATGTTTTTTTGAACAAAACAAATCCAAAATTCATGTAAAGGGAATGCTAACTTGAGAACATGATTATTTGTTATTTTATAATTACATTGGAAATAATACTATTTTAATTGGAGTATTTCCAAATGGTCAACATGATCGTGAAGGAGAGGCACATGGGTCCTACTCAGATTCCCCCCTAATGCCTCCAGAAGCCAAACACGAGCAACATACAAAGAGTCAGAGAGAGACAAGGGAAATTGGGTTGTGAAAAATTGATAAGAAATGGAAAGTGAAAGCAGCAGTGCTAAAAAAAATTATACCAGTCTCGATAAATGGAGGCATCAAAGAGAACGTCGAGTAAAATAGATGAAGAGAAGGTTAGTTTTGAAGAATTCTTGAAATACTATGATGTTAAGAGAAAGTAGAAGTAAGAGTAGTAGTTGATCTCCTTTTTCTTGCTTTTATGAAAGTTTGGTTTGAGATTGTCGTTGGAATAACAGTAAAATTGTTGCAGTTCTTGTTTTTGTTGCTTTTGTGAAAGATTATTTGTAATCTGGTTATGTTGCCTATGAAACATTCCATGAAAAAAAATTATTGATTTTGTATGTTTTGTTCATAGAGGTATTGATAATTAGCAAACAAAAATCTGCTATGTATGATAAAAAAATAAAAGAACAATAATACTGATGAAGTAGTAATAGTGATTCACTTAACAAAACTATTTTTCATACCCCAAATCAAATTGCTAATTGGATTACTTAGAAGGTCCTATACATAAATTTTAATCTTGAAAATTGGGAGCCACTTAAGAATAGTAGGAAGGTGGAAAGCAGCTCTTTGGTGATAACTGGGAAAAATAGTCTATAACCATGTTTCAACAAGTCACCACATATAGTTTTAAGATGTGACGCCTTTTCTTTTATCAAATTCTTCAATGAAAGCTTCACGGTTGATGACTTTATAAAAGCTAATCAATTACAATGTGATTTTCCATAGTTATAAATTTCTTTTGTGCAATGTCTCTATCTAGCTATATCTTCCGACGACTATTTTAATGGTGGGGACCATGATGCACCAAAGTTGATATTATGCATTCTGAAAATGAAAATTTCACAAGGTGGTTACAACTTACCATAAGATATATTTTGAAGATACTTAAATAAAAAACTTAATTCTGCACAAGAAATTTAAAAATAGGCCCGAGTGCAGCAAAATATAAGAAGACTTACAACTATATGTGGCCGCTTCCCAAGCAAAATGCTCTGTTATGCTTGGTCCACCCCTCCCACAAGCTGCAAAAATATTTTTCACAACTCTAATCAATGAAAAAAAGATCCGCAAATTCAGAAATTAAACAAGAAACGTGTGTTGCATTAACTTCATATGCTTAAAATTAGAAGCTAAATTTTGAATCATCCTATTTTACCACTACACACTTGAGGCAAATTCCAGACCAAGGCTTCAAACTGGAAATAGAAAACTAAATATGAAAAGAAAGCAAATAAAATTAGGAAACTAATTCTAGATAAATAAAAGCTAAAATTGAGATCCTTCCCATTGTATCATATAATTTACAAAATAAAACAAAATCTTAGCAAAAAAAAAAAAAAAATATCCATTTCTCAGTAGCATGAATTTTTGCAGGCAATTGATTCAAAGAATTATAAAAAAGGAATAGGCATATATATATATATAGAGTTAAAGGGCTGTTAAAACCTGAGATTTAAAGTTCAAAATCAACAAAGACATTAGGAAGGAGAATAGTTTTCTTAGAAATATTAATTCATAATTAATTATTTATAAAAGCGGAACAGAAATTATTGATTCTGAATGAAGAAACCAATCGAATAAGTTTGTTCCACAAACATAAAGCCAAAGTTTTTCTGATCATTTCACAACACTCTTTTTTAGAAGAAGCAAATCACTCAATTGTATTTAAAGGATAAAACGTTATGATTAATTAAGGAATCAATAATCATGGTATAACAGCAACATCCTCTTTTAAACCTTATATTAAAATCAAATATGAGGAATCAATATCAGAGCTCTAACTACAACTAAAAGACCGATAGGATTTCAAGATATGTTCTTGCGTCCACTGCCTCTATTTCATTTCTTTACAAATTTTTGGGCAGCAACAAATTCACGAAAATAAGAAAGCTCCATTACCCCTATTTCCTTTCTTTTCGACTATCTGGGCAGCAAAAAATTCAAGAAAATAAGAAAGCTCCAAAATAAATAAATAAATAAATGAAATCCAAGAATGAAATCTCTTAAATCCCTAACCTGGAAGCCGTATGCTCCACCGATGTGATGCAATCCACTACAAATTTTTCACTTCAGCACTTCTCGAAAATTATCTCACGGCTAGGTTATGGTGGAGGAATTATCAATGAAGACGAAGAGAGAGGGAAAAGGGAAAATTGGAGTGGGAGATACAGACTTCAGAGCGAAGTCATGACTTTGAGGGTTTTTGGAATCGGTTTTAATTACAAATGGTAATGGGCAAGCAGAAACCAAAGCATTTACCGGCGAGGTGCGAGCAGAGGGTGGCGGCGGCGCGATGGAGTAGGTGAGCAGCAGCAGCGGTAGACTGGAGAGAGCAGAGACGGGGACTGAGACGGAGAGCGTAGAGAGAAAAAGTGGTTTGTGACTTGGTTTGTTTTTGTTCTTGTGAAATTGGATCAGCGCGACAGCGCGCAATTGAGTAATGGAGGGAGTGAAATTTTTTATATTATTTTTGTGTAATTGCAATTCGTCTATTTTTTATACAATTTTTTTTTTTTTGATAACTTACACAAATACACTTATTTTTGGACCAATTACAAAAAATTAAAAATTAAAAATTTTTAGAAAGAAAAAATATTTTGTAAATTTTGAGTGCAATTTTTTTAATTTTTTGTCACTTTTCTAATACAAATATTTCACCACGTGCTTTGCACGTCTTATATACGCGATAAAATAACTCATACTTTGTATATCCTATATAATGAAATATAAAATGAAATTTATTAAAATCATCATATTATACAAATATAATTATAACTCATTGAATATAAAGTATAATAAATAATATATTATTATTTATGATATATAGTATTAATTAAGGTATATTAAGGAGTATTAATACTAAATTATGTTAGGTAGAATCTTTTTAAACTCTTATGATCGTGTCAAATTAATTATTATTACTAATTTTAACTTTAATATGAAAATAATTATTCATGTGAAAATTACTCGATTACTTATATATTTATTAACTTATGAGTAAATGTTGTAAAAGGCATTTTCAATTTTTTTCAATTATTAAGTGTACATCATGAAATTTTTGTAGCAAAACGAAAATTCGAGGAGACGTTGAAAATGTGTTTGAACCTAGGCATAGCAATAATACCCATAGACCCGATACCCGTTGGAGACCCGACATAAATGGGCGGGAATTACCCGAATAAATGGGTTCGTAGATAAGGTATGGAGGTAAATTTTAAAACCCGACAAGGATATGGGTCGGTTTTTTTTTTTTTTTTTTTTTACAATATCCATACTCGACCAACATACCCATTAATTTCCTTAAAAAATTATAGAATTTAAAACAAAAGTGAATGGGTAAAAAAAAAATAAATAAATAAAAATAGAACTCAAATATTTATTGACATCGTTAACTTCTAAATTTTAATATGTTTAAACTATTTACTTTGTTAACGTCTAAAAAAAATTATTCAAATTCTTTTGTTTAATTTCAACCTAGAACAAACTTTTTTCAAGCCAAATTCAAGTGAAACCCAACATTTAATTAATTCAAGTTAATTTGGAGCACATCTAACATATAACATATTTACTGCTCTAAAAAATAACAAATAAATAAATAATTAGTAATGAATTTTAAATAAGTATAGAAGTGTACCCGCCTCCGACCCGCGCCTAGAACCGCACCCGACCCGGCATTTTTAAATGGATATATGGGTAGGGCATGGAGGATGTAAATCTTTAGTGAATAGGGTATGAGTTTGGAAAACTCAACCCATTACCATCTCTATTTGAACTATAGAAATATTTTCATTTTTTTGTTAGATATAAACAAGCAGGATTTCTTTTCCATTTGATAAGGATTTAAATCAAGTTTTTATTATATTTTGATAAAAGTTGATGAATTTGCGTGGTTAAAAATTTGTAGGTTTCATAAAATATTTGGTTGAAATTAATTGTTAACTTTTATTTAAATTAATATTTGGATTAAAATCAACACCAAACAGGGGTTTAACTACGTTCATCATATAAGTGAAGATTGAATACTTATTTATCTATAAATATGTTTTAATAACTTACATCTTATTGTGCTTGATTAAAAAAAAAAAAAAAAATCTTCAAAGTGACTCTCATGTTAGCGCTCAAATAAATAACTTCATACTTTTTATTTTGATTATTCAAAAAGTTATTGGTTTTAAAATGTATTTATTTTAACAAATCGTATTTTACCAATTATTCATCATGTTGATTATTTTAACCTTATCCATATTATTTCTATTGTGAGATTATCTTAACTATACTATAATATTATCGAAATCTTGTATTGTATAAAAATTACGTTTATGCTTGATTTATGTTGTAAACTTGTAATGATTTATTTTTAGAACTGTATAAACATATGTATTGAATTACAATATTGTATAAGATTGAAAAGGGTTATTAATAAATATATTTTATAATTATATGCATTGAATATAAGGACCTTATATTGGAAATTGAATTTATTATTTAAAATCATTTGAAAAGTCATTCAACATTTATTTATGTGAAAATATATTTTTTTTTTCATTAAGGGTATTATAGATATAAGAAAAATAGAAGTAAGAACATAATTAGCAATTAAAAGATTCCTACACATCTATATTTTTATATATTAGTGATTAGTGATAGTGATTTTTGTCACTTTTTTTAAAAATGTGACACTATGTAACTTATTTTTAGAAAACTGATACTTTCTCAATCAAACATAAATTAAAATCTTAGAATAATAAAGTGTAACTTAATTTTTGAAATATGTCACTTTTCATTACCTCCGTTTTAATTAAAAAGTGGCAAATTGTCACTTTTTCAACTTTTGCGATATATTTCATTAACTAACAAATTATACAAGTATGCATTACACATTCTCCATACACTAACACAATGTCACCTTCGACTAAATCAATCCCGGTAACAACGGTCTTAGGTAGCTCCCAAGCTCTTCGATGGTTTACTTCTTGGACAACTCGCCAATTGGGACCCCTTATAGGATCATTTATATAAAACACTTGTCGCGCTTGAGAAGCCACTATGAATTGGTCATCCTTGAATGCCTCGGCACTAACATTAATGCTTGTGATGTTGTTTTCTATTGTAGTTCTTTTGCCTTGCGTTCTAAACCAGTTACACTTGAGAAGTACGACTGAAAAGCCACCAATATACGACAGCTAAATTACCTTTGCAACTTCCCGTAGAATGTTTCGCCTCCTATCCCTGGCACACTCACGCCACTATTTTGAGTGATCCATCTGATGTCACGATCGACAGTAAGAAATCGAACACAGTTAACGATATATGCTGGATAAGACTGGATGTTATGTGAAGCGCAAGATGCGAGCCAATACTTCCGGTGTGACAGCCTAAGGGGTATCTCGATGCAGATTATAGATCTATCATGATGAATGACAATGTTAATTAAGTAATTCACTGGTCATTAAAAATTAAAATACATAATTATATAATCATGAAAATGTAAATGCACCTTCGTGTGAAACCAGTAGACAAACTCTTTCCTGTGCAATTGCTCGACGTTGTCTACACCACGTGAATGCAATTCTCTCTTATGTTCACTACTCAAATGAAACAAAGTGTTACATGACAATGTAGTTAAAAACATTATTCAAAAATTTAACTTTAATTTATTATTAAAGTTGAATACTTACGTCAAAAAATCCTCAATTTCAGGGCAATTGTTGAGGATGTAAAACTCTGCCGGTTCTGTACCTCATGATCAAGTGTCACTAATGTTGTTTTACCAACTGGACAACATTGCGACTTGAAAACTGATAGATGCGCGTCGTGATCAATAACATTGTCGTTCCTCTCGTGTTGATTGAAACGTGTCTCGATGTCGTCAAAATACCTCGAACAAAATGTTAAGACTTCTTTTGCAACGTACCCCTCTGCAATGGAACCTTCAATCTTTGCTGGATTCTTAACATAGTCCTTCAATTTCTTGAGGTACCTCTCAAATGGATACATCTAGCTCATATACACAGAACCCCCTAAGATTGCCTCCTCCGGTAAATGCATAACAAGATGGATCATAATGTCAAAAAATGTTGGAGGGAATATGCGTTCAAGCTTGCACAGTATCAAGATTAGTTGTTCCTTGGCATTCTCCATGTCACTCTTCTTTATTGACCTGGCATAAAACTTCTTGAAGAAAGTTGACAATTCAGCTATGTAGATGAGATATTCTTGTTCAACTATGCTCTGCATCCAACAGCCAACAAACGCTACATAATGATGTGACAATTATGTGATTTCCGTCCAGTGATGCGACTGCAACTCAAATCGACATTCATTTTCAAGTTAGATGCAAAACCATCAGGAAACTTTATTGATCTAATAAAATCACAGAATCTTCGACGGCCGGCATCAGTGAGTGTGTATTCTGCTACAGGCTTCATCAATCGATTCCCATCGTGATACAAGTGCAACTCCGATCTTATACCTAATTCCATCAAATCACGCTGCGCATTTTCTATGTCCTTAGATTTTAGTACCGAGTAAGCTTTCACACCACATGCATTACATCGAGATTGTGCTTCAAATCGATAGTGCTCCAGTAAGATAGCTCGTAAAAAATACTCTTCTTTCTCCAGTTGAGTTTGTCTGCATCTAGTTTCCTTTTATGATCTCCAAACTGTGGATGCTTCCCCGGAATTCCATTTGTCATAGCATTTAGCTATCGTGTTACATCTGTACAGCTAAATTTTTTTGGAGGCTCACCAGTCTCAACTTTTACATTGAAATCACAACTCTGCGCTAGCGATGAGTAGTTCCCAAAAAACGTCGATGTCCCACATAAGTTGTTTTCCCCAATATGCGTTCAGAAGGCATATCAACATTGCAAGTTGGACATGGACCATAACCCTGTCCACTCCACCCAGAAAGACTACTTCTTGCCAGAAAATCACTGACGGTCCACAACAGTGTTGCATGCATTCTAAAAATTTCATTATTAATTCGTGCGTCGCGTAAGTCAAGACCTGTATACCATAATTCCTTCAGCTCATCAACTAGTGGACGTAGAAAAACATCCATATCTTTCCCTGGTGATCACGGGCCAGGCATCAATAGAGTGAGCATCAGATTTTCTTCCCTCATGCACAACAACGGAGGTAGATTATAGGTACATAAAACCACATGTTGTAGGATTGACTCATATTTCCAAACGGATTAAAGTCGTCGGCAGTGAGACCAATCGAACATTTCGAATTTCACATGCAAAATCGGGGTGTGCTTTATCAAAATCCTTCCAAGACTGTCCATCAACCAGATGCCCCATTTCATCTTCATCCATCGAACGTCCAGCAATGTCCACCTAATCTTTTTCCCAGTGTGCGTAGTAGCAAACAGACGCTTAAGCCTAGGAGCTAACTGAAAATAACTTAACACCTTATGCGGGACATTCATACCAGACGGCTTCTCTACAACTTGAGACCATCGACTTTCAGAGCATATTTGACAGATCTATTTATCGGCATTCTCCTTCCGGAACAGTGCACAATCGTTCTTACAGATGTGAATTGACTCATAGCCAAGCCCTAACTTCCTCATTAGCTTCTTAGCTTCATTATGTGAATCCACAAGGTTTAAATTGGGAAATGCCAACTTCAACAGTTTAAGGAGGTCATCAAACAACTTGTCGGTCCACTTGTTCATCACTTTAATATGCATCAACTTAGCCAAAAAATTCAATGACGAGAATGAAGAGACATCTGGATGCAACTCTAACTGCAATGCCTCAAACAAGTCGTCATACTCAACATTAGCTCCTACCTCCATTGGTTCTCCTCCTACTACATCGTGCAGAATGTTTGTCATCTCATCTCTCGAAACTATCGGCTCCTCCTGCATCTGCGTGTCTACGGGCACTTCCATCGGTTCTCCATGATGAATCCATCTTTCGTAATGTTCTAAAAAATCATATCGAAATATGTGGTCATCTACAACACTTACTAATTGTTTTGCTTTGTTCAAACAGTTATTGCACGGACAAGAAATCATCTCCCTGTCATTTGCCAATGGCCTGGCCATTCTTATAAATGCTGCAACTCCGGTTTCAAATTCAATGGACTTGCCCCATATTCTGTTCAACTTCATCCAACTCTTGTCCATATTTATCTGTACTTCATTTTCACTGTTAAAAAAATATATAACTGAAATGTTCGAGTGACGTGAACATCTGCTAACCCCTTATCGCTCCAATACTAATAATTCAAGGTACGTGTCCTAACCATTCAACAATGACTCGCGATTAGCGAGTTGTGTCATTTTTTTACTGTTGCTACTTCTACATCACGCATAAATTTTGTCAGCACCTCCCTATTATTCTCCTAAGTGGTAGCACTACGTTAAACGTAGTCCACACCCCGGAGAATATTTTAGGAGACGCCACTCAAATCTACGCTCAAATAACGATGTAGTTGCAGGAAAAATAATATTGTTGAATTATACAACTCGTAACTCACTAATCAATATCAAACTGTCCAATAATGGGACAATTCAAAGATTAGTTTATAAAAATCAAACATTCCTAAATTAGGACGTGTATGCTTAATAAACTAATCTTCAAACGGTATTCTAAGTTCAATGCAAGTGCAATTAAGTATAAAAAAATGTCAACAAGAAATTAAAATTAAATAAAAATAACTTAAAATTTTCACTTTTCAACTTCGTCAAGAACAACTTCAAACTCCAAAAACAACGTAGACAATAGAAACTGGCATAAAAGAGGACGAAAAATATTATTAATCAATCGTTTAAAAACTCTATAAAATATAGAAACTTTGGTGTAAATTTCTTACCAAAATCACAGAAAACATTTTGATTGAAGTGTTCACAAATAATTTCTGAGTTGAGATGAAGTAAATTTGAGAGGAAACATGTAGATTTTAACAATGAAAATGGGAGAAAAACATCCGCCATGGCATTTATATCCAAAGGCAATAGAGACGACATTTTATCGTCGCTAATGCGTTGACGTGGAATATTCTTGCTTTTTGGCTTACAAATACTATTGTCCTAGTAAATAGAGACAACGTATTGGTAGTGTTCAGAAAACTGGAAATCGGTTCGAACCGAAAAAGGCAACGGGTCAAGGGTAAAAAGGTCCGACTAGGTTGAACCGGTTTCAATTAAAACATAAAAAATTATGCCAAAAATCACAAAATTTTCTAAAAAACATGTTATTTTACAAATAAACAAATATTTACGTATTTAGAAGATAAAATTATACACAAAAATAGCTTAAAACAACACAAAAAAAAGCAACAAAAAAATAACAATAATAAAAAATCGGGTTTTAAAACCTGGCTAGTTCCCGATTTTCCCGGTTGAACAGGCCGATTTTCCAGTTTCATCTCTATTTGTCCATATTTGAGTCGACAAAGGCATCTCTATTCTTCCAGTATTAGAAATGACAAAAATGTCATCTATGTTTCCTGGAAAATGGAGACGGAAAAATGTCGTCTCTAATACATGAGGAATAGAGACGTCGTTATCGTCTCTAATAGGGACAAATGTCGTCTCTAATGTTTGAGAAATAGAGATACTATTTTCGTCTCTTTTAGCCGTCAGAAAATGTGGGAAAATTTCCCGCTTCATCCCAAGGAATAGAGACGACACATGTCGTCTCTACGTCCCTCGAATTAGAGATGACATATTGTCATCTCTATTTGTCCATATTAGAGACAAAGGCATCTCTATCCCTCTAGTATTAGAGACGCTATATTCCTGGAAACAGAGACGACAAAATGTCGTCTCTAATACTAGAGAAATAGAGACGTCTTTGTTGTCTCTATTTGTCGTCGCAAATAGTCTTACAGTTGCGACGACAATGTTATCGTAGCAAAAAAAGTGAAGTATTAGCAACGACAAAACGCGTCGTCGCTAATTTCCGTTTTATTCGCTCATTTTTCTTGTAGTGACCTTCGTCTAAATCGACTTGCTTCTAAAGTTACCAAAATTCTTTCATTGCTCGGTAATCAACTATGTTCTAGTTGTCAATTGTACCAAATAATTAGGCCAATTTTGAATTTCAAAAAAGTTTGAACACTTAAAGATGAGATCTAGTTTACGGTATAAATGAGAAGACAATTCATATTCTTGTTATCATTAATACCAATACCGTTCGAGAATTCAATTTTATCAACAAGAATTCTCCAAAATTAGGAATCGATTGATGATTTAAATATTATAAAGAGCTTATTTGACATAGAATGTTTTCGATAAATTTTGAAATTTTAAAAGAATATGTGATTAAAAAGTGTAAAATGTGAAGGACCACACATAAATGTGATCGTAATTAAATTTTTGGGAGTACCCACAAATACTGAACAATCCCTAAATAACATACACACACAATGATACATAAAATTAAAACTTTTATTTCATATAGAAGTTATCACAAGATATCTTCACATTCACACATCATCCTCCAACGCACATCTACTGACATTCTTAAATTTAATATTTAGCTGATGCTTTGTTAAATAGTATAACTTATTGTATTGTGTATGTATATTATCAGCTAAAAAGCTTATTCTTGATAACTTGAACTTTTTGTTTTTCCGAAGTTGTCTCAAACCCTGAAAATCATAAGGAAAACAAGAAAAATACACAAGTTAGTACTACAAGAGATAATTGATCAAAACACGTAATGCTTGAATAAATAAAAGTCTAACTTATCTAATTAGTTAAATTTTTAAATGCAGTAATTTAACATGATATAAAAATAGTTTAACATGATATCAAAATCATCAAATATACTTTTATTAAAGTTTCTGCCATGCTTATTTTCAATGGATGAAAAAAATATATTTTCGTGTAATAGAGCTTTTTAAAAAAGTTTCTTTTATTTATTTTTATTTTTTTGCCCCCCCTCCCCCCAAAACAATTTCTAAAAGCATTTTGTGTTTTTGGAGAAAGTCACACTAGACCAATTTCCTCTAATAGCTATTCTAATATCTTTCCCATTTTAATTCAAGCCGCCGAGAGCTTTCACGCAAAGTGATTTGACACAATGTAACTGCATATGTAAACATAAGAAGTAGCTTATTTTTCGTACTGATTATAATCAGTTAAGATTCTTCCAGCATCGGGGTTAGCAATGATGGAGAAGGCTTCCTGGGAGAGATCAAGCTGGTCATTTCCGCATCCCGGGCAAAGATCTACAATTGTTACGACTACTTCATTTCCTGTGCAAGGCTGTAGTACGCCTTCGTTGGTACGTCCAGTGCACCTCACTCTGTACCTTCGTCCACAAGCTGCTCCATTGTTGTACAATGCAGGATTTGCTGCTGCTATCATTGTGCCTCGGTCTTCGAAACCATAGCATGCCGATGCTGCACATATATAGTTAAACTATTCTTTTAGCTTGGTTTCACAACTTCTTATCGAAAATAATTACGTACTATTAGGTCAAAGTCACTTTGTTGGAGAATCACCTTGATAGGATATATATCTTCTCGAACACTCTATCATGATAATGTTTTTCACAAATATGTTTAGTTTTCATTAAAAATTTCTCATCTTTCTACAGTACTCAATATCAATTATTCATTAAAAGTCGAATCCACAATATTTGATTTTTCGACAAAATTTCAATCATCCATTCTCCTAAAAATCACTATTCATTTCAAAAAAACTCACTTTAACTAGAATCGAACACACTCATATTTATATATAGATACTTATGTTTAAAATATATATTTCGACTAGTAAAAATTAATGACAAATATAAATTTAATTTTTCCTATATAAATAAGGGATTTGAAAAGTTTATAAACATGTCGACGACGTCTCCTGTCAGTATTTTTTTAAGAATTGTGTGACAGCATATCCGTGTCGGTACTTCGTAAGCTTGAGGCTAAGGTGGGGGCAGGTCCACGAGGAAACAATAATATGAAAGAAAACTTATAAATTTCCAAATATGCCTCCCTTTGGTTTTCATTAAAAAAAACTCATTTTTCTACAGTATTCAATCTCAACCATCCATCAAAAGTCAAGTCCACAATTTTTTACTTTTCAACCAAATCTCAACCATCATTTCTCCTAAAAATCACTATTCATTTCAAAAAAACTCATTTTAATCAAAACCAAACACACACTATATATATATATATATATCAAACCAAGTAAGATGATAAAGAAAGAAAACTTACGAACATAAGTAGTGTAGAAAGTGGCAGATCCAGGGATGGCACTGGCTATGGAAATCAGGCTAGTGGCAATGAGTGTTGCGAAGATAATACGCTCAATCTCCATTCTCAAACCTTTTAAGTAATGAATTGTAAAATTATGTTTCAAGAATATGTTTCCTGCATCTAAGTATAACTTGCAATCGTGTTAATTTATAGCTACAAATTCAACTTTTATTTTTTCTCCCATTGCTGCTAAATTCTATCCGAAAACGGTATTCACACGTTTCGTTGGTCTTCAGTGTGACTTTTGAAGGAAATGATTAATGAATATTCGTAGACGTGCCAAACTTTTCTGAGGCTTCATCCCTTGTATACATTAATTAAATAGAGACATTTTTTGTACGCAATTACGTTAGGATTTTTGTAACATAATTTTCAAAGATGGCCTAATCGTCAAGAAGAAATATGGAGAGTCCATATATATGGGATTTAAGTTCTGTTTCGAAGAAGATTTTACTTTTACCATTTCTATATCTTTTAAAGGAAAAATATAATATAATAAATAAAAATATACAAGTTCAACTTTTAATAATAACTAAAAGGTTGAACTCCAACCTCAAGAGTCCCTACAATCCCTGTCTTGAAAATTTGTAGAAGATATAAATCGCTAGATGTGCCTTAATGGAACAGGGTTGAGAGCTTACTATCTATCTGCGCTTGTAATGAGCCTTATCCATACCAAGATAAGATTCGAACTCTGACCTTGCAGCTGTCAGCCCAGCTCAGATTTCTCACACTCACCTTTCAACCATTGAACTATACCCCGGGGCAACTTTTAATAATGACTAATTTCCTAAGTTTTCATGATTACATGTATACTTAATTAGATGAAAAAATAGAACTGGTCAACATATGATTTTAGATTTATGAGAAAGAAACAAGTTGGCAAAGATTAAGAATTTGTTTTCCGTTGAATTTGCTAAAAACGCGCTTAAAGTGATTGTACCATGAAATTCGAATCACATTTCCATCTTCGAATCAAACAGCAAAAGTAAGGATTTAAATTCTCAGATGTGACATTTTCCATAGAAAACTCACGAACCAAACGAACCCTAATAAGATCTTATTTTCCAAAATTTTGATTTTAATTAATATATTTTCAATCAAAAAACTATGCCTCTGTTTGATTGCCATTCTTTGGCACAAAAAAAAAAAAAAAAAAGTTTTAAATAGTGATTGGTGATATATTATATGATTGAAAATGAGAGAAAAAAATTTGAGTTTATGTGTAGAATATAATTTTATTGTTAAAATGTGTTTAAAATGTGAGTGTCGTAGAAAAAAAAAAGATTTAAAAGTGATTATCAAACTGAGGCTATATAGAGGGACCTATAATTTTTCCCTACTTTTAACCAGCCATGGAGCCTCTTCAGTCCCAGTAGGGTTCTTGGCTTCCACTGAATTTTTTATATTATTTATTTTTTTTGAGTTAAAAATAAATAAATAAATTGGCATCTTGAATTTATTTCATTTGATCATAATTTTCTCTCTGCAATCATTATGCTTATGCAAGAAATGGATACAATGCTCATTACAGCTAGTATCTCTCACCTTGAAAGTTTACATTTACTTTTTAATTATAGGTCTTTTCTTTTGTAAATTACTATCTTACACTGGTTAGTTATTACTTGTTAGCTAACTTAATTTAGCTTTTAGTTTATTGATTCGTCATTTCAATCATTTTTGTTCAAAAAAATTTCGGGGGCGGCCCGGAGGGGGCCTCCCCCTCCCCCCCTCCCACCATTTGAAAATTTTGGCCCTCACTCATTCGAAATCCTGCCTCCGTCCCTGCTTTTAACCCCTTTTAAGACTGGTTGACATGATTTTTGAAAAGTAAAAATTTGTTTTTGAGATTAAGTACATGCTTTTGAATTACATAATTTTTTGAAAGTATTTATATAAGAGTTTTTATGTCTAAGGGTGCGTTTGAAAGAGCCTTTTTTCCTTGGAAATCAAAAATTTTGCTAGCCTTTTTTCCGAACTTTTTGTGTTTGGCAAGCAATATTTTCTAGGCAATTCGTTTTCCTTACTTTTATATCACGCGCAAGTGTTCCTTGAAAATGGAGAATTAGTTTTTCTAGCTAGCTACTAGAATTTAATTTTCAGGTAAAATTTTTAACCATTTTCATCACGTTTGATCATTTTTATTGTTGTTAGTTAATTTATTTTTTTCCCAAAAATTAACATTATTATTATCAAGTACAAATGTGTGAAAAATTTAAAATTTTTTTTGATTAAAATAGCTAAATTTTGCTTTATTTGCCATGGAAAATAATGTCAATCAAACAATAAAAGTTGAAAAATTATCTAAATTTTTCACCTAGAAAATTAAATCAATCAAACACATAAAACTTTAAATTCCGAGGAATTTAATTCCCTGAAATTCATTTTCTTTCCACCTAAATTTCACCATCGCTATCAAATGCAGCTTAAGTAATTTTCTAAAGAAATCTTTCTACTTAGAAGCAAAGACATGTATTGCCAAATGGGCCAAAAAATCATTTTTCACCGTATCCGAAAAAAAAAAAAAAAAAAAAAAAAAGGGTCATCAGACGAGCCAAAAAAGAAAGGGTTTTTTTAACGGTCAATGAGGAATATTTTAGGCACTTTACATTTTTTGAAAAAATAAGTTAAAATGGTAATTGGTAAAACAGTGGATAAGTTGTCCAGAACATATCTCAGGGAGTATGTTTGTATTTTTATTAATTGAAAGAGATCTTTCGTATTTTTCAGAACTGGTATATGGGGCATGTCTCTTCAAGTTTCTCATTTTTCGTGTTCATCTCACTTTACATAGATTTCTTTCGTAATATATTTTATAAAGATTTGATTTCATCCCAAAGTTTTTATTTTATATTACTTCCTTTTACTTATTATTTGTGCCAAAATTAAATATGTTTTAACTTTGCAAAGGATCTAGAATTATGACAATTCAATTGAGAATTTTCAGTCAAGAATTGTTTCCTAGGTTTAAATTTCCAATTGTTGACTGGGAAAATTGGTTTCTGGAAGTATGAAGCAAATTGCATAATGTAGAAACCGAGTTGCTGAGTAGCATGTTCAAAAGTTTTGAGTTTTGTTGATGTTAAAATGGTTTCGAGCTCTTTCTCGTCAACGCAATAGAAAATATATAAAAAGTACGTAAAGCATAAGACAAATTGGGGCCGGACTCGTGGGTCCGACCCATATGTATTTTGGATTTTTTTATAAATAATTTGGAAAATGTACATGAGGGGGAGGAGGAGAGCATGCTCTTCATTACATTTAGAGCTTCTTTTGGAGATGTACAAAAGTAAAAAATGATTTGCCATATACTCTACTCCTTTACTCAATTTTATACTTGTACTACCATTAATCACGTTGATCGTCTTTTACTCCATTTACTCCTCATGTTTCTGTATGATTATGGGTAACTGGCTTCTCAATTCTTTTGAGATGGACAAGTAATCCAGCTGAATGTGAAGGACTATTCAATTTGGAGGTTCCATCAGATCTTCTTCAATGTGGGTCGCTCAATCATGGTGATGCCCATATTAATCACTTGACTCTGGAAGTCGAGTTTGGGCTGCAGCGGTTTTTAGCTTTATTGGGTCCAACGACTTTTCTTAGAGTTTGGGTTCGAAGTAGTCCAATTGCATATTCCATGTACAAGTTGAGGTACGTAGTGCTATCTAAGCCAATTTTGCATCACTTACAAGTTTGATAGAAAATAAGTGCATGTTTAAAAAGTTTAAAATAATTATATTTACTTGTTAAAATGAAAGTAAATAAATTATTTCGATAGAACGTATGAGTTAATTTAAAAATAAGTTCACGTTTGACAATCATTTTTAGAAACTCATTTTTCTAATTTGCCTGTTCAACTACACATTTACTCAATAAAATATTATGCACGTAAATTTACATTTTTTTCTCTACTTTGTAACCACTTATTTTCCTAAAAATCACTATTAATTTTTTTTTTTCAAATAATGTTTATCAAACGGAGATAATTGTCATTTATAACATTTTTAAAAATTAATATTATAAACAAGATTGAAAGCAAAATATATACTTAATTTTTTTTTTTTTTTTTTGAAAGGTCAATACATACTTACTTAAAACATAATTTAATTTGAAAATTAGCCAAATCTTCTGTTAGTCTACTCTAATTTTCAACTAATCTTAGGGTTTGTTCGTGGAAACAATTCATAAAAAAACTTAAAAAAACAAAAATTATTTCACAATATCCTAAATATTTTTCATCATATTATTTTTTATATCATTTTTGTTATAATCTTTTATACTACATTTTGTAACATAGAGTTTTATACTATCTCGCTTGTTTTCATCGTCCTCTTTATCATCACTGTCATCCCTTTTTTGTTGTTGCCACATTCCATTAGCTTAATTTTAAGGTTTCCAACAATTATAACATTCTTCTTTGAACTGTTTTGGATCATTCCCTTTTTCCTTGTCTTAATACGGGTCAGAAATGCTTTCTCTTTTTACTTTTCTCCTAGTCTTCAACCATCTTAGGCCATGCATGCTTCTATGTTCAGCAGTTAAACATTTTTTTGGGCCTTGGTTGTCTTCTGTAATACGAAGTCGAACAATCAGGTCCTCTACTATTATCTTTTTCCTCTTTTGCTTGATATATTTTCCATGGTGGAGGTTGTTTCTCCATCATACAGCAATCTGGAAGTAGTCACTCAATGTCATGCCTAATTGCATTAATTCTGGCTCAATATTTTGAAAAAGTAATATTTACATCTCTTTTGAAGAAGTAACTGTAAATGTGATTGCACTTTTCAAAACGGATATTCCGTGCCTAAAGTACTCCTATACTTTCACCTATGATCATTGACAATGGAATATCTGCTGGTAAACCTTTTAAGTTTTACCAGCCATTTTTAAAGAGTAAAACTAAGAAAAATACTTTTACCAAGTAAAAGACGAAACATTTACCAACAGGAAAGTGTATACATAACACCTAAACTAAGAAAAATACTTTTTACCTACGGAATATCGGTTGTTAGAAGGCGAAACCTTTACCAACGGATTCCGTTGGTAAAATGCAATCCGTTGCTAAATGGTAAAATTAAGAAAAATATTTTTGACAACAGATATTTGATTGGTGAAGGTGTTTTTCTTGTTAAGTAAAAATACGGCATTTACCAACCGAATAACCTTTGGTATAGGTTTTACCTTCTTTTACCAACGGATAATCCTTGCCTAAAGTATAGGCATTGCAAGGAAAATTTTCACCTTGGATAATCAGCAAAGGAATTTTCGTTTAGGGGTGGGCGTCGGGTGGTTCGATTTGGGTATCTCAAGAACTGAAATCGAACCATACTTTTCGGTTCTTGTAAAATGGAACAATTCGGTTACATTGAATCCCAAGAACCAAACCAGAACCATACCATTCGGTTTCGATTTTAATTCGGTTCTACAATAATAATTATTTTTTGGGGACCTTATCGATGAGTATCAGACCTCGGGAAGCGAGCCAATAACATAAGATAAACTTTTACCGAGTATACCAAGATCAAGGATTTCAAACATCCTTTCACTCCGAAGAAAATATAGGATTCTCCGTGAAATAGAAGATATTTATAAACCAAAATAAGAAACAAATAGCCTAGAAAGTTTTTCGAGAATGGCAAGAAGCCATAAAAATAAATTTGTATAGTAAACTTGTGGGATAAATCATGAGTTTTAAATGTATTATTATTAATTATTTTATATTTGTATTTAAATATTTAATTAACCCAATCGTGGCCATTTACAATTTCGTTAATTAATTAATAAGTTAGTCTCATTCTATTTTCATTTATTAAGAATTTCAGTTCAAGTGTGAAGTTAAATGTTACAATGAGGTAGAGACGTAACAAATTTCACAAAAAGAAATTAATCATTTTCACTTTACCCCCAAAAAATTACAAATTCTTTTCATTTTTAGTTTTAGGACAACCAATTAAGACCATCAAAAAAATAAATAAGGATCAAAGATCGGTTCTAACTTCGGGTTTTTAGTTCTAAAAGCGGAACCTAGAGCCGAACCAAGAACCAATCGATTATCGGTTTCAAAATCGATTTTCTATTTTATTTTTTTTTAAAACAATACAGTTCCGATTTTTTCAGTTCGATTCCGGTTCGATCATATCGGTTCCGATTTTTTTGCCCACCCCTATTTTCGTTGGTAAATGTGATAGCTCTTTATCAACAGATATTACTTACCTAATATATTCGTTTAACAGTTATATCTTTCACCTGAGGTAAAACATTATCCGTTGATAATATTAGTCAACTTTGATATTAATTAAAAGAATTAATTTATTCATATATGTAGCTGAAATATTTTATAATTTTGTTTTCAATATCCGTCAGTGAAGATTAATTTCTATTATGTATAAAGAATTTGTTTCTTTTACTAATCAATTTAAAAACTAATTATTTGAAGAAAAAAATCACAAATCAACAATCCGTAATTGAACCATAATTATTTTTTTCAAAAGTGGTTTTAATCTCATCTCAACGGTGTTCTGTATGGTAAAGAGTAATTTATATTATTTACACAAATTCGTTGAACAATTCTGAAGTGGCTTTTTATTGTTTAAGGAATAATTGTAAATTGGGTTTCATTAAATTCACTTTCGAATTGTTTGACGGTGAAAAAATTCAATTACAAACAAAAAGATTAATATAATTACATGCAAAAAATTCGATGTAATAGTTTATAAATCGTACGTACAACAGCCATTTGTTGGCCATTATGTGCATAAAAATGAACAAACGAGAGAAAGTAATGTGTATAATCATTTTTTGACAACAAAATAATTCATTACAAAAAAATAAATAAATATATTTATATAATCACAAGTTTATCCAATTCTTCATCATAAAGCAACAATCTTTTATGGATTTTAGCAATTTTACATCCCTTAATTTTTAAACCTCTTTTCTAGCTATGATTTTTTTTTTATTTATTTATTTTTTTGGGATCTAACTTTTGTTCAGTTTTTAAATTTCTTAGTAATTTTTAGGATGCGGCTTTGGTGGAGTATATGGTCAAGCCCAAACCTTAATGGATCGTTGGGATCTCAACAATTGAAGTCGAGGTTTGGATTCAAACACGGCCATAAAAGTCACGAAGATCCCTACAAGACTTATCACTTTGCCATGATTATGGATTTTAGCCATTTGACTTTGTCTACTTAATTAAAGACTAGGTTTTTTTTTGGATCTTTTATTATTTTATTTCTTAAGCCCGATCTGTTAAAGTGTCAAAACCTAACAGGATATAATTAGTATCTAAACTCTTTTCTAATCACTTTTAGGTTTGGTTTATTTAGAATACAAGTTGTGAGTTTTTTCTTGAAATTGTAATCTAATTGTGTTTTTTGTGAAATCGTGGGTGAGACTACGTCAAGTTGTCAATAAAAATATTGAGAATTCATCATTTCATAGTCATCTTGTAGAGAAATTGAATGTAAACAACTTAACAAATCTGCTAAATATCATTGATTTACAAAAACCTTTAGAAAAATTGTATAAAAGTTTGAATAAACTTCAAGAAATTTACAGAGAACCCTAAAAAACCAAAATATGTAAACCGCGTACAAATATTCAACAAAAAAATCTCAAAATCAGAAACAAATCGTGTTTACAAGAACACAACAACTTCTCTAAACAATTTCAGAAGAACACTACAAATTTCAACTGAAGAACAAGTGAAAGAGAAGTGAATCGCCTAGATCAAAGGAGACGTAGAGAGAGAATTTTGAGAGAATTCAGAACGAGAGAAAAACGATTCAATCAGAATGGATGCATCTAGACTCATCTCGCCTTTTCATCTGACTATAAAGGTAAGGCTCATCCAACGGTTCCGACTGTTACATGTGGTTGATCATATGGTTGTAACCAAATCAGTTAAAAAGATAAAAGCGTGACTTGAAGAAAGAACGCGTCTAATGCTCCGGGTTATGAAGTGAAGAGGGCTCGGTATTGGATCAATTCAGAAGGCCCAAGTCCTGACTTCTGGGCAAGGTTAATGGGCTGATCAAAGCTGGATCAATTGCTCTACAAATCTTCTTCACATTAATTCGGTGCTAGACTTCAATAAGATGATAATGAGTATGGACGAGTCTACAACATTCCTCTCCGCTCCCCGTCTAGTCGAGAATATTTTAAAGGCGGCATGAAAATAAAATATCCTCATTTACTGTCGTTAATATTTTCTTTATTTTTACATTAAGTTATGAACTAAAATAATGTCAAAAAAAAATGTGGAAATGAGAAATAGACAAGAAATGGTAAATGCAATTCTTCGATTATTTGAATCATCAAAAGTGAATGTTTTGGAGTGTTTTATTGAAATTTATGCTTCATTTTGTTTGCATAATGACTTTTTTATTTTTTATTATTATTAATTTTTTTTTTTGGGAGATCTAGCTTTTCGTGGATATTCAATATTTATGTAAATTTTAGGATGCGATTGTCAACCAAATATCGAGATTAATTCATCATTTCATGGTCATATTCTTTAAATAAAATTGTCCCAGAGTTTAATAGGACGAAAATGAATATGAACGAGTCTACAATAGTTCTCCTCGTTCCGTCAGAACTTTCAAATGGATTTCATGCCAATGAAGTGATAAGTGTATTTTATACGCTTATTTATGTGCCAAAAGTAGAATTTTATGCTTTCTGACCCAGCGTGAATTCAGGTCATGCGCGATTTGTTGTGCCAAAAGTCTAAGTTTCTTCAACAATCTATAAATACCACATCTCATTATTCACTAATTAAAGGACCTTTACAGAGCTCAGAAGTTCATAACCTCGCGTTCTTAATATGAAATTCTTGGGAGGAAATTGATGGAAAATGGAGAGGATTGAAGATTATCAATGTGGAAGAATTCTTTGGTGCAAGAGTTTATTTTTTCTTTGTTAATCTGATATGGTCAACATGTTTATATTTAATTATTGTGTTTTTAATTTTTTTGTGATGAGTAGCTAAATATTTAGTTGCGATATTCAATGTAGCATAAGTTTGATGCTATTAATTTCATGATTTGAGTTTTACATATATATTGCATGTATTGATTTTATCTTCGTGTTTAATGCGTGAATGAATTGATCACTTGTTTACGATGTCGTAAGTGTTTTCATAATCCGAGATGTGAGCTAACACTTAGATCTAGGAATAAAATTTGATAATTGGACGAACGATAGAGATATACTTTCGTTATTATTGCGATCGTTACATGAATTCTTGCGTTCCATGCACTTGGTTATTACGGCTAGTTGTTCGTCAACATGGTTGACTAACTAGGTAGAGTTGATTTAAACCCGAGAAAGAAATTTCATATGCAAACGTGAATTCGATTGAACACATAGATAGGAGTAAAATTTGATGGTTGGAATTAATAGTATTAACTTATTTGAAATCGAATGTCCCGACGCCTTTAAACATCACTTAAGAAAATCATAAGTTCGTATCACTATTTTACTTTTTATTTTATTAGATTTAGTTCACTAGTTTAATTCAATTCAAAACTTCACAAATCAAATCACTTTTCTCCTTTCGGTTTAGGTAATTAGTCTAGAACATAAGTTTATTCAATCCTCGTGGGATCGATATCCGAACCCTGAGTCCACTTTATTACTTGTGCGACCCGTACACTTGTGGGATTATAAAAATCACAGACAAGTTTTTGGCGCTGTTGTCGGGGCTTGTAATTTAAATTTATTTCTAGATTACTTTTACTAATTCGAACTTTTATTTTCTTTTTCTTTTCTTTTCTTTTCTTTTTATTTGTTACTTTTTGTTTATCACCACGATTTTAAGTCTTCTTATTTTATTATTAGTTTTCTCTCGAGGTATATTTTATTTCACCATTGGCTATGAATAGTTTGATAACGTCGAAACTCATATTTGAAATGCCGACAACAAGTAATAGACACGTTGGATGCAAGTCACTTGCTCTTTGATGAGTGTGTACTGAACGATTGGGATGAGGAGATAGCTCTTGGGGAAGATGGTCCTCCGCTATGGAGTGAAAGGGTAATTGCAAAGTACTATCAGAAATTATCAATTTGGATGAAGATGATATGCTTGTGGGAGATGCCATCTATTGGAATGACTTTCAAAAGTGGGGGTATGATCCACTCATGGAAATTCATAAGAAGGACTCGCCAATGCCCGTGGAATTTGACGATGAACCGACCATTGAATCATTTGTCAAAAAGTCGAGCTTTAGACTTTAAATAGAGCGTTGGTTGTGAGGTAATCCAATTTCTATCTTTTTTATTGATTATGTCTTCTATATTGCTTTATTAGTAGTTTTAGGATTTTATTACTTTAATTGTTTATTTCTATGTTTTAGCATGTTTGAGTTATCAATTAGCATGACATTTTTGCACCACATTGAGTAGTTGATAAATGATGATCCTATTTGGGTATGTGCATCTTGATCATCATCAATTTCTGACCTAAAATATGAAGTCATAATTGGATGCTAAGTCACAAAATCATTTCATGAAAAATTTTCATTACACACTTGAATTACAAGTTTTACATCATAAGTACAAGAATTACATGTTAGTTAAAACATGAACATGATTTAGGTGGTTGAGTGCATAGATCACGAGATGATTTGGGGTTGAAAATCGAGTTTGAAATTCAAAAAGTCAAAATTTTTAACCTCCAGCCGAAGTACTACGCGGCCACGACGTGAAAAAGTATGTGGCCGTACGTTTGAAAATTAAATCTTGTGTTTTTAAAGTTTTGTATTGCGCGGCCACCAACCTCTCTACTGTACGGCTGCGCAAGCAATCTAGAGTCAATTTCAACAATGTTTAAACTTTGAGCTGATTTTCACATTTTGCACTACTTCAAACATAAGTTCTCTCCCCAAAATTCACCTCCACCTCTTGCACCACCTACATTGTGCATTGTCACATGGAATTGTGCATCATACACATCACACCACATTCAAATTCCCTCAAAAGGCATGATTTTCTCCTCTCACTTGGACAAATTGCAAATTTTAAGAGTTTTCATTCTTTTGTGGGAATTTAATTATATGTGTAAAAGAAGCATGGGCTAGGCTAGAGATTGGTGTATATGTTTGTGTTTGAATAGATGCAAAATTTTGGGTAACCTCAAACTTCCCGACTCCTTGATTTCTATTGTTTTACAATCATGCACACCAAGTACCTGTTTAAATGCTAAAGTGAGTATTTGATTGAGTTTTTGCAAATCTTTTTGGATGATCATTTTAAACACATGTTTTGCATCATTTGTGTATTTTATACACTTATTTATGTGCAAAAAGTAGAATTTTAAGTGTTTCTCTATTCATTTGATTTATATTTGTTTATATTTCAGAAAACAACCCAAAATTGAGTGATGAATGCAAATGAGACAAATAGTGAAGAATTGGATAAGTTTTGGAGATAAATTGTGAACATGAAGAGGTGCAAGGAGCTAATTGAGAAGAATAAGGAAGAAAAGAGAATAAATCAAAAGTATAGGAGCCAAAATGTCACAATTGAAATTTGGAGGACTCAGATACAAATAAAGATAGAGAACCAACTTAAACAAGAATGAAAGATGAAATCCAGCTGAAGTAATTGGCTTGCGCGGTCACTGTTCTTAAACCTGGGGGCAGCTCATCAAAACCAGAATTAACAGAACCTTATTTACCTAACTTGCGCGGCCACTGAACTTCCTATCGTACAGCCGCTTTCCAGCCCAACATGAATTCAGGCTCATGCACGATTTCTTGTGCCAAAAGCCTAAATTTCTTCAACAATCTATATATACCACTTCTCATGCACGAATTAGAGGACCTTTGCAGAGCTCAAAAGATCACAACCTTGCGTTCTTAATATCAAATTCTTGGGAGGAAATTGAAGGAAAAGGAAGAGGATTGAAGATTATCAACGTGGAAGAATTCCTTGGTGCAAGAGTTTCTTTTCTCTTTGTTAATCTGTTATGCTCAACATGTTTATATTTAATTATTGTGCTTTTAATTTTTTTGTGATGAGTAGCTAAATATCTAGTTGGGATATTGGATATTCAATGTAGCATAAGTTTGATGCTATTAATTTCATGATTTGAGTTTTACATATATTTTGTATGTGTTGATTTTATCTTCGTGTTTAATGGGTGAATGAATTGATCACTTGTTAACGATGTCATGAGTGTTTTCATAATCCAGAGGTGAACTAACACTCAGATCTAGGGATAAAATTCGATAATTGGACGAACGATAGAGATATACGTTCGTTATTATTGTGATCGTTACATGAATTTTTGCGTTCTATGCACTTACTCATTACTGTTAGCTGTTCGTTAACATGGTCGACTAATTAGGTAGAGTTGATTAAAATCCGAGAGGGGAATTTCATATGCAAACGTGAATTCGATCGAGCACATAGATAGGAGTAAAACTTGATGATTGGAATTAATAGTATTAACTTATGTGAAATCGAATGTCCCGATGCCTTTAAACATCACTTAAGAAAATCATAAGTTCGTATTACTATTTTACTTTTTATTTTATTACTTTTAGTTCACTAGTTTAATTCAATTCAAAACTTCACAAATCAAATCACTTTTCTCGTTCCGGTTAAGGTAATTGGTCTAGAACATAAATTTACTCAAACCTCGTGAGATCGATATCTGAACTTTAAGTCCACTTTATTACTTGTGCGACCCGTACACTTGCGATATTATAAAAATCACAGACATGATCATGAGTTATGTTTATAATACTTGAGTTATCATTGAGTTACCTATCGAAGTTCAGTTAGTAATCAATTACAGAAACAAAGTTCAAAATTGAAAAGACTGAGGACTTTTAAATAAAATATACGAAGGGCTTTATTACACAAAAGAGGGAATCTGAGGACCAAATCGAATAGAATGAGAAAACATGTTTTCAAAATCCCCCATGCCTCACAATTTCTATACCACGTCTCAGAACTAACCTCCCACGGTGTTTTTTCCAAGAATAATGCTACATGAATAATACATATGAACAATAAGGTGAACAATACACTCACATGAGGAGTGGAGTCCACATGTATGGGCCACATCCCTATGTGAGTGTATTGTCCACTAAGTTGTTCAAATATGTTGTTCATTTAGCATTTTTCATTGTTCTCCCTCCAAATCTCCTCCACTCTCAATCTCCAAAATTCCATCGATGGCACTTCTCTTTATAGTGGATTTGGGTTTAGGAAGAACCAATTTCAGTATTCTACACCAAAAGGGATGCCCAAGGAAGAAGGTAACTGCTTTATTTCTAGCTTTCTACTTTTTTGTACTGCAGGTTTTATATCAGAACATGTATATTTATCGCTCTAGCCCGGCTCCAAATCTTCCTACTGAAGCTCTGATTCCTGGAAGGTACATTTCTAAGCAAGAATGAGCATCCTTAGCTTGGGCCCCTACAGTACAATGCCTAAGCCAGCCTCCTCCTTTCAATCTACCACCAGGTTGTTTACTTACTCACGTTTTATGGGTCTTTTGAAGTTAATTACCTTGTGGGATTTTTTATAATTTATCTAGAAATTAAACACTGGGTAGTTTGAAATCTATGATGGAAGGGTTTTTAATTAGGTGGTGTTGTTTGGTTTTGGTGATTGTGTTTTGAAAGTTCTTCATAGAACTTAACAACTTTGCGATAATGAGGTGCAGAATCTTTGTCCAGGTCCTTATAAGAACGCATAGGTTCAGACACATTTATGGACACAATTTGCAAATATAATTTCAAACATAAATAATGAAGTAAAACCGAAAAAATTAATCTAGTTCCACGTATGACAAAATTTTGCACGAATTTTTCATGCAAGGACCAGTAATAATCCGTCACGGCTACCATTTG
Source organism: Ligustrum vulgare (assembly GCA_963555705.1). Taxonomy (NCBI): domain Eukaryota; kingdom Viridiplantae; phylum Streptophyta; class Magnoliopsida; order Lamiales; family Oleaceae; genus Ligustrum; species Ligustrum vulgare. The sequence continues at coordinate 13,072,694 of OY743185.1, forward strand.
CAAAGCATGTGCACATCTATTTGTTCATAAATAAAGAAAATTTTCTTCTAGAAAACTATCTCCCTTGAATGCCTTCCGCTTTCTTTGTGGGCTATTATTCTTGCAATCAGAATTAAATCCCAACTCCTATGATTATTGCAGTCAGGCTGCCAATGAACATAAATTTAGAAGAATGTTTAACTTAAAAGGCGTGGCTTTACTGAACTTTACAAGAACAGTTAGAATATGAATCTATCTATATCTATATCTATATATATATTACTAAAGCCAACTGAGATTTTGGACAATTAATTTTGACCAGATCCCAATTGTAAAAAAGAATCTGAAAACGTGCTTCAAACGTAACCCCACCACCCAATTTTCCCACTATCAATCCCCACCTTCACCAAATTCTTCACACACGTCTATCTCGTCCCTTTCCTTTTCTTCCAAGTGATTGAGAAACCGTTGTCGTCCATTCCCGTTCGAAGAATCAAATAAAAAAATCAGGATTTTTGTTGATTTTAAGAATTGCCCTTTCTTCTTCAACAGAACAACCCACCCATCCCAAGAAGAAAGAGAATAAAGAACGCTCAGAGCAAGCCAACAACCCAGTGATGGCCACCACGACGATGATGCTGCTCTCTCAGATTTTCTAGCTTCTTTAATGGATTATACACCCTGTAAGAACCATTACATGTGTATATAAATGCTTTATACTCATACAAAATATTCATATGAATTGAAAGATTACAGTAATGATAATTGGTACAGAATCCAGATGAATGGTGGAGCATTATTTAGCGAAAAGTGGATTCCAATGCCCTGATGTTCGATTGTAAGTATTAAACCCTAATTTATTTATTTATTAGTTTTTATTTTTATTTTTTTACAAAATCTATTACTAATAAACCTAAATAATTATTTTTGGGTATTTATTCATTTCATCAATGTTCTTGAACCTTTTTTTTAGCTACAATAATAATATTAGAAATATATAGGGGAAATAAATGAGGTCTTAGGAAATCTCTTTGATATTTACAGGTAGTGGAGGGATTATGTATTTACTTTTACTAGATTAATTTCTATATAGGAATATGATGTGTCCTATAATTGGAGATTTTATGTGCCTCTTTTGTATATATGTGCAATTCTATCAATTGTACTGGATGGGAAAAACATTATCAACAAAAAAAAAAAAAAAAGTGGAATTTTCATTTTATTTGTTTACTATTTGTGTTTCTTATTATGAGCACTTCATTTACTTTAGTTTCCAACATTTAATTATTCCAGTATTATTCTTGCTTATGTGAGAATGAAAATTGATCTGTGCTTTTTTCATTACCTAGTGAAGTTCTTGAATAATACATTTAGTTTTGGAAGATGGTGTCTTCTTTTTGTTGGTTTGTTTTGGACATAGTGATTGCAAGTGCTTCTCTGCAGCCGTTCACCGAGGAGTAGTGGGGGTTGAAATAACAGACTAAAATCTATAAGGTAGACAAGTATTCAATATCAAAGAACATAAACTTAAAAAATCTACCATCAATCTGCAAAGAATCTCTAATGTGACATTTTTACCTTGGAACCTCTAACATAATGATCCTTGCGTGATTCGAGAAAGGAAGCGTGCAGTTATTATCCATGTCTTCAGATAGGCATGAAGCCAAATTGCAAGGGGCGAAAATTACGGTATAGCAAGTTTCAAATGATTTCCCATTTGGATCTTCTGTAACACAGACTATCATTGGAAATTCACACTACCAGGTCTATATTGTTCATTCTTATAAACATTGGTAGAAGAAAAAATTCATTATCTCAACTCTTAATTGATTATTTTTGCCTGTAATTTCTCTGATTTTGGATAATAATTAATTTCAACAGATCTTTCAACTGGATGAATCAACACTTGATGCAATTTTTCTTAAGGTTGATTATGAAGAACTCAAGACTGTGTTATATAGTCTTCACATTACTGAAATTTGTTCCATGTTTCGAAAGTTAAACAAAGATGTTATAAAAATTTTGGCATTTCTTGCACACACACACACACACTCTCTCTCTCTCTCTCTCTCTCTCTCTCTCTCTCTCTCTCTCTCTCTCTCTCTCTCTCTCTCTCTATACTGGGACTCGGATTGAAGTAGAGGAAGGTAATGCTTCAAAAGTAGCTTTGGTTGATTCTCTCATTGGCCAAGTTGTTTCCAGAGATCCAAAATGCTCTGCAACTGTGCAAGTAATAGTTCTTTGAGGGAGATTTTGATGGTGATGAAGAATAAAATTGGACACTTGAAGAATTTAAAAATAATATAGTGGCAGTAAGGGAAGGCAAGAAACCCCTTCTTACTGGGGATGTGCTTTTGAACGTTAAAGATGTTATAGGTGTGGTAGGTGATCTATCCTTTACTGACAACTCAAGTTGGACGAGAAGGTGTAAGTTCGGGCTTGGGACAAAAGTTGTGGATAGAATTGAGGGGATCAGAATAAGAGAATCCAGATAAGAATCCTTCATTGTTGGGGATCACCGAAGAGAATGTGAGCAGTTCAATTGCTTTTTCCTTTCCCTATTTAAAGATCTAGAGAATAGAATAATCGTGTTAGTTGTACTATATGTGATAAGTGTATTTTATATACTTATTTCTATCTTAAAAGTAGGATTTTAATTATTTGTTCAATAATATTTTCTATTTATTTCGTTGTTAATTGCTTATATTTCAGAAATAATCCAGAGTCGAGAAAACAATGGAATTTAAGTCAAAATCAAGCAATTGGATAATAAAAATGTCAAAGTGTGCCAATGAAGAGTGGATGAAGTAGATCAAGGGCTCAATTGGAAGAATAATCAAAGAAGAAATCAAATTTTGGAGAAATTAGAAGTTCAAGGACTAAAGTATACAAATCAAATGAAGAAGGATCAAATTGCAAATTACAGTGATTTTTACTATTAGATTATCAAGACTGTGTTATAGTCTTCACATTTATGGATATATTTCTGTTTGGTTATCTCTTTTCATTAATATAATTTTAGTTTGCATAGTATGAAGCTTTGAATTAAATTTATGTTCAAAATGCATGGTGGCGGTTGTAGAGATTAGTCAATTGTACTATGTTTGGTAAATGGTGTTTTTTATTTATTTATTTTTTAAATGAGTAAATTTCTATTTGGTAAATTTTTTTAGTTAATAAACAAAGAATATAATATTTTTTTAAGTAAAGTGTGTAAACATGGTTTGAAAAAATATTTGTAGGTAAAACGTTGTTTGGATAATGATTATAAATTCGTTTACAAATAGTTTACCAAATGGAAGCTAAATAATGTGTCATGTAGCGCATGCTCTATTCTTAGATGCTGTAGCAATTTATAAATTTGTTTATCGATATTTTTAAGGCAAAATATGTGGTTAAAAAGTGATTTGAAAAATTATATTATTTATAAATTGTAATGATTGAGTTAAAGAACGAAAAATGTGGTTAACAAGTGGTTTGAAAAAATATATTTTTTATAAATGTGTTTACAACAATATACCCCATATTTTCCTGATTTATTGAGGTGGTTGAATTAGCGGATGATCAAATTAGTGGCCAATTTTATCTAAACATACATGATTAATGAATGAATTGTGTAAAGTTGATAGTTAAATTAATTGATGGCTAAATTAGTGGACAATTAGAAAAATGTAGAGAAATTAGGGAATTATTTATCTTTTCTTCTTTACAGTTCTTCTAGAATCAAACAGATAATTATCCTTTCTTTCTTACTTTTTTTTTTATTATTTAGTTTGATTTAAAGTTGCATACCCTTTTATCAATTTTTAATTTTAAGATCGATCTAAAATTTTGACATGTGAAGCTTAGTTCTTTAAAGTCTTAAAGATTATCAAGATCCGTTCAATTAAGTTATTTCCTAGTAGTTACAATTTTTCTAATTTTTTGAGATGGCTCTGTGTTGATGTGTCCCTTAATTTTCATATCATAATCGTGTATGTGTTTTAATTTTATTTTTTAAAATCTATGAATGCATCAAAATAGTTCTTATTGTACACAACTTTGTGATCCCTTACATTAGAGTTTATTGGGGAGTTTTAGTTCTTTGTTTCCCTCCTTCAGTCATTCTTTTACTTTAGTGGAAAGAGTTGACGTATTTAGAATTGTTTCGAATAAATCTACATTTGAGTTTTTGGTAATTTTGTATGTCTATACCATCTTCTTTGAAGATATAGATATGCGATGAAGATGAAAATCCAATAAATGTGGCGACAAATATTGTGTATATGTAGGTTTCTCGATAGCAATCTTGTAAGGTACAAATTTTTTATTTCGATGATGCACTGACACAATTTAGGATGTGTTTGATTCACTATCATTTGCCTAGAAAATGTCAAATCATAGAAAATATTTTTTCCATTTTTTATTTGTTTGGTTTTTTATTGAAAAATTTACCTTGAAATTTTTTTTTAAAGGTACAACCAATTAAAGCATACTTAACTCATTTGCCTTGAAAATATTTTCTCACCTATTTGTTAAGAAAACATTTTTCTCAGTGGAAAACATATTTTTTGTCACATTTGATTACTATTATCAAGTACAAATGAGTGAGAAATAAAAAATAATAATAATTTTTTTAATTAAAATAGCTAAATTTTGTTTTATTCGTAATGAAAAAATAACATCAATCAAACAACAAATTAGGAAAATTTCCTACATTTCACTCGACATTTTCAATTGACATTTTCGAGAAAATATTTTTCAAGCAAATCAATTCCTAGAAAAAAAATTTACTATCAATTTTTCATCTTTTCATTCAAAAACATGCAAGATTATCTTTCAAATTCAAGAGGCGACAATTTCAATTGGTAACTTTGTATGCTATGAATATCAATAAGAGTCAAGGAAAATTATTTTTCAAGATTGATCTTTATTTAAAGAAGTCAGTTATCAGTCATGGATAATTGTACTTTGCAGTCTCTAAAGTAACGAATCGCAGTGATTTGAAGATGATCATTTGCGACAAAGATGGAAATAAAACAAACTCAACTACGAATGTAACTTATATAGAAGTTTTTCAAAACTTAGAGTAGAAACATTGCAACTCTATTAATTACAGCATCATTTTATTATTTTTCTATTTATTTCATTATACACATGTTTGACATATAATTAAAAAAAATTAGAAAATATTGAAATCGCAATTATATGTTTCGACATGATGCCGTGCATCGCACGGGTGAAACATTAGTTATGGTAAATACTTAATAATTGTTATTTTTTTAATCATTTTTAATTTTAATAATTGTGTAAAGATTATATGATAGAGTGATTTATTGATTTCCAACGTTGCTCAATTGTCGTATATTTAATGGGTTAGGATTAAACACATATTTATATTTATTGTGATTGGTGTTTTTAAATGTAAATTGAGAAAAATGCTAAATATGTGAGGCAAATCAGAAATTATATAATAAATATATTGATATCTTGAACAAGCATCAATATTTGTATTGAGAATATTACATCAAGCATGATATACAATTAAAAAACTACAAGATTTGCATTTTCAATGAAATTAATAGTAACTTATAAAAATTATTGAAATCGACAATCATATATTTTTTTAAATATATAAATTGATAATTATTATTCAATGAAGTTTTCAATAATTTAGATTATTATGTTGTTTTTAAATTTTAATAATTAATGTAATAGAAAATTTTTTTTATATCTTTTGTATTTGTGTTGATTATGTATAAATATAAAAATTGACGTTTAATATTCAAGGAAGTTTTTAATAATTTGAATTAGTATGTTATTTTTTAAATTCTAGTAATTATCGTAATAGAAAATTATTTTTTATGCATTTATATATGTACTGATTATGTATAAGCATTAAATTTTATGAATACTTATTGAAATCGATATTGTTGATAACAACTTTCATGCATAGCACGGATGAAATACTAGTTAATATTAAAGATTTAAAAGCATTTTCTTTTTCTTATTTTGAGTTTTCAAAACTTGTGACCGAATGTCCAACTCTTTTATGAGATTTTGGAATTATAATTTCTGCGTAAAATTTAGTATATGAAGACAATTATTAATTGACATTTTAAATACTTATAATTTTTAATATTTCAAAAAAATAAAATAAATAAATAAACCTTTATTTAATAATTCAGGACTTTTAAACAGTCTATAAGTACCTAAACTACTTATCTTAAATATAAATAGAGACTTTTTAAATTTGTAAAAGTCTTCCCGGCCGTCTTGTTTTGCTAGCCAATTCTTTACAAAATAGTGGAGAATTCTTGAAAATAATTATAAGTGTATGTTATTTTAAAAATTAAATTGTCATTTATTTCACTACAAGATAAAAAAGACACAAAATTTAATTTACACAATTTTTTATACCACTTTTTAACCATTCAAATTTTCTCTCTCCAATTTTTAACTACACATCTTACTTAGAATACATAAATAAATCAATCAAATAATTTCAATTCCCTCTCTCTTCAATTTAGTTTTAGCCGTGCAGAATAGTAGTAATTATTGACCTTTCTTAAGCGGCCTATTTTTCATTAATTGTTCAATCTGATCATTCACTCTTTCAAATATTCAACCGGCAATTAGCCAGACTTTTTCTAAGTCATACCAAATGGAGGGGGGAATTTGGAATCTTTATTTAATTTTCAAAACCCTTTCAATCAACTTGCTAATGGATATACAAAACACGTACGGTTTATCAATTAAAATTGGTCTTCGTTACTGAGTCTATATCATTATCATATTTATACACTAGAAGCACCGAAGAAAATGTCCATTACAAAACATTATTTTTCTGTACTAAAATAGCTAGAGCATTTCTCAAGATCAGTAAAACATACAAGGGATTGTTCATATAGCTACAAAACCCTAGAAGTGTCGTGGATATCTATGAATTTTTCAGTTTCTTGGTGATTCTAAAGGAAAGTATCAAACTTCTGCCGAGAAATGGGAAGCTCATGGCATTAATAGTTGTACTTTCTTTGGTCTAATATTCGACCTCTTACTTGTTGGTCAGCTTCTCCCTCAAATCCTAAAAAAAAAGGTGTAGCCCACACCCTGAGGGCCCGAACCGACCACGCCCAAAACCATTGGTTCGGGAAGGTAAATCCAGGTTATGCCTCCAAGGAGTCAGGGTGGAAGGGCTTATGGTAAGCATGAGAAACGCTCAATAACTCCCGCTTGTCACAAGGCCAATTCCACCTTGCGGGGAATCGAACCAAGCACACAGCCGCGCTGAGCACTTACCACCCATCCCCTTTGCCACTTGGAGATGTGCCCTGGAGGCGCTTCTCCCTCAAATCCTTATTTATTGATGTGTTCGTCATTGTCAAGAATTCTTTCATGCCAGATCCTAGCTCTTTTGATCCCATTGAGAGCCCGTCTACACCGGATACACTACAACAAAAATAGCCTTTTGCAACACTCAAAAAATGTTGCCAAAAGGTTTTTGCAACGTTTGGCAAGTGTTGCAAACCGCAGTGTTGCCGTAAAGAAAAAACTTTTTGCAACGTTTTTTAAGTGTTGCGGTAGACCTTTTGCAATGTTTTTTAAGTGTTGCCGTAGACCCTTTTGCAACGTTTATTAAGTGTTGCGGTAGACCCTTTTGCAACGTTTTTTAAGTGTTGCCGTAGACCCTTTTGCAACGTTTATTAAGTGTTGCGGTAGATCCTTTTGCAGCGTTTTTTAAGTGTTGCCGTAGACCCTTTTGCAACGTTTTTAAAGTGTTGCAAAAACTTTTAACTCAACCTTTTGCAACATTTATTGAGTGTTGCCGTAGACCCTTTTGCAACGTTTTTTGAAATCTGCTATATATATATATATATATATATATATATATATATATATATATATATATATGTATATATGTATTTTTTTTTTAAAAAAATATTATTGAACAAATTATTTATAAAACCCAATTTTTTGTAATTACTTCATTGACATGGTACTTTAAATAAAAAATAAAAGTAAATACATTATGAATTTTCAAATCCATACAAAATAAAGTCTTGATAATGTCTAATAAATCCACAATACAGAATAACAAATCCACGAAAGAAAGTGTTGATAATGTTTAACAAATTCGCAAAAGAACATCATCATTTGACAAAAGAAATATTTTACTACGGGAATATCAACTTCATCCCGCAATATAACCGCACCTTTAGATCGCAAAATTCGGTACATCTTCAAAGTTACACCTATAACAAATTTGAGCAAAGTTATAAGTGAATGTCATGTTTTACTTAATAAATGGTAGAAAAAATAAAAAATAGAGTTAAAAGTAAAATACATTTATATCTTTCAAATGTGATTTCATAGAAATTGATATGACTTGTCCTAAATCAATCTACTAGACCAGAGACGTGAAAGTGCATCGATGACAGATGTCAGCTAGATGCTAGATCTACCACCAAGGAAAATGAGCTTTCACCCAAAGTGTAAAACCTAAACTTAGACGCGTTAACTTCTCTTTCCTTCCCTTCTATTGTAAATTGGACTTAGTCAACCTGTAAAAAAATATCATAACCAACATAATAATTTAAAAATCAAACCAACACCTCAAACAACTTCCAACATCAATCCCTAACTCCTCAACATCACAAATTCAACAATAAACTCTATCTAAACCCAAATCAAATTTAAAACTAATTAATAATAGCTAACAAAAATCTTGAATTCAAATTTATCTTGAATAACAAATAGACTTATATGAAGTTAGTCATAAATAAGAATTACACAAGATCATTGAATAAATAAACGTTTCTTACCATAAGAAGCTTGTGCCTCTCTTAATTGCTCATCTTTTGAAAAGAATAGTTTCTTGAGCAATTCTATGCTGAAAGAGAATAATTATCCAATAAATTTATATTTTTTTACTTATAAAATCAAATAGTCAAAAATAATAGTTACGTAAATATAGCAATTATCATGATATGACAACATGCAATGTTTGAGGTAAAAAATTACACTAAAAATCGTAAATCATATAACATTTATGCAACTATTAAAATTAAGATGATTAAAAAAATATAATTCCTTATTAACCATAGTATCCTACATTTTTTCTGAATCTAATTCTTTTTCTCCTTGGTTCAAAAGGAAAACTCACATAGACATTAAAGTAGATTCAATCACATAACTTTTGTTGGATGGAGGTTATCTTTAACTTCTTAATGTGAACTTAGTTTTCATATTTCCAATTGCCCTAATCAAAGTCGACTTTATGCACAATTATATCCAAACATTAATTAGATTTATCTCATCTAATATATGAAATCGGGCACCGAAACTCACCATCTGGGGATTAACTTTTTCCAGGAAAAATCAATTGATTTAATAGGTAGCAAGACTATGCGACTGGAAGCTCAGGAGAAAGGCAAAGCTATCGTGCTAAGACAAAGAAGAGGTCTAGCCTGCATGGATAATAGCACAATACTTTTAGTACACAGTGGTGACAAAATAAAGTACAATGTAGAATATACCAAAATATCATATTTATAACAAGACAACTTAAATATCGAATGTGCTGAAATTTTGTGCCATGAGAAGAAGATGCTTTAGAAAATTATTGAAGTATATATTAAGCATGCCTAAAAGTATATAATCTTGAGCAGTATTAACACAGACCATGAAATAAAAATAAAAAGCAAGTAAAGCACAAGTTATTTATAATAGTTCCCTCCTGGTGAGAGAACTTCATTAAAAGCAAAAATTCAAGTTTTTACCCATATCAAATCTTTATCCAGTAAAAAATAAGAATCTCTTCAATAGTAGTTCACCGAAAAGATGAATCATAAAATCTTGGGGAGAATACAGTAGGTTATTTATGATTGCACATACAATCCTTTTGGTAATTTTCTACTGCATTACTTCAGCATCTCACAGCCATCTACACTGCATTCTCGAACCAACCCAACATTTATCGACACCATAGCCAACTACTGAAATCACACTACACCAACACCACCAAGCAGCCACCATCGCACCAAATCTAAACTGCCACAACGCCACAGTCCAACCACCACCTCCAAGAAACCATCACTGCCAATCTACTAATCAATACCAAGAATCAATTTTCACAATACCACAAACCAATTCACCAAGTATATCATCATCACCACCACCGGAATTCATCACTGCCCAATCAGGTTACACCACAAATTCCACCACAAAGGCCTCAACTCCAAACCGGCCAGCCACCATTACCAAACCACCATCACCGCCTCAACCAACACCGCCACAGTCTCTGAATCATCATCATCACCACCCATTTCGAACCCACCGCCTGCAACCAAATCAGCAGTCCACACAATAACTATCACCGATCGCACCATCGTTAATCTGTCCAACCCAAGAATCCCAATCAGCTAGTAATTGACAAAACCCATTTCCGCCGCCAACCACCAAGAATCCACCATCAACCCCTGCAGCAACACCAAATCGCGACCAACCCCAACCCAAATCAAAAACCCAAAATCAACCCAAAAACCATGAATAAGACATAACCCAGATACTTACCTATCTCGACTGCCGGTATGCTCGCCGGAAAATCGCGAAATCAAGCCTCGGTTATTCTCGGATCTCCCCAAAATTCTGCCCAAATCTTCCCCTTTCCGCTGTTTTCTCTACATCACTACCACCGCCACCCTGCGGCGGCGTTCCGCCGGCCAATCGCCGGCTGTGGTGCCGGATTTGGTGAGAGTCTCGCACGCCATCGTCCCTTCCTCTGTTTCTCTCGTCTCTCTCCCTTAACTTCTCTGATTGATACGAATGAGAGAGAGGGAAGAATCTGATTTTTAATATTTTTGATTTTTAGAAATTACACTTTAGTCCCCAAGCTTTTTAAAGTTATTTATTTCAGAATCTGAAACTAAGCTATTGCAACGTTTAAAAAACGTTGAAAATGTTGTTCTTTTGCAACATTTTTCAAACGTTGCAAAAGGGTACCCCTTTCGCAACGTTTTTTAAACGTTGCAAAAAGTACCCCATTTTTCAACGTTTTTTAAACGTTGCAAAAGGTACCTTTTGCAACGTTTAAAAAACGTTGCAAAATGTTGAACTCTTTTGCAACATTCACTTGAAAAATGTTGCTAAAGCTCAATTGTTAACACCAATCGCAACATTCACTTCTTAAAATGTTGCGATATGTCTCTTTAGCAACATTCAACTGCCGAATGTTGCAATTCAAGTGTTGCAAAAGCCCTTTTTTGTTGTAGTGATACTACCTCGCCTCTTACCCGGCTTCTTGGCCAAGTAGACCATCTCAGAGAAGACTTTACCCTTCTCCTGACTGTGCAAATGGCTTTCAATATTGCTGTCTTCATTTTCTCAACTTTCTTGTAGGATCTTCACCTTAATTTACAAAATCAAGAACACCAAAAATAATTCTCCAAGAATGTCAAAATCAATGAATTCGATTACCGACCGAAATGTAGGCTCATAACCATACCATTGGGAAAACCAAAACCATGCACTCTCAATTCAAATCAAGAAGATAAACTTTTTCTTGACTCTTTTGAAGAAAAACCCCAAGTTCTATCTTTAGAGAGAAAACTAGAAAAAACCCTTTTCTAGATAAATGCACCATCCTCTTTTAAAACTTATTGCACCCTTTTATAGAACTTGACCACATTTTGTAAAAAATACCCAAGTCCAAATCAACTTGTAAAAACATGTGACAAATTTGTGCAACTACTAAAAAATTAGTTCCCAATTGATTTTAACGGTCGTAAGCCCTTTTTTTACTTTTGCCCCCGATTACTCTAAGTAATCCTCAAAATGTCACACAAGTTTATGTTAAACAAGATAGCATTTCTAAGGGCTTGTTTGTTTGGTTTTAAGTCAATAATCCCACATTCCTTCACCTTGGCTTAAACCAAACGTCCACCTAATCTAAATTTACCTTCACCTATTCCGAAAGTCCTCTTGGAAGCTTTCATCCTTCCAAGCCTTTTGATTTGATGGTTCAGGAGAAAACATCTTCACTTGCATTACACTTTGAATCTTCCTAGCTTCTCCACAACTTGTAGATTCCTTAATACCTGTCAAAAGAGAACACTCTTTTAGACTAATGGAATAAAAACTAGGATTAGAGTTTACCTACCTCCTTTCACCATCCATGACTAATAGATAGTCATACAAGCTTTCTTGAGTAGCTTCTTGTTGAACTCCATCATTTTCAACAACTTCTTCATTATTTTCTTGTTGAACTTCCTCAACAACTGAATCAAAATCACTATTTTGTAGCTGATTTTGAATTTCACATCTTTGACCACTTGTTCCTTGTTCACTTGAGTTTATTCCAAACTCCTTACGCTCTAAAAACTCACTTTCAAGTGAATTTGAAGTTAAACCTGCAACATTGTTAGCAGCAACAAAAATACAAGGAAATTTATTTCCTTCATGGGATATCATTTTGTCCCTCAATTGAGTGTCATCCTTTTGAATTATGTGTGAGCATGAATGATCTTGAATTACCGTTGTGCCAAGCATATAATAAAGTCTATTTCTCAATATTCCTTTAATCACAATGTCATTGCCTTTACATACTAACATATTATCATTCTTTGTTTCATAATGAAAATCAGACATACGCAATGTGCTCAAAGAAATAAGATTTTTGGATAAAGCAGGTATATGCCTCACCCCAGTTAGTACTCTAACCACCCCATTATACATCTTGACCACAACTTCACCTATCCCCATCACAGTACAAGACTCACCATTCCCTAAATACACATTCTCCCCATCTATCTCTCTATAGGTCTTAAACCAAGCTTTATGGGAGGTCATATGATAGGAACACCCTGAGTCAAGTATCCACTCTTGATTTCGCTCACCTAATGTCACATTTAACACTCTCAATTGATCATCATCATTCCCAAAAGCCCCAAAAGCAGTATTAATTTCAGCTACATCCCGTAGCCCCTCTTTCTTCCTTAGCCACTGGTAGCAATCTTTCTTAAAGTGTCCCGTTTTACCACAATGAAAGTACTTATCTCCATCTCTACCACTACTCTTGCCCTTCCACTATTCCTTACTCTTACCCTTATTCTTGTTAAAGTTCATAGCATTTGACTCTTTCTTACCAAATTTACCTTTAACAAAATAAGTCGTTTCATTATGGACAGCTTTCTCCTACAAATTGATTTCTAATGCTTTAGACCTAATCGAAGCAGTGACATTTGCAAAAGTAATGGTATCCCTTCCATATTTAATAACATTTTTAAGTTCTTTGAAAGATTCTGGAAGGGAATTTACCAAAATTATAGCTAATTGATCATCTTCGATTTTCTGTCCAATGTTCGTTAAATCTAAAGTCATTGTAGAAAATGCATTTAAATTTGTTTCAAGATCTTTGGAGGGGTCCATTTTGAAACCAAAAACTCTTTCTAAAAGAAAAATCTTATTAGGAACAGTTTTTGCAGCATAAATTTCATCTAGCTTATTCCAGATTTCTAAAGCAGTTTTAGAATCGTTTACCTGTCTCAGAACGTTATTTGAGAGATGAAGAATCAGAGTGCTATATGCCACTTCTTGAATTTCAGCTACTTCATCATTTTTGACTAATAATGCCTCCGGCCATTCGGATTGTTCCTCCAATGCCTTTGCAACCCTTTGTTGCACCAATACTGCTTTCATTTTCTTCTTCCAAAGGGAGAAATCCCCTTTACCACTTCTCCAGCTCGACCCTAGATCTCATTCTTGAAATCATTGTTCAAAAACACCGTTGCTCACCGAATGATACTTATCACTCCCCTTGCAAATTCCAGCAAGTAAAAATAACCACAGCAACAAAACCGATATACAATTCAGAATTTACCCAAGATTAACACCCAATCTTGTAACCATGCATACCCCCAAGATTAACACCTAATCTTGTCAAAATATCCCCGTGAATATAATTCTCACGTCAAATCAGCAAGAAGACCTCCTATCAAACCCAAGATTAATACCTAATCTTGTCAAATTCAATACACCCAAGATTAAAACATTATCTTGTCAAACCCGAACCTCAAGGAATCCCCAACTTCTAGCCCTTCCCCGGTTTATTCACAAAACCCCAAGCTCAGAAATTATCCTAAATGTTCGTACAACTACAATAGGAGCCTTCAATGCACAGTTCAATCTCAAAAAATCAAACTAAACAATCATGCAAAAAACCAGTTGCAAACCTCAACCAATATCCAAATTGAATTTGATGAAACGGACTTCGAATATGGACTCTGCAGGTCCTTTAGAACAAACTGTCAAAAAATTGTTGCCGAAGCCTCGCCGGAAAACACCGACGTCACCGGAAACCGCCACCTGCCGTCGTCTCCGGAAAATTTTTCCTGACACACTACAAGATTCTCCTCTCCGTCACGAGTTCAATGGCGCAAACGGTTCGTTGATTAGAGCTCCCTATCGGCAGGAATTACTGATTTTAGTTCCGATTTTCTTTTCTATTTCCGGCCAAATTGCCACCGTCCAGCCGCCGGATGCCTCCCGGCTTCCAGTCGAGTCTTCCCCACGACTCCGCAGTTCTACTGGTGGTATTATTTCTCCAGTTGATTGGCCGGAGATGGAGATGGGATGAAATGGCAGACCACTTTGCTTCGCCTCAGTTTCTTCTTGGTCAGTGCTTCAGTTTCTTTCTTCACTGTGCTTCTTCCACAGATTTTTTGACTTGCGTTTTCTCAGCTTCCCCAATCACGGCCTCACTTTTTTCTTTTTCTTCGGTCTCTGCACGGCTTTCTTTCCTTGGACAGTACTTGTTCTTCAGATTTCTTTCGGTCTCAGTTGGTCGGTGCTCAGCCTTCTCCCAGCGGTTACTTCTCTCCTTCTGTCGGTGCACTGCTTTTACAGATTCTTGCCTTGCCTTCGGTTCGGACCTCTCTGCAGATTTTACCCAGTCACGGTTTCTTTCACTTCTTGGAAAATCTTTCCTACTCGCTCTGATACCACTGTAGGATCTTCACCTTGATTTACAAAATCAAGAACACCAAAAATAATTCTCCAAGAATGCCAAAATCAATGAATTCGATTACCGACCGAAATGTAGGCTCACAACAATACCATTGGGAAAATCAAAACCATGCACTCTCAATTCAAATCAAGAAGACAATTTTTTTCTTGACTCTTTTGAAGAAAAACCTCAAGTTCTATCTTTAGAGAGAAAACTAGAAAAAACCATTTTCTAGAGAAATGTATCATCCTCTTTTAAAACTTGTTGCACCATTTTATAGAACTTGACCACATTTTGTAAAAAATACCCAAGTCCAAATCAACTTGTAAAAACATGTGACAAATTTATGCAACTACTAAAAAATTAGTTCTCAATTGGTTTTAACGGTCGTAAACCCTTTTTTTTATTTTTGCCCCTGATTACTTTAAGTAATCCTCGAAATGTCACACAAGTTTATGTTAAACAAGATAGCATTTCTAAGGGCTTGTTTGTTTGGTTCTAAGCCAATAATCCCACATTTCTTAACCACCGCAACAGAACTAGTATCAGCCATGTCTTATAAAAACCAGACGTTATCCTTATAAGATCTGTGTTTAAGGATATTGAAAATATGGAAAAGGGTATTTTTAACAGGATTCTATATAAGATTCCACTCAATAGGTTACATCTTCTTGGTTTTGTCATTGGCTATTCCTTTATTAATGTTTGCTAATCTTGCCACCATTTTAGCAGCTCTGTTGCTCGGGATTTCGGCTTCGGTTTACTATCTCTATTTGGTTGTCGTTTGGACCTTAGCTATTGTCGTTTCAGCAGTTGAGGAAAATTGTTATGGAATGGAAGCATTAGGAAAAGCTGCTACAATTGTGAAGGGCGAGAAGTTACGTGGTATTATGCTAATTACATGTTACAACCTGTTTTTTGGCATTCTATACCTAGGTTCCCGGAGGATACAAGGTAACAAGGAAACATTTAGTTCAGCAATTTATGGGAACTACTTAGTGCTTATCATTTCAACTTTGGGGAAGATTTCATTGGACATGGCATATACAGTGTTTTACTTCCAGTGCAAGAAGAACCATGGTGAAGAGATTGAATTATATGGGAGCATCGAATACACCAAATTGCCTACTACCCAATCAGTCGATAATTAATATGCCCTTGCTTACACCATGAATAACTTGTTGGGATTGAACCGATCGGCGTCCGATCAAGATTTATAATGTATTCTTAAATTAAAAATAGATGAATTCAATATCGTTGGGAATTGAGAATTTAATCCAAATTCAAATAAACATAACTGTGGAACACATATTTCTAAATTAAAGTGATTTGATGAGTTTTGGAGGAAAAAGTTGATTTGTTAACCACGCTTGGATTGAGAATTTATTGTTGAAATATTTTGTATATAGTGACGTCAAAGAAATAAAATAATTATATAAAAATTCGTACCGATAAATGGACAGAGTAATCGCATGGAAACAAGAAAAAGAAAGAGAAAAAAAAGATGCAAAGTCGAGACAAGTGTTAAACATTTTATCCTTAAGTCGAATTCGCCCCGCATGCAACGATGCATACGGTTTATGGTAATCAACTCTCGAGATACAATGACTATCACTTGTGTTTGTAGCACTCCAAAACACAAGAAAAACAAATCAGAATGTGACTTTGTACTCCAAAATGAAAATGAAAGAGAAAAACCAAAATTTATGTAACAAGAATGTAAGAATTTTGTTTAAGAGAAGATGAGAGAATGATATTATGTTTGCATATCATTGGGGGTGAGAAAGAGGACATCTCAAGGGTCCTAATAAATGATGAAGAGATGTGGATGAAGTGGTGTAGAGGCAAACCATACATCACTTCGAAAGGACTTGACTGTTTGGTTTATCGTGTGATTGCATATTTATAACCCGCGCGATCGCATGGCTTTACGTGAAACCGAATATTAAAAAAAAACAGTTTACGTGTGATCACATGGTTCTAAATATCATGCGATTGAATGGTAAAAAAATTTGACCTTATTTTTGTCCTTTCCCTTAATTTCTCATTCATCAGATATTGATTTCGAAATGCCAAATATACCTTTCAATACATGCAGAGAAATATGAATTCTCTTTCGGGGGCATTGTCCCCAAGCCCCCACGAGAGGCGCTGCTCATTTCTACACCCTAAAGCAGGGAAGTTGCAAACTAATTTGCCTAAACGAATTGGGTCGAGTTTAAATATTTGGTCGAAGTTGACATGAAGTCACTTTAGTTGATTTTTCAACACTTAATCAATTTCTCAAATTATTAAACAAATATCCAACATTTATATCTTTATTCTACTTTAATCTCGATTTGTTGTTACTAATCAAATGCAACTCAATGGATCAACTCCCCCCCCCCCCAAAACTCCGTTCTTTCATCGGGGGTGGAGGAGGTTATAAGGGGAACATTATAAATATCACTTGGTATTCAATTTTAAAAAATAAACTTTAAAAATTCAAAAATCAGGTAATAAATAGGATTTATTAATTAAATATATCCAGATTACAACAAAATAATTTTAGGTTACAGATTTTTTAGGGTCACAAGTCACAAATTTTTAAAGTCATGAGTCACAACTCCCGGGTCACAACCACCGCCAATAGTTTTATTTCACGATCACAATTAATCGGTCGAGAGTTACACCACTCGTGTCATAAGTTACAAATTGCATGTCACAATTCACAAATCGCGTGTCACAACATCAACCATCTGCACCACCACTCCACAAACACATGAACCACCACTACTTAACAACACCACCACCACCACAACAACGAACACCCCTCAACCAAAAAATCCTAAAAACTCCACCACATCTACCCACAACCATCACCTGCACCAATCACCATCCCCTCACCACGTCACCTCACTACAAGAAAATATGACTTATCCTACAAAATTTCTGCATACAAAATGATATTTGTATGCGAAGTCTACTTTTTCCTACAAAACTAGTTTTTGTAGGGACGATAATTTGGCTCCAAATATATTTATACTTAAACTACAAATTTTTCGCATACAAATGAAATTTGTATGCAGAGTTCACATTTTCCTACAAAACGAGTTTTTGTAGGGATAAGAATTTGGCTCCAAAAATATTTACACTTAAACTACAAATTCTCCGCCTACAAAATTAGATTTGTAGGCGAAGATTTATTTTTTCTCACAAAAATAAATTTTCGTAGGGAAATGATATTGCTCCAAAATTTTCAAATTAAGATGATTTGTTCTCATGAACATGTGAATTTGTCTTGATAAAAAAAATTTCAGACAAGATATATCTTTTGGCGACAAAACCAATTTGTATGTAAATAATTAAAGAGAACTTCTCAATCTTTCTAATGGTCCCTACAAAATTTATTTTAGTATGAAAAAGTTATTATTAATTAAAAAGATTGAAAATTTAATTTAACTTTGGCTGCCAAAAAAAAAATAATAAATAAATAAAATAAAATAAAATAAAAACAAAAAGATTTCTCTCAAAATTTATCACGTAAAAAATTCCCCCTTCCTCTCATCCCGCCAGAGCGACTTTGCCCTAATCCTCGTCCCACGAGTCTGTCGAAAATGTGAAGATGAAGCTGCCCCCAGATAAAGCCCAATGCCCAGGAGCCCAAATGATAGGTAGATACTCAACAACCCAATTCCAATTTTCAATTGAATCCCTCACTGGTCACTCCGTCATTGCCGTATTACTGCATGCGAGTCTCAACTGTCGACATTGGCATTCCTTCATCTTTGTCACAGACACAACTTCACTTTCCGACTGCGGCTTGCCTCCGTTCACTTCATCGTCTGCGGTCACCGTCACTTCTCATGTACATTGAAAGGGCAGAAAACATTTCACATTTTCACCCTTAAATCTGACGCCAAAGAAGCTATCTTCCTCCCTTTGTTGTTGCGACGTCAACTTTAAGCTTCAAATGTTAACAAGATTTTAATTTTGAGTATATCAATCTTGACATCCAAGTGGAATTTTTGACATTTAGGAAATGAGGGAGAGTTTTCTTGGCTTTGATAAGTATTTTTTCCCTTTAAAGTTGTTTTGTCATTTGAGATTTAGATATGAATGGATGACAAATCTGAGTTTTCTGTTCTTTTGAAAAGTTTTAGCTTTTGCCTTTTTGTTTGGATCTTGTAATTTTTGTATCAGTTTTCTTTGCCATTGATTCACATTTTTCTCTGGATGTGCAGGAGCAGAAAAGAAATCCTCTTCTGACTAGGTAAACTACATTTTTGTTAATTTGAATATAAATTTTGGTGGTCCCTTGTGAGCCCCAAATTCCCTCTTATTCTTTTGGCTTTCAATAATCTTTTACAAATATTGGTGATTGGCCTATTGTGAGCCCGAAATTCCCCTTGCAATATACTTATATCAAATTCTCCTTGCAATTATTGGTGATTGGTGAATCATTGAATCTATGACTTGTAGAGTTTTGAAATGTTTTTTTATCATCACTTTTAGGTATAATAACGAGCAATGCCTCTTAATCATCATCACCTTTTGCATTTTAATGGTGGAACAATACTCCTAACTGGAAATATTTGTAGATGAACCGAACAAAAATTGCAAGTTTCAATTTCCGTGAATCTCAAGAACTTGTCATTTGTTTCATGTTCACACATTTCTTTCTCATTTTTGCGATTTATGAACTTCCACACCTGGTCCTTGTGTTGTGATTTGGGGTTCTTTCTCATAGTGTAAATGATTTCAATGGTCAACAATTGTAAACTTATGGTTCTCTTTTTTGATAATTTTCAGCATTATCGAGAAATTAGAATCCATTAATACTGTGATTTAATCACTTTGGTGGGTTTTTGGATTTTATGTCAGACTTTAAGGGAAAGAAGAAAATGAGCAAAATGTGATTTCTGATTCAGGTATCTATTAATTTCATGATTTCCAAAACTGCTAAATTTCTAATTCTCTAATTTTACTGAACTGTAAATTTCTCAACTAAGCAATACATTAATGCAACATTCCACACTATTAATGTGAGAAAATTGCTAATTCTCTAATTTATGTTCAATATAACTATATCATATTGATCGCATCATCATGCATATGTTTTTAATTTATGGTAATATTAAATCTTTCATGGTTCATTTGTAGAGTTTCTATGATGCTAATGAAGAAGATGATGCTACTAGGGTGCAGAGAACAACTATGATGATGAGAACAATTTCTGTTGGGATTAATTATCTATTGATTTCATCTTCACTACCAGAGATTTACGCTTATCCTACAAAATATTAAGCTTAAGGTAGTACTCATGTCTTCTAAATCCACTAGCAATTGAGAGCCTATTTGGTAATGGGGGAATTTTTTGTTTTTGTATTTTTTTTGGTTTTTTGATGGATGTGTGTTTTAAAAATGTTTGAAATGTCAAAATTTGTGGACTTGACTAGAAATAGATGATTGAGATTGAGTTTGAAAAATTGATATAAATTTTTTACCTTTACCAAACAAGCTTTGAATGTTTCATAAAATATTTTGCTTAGTGTGTATCCGTATTACTAATGTTTTGTCACTTGTGGTATGCTTCTATTTGAAAGACCTTGGTGATCGTTGTCCCAAAACTTTACTCATGGTTTAGGTTTCTTCAAACACGATTTCTTGTTGTTTTCATTCTTGGATTTTTGGTCACATACTATTCACGTGTCATCTAAATCGGTCATGTAGAGGAAGTTAATTTTGGGAGGGATTGTCCTTGACAATTAAAAGTTATATTCTTGTGTTGTTGGTCACTATTTACTTTTTTCTCTTTTTGCAATTTTTCCATATAGATGTCAATTTATTTCCTTGTGGATTTGATTACATGTATACCAATTTTATAGTACATAGATTTAGATAAATTCTATAGAGTGTTTTTACTTATGCAGCTAATCATTAGTATCAAGTATCAACTATTAAGCCTTGAAAGAGTCATTTACCAATATATGCAAACTAACTTTCTTAATTCTGTTTTTGTTGCATTGTGACGATGTAGTAACTATTATTGAAAAGCATCCTCCCTTATTCATCGATTTTTATTTTCTTTCATCACTTTTCGTAATTGGTAATTAGTTTGTATTAGGTTGTCTATGCAAAAATGGATTTTTGGGGGGATTTTTGTGGGTTATTGAAATGTATTTTTACTTGTCAATGATTCTGGTCTTTCTCTATTTGGTAGGTATATTTAATTGATGAAGAAACATGGTTTAGAGATTTTCCGGCCTGGTCTTGAACCTAGCAATGGATTGTCATGGCAAATGACAAACATGAGTGGCGATAGAGAAGTGCACAAGTTTATTAATAGTCACACCTCTAAATAAAAAAGACCATATACTTGGAGGGATTTGATTTTATTCTTTAATTTTTCCCAGTAAAAGAGCATGGTTTGAATTGTGTTTGGTTAGAGGTGAGTTTTCTTTTCTTTCAGGCTTCTCAATGCTTTTCTTCCTTGATTTGATATATAATTCTAGTCTATGCTCAAAATTCTACAAAACCTCATGACTTTTTTTTTGTTGTCCTTGGGTGTTATGTTGAGGAGCTAGGACGAGGAGGCTGGATCTTGGTATCAGCACCGATGAGAGATGGTCATGAGCATTGGTTGGGCCAAATTAACAACTCGAGGTGTTTAAAAGATGGTCATGGAGCGTTGGTTGGAAGAGTAATATATCTAATTCATGAGGACCTTACTTAATTATTACTAAGAATATTTATGTTTACTTTTAGATATTGAAAGTTTGTTTGCGATACTCTTTTAAGTTTCAGATGTAATTACATAAAAAGTTTTAATGTGTTTTGGTACAACATTTTTGCTGGATGATATATTCATTGCACATTAATGTCTTTATTTATTGTCTTTTTCTGTGCATTTAGATTATTTTTAATTAATCAAGTAAAAAATTTATAAAAAATAAAATATACAAAAAAATTCATACGAATAATTTCGTTGATTGGACGAATTATTTAGCGTACGAAATTCTTTTCTCCACAATTTTTTTTGTAGGGAAAATTAGAACATAGTCCAAAAAATAATTATGGTCACAAATTCTTTATTTGTTGGGACAAATTTTAGTCGACAAATATTCATTCCCCTCAAAGTTATATTCGTAGGGAAAAGTAGGATTAAGTCGACAACATGTGACCACAAAATCGTTTTGTAGGCAAAAATTATTTTTACAGGCAAATTGTTTTGTCGGGAAAGATCTTACTAGACGAATAATATTTGTCTCCAAAGTTTTTGTAGGGACAAATCTTAGCACACAAACTTCACAAATTTGTGGACTAAACCTTTTCCCCACGATGTTTGCGCTACAAAATTCTCCACAAAATTTTTTTGCGGAGAAAAGCCTTTGCCCACAAATATGAACCTTTTCCTACGAAAAATTTTTGTATGCGGATTGTAAAATTCTTGTAGTGCCTCCATTCACAGACAAATTAAACACCAAACGAAGACAAAGGAGGAAGATGGCATGAGCTATGTCGAGGTTGTTACATTAGGAAGATGAGAAGGCGGCACACACGGTGATGCAAAAGTCGCATGTAATGCAGCTCACGGTAAGGAAGTAGCAGTAGTCGCATGCGATGATTCTGCTCCAACGATGACGCTTCTTGCTGATGGGACGTGGCAAATCTATAACTGCTAATCTTTCCCCAATGTTTGTACATCATATTAACTCAAATTCATATCTTCCATCACATAAAAAAAGGTATGAATTTTTCACAATTTTATAATATTATGCATAATCTTGGTATTCTTCATGTTTTATGTTAAATTTGGAATTGTGGATCATTGGTGATGGGTTTAAAATAGGATTGCGGTACTTTGAATTGTGTTTATAAGGTGAAATTTTTTGGATTAATTCAAGTATCTAATCTTATGATTTCTTCCTATGCACGTCAAGTGTTCGACAAAAATGCACAGTGAGTTTTTCGTTGAGTTTTTACAAATTTTTTTGGATGATCACATTCAATACATGTTATTCATCATATGTGCATCATTCATCCATAGTTTACACTGATTTAAGGCACTAAACTCGAATGGAACACCATTGCACCTCATTGCAAGGTTACTGCAGACTGGTCAACTACATCACAACACTTGATTTCAACTTTACTGCACATACTTCACCACATCTTTTCATGACCCAAATGAAACTCCGATTGCTCTGAATTTCTAACATGTTGTAGATGAGAATATGTACTCTCATATGCCTGGGAGGGACAGGTCTCGAGAAATTTTCACTTTTTCAAGGTAATGTCAAGGACATAAAAAAGAAAAGTCCTCCATTTAAAAAAAAAGTGCATGGTATAAGCTTAGTTGATTTAAATTCCAAATACTAGGGTGTGAGATTGGGAATTGATTATCTTTGATCTGTTGTGCATGCTTATCTAATCCTAACTACCTTGTGTGGAAAAGTGCAGTATATGAATGTTTAGAAACCACATAAATAGCAAAGACCTTAGGATATGAGAGACAAGTAGTAATGTTGTGATCATCCATTAGAGTTGTGAGGAAATTCATAAGAAAATCATTTATTGACTACATAGGATCCGGGCTTATTTATGCATGATTCACCACACAGTGTTAAGTATATTTTACATGAGTTGCATTTGATTTCTAGTTATTCACACATGAAGTAAAGTTGAGCATTAGATAAATGAAAATATTTTAGCATGTTGTTCATCATTCTTGTCTAAAGTGAAATGTTAATCTGAATTGTTGAAGCTTGTGGTAAACAAGTTGACAAAGCAAAAATATTTGTTATTTGCATTTTTGTTTATAGTGTTCGAGGACGAACAATAGTTCTAGTTTGGGGTTCTTAATAAGTGTATTTTATACACTTATTTATATGCCAAAAATAAGATTTTATATGTTCGTTTGAGAATATTTGCTACTCATTTGGTTCTTATTTGTTTATATTTCAGAAATCAACCAAAATCGTGAAAACAAATGAATTGAAGCAAAAATATGTCAATTGGATGATAAAAGAGCTAAATTGTACAAATGAAGAGTTGATTGCGTTAATCAATATCCAAATTGGAAGACAAGTCGAAGAAAGAATCAAATTGAAAGAAATCAGAAGTTTAGAGACCAAATTGATCCAATCAGAAGATGAAGGACATGGGGTGCAATAAAAGGATGAGGACCAACTTAAAAGAAGTCAAAAGATAAAATTGCATCTTGACCAAAGAACTGCTCTGTCGCATAGAGTTATACCACACGGACGAATGGCCTATTCAGAAATCAACAGAATAGATTTTTAGATAATTGCGCGGTCGCGCTCTTATTTGATTGGGTCACGCGGCTGGGCTTTTTCAAGATTTTATGCAGTTTTTCTCCTCTTTTGACCTAGGTTTCGACTAAACCTATAAATACGTGACTTGAGGTACATTTTTGGGGTTCCCACTTTGTCATATTTCATGTCAAAACGTTATCCAATTGTCGGGAAATCCATGCAAAGTCAAAAAGCAAGATTGAAGATACAAGAGTAAGGAGATAAATGGGGTGACATCCTTTTATTATTCTTGTAATTTACTTTCAAGCATGTTTCTAGGATAGATATTTCTATGTTAGGATCATGATGAAGCTTTACTTCCCGGATTTTATGTATTATTTTATTGTTTAATTTATTTAATACATGGGTTTTAGCAATTGATTCTTGTTTTTATAATTATGCAATTACTTGATTACTAGTTGTATGATTATCGTGATGTTTTTCTAAGTTGGAAAGGTTAGGAATTCATTAGACATGTTTCAATTGTCAAAAAGTTCGATATAAGATAGAAATATACATCTATACTTTGTGTTATCTTCAATGGTATTCATAAAACTATAATGTTTTTCTATATATTCACACTCGTCACAGAAATATAGTCGAGTCATGTGTAGGAAAATTGTTAATTCTTGTCCGCACTTGTTTTTAGCAACAATTATTTATTCAAAGATCATTTATTTATTTATTAATCCCCCATTTAGTTATATCATGATAATGAAAATCCATGCATGTTTTGGACTAGTCGAAATTTTGAACTCATTTAATTGCACACATCCAATTTTCCAAATTTTTTTTGTATGCTTGAGATTATTATAAATCATAGTAAATTATTAAATTTTGGAAATTTGTGAATTTCTCGAGAATTCCGAAATTTTGAATTAGAACGAAGGTTGTCTATTAAGAAAATTTTGAAATGAAAATTGGAACAACATTTTCATTCTGAAAATTTTTGAAATGAAACTTGGCACATCTATTTTCAATCCATTTACCATAGTTTTTTAGGTCGAGTTAAGGCATCCACTAGCAACAAGCTGGCTCGTTTGTTTTTTTAACTAAATTAACAAATAAACGAGTCAAGAAATGAGCCGGTTCATGAGCTCGTGAAAAAATTAACTTTGGCTCAATCTATGGTCGTCTAAGTACAAGATGCCCATGAATCAAGTCGAGACAAGAATATTTAGTCAATGGCTTGACCCATTTGCTATCTCTGCTGGGGAGGAGGGAGGGAGAGATGGCCCATTTACTAGACGCATGAGGACACCTATATGAGAGAAATTCAAGTAGTGCCTAGCACAAGTGGTCAACTAGCTTACAAAACGATCTTTTAACATCTAAGCTCTGTTTGTTAAATTTTTTGTGTTTAAAAACATATTTTTTATGTTTCGTAAATAAAATATGTGGTTAAAAAGTGATTTAAGAATTGTGTGAAAAAATATTTTTAAAAACATGAAGAAACATTTTTGCCAAACAGAGGCTAAGTCTCCCCTTTCGGCTTATAATCTTAGTGTCGAGTAAAATAAATGATTGTTCATTGAACTTTATTTTGCATAACTAGTTACTAATCAAACTTTAAAACATAACTCAATGATCACTCAAGTATCATAAATTTAATTCATTCATCACTGAGATGGAGTTCATTTAAATGTTACTATCCACGTAGTGGATGAAAATCTTACATGACAATATTTAAACTTTAAAACACTCTGCATCAATAACTCGACCTTCCAACAGCCTCAACACCACTTGAATAATAGGAAACACATTTTATACCGATTGAGATAACTAAAATTTGAAGGTCATCTGAGAGTCACTTTCAAATCAATCAACTTAACGAGGCTGATTTGCAAGAGTGAATTGTTGACTTGGAGTGTTTTTAATTTTAAAATATTGCTATGTTAAATTCTCATCTGCTACGTGGATAGTTTCATCAAATTCTTCAAATGGATTTCATCTCAATAATGGATGGATTACGTTTATAAACTTGAGTTAGAATTGAGTAACGTTTTAAAGTTCAATTAGTAAGTAATTACACAAGGTAAAAACATCTAGGGCTGCAGGATTACAAACGTCATTTACTAATAGATATAATATTTACAACACTCCCACTTGAATGACAAAATATCTGTATTGTTAAAACCATTTATAATTGTTGTACTTCCTCGAGAGTAACAACAAATTAAAAGTATTAAACCTGAATATTTAATGTAAAAATAAAATTTTGCTTCTTAAAGAGAAAAAACAAAAATATTCTTCTAGAATATCAATATATTGTATATTCTTCAAAGAATCACAATTGATAACAATCTCATTATATCTGCTCTTTAGGAGTAAACTATATTATGCTTTGTAATAAAAACAAACCAATTTATGAAGATAGTTTTCATATTGGGTACATCAAAGTAGGATAATATTCAAATAAATATTACTCATGAATGGACCTTTGGATATTTATTCTGATTAATAGATTTGAAGATACATGAGTTTTGAACATGATATCAAAATCTCACAACGATCAGACTATAGATCTTTGAGATATCAATATTTGATCATATTTGTGCATGTTGTTCACATTCAGTGAATTTCTACATGATTGATTCCAAAATAATAATATAACTCTTCCATACTGTTGGGATTTTTTGGTCCCAATCAAACCTCGGGGGCAATGATAATAAACAGTGTCGGATTTTAAGCTTCGTAGGCCCTCGGCCCATGATCGAAGTATTGCCCAATCTCCACAATTAGGCAGCCCACGCGCTACGAGATTTACTACCCACGTCGAGGTTTTAATTGGGTCACGACCATGTTGCTCGATGGGTAGGCTTCAAGACGACCCATTTAATTAGGGCTCCCTAATTAAACCCTAAACCTATATCTACCCGACCCTCCCCACTTTGGCTCTTCAGAACACACCCTCGACATTCCTCTCTCTCTCTCGGTGCGGCTCCTCCTCTTCTCTGTGAATCGCCCGACCCTCTCCCTTCTTCCTCTCTTGGTGATTGGAAGTGTGCCATCGTGGTGACCACCACCGTGTGCTCCGTGTGCGCCTCCTCCGTGTGCGCCTCCTGCTTCGGTTGTTGCTTGTGGGTCTTATTGTGGTTGCTCTGTGCAACCTTGTGTTCGGTCCCTTTGTGGTGGTTCCTCCTCTGTGCTTGTGTTCGGTCCCTTTGTGGTGGCCCTTCCTCTGTGCAGTCCGGGCCTTGGTGTGGCCCTTCCTGTGACCGAGCCTTGGTGTGGCCGAGCCTTGGTGTGGACCGTGTTCGGCAGTCTGGTTATTTGGTGCAGTCTCTTTGGCCGAGTGTTGTTGTGGTCGGCTACTGCTTGTGCGGTTCCTTTGTGGTTCCTCTGTGTAACCTGCAGCCGGTTTGTGTGGGAGGTGTGTGTTTGGCAGTGGGTCTCTTGGCCGGTTTTGGGGGGTTGTCTTGGAGTGTTCTCTAGGCGGGTAGTGGTGTTACCATTGTGGGGATTGGGCTGAAATTTGAGCCCTCGATTTCACCAAGTGCAGTCCGCTAATTCGCTGAAAAAGGGAGTTATCAATATCTGAATTATATTGTTTATGTATTCATTCAATTAAGTGTCAATTATATTATTATCTTCCGCTGCATTATTGACTAATCTCGATTACTTTGTGTCTTGCGAGGTTGGATCATTTCAACACATACTATATAGAGTCATCCATTTTTACAACAATATCGGTCCAATATTCAGAATATTGATCATTTAAGAAATAACATAGGATGTACTAAGGTTTATACTTCTTCAAGAGTATTATCAAAATATTTTATTAGAATTTTTTCAACCGAGTCATGTTTCACTAAGAACATTAACATGGAATTTTTAATAACTCAATATTATTTTAAATATTGTTATTATGCGAATTTGTGTTTATTCAAGAGCAACAAAATAATCCAAATGAAACATTTATTTTCAAAATATATTACAATATTCTTCTGAAATATTGATTTAGATTGTTTCTTTCAAGAATAATAATACAATATTCTTATAAATGTTGTACTAAATAACACATATTTCCAAACAATGCTACAATTAATATTCTTCCTGAATATTAATTTAGATTATTTTTTCTAGATTAACGATACAATATACAATATTCTTCTAAAATACTGTAATGAATTGTTGAACGAAAAATATTACGTTCAGACAAATGTTTATTACAAATTGGAATATTCAAAACGATATGATCAGATCGAACAATTATACCACTTTCTTATGGAAATTCAAAGTTAATGACATCTACTTTGACCAAAGAAAGTCTTTTTTTAAAAAAATTTATTGTCTAGAGTTTCTTGTCTTTATTTGATTGAAGGAAAACTTATTTTCCTGTTACAACTTGCTTGAGATTTGTGAAAAGAAAGAAAGAATATAAATTTCATTAAACTCAAGTAATATTCTTTTGAAATATTAACAATAATGTTGTGTTGCTTCAAGAGCAACAACAAAATAGTCTCTGTTTGGTAAAAACATTTTGTTTATAAAAAAAAAAAATGTGGTTGAAATAGGCAGTATCATTCAACACAAAGAAATAGGCAGAAGTAGATTTTGTTTTATCTAAATTTCCAGCAAAATCAGAATCTATAAGTCCTCTAAGATTTAAGCCTTCCTTTTGTTTCAAAAACATTAAGCTTAGGTTTGAAGTACCTTTAAGGTACTTTAATAAAGAATTCATAGCTTTCCAGTAAATTTCACCTAGATTGCTCATGAATATGCTAAGAACACTAACATAAAAGCTATATATGGTCTAGTGCAAACCATCAAGTATATAACAGATCCTACAGCATTTTAAAAAGGCACATATGACATTTTGCTTTCTTCTTCTTCAATCTTAGGGACTGATCAATTGAGAGTTTAAAGTGACTAGGTAATGGAAGTGAAACGGGTTTAGAATCAAACAAATTGAGTCTTTTTAGAACATTTTCAATATTGGATTTTTTATTTAAAAAGAGTTCTCTAGCATCTTTGTTACTGAAAACATCTATTCCAAGATTTTTCTAGCATGTCCTATATCTTTCATTTCAATTTTAGATTTCAAATTTTCTTTAAGACAAGTAATTTCATGTAAATAATGTCCAACAATAAGCATATCATCCACATATAACAGTAAATACATGAAATCGGAATTTCCATCTTTGAGATAGAAGCAAGGATCATATTGGATCCTTTTAAAATTCATACTATGAATATAAGAATCAAATCTCTTATACCATTGTCTAGAAGCTTGTTTTAAGTCATGAGAAGATTTTTGAAGCAAACATACTAAATTATTACTACTCTTCTTTTCAAAACCTTTAGGCTGACTCACATATATAGTTTCATCTAAGAACTATATAAAAAAGTAGTTTTCAAATACATTTGTTCAAGTTCAAGTTAAATTGAGCAACTAAAGCAAATAAAATTCTAATAGAAGTATATTTAACTACAGGTGAAAAAACTTCATTGTAGTATACTCTTTCCTTTTATTAAACCCCTTAGCTACTAATCTAGCTTTGTATTTATGTTTTCATTCTTTAGTTTCCCCCTCTTTAAAACCCATTTACAGTCAATGAGTTTTTATTTTTTCATGTTTATTCACTAAAGTCAAGGTTTTATTCTTAATTAAGGAATTCATTTCATCTTCCATTGCTGCAAGCCAAAGTTTTTATTCCTTAGAAGAAATAGCTTCTTCAAAAGAACATAGTTCAGAGTCCAAAGAATTAGATAATGTAAATGCAGAAATAAAATCAGATTCATAAGTCTTAAAGGAGGTTTAATTTCCCTTCTAGGTCACTAAGATCTATCCCATATTTAATATGGTATTCTATGATTTATAGCATTGCAAGGTGATTTGTTGATCAAATGTGTGGCAGTTTTTACAGCTTCACCCTAAAGCGATTTTGGTAAATTTGGATCAATCAACATACACTTTGTTCTTTCAACAAGGTATGATTTATTCTCTTAGCAATCTCATTTTGATGTGGATTGTATGTAACAGTCATGTACCTAAGCATACCTCAATTTTTACAGAAAATGTCAAACTTTAGATTACAAGATTCTAGATCATTATTCTGATCACTTTAATTCTTTTTCTTTTGAATTTTCAATCAAGATAATCCAATTTTCGTACACAAATACAGTAAAATCTTTATATTTCAAAAAATGAATTAAAGATTCCTATTATGATTATGAGCTATAAGTAAGAAGTACTTAAAACCAGAGATAGTACTAATATGGGTAGGGCCCCATAAATCTGCGTGTAAATATTCAAGAATTTCTTTAGATTTATGAATTCTTTTACCAGAAGATGATCTTTTCTATTTTTTTCAAAACACATTGTTCACATGAAGATAATTTTTTTAAAGTATCTTTACCCAAAAACTCCTTCTTTATCTAATATTCTCAAACCCCTCTCTCCTATAAACGTCCAAGTCTTTGATGTCAAAGATCAGCTCAAAAGTGTTTTCTACAATGAAAGACTTAACAGAGATAGGATGAGATTTCAAAATGTAGATGCCATTCATTTTGGGAGTACAAGAAATCAGGGTGTTATTTTTAAGAATTCTTACCTTTATTAAGTCTAATATCATATGTCTCACTATCAATAATTCCTAAAGATATCAAACTTCTTCTTAAATCAGAACAAATCATGTCTTATTTAAAGCAAGATTATTGTTATTCTTAAGTTTTAATAACACTTTGCCAGCACCTTTGATTTCACAAGTAAGATCATTACCAAATTTAATAGAACGACAAGATTCAACAAAAAAATTAATAATAATTCCCTGTGAGGGCACATATGAAAAGTATATCCTGAGTCTAAGATCCACTCATTTTTGGTATCACTAGTTACTATTGTTTTGAGCTACACCTTCGATTTGATGATTGTTCACATTATCTTGTTGTCTTTTGAAACAATCTTTTATAAGGTGACCAGTTTTCTCACAATAATAGCACTTCTTCATCTTATTTACTTTTTCTTGAGTTTTACTTTCTTTAAACCTTCTATTTACATTCTTCCTAAAATGATTATCATTTCCCGTCTTTGAATTGAAATCATTCCAATTTTTATTGCATTTAAAGGAGTTCTTATTTTTAGTTGAAGGTCCTACAACATTACATGCTTCTTTATGATTAGCTTTCACATAGTTATATGTTTTTCTTCAGGATAAACATTAATTTAAAATTATGTGTATAACATATTCTTCGATATATGCTACTTCGGGAGCACATTGTATTTTGTATTACTTCTTCAAGAATAATAAGTCAATATTCTTCTGAAAAATGGAAAGTTAAAATCTATGTTCTTCTTCTGAAAAATGGAAAGTTAAAATATATGTTCTTCATGAGCAAGTAATATTCTTCTGCTTTATTAGTTATAATATTATGTTACTTCAGGAGCAACAACAAGTTATTTATAATAGATAGTTCTACAATTAATATTCTTCCGAAATATTAATTATACTCTTGTGCTACTTCAAGAGTAACAAAATAATAAATTGTAAATTTAAATGTAAAAAAGATTAATCAACAACAATTTTATATATGTACAAAAGTAATCATCATTATGTGAATTGCAATTGAACAAACAGCGAAATTTGTATATATAAAAATTGCTATTGCTTAGATATACATACATTTATGAGTTGGTAAGGGAAAAAAGAAGAAGTTGAGTATGGAATAATATGTGTACAAACATGAACAGGTGAAAGAAAATCAGAATTCTTTTTGAATTGTGTGCAATGAAATTCACTTAATACAAATCAGATTTGGAATTGTGTTCAATGGAATTCAATGAAATTAATTCAGTCAATGCAAATCTGATAATTCTGTATTAAATAAATTTGTATGTCATCAAATTAATTTCGATGTACATGATAGATAATTATACTTTATAACCTTCTAACTAATTCACTTTGATTTTGAGTGAATCGTGCTGACAACATGTTATAAATTAGAGAGAAAAAAGAAGAAGAATATATATGTGAATAGACTTATGCTTATTAAGAAATGAAGTCTCATATTTATAGGGAATAATTAGAGATATATACTTAAGGTAAAATTATATAGGCCTGAGAGGTGCAGATGTTATTCACTATTACATATAATATTGACAACATCATGTATTTTGTTACAAGTAACACTTAAGAATCTACTGTTAAAATTAACAAATGTGTCTCGTTTCCAATCAAGATATGAACTGGGGCCATTTGAGTGACTTGAATGATCTGAGTTCCAAAGAAGCCGACAAGTTGATTGAATAAAATTTGGCAAGTTGACAAATCATGCCAATTTTATGCCAGCCTTGTAATTTAAGATAATGTTATTGCAAAAAAGATTTGGATCCACTTCATCTAGATATGCTCCTTCGTTGCCATACTCAAATCTTAAACAAATGTATCATTAAAATTTGAGAAATGTTTGAAGATTTAAGGTTTAGTGGGGCTGTGGGGGCTTGTACATATTTTTCTTTTTTATATTGTCTTCTTTATTCTAAGCCTTAACTAACACATGTTAACTCACTCGACAACTCAATTAGGTACAGTCGAGATCCATTCCTATGTTTATTCTTTTTTTTTTTAATACCTTTTGGCAATATTAAAATATTGGTACTTACAAGGATACTTATATTTATCATCGATACTACATTCGTGGATGATTACGGATGATAGGAGTATTGACAATTGCCTTGTATGGTGACATTGGCCTTGTGGGATGATAGTGACATTGTATGATGACGATGGCCTTTCATGATGACGCGATCTTCTACGATGATAGTTTTCTCATGTGATGATAGTGGCCTTATGCGATAACTTTGTAATATGACAACAATTGTCATATGGGATGATAGTGTCCTTGTGCAATGACAGTGACCTTTACGATGATAGTGGCATTGTACAATGACAGTAGCCTTGTGCGGTGACACATGTCCCCAAGTGTTCCTCTATAGTTCAAAACTCTTAGGCAATTAGTAGACACAAGGTGAAATATATATCAACCAATTGGACTTGGTCACAACAATAATGGGCTACTCATCAAAACCCAAGTCCAAAATATAACCTAGTCAAATGGGCCAACAAGTCCAAAGACTAGACACAACACTACAATCGGGTGTTTCAGGTGGACCACGAGTACTTACCAATTAAGTTATTTTCAATGACTTCCAAGTCATTATGGAGTCAAACTATTCATTTGGTATTGATATAATCCTACAATCATTTTTACAATCATCACCCAGATTTATTATGTATCAAAAATCCAACAAATAGGGAGTCGTCATTAGGTTTTTGTATCATCGTCAAAAAAAGAAAAAGAAAGATATTGGAGAAAATATGGTGTGTAATTTTTCTCTTGTAAAGTTCTTTGATCATATGAATTGTGCAATGAAGGACGAAGATGTAGTCTCTCATAAAGACGAACATTTATAAATCTTGCGTATTCGTTTGTCTTTATTTTCTTATTTTGATTTTCATTGCTCTTGGTAGTATAGCATTAAGGTTTTATAACTCTTAGTTAACACAGTGTACAATATTAGAAGGGAAAATTTTTGCTATTGATTTTTATTTTAATGTTCAAATAAAAAATTGCATTCTAGTTAGTTGGTTCTCAACCTTCCGTTTAATTGAGAATTTAATCTCCAGCGGTGAAACTATTTATTACTTATTTGTAGTAAATTAAAATCAAATTTTTAAAAAAATAATAAAATAAGTGATTAAAAGGTAGTATAGAATTAAGGTTTTATAACTCTTAGTTAACACAGTGTACAATATTAGAAGGGATCAGACCAAAATTTTTGCTATTGATTTTTATTTTAATGTTCAAATAAAAAATTGCATGCTAGTTAGTTGGTTCTCAACCTTCCGTTTAATTGAGAATTTAATCTCCAGCGGTGAAACTATTTATTACTTATTTGTAGTAAATTAAAATCAGATTTTTAAAAAAATAATAAAATAAGTGATTAAAAGGTTGTGAATTTCAAAAAACATGTGATGAAAATTAATTGTTGATTTTAACTTTGAATTAAAATCAAATTTTAATCTAAATCAAATTTGGTCCTAATCTCTTCTAAGTTTTTAAGTGGCCTTTATATATACTGTGATTCTAGTTTTTTCTCAGAGTTTAAACTAAAGCACAAAAGATGAAGAAATACATTTTTATGAAGGTCATGTGACGAGTTAGTAAAAAAAAAAAATTGATGCTTTCGTCTTTGAAACTGATACTATAACAAAGTTTGAACAAATAACTTGCTCGTTTTGAATAATAAATTAAAAGCCAATAACACAATTTTCTGAAGTAAAATATATTTTTCTTTTATAATGCTAACAATACTTGTTAACCTGATCCAACGAATCTAGTCTATTCTTTGTAATAGAATATTAGAAGGTCGTTATTTGTGTTCAATTCGTATATCAAAATTGGTTAGTCGAAAAAAGAACAAAAATGTAGTTGCGACTAAATGCTTTAAAATGTGGATTCGGTGGTTTTCTTAGTGGTAAAAATGTCCGATTATCCCCACGGTTTGAATCTCCTTGATGGATAAGTGCTCAGCG
Source organism: Ligustrum vulgare (assembly GCA_963555705.1). NCBI lineage: Eukaryota > Viridiplantae > Streptophyta > Magnoliopsida > Lamiales > Oleaceae > Ligustrum > Ligustrum vulgare. The sequence continues at coordinate 13,107,487 of OY743185.1, forward strand.
CAGTCAAGTGCAGCGTTCGAATCTTGAAAATGAATTTGGGTCATTTAGCAAGTGAGAGTTATAACTTACCACACATCCACCCTTGTTCTGAAAGACATAACATGTGATTAAACTCATTAACCAATGGCTCAAGACAGGGTTATATTTGGGGTCCTCAAGGTGTGGACTACACCTTTTTTAATCTCCTTCCCCTCCTCTATCCTATCCTATATATGCTACCCTAAAAACAAAAATAAAAAATAAAAAAGCCCTAATATGATGACACGGTTGATTTTTTATTCTTTGCTTTTTGTTTCTAATTTTTAAAATGAAGTTATTATGCTTTAACGTCTCTTTGGTAAAAGAAGTTAATAAAAAAATATCATCACTAATTAAAAGCAAACTAGTCCGTTGCACATGCAATATACACGTGTCATATTATTGTGAATTATATAATGAAAAATGCTATTTGAACAGCATAGTTGAACAACACTCTAACATAGGGTGGGGTCCACCAAAATTGTGGACCCCACCACATGTGAGAGCGTTGTCCACAATGTTGTTCATATTTGTTGTTCAAGTAGCATTTTTCATAATAGCGTACTTATGTGCAGTGCACGAGTCATACAAGTTTTGTGAATGTTGGATTTCTAGTTTGAGTTTATTTCTATACTATTTTAGGATGGTCTCTGAATTTTAGGGGAATAATTAACATGCATTACACCTAAGTACATAATATTGCATTTTCATATCTTATATACTGTTGCAGAATTGTTTATCCTTATTTTAAAATTCCTAAATGCTTGGTAGCAATGTAATTCAATGTCATCATAGTATTCAAAAGATGCTATGATGAATGAGCTATTTAGATCTCATCTTGCATACACGATCAATTATCGAAGCTACGTGCTAAGATTAATGAGATTAAAATTAAATAGCGTCATATCAATTAACCATGGATGAACAATACCTTTTATATATTAATTGGAGGATATTTCTCAATGATAAATTAATATATCTCATATAGAGGAGTTCAACATACTGCGTACGTACTATATACTCCCTCCGTCCTGTGAAGATAGATTTGTATTCTTTATTTGTTCGTCCCAAATTATAGATCACTTTCCTTATTGAAAGTTAACATATTTTTAAGTTTTCTAATATGTCATTATTTAATATCCATTGTTATCAACAAATATAAAATAATCATATTTATTATGTTATTTAATGTAAGGATATATTAGTAAAATGTAAGAAAATTTTATATTTTCAACTACATTAATTAACATTTTTCTTAATCTATGTGAAAATGGAAGTAAGCCTATCTTCACGGGACGGAGGGAGTACAATTTAACTATCATTTTCCAATATTTGCCATGTCTGCATTAATCTTCATAGAAATGACTTATTCTTCCTTTCCTTGCACTACCGTGGTCAAGCATGTTAGACAACTTCATCTTCCGTAAAAAAAATAGAAATGGTATGGTAATTCTAATGATGCTTCAGTGCTTGGTCTCCATTTTTATAAGCTATGTACTATCAAAAATATTTTAGAAAATATCCTCCATTGAAATCAAGTAACAAAATCACTACATATAGCATTAAAACTTGAACATGGCCTCGAAGGAAGGGAGCTTGCACATGAAAGCTCTTTTAATAAAATATATATTTAATAATGAATGAAGTTAGCATCTTGAAACTTGCAACAAGTATCGAGCAGCTGATGTCCTTAAAAAAAAAAAAAATAATAATAATAATAATAATAATAATAATAATAATAATAATAATAATAATAATAATAATAATAGTGTAATTGGTATTGTTTAAAATGAATTTTTTTTAAATGAATAGTAATTTTTAGGAGAAATAACACTACAAGAAAACGGAACAATAGGGGCGACATTTTAGGGACGACAACTATGTCGCCCCTATAGATTATAGAACTTATAGGGGCGACATATGTCGCCCCTATAAATGATTATGTCGTTCCTATAGATCCATTTTTTAGCGGGAATTTTTCCTACATTTTTTTAATAAATTGGGGGTGAGTACTGTGTACTGTAGGGGCGATACATGTTACCCCTACAGAGTAAGAACCTATTGGGGCGACTTAAGTCGCCCCAATAGGCCCAAAAGTCGCCCCAATAGGATCATATATATTTAGAGGGAAATCTCCCTGCATTTTTAATACTATAGGGACGACATATGTCGCCCCTATAAGAATAAAATTTTAGCGGCAATTTTGGCGCCTTTTTTAATCTATAGGGGCGACATATGTCGCCCCTATAGCTCCAGGTTTGTTTGTTTGTTTTTTTTTAGATTTATATAATCATACTCAAACTTCTTTTCCTCGACATTTTTGCTTTTTCGTGCCTCTCATAAACACAATCGAACTTGAAAGTAAAAAATCAAAACCAAGCACTATTTGGACCTCTGGTAAGCCAATTAAACTTGTTTTTGTTAATTTTTTTTAGATATATTTAGTGTTTAATAAATATTAGTTATTTTACAAGTTTTATTGTATACACTGCATTTGCATAAAAAACTTAGAGAATTTTGGGGAGATGCTGTCAAAATTTATATGTGAATATATATATATATATAGATACACATACACACAGAAAATGAACAAAATTTATTATTTCACGTATCAATTATGAATGTTTAGGGCCCTTACCTTTTTATTAGACATGAGTGACAAGGTGAACTTAAAACATTCACTTCACTCAAAATAATCACATAATATACATTATTATTCTAGTAGGAAATCGGAGATGGAAATTGATAAAAATTGGACGAATGTTAGAAATCGAAAGTCTCAAGAATTCTTAGTTGGATTGAAGGCTTTTATAGATACAGGAAACATCCAATCTCCTGAAAATATAAACTCAGAAGATAGGCTCGAATTATACAGGACTGAAATGCAATCTCAAATGCAAAGAATGATGAGGGTTATTAGGCGCCTTGCGGCGAAGCAGGGGATGTCACCAGATGATGTAATTAATTATGAATGTTGTGATGATGACGACGTCGGACCATCAGATGGGTAGTAATATGTTATTTTTAAAACTGAATTGTAATCTTGTGAAAATGTTTATAAACTTCGTATTTTTAGTAATTTAATTTAGTATTTTGCATTTTTTTTTTTAATTTAAAAAAAATATTGTAAGGGCGACATTATCGCCCCTATAGGTGTTGTTGCTATAGATCTTAAATCTATAGGTGTGACATTTGTCGTCCCTATAGCATTTTGTTAAGCATTAGGTTCAAGCTCTTTAGGGGCGACACATGTCGCTCCTATAAACTTTTTGGTCTATAGGGATGACATATGTCGCCCCAATAGGTCTAGTACAAAGAATTTGTAGGAACGATAAATAGGGACAACATAGTCGCCCCTGTTAAGTAATAGGGGCGACATTTTGATCTATAGGGGCGACAAATGTCGCCCCTATTACTCTGTTTCTTGTAGTGTAATGGTTGAAATTTAGTTGAAAAGTAAAAAATTGTGGGCTTGACTTTTAATAGATTGTTGAGATTGAATACTGTAGAAAAATGAGAAAAATTTAATGAAAACCAAACGGGGTCTAAATATGTAAATACCAAACTGCAATATAAAGATAGTTTCAGAAAATGATATAAATAGTCTTGAAAGATAAGAACGGGCTGGACACCCAAGCCTCTCTCTCGTAAAAAAAATTTATAAATTTTGTTTATAAACAGTCATGTGATAATATAATTGGATATATTTTTTTAAAAAGTCAATAATTTCGGTTGATCAAATTTTATATCCCATCATTTTGACTTTTCAGAAAAAAGACTGATGAAATGTCGCCGCATCTCATGCAACATCAAACACCACGAAAATTGTTAATCATTCATTAACAAAACGAAAACCAAGGTCCAAATCTTACAATTTTCACAAAATCACTCATTCATGCACGACAATCTCCCTCCCTCTACATACTGCATATGTATGTATAATACCTTTTCAACGCAAAATCATACATTTTTGTAATAAAAAACCACTTACAAATCACTAAACTGACATATAATAAGATCCTTCAAATATATTACCTATTAAACCTAAAGTCCTAGCGAAGCATGTAACTTTAGTTGATGATTAATTTCTTGAGCAGTAATTTCAAATATAAAACTTCTGAGTTATCCAGAGTTTTCTTTAGATGAATTCAAAATTTGTTACCTCAAGACACGAGGGTTTGTTTGACCCCATTTTTAGGGTGAATAAATTTTGTAATTGTGATTTTTTTTTTTTTTTTTTTTTTTAAGAATGCGTAGTTAAAAAAGTAGGAGAAATTTTGATTCTACATGTGAGATTATTTTATTGGAAGAATGTATGGTTGAAAATGATTTTTTATAAAATAGGACTCAAAAAAGAGGCTAAAAGTGCATCTCAATCTCCAAAAAGCAAAGGCATTTAACTTGTAACATTGCTATGATTTCCCCTCCTTTTTTACTATTTCAGTGCAAAAACTCACATCGCTTAGTATTTCACTTCCACATTTTGATTTTAAACCTAAAGTCCTAGCGAAGCATGTAACTTTAGTTGATGATTAATTTCTTGAGCATTTTAAATATAAAACTTTTGAGTTATCCAGAGTTCTCTTTAGATGAATTCAAAATCCATTAATACCTCAAGACACGACGGTTTGTTTGAGCCCCATTTTTTGGGTGAATAAATTTTGTAATTGTGATTTTTTTTTTTTTTAAAGAATGTGTAGTTAAAAACTATGAGAGATTTTGATTCTGCATGTGAGATTATTTTATTGGGAGAATATATGGTTGAAAATGAATTTTTATAAAATAGGACTCAAAAGGAGGCTAGAAGTGCACCTCAATCTCGAAAAAGTAAAGGCATTTAACTCGTAACATTGCTATGGTTTCCCCACCTTATTTACTCTTTCAGTGCAAAAACTCACATCGCTTAGTATTTAATTTCCACGTTTTAATTTCAAATCCTATATTTTCATTTCCCATTATTAGAAATGAGAAAGAACTCAACAAAGGGAAAATCAGAAGATTGTGAATTGAATACTATTGCACACAACTACAGGCAAAGATTATCATATTCTGGACAGGAAAATGGCCGAAGGTAAATAATTGAAATTTAAGCAAATCATTCCGGGAAGCAAGTGTGCACGATGAACCATGCATGCATCAGCTTCAATTCAAGAATTCCTTTAACATTAAAGTCGAAATCAATTGAAAAGAAGAGGAAATATTGTGTAGGCCAAAATTAGAAAGAATCGACTGATACAACAATAACAACAACAAAAATAACAATAATAAAAATAAAAATAATAACAACAACAACAATAACAAAAAACAAGTGCTTAAAAAATTGAAAAAATGTTGAATGAAAAAAAAAAAAAAAATAGTAGCTCTGCTTTGAAAATTATATGCACGCAACATCACAAATCGAACACCCCTCGAATACAAAATCAAAATTTACTCGAGAATGTAGAAGAATTGCTACGCGAAATGATTTTCAGACAAAAAACACAAGATCTAACAGCCATCAAATCCTAAATGACGGTATATTCCGCGAGTCTACATGAAATTAGAGCCCAAAAGATTTAGTGGAAACAAAATGGGACGAAATCAGAAAGACGAAAACAGGGATTTCACAATTTTCGAACCCTAATCGACAATATATTCCGCAAAATAAACGTGTCTTGTACATTGAAGCGGTGGGAGGCAAATTGCTAACTGGAGGAGAAAAAGGAGAAGTTGAGATGATTTTTGGGGCTAGGATTTCTATGAAAGAGTCCTTTGGGGCACCATAAAAATACTTACCCGCTACTTCACGAGTGAGTATTGGGTGTCAGGGGGGATGACAAATGCACACGGTGGGCATTATTAAATTTCTCTTATCTAAAAAAAGGTGGTGTTATGGAAAAGGTATGGGAAAATTGCTTCAGAAATAGGGATGTAAACAATTCGGCTATTTATTTATTTATTTTGGCTAAGACGATGAACAATGAAGAAAACAACTTATAGGTCCAACCATGAAGAGAACATAAATGGCTTACGTAGCTTATGAATAGTGCTAGATGAGGTGATTGTTTTAATGTATAGGAAAAATGTGATATTTTATAAAATATGTGGTTAAAAAGTAGTTAGATGAAATGTGTATAGTTAAAAAGTGATTTATCCTCTATTCGGTAACCAGATTATAATCGATCCAATTTTCAATACAACTTTTTAACCATACATTTTTTCTCTCTCCAATGTTTAACCTCACATCCACCTCGAGATACGCGAAATAAATTGATTATAAGAGCATCTACAATGGATGTGTTAAAGTGTTTGTTAGTGTCATGTGTTAACTAATAGGTAATTTTATGACTACATTGGACATGTTAACTTCTTTGTTGTTAAAATAATATTTTTAAGTTTTTGTTAACTTGTTTGTCAAATTTAACAAACATCTTAACTATAGGAATAATGTGATGTTTTATAAGTAAAATATGTGGTTGAAAAGTAGTTTGAAGAATTGTGTGTAGTTAAAAAGTGATTTAGCCTCTATTCGGTAACCAGATTATAATCGGTCCAATTAGCAATACAACTTTTTAACCATACATTTTTTCTCTCTCCAATTTTTAACCTAACATCCACCTCGAGATACGCGAAATAAACTTATTATTAATTATTGTAGCAACCTCCGAATAAAGGCTTACGAAAATTATTATTTATTTATAAACAAGTTACCAACCAAAGGCATAGAAATAATTAGGTGGCATTCTGTTTGTATTTTATTTTGTATTTTCATTTTCGAAAATGATTTATGTTTCTTGTTTTTATTTTTGTTTTCAAATTTTCTGAAAACGCGTTTGGTTTGTCTTTCTGAAAACTATTTTTGAAAATGAAAAGCTGGAAAACACGTTCTATTTGAAATTTTGCAGAATAATACTTAAACTATTTTTAATTAATTTGCTTGAAAAATACTACTGGCTTAAACTCAAATTTCCTTTCACAATACACTGAAAACATGGTTACCTGCAACACACTAATGTGAGCACTAAGAGTCTATATTAACACAGTTTGGTCAGGTTCAGGATTTGAGGAAGCTTTGGTTCTATTAAAATCCAAAAAATGCAAGTTCTTTCAAAACCATTAGAGTTCATTTATCAAGACAGATTTTGAAATATAACAATAAGAATTCTCACTTATTATTATATTTTTTTTTGTAATATTAATATTGAATTCAATAAAATTTTATCTTAAGCTTAGTTCCAAGTTAGGATAATTCTCCCAAAAAAAAAATTTATTTTAAGCTTAGTTCAAAGATAGGATAATTCTTTTAAAAAAAAAAAACTCAAAATGTGTTTTCAGTGTTTTGAACATTTTTTGTTGAAATACACTTAAAACGCTCAAAACGAGGTTTTGGTCGTTTTGTATACAATTTTTTTTTTTTTTTTTCAAAATGCATTTTTGTAAATGGTAAAAAAAAAGTATTTTTAGTATTTTCAAAAATAAAACAGAAAACGATCTCAAAATAGGAAAGAAAATAAAGTCTTATCTTTAGCCTTACTTTGGGATATTTTTACTTTCCGTGGAAAGTTTCTTTATCTTTATATATAATACAAACTACTACAAGAAAATTTCCACAACAGTTTCGGAAGGATGATCTTTTAGCCTCAGAAACAACTTTTAAGTTTTTTAAAACCTTACCAAACATGCCTTTAGATGATAAATAACTTTTTCACATGCCACCATCTACTTTTCTGAAGTGAAAAAAGTTGGATGATTCAATATTCCTTGCAAGACAAACTAGTTCTTTCCGGAAGCAGGTAAACTAGGACAGAATCAAAATAAGTTAAAGAACCCTTTAACATGGACTTTACAGCTACATGCTTGTCTTTATTCTCCCCATTTATGACTTCCACTTGTTCTCTCAATACATCATACATGTCTTTGGTAAACTTGATTACAAACGTGGTTATGTTTTCTTAAATTACTTTTTAATCGTTCATATTTTTTTAAATTACTTTTTAAATACATTTTTTTATCTAAAAAGTTCAAATTTCTTGTTTATAAATAAAAAACGACTCCTTTCAAAAATAATAATAATAATGAAAAACGACTGCCAACGGTCTTAATTAAAATTATGTAAGAGTTCGTTTGAAATTCTTTTTGATAAGTTAAAATGAGATTTTGATATTCAAAAAATGTTTTTAGATCGATTTTATAAATTTTATAAAAGTGCTTCTTATTATAAGGGTTTTGAAGGAAGTTGGCTCGATGCAGTGAGAGACGTTTATTTTAGAAATTGATTTTCAAACACCAATTAAAGTAGTCTTACGGCAAAATTCTTACCTTTAAGCAATGCCAATAAATTCTACATTTAAAGCATGTTTGGAAGTATAAAACGTAGGCTTAGGTTGTATCTGATTAATTTCATTTATAAGAAATTAAAGTATACAACTAGAGTAAATTTTCTAATGTAAACGGCATTAGAGTTGATTAAGGCAAATACTAGTTTCTTAATTTTTTATTTTATTCAAAATAAAGTTATCTATACTCTCTTTCTTAAGTTGGATAGATAATATCGCACGGAGTAAAAAGAGTCAATTTAGGACGGTGAAGAATAATATTAATAGCATTCTTTTAACTGAAAAACTAATAAATATTATAAACATTTATCAGTGAAAATATACTATTCATCTGGTAATATTTTTTTTAATTGATGCATGATTTTTATACGATATAATTTGCTATGACAAATGTAATTTTAAATTACTTATTATATTGAACATAACTTATTTATTATTTAAAAAAAAAAAAACTTAAAAAGTAACTATTTGTTGTAAATATTATATTGTATTAGTGAATGACAGTTATACCCCTAAAACCCTAAGTATTATTACCTTATATATCCCTTATTCCCCTTATATATATATTGGGGCTTTGATTCATAATAATACACAAGTTTATTTGTCTCTTTATTTTTTTCTCTCTTTCTCTCTATTTCACAACAGGTTATCAGCACGAGTTTCTACCAAATTGAGTTATGAAAATTCCTCAAAATTTCATATATCAAAATATTAGTTAGAAAGTAAAATCACATGCACCAAAATTAATTTGGTGACATATGAAATTTTTTTTATTACTATTCAATTGCAATTCACATCTATTCATTACGATGTTGTTCAATAGTAATTGCGGCTCATAAATCTGAATCTGATTTTCTCCAACCAATTCGACAGATTTTGATCTTTATATTGATAATTCATTATATTGTTACTCCTGAAGTAGCACAACAGTATATATTAATATTCCAGAAGAATATTAATTATAGATTTGTCCATTACAAATTTATTGATGTTATTAATTCATTCGTTGTTGCTCCTGAAGTAACACAACATTATATTAATATTACAGAAGAAAATTAATCATAGATCTGTGTCTGTCTATTATAAATATTTGTTGTTGCTCCTGAAGTAGCACAACATATAATTCAGATGAATAGTATTTGCTCCTGAAGGGCATACATTGTAATTTTCAATATTGTAGAAGAATATTGACATTTTATTCTTGAATAATAGCAATTTTAGAATTATAATTATTTCAGAAGAATAATTCGTTATTGCTCTTGAAGTAACGCAATAAATAAATAATATTCCAGAAAAATATTAATTGTAAATTTGTCTATTATACATAATTTGTTGTTATTCCTGAAGTAGTACAACATTATAATTAATATCCTGAAGGATGTTATTTGCTTCTGAAGAGTATGAATTATAATTTTCAATATTCTAGAAAAATATTGATTTATTATTTCTTTTGGAAGAATCGAAATAAATTCGTTAAAGCTTACCTTGTTCCAGCAAATTATTATTGTTATTATTTTTTTGCTCTTTCAATTTTGTCATTAGAAATCACTACGTTATTTTGAATTCTCAAATACATTATTAGATTTTATTCTACCATATATTAGTTATATATCTAATTTTTATATATAGAATTCACGTGCATGGTCAGTATCTTTTGCAAATTGGTAAAAGATTTAGCAAATAAAAGATTTAGTCAATTTTTTAACTTCTATATATGGAGATTCTTTTTCCTGATGTATGTTTGGTAATTCATTTTTATATATAAATTCATATTATGTTTATATGATAATTAATATTCTTTAAGATGATTAAATATTTGTGGATGTTCATTCATAAATTCTGATTTAATAATGTATCATATTGTTGCTCACGAAGTAGGACAACAATTGTAGTAGTCTAGAAGAATATTACTTGTTTGTTACGAGCAGTATATTACAATTTCAATATTCCAGAAGAATATTGATCCAATGCTCTTGAAGAAGCATAATTTAAAATATGTTTTAAACGAGTATGGTATTGGTGTTCTCGAATATTTGTAGATGTTCATTCATAAATTCTGATTTAATAATGTATCATGTTGTTGCTCACGAAGTAGGACAATAATAGTAGTATTCTAGAAGAATATTACTTGTTTGTCACGAGCAGTATATTACAATTTCAATATTCCAGAAGAATATTGATCTAATGCTCTTGAAGAAGCATAATTTAAAATATGTTTTAAACGAGTATGATATTGGTGTTCTCGAATAAACACAACCCACGTTAGATAAATATTCTAGAAGAATATTTTAACGTCACTCGTGTAGAGCACAAATATTGTTAGCTTGAAAGGTAGAATGAATCATTAATATCAATAATCCAGAAGAATATTGACTAATTATTCTTGAAGAATTGCAATTTTAGCAATACAATTATTCCAGAAGAATAATTTGTTATTTTGCTCCTAAATAGCACAATAAATATTAATTATTGTTATAATTGAATGAGATTCGAATCAATATTCCAGAAGAATATTGTGTTATTTCTACGTTTCAATATTCTAGAAGAATATTATTTTATTACTCATGTGATAAATATTGCATTCTTTTTCTCAAAGAAATTCGAATTTATTAATAATCCAGAAGATTATTATGATGTAGAATAATATATTGTTGTGATGATTCTTGAAGAATCATAATTTTATCTCATATGAAATATAATTTGCTCCCGAAGAGCCCAATATTATGTGATATGTTATTAATTTGATATTCTGAAAAAGTATTTTGTTGTTACTCCTGAAGAATAAAAATTTTATTTTATGATAAATATTTAATTTATTATTTTACTTGTTCACGATTAACATAGTTTATTTTTCTGCTCAAAGTAAAAGTTAGTATTCTATTAACTTTGAATTTTCATAGAAAGTGGTATAATTATTCGATCTTATTATATCGTTTTGATTATACCAACTTACAATAAACATTTGTTCGAATGTATGTTTTACATTCAATATTATAGTACAATATTCCAGAAAAATATTGTATCACTATTCTAGAAAAAGAAACAATCTAAATCAATATTCCAGAAGAATATTGATCTAAATGGACATTCCAGCAAAATATTGCAGCATTAGAAATATTTCATTTGAGTTATTTAATAAAATATTCCAAAAGAATATTTCATTTTTGCTCTTGAAGAAGCAATACGTTGTTGCTCCCGAAGAAGCACAACATTTATAAAATAATATTATCCGCTTTTGAAGAATATGGTATTATAATTTCAATATTCCAGAAGAATATTGACATATTGATTTTGAATGAGCAATAAAAACGTGCTTTCGAAGTAACATATGTTTCGAAGAATATATCATTTGAGTTCATATTTATCCCTGAAGGAAAACATATAACTAATGTCATAAGGACATTGATTAGTTTGACTAGTTGAATAATATATAATTATATAATGTTTAATCATTGAATTATATCTTATATCCAAAAGTTCAATTTGATTTTATTATTTGGCATGATCAGTTGGACCATCACTAGATCAATAATGATGCGAAATTAAAATGGATATTTAATGAAGAATCAGAAGATTCTTCAATCCAATCATATATGATGTTTGTTCTCTTTCATGAAATTTCTTGACTGTCACTAGCTAAAATAGGGATTAAGTTTCCTATATTTCTGAAAAATAATTAAGGTGATAAATGGACCACCATCATCCTCCACGTTGATCATCTAAATATTATTTGTATCTAATAGATTTGATATATGTACTAGATGATTGAATGGTATTCGCAACCTGAAGTTTGCGAAATTATTGCTCAAATTATGAATTATGAGCAAAAAAATTTCAGATTATATAATCAAGAAAGTGTCTTGATAATGCTAGTGGACATGAATCTCAACATTTTAATAAGTGTTAGTTGGGATATCGATAAATGGTTTAACATTTTTGCTTGTTAAACGCCTCAAATTAATTTAATTGAGAACAAAATACTTCCCTTTTTGTTTAGGGAATTCTATTATGCATCATGCCAATATCATAGTTCTCCCTATTATAATTGGCTTATGATTAGAACCTAATTTTTCCATATAATTTTTTAATAGTGCAATTGATCCACCACAATGCACTGATATGGGAAATAAAGAATGTTGAGAAAAATGCGTTGTTTGAACATATATCCCAAATGGGTGATATTTTACAACGTCGAAAAAAAATGATTGTCAATTTGATTGGACAATTTTCTCAACATTAGGGGGAATAGCTTAAAATCAAACAAATGCATTATATTATGTTATATATATCCTCGCGATTAATAATACGAACCAGAAGTTCGATTGAAAATATGAACGAAATGTTCAAAGATAACATAATTACAAGATGCATAAGAGATAAATAAAATCTCATGATCTATCTTATATTGATATGTAGCACGCCTGAAGCGTAGCGTTATTTATAAAGATCTCCAAATAAATAAAAATAGAGCAAATAATTATAATGGTCTTATTGATGAAGTATATACTCGTGAGAAAGTATTTATTGACATAATTAATTGTAAATCTCCAAAAGAGATTCAAGTACTTGAAATATTGAAAAATTGAGATCTTTATAGTTATGTCTTGTAGGGAAAGAAATCAAATTGAGATGATAATTGTGCCGACACACTTTATAAAGCACTTATGCAAAAGAAGATTGCGAAACTAGCCGCATCATAATTTGAATGATAGCGAGGATAATAAAAGAAAATATGTTGAAGAAAATCGACATAAAAATAGTTGGCAAAAGTATGCATTCAGGGTAAATTAAACTTATTACAAAACCTGAAGTCCAAACACATAAAAATGTAAAGCCAGTAAAATACCTATTGGTATAGTCGTAATACACGACTTGTTGCGCAACAAATGTTTCAAAGATCTAGCATAGATACAATATTTTATTTTCCTGAAAATGCATAATAAGTGCCTAAAAATATATGATTATTAGAAATGTATATAATGGAAAATGATTTACTCTGATTACTAGCTTGTGCTATTTGATGTACCAATGAGTGATATCAAAATGTATGATCATCAACTCGGTACGTTGGGAGTATTCTTTGTAGTATCAATGAGTGAGATTAAAAAGAGTAATCAATACCTCAGTACTTTGGGATTGCGGTGAAATAATTAGAGAAGATCTATTTGAAATATAGGAATCATTACCTATCTAAAGTTTCACGACATAAATTTGGGGGTAGCAATTTGACAATTGCAATGTGAAACATATATTATGCCTGAAGCATACAATATAATCCTCTAAGGATTAAAAATATTTGAAATATATAGTTCAAGTTTTTAAGAAACTTGTTTGATCAAAGTATACATATACTTTGCGATCTGAATATTTAATATGCCTTGAAAAGATTCAATTTGTAATTGAATGTCATTGTCGTATAAAAGTATATTTGAAAATTCAGGCAATTGATTTTCAAAATACAAATTCATGGATAATTATTCACCTGAAGTGAATAAGTTAATTGCTCATTGAAGTGAATAAGTCACTTCCAGATTTGAGAACTGCATTAAATGCATTGATGAATATTGATTATAGAACATGGCTCGATGTAGCATGTTCAAATGATTGGAAATATTTTATAGTTCTTCAAGTTCAAGGAATAATTAAATTTATATTCGAAAAACAAATAATACAAGATATGCACCATTTATATATGCTTGGTAAACATATTCGATATTGCACCGATTTACAGTTGAAATAATTAAATGCAGTATCAATATAATTGTAATGTTCCAATGAGGGGGGGCTAATATACTATAACACCCCAAGTTCAAAAATATTAAACCTAGGTGTATTAACTTCCCTTTTCTTAAATGCAGAAACAAATCATTTAAAATTTCAACCTTTTCATTTTCTATTATAAAATTTTACAGAAATTTCGACAAAGTCTCCTCTATAACTTTGACATAACCAACCTGTAGAAGGGCATCATACCTACAATACATATACAAATCTCAACTCATTCAAATTCAACATTCAACTATAATTCCAAAATTTAACTTCAACATTAATACCCAAACTCATCAACAATAATACCTTGAAGTAAACATTAATAAACTCATGAAACATGATATAACCAATCAAAAGAATTTATCCAATAAAATTTATAACCAATGAATTAATCTGTGGAAAAACCCTTCATTTATTTTTAAAAGAAATAAAATTTGGAGTACTGTCTGAGTCAGCCGCCAAGTGCTCTCCTCGGATCACCTAACTTTCATCACCTAAAATGTTGGAGATGGATTGGGGTGAGCTAAAGCCCAGTAAGTAAACTTTATGCATGTAATGCATGCTTATGTCATGAAATACTTTAAAAATTCAATATATTTATCCCCATTTACTTTACTTTCCAGAACTTTCAAACTTTTCAAACTTTCACTTAACATTTCAAAACTTTCACTTCATTTCCATCATGAGCTCACTTGGTGTATCTTCTAGTCAATCAGATAACAGTGGACAATTCTTATTTGGAACCAGATTAACATTCACATTTCCTCTGCAAAGCGGTTTAACATTAACTTTCCCACCGCAAAGCGGCTCATTTCATTCGGGTACGCAGGTCCCCCGCTCTCCATTTCCCACTCGCTTCTTTCATGACACAGAAGTACACCCATTCTTTTCTTGAAAAACTTGGGATATATAACTTTAACAAATTTTGCACTTTGACACATTCCTTTCATTAAAATATTTGACTTCCCCATTTCGATGTCAATGCATGCTTAATGATGCAATGACATGATAACGTACATGTTTGAACATTTCCTTAAATACACATACTTGCATATAGTATACCAACACACAACACCATATTCGAAATAAGATGTCAATTTCAATGTACTTTAGAAAGCTTTTCTTATCTATTAATTCAAACTCAAATTAAGAATTATAGAACTTGACCTTAACTTTACCAAATTATTAAATTAATATTCTAAATATTAATAAATTTGAAAATCTCAAATTAACTCAACATTCAAAATTTTCAATTAAACTAACTGAAATTACAACCCTAACCGTTCGGAAATCCGAAATTCTCAATTTACCCAAACTAGTAGAAACTCAATTAAAACGAACTCAAAATTAAACGAAGTGTTTTTCAAAAATTCTAAATCTGAAAATTATCATTATAATTCAAACTTTAACCAAATAATTAACAAAGTTATAAATTTTATAAATTTCGAAAATCTGAAACATACCAATCCAGGCTCCAAATAAAAATTCTCAAAATAGTAATTTAAGATTCAAAATTCTAAACAAAATCAAAATCTGAACTTTAACTAAACCTATAAAATTCCAATCTAAAATTATATAAACTATACACACACATATTTACATTAGTCCAACGCTGATTTCAACATCATGAAATTCGAAATTAACTAATACCCAATCTGAGAAATCTTCACATACATGATATATATACTGTCATCATAAACCCCAAATTTCGAGATCAACAAGTAACATATGAACTTTAATCCAACTTTGAAATCTGAAATTATATATGTATACCAAAATCTGAGATTTACTAATGTATATA
Source organism: Ligustrum vulgare (assembly GCA_963555705.1). Taxonomy (NCBI): domain Eukaryota; kingdom Viridiplantae; phylum Streptophyta; class Magnoliopsida; order Lamiales; family Oleaceae; genus Ligustrum; species Ligustrum vulgare. The sequence goes on from OY743185.1 coordinate 13,123,390, forward strand.
TATCTATATACATGAAATTGATATACACTTTTATCTATAAATTGTGTATGTAAAAGTGTGTGTTGTGTGTGAAAATCGTGTGGTTGTGTGCATGCGTTGTGTGTGTATTTTGTAGGGGGAAAAGAGTACCGTGGAGGGAGGCAGTGTCGCTGGTGAGGTGAGGGAGAGAACCCCGAGAGTGAGGCCGAGAGAGATGAGAGATCGAGGTGAGCGTGAGGCTGGGAGAGAGATCACGAGTGAGATGTAGGTGAGGGTTTGGGGTTAGGTTTAAAGGATAATCTTTTGGAATTTGCAAATCAGTCCATCAAATCTCCTCTTTTGTTTAATTAAGTCTATAAGTTCTATTTACCCTCGATTGTCACTAAACTTTCCCCCAAGTTTCAAATTAGCACAATAAAATAGAAAATAACATGCTTAGGCAATAAAACAATTAATCACATAGAATTGCACGTAAATAATTAAAATAACTAATTTATAAACTTTTTAATTGGTACATTGATCGAGACGGTGTCCAAGTCCTTCCACTGCAAAATAATTCAAATCATAAATATAAAAATTGTCCAATTTAAAATTCATAACATTAACATGAATATTACGTGAAATTTAAAATTGCACGTAAAAATGAGAAGCGGTCTTACATATACGCTACACTCTTTTTTCCTTAGTCGAGGTTTTGTCCCACGAGATTTTCCTGACAAGGTTTTTAATGAGGTAGCTGTCATCAATATCTATTGATATACTCTCCTATACGAAACTCCTGAAGAGATCAAGATATGAATGATTCAATAGAGATTGAATCAGGGGGAGTAACTATATGGCTGATTCAATACATATTGAATCAGGGGGAGTAGATGTACTATTTTTCCTTCGTTCGGGTTTTTTTTCCACTGGATTTTTCTGACAAAGTTTTAACAAGGTAGTATCAAAATACTCCAGAATTTCAACAAATCTACTCAGGTGACAATGAAGCTGATTTATCTACAAAAGCACCATCAACATCTACATTCAAGAAACCAGTTCACAAGATTGAGATACATCAACTCGATGATTTACAACGATCAACACTAGGGGGGAGTAGCTGTACTCTTTTTCCTTAGCCAATGTTTTGTCTCGTTGGGTTTTCCGGCGAGGTTTTAATGAGTCAGCATTCATCTTAATACTTCAGGAACAACTGTACTCTTTTTCCTTCGTTTGATATTTTTGTCCCATTGAATTTTTATCAAACAAGGTTTTAACGAGGCAGATATTTTGTAATATCATATATCATTCAAGGGAGAGTGTTGTAAATATTATATTGTATTAGTGAATGACAGTTGTACCCCTAAAATCTTAGGTATTATTATTACCTTATGTATCCCTTATTCCCCCTATATATATGGGGACTTTAATTCATAATGATACACAAGTTTATTTGTCTCTTTATTTTCTTCTCTCTTCCTCTCTATTTCATAATACTATTAAAGATATTTATGCATTTTTATTTTTTTATTATTAGTTTTACTTGGTCAATGCTGACTAGGTCATAAATCATAAATGGAATCAGCCGAACTTATATGCATCCATAAAGTCTGATGATCCAAACTCCAACTTCCCCTATATGCCAAACACAGACCGTTTTAAATGCTCCTCTTAATTATTTCATCCAATTGTCAATTGACCTTGAGATGGAAATGAGAGTTAGGGCTCCACAAAAATATCGCGAATTTCCAAAAACGAACTTAACTCGTTGATTTGAAATCCTTGATTTGAGTTCATATGGACTCGTGATTTTATATCTCAACCCAAACCAAATCATTTTAAAATAGTTTTATTTATGTTTTGATTTTCAAAAACTACAAAAAAAACCAAACCAAACCAAATCGCTTTCGATTTTTTAATTAAAAATTAATTTTATTAATTTGAATTTACTGTTTTCCCCTTAAAAAGTCAAATCTAATTATTAAAATAAAATTCTTGTTAATATCTTTGTCTAGTTTATATCTTTATTCATTTTCATTGCATTATGATGATTCTTGGAAAAGACAGTACAAAAGTTTTAGCTTGCAGTTTGGACCATGCATGTACTGTAGGTAAAAAAAAAAATCGTACTAAGCAAGAAAATTGAAATAGATAATGCAACAATAAATCATAACTATAATGAACTGCTAAAAATGAGCAATTCATCTTTTACTAGAGCTACCAAATCATCAAATGATGTTTAGTATATTGATTAAAGAATGATGTTTAGTATATATCGACAATTGATTCAATCATCATAATACTTTTATTGTCAATCCAGTATAAGAGTAGCGAAGTAAAGAATGAATCAAAAAATATTATCATATTTTAACTTATACTTTAGCTTCATATTAAAAAAATACGAATTAATTTAACATCTAGAATATGTTATATTATGTCGATAAGTAAACCGTTGATTAAAATCGAATAAAACCGCAAAAAAATGGTTTGGTTTGTAAAATGAAATTGTTTGATTTTGTTTGATTTGAAAAAATGTCAATCCGCTTAAAATGATTTTGGTTTAAAAATATATACCATACTGTCCAAATTGAATTGCTTTCACCCCTAATAAGGCAGGTTCAGAGTGGAGCATCTAGAGAAAATGCATTGTCCTCTTCCTTGGGCCTCTAAGGTGGCTCGCCCCGTTCCTAAACGTGTGAAGTCGTTGAAGTAGGATGGGGCAACCCCTCGATATTGCCACGTTACAATTTTTCTTAATTAGCTGACAATTATTTAGGGCGAGTCCGGGTTGAGAACCCTACGCCGAACCCGTCCCAAAAATCCTCTAGGGACAAAAAACCCACCAATTGACCCAATTATTCGAGACGGGACGGCCCTAATGGGATCGAATCTGTCGAAATTTTTTGTCATCCTTAAACTGACTAAAGAAGCAAAAACTCAAAAGTATTACCTATACACTCTTATGTGTAGGGCATTAAGCGTGACAAGTCATTCATCGATTTTTTTCGCAGCGATGCGATCCTTTGTCAACTCAACAAGTAGAGAGAAATTTACAAGTTAAGTAAAAAAAAAAAAATGATGAGTTGCGTTTTTATTGAACAAATCGACTTGTGCTCCGGTCACTCCATAAGCGACTAAGCGATCACGAGGCAACAATCGGCTAGTCGAGTGGCTCAACTTGCTCATTTTAATACCTCTACATACGTGTATATTAGATATATTATTCATGTTTATTGTACAGAAATGATTACAAATAGATGATATTGTTATTGTTTGAGTTAAAAGACTCTTTGTGCCTTAATATTACGTTGTCCAAGGTCTCATATCTTGAATTCCCTTAAAATCGAAGTCAAATTTTGTATAAAAACTTAAATAAAAAATAAGGAAATAAGAAATTGGAGAAAAATGGATAGGAGTGGTTGAGCTGTTAATTTGTCTTTATTGAAGAAAGGCAGAATTGAGTGACGTGAGAAGGGACAAAATACTATAAAGTTGTAAAGGATGCGCCTGCTTCTCTCTCTCTCTCTCTCTCTCTCTCTAGTCTACTCTTTTTTTTTTTTTTTATCTCCCACTTTTTCCTGCATCTTGTCTAGACAAAAACAACTGTTCCTTTCCTTTCTTGTGATTATATATAAAGCAAGCATCAATATTTAAATACAAAAAGGTTTCAGACCATGATCTTATTCTTAGTTACCTATGATAATTCTATATTAAATATAATTAACTATGTTATGTGGAGGAATTTTTTTAAATTTTCTGTGGCTAAAAGTTTCAGACCATGATGATAATACATCTTTTCAAAGCATTTTTTAATTGTATATTTTTTGAAATCATTTTTCAATCACATATTTTATCTTAAAAACAGTAAATTCTTTATTTTTAAATCATATTATACTACATGCTTTTCAATAGTCATTTAACAAAATTAAATATTAAAATTGAGTTTTTTAATGAGCTGGAGCTACCTGAACTTTCTCATCTATAGCTAAAAATTCTAGTTCTAGATGATGTATGAAAAGGAGGAGGAGGAGAAAAAGTACTGGGTCCCACACAGTTATATTTGATTACACGTCTTTATTGAGAAGGGACACGTTTCACATGCAAAAGCGTGTCTGCTCCAATGCTCTACACCTAACCCTCAGTTATGAAATGCAATCACTACAATTTATAAATTAATACAATAAAATCCTAAATTACTTTTTAATTATATATTTTATTTCAGAAATAACAGAAATTTAATTTATAAATTTATATAGTGTTACCAAACATAAAACATAGCTTTAATACTCAAAATTGGGCCCCCAATAAAAAATTTAAAGTTTTAAAACCCAAAAAATCACAGCAAAAAGTCCAATTCTGGCCGTCAATCAGTACGACCACCTTCTCAAGCTTCACCATCACCGACCCATTTCACATAAAATGACCATAATGCCCCTAATGCATACAGAAAATGACAAAATAATAATAATATCTGGTTCCATCATCTTTATTGATCCCTTTCCATGTAACAATTAGAAATAGCACCAACCAAAAAACAAATGTTAACAAAAAATTTATAAATTACAAAAAAAAAAAAAAAAAAAGGAAAAGGTGAGAGTTCTTCGGCATCCGTTTATCTGTCAACATCATCTCATTTTAACGGTTTTTTTTCTTTTACAAACTATTACCTGCCAAATGGTTGCTGTATTTACACCTGTATCCAAAGGACAATATCTATTGTATTTGCAATAGCTTGTACACTTCAATTATCCTTCTACGGTGATTCTACTAGGCAACCAATCCCCATTACTCCGTTCGCCAGAATCCGACTCCACCACTAGGCGGACAACCAAAGTACGACTCACAATGGAGGTCAGGCGTGATTTGAGTTGATCAAAGCTTGGAGCCAAAACGTTTTCTATCCATTCCTCGAGACTAGTCTGGTCGTGCCATAGGCCTCCGAGGATCTTTTCCAACACATCGTCTTCTATTTCTATTGGCAAGTTGTCACCCACAACCATGGAGAATTTCGTCGAGATTGTTTTCTTGATTTCTCTTCGAACAAAGGAGGAATCCATAGGTTTGAACACAATGGAATCGTCGACGTTACTTGCCAGCTCGTGAGGCACAGATGTAATAGTGAATTGTTGTCTATTCACAAGCCCGAGCTCATCTTCCTGATCAATGGTGAGATCACTTGAATTGAGAGAACCAGCAGTTCTGTCATCCTCAGTATCTACGGCGAGATTAAGGTCGAGAGATAGGCCAGACCTTAATTCTCTCCGAGGTTTTATTGTCCTATCTTCATCCTGCAACCAACTGGCTTGACGTTTTGAGCTCTTTTCTCTGACTATCAGTCCTAACTGCCAATCTCTGCTTGCTATGGAGGCAAGTTTCTTTCCATCGACAAAATGACCGTCTCTGATCACTTCAGGATTAGTTGTGGACCAATCTCCCGTGAGAATGAATATGGCATTACCAAGACTGATTTCCCGTCCATGGGAATCGGTGAGCCTACCTCTCTCAATAGCCCGCTTTACGTTCCCACGCACAATAACATCCGCTTCGTCAATGTCTTCAAGCATAATCACTGAAACTGGATTACGTCGAACTGCCTCTGCAATGCGATCAATTGCAGTCTTACCACGGAAGTTCATATCAGACTCTTCATCTTCACGTCGTGAGCCAAGACAAATAATTACTAGATTAGTCCCGCGTATTTGCTCTGCTAGGACCGACGCCATTTTCTTCTTCCCGACTCTGTCAGGTCCTGTAAACAATAACCACGTGTCACCCCTAGATGCAGCACCTTGACATCTCCCATTGCCCAATCTGCACCGTGTTACAGCTGAAGCCACTGCAGTGGCTGCTTCTGCCTGCCACCATGCCTTCTCCATAAGGCCCTTGAGGAGCTTCTTGTAAGTATCAGCATCCAATGCATTAGCAAATTTACCAAGGACCTTAGTCTGAGGTTCTGAGGAGATGCAACCCAAGAAATCTTTAACACCGTCTTCAGTAGTTTTCTCCGGTATGTCTTCTGCCCCCTTCGGTCCAAGAGCCAAATCAGTCCTCACCGGACTTCCAGGGGTGCAGCTGGTAAGTCCCGCAGGTTGGCTGTTTACTTGATTCGTGTTCAACCGTAGAACTTCGCCAAGGGGTTTGGTCGTTTGCAACTTAGGCTGGAAAGGTGGACGCACAATTAGGTTTGGATTACACAGGTTTGTGATGGATAAAGCCGGTGGAGCAGTTCTATCAGAATGGATTTTGTGATGATGATTAGGATGAAGATGCAAGCACGTTTCCCTCCATTTTTTTTGTAATTCTTGAGTCTTCTGCTTAGAAAGCACATCCTGATACTTACCCTGCAAATGTGTACGAAAATCAAGATCAGCTTAATTTTTGACTCATTTTTTAAGACTAAATTAACAGTAATCAGTTAAAGAGAAATGTACTTCTGATTCATCTGTTGTTTTAGAATCACTACTCTGGAGTTTCGCATTTTTCAACCATAGAGGCAGAGATGGTCGATTAGTTTCTTCTTTAGATTCCATAATCGACTTCTCAATGGCTACGAGCTTTGCCAGCTCCTTCTCGTAATTGCTTGTGCATTGTGGACAAAAGGAGGTTCTCTGAGCAAGATCCAAGTTCTCAGATAGTTGCCTTGTTAAAGTGGGATGTGGATTTGGACTCTTCAATGGATTCAAATTTTCTACGGGATTGCTCAGAAGTCTCTCAGTCCCAACCCTAAAAACACAAGGTTCATAACTCAAAAAGTACGTTTGACAACGAAACCATTCTCGAGCATAAACCACCGACAGAAGAAATGATAAAATATGGAGAAAATCTAGATTCATTTCATACGTATGTACTTCAACTACCAAACCAAGCTAGCTAATAAGAAAGACCAATTTTCGATTTATAGATTAACAATTATGCAAAGAAAAACTCCTGGAAGAAATACCATGGAATCTGTTAAACAAATACTTGAAACCGAGCATACCAAAGATGAAATTGTAACAAACTGTGATTTCAAATTCAATATCTACCAACAGTTAATTAAAATGAAGCAAGAACACTTCCATAACAATAAATATAAAGTTAATTAAATATAGTTCTAAGCATTATTAATCTCGATCAAAATTAATTCAAGAATATACCTGGGAAACATCCCCAAAAGAGGCGATCTTGAAGTGATAGGCACTGCTTGCAGATCCCAGTCATTTTCCATTGTAGAATGATAAACCTGACACCTCAAATAAGTCTCACATGTTGCAGTACCAATCAACCATAGATTATTATCAGTAGTACCATTTCCGTTGTATCTGGATAGCAACTTCCCCATTTCAACCACCACCGCCCGCCCAATCTCGGAAACCACCTGCTGCTGCTGCTGCTGCTGCTGTGCGCCACCAAAACTCATAGGCTGCTCCACCACCCATTTCAGATCACCCAAATCAAGAATTACTCCTCCACTCATGATCCTACTCTCAATCACTCTATCCAACTCTTTGATCTTCGAAGGTATCTGATTTTTATCAGATAATAACTCTTTCTCAATTGAGATGACTTGGACATTCTTCAATGGCCCTTCAGCTCCCAATTCCTTGTTCTCAATTTTTCTTAATAATTCTTTCACCACAGCCTCAGGCTCAGAATCCCCCACCAGAACTGGGTTTCTTTTCTTAGTTTTTACCAAAATATCCAATACCTTTTTCACTTCTTCACTCCGCTGATTCCCCATCTGCCCCGTATTTCCCTGCTGCAAACGGGGATTCAAATAAATGTTCCGATTAGCCAAGGGATTAACAACTGATGGTGTTGCTGTTGGCGGTGTAGATAATTGAGTTGCAGTAGAAAGCATCATCGGTGAAATCCCTCCAAAAGTTCCTCCCAAATTCACATTTCTAGCACCAACATGATGATTAGCATGCGCGTTGGAATTCAAAGACTGTTCAATTGTAGCCTTGACTGCTGGGCTCGAGAAGCTCGCCTCGCGCATCACCCGGCTAACACTGGGATCATCTAGTATCGAGATAATAAGCTGCTCTAGCTCTACCTTAACCGCCAGGAGTGGTTGTTGTTGCTGTTCTGGGCACCCTCGCCTCTGATGCGCCTGGGCACGCTTGAGAGCCGCCATGAGTGCATTAGAAATCGGGGGTTCCATCCCCGGAGCCATGTTTTGCGCCGTGGGGAGGCGCTCCAGGGCAACGCTGAAGCATAGCTCCAGCGCTCGGCACTGAAGCGGATGGCTAGAATTTGGATGAGAGCGAATGCATGCTTGTCGTAAGAAACCCGATGGCGAAGCCAAGAGCGTCGCCGCCACGTGCAGCGGCGTTGTCTGGCCGTGGTTCCGCCGGCCCGCCTCCGCTATAGAATGGTTCAAAACACTAGCCGCCTCCGGTGTCAGAGTTTGTTGAATAGTACTCAAACCAGCTCTCATCTTCTTCTTTTCCTTTATTGCAATCACCGATTCAAAAGCCAAACAAAACCAACAAAGATTCCCCCAAGAATTTCCCTTTTTTAAGAAATTGGGTAACTTGGGAATTATCAAAAAAATTCTAAAAAATATATGAACTAAACGTAAATCAACGCTGTTTTCAGCTAAAATAAACAGAACCCAATTCAGAAAATTTCACTCTGTACAGATGAAATCAAAACCGATTGTATTTTGTATGTATAGAAACAGAATCGATGGATTTTGTTTTATTGCATAAGAACCCTTATCTAATAAACTTTATTTTCTATAACTTTCTCTCTGTTCCTTTATTGCTGTGTGTGACTATAAAGGCTGTGCCGTTCAACGCGAAAGGGAAAGATCACACCGCCTCCTTCACACAAAAAAGAACCTCCCTTCCATTCTTTCTCTCTTACTTCTCTCTACAGAAAATAAATATACTGAATTATTTATATCTATTTTCAGAATTATTTATTTGATGAATGAATGACATAATAATAATAATTATAAATTAGAAAATAAAATAAAAAAAGTTGTCAGAGAAAGAGCGCATGTTAGATAGAGAACTGAGAAAGTATGGAGCAAAGGAATTTATGGAAAATAGGGACACGAATGTACTTTCAGTTGGATGCTAATCTTACCTGCTCTACTTTTTGTGTAATCTTTTATAGGATTATTTAATTAAATAGTATATTCTATTTGTTTTTTTATTTATTAAAAAGAAAAGGAATAATTAAAGTAAGATTTATTATTATTTTAATTAAACTTTCCACCTCTCTCTTCATGGATTCACTGCCTTTTTAGCTCACATCTTGTTTCATATTAGGTTCCTCTTTCTCTTGATTGACTCCCATTCACATGGCTGCGCGTTATCACTACGCGTCATTTATTGTTACTTGAGTGAACTGTACGCGCATGTAATTAGTGTGAGAAAACGAAATAATTAAGCAGTCCTGTTTGCCTTTAAACCAATTTTCTACTTTTCACACGCAACTGCTGCAAAAGGCGTTGCACGACTATCACCTTTTTTTCTCTGGCTTTTAAGAATCCGTTGGCATCACTTCTGAAAAATAAAAATAAAAAAATTGAGAATAAAAATCTGATTAAGAACTTTTAAAATTCGCTTAATATATCTTCTTCTAAAATCTTTTTTTAAAAATAATTTTCGAACAAAAAGTAGAAGTAAAAGCAATAATCGTATCAATCAGATCCCAAGTTGTGTATTTAAAAAAAGTTAAAAATGACCAACTTCAATTAAAATAAAGAAAAAAGAAATCAACTCTAATTTTAAGTGGATTAAATCAATCATAATTCAAGCTTTTGAACAAGAAGTCTTCGATCTTGAATTAGGCATTCTACAGACTACATGTCACTCTTTTTTGTCCTCAAATAACAATAGC